>CM028138.1:223212500-225612500 GCA_016271365.2 Neoceratodus forsteri | reverse complement strand
ACAATCCACCTGGCAATTGATCTCTTAGTGGCAGGTTTGCTTTCCCAATTTCACCATAGGTAAGGAAAAGTTGGAGGGATCTCAACCCATGACCTTGGTACGCTTCTATATAGTAACTAAGAGCTCTCTTAACATCCAGGTTGTGCAACCTCCTCTCACCAGAAGAGGAGTGATCAGTGAAAAATACTGGAAGGGAGATAGATTGATTAAGATGGAAATCTGAAACCACCTTAGGCAAAAACTTCCTATTAGTCCTAAGGACTACCTTATACCTGTGGAAAGAAATAAAGTCAGTTTCCACTGACAAGGCTTGCAACTCACTTATGCGTCTGGCAGAAGTGATAGCCACTAGAAAAACAGTCTTCCAAGTTAGGTACTTAAGCTCTGCAGAAAACAGAGGTTCAAAGGGGTTGCATTAACTGGGCAATGCAAACATTCAGGTCCTAAGCAGGCCGGTTCCTAAAGGGGGATTAGTATGGAGTAATCCTTAAAAAACTTGGAAAACACAGGATGAGAGGAAAGAGGGATGAATTTCACTGCTGACACAAAGCAGATACAGCTGCCAAATGAACTCTCAGGGGTAGCTGGTCTGAGACCCAAGGAATTAAGATGTACCATGTAATCTAACACAATGGGCAAATCAGGAGATTCTGGGAAATATTTTCCTAGCACACCAAATGGAAAACCTTTTCCATTTAGAACTATAAGTAGCTCCTAGTGGAAGGCTTTCTAGCATTTAGAATCTCAAGAACACCTGAGAGAGTGTAAATCAGCAAACTCTAACTCCTCAAGAGCCAGGCCTTGAGGTTGAGGGATTGAGGTCCGGATACCAAACCCTTCCCTGGGCACAAGTCAACAGGTTGTGATTCCTGGGGAGGCAAAGGAAGATGGATTGTCAGTGACAGAAGGAGGGGTACCAGGGCTGCCTGGCTCAATCGGGGCAATCAGAATCACCCTGCAAGGCTGAGATCTGATTTTGACTAATACTTTGAATAGGAGAGGAAGGGAGGAAAGCATGAGAAACTTTCCTCCCAATCCAGAAGAAGGGCATCCAGGGAACTGAGCCCAACACTGGAGGCCTGCAACAGAACAGAGGAAGTTTGTGATTGTCTGGGGCTGCAAAAGATCTATCTCAGGGTGCCCATCTGGCAAAGACTATCCCCAGCACTTGAGGATCCAGGGACCATTCGTGATGGCCCTGGGAAATCCTGCTGAGAGCATCCGCTTAGACATTGTCCTTCCCTGGAAGATGAACTGCTATGAGGGAAGTGTTCAGGAATAGGCCAGAGACCACAACTTCATTGCCTCGGTGCACAAGGTCAAGACCGAGTGCCCTCTGTTTGTTGATGTACCATTGTTGTGGTGTTGTCTGTTCTGACTTGTATCATCTTGTCATGGACAGATGCAGAAAATGCTTGAAGAGCTAAAAAGACAGCTCTGAGTTCCAGCAAATTGATGTGGAGCAGAGATTCCTGGGGGGACCACACTCCCTGAGTGGAAAGGTCGCCCATGTGGGCTCCCCAACCCAGAAGGGAAGCATCTGTAGTGAGAGTCAAGTCGTGAGTAGGGGAATGAAGGGGACCCCAATCTTAAGTGCTCTGATCCTGCCACCACTGGAGGGCTAGGATCAAGGTTCAAGTCACTGGGACCAACTTGGAAAGGGGTCTCTTATCTGAGACCAATAGGTTCTCAAGTGAAACTGAATGTCTCATCTGAAATCTTGCTCCCTGCACAACAGCTGTGGATGCAGCCATGTGCCCCAAGAGCTTCAGAAAGTGTCTTGCTGGTCAGAGACCTGCAGAGTGAAGGAGGATGCCAGAGCCACTAAATTCCTTACCCTTTCTAAGGAAGAAAGGCTCTGGCTAGCTTTGTGTCCACTCCTGCCCATAAAGGTGAGTACCTGGACTGGTTCCAGAACCGACTTTGGTAGATTTAGCAGAAAGCCCAGGGAGGTGAGAAGCTGCTGGGTGACCTGCAGGTGAGATTTACCTGTTCTGGTACTGGCCTACAATGAGCCAGTCATCTAGATAGGGAAAACAGCAATCCTTTGCCTCCTTAAGTGAGCCACTGCCACTGCTAGACACTTTGTGAATACCCTTGGGGCAGAGGTAGGCGAAGGGCACTGCTCTGAACTGGTAATGACCTGAGGGCAGTTTGAATCTGAGGTACTTTCGATGGGAGCTTCTGATTAGGACATGGAAATAGGCATCTTTGAGGTCCAGGGAGGCTAGCCAGTCCCTGGCCTTAGGGAGGTAAAATCATTGCCAGAGTTACCATTTTGAACTTTGGTTTCAAAAGATGCTTGTTCAGATATCTGAGATCTAATATGGGCCGCCATTCTTCTGTCTTTTTGGGGTAAGGAAGTATCTGAATACAGACCCTGCCCTGGTGCAGGGAGGAACCTTTCTACTGCTCTGAGAGCTAACAGGATGAGACCTCTGCTTCCAGAGCAAGGGTCTCTGAAGCACTTGCAGGTAGAAAAGTCTGCTTCTCAACTGGAAACTTTTGAAGCTGAGAACCGACCCTGGCTTACTACTTCCAGAACCCACTTGTCTGAGGTTAAAGAAGCCCAGTTCTGACTGAAGTAAGCCAGCCTGCCCCCTACCGGTACAGGAGAATCGGCCCTGGGCACCCCATCAGGGTGCCTGTTTAGCAGGAGCTTTAGGCTGGGGAGTGGGAGCAGGTCTGCCCACCCCTCGCCTGCCTCTGCCTCTGAAGAAGCCCCTCTGAGCATAGGCAGAGGAGGCCTGAGTCTGATAAAAAGGCCTGTGAAAAAGCCTACCCCTACCCCTGGGGGTATGCCTTTGAGGAGTGGCTTGCCGCTCCTTAGCCTGGGCACTCTTGTAAGTAGTCCTATATTCATCCATCTTTTTCATGTAGTTCTCTGTCTGCTCCCCAAACAGAATTTCCCACCACAGGAAAATCCATAGCCTTAGTCTGGGTATCCTGTGACAGACTAGTACACCTGAGCCAGGCCAACCTACGAAAAGCTACAGATGTGGCCATGACCCTAGAGGAAACATCATTAACATCCACAGCAGCATGAACCTGAACCTTAGAAGCCTCAATGCCATCTGCAGCCACCTGTTCTAGTTCACTAGCCAGCTGGCCATGGGCTTGCTTACATTGCATAACAGTATCCCATCTAGATTTCTGATACCTAGCTACATAAGCCATATAATTTGCTTGCCTGAGTCCCAGAGAGGCTGCCATATGTTGTTTTTGCCATGGCATCAATCTTCCTGAATCCTTGTCAGGAGGATGTGAAGCCAGGGGAATATTAGCTTTATCACAGGCTGCAGCCTGAACTACCCCAACATGACTGCATTGCTGAGAAAGGAATTCTGTATCAGGACCTGACAATATGTACCGTCTGTCCATCTTTTTATCAACAGGAGGCACAGAATTAGGAGCTTTTAAAATTTTTATTGTTTGCTTCCTAAAAGACTTATGTAAAGGAATAGACAATCTCCTAGACTCTGGAATATCCATCATTTCTACAAAATCAGGCTCCTCTTGCTCATCCACAGCTTCCTCTAAGGAAGCTGAAGGTTTCACAACTTTTTGTAAAACATAAAATGAGATGGGGACTCAGACAGCATAGGGGAGATTCTAAAGGTCTGTCTGGGAGACATCCGGTTCAATGGGCACACCAGACCTTCCCAGCCACATTCATACTGTTCATAATCATCCTCCCCTCCTCTGGTTCATAAAATTCTCAATATCATATTTCTGAACCACTGGGACCGGACGAACCGACCTTTTGCCAGATAGTGGCGGTTCGGACGGACCCTGAGACAGTGACTGGACAATTTGTATGGCTTTTGCTATCTCTGCAGCAGTTGGAGAAGGGTTTTGGACCCAGACCTGCTGATTTTCTTTTTTCTTTACTGGAAGTGGTTCCTCAGAACCAGCTTTTCTTTGCCGAGGAAGTCTCGCCCTGGTCAGAGGGCCCTCCGGTTCGGTTGGCACCGAACCGGCTGGCCATCCGGTCAGCGGACTTTTGGCCTCCTGCCCTGAGCCTGCCCAATCTTTTTCCAGGGTGGCTGCGGAAATTCTTGCATATCTGGCAGTCTGACTGGAGGTGGTCAAACCCAGACAATAAACACATGTGGTGTGTGGGTCAGCCTTGGCAAAGACTTCCCCACAAACATCACAGTGTTGAAACCCAGTGGGCCCGGTTTTTCTTGGGTTTCTCAGACATAATGCCAGCCTAACCAGAAAACTTGCCCTTTTAGCGGCAGTGCCAACAAGACACCCTTATCGGTTCCTAACCGTGTCACGGGTATTGGAAAAAACCGTAATAAATCCGTTTTTTTTAGAACCGATAAGAACCGGGAACCGCACTCTAAAATGTTAAATTTTTAGTTTTAAATGAGTTTTAAACCCAGCTGATCAGTTCAAAACCGAACCGATAACTTAAAAGTTCACACAGACAAAACCTTTAATTTACTTACGGTTACCACAGATAGAGCTTGAACCGAACGGTTTTATGGTTAAATAAAACTATTCTCGTTGAATCCAACTCGAGAAAACACTTTAAACCGAGAAATGAACCCAGTGTAGGAGAAATCTCGAGCGACTGTTCACTGAGGCGGAGTAAAGAATCTGACAGTTCAGGTTTGAAATAACACAGATAGAGCTGCTTCTTAGAGCTCGTGGCCAAAATTCTATTTTGGAATGGTTTTAACCATTTCACCTCCGGAGCAGTTCTAGAGCTGGATCAAACTGCTACTGTCATAATATAGCAAGACTTCATGTTGTTTGAAGCAGGTATACAAAATGCAGTAATATACAAGGAAGAAAAAGTATATGCAGTGTATACAGTACAGTACAAGGCTGAAATAAATAATTAAAAACAAAAACAGCATTATTTTACAATTACATAGAAACATAGAAACATAGAAGTTGACGGCAGATAAGGACCGCAAGGCCCATCCAGTCTGCCCATTTCTTTTTCTACCTTATAAATGTGCCATTGGCCTTTGTCAGTGACCTATCTATTAATAGTCATTTGTATTGCTCCCTTATGCCTATCATATGCATGTTTGAAGCCCTGCACTGTATTCATAGCCACCACTTCTTGTGATAAGGCATTCCATGCATCTACCACCCTTTCTGTGAAAAAGAATTTCCTCACATTCCTCTCTAATCGGCCTCCCTCTAATCTCATGCTGTGTCCTCTTGTCCTGCTATTTTTCTTATATTTAAACATTTTAGACTCTTTCACCTTGTTTATGCCCTTAAGGTGTTTGAATGCCTCGATCATATCACCTCTCTCCTCCTTTGCTCAAGGGTATACATATTGAGCTCCGTTAATCTGTCCTCATATGTCTTCTGATGCAGTCCCGCACCATTTTGGTTGCCCTTCTCTGGACTGCCTTAATTTGGTTAATGTCCTTTTGAAGGTGTGGCCTCCAATACTGCACGCAGTACTCCAGATGGGGCCTAACCAATGTCTTGTACAGAGGATTATTACCTCCCTCTTACGACTTGTGATACCCCTACTAATACACCTAACACCCCTAGCCTTACCTACTGCTTTAGGAGGTCTGCTTGGATGATTTCAGGTCATCAGTGATGATGATGCCCAAGTCTCTTTCTTCCTTTGTGACTGCTAGCAACTCCTCCCAGCCTATAAGTGGCTTCAGGGTTTCTTCCCTATGTGCATGATTTTGCACTTCTTGCATTAAATCCCAGTTGCCACTCTTCTGACCATTCTGCTAGTTTATCCAGATCTCTTCCCATTCTGCCCACCCCATCTGGATCATCTACTCTGTTGCAGATCTTGGTGTCATCTGCAAACAGACAAGCCTTACCCTCTAGTCCATCTGCGAGGTCACTAATGAAGATGTTGAATAGGACTGGCCCCAGGACTGATCCCTGAGGTACCCCACTTGTGACTTGCATCTCTTCTGACTGTATACCATTTACTACCACTGTCTGTTTTCTGTCAGTCAACCAGTTTGCCACCCAGTTGACCAACTTCTGACCCACCCCGAACCTACCTAGCTTATTTATCAATCTTCTATGTGGAACAGTGTCAAAAGCTTTGCTGAAGTCAAGGTAGGCGACATCAACTGCTCCCCCTTGGTCCACCACTCTTGTTACTCAGTCAAAGAAATCTATGAGATTAGTTTGACAGGACCTTCCTTTTGTAAACCCATGCTGTCTTGGATCCTGTGCCCTATGGATTCCAGGTGTTGCACTATCCTTTCCTTAAGGAGTGCCTCCACATCTTGCCCACTACTGAGGTAAGACTGACCGGTCTGTAGTTCTCCGCCTCCTCCTGCTACCACTCTTGTGGAGGGATCACATGAGCCCTTCTCCAGTCTTCTGGGACCTCTCCTGTGCTCAGAGACTCACTAAACAATTCTGCTAATGGCTCTGCTAGTTCCTCCTTTAGCTCCTTAGGTACCCTGGGATGTATGCCATCAGGTCCCATTGCCTTATCCACCCTGAGCTTAGCAAGCTCTTGTAGGACCCTTTCTTTGTGAGGGAGTAGTGCTCACCTCCTCCCCCTGTGTCCATGATGCTGAGCTGTGGGCCCTGCCCTACCTTCTCTTCAGTAAATACTGAGCAAAGTATCTATTTAGGATAGATGCCTTTACAGGGTCCTCCTCCTCACTTGCTCCCATTTCTCCATTGCTTAGCACACCCTCTGGACTTTCTCCTTTCACTAATGTATCTATAGAAAGTCTTGTCACCTTCTTTACTGTTCGTGCTAGTGTTTCCTCAGTTTGGGACTTTGCCTGCCTTACTGCCTTGCCTGCTCCTTAGGGCAGTTTGGTATGCTTCCTATCTTCATCCTGCTGTGTTCCCTTATATTTCCTGAAGGCCAGCCTTTTGGCTCTGACCTTTCTGCTACTGTATTGAGAACCAAAGTGGTTTCCTTCTTCTTTTGCACTTCCTTTTCTGTCTAACACAATGGGATGTTGCCTAAGTATTGCATCCTTAATGCTTGCCCACTTTGCCTGTACCTCCTCACCTGTGTTTCTTTTGCCAGGGCTAGCTTAACTCTGTTGGCCATCTTATCAAAGTCAGCTCCTCTGAAGTCCCATATTTTTGCCTTGGAATGGGATGATTTAGATGTAGTAGCCAAATTGAACCATACCATGTGATGGTCACTGGCCCCAGGTGACCTTCACCTGGAGATCTGTGATCCTTCTTTGTTAGTCAGTACTAGATCTAGGATAGCCCTGTCTCTTGTGGGTTGCTGTACCAGTTGTTTGAGGCCTTCCCCCTGCAATTGAAGAAGTCAGCAGATGTACAATCAACCATAGGCATACAGGGGTTATAAGCAGAGATATTTTGAGTGAGGCAGCCGGCAGGTACACATATAGTGGAAAGAGGCCATGTATGGGGTGGCAGGTTAGAGAGGTAAAGAAGAGGAGGGATATATTATCGATGACTGGGGGAAAAATATAGTTAAAACCACAGAAAATGACGATGGCTGTCGTGTACTTGTTTATTATGATAATGACGTAGGAGGGGTAGATAATTGGGACACTACTATGGATGGGGTGGGACTTTAGCCAGGCTGGAGTGGACAGGGAAGGGTGGGTGCAGCAGGAAGAGTAATAGGAAAGAGTGAGAGCCAGGGTAGAAACATGGCGAGCATCAGGATGGAAAGGGTGAGTTATGAATTAGTGGGCTAGTGGTGAGGAAAACATTTGCAAGGTGCTTTCATGTACCGATCGTAGAGTGCCTTGTAGATATTCAGACTAACAGGGCAGCTCAGCTTCAAGTTCCTTTGTAAACCGTTCCACAATGTGGCTAAAGAGAAGCTTAGAGCAACTTTGCCAAAATTAGTTTTGACCTTTGGAACTTGGAGGGCAATTAGGGAATAGCTCCTTAGAGCATAGGTGCCTAACACACTCTGGGGAATACATTCTGAGACATGTGAGGGGAGCTTGTTGGTCACCACTCTGAAGGCCCATAGGGCGGCATTTCTATTCCTTCTATAGTTAAGGGAAGTCCAGCCTAACGATGAGTACAGGGAGCAGTGGTGTGAGGAAAGTGGAAGGCCAGTAATGAATCTGATAGCTCTGTGGTAGAGGGTGTCCAACTTAGCCAGTACAGAGGCAGTGCAGTGGCTGTAGAGCAGGTCCACATAATCTATTAAAGATAGGAAGGTAGCTTGAACCAGTTGAATCTTGGCCTCCTTTGTGAGCATGTGGTTAATTCTGTAGAATAGTCCTAATCTTTGCCTTAGTTTCTTCTGTAGTTCTTCAAGATGGTCGGCGAAGGAAAGTTTATGATCAAGCCAAACTCCTAGATATTTGAATTTAGCTACTGTACATACTCTAGTGTTTCTCCAAGAACAGTGGTAATTTATGGGATAGCCCCCCCCAGCAGGAATTGCCGCATGCAAGGAGGGGGAGAAGAGCATGGCTTTTGTCTTTTTCGCAATGAGCAAAAGCTTTTTGTTTATGAGCTGGTATTGTAGAAGGTTAAATTCAGCTTGGAGGTCTTCACAGGCTGCTTCCGGTGTGGGACGATTCAAGTACAGTACAGTGTCGTCCGCGAATAAGTGGATGTTGTTTTTTTTGATGGGGTCATTGATGTTATTAGTGTAGACTGCAAAGAGGAGGGGACCAAGGATAGAGCCCTGGGGCAAGCCCCTCAGCATAGGTTTTAATGGAGAAAGATCACCTTCAGCTTTAACCCGCTGTTTCCGTTCTCCGAGGTAGTCTGCAAACCAGCACATAGATTTATAGTCCAGGCCTAAGGTGCTTAGGGAGGAAAGAAGCAGGCTGTGATCGACTGTGTCAAATGCCTTACTAAGATCCAAGAAAATGGCACAGACAGTCTTCTTGTTGTCAAGGTCTAGGAGCCAATCATTGGTCACCTTAGCTAGGGCTGTTATGGTGCTGTGCTTTGCTCTGAATCCAGACTGAACCGGGTTTAATAGGCTTCTGGATTCTAAGTATACCCCTAGCTTGCCACACTATTTTTTCTAGTAATTTAGACAGGATGGGAAGGAGGGAGATCGGTCTGTAATTATTTAGATCACAGGGGTCACCTGCTTTTACTAGAGAGATGACATGGGCTATTTTCCGCCGAGGGGGAGAGGCTACCCTGGGAGAGTGACATGTTGAATAAGTGGGTGATTGGCACCGCAAGCACATGGTAGGCACATTTCAGATAGTATGGCTCTATGAAGTCAGAGCCTGCTCCCTTCCTGGTGTCCAGTTGCAGCAGTAGGTCTTCCACCTCTTTTAGAGAGACAGGCAGGAGGGAGAAGGCCTCCTCGGTAGAGGGGGACTCGTGGGTTGGTGGGTCCTGAGCTGTGCGGAGGTCATTGGCAGGAGAAGTATCAAATGCTAGCCCTGCCATTGCAAAATGGTTATTGAGGGCTTCCAATATCTCCAATTGGTTAGAGATAACGCTGCCACCGGACTTAATTTTTGCTGGAATGGAGTTACCAGGTGCATGTCCAGACATGTCTTTTAATGTTTTCCAGAGCTTTGAAGGATTTCTTGAGGCAGAGGATAGCTCCGAACGATAGTAGGTGGCCTTGGCTGCTCTGACCAACTTGGTGCACTTGTTACATGCTGTCTTAAAAAGACACCAATCCGAGTCATTCTTGCTTCTTCTGGCTTTTTTCCATAAAGTATCCCTTTCTAACAGGTGGGCTTTGAACTCAGGTGAGAACCAACAGCAGGTGCTGCTCCTGACCCGCATCTTAACCAAGGGTGCATGCTTATTTAAAGTCTCACTTAAAATATCGTAAAAAATAGTATATGCCCTGTTAACCATTTTGGCTAGGAAGAATTCCTGCCATTGCAGTGAATGTTTCAAGTCGTGGACGTAAGCAAACAAATCAAAGTTGCGTTTGCACCTCTTGATAGAGAACTTTGCCACAAACTGTGGGTTGTGCACAATCTAATGGTGGTGATTATACAATGATTGCTAATGTCTGAGAAAAATGTTCCGACATGAGAGAGCAGGTGTGGCTTGCTAACCAAAATTACATCTAAGAGGGAGCTGTTGTTAAGGTTCTTTTTATTTGGGCGGGTAGGCTCGCCAATGAGTTGCACCAGCCCTGGAGTGTCACAAAAGGATTTCAAGGGAGCTGATGCACTTGATAGCCAATTATAGTTCAGGTCGTTAAGAATAATGGTTTCCAAGGAACTGAGCCCCAGTACGGAACTGAGGTGAGACAGGAGATGAGGCCCGGCAGAAGGGGGCATGTAGCAGCTTATTACACAGAGTGCATTGGAAGGAGAAAGTTCGATCTTTAGGGTCAAGCACTTGAATTCTTTGGGGGAGGATGATGCATCTATGCATGTGACTGAGTATTTGTCCCTTACATAAATTGCCATCCCACCTCCTCTTGATTGCCTAGCCGCTCGGAAGAGTAAATAATTTGGGATATTGATTTCATTGTCTGGGGTGGCTGGCCTAAGCCAGGTCTCAGTGATCACTAGAACATCAGGTAGAGTGTGGCTCATCCAAGCCTGGATAAGGGTAAACTTTTTCAGCAAACTACAGGCATTAAGATGCATAAAAGACATTCCTTTGATACCTTCCAGGTCTGATGGAGAAGCAAAGGTGACTAATGGTCCTGGGTTGAGTTCGACATTGCCTGAGCACAATAGTAAAAGAAGCAGGATTTTTTTAAGGCAGCGAACTGTAATTTGTAAACACTATTTTTGGGGTGGTGGGGAGGCGGTGTTGATGGGTAGGCCTGTACCCACTCCTAGTGTTATACTGGCCTAGTGTTGCAGCCACTAGTGTCCTGGCAGAAATTTGCCATGAGTAGGAAGTCTCAGGTATCTAGGGAAAGACCAATGGCTACAAGCTGGTCAAGCAAGATGGTGTGGTGGACAGTGTCAAAGGCTTTAGTTAAGTTAATAAAAGCCACTCCAACTAGATGACCATGATCAAAGGAGTTGTGTATGAAGCCTGTGAACTCAAGTAAAGCTGTTGTGGTACTGTGTCCTTGCCTAAACCCATGTTGTTGTGGACATTGTAGTTGGTATTTTTCCATGTAATTGACCAACTGGTCAGCTACTATTGGTTCCAGGGCTTTGGATAATGGAGGGAGAATGGAGATCAGTCTGTAAATATCATGCAGGGTGCGGTCCCCACTCTTATGCACTGGTGTTACTAAAGCTGATTTCCATTTTTGTGGAAATTGTGAGTACCTAGGAGATAGGTTAACTAAGTGGGTTAGTAGGGCTAGGATCTCATCCAGGGCAATGGTGATAAATTTGAGATCAAGGCCATCCCCGCTATGTCTAGTTTTCCCAAGTACCTTAAGGAAATATTTTTTTACTTTGGTTTGCGATAAGATTTTGAAGCAGAATGGCAGGTACAAGGGAGTGCTGTTAAGGTTTCCACAGTTATTTATAATTCTGGGGCACTTGAAGTCTGGGGGAGAACTCCGCTGAGATCAGTGAATGTGTTGTTAAACGTATTTACAATAAGACAGGAGTCAAGGGAAGGGGCACCTTCGATATTGAGCATCGTGGGAGCCAACTTAAGGTCCTTCCCTGTGACTTCTTGTAGATTGCTCCAGAACTTTTTGCCACCGTTCCAGGAGCATGAGAGGGCATCTTTGTAGTATTTGCTTTTTGCTGCTTTGATAACCTGTGTGCAGTCATTTCTCAATTTTTTATTGGCCATTAGGTATGTGTGCTTACCCGTAGCCCGGTCCCTGTGCCACAGATGGTCCCTAAGCAGTAGACACTCATTTAGGTCAGGAGTGATCCATGGGTTACACTGGCCTTTAATTCTCTGCTTTTTAATTGGAGCATGCTTATCGCACACTGAGTTAAATTTAGAGATGAACTGTTCTAGAGCAATATCAGCATTGCAGGTGGAGTAGACTGTGGTCCAGTCTAGGAGGTGAAGGTCAGTATTTAGGAGCTCTAGATGGCCTTTAGTAAGGATCCTATTAGTTATTGTTCTGGCGGTGGGCTTAGTGAACCTATTCAACCAGAAGAACAGGACGGGACAGTGGTCGCTGATAGCATCGGGCATGAACTGAGGTGCTGATGATGTGTGAGGGATGATTGGAAAGTACCCAGTCTAGAAGTGTGCATGTATCAGTCCTGTAGTTTAATCTTGTTGGGAGTCAACAAACTGTATGAGGTGGAGAGCAGAGACTGCGTTTTTGAAGGAATTTGCTTCCAAGGAGAGCCAATTGACATTAAAGTTTCCCATCAGTATGACTTCCGAGTTCAGGTTCAGACTACTCAGACAATGCATGAGTGAGTCAATGCCTGGAATAGTCTGCCTAGGTGGGATATATACAGATAGCACAGTGATTGCTCTATTGTGGGCACCAAGGAGTACTTTTACAGCCAAAGCTTGCATATTATTACCTGTGCTAGGCAGCTGCAAAGCAAGACCCTGCAAGTTGTCCCTAAGGTAGATAGCACATACACCTCTGCACTTGGTTAGTCTGTCCTGTCTAAAGACAGTGTAGCCTGGAATTTAAACAGATGTGTCTGGTATTTTGGGTGAAAGACAAGTTTCTACAATAGAGAGAATGTCAGGGTTGTGCTGTGACACCCAAACTTGCAAGCTGTCTAACATAGGGAGGAGGCTGTGGATATTTATTGACACAATGTAAGCGATCCCGAGTTCTCCATTGGGGCTGGTTGCTGTTGCAGAGGGCCTGGGTTGAGGTGTATGTTCCCCGAGAGTAGCAGTAGAGGCATTGCAATCCTCCAGACATATTTCAAAAATTGCTTGTTATTGAGTTTGCTGCACCTAGAACGAGTGCCAAGTGATTTCCGGTTTCCTTGTAAGGTGATAAGTCTAGATAGGAGTATCAAGCTGGGTGACAAGGAGGGACGGCTAGCCAGTAGCCACCAATTACAGGGTGGAGGTAAGTCCCCACTCGGCTGGTGAACAGCAGTGTTGGACAATTGAGTGGAGGTTATTGTGCTGTAAGCACTTTGGAGGTCAGTTTCCAGGGTGAATTGGTCTTGTGTGTGCTCTGGCTCACTTACTATGCTAAGGAGTGCAAGCATCAGGAGCAATACAATGCCATTGGATAGCAGACGGTTAATTAGGGTGAACATTTTATCGACAAAGAAGTGGTGGAGGCACCTAGAAATGTACACAGGTAGACAATAAAACAGGTATGCAGTAAAACTATTTGCACGGTGCCTCCACCCAGAGTAACTTTTAAATGAATTTGATGACAAGCTGGTACAATCCTCTAGGATGTTGTATCTACCCACTGCCCAACTAGTGGTCCCACACATGGATTAACATAAACCTCTTTACTTTGCATTCAATGGTACTAAGATTCATACAAAGAACATTAAGGAGCCAGTGAGCCAAATGCCCATATTTACTCCTGCATTAATAATAACAAAGGCGAAAACAAGACAAAATTAATTTATCCAATCGGGACTTAAACATTTCTTTGGAACTGCTAATAATCACATTAAGCGGTAGTGCGTTCCATGGTTTAGTAACATGAAGCATAAAATAATATTTAAGAGGTAAACATTTAAATCTTCTAGATTGTAACTGAAGAGGGTGACCTCTGAGATCATAGAAGTCTTCTCTAAACTTAAACCCAAGACAAGTCAATAAGTAAGGATCTTTCATAATATCATACAATAACAGTAGGTTCCCCCTTAAACGCCTGGTAGAAAGAGGCATCAAATTCAAGGAGAGTAGTCTGTCCTCATACGAGGTATTTTTCAACCCATGCACCAATTTAGTATATCCTCTTTGCACCCTTTCACGTATAGTAATATTCTGTTTCTTATTTGGGGACCAAAGCTGTGAGGAAAAATCTAAATGGGGGCGTACGTAGGCTCTATAAAGTGGCATGAAGACATTTCTTTCTCTAGATCTAATATTCCTCTTAATGGACCAAATAATCCTGTTTGCTCTAAGGATAACCTCATTAATCTGGGAGTTAGGAAGAAAATCCTCAGATACCAGGACCCCCAGATCCTTCTCTCTATCTGTAGAAGTCAATGCTATATTAGCCAATGTATAGACATGAGATGAATTATTATTTCCAAAATGCATTGTCCTACATTTGTTGTGGTTCACTTTCATACCACATTTATAGATCCATGCTGACACTAGGTCCAAATCATGCTGGAGAATATTTATTTGTTCTGAATTGGCACATGGACCACCAATTTTTATATTGTCCGCATACTTGATAGTGTTAGAACTGCATAGTCTTGTAATTTCAGTGATAAATAGCTGAAAAAGACAGGGGCCCAAAACAGAACCCTGGGGCACACCACTAGTGACAGTGCCAGTATTGGAACATAGTCCATTAATCAAAACATGCTGAGATCTATCCGTCAGCCAAATGGCTATCCATATGATAATATTAGAATTTAGTGCAAAGGAATAAAGCTTTTGCAACAATGCCCAATGGGGAAGATCAAAAGCTTTACTAAAATCAATGTAGATCACATCGTAAGGTAATTTATTGTCGAGACTGAAACTAACATCCTCATAAAAACATAAAACAAATTGGTCAGACAACTACAGCCTTTTCTAAAACCATGTTGTTCAATATCGGATACAATGAGGCTAGGGAAAATGAAATCTTTGATCAAACATTCCAATGTCTTACACATGGTGGAGGTTAAGCTGATGGGTTTATAGTTTTCCCAGTTGTTCCTAGGACCTTTTTTGTGAATGGGTATGACATATGCAGTTTTCCCAATGTTAGGAACAAAGTTATAATTTATACAATGCTCATACAATAACTTAAGGGGCAACGCCAGGCTATTGGCCAATAGAAACAACAGATGACCAGGAATATTATCTGGTGAAACACTAGTTTTCCCTTTTTGTAATAACAATTTTGTATGAACATTTGAAACAGAGATGGTAATTGGACAGTCCAAAGATTCCTTAGTAATACTTATACATTGATTTTTTTTTTAAATATATTGCAAAAATTTATGTTAAATAGATTTGCCATATCCAAAGGGTCATGGATTAAGATACCGTTATCCAAAAGTGGACCTATCTGACACTGAGGCTTTTTAAGGGAGTTTATATATGCATAAAAGGATTTCTGTTGTTTTTACTTGCATTAGAGGCTAATCTCTCTTCCCAAGTTTTTTTTTGCTCTTCGTGTACAGTTCTTACATTTTTTTGAATATTTAAAAATATTCTCCAATTTGTTGCAGATGGTGATTTTTTATAAACTGAATAACATTTTCCTTTCTTTTTTATTAGTTCTGATAGCTTCTTATTCATCCATTTTGGTTTGGGATTTCTAGAGTCAGATTTTATCCTACATGGAATAAGACAATCACGTAGACCAATAATAGTATTACGAAGTATATGGAAATACTCATCAGTACCCACAGAGTGAAATAAAAACTCCCAATCCACCCCATCTAGCCCTATTTTAATTTTAAAATATCAACTTTATCATAAATATACATTATAGAGTTGTTGAACATTAGGGGCATATGGTGTTTTAAGCTAAAGCTAACGGAACCGTGATCACTGTTTCCAATAGGAGCAGATACAGCAAAGTTATTAATTATCAGATTCTTGTTATAAAACTCTAGATCAAGAATCTTATTACCCCTAGTAGGTAAATTCACCCCTTGCGTAAGATTACACTGTTGGCACAGATTTATCAATTTGTTTCCTGTGCTAGTAGTGGCTTTTAACTCTAACCAATCAACATCACCCTGATTAAAGTCACCTGTAAGTATGATATCACCTAATGTACAAGCTGTATGTATTTCATTACTTAGTGTATCCAAGAGTTCGATAGATGTACTAGGGGGATGATAACAAAATCTTAAAATGATATACTGGTTTTTATTCAACATTAGTTTAATCCAAACAGATTCTGAGGTACAAGAAGGGCTTTTAACCTTAGTAGAGATGTTCACTACCTGTAAGGCATTTTTTACAAAAATTGATACCCCACCCCTTCCTATTAGGTATATTAAAGTTAAATAAGGTAAACCCAGGTAGCGAGAAATCCCAACTGGATTTATCATGCCCCCAGGTTTCTATAATTAACACAGCATCAAAATGTTTTGAACTAATAGTAGCCCTGAGCTCATCAAATTTATTATTAAGGCTTCTAGCATTGAAATATAAACATTTCATATCAAATGACTTAGCAGGCTTATCTTTTCCCAGAAATGTCTTATGGGGAAGAACTACACTCTCCCCTAAATCAAGCAGTTTAAATGCTGGTCGATATATTTTAGGATATGTTCACCCAGTAAAAAGTTACCCTTGTGGCTTAAATGGAGACCGTCCCTGCAAAATAAATCAGATCTATAAAGAAATTCTTCCCAGTGAGTGAGACATACTTGACTCTGCCTCAGACATCTCATACGGAGCCAATTAAAAGCTTGTATTGTATTGTTAAATTCGACAGAGGCTCTGGATACTGGCAAGACTTCGGAGAAGGCTATCTCACATCCGATGTCCACCAATAAACTTGACAGAGCTACAAGGTCCTTTTTAACATCCAAAAGGGTTGAAGACAGGAAGTCGTTTGTGTCAACATGTAAGATTACTAATGGATTACAACCACCACCTGCTAGTATATTGCGCACCGTTTGTGAAATAATCATGAATTCTGGCACCACGAAAGCTGGAACATGTACGATTAGCTTTATCTGAATCACATATGTATCTATCCAGGTGTTTAACCATAGAATCTCCTATAACAAACACCTGCCTTCGAGTAGAACAAAATGTAGAAGGGTTTTTTCTGGGAGCTGGATATTCATAATTATTAGTGAGTGCTAATAATATGCTCACAGGGACCATACTTACCAACAGGGTTCTGGCTTCTGGAACACATACTGTGCACCTGTGAAGAAGGGTTAGTAGCAATCTCAATGCACCTTTTAGCTTCCCAGCATAGACTAGCACTCGGTAATAATATGCTCATGGACAGTATTAACATTCAAACAACAAATCTTATTTATTTAGGGATTTAAACAAAAGGGAAGGGGATGTAAATCAAAGGCAGATTTAAAGGCACTCTTTTGGTTTGGTATCACATTCAAATAATACATTAAGTCCCCCTGGACAGTCCGGTTATAGTCACAGGGTACCCAGAACTTAACAATTGCAGGCCTGCCATATTGCAGCTAGTTGGCCAACATTGAAGCCCTTGAACAAATAAACTTTAACTATTCCTTTTAACCTTTTCTGGTGAACCATAGGCAGAAATCTTTAAACAACAAGCAACTGTAAATCCCAGGCCCAATGGCCTGCACAACAGTTAAACAGCAAGCAGGCAATTGATGACAAAACAAGCTTGGCAAAGCAACTTTAACTTTGGTCACAGGGACAGACCCTGCTTTATTCATGGCACCGTGACTTCTCAAGCTAGTGAAGTTGTCAGGCTAATAGGTACTGGAGTGGGATTTGATCTGTTGACTCTCGGCTGCAGGCCACAAACTTCTGCCCCTCTGGAACAGGACCAGCAAACAGGGACCAGGTCTAACACGACTCACCAACACCTCCAGGCTTCCCTCCCAAGGGTGGCTGCAACACATGTGGAATGTTGCAGTGGGAGTTAACTTCCCAATCTGGTCTTCAGGCGGTAACAATTTAAAGTTACAGTGCAGCAACAGTTTCTTGAGCCTTTTAGTGTGTGGGCTCTGCATAAGCAATCAGTCTCTGATACAATTCAAGTAGGCTGCTCAGCTTACCCACTTGGATAGTTTGTGATCTTTTTGGTAAGCTGGCACAGTTTTCTTACAGTCTCCCCCAACAGCAGTTAGGCAGGAGACAACTCTGGAGCCGCAGGCTTTAGTTTTAACCAGCAGTCCCTGAGGCAATATTATTACTTTAGCACAGTTCAGCTTGGCCATCTCCACCCAGGCTCTGGTGCAGTTCAGGAAGAAATCACAGTTTCGGGCAGGAACCACACTCCCTTTTAGCTTGGGAGCTTGAAGAATTCAATCTGCAGCTTTAGCAGTTCAGAACAACCCCTTTGGGCTGTTAGGCGGTGGAGAGGTAAACAGGCCTCTCTACTTTCTCCTCAGAGCTGAGAACAGAGCCTCCTTCCTTCTTGAAAGCTTGAGCCATACCTCTCAACCTTCTGCCTCTTAAATCAGGGACAAGGCATAAAAAAATCAGGGACAAAGGACCAAAATCAGGGACATATCTTTAGAATTAAAGATATCCACCCAGAAAGCTAGTAGAATATGGGGCTTAGTGCAAAATGCATTTTCTAAAGTAGAACATGTCTGTAACTTTAAAGCTTGACATTATTTTGTGCTTACAATCCCCACTATTTAGCCACGCAAACACCAATTTTAGGAGGGATAGAGAAAAATTTTGAGTCAAAATCAGAGACGTCCCTGAAAATCAGGGACAGTTGAGAGGTATGGCTTTAGCGGGTCTCCCTGTTCAACTGTCCCTCTTTAACTGAAGGAAAATTAATCCTATAATCTGATTGACTGCTGAAGCTGTCAGTCACAATTCTAGTGTTCCGATTGGTTAAAATGGGTGCCAAGCACATAGTTCACAGTTTTTCCCAGCAGCCATAGCAGAAGGACCCCACAAGGACCCCTTGAGTTCCCATTGGCTAAAGAGCAGGGTCAAAGTACCAAACAT
The DNA here is from genome assembly GCA_016271365.2 of Neoceratodus forsteri. Taxonomy (NCBI): domain Eukaryota; kingdom Metazoa; phylum Chordata; order Ceratodontiformes; family Ceratodontidae; genus Neoceratodus; species Neoceratodus forsteri. Next base: position 225,593,936 of record CM028138.1, on the reverse strand, counting down.
GGCTGCTGGATGGCAAAATGTAAACAGTCCAAACTTTAAAGTTCACTTGTTAAACAACAGCTTAGTTTTAGAAATAATTATTTATAGCAATTGAAAGGGCTTCCTCTGCACTTCTAAGTGACTGCAAAGTGAAGTTCGAAGGTGTGCTGTCTGGCCGGTCATGAGCTTCATTTCACTCAGCCCCAGCACAGGCTATACACTATATACAGGCTGAGCTTCTTAAAACTACGGCTTGATGACATTAGCTTGCATGTTCCTGCAGGGACCAAGGATACAGCAATACTTTACATGGAATTTACATCCACATCACTGGAATTAGCCAGGATCAAAAGGCAGAATACAGACTGGGATCATGGCCAGGCAGAAGGCAAATGCAGTGCCCAAGAAGATGACTCTAAAGTAAGCCCCACCATTTGGGGGCACTGGGAATCAAGGATGGCCCTGCTCCTTGCTGAAGCTGCAGGTGGAAGGCTCCAATTCACATCTGGCAGACTGAAATCACTAACTAGCAGTGGCCCCCCCTTACCTGCTATCCTGATCATGGCTTCCCCAAGTGCCTTATCCAACTTCTTTCCCTGTGCTGGAGGTCTGTGTACAACCTCTTTATGGCTAGTGGCCCCAGCACCTGTCACCAGGATAACCCACAGCACTTCCAGCCCTTCCTTTTCCTTCGGGTGCCAGTGAACTTCCATAGCCTTGATTCTTTCCCATAGATATAGTACAACCCCCTCTTCCCCTCTTTCCTCTCCTTTCTCTCCTGAATAGAGAGCAGCCCGGTATGGACATGTCCCAATTGTGGCTGTCAGTGCACCACAACTCTGTTATGACCTCCAAATATAGGCTAGTCTCTGCCATGATGGTCTCCAGGTCCAGAATTTTACTTCCCAGACTTCTTGCATTGGCACACAAGGCTCTCCCTATCTTACTCCCTCCCTGCCTGCTTCCCTGCTTCCCCCTCTTGCCTGAGCTGTTCCCTGATGCGCCCCCTGACTTACCTCTTTCTTTGTTACCTTCCGTGTTATCTGTTTCCTTTACTCCTTCATTCTTGCTTCCCTGATTTATACCCCCTTGTCACCACCCTTTATTCCCCTTGGAGCCTCCCTCCCTGCTATTTCATCATCTGGGGGGCAATTTCTGCCTTCCTTATTTCTATAGCCTCCCCCTGGCTAATTTAGATTCTCATCCAAGCAGCATTTAAACCTCTCACTAGGGACTGTGGTCCCCTTCTCCCTTATAGAGGCCCATATATTCCCAGGTTGTCCCCTAGTCGCCAGTGTAGCTGAGGCCCTCCTCCAAGCACCATGCCTTCAACCAATTATTAAAAAGCCTGTTGTGGAATGTCCTTTTCTCTCCCCAGCTGTATATGGATAACACCTCAGTAAAAGCCACAACGCGTGCCACCTGCTTGAGGCCCCTCCCCAGCTTCTTGAACTTCCCCTGCACTACTTCTACCTTGTCCCTTGCTAGGTAATTTGTCCCCAGGTGGACAATGACATATAGTGCCCTCCCATCTCTTGCTGTCCTAGCAATCCACTGGCTCCACTCTCGATCATTCTAAGCCAAAGCACCAGAGAGGCATTTCACCTCCCTCTCCCTTCCTCCCCGCGCTTCCATGTCTATTCCCTAATAATACAGTCACCCACCAGCAGCTGCTTTCTCCTCAACTGGGGGCCTCTTTTTCCCTCCTTGAAGCCTCCCCATCTGAGGACCCCCACTTCCTCCCTTCTCACTGCTATGGGTGCCTCCTCCTGGCTGCCCCATCTTGCCAGTATCATGAAGGACTTCTGTAGTGGTACAGACTGAGTAGTGTGTACCCTTCCCACCACCCCCACCCTCCGGAGCCCACTAAGGTCCAACCACTCTGCCTAGGCATCCTCTGTGGATACATGGACTGCTGTACAGACATCAAAGAATGCAAGGTGACACTGGACTTCTCAATGAGGGTGAGATGATCCTCCACCCCGGGGTCAAAGAGGTCAGTGTCCAAAAAGGGCAAGTCCACCGACTTGTGCTGGATCTCCTGAGTAAATGTGGGGAGGTGCAGCCATGCCTGATGTAAATGGACACTCTTGCCATTGCTCAGACTGAACAATCTGCCTTGTCCAATGTCATCTGCAGCTAATGCTGAGACAGTGACAAGCCCATGTCGTGAATGGTATGCACCTTGGTCTGGCTATCTGCTGGAATCAAAAGAATGATGTCACAGAGCTTGTCAAAAAGCTTGTTGCCAAACCAGGCCATCAAATCCGGATGAGGAGGCAGCTGCATAGACCTTTTTACCAAGGAATTCCTGCTTCTTGCATTCCTTGCCCGGCAGCTTATCCAACTGGCTCTGCATTCAGACCTTGCGGAGGACCACTTTAGACACTAGGCCCTCTGAAGAGGGCTTAACCAAGATAGCACACCGATGGGGACACCATACTTAAGGTCCATTAGGCATAGAGGCACCTAGTATGAAGCTGGGTACTGCCAGATGCTGAACATGGGGCCCAGAATGGCCTGGGCAACTGAGAACACCACCCCAGGTGAGAAATCCTGCTTCAGAATATCCATGGGGGTATGACTCAACCTTTTGTACATTCTCTTAGAAAATGTCCAGGGTCACAGACACTTGGTGCTTGAGTGCAGAAAAAGAGGTCAAGTGTCCCAGAGTGGAGAGGCTGTCAGAAAAGTCTATGTCCATTGAATACTGGGAGGATGCCATTCAGGAAGCATCCAAATGCGAATTTGGAAATACAGGCTTCGGGCATCATTCAAGGGTGTGGACAAGCTGCTTCAGTGTTGTGACCACCATGAATCAGAAGCTTGGGAAGCCTGGACTCTGGCCTAGAGTCCTTAGTCAGAGCACACTCATCCACAATCAGTCACTGTAGCAATCTTGGCAATGAAGGGGGATGACTGCTGGATGCTGCATGACTAGTGGTGTCTCAAGAAGCTCCCATGACAGGATTGAGATGTCTAGAAGCATTAGTTGACCTCAACCGAGGCCAAAAGTCCCCAGGATCCTTTGCTGCCATGCTGCTGCCTCACATTTTCAATGAGGTCAGCATCAATGACACTAATATGACAATAACAAACTCGAGGATGACTGCTTATGGTTATGTCAGTAGTGCTGATGAATCTGAAATTGAGAACTAGACAGGTGGGATCTTAACCTCAACCTTCAACCTTACAGCTGACTGGGGCCCACAGGTGGGGGGAAGATGTACACCACCATCTGGCATGTGGAACCACTATAGGCTGAACTGGAGTCTGGAGAACCAGTGTAATCTGCACTGGAGGAGGTTTGCATGAGAGCACACTCATGACCAGTCCTGTGAATGGGCCTCCGGTAGCACTGATGTCCATATGACAGATGAGTTTTCATCCTCATCTGACTCTGGATTGATGGTGACCTTGATGGGTTTGTTGACCATTTCCTCAATGGGAACAACCTTGACTGAAGTTGAGTGCTTCGAGGAACCAAAGCATTGGGAACAGCATGAATGTCCCCCCTTCTCGACTGATGGTGGTGCCACTTCTTGTGCTTGCAACAGTAGGAGAGGCTACTGTTGTCAAGACTGGACAGACATAAAGAACTCACAAAACTCTGCATTTTCCCAAAGAGTGACCAGCTCCACAATCTGCTCTCAAAGCAGAAGCTTCAAAATCAGGGTCTCTCCGGCCACCGGCTCAGCATCCTCCATGTCCTGGTGTTGCACCATTGAACCCATGTCTGCCGTGGCCTACCTTGCAGTAAGTGCACCCTGCATTCGTTGAGGGAAGATAGGTAGGTACATGGCCTAACACCAGCAGTGCCGTAGGAAGGCATTTTGGTGCCCTGGGCAAGAGACAAAGTTTGCGCCCCCACCGGAAAATTGCCGGGGGTCTGGGGGCCACAAGGCCCCCAAAACCTCTGAGGGGTTTACATGCTCTGTGGTGAGTTTGGGGTCTTTTCTTGTTACATGTTTTGTTACTAACTTCAACTAAACTTGACTTCCCTTGGCTGCAGCTGCTTCCCCACAAGAAAATAAACAGTACATACAGTACTTTTGTATAAATAGACTTTAAGGTCGATTACCCTCACAGTGGGCAAACACCCTCACATTCTATTTATTTATACAAAAGTACTGTATGTACTGTTTGTTTTCTTTGGGGAAGCAGCTGCAGCCAAGGGCATGTTCTATTATTTAAATAAGACTAGGGAGGAGTGGACAGACCAGATGGGCCAAGTGATCCTTATCTGCTCTCAAATCTAAGTTTCTGTGTTTCTGTGTTTCAGGGAAGGCACTGGCATAAAAGGAAGGAGGCAATGCTGTAACTGAAATACTGAGAGGTGTAACTGGGAAGAGACACTGGTATAACTGGAAGCTGATATTGGCATAACTGGAGTGGGAAAAGTGCTGTAACTGAGACACTGTTTAACTGTAACTAGGAGGAATTGCTTTAATGGGACACTGCCACACTGGCATAAATGTGAGCAAAGACTGATATAACTGAGAGCAGACATTGCTGTAACTGGTATACTGACTTACTGTATCTGTTAACAGATACAGTAGGTCAGTATACCAGTTACAGCAATAGTTAGGTGACTGATACACCTGGGAGGGTACACTGGTATTGCTGGCAGATGTCACTGTAATAGCTGTGAGATACTGGTGTAATGAGAGGAAATAAAGTGTTATAACCATCAGGGTTCACTGCACTAATTAGGATTTAGGAGATACTGCTGTAACCAGGAGAAAGCACGGATGTATTCACAGTTGTGAGGCTGCAGTGCTGCTGGCAGTAGCATTCCCTACAGAAACACACTAAAAAGCACAAACACCAACAGGTGAGGTTGCTTCTACAGACTCCATGTTCATTCTCTGCAAAGCATTTGGTTTGACTTGTGAGAATATACCACACCCGACACACCCAACAAAAATACTGCAGTTTTAATGCTATTACACACTCTTTGTGGGCAGAATGACTAACATGAAACTGAGTTTCATGATAGCCATCCTGCCCACAAAGAGTGGGTGATAGCATAAAACTGCCAGTGCTGTTCTCAGTGCCCCCACTCCACATCAATACATGGCCAAACACTTTCCCTCATCCACCATCACCAGCAGCAGGAGTCTCCATTATTATATAACTCATTGTCATTCCACATCCTTGCCTACTCACACATCAGTGAAATAATTTGCACACTATAAAAATTAGATACAGACTAGTAAGCAGTGAATTTAAATAGGGCAAACAGAAACAAATACAGAACTTCAACAAAGTAATAAAATCTATAAAAAAATTACAAATAATAACACAAAACAGCAACAATATACTTACTTGCAAAATTCAGCTTCCTGGCTGGAAACTTCTGGTTCATACTCTCTCTGTCTCTGTGCTGGACCAGCACACACACACAGAGAAAGAGCATGAACTAGAACAGCCTTCTAGCCAGGAAGTTTAATTTTTTTGGTTTTTTGGCAATGGCTACCACTCTCGTCTCTCCTGCTGCTCTGCTGACTGCTGTAGCCTGACCCCCCCCGGAGTAAAGTCAGCAATGCTCACAAAACATTGCAATAAACACACTAGAAAAGAAATGTATACATTCATTTTATTTTTTTTCAATCGGATGCCCCCCACTGCCCCATGTCACAATCACAATCAAAGCTCCGAAGAAAAGATCGAACTAAGGGGACATACAGAAGGACCAGCGTGATGATCAATTCACACAAAAAAATGATCCAGGCACTTTGGCAGGCATAGGGGGCATACACACACAAGGAAATAAAGGTTAGAATTTCTTGGTTGGATGCTTGGAGATGTGTTAGTTTTTTATTTTATTTATCAGGCTCAGCAAGATGACAACTGACACTGACAGCAAGTCATCGTCTCAGTATAGTTACTACAGTAATCTCCAGTCCAGTTAAGAAGAGTCTGTGTTCTAGGCTCAGCTCAGTGTCCAGGGAGAACGGAGGGAGGAGGAGGAGGGCGGGAGCCCCGCCCATAGAGGCAAGCAAACTGGAGGTGCTAGTGATGGTGTTGTCACTAGTAACTTATTCACATGACTTATTTAAAAAAAAAATTTTCAATCGGATTCGATCATTTGGACACCCTCTTACCTCCCCCATCGAAAACAAACTAAGACCCTTACTGACTCAGTCTCAGTAGTTATAATACTACTACTACTACTACTAGCAACTACTGTCTAGTAAAAGCCTATTTCCAGTCCAAAGAGTGTCTCTGTCCTCAGCTCAGTGTTCGTGGAATGGAGAATGGAGGGAGGAAGGGAGGAGGAGGCACACGAAGGTGGAGGCGAGAGCAGACTGGAGGTCCTCCTGGTGTCACTTACTCTCAGCAACACAACACATATACACTACTGATGTGACTACTCATTTAAAAAAAAATGTCAGTGTGATTTGGACGAGATGCCCGCTTCCATCCCCATCGAAAACAAACTAAGACCCTTACAAGAATGACAACGAGTTGACCCAGCAAGTTTCCCTCAACTAGTCCGACTCCGTCAGAGGATACACACACAGACTGTGTGATACTAGGACAGAGGTCTTTCCAATATAAAATAAATAAAAAAGAAAGCAACTCAAGGAAGACGGAGAAAGAGTGCAGTGCTTATTGCTGCTTACATTAATTACGTTTTTTCAGAATCGGCTCTTGGCTTGCCTCTTGCTAAAAGTTAAGACTCTCTCTCTCTCTCTCTCTCTCTTTCTACTCTAGTCTAGTCTCTCTAATCACTTTTCACAACAGAAAGCACATGCACTCTGCTCTGCCCCCTACCTTTTCTACTGGCGCCGCTGGCGGCTGGCCTGCCCAGTTACCACCAGTCCACATGACTTTTTTTTCTGCTCAGACAGCGTGACCATGTGACCCCAAACACTTGCTGGTCCTTCTGTGGATGCACCCCTGCTGGGAGCCACTGTAATTACAGTAAAAAGAAAATTTTAAGTTACCAAAACTACGCCCCTTGGAGACATGCGCCCGGGGCGGGTGCACCATCTGCCCCACCCTTCTTACAGTACTGAACACCAGGTACAGTTACCCATGTCATGTTGAGCCCCAGGCACTAACATGAGTTGTGGCCATCCATACAACTATTTTCTCCCTGCACAGGAGACATCATTTTAAACCTGGTTTCTTGCTGTCCATCTTGATTGCTCATTGATGGAGTGGTAACCAGAAGACAACAGAATACCATTCACTCAAAAAAATGACTGATCAAAAAGAAAAGGGAAAGTTATGCCTGAAACATAGAAACATAGAAATATAGACTTTGACGGCAGATAAGGACCACTTGGCCCACCCAGTCTGCCCATTTCCCTACCTACTGGATAAGCTGTAGATTCTAGTTAACCAACAGCCTACTTCCTGCAACCCCCACTACAATTGCCTTATGTCTGTCCCATGCATGTTTGAATTCCCCCACTGTTTTAGACCCAACAACCTCCCAGGAAGGTGGTTCCATGCATCCACCACTCTCTCTCCGTGAAAAAATGTCCTCACATTACCCCTGAGCTGTCCCCCTCTATCTTTAAATTGTGCCCCCTTGTTCTTACACATCTCTTTTTCTGAAAGATGCTACCCTCCTAGACTTTGTTGATTCCCTTGAGGTACTTGAAAGTTTCTATCATGTCTCCCCTGTCCCTCCTTTCATCAAGAGTATACATATTAAACTCTCTCAGTCTCTCTTCATATGGTTTCTGCTGCAGACCCTGCACCATTTTAGTTGCCCTCCTCTGGACTGCTTCCATCCAGTCTATATCCTTGTGTAGATGAGGTCTCCAAAACTGCACACAGTACTCCAGATGGGGTCTCACCAACTGTCTGTATAGAGGGATAACCACTTCCCTTTTTCTACTTGTGATGCCCCTTCCTCTGCATCCCAGTATCACCCTGGTTCTCCTTACTGACTTTTCACGTTGCTTACCCACCTTTAGATCATCTGATATGACTACCCCCTGGTTCCTTTCCATTTTTGTTGTTGTTGTTAGTACCTCCCCTGCTATTGTGTACTCTTCTTCTGGGTTTTTGTTTCCCAGGTGCATTACTTTGCACTTCTTTGCATTGAATCTAAGTTGCCATATGTTTGACCATTTCTCCAACCTTGCCAAGTCCCTTCTCATCTTTTCTACCTCCTCTTGTGTATCAACTCTGTTACAGATCTTTGTGTCATCTGTAAAAAGCCATACCTTTCCCTCCAGACCCTCTGCAATGTCACCTATAAAGATTTTAAAGAGGACTGGACCCAATACTGAGCCCTGAGGTACTCCACTAGTAACCCCCCTTTCTTTGGAATGTGTTCCATTCACTATTACTTTCTGTGTCCTGTTGTGCAGCAAGTTTGCTACCTAGGCTACCACCCTGGGACCCACTCCCAGGCTGGCTAACTTGATTATTAATCTTTTGTGCGGGACTGTGTCAAATGCCTTGCTAAATTCTAGGTAGGCCATATCAACAGCCCCTCCCTGGTCTATTACTTTGGTCATCCAGTCAAAGAAATCAATTACTGTAGATTCGTCTGACATGACCCTTCCTGCTGTAAATCCATGCTGCTTGATCCTGTGCCCCACTGGCCTCTAGGTACTCAACAGTTCTTTCTTTCAGAAGTAATTTCATCATTTTCCCTACCACTGAGGTCAAACTTACAGGTCTGTAGTTTCCTGCTTCTGCCTTGCTCCCACTTTTGTGAAGGTGAATCACATCTGCCCTCCTCCAGTCCTCAGGTACCACCCCATCCTGCCATGATTTGTTAAAAAGCATGGTCAGTGGTGTCACTAGGTCCTCCCTTAGTTCTTTTAGGATTCTGGGGTGAATCCCGTCAGGCCCCATTGTTTTGTCCACCTTGAAAAACTGGTAACCTCAAATCACTGCAGGAGCTATAAAGGAGGAGACCTGACCCTTCAAAGCAACGAGTGACATAATAATAGACTATCACCCACAAATAAAAATAAAAATGGTATCTTACATCAGGCCATGTAATTTAAAATTTATTCTGCAGGTGTTAGGTAGTTATGTGATAGAAATGATAAAAGGTTACAAATGCTTGGTTACTGATGCCAAGTCACAAATATAATTAGCCACATAGACAGCAATTATCAGGTCTCTGGTAAGGCCTCACCTTGAGCACTGTGTTCAGTTCTAGGGTCCACACCTAAAACAGGAAAGGAAAAGAAAGGAAAGGAAAGGAAAGCAAAGACATAGATTTCCCATTTTGCTCCCTTTCACTGGGTCAACCAGATGATTTAATGCACATAATTTTGTTCTGCTCTTTTTGTAATGACTACAGAAGAAAATATCTTGCTCCTGTTTTAGAGAAGCTCTTTTTGACCCTGGATGATATTTTAACTGAACTGTTTTATGAACATATGAAAAGTGTCAGCAGAAGAAGACCTAGCAGTCTATCAAGTCTGCTTAGATTGCGGAGTCCCAAACAGCAACTAAGGACTCCACACACCAAACTGCTACTCCCTCCCTTTCTGTCCACTCCTTTTTTGGCCCTGACCTTATGCTTTACCTTGTCCCACCTCCTTTGGAAACCCTCCACTGTGTCCAGTGAGATCGCCTCCACAGGGAACTTGTTTCACCTTCAAACCAGCCTCTCCATGATGAAATGCCTCCTGAGAACTCTCTTGAATTTCCTCTCCTCCACTGTAAGGCAATGTCCCCTCATATTTTTATTGTCACTGAGATTGAAGAAGATCTCTTTGTTTACCTTGTTAATGCCCTTCATGTACTAAAAGGTCTCAGTCACGTCTCCTCTCTCCCTCCTCTCCTCCAGGGAGTACATGTTCAGGCTCTCCAGCCCCTCCTGGCATATCCTGCGCTGATTGCTTTTAACCATCTTAGGCACTGTCCCCTGGACCACCTCTAGTAGGTCAATGTTCTTCTTCTTCAGGTAGGGATGCTAGTACTGCCAACAACATAAGCAGAAGGGCAGAACTTTGGGAAACTTTACAGTCAAGTGCAACTGACTGGGCAGTACCGTAGGAAGGGTGGGGCAGATGGTGCCCCTGCCCCAGGCGCATGCCTCCAAGGGGCACAGTTTTGCTAACTTAAAATTTTCTTTTTACTGTAATTACAGTGGCTTCCAGCAGGGGTGCATCCACAGAAGGGCCATCAAGTGTTTGGGGCCACATGGTCACGCTGTCTGAGCAGAAAAAAAGTCATGTGGACTGGTGGTAACTGGGCGGGCCAGCCGCCAGCGGTGCCAGTAGAAAAGGTAGGGGGCAGAGCAGTGTGCGTGTACTTGCTGTTGTGAAAAGTGGTTAGAGAGACTAGACTAGAGTAGAGAGAGAGAGAGTCTTAACTTTTAGCAAGAGGCAAGCCAAGAGCCGATTCTGAAAAAACATAATTAATGTAAGCAGCAATAAGCACTGCACTCTTCCTCCGTCTTCCTTGAGTTGCTTTCTTTTTTATTTATTTTATATCGGGAAGACCTCTGTCCTAGTATCACACAGTCTGTGTGTGTATCCTCTGACGGAGTCAGACTAGTTGAGGGAAACTTGCTGGGTCAACTCGTTGTCATTCTTGTAAGGGTCTTAGTTTGTTTTCGATGGGGATGGAAGTGGGCATCTCGTCCGAATCACATTGACATTTTTTTTTTAAATGAGTAGTCACATCAGTAGTGTATATGTGTTGTGTTGCTGAGAGTAAGTGACACCAGGAGGATTCTCAGTCTGCTCTCGCCTCCACCTTGTGCCTCCTCCTCCCTCCTCCCTCCCTCCGCTTCTCCATTCCACGAACACTGAGCTGAGGACAGAGACATCTTGGACTGGAAATAGGCTTTTACTAGACAGTAGTTGCTAGTAGTAGTAGTATTATAACTACTGAGACTGAGTCAGTAAGGGTCTTAGTTTGTTTTCGATGGGGGAGGTAAGAGGGTGTCCAAATGATCGAATCCGATCGAAAAATTTTTTTTTTAAATGAGTAGTGTGAATAAGTTACTAGTGACAACACCATCACCGGCACCTCCAGTTTGCTCACCTCTATGGGCGGGGCTCCCGCCCTCCTCCTCCTCCTCCCTCAGTTCTCCCTGGACACTGAGCTGAGCCTAGAACACAGACTCTTCTTAACTGGACTGGAGATTACTGTAGTAACTATACTGAGACGATGACTTGCTGTCAGTGTCAGCTGTCGTCTTGCTAAGCCTGATAAATAAAATAAAAAACTAACACATCTCCAAGAATCCAACCAAGAAATTCTAACCTTTATTTCCTTGTGTGTGTATGCCCCCTGTGCCTGCCAAAGTGCCTGGATCATTTTTTTGTGTGAATTGATCATCACGCCGGTCCTTCTGTATGTCCCCTTAGTTCGATCTTTCTTCGAGCTTTGATTGTGATTGTGACATGGGCAGTGGGGGGCATCCGATTGAAAAAATAAAATGAATGTATACATTTCTTTTCTAGTGTGTTTATTGCAATGTTTTGTGAGCATTGCTGACTTTACTCGGGGGCTAGGCTACAGCAGTCAGCAGAGCAGCAGGAGAGACGAGAGTGGTAGCCATTGCCAAAAAACAAAAAAAATTAAACTTCCTGGCTAGAAGGCTGTTCTGGTTCATACTCTTCCTGTGTGTGTGTGTGTGCTGGTCCAGCACAGAGACAGAGAGAGTATGAACCAGAAGTTTCCAGCCAGGAAGCTGAATTTTGCAAGTAAGTATATTGTTGCTGTTTTGTGTTATTATTTGTAATTTTTTTTTATAGATTTTATTACTTTGTTGAAGTTCTGTATTTGTTTCTGTTTGCCCTATTTAAATTCACTGCTTACTAGTCTGTACCTAATTTTGTAGTGTGCAAATTATTTCACTGATGTGTGAGTAGGCAAGGATGTGGAATGACAATGAGTTATATAATAATGGAGACTCCTGCTGCTGGTGATGGTGGATGAGGGAAAGTGTTGTTTGGCCATGTATTGATGTGGAGTGGGGACACTGAGAACAGCACTGGCAGTTTTATGCTATCACCCACTCTTTGTGGGCAGGATGGCTAACATGAAACTCAGTTTCATGTTAGTCATTCTGCCCACAAAGAGTGTGTAATAGCATAAAAACCTGCAGTATTTTTGTTGGGTGTGTCGGGTGTGGTATATTCTCACAAGTCAAACCAAATGCTTTGCAGAGAATGAACATGAAGTCTGTAGAAGCATCCTCACCTGTTGGTGTTTGTGCTTTTTAGTGTGTTTCTATAGGGAATGCTACTGCCAGCAGCACTGCAGCCTCACAACTGTGAATACATCCGTGCTTTCTCCTGGTTACAGCAGTATCTCCTAAATCCTAATTAGTGCAGTGAACCCTGATGGTTATAACACTTTATCTCCTCTCATTACATCAGTATCTCACAGCTATTACAGTGACATCTGCCAGCAATACCAGTGTACCCTCCCAGGTGTATCAGTCACCTAACTATTGCTGTAACTGGTATACTGACTTACTGTATCTGTTAACAGATACAGTAAGTCAGTATACCAGTTACAGCAATGTCTGCTCTCAGTTATATCAGTCTTTGCTCACATTTATGCCAGTGTGTGGCAGTGTCCCATTAAAGCAGTTCCTCCTAGTTACAGTTAAACAGTGTCTCAGTTATAGCACTCTTCCCACTCCAGTTATGCCAGTATCAGCTTCCAGTTATACCAGTGTCTCTTCCCAGTTACACCTCTCAGTATTTCAGTTACAGCATTGTCTCCTTCCTTTTACGCCATTGTTTTCTCTGAAACACAGAAACACAGAAACTTAGATTTGAGAGCAGATAAGGATCACTTGGCCCATCTGGTCTATCCACTCCTGTCTAGTCTTATTTAAATAATAGAACATGCCCTTGGCTGCAGCTGCTTCCGCAGAAGAAAACAAACAGTACATACAGTACTTTTGTATAAATAAATAGAACGTGAGGGTATTCGCCCACTGTGAGTGTAATCGCCTCTAAATTCTATTTATATAAAAGTACTGTATGTACTGTTTATTTTCTTGTGGGGAAGCAGCTGCAGCTAAGGAAATCAAGTTTAGTTGATGTTAATAACAAAACATGTAACAAGAAAAGCCCCAAAACTCACCACAGAGCATGTAAACCCCTCAGAGGTTTTGGGGGCCTTGTGGCCCCCAGACCCCCGGCAATTTTCTGGGGGGGCGCAAACTTTGTCTCTTGCCCAGGGCACCGAAATGCCTTCCTATGGCACTGTACTCCAAAGTGTCATTTCTTAGGATAATCTTAATATGGTTGACGGAATCCTGCTTGACCCCTTGGAAGGATATCGAATTTCACCTAAATGATCTATTTGATATCAAAAAAATTCTTCTTTCTTTAGAGGAGTGGTCTTTATCACCCACTACTTTAATGGGCATTATGACTCAAATTTATAAATGTTGGAAAAGTTCAAGACAAACTGGGCCACTCCATATTATATACAAATACACTAAATTAATATCAGAAGATGATACATTTACACCCATACATACAGTATGGATTCCACATTTCAAGAATGGAGAAAACTAGGCCTTATACATTTTTCCAGTTTTTATCCCCCCAAGGGATACTCCCTTTTGAAAAACTACAGTCCCAATATAGTCTTCGTAGATCAGATCTATTTCGCTATTTCCAGGTTAGGAAACATATACTTAGAAACCAAATTATACAACCCGAGATCCAGTATCCAACCCTGGAATTCCTCAAAACATTTATGGAAGCTATAAAGGGGAATTTGGGCAAGCATTTAATCGGAATAATATACAGGGAATTGAGAAATGAACAAAAGGAACCAACTAAATCCATATTACAGGAATGGAACAGAGATCGCCACCTAGAAATAACTATGGAGGAGTGGAGGGGATCAGCTGTAAGTGCAGTTAAGATCACTTCCTCCCCATTTTGGAAAGAATTTGTGTGGAAGTGTCATTTCTGCTTTTTTAGAGCTCCGGCAGCCTGCTTAAATTCCTCCCAGAAGAATATGGAGTTTGTTGGTGAAAATGTGGGTGCCCGAGAGCGACACTGGGACACATTTTCTGTCAGTGTCCTTGTTCGATGCCCTTATGGATATCCCTACAAACAGAATTAACTAGCTTATTAGAACAAGAGGTAGAATTAACAGTTGAGTGGGTACTGCTGGGGATCTTTCCAGACCATTCCCCTCCATGGGAACAAACTCTTTTACCTCCCAGTTTGTTGGCAGTCAAAAAAGTCAATAACTCGCAGGTGGATGACTAGCACCATTCCAACAGTATTAGAATGGAGATCTATCATGTCTGAAATGTATGTTACAGAAACCCTTAATGCAGAAATCCAGGGTAAAGCTCCAACATACATGATGAGATGGCAGAGATGGGTGCTCTACCAGGGGGTGGTAGAATCAAATTTTTGACCCTAGTATTGGTAGAATTATTATGGGAGGGATCAGGAGGGAAGGCTTGAATAATGATAGAAGAGTTGAGAGAAAAGAGAATTTAATTTAAGCGGGGGGGGTCTAATCAAGAGAGAGGAAATGCCTCACCCAAATATAAAGATAATAAGGAATAAATAAAACATAAGGGGTAAACAAGGTAAAATTTAGATGAAACAGAGCAGGAGCATTACCTTTTGAATGATCTTTGACTAGAACGTTGTATACTTATCACACTAAACATTCTACCCTTTGGGTAAAATTATATAAACTGTCAATGATATAAACTGACTGGAGATATATGGCAATACAAGAAAATGTCTGAAATGTACTCTTGACCAAGTGTAACAAAAACCTTTTAATAAAAAAGAAATTAATAAAAAGTGCTGTAGAAACAGAGCCTGCAGAGCAAGGAGCTTTCAGTGCCCTAAGTTTGGACGTTCCCCCCCCAGGCAGAGGCACCCTCACAAGTGGCGAGGGTCTTCAGACCAGTACTGAGAGTACAGAGACTGTAGTTGTCCTCTTCAGAAAGACTGGCCGAGCTGTCAAGCCAGTAGTATGCCTCAGTTATGATTCTCCAGGGAGCTCAGTGGATTTGCCTTTCAATGTGGTACACAAAGGTGTTTATGTTTCACCAAGCTCACTGCCCAAATTCAGCTTGACGGCCCATTCCAGGTTACTTGTTCTGCCCTCTCACCATGGTGCCCTGCCCCATCCAGCCCCAAGTTAGCTAATAGGGAAGGGCCCCCTCTTGCATTGTTCAAGTTACGAGAAGTTATTACCTGATTTAGTATAGTAATGTTCAATTGACTTGTGTGAAATATGCCTAATATATTGTCAGAATGGACAAAGTATTGGGAAATGTAGTGAATATAGTAAAGTAATAAGTTTATGTTAACTGATGCATGATGGTACAGACTTGACGTGGACACCAAGTTTTCTCCAGGCAGGGAAGGGTGTAACCCCCTACAAATGGGGGTTCACGAAAAGTCTTCCTTGAGCTTGCCTAAATGCTCACTGCCAGGCTGGTGTCCTGCGTTTTAGCAGTTTAAATGTGATTGCCAGAGAGTGCCTGTATGGCCTCTGCGTACTGTCTCTTTAAGAGCTGCCTGGATTGCAGTCATAAGTAATCTGAGAGGGAGCTCTGTTGAAAGATGTAACTATTTGCTGAAAATCATTTAGAGTGATAATGATAATGTAGTTTGTCTGCCCTGCCTTCTTTGCAGCAAGGATTGTTTTGTTGATCTCCACTATCTTGGTACTGGGCTGCGAATTGGACCAATCAGTACTGGTGGGACCTAAAATTGAGCTGGACTACAGGAGCTGTCTGGAGTCAAAATCTGTAGGAATTCTAGTTTTGGGCTTTTTGCACCTGAAGGCGCCACCTTTGTTGTGACTGACAGGAGGATCAGCCAACCAAACCTTTTGGATCTTGGGGAATTTCCCAGGCTGCTGCAGCTACTTTTAGTTTTGAGCTGAGAAGTGAACAAGTAACAGCTCAAGTGATTTTGAACTGCAGTTCTGTGTAGTTTTGCATGGGAGAACTGTGAAAGGGCTGAGTTTTGGCCTGCCTGTCTGCCTCCTATCCCTGAGAGGGAAAATAGAGTTTATTCAGACTGAATCCGAGTTGTGAGGACTATTTAAGCCACTGGACTGTGACCAGGCTTTAACCTGAAGAAGATCAAAGATTTGCTGAATGTGATTAGCCTGTCAGGATTTCCAGCTGCTTTTGAATCCCCGGTTTGTGCAGAGACTTTGCAGTTGTAACCGGAGAGTAGTTTGCCTGGTACAGTAGAATTTCCTTACATGTAAATGTGCTGTGTATTGAAAGTGGGTCGTGATTTGGTTCCCCACTGTGTGAACTGTGTTCTGCTTGCTGGTACCGTAGAATCCTTTACATGTAAATGTGCTGTCTATTGAAAGTGGACTGTGATTTGGTTCCCCACTGTGTAAACTGTGTTCTGCTTGCTGGTACCGTAGAATCCTTTACATGTAAATGTGCTGTGTATTGAAAGTGGGTCGTAATTTGGTTCCTCACTGTGTGAACTGTGTTCTGCTTGCTGGAAGCTTTATCCAGCCAAATCAGACTGAATCCGCATTCATCTCCATTCGGCCTGGGCCATGCCATGCTGGTCCTGCCAGAGAACCCCACTGCACAGAGAAAGCCACCAACGAGAGACCTGCCTGGGGATCAGCCCCCTGCTCCATGCTTGAACAGGAACAACGCCTCGGCGAATCGTGTGGGCCCTGCTTCTCCTGGCACTCCAGATTAACCACCTGCTGTCTCAATTTTTGTCTAGCCTGTGTCCAGTCTTGGGTATCGTGACTAATCATCAGGGTAGCTCCCTGCAACAACAGCCTAATCTAAAAATGTGTCATCTGATTGTCTTGTTGTTTTCTTTTCACAAACTGAGCCCTCCGGCTCCAGATTACAAATAGTGTGTGTTGTGCATGTTGTTTTCTTCCATCACAGGGCCCCAACCAGCTGCAACGTTCCTGGCTAGCCCACCATTCTCCATCTGGGTACCCAGAGTGTGTGACTGTTTATGGATCCAGAAGTGCATGCATAACTGTTTGATTGATAGAGCCTTTAAGCAAATTAACCTGATTACGCCCTTCCCTCGTTCAAGCCCCTTAAATAAATCAGATCTAACTCTTGTTTGCATTTACCCTGACTGTGGTTCCAGTTTGTGCAAGAGTACTGTACTGATGTTATTTGCTGTGTATAACCTTGTTTTACAGGGGGTCCCCAGGGCCGGTCCAGAGGAAAGCCCTGGTGGTAAGTGCAAACAGTGTGGGTACTTGTTTGGTGTATCCGGGGTATTTTGAAAGTGATTATTGTGTATTGTTAACTTCCGGCCACTAGGAAGGAAAGAGGGGGGTTACAGTGTCCCAGAGGGCTGTGCTCAGGTTAGCTTGACCACTACCAACCCTGACCTCCTGGTGGAGGCACCCATTTCAGAACTCAGGCCCCTTAACCTGCTACTAGCCAAGCAGGCAGGGGTAGTAGCCCTTGGGATAGCGCCACCATGGGATTACATAGGAAATAAGGCCTTGAAGAACAGCTAGGCCAAAACTGGCCCTGCACCTAGAGGCAATGTCCAGACTGTAGTGCTTGGTATAGGTGTCAACAGAACTCCAAGTAGCTGCTAAACAGATCTCTGCAGCTCAGCCATTCCTGAAACAGGCAGCTGAGGCAGCCATACCCCTGGTGGAATGGCTCTTAACCTCTCCAGGAAGTTCCTTGGTGTACTTTCTGTAACAAACGTAATGCAGTTGGCCAGCCATTTGGACAAACACTGCTTAGAAACAGGAGCACACTCTTTCCCAGGGGTGAAAGAAACAAACAACTGTTTGGACTTTCTTCAGTCCTTGGTACAGTGTGTATAGTAATGCAAAATTCTATATCATCTAAAGTGTGGAGCAATGCTTCCCCTGGATTGGCATGCTCTGGAAAATAAACAAGCAGGTGGATGGCTGGATGGATGGATTGATTGAGGGTAAACTCAGACACCACTTTAGGATTAAATGTAGGGTTAGTACGCAAAGACACCCTGTCTTTGTGGAAAACCAAATAAGATTGCTCACACCTGAGTACTTGTAGCTCGGAAATCCTTTGAGCAGAAGTAATGGCAACTAAAAACAACACTTTCCATGACAGAAAGTGTAGCTCACAAGTTATGGCAGCCTCAGAAGGAGCCAAAGTAAGTTTTTCCCACATAAAATTCAAGTCCCATGGAGAGACAGGATTGCAGATAGAAGGCTTCAGGTGAAGGATGCCTCTCAAAACAGTATGCGATACTTCCAATTGCACCACTGTACGGCCATTGATGGACATGTGAAAAGCAGAGATGGCAGACATGTCCACCTTAAGAGAAGAGTACCCCAGACCCAAGTCCAAAAGGGACAGCAGGTACTCCAAGATTTGATTCACAAGACAGGTGAAAGGGTGCAGCTGGCGTGAGGTAGCCCATAGCATAAATCACTTCCACTTCATAGAATAAGTAGCTCTGGTGGAAGGCTTTCTAGCTGCCACCAAGACATCAGCCACTTTAAGAGACACCTCAAATCAGGTCATAGCTCAGGGGCCAGGCTTGAAGGTGCAGGGACTTGAGGTCTGGACGGACCAGAGTGCCCCAGTTCTGGGAGAGCAAGCTGGTGCACGGAGGAAGAGGTACTGGAGGTTCCACTGCTAGCTGCTGGAGTAAGGGGAACCAGATCTGATGAGGCCAAAAGGAGGTGATGAGGATCATCATTGCCCCTTCTATCTGTAGCTTGATTAGCACCCTCTGAAGCAGCAGAAAGGGAGGGAAGGTGTAGAGAAACCTCCCTTTCCAGGAGAGGGATAATGCATCTCACCAGAAAAATGCAGGCCTTGGATCTAGCAAGCAAAAATGTGCCAGTTTTGCATTGAGTGGGGATGCAAAAATGTTCAATTCTGGATGACTCCATCTGTCAAAGAGGTCAGAAGCTGAGGTCAGAAGCTCCGTCTTGTGTGTCTTTGACTTTGACCAGTTTAGATCATCCGCCAGGATATTTTGGACACCTGGAACATGGACGGCTGATAGTTCTAGGCCATGGTCTAGAGCCCAATACCAGACTCTCATTGCTTACCTGTAGAGGGGATACAAGAGAGTACCCCATTTGTTGGTGTACAGGATGACAGTCATATTGTCCATCTGCACCAACAGAAGGCCTGGGGTTAGCTGAGTCTGAAAGGCCTGCAGGGCATAAAGCACCACCTTCATCTCCAGAACAGTGATATAGAGAGAGGACTCCAGTGGGGACCACGTCCCTTGAGTTTGATGTGGGTACAGATGAGCTCCCCAGCTCATCCCCAAGGCATCTGTGGTCAGAATCTGCTGAGGGGAGGGAATAGCAAAGAGGACCCCCCCGAGAAGATTGGTGGGTTCCATCCACCAAAGGAGAACTCTTTTCACCGGGTAAGAGACCAGGACCTCTTGTTCCAGTTCACCTGTATGTTGGTCTCACTGGACTCTCAGTGTCCATTGGGGGATCCTCAAATGCAATCTGGCCAGAGGCACCATGACTATGGCTGCTACCATCATGCCCAGAAGCCAGAGAAATACTCTGGTGGAGACATAGCGGCTATGAAACAGCAGTCTGGCTTGGGCTATGAGACAGTCCACCCTGTCCTGGAGAAGGAAGGTCATGCCCTGTGCCGTGTCCAGGACTGCCCCAATGTACTGAAGTTGCTGACTGGGTATTAGGCTGGACTTGGGCACGCAAAGAAGACCTCTCTGGGCCTTATGCCCCCTGGGGTCCAATCAGTGCTGACCCCTTACCATGTCCACTGCCTAATCAGAAGGTCAGATAGTCAAACCTTTTCTATACCTCGCTGCCGAACTACTCAAGCTCAGCACTACTACTATGTCAGAGCCTCAGACTGGTACAACTTGCTTCCTACAGAACTCTCTAAAATTGCCACAACTGGTGCTTTTAAGCTTAAACTACAACAGCACCTTGTGGCTAGTGCCTCCTGTGATTACTTCATATAATCCTATCCTAGGCCAGGCCCCCTCAATCATCCCTCCTCCCCCTCACCACCCTATCACCTCCTCCTTCTCCCTTACCCCAACACTGGGGAAGGGAATGCCTCCTTTCTCCTTCCCTTCATCCCCCCCCTCGCTATCTCTCCACCTATCCTCCATCTACCACATATCCAACTCTAGCCCCCTACCCTCTTCCTCCTCCCTCTATCTCTCCACCTTCCTGTCTTCCCTTACCAGCTCCCCATTCCTCTACTCTTCTTCCCCTTTTCTCACTAATCCTCTCCTGACAAAGCTCACTGAGCTGCCTTCCTTCTTCCTCCTACATTTACTCTTAGTAACTGAGTAGCTGTCACTGCTCCCTGTACCTATTATCTACTGCCTCTGTTCTAACCTCCTTTGCAATTTCCGTAGGTATACCTTGTACGATTACCTTGTGTCCTGACCTGCAGCTTAAACAACTCGCACTATATCCCTAGACTATGACATAGCTTCTCACATTGTTTTGCCTTACTACTTGTATTGTATAAATTACTCGCACTACAATTTCTAGACAACACCTTTGGCTGCTCCTACTGTTTACCTTATTGTCTGTTTTGTAAGTTTCATTTTTGATGACTTTGTTATATGGTTTCTACTTGTCCTTGTTTTCTTGATGTGGAACCTTTGTAAAAGAGCCAATAGCTCAAAGGTGTCATCTGAAATATAAATAAATAAATAAATACATTGACTGTAATGCCTAGGTCCTGGAACAGATGGATGGTGTGTTCCAGGGTTCAGATGGAGCTGTCCCTGGATGAATCTTTGAGCAGCCAATTTTACAGATAGAGGAAGACATAGAATCCCTGTCTCCTGAGGGCAGCCGCGACCACTGCTAGGCACTTGGTAAACACCCGAGGAGTCAAGGATAAGCCAAAGGGCAAGACCTGGAATTGGAAGTGTGCCCCCTGAAACTAAAATCTGAGATATTGTCTGGGGGGGGGGCACATATCTTGACAGGAAGATATGCATCCTGCATATCGAGGGAGCATATCCAATCCCCTTTGCTCAGGAGGGGCAAGAACCCCTGAAGGGTTACCATATGGAACTTTTTGCACTGAATGAGGAGATTTAACTCTCTGAGGTCCAGAATGGGCAAAAGGTCACCCGTGTATTTTGGGACCAGGACAAAAAAGGGAGTAGAACCCTCTGCCCTGCTAAACTTCTGGCATGGGTTCTATCGCTCTTTTTCTGAGCAGGGATTGAATCTCTTTCCAAAGAACGGGGATGTGGGCAGGAGGATAAGATGAAGGGACTGGAGATCTCTCTGGGGGCCACTCTATGAGTTTTAGAGTGTAGTCATGGCTTATGAGCTGCAGCACCCGGCTGTCACCAGTGATCTCCACCCACCTGTCTCAGTGCAGGGAGAATCAACCCCCTACCGCTTCCACCAGGTCCACTGGAGGGGGGGGAGTGCAAGGAGTCAGGCTGAGGCAGGGGAAGGAGCTGGTGCTGTTCCTCTAGAAGCCGTCCTGGCCTCTAGAACCTTTGCTGGAGGAGGAGGAGGAGGGGGTGGGCAGGGCTGAGGCAGCCTTATGTTTGGCTGGCTTGGAGGTGGGCCGTGGTCTGGATAACCTGATGAAAGGGCACCTGTGGGGCACTATTGGATTGTATATGGTACATGGAATGTATCAACCTTAGGGTGTGTCCGGAGGCTTGCAAGTTAGAAAAGATATCCTGGACTTCAGCCTCGACCAGTTTATACCTCCTGAAGGAAGCATTCGAGATGGACATCTAAACATCCTGAAGAAACCCAGACATCCCCAGCCAGGAGTGCTGGTGAAGGGCATGGGGTCATAATATTGCAGCCGAAACAGCACAAAGAAAATGCTGCAGACAAAACGATGTGCACTGAAATAACATTGGGGAAAAAACACTGACTTGAACAGAAACAACGCACAGTGTTAAAATAAATAGGACTATCTTTTCTTTTACGGGGTTCCACCCCACGCACCTTCGACGTGGGGGACTTCACCTCCCACACCCCAGGACTAAATATAACTGATTCTGAGGGGGTATGGAGTTCAGGGATGGGGCAAAACACTGCGGAGGGGGGGATTTATTTTTCACGAAAAAAAAAGCCGCAATAGTATGGGACCTGGGGGAAACTGAACCGCAGCCCCAGGTCTCCTACGCTGCCAGGTGCAGGTGCCCTAGACACTCCACCACAGGAGCAGCTTGACCAGGCACCACACTGGAAGCTTCCTTGACATTTTCTCCATTACAGAGAACAGTGACAGGGGTAACGTTTTTCCCATACGCTGAGAAACCCCTGTCGGTGTACAAAGCTTAGCACTTTCTGCAGCGTGGTTTTTCATGCACTGTTTCGGCAGCGCTGTATTGCCCCGGTACCCCGGTGAAGATATATTCCCCACTACCAATACCTGGGCCAAAGCATCTACTGCATCGTAGGTTGAGTGCAGGAAAAGCCGGCTGATGTCTGCCCTAGATTTGAGGGCCTGGTGGAGCTGTTGACTAGACATCCTTCAGGCAAAGATTTGATCATCTTCATGGTTTGATCTCACAGCGTATCTTGGTATTGGATCATGTAGGCCATATAAATAATGTTCCTGATGGCCAAGGTGGCAGAGGAGAAGTAGGCTGCTGGTTAACTAGGATCTGCAGCTTATCCAATAGGTAGGGAAATGGGCAGACTGGGTGGGTCAAGCGGTCCTTATCTGCCATCAAAATCTATGTTTCTATGTTTCTATGAAGCCCATTTGCCAAAGAAGTCCACCCTCTGGGATTCCCTGTCAGGGGGAAGGGAACTCAGGTGTTTCAGCCATTTGGAGCAGTCATGCGCCGTTTTTATGACTACCGAGTCCACCTGCTGCTGTTCCCCAAAGAAAGACTTACCCATGAATGCCTTGTATAATGTTTCTGTCTTCCTAGGCAAAGCTGGTATGAGATTGGGGCAATGCCTGGTGGCCATAGTGGCATCCTCAAATGAGTCAATCAATGGGGGGAACCACCAGAGGGGAAGAGTCCAGCAAACAGAGGTAGATGAGCAGCCGGTGACAGAAAGGGTCCAACTCCTCAGTTTCAAACCCCATGGCTGACTGAATCTGACACATGACCCACTGAAAAATGAGTAACCCTGGGGAGACTGGGGCATGTATTTAGGGGTCTCTTCCCCATCATAAAAACTGTAGAGGAAGAGGGGGAAGCCCCTCATTCCCGTCTTCACTGAACTCCTAAGGCTCATCAGGTAGTTGGAGATTCGGGTGATATTCTCCCTCTTCTCCCAGGCAAACGGGAGTTGTATAGGGCACCAGCCAACATAGGGCAGGGTGTGGGTCCCTGGGGACGTCAGGCCCACTTGGGGTCAGGTCCTGTGGAGGGAGAAGCTGCACCTGCAGGAAATCCCATAGGGACATCAGTATAGACTGGAAGTCCATTCTCACCAACGTCGGGTAGCCCTGTGGTGTCGGCTGAGAAGGAACCGGTGCTGGCATTGGTGATGGGAGAATCAGTGCCAGTGCTGGCTGAGGAGCTGGTGCTGCCATTAGTTGAGGAGCCAGTGAAGGTTCAGACTGAGGCCAAACAGTGTCAAAGGAGGGAGAAGCTTGACTGGCGCTGGTGCCGGATGAGGACAGGCCAGTGTAGCCTGGATGGAGATGTCAGTGGAAGGCACCTCGGAAGTAGGTGAAGGCGACCAAGGACCGAGGGGATGCTCGGGAAGGCATAGGGCCTGCAGCCATGGAGGAGGTTGCCTGTGCAGAAGAGGGTGGTGGAGGGGTTGCAGAAGAAAACCCTGAGCTCACAAAACTCATGCCAGACTGAGCAGAACTGGCAAAGCCTCCTGACTGCAGAACTGGCAAAGTCTCCTGACCGCAGACCTGCCACAAGATGGGGCCTGAAATGCAGGGGCTTGGGGAGGCTAGGAGGATCCTACCCCCAAAGAGCCACCACCCAGTAAGGAGAGGTTGACGGGTGGCATTGCCAAGGGTGGCCCTTTTGAGGATAGGACATGCGAGGCAGAAGAGGCAATCAATCCCATCGAGGCCATAGGCTTAAGGAGGGATGCAAATGAGAAGAGGACCAGGATTTTTCATGGTCCTTGTCCCAGTGCTTGTGCTTCCCACAGGATTCTCCCCAAAGGAATAGGGTTGTGAACCCGAAGACAGGGCCAGAGAGGACGAAGAGCTTCTGCCCTGCAACTCCCATCCCATGATGGTAACTTTCTACTGCAGGAGGAATTCTTCTAGGGCCTGCTGGTGATGGTATCAAGTGACCAGATTAAAGCCTCTGCAGATGTCCCACACCTAAGTGTAATGAGTAGGCCTGAGGCAGCAGAAGCAGGCAGCATGGCCATCCTTCTCCAGGAGCTGCTTCCCACAAGCACACTTTGACCTGGAGGCCCAGTTGGAAAACAAAGGCAGGTATAACATACAAAAAGAACTGAAGAAAACTCAAAACAATAGGGTGAGAAAATAAAATAAAATTTGGAAGAAAATGTCGGTTGACTGAAGCTTGCACCAGTCTCTGGAGGTCTGACATGCGTTGGTCGATGGCAGGAAAAGAACTGAGGAGGGAGTTAGGGCCGCCCTCTCTTACAGGGTTCGCTGACATCAGAGGGCGACATCGGACTGGGTGGCTCCCAGATAGACTGGTTGCAAGAAAAGTTTCCAGTGGTCCTAGTACCTGGTGACAATAATTCCATGGCTGTGGCCCGCTGCAGGAGATACCCCCAACATCAGATCACGCTTTATCTGTCCACTTCTTACCGCTAGGGTGTTGTGTGTGTTGTATGCAGTAAGCGTACGGATGGCTATAACATGTTGCATCCACCCACCCCCTACTGTACTGTTTTTACTTTTTGTTTAATAATTTCTTAGAAAACTGTAAGCAGAAGTTCTTTATTAAGTAAACTGCTCTGGTCAAAAGAGAAACTCAGACAGGTCTCAATTGAACAGTGTATTCCTCAGAACTCTCTAGAATCTAACAAAAACAAGCATTTGTCAATGCTGAATGTTGTCTCGCTGGCATTGGCATTGGTAGTGCTGGAGTTAGAGACGCATAATAGGAATGGCAGTGAAGTATTGAAGTGATGCCAACCCCACCCCCACCCTGTAGAGACCAACAGGCATTGGGGTGTGCCTTTGGGTCATCAGCTATAATGCTCATACCATTGTATCTCACTCTACCCTGTAGACACTGACAAGTGTCGTGGTGTGCTTTGGGGTCTTTGGGCATTATACTTACCCCATTCCATAAGGAACGACGCTGAGGTGGGTGCAGTATAGGAGAATGGAGTGAACTTTGTGGCCGAACAGTGCAAGGTACACCACGATGCCTGTCACTGGCTGCAGGCCGGGGGTGGGGGTGGAATGGCGTGAGCATTACAGTCAATGATCCCAAGTCACACCCCTGATGCCTGTCAGTCTCTACAGGGTTGGGTGCTACAGTTGGAAACCCTAACACCATAGGCATGTGTTGGTATTTTCACTCCAAATTTTCATCATGAGCTGTTTGTGAGCCCACCTAATGAAAAGTGGCACAATCAGTTTGTTAGCTGAAAGGTGGTTTTGCACAGTGGCAATGCCATTTGGTGACACAGGGACAAAAACACATTTTGGGCAGTATGCGGAAAATGACAACTGTATTGTTCATGAGGAGATGTAAAAAATGGCAATGTTGAAAATCTGGAGTGAAAATATGAAAAATTGGTGAAGTTATGAGCATGTATAGAAACTGTGTGACACACGTCCGTAACCCAATTATTTTTGGGATTTTTTTTAACCACATGTTTAACATAGGCATTTTGGGACTTTCCCTCATGAACAGTTGCACTGTGATGTTGTTAATTTGTCCGAAACGTTGATTTCACACAGTGACCACACCATTGTGTGCCACAGGTGCAAAAACACATTTAGGCAGGATGTGAAAAATGACAGCTGTACTGTTCATAAGGAGGTGTGAAAATATGCCAGTGTTGAAAATCTGGCATGAAAATATTGCAAATTTATGAAGTTACAAGGGTGTGTGTAAACTACGCAACGCACACTTGTAACACAGTCATGGAATTTCGTCACCAAATTTTAAACATAGGCAATTTAGGACTTCTGCTCATGAACGGTGTCACCGTCATTTCCTCAAACTGTCCCGAAAACTGATTTCGCACAGCGACCGCGCTATTATGCGTCGGATGTGCGAAAACACATTTCAGCCAGAATATGTAAAATGAGAGCTATACTGTTCATAAGGAGGTGTGGAAAAATGCCAGTTTTGAAAATCTGGAATGAAAATATTGCAAATTAACAAAGGTACGAGCATGCATAGAAACTGCGCAATGCACGCTCGTAAAACAGCCATTTTTTATTTTTCCACCAAATTTGCAACATAGACTTTTGGAGAGCCCCCTCATGAACAGTGGCACTGTCGTTTCATTAATCGGTCCCAAAAGGTGATTCCGTGCAGTGACCGCAAAATCACCTTTTGGGACCGAATAATGGCATGACAGTGCCTGAATTCATGAGGAGGGGTCCCAATAACCCCATGTTAGAAATTTGGTGCCAAAATTCCCAAAAATGGCTGAGATATGCACCAAAGTTGAAAAAACCCTATTTATGCCATTATACAGCTTAACGGCATTTCCTTAGTTCGCGGTCGGCTTTGAAGAGTGCAGACGTGTTCCCAGTCCACCAAAGATCATCACGTAGAACTCTAGAGGTAACTATGGGGTGAGGGGGGTGTGTGGGGAGGCTGAGTGTGCAGAGGGTGGGCGCGGGTTGTGGGAGGGGGCAGGGAGACCACGAGGGACCATTTTCATTTTTACAGGTTTAAAAATAAATAAATAAAAAATTGCAGGACATTTTTTCTTTTGCAGAGGATTTGGCATGCTGGGTTGGGCTCCCAGCATGCCACCTAAGCGTTTTAGAGGCGATGCTGTAGCCAATGGGTATTGGGCACCCCGTCGGCACATACCGAAGGGGGTGCAAGCCCTGAGGATTAGCAACCCCTCAGCACCTAACAAAAACAGGGGAGACATTATGCCAATGGGGAGTGGGCTCCCCATCAGCAAAATAAACAGGGACGGCAATAAACGCCAACGGGGAATGGGCTCCCCATCAGCAAAGAAAAACTGTTCTGGGGGGCGTAGGATGCAGATGGGGATTGGGCACCCCCTCAGCATACATTCTAAATGGGAGTGGGGGTCACTATGCTGACGAGGAGTGGGCTCCCCCTGTCGGCATTGTGACAGGCGGCGGCGGCAGTCACTGCCGCCATGTTGCGTGCATGTCGGGAGGCGTGTTGTGGTCCCGCTGCATGAGAGTGAAACTCTCATTGCAGTGGACCTTTTCTTAGATCTGGTGGCCAAATTAGGGATGCTTGGTGTCAGCGCCTGCTGCTGGCTTATTGGGGAATGAGGGACGTACCTACTGATGTGTGCCCTGCATTCGCCCAACAGTGACCGCGCCTCCAAATCTGCTACTACCGCAAGATGTTGGCTGGAGCACAAGCGCGAGCCAACATAAAAAAGCATTCCACAAGAACTAACTACATACACAGTATAGTGTAAACCTAGCACTCAGTATTTAGTGACAGTGCCATCTAGAGGCTCTTACATAATATCACATCTCCCTTCTTATAAAAAAAATAATGAAACTGTTCAGCAGACTATGCAATATGAATTTGGAATTGGCAGAATATCAAGTTGCATCCTACAAGTAATACAAAATAAACTTTCTTACTTCAGTTTATAAGTTCATTCTCTGAGGTGGCTTTACCATACAACCAGCACGGGTGACAAAAAGCTTTTCCATGTCCTTTGCTTGTTCACTGGGATCTGGTGGCAAAGTCTCTGATGGTGGTATTGCTGGTTTAGAGTCATTTTGAGAAACCAAACCATCTTGTGGTGTGGCAACAATGTTTTTAGAGTCTAAATCATTACTGACTGTAGTTGATTGAACATCCTGCGACTTGAGCAAATGGCGACGATTACGCCTGTATTCTCCTCCACTGTCTGCTCGTACTAGGTATGACCTTGGAGTGTGCAATTTTGCTGCAACAGTAGTGGGTTGTCATTTCCCATCAGGTCTCTGCATGCAGACTCTGTCTCCTTCCAGAAGGAGAGGTAAGGCTTAGGTATTCCTGTTGTAGTATTTTGACTGACAACCCTGCTTGTCTCTAAACTTTTTCTGGGCCAAAGTCTGGCTAATGACCTTTGGCTTGAGCTGGTTGCTTGTAGATGGTAAAATTGAACGCACGCGATGACTCATCAATAGTTGAGCAGGTGAGCCCATACCATCAATAGGAGTATTCCAGTATTCCAGCATTGCAAGGTATGGATCCCCTCCACTTTGGGTTTTACCATTAGACATTTCACAGTTTGTACCATTTTTTCTATTTACCCATTTGACTGTGGGTAACTGGGACTAGATGTCGTATAATGAAAATTATAATTATGTGCAAACTGTTCGAACTCTGTCAAGTCATACTGAGGACCATTGTCCAACACCAGCTCTTCAGGTATGCCATGTCAGGCAAATATTCCTTTGAGCTTACCAATCACAGTGGAGGTCAAAGTGTTTCTCAAGTTTCTCAACCTTTCCAGCTCAAAATAGCTGCTGTAGTAGTCCACTACTAACAAATAACTTTCATTGTCCAGCATACAGTAAACAGGTCTGATGCTACCTTTTGTCATGGGTAAGAGGGTGCGTCATGTGGAATTATGGGTTTCTTTGGGTTTGACATGTGATGCTGTAAGCAGATTGGACTCTTTAGTACAGCTTTCCCGATCTGGGTATTCATGCCTGGCCAGTACAGCAGATCTTTGGCCCTGCGCTTACATTTTTTCATCCCCATGTGTCTGGAATGAATAAGCTGTATTAATTCAGACCTCATTGATCCTGGTATTACAAGTCTGTCCCCTTTGAAAATCAAATTTCCCATGACTGTTAATTCCTCACGTAAATTTCAGAATTCTGCCACTTCTGGCTGACACAAATGTTTTGCCCCCAGCTAACCAGTGTTGATCGTTTCAAGCAGTGAGGATAACTGGAAGTCTTTCTTAGTTTCCATCTTTAATTCTTTTAACTTCTGGTCCGAAACAGATAAACTGGACGTGACTAAATGAACTTGCGCTTCTAACGACTCTTCTGTATTGTCCTGCCCAACCATTGACAGTCTGCTTAGTGTGTCAGCAACTGGGATATCTTTCCCTGACCTGTTTTTCACTAGAATATCATATTTCTGCATACGCAACATCATTCTCTGCAGTTTGGGTGGTGCTGCTGCAAGGATTTTTTTCATGATAATCTCCTGCAGTTTATGGTCTGACTCTACAGTAACCTTTCTCCCATAAACATACTGATGGAAACGCTCACAATTGAACACAATGGCATACATTTCTTTCTCGATTTGAGCGTAGTTCACATCTGTAGTTGCGAGAGCCTTGATGCATAAGCCGCTAGTTTTCCCTCTTGTAGTAATATAGCCCCCAGTCCTCGTTTGGCAGCATCCACTTGGACTGTTACCTCTTTTCTTACATCATAGCATGGTAAAGTGCCTGTGCTGGCAATTAGCTGTTTCATATTCATTAAGGCAACATTCTGTTGACACGGGACATTGAAACTCAGAGCCTTTCTTCAAAAGATCTCTCAGTGGTGCTTAGATCTCCGCAAGGCGTGGTATAAAGTTTGCCAGATAATTTGCCATCCCTAATACAGTTTCCAGTTCAGCACGGCTCTCTGGTGGCCTATTTCAGAAATTGCTGCAACTTTAGTTGGGTCTGGCTTGAGACCTTCAGATGAGAGTATATGGCCAAAATATCTGACTTCCGTCACCCTAATGGTGCATTTTTTTGAGTTCAGTTTGACCCCTTTCTCTTGAGATCTCTGGAGTATGGCTCACAAATTTGCATCATGCTCTTCCATGGTAGCTCTATATACTAGAATATTATCCATATAAGCTGCAACACCCTTGAGTCCTGATTAGGTTTCATCCACTTTCTTTTGAAACAACTTCTTGGACTGAGTGTATATCGAAAGGTAAACAGGTGGATCGGAATCTTCTCTGTGGGATGTTGAATGCTGTGAGCATTGAGCTTTCCTGGTATAGTTTTATTTGCCAGTAACCAGATCTAGCATCCAGCACACTGAAATACTGGGCTCCAGCCAGCTTGCTTGTAATATTGTTATGTGTTGGTATCTGATAATGCTCACGCTTGATTGCCTGGTTCAAGTCACATGGGTCCAGGCACAGTCGTAGCTCTGCTGAATGAGGTTTCTCCACTATGACCATAGAGTTCACCCACTCCATGGGTCATCAACCTTTTTTTTTTGTTTTTGTTAACTCTTTTTTCTTGCCCGATCCCTCTGGACCTCTCTCAGGTGATCCCCTCCCACTGCCTACTATGCTACCTCCCACCTGAAGTCCACCCCACCAGGAAATTATGGACAGACACTCCCCCACCTACCTGGTCTGACATTCTTTCCCATCTTGCCAGGCAGATGAGGGGACTGAGAGAGCCAGTGGAGTGAACCCAGCATTGGGAGTGTGACGGTGGGACACCAGAGGACGCCGTCGCCTATTCAGGGAGGGGGGTTCCTGCTTTGTGTGCTGCCTGGACATGGATGTGCAATGGCATCCTGCTCATGCAAGGCAGTCTCCTGCACCTGGGTGAAAGACACCCGCTGCCACCCAATTCCCTGCTACGCATCTCACGCAGCCTGCAGCACTCCCCAGCATCCCTGGGGTCACTAGTGCTGCTCGAGAAAGGACCCACCCACCCAGAAGAGGAGAGCTGTCCTCCAGATGCTCAATTCTACTACTCTCTTGCCGACCACCGGCGCCCCGAGTACGCTCCAGAATCCGGGTCACCGGTGTGGTGCGAAGAGTGGCATCCAGCGCCTCAACCCTCAGTGCTATGGGGCCAGCCTGGGTTCATCAACCTTGACAATGACCCCTAAGTTTTCCATTCTCAGAATTTCTTTTGCCAGTTGTTTTCTGAGAGCAACTGGGACCTTGCACAGAGCATGCACTACTGGGTCTTTAGTGGTATCCACTTTAATTTTGTATTCACCAGGAAACTGCCCCAATCCACCGAAAATATCTTCATATTCTTTTAGTATATCATCAGGGTTATCAGTTGCTGGTTGCATTAAATTTAGGCAATTCTCCTCAGACATCACCAGTTTAATCAATGTGAGATCCAGGCATGCCCTTAGCCCCAGCATGGGAGGTGATGTGCCAGTGCATCCCCAATGCGCCAATGTATCGCTGATGCACTGCATACCACCCATAATGATATGCAGCATATCTGGAGGGGCTGTGAAGGTGGCATGACCATGCATATGGTGTGCAGCCCCATTCATAGCCCAACTTGGAGGCGCACCCCCAGGGCAAGTCTGGAGATGCGCCTCCCAAAGATAAATCTAAAACAACTAGACTTATGTGGATTGCCACTCACAGGCAGGCTACCATACTGCAGACAGCAGCATGGCAGCCTGCCCAGTGTGCACCTCTCCCTGCCCATGTCCCTGGAGAAATGCCGCACAATACGGCAGTAGCAGGGTGTCCAAAGACCCCCCCGCCTGTGTCCCCAGAGAAATGCCACACAATGTGGCAGTAGTACGGTGTCCAAAAAAAAAACTCCACCTTGCCTGCAACCCCAATTCCATGCCACTCACTGCAGTGGTAGTCGTACACCGAACCCCCCACTCCCCACCCCAGCCTGCATGCACCACCAATGGCACTCCAGACACCATCCCTGTAGGCCAGCAGACCCCCCATCCCCCTGCCCACTCCGGCACCCTCATCCTACCCTGCTCCCCCATCCCTGCAGGTCCCTATGGTCAGTGGGAAGCACAACCCACCCTCATTCTGACACGGCTGCCCGCCAACTGAGCTGTCTGGTACTGTACTACTGTACTACTGACAGCCTATTGGTGGACCCTGTTGACCAATGGGCTTGCAGTGAGTTCTGTATTCTGTCATTCATGACAGTACTGCAAGCCCATTAGTCGACAGGGTCCACCAATGGGCTGTCAGTAGTACAGTAGTACAGTAGCTGTCAGTCCCAGACAGCTCAGTTGGAGGGCAGCCGTGGTGGAAAAACGGTGGGTTGTGCTGTCCGTTGACCTTAAGGACCTGCATGGATAAGAGAGCAGGGTGGGGTGAGGGTGCCTGAGTGGGCAGGGGGCTGGGGGCTGCTGGCCTACAGGGGTGGCATCTGGAGCACTATAGGCGGTGCATGGGGGTTGGGGTGGGAAGGGAGGGTTTACTGTATGATTATTTACCGCCGTAGTGAGCGGCATGGAATCGGGGTTGCGGGCAGGATGGGGGGTTTCTTTGGACAGTGTGCTACTGCCTCATTGTGCATGCATTTTTATGGGGACACAGGCAGGGACATTTCTCTGGACACTCTGCCACTGCAGCATTGTGCGGTATTTCTCCGGAGATATGGGTGGGGGGGGCAATACCTTGACAGGAATGCTGGGTTTAGTGGCTGTCCAGCCACACTTGCAGGGTGCCTGGCGCATTTTGCCAGGTGCATCCCTGCACGGCACATGCAAGTGGGGCCATAATGACATGCAAATGGACCCATTCTGCCTTGCATGCCTGATGGCCCCATTTGTATGTCCGTGGCTGTGAATGGCATATTTTGACACATCAGGAGATGCAGTGCCCCATTGGATACCCGGCCCACCAGGGGGTTGCGCCACCGCATCCAGGGCCGGACGCAACTGTGGTATTCACAGAGGGGTTGTGCCGGGAGCATCTCCCAGCGCATCCTCTGTGAATACCACAGTTGGTGCTCAGCACATCTCATTTGCGTCGGGGCATCTGAGATGCGCTGAGTGCATATACTTTGTGAATCCTGCCCACAGTCTATGGTACACATGCCTTTCACATCCATTGGCTCGCCTCCATATCCAAATAGCTCCTTGGTGGTGGACTCAAATGGCTTTGAAATTCCCAATTGCTCAAGCACTTTAGCAGGTATCACATTGACTTGCGTACCTGTATCCAGTTTGAACTTTACCTGCTGATTATTCTCTCCAACTGTTATTTCTGTAAACACTTGGTCTGGGCGGGCCACCGTGGCAGGAAGTGTTGATTCCCCTGAGTTTACTTGGGTAACTACTTCCACAAACACATCTTCAGTGCTGCAGTGCAGTTTGTCATCTACTCCATGCACTTTTTTTGGTTTGCACACCTTTGCAAAATGGTTGCCCATTTTACATTTGTGACAGACTTGCCCTTTGGCTGAACACTCATCCGGTTTGCGTGATTTCCTGCATCTGCCACATGCTTTCTGTGAGCTGGTTGCCTTGTGGCCTGCCTGCATGGGGTTATCTGCTGCTTTATATTTCTGTGGCTGCCTGAGAGTATGGCGCGGCTTGGCTACTCCATGAACTGCTTCCTCTTTAGCCATGGTTTTCAGTTGAGCCTGCTCCAATTCATGTGCCCTAGCAATGTTCAGTGCTTTGCTCAGATCGAGATCAGCCCACTGGCTCATCAATTTTTCCCAAACTTTTGGGGAATTTGTTCCAAACACTATTCTGTCCCGGATCATTTCATCCAAGTCAGGGAATCCACAGTCTCTGGCTAGCAGTTTTAATTCCGTCAGAAATTGGTCCACTGGTTCACCTACTCCTTACTCTCATTGTAAAATTTGTAGCGTGCAAACACTGGGTTGGTCTTTGTGGTGACATATTTTTCAAACTTATCATAATAGGCACTCAGTTTCTTTTTGTCCTCTGCTGACATGTCCACCCAAGTATTATAAATATCCCTACATTTCTCTCTAACCCATATGAGCAGGTAACAGCACTTTTCTTCCTCCTCTTTTGCCTTCAGAGGGCCCTTGAAAATGAGCTTGGCATGCTGTTTAAATTTCTTCCACTTCTCTGGAAGATTCATGCTTTCCCAGTTCATTCTGGGCAACTGGATCCCCGGCAAATTCCATGATCTTTTTTGATGTTCTGTTTGCTCAGCTGCTTCTGCACTACAGGGACTTCTGACACCATGTACTGTTTTACTTTTTGTTTAGTAATTTCTTAGAAAACTGTAAGAAGAAGTTCTTTATTAAGTAAACTGCTCTGGTCAAAAGAAAAACTCAGACAGGTCTCAATTCAACAGCGTATTCCTCAGAACTCTCTAGAAGCTAACAAAAACAAGCATTTGTCAATGCCGATTGTTTGCTTGCTGGTATTAGCATTGGAAGAGCATGAGTTAGACCAATGCAGAATAGGAAGGGCAGTGAAGTACTGAAGTGACGCCAAGCCCACCCTGCAGAGTTGGACAGGCATTGGGGTGTACTTTTAGGTCATCGCCTATAACGTACCATGCCAGCGACCCATGTTCGGGAACATGCATGGGTCACAGAGGGTTGGCAGGGTAGGAGAAGGATCGAGTGTCCATCAGACTGCTGTCCTTCTCCGGGGAGGGGTCCACAACATTCAGCACCTGCTTGTCCTCTGGCAGAGCCTAGGGGACAAGGCGCCACACTGTACTGTGGGGGTGGAGTCGGGGGCAGACGCCAGGAAGGGGCATGTGCGGAAGCATGTGTGCTCCCTTTCACTGGCATCCTTGCATGCTGTCATCACCTGGGGGAGTAACTGTTAAAAATAGAGAAGTGTGCGTTGGGGGCAGAGCAGCTTGATGGCAGTCCATGGTTGCTGGCTCTGGAGTGCGCTGAACTGGATCTGTTAAGGGCGGGTGAGTATAGGGGGCTCCTCACCACCCCGCTGCGGGGGGCAAGCCGCAGGGGAACAGGGATGACCTTGAAGGAGTGAGGACACCTGGACAGCAGCTGGAATCCCTAGGTGGCTGCCAGAATAGGGGAAAAAGCAACCCAAGCACACAGAAGGAGGCAAAAAAGTATATAGCAAAATAAAAAAAAAGAATCGGTACAGAGGCTGCAGGAGAAGCCCTACTAGGAAACATATACACCCTGGAAGAGAGGTGAGCGAAAGGAGACATGATCAAGACCTATGAGTACCTCACAGGGGCAAATGAGATGCAGGAGAGGAGTCTCTTTAAAATGAAGAAGAGCACCAGGACCAAGGGGTGTGCAGTGAAGCTGAAGGGGGGGGGAGTTTGAGAGAGATGTGAGGAGAGAATCTTTCACTTAAAGGGTGGAACATACTAGACTGCCAGTGGAAGCGGTGGGGGTGAAAACAGTAGGGGACTTCAAGAATGTGCAGGATAGTCATAGTGGTATATTAGTAAACAGGCATGGAGGAGTGAGGGTCACCGGAAAATATTTAGGCAGGGAACATTAGGACAGATTGGTTAGGCCAAGAGGTCCCTGTCTGCCAGGTTATCAAAGTAGGGTAATACACAAACTGTCTCCACAGAATCTACACGCCTGTACCTTTTCCCCACTAATGAACTGCCCAGCAGTGTGTTGAACTGTGTACTAGTTGTAACGTGCTGTCATGTTACTCTGCCCCAGGTGGCCATTGTGAATAAGGTGACATATAGAACATTTCGACTTGCATGTGAGTTCTGCGGCTGACTTACTTCATACCATGATAGTCCACTAGATAAATTATTTGTATAACTACAAATGAGACACGTTTTACAGAATCAGTTTCAATACCTGTATGTGTACGAATGTATTCTATAACATGCAGAAATACTGAAAACAATATGTTTTAAAAATCAGATAGGTTCTTGCATTTTGAGGAGGATATTGTGCATAAAAAGCCAGTTGAGACATACATTGAGCGTTTTACTGTACCAAAGTTCTCTAGTTTTTAAGCTAATTTTGAAGTTCTCCTTGATGTACACTGTTCAGATTGTGTTTTAAGTTCCGTGTTAACATTTTTATG
Source organism: Neoceratodus forsteri (assembly GCA_016271365.2). Classification (NCBI taxonomy): domain Eukaryota; kingdom Metazoa; phylum Chordata; order Ceratodontiformes; family Ceratodontidae; genus Neoceratodus; species Neoceratodus forsteri. The sequence goes on along the minus strand of CM028138.1, from coordinate 225,558,259 downwards.
TTTGCTTGCACACATGTGCAAGAAACATAGTGTGATGATCCAAAACGCAGTGCCATACAGTTGAAGGGGAGAGCACCGCTTGAGTGAGCAGCGCTCCCCCTCCCCCATACACACACACACGCGTGCACGAGCACGCATAATGCATACTTATGCACTCCTACCTCCCCCCACGCACACACTGTATGGCCGATGGGGGTGCCGAATCCCCCGTCTGCTTCACACACCCCCAAAACAAGTTTTCCAGTTGCCACGCTGGGAGCCCACCAGCCCGTATGGCATCTTAACACCCGATGGGGTGCCAATCTCCGTCGGCTCCAGCCCCCAAAAACAGTTCCAACTGCCATGCTAGGAGCCCACCCCAGCATGACAAAAACTGTTATTGCCGAGGGGGATGCCCAATCCCTCGCTGGCTCCAGGCCCCCCAAAACAGCCTTCCAGCTGCCATGCTGGGAGCCCACCACAGCGTGGCAAATGTCCCGCGTCGTCTTCCCAAAAAAAACCTGGAAACAAAAAAACGGTCCCTCGTAGTCTACCTGCCCCCACCCGCACCCATCCACTGTGCACCGTGCCTCCCCACACCCCCACCCTATCTTCACGTCCGAGTCCAGCGTGATTTACTCGGACCGAACACGTCTGCACTCTTCAAAGCCAACCGTGAACTGAGGAAATGCCGTAAGCTGTATAATGTAATAAATAGGGTTTTTTCAACTTTGATGCATATCTCAGACATTTTTGAATTTTGGCACCAAATTTTCAACATGGGGTTTTGGGACTCCTCCTCATGAATTTTTGAACTGTCATGGTGTTAATCAGGTCCGAAAGGGTGGTTTCAGGGTCACTGCAAAATCACCTTTCGGACTGATTAAGGAAACAACAGTGCCAGTGTTCATGGGTGGGCTCTAAAAGTCTATGTTGTAAATTTGGTGAAAAATTCTAAAATGACTGTTTTATTTGTTTGCATTACAGTTCCTACGCGACCGTGAAGTTCAAATTTTAATATTTGTATCTCGTGATTTTCAACATTGCCATTTTACCACACCTCCTTATGAGCAGTACAGCTGTCATTTTTCACATGTCGCTGAAAATGTGTTTCCGTACATGTAGCGCACAATGGCGCAGCCGGTGTGCGCAATCAATGTTTGGGACAGATTAAGAAAATCACAGTGACACAGTTCATGAGCAGAGGTCTTAAAATGGGTATGTTGAAAATTTGGTGAAAAATCCCAAAATGACTGTTTTAGGAGCACCGTTGTGCGGTTCCTACGCTAGCTTGCAAGTCTGCAAATTTTAATATTTGCACTCCTGATTTTCAACATTGCCATTTTACCACACTTTCTTATGAGCAGTACAGCTGCCATTTTCATATCTCGTCCAAATGTGTTTCCGCACATGTAGAGCACAATGGTGCAGTCAGTGTGCTCAAGCAATGTTTGGGAAAGATTAAGAAAATCACAGTGACACTGGTCATGAGAAGAGGTCTTAAAATGGCTATGTTGAAAATTTGGTGACAAAAGTCCATAAAATGACTGTTATGAGTGAGCATTGTGCAGTTTCCGCACACCCTCGTAAGTTCATGAATTTGTAATATTTTCAGTCCAGATTTTCACCAGTGGCATTTTTCCACACTTCCTTATGAACAGTACAGCTGTCATATTTCACAACATGGCCGAAATGTGTTTTCATACTTTCAGCACAGAAACACATGGTCGCTGTGGGAAATCATTGTTCGGGGCAGAAAAAGAAAATCACAGTGACACTGTTCATGACCGGAGGTCCCAAAATGTCTGTGTTGACAATCTGCTGTGAAAAATCCCAAAATTTATTACATAACGGGTGTGTGTTGCACAGTTTCTATGCACGCCGGGGACTTCACCAATTTTTTTTATATTTTCACTGTAGATTTTCAACATTGCCATTTTTTACACCTCCCCATGAACAGTACAGCTGTCATTTTTCACATCCAGTTCGGAATGTGTTTTTGCACCTGTGGTGACAAATGCCGTAGTCGCTGTGCAAAAGCAGCTTTTGGCTAACAAACTGATATTGCCACTGTTCATGAGGTAGGGGTCACAAAAAAACCATGTTGAAAATTTGGAGTGAAAATAACAACGAATGCCTGAGGCATTAGGGTTTCCGACCATAACGCCCCACCCTGTAGAGAATGACAGGCATCAGGGCTCTGACTTGGGATTGTTGCCTGCAATGCTCATACCATTCCACCCCCACCCACACCCTGCAGCCACTGAGAGGCATCGAGGTGTGCCTTGGACTCTTCGGCCCCAAAGTTTACCCCATTCTCCTATACCGCACCCATCTTACCATATTTCCTGATGGAATGGGGTGCGCATAAGGGCCAAAGACCCCAAGGCACACTGTGACACTTATCGGTGTCTGCACGGTAGGGTGTGGTGAAATGGTATGGCCATTATGCCTGACAACCCAAAGGCACACCCCAATGCCTGTCACTATCTGCAGGGTGATGATGGGGTTGGCTTCAGTTCAATACTTCACTGCCATTCCTATTATGCAGCTCTGTAACTCCTACACTACCAATGCCAATGTCAATGCCAGCAAGCAAACATTCGGCATTGACAAATGCTAGTTGGTTCTTGAGAGAGAGAGAGAAAGCCAAAAGGCCAAAAAGAAAGCAAGTCTGAAAGATGAAAAAAAAAAGTTGTTTGGAAACATTAGCAACATAAAAGTATTTCTAACTAAGGGAAAATGGTGGTCACCAGACTTGCTAGATCCATTCCTCTGGTGGCAGAAATCATGATGAAGTAGACAAGGGCTAGGAAAGCTGCCAGAGAGTGACCGTAGGTTGTGAGGCCACTGTCCAGGTCCTCGCTTTAGAAAGCCCCAAGAAATCCATCCATCTCATTACTTGGCTGGCAAAGCCACCTGCATGGCATGTGGCCAACAGAGCAGATAATAGCCCATCCCCCGCATCTGGATGCTGATCAGTGTGCCTGGCACCGGTCCTGAATCCGGTCACACAGTGTGCTGAATTCTGACTAGCTGGGATTGGAAACTTCCTGGTGGGCTGTTATCAGACAGTGTGATTAAATTTCTGGCACTGTCAACATCGAGGAAGCACTGACAGTTAATGTATCATCACTGACATAAAGGAAGCCAGACTGCATCTTAGGAACATGGGAAATAGTAGACATAATAAAAGAGACCATGTGGGAATTTCATGGTTAAAAATTATTACCTTGAGTTAGAACTGTTACTTGGGCTGTGATATTGTAACTTTGGAGGCTTGGGAACAGTTGTTTGGCAGTGATAATTAGAGTGAAATTTAAATGTGTTGTTTGCCTGGTGTTTGGTAAGAGCCCTCCCACCCACCCTGTTTTGTAGGCTTTCTTAAATACTGAAAAGCCACTGGGGGTTGGGATTGAAGGGCTGAGTATTTCTGTTTGGGACTGAAATTCGAAGCAACAGGAGCTGGTGGGCCTGTGACATCATACGGTACCTGATGTCTGCATACACACACTGTTAGTGGGACTGAACACACACTGGACTGTATGTGTTTGTGAGACTTGGGAACTTTATTGGTGGGGTTGAAATTGGGTTTGTAAATAACTGCAGTCAGTATAGAGAGAAACTGTATTCAAGGGGAAAGGGACTGAGAAAAGGGGGTGTGCCATTATAAACAGAGGGGGATAAACAGGGTGGCCATATTCCACCATGGCAGGCATCTTCGGAAGGGTTGTAGGCTGCACAGGCTGTGGGATGGCAATAATTCTCAATTTGGCCTGGAGAGAGGGAGGCTGCCCACTCTGTAGACAGCTGTCTTGTATCAGGAGTGAGGTATATTGGTTAAGGAGTAAGCTGGGGGAGCTGGGGGGGGTGTCCAAGGATAAGGGGTGTGGATATGGGCAGCAGAAGGGTGGGGCTGAGGGGAGGCTGGGGCAACGCTCTGAAATTATAGGACGTTATGTTACAGCAAGCAGGAGGGGGGATATTAGGGACAGAGGACCCTTAGATAGGGATGTTGATGCTAAAGGGAAAAATGCAGGGGCATTCTGAATACAAAGAGAGTGGAGGGGAAGAGTCAGGAGGGCTGTTGTGCGGAAGCCTAAAACAGCAGACTGTGGGAAGGGAGCTCCTAAGGTGAACAGAGCAAGAGGGGAAGAAGAGGGGCAGTTTAGAGGTGCAGTCAGAGGAAACTCGGGTTACTTGATGGAGGCTGACATAGAGCGTCACAATAAATTTGAGCTACTAAGCAACCTAGAGGGGGAGGAAGGGATTGGTGAAAATGAGGAAACTTATACAGAGGCGGGAGGGAGTCAGATACCCATAGGGCATCACAGACCGGCAATGGAAAGGATGGAAATATTCCCAGAGGGAGAAGGGGAAACATAAATGTTAAGCAAATGGGGGAGATGCAACATATTGCAGACATGAGGGAGGAGATCATGATTGGAGAGAAACTGGGAGACAAGGAGGTGGGGAGGAGCCCCCCTTCAGCAGGGGGGTCAGTACCAAGGATGGGGCCCTAGCTAAAGGGGACCCACAGAGAGCCTCTGGAGGCAGGGGTACTATTACAAGGGGGGAGGATGGCGGTGTGGGGGAAGGGGAAACCATCAGGGCCAGGATAAATGGTTCGGATAAGAGAGGGTTAAAGGGGACACCTATTCAGAGGGGTTTGAGTTAAGTGGGAAAAATAACGAGGGAGGCAGAAAGGGGAGGGTGACAAGGGGGTCTCTAATAAGGCAGGAAGACTCCCATGGAATTGAGATCATGAATAAAGGGGGAAGGGGGCTGAGAGGGCATAGTGGAGGTAACCATAAGGATGATGGCGGTGTTAAGGTTCTGTTATTGGGAGACTCGATGATTAGGGGTATCCAGTGGGAGGACGGGGGTGGATGCCATAGCCAGGTGAAGGTAGTGAGTATCTCTGGGCTGACAGTGCACAGAGCAAAGTTCATGGTGTATGAAATGGTTAGGGATTGTGGAGGAAACTGGATTTCCTGGTGCATTTGGGAACTAACGATCTAGAGGGAAATAGCGTTTTGGAAATCCAAGCAAGGTTCCAAGAACTTGCCAGAGTCTGTTGGGATAATGTATGCAACATTTCCTTTTCGGAGATATTGCCAGTACCAAAGGCCTCAGTGGAGAAAAAAATGAAGCTCACAGAGGTTAATGACTGGCTCAGGAAGTGGGGTGAAGAGAGTGGGTTGGGGGTGTTAGGGAACTGAAATGGAGTTTGGGAGGATAAGGACTATATGCCAAGGACAGGCTTCATCCTGCCCCATTAGGGAAGGAGTCCTTAATCAGGGATGGCTGACTACATTCAAGAAAGGTGGGTTTAAACTTGTGAGGGGAAGGGATAAGGAGGGGCTGACCAAGCCTCTCCTCCAGATGAGGGAGTAGCTTTCAAGCCCAAGGGGAGGAAACAGACTGGGGGTGGAGGTTTCAGGAGGAGCAGAGGAGGATGGAAGTATAAGGAATCTGGGTGGGGTTGACAAAGAGGATCAGGGATAAGGGGTGGGGTTGGTGTTAATAAATGCCAGGAGCTTGGGAAACAAGTTGCCAGAGTTCCAGGCCATGCTGTTCGGGGGGTGGATGTGGCGGCAGTCACGGAGGCGTGGGCCAACAAAAACCATGACTGGGACCTAAGCGTACAGGGTACACTATGCTTAGGAAGGATAGAAAAGGAGGGCAGAGGGGTGGGTGGCTATGTTCATTAGAGATGACATAGAAATTGCTAGGGTAGAAGAGGCAGAGGAAGCGGAGGCCTAATGGGTCTCTATGATCCCCAGCAGGAGATAAAGTCAAGCTGGGTGTAGTATATAGGCCCCGGATGAGTGATGTTCTAGAGGATGGTTTGCTGGACAACATCATTGCCCAGTGTGGACCAAAAGGGAAGGAGTGGTGTTGATGGGGACCTTAATATGCCAGGTACAAACTGGGAACCATGTCCTCTAAGGTGGCTAAGGAGCAGAGGCTGCTGGATGGCTTCCAGGATGTGTTCTTAACACAGCATGTGATGGAGCCACAAGGGAGGCATGTCCTGGGCCGTTCTGGCAGATGGGGATCTGGTAAGGGATATGGTTGTACAGGACCCCTGACTGGGAGGCGACCACAATACTGTCTGGTTTCAAATAAGCATGGGGGAGGGAGATCTAGGACACTGGCAATGGACTTCAGGGGGCAGACTTTGTGGGCATGGGAAATATTCTCAAGGATCACTTGAAGGGGATTACATCAATGACAAGTGTGGAAAGGAGATGGGAGGTCATAAAACGGGGACTTCATGAGGCAGTCAGGATCTGCGCTAAGTTGAAGCGTAAAGAGCAAGGTCACATAAACCATGCTGGTGGTCCAGTGAGGTACAGGTAGCAGTCAGAGAAAGAAGGCGGCCTACAAAATATAAAACAACAAGAGGGATAGGGATAAGGAAGTGTACCATCTTGCATCTAGAAAAGTCACCCGTATGGTGAGGGAGCAAAGTCAGTAAAGAGCAGCGACTGGCGCAGGGGATACATGGAGGGGAAAAGGGGTTCTTCCGGTACATTGGGGAGCGGAGAAAAACTAAGGGCCATCTCAGCAGATTGAGATCAGAAGGAGGGTGGGTGGAAGAGGCGAGGGACCAGGCAGTGGTATTTAACGAGTACTTTGCCTCTGTGTTCACTAGGGAGGGGGATGGGATATCTACAAAGCAGGGCACGAAGGGGATAGAAGCAGCAGTAAGTGGGATCAGGGGAGCAACAGAAATGGAGCAAGAGGGAGGGAGAGGTACCCCAGGGGTGTCACATCTGGATAAGGATAAAAAGGCCAGTAAGGTGGAGGGGACGGATGATGCTATCTCCGCCAAAAGGGTGTGGTTAGCCCTCAAGGCCCTAAAGAAAGACAAATCTCCTGGGCCGGATGGCATTCATCCGAGAGTACTATGGGAATTGGCGGACATACTGGCTGCACCCCTGGCAGAGCTCTTCAACAGGTCACTTGAGACAGGGAGGGTACCTAGGGATTGGCGAGAGGAACATGTGGTGCCAATCCATAAAGGGGGGTCGAGGGAAGTACCAGGTAACTATAGACCCATCAGTTTGACCTCGGTGGTAGGAAAATTAATGGAGAGTATACTAAAGGAACAATTGGGGGTGTACTTGGAGGAGGTGGGAGGTCTGATAGTCGGCAACATGGGTTTGTGCCAGGTAGGTCATGTCAAACCAACCTTGTGGAGTTCTCTGAATGGGTAACATCAGAACTGGACAGGGAAAGTCTGTGGATGTATTATTCTTGGACTTCAGCAGGTGTTTGACTCTGCCCCACAATGGTCTGGTGGAGAAACTGATGGGGTTAGGGGTAGGCCCTTTGATGGTCAGATGGATTGAAAACTGGCTAGCTGGACGCACCCAGAGAGTAGTGGTCTGTGAGAGCTCTCAAACCTAGAGGTTGGTAGTGGGGTACCGCAGGGCTCGGTCCTGGGTCCGATCCTGTTTAATGCATACATATCGGACATCAGGGAGGGTATAGGGTGTGAAATGAGTCTCTTCGTGGATGACTCCAAGATGGGAACAGTAGTGGAGGGAGAAAAGGGGAGGTTGGCCCTGCAAGAGGACCTGGACACCCTGGAAAGCTGGGCTCACACATGGAAATTCAGTTTCAATATCACTAAGTGCAAGGTGTTGCATCTTGGTCAGGGAAACCCTAAACACAGGTACACCCTGGGAGGGGAGGCACTGGAGGCCTCAATAGGGAAAAAGACCTAGGGGTCATGGTGGATGCATGTATGAATAACTCTGAGCAGTGCAGGAGAGCGGCTAGCAAGGCAAACAGGATGTTGGGATGCATCGTGAGGGGATCACCTCTAGGAGCAATGAAGTGATTCTGCCGCTGTACAATGGACTGGTTAGACCACACCTTGAGTACTGTGTACAGTACTGGAGACCACACTTGAAAAGGACATACAGCTCCTGGAGAGGGTACAGAGGAGGGCAACTAAGATGATACGAGGGCTAGGGGATTTGACATATGAGGACAGACTTGAGGAGCTCTGCCTGTTTTCACTGGAGGAGAGGAGAGATGGGGGGACATGATTGAGGTCTTCAAGTACCTCAAGGGAATAAATAGGGTAAACATGGAGGGGATCTTTAGACTAAAGCAGGGAGGTATCACCAGAGGGCATGGTTTGAAGTTGGAAGGTGGAAGGGTGAGGGGAAAGAGGAGGAGGTTTTTCACTGAGAGGGTGGAGGACCCTTGGAATGCACTGCCTGGTGAGCTGGTTCAGAGATCCACAGTGGAGGGCTTCAAGAGAGGGTGGGACAGACACAGAAAGTGGATGTATCAGATGATGGCCTGTCCCAGGGGGGTGGGGATGGATGATAGGGGTTTCTAGAGCACAAGGGATGGGAGGGCCTCAGCACCCAACTAAGGATCTAAGGTACGAGCAGACTCGATAGACCGTAAGGCCTAATCTGCTGGCAAATAGTATGTTAGTATTTCCTACCACCCAGGCAGCTGCAGTGCTCAGTATCTTATGCAAAATAATGGTAAAAGTAGAATACAGATTTGCATTTATATACCACTTTTCATACACATTGCATCTCAAAGTGCTTTCTATCTTAAGTGCCTCTCATTTTTGTTTCAAAAGTGCTGCAAACATCTATTTTGTGCAGATACATTAGTGCAAACCTTTGAAAAAGCATCAGTTCAGATGTGAAACGAATCAGGTTGGGGTCTTTTCGTTCCTGAACTGCACACTTTTGCTTGATTTTGCACTACATGTCATTGCTTTCACAAATGTATTTCTTGGTACAGAATGGATGTTTGCTGCACTTTGAAATGAACATGAAATGCATTTAAGAGATGCAGCTTTCAGTGTTATGCATTAAAAGTGGTGAGTGCCCCGATTTTCCTGCCATAGAAATCTTAAAACCGGAAATGCTTTTACCGCATGACCTTTTCCCACATGGAAAACATACCAGGCTGATCAAAACATTTCCCATAGCTTAACCTCTCCATATTTTAATCATTCCAGTTGCTCTTTACTGCTCTCTCTTGATTGCTGCAATATTCTTTTTATACTGAATTGAGGAAAAGGGCAGACTTAGCATAAATTCCATATGGGAACTGGTAGGGTAGCCTTAGCATAGATTCCATATGGGAACTGGTAGGGTAGCCTTAGCATAGATTCCATATGGGAACTGGTAGGGCAGCATTAGCATAGATTCCATGTGGGAACTGGTAGGGCAGGTGGGACCAGGGTGATGCAGTAGGGTTTGTTTTTATGGGCAAGGAGTTGTGCAGCATCAATTGGATCAAACACTCCGGGTGCTGGGACAGGGAAGGGAGGGAGCTGGGCAGACAGCACGCAGTGGGAGGGAGCGGGAGGGTTTATTTTAACTTCGGTTGCCAGGATGGGGAACAGAGGGAGCAGGGTGGACAGCACGCAGTGGGAGGGAGTGGGAGGGTTTACTTGATCTCCTGGTGCCAGGATGGGGGAACGGTGGGACTGGGTGGACAGCACACATGGGAGGGAGTGGGAGGGTCTACTTACACTGCGGGTGCCTGGACTTGAAATGGAGGGAGTGGGGCGGACAGCACGCAGTACGAGGGAGTGGGAGGGTTTATTTGCATTCCTAGTGTCGCAATGGAGAATGGAGGGAGTGGGGTAAACAGAAATGTTTCAACAGGCAAGGCACACCACCCTGCAATGACAGAGCAGTCCCTCATTACAGCGGCCAATTTATTTCAGGCATGCCCTGCAATGATGAGGCACTCCCTCATTGCAGCGCCCAATTTCTTTCAAGTTGGTGGCACACTTGCTGAGCTAGTGTCATCAGCAGCGTGCTGCCACATTGGATAAAGAGGGCCAAGCCCACAAATGCAGTGACGGCATTGGCAACCACAGTGCCACACCTCCACAACCCACTTCTCTCCTAAGCTGCCACATAATCTTTCTTGCACATGACCGCAAGCAAACTATTTTCAAACAAGATACTGTTTAGAACTTACTAGTAGGTGGCAGCAGTCAAGATATCTGTGCCCAAGTCTATTTTACATTGATTCAGGACAGCAGCATGGAACCTCTAGACAGTATATAAATGTTTCAGATGAGGAAGCTGTGTGTTGTCCAGCACAACTTCTCCAGTAGTAATATCAGTTTGTCTCTCAAGGGTCTATGAAGTGGCTGCTACCTCTGTTTAATACAAGGCTGACTTTCATGTGGATTTGTTGGAACTAGCACTTGAAGGTTAAAAGGGTAGCAGAACCAAATATAATAGATATGAAAATATGCACATTTTCAGTGCTAGTCAGTTGTAACTTATTTTTGAAGTATTTTTCCTTTTACGCATTAGAATGTTTTCTATGCGATTGCATAATGCTGGATGTGTGGAATAGTACTCTGCCTGGCTGTTGACTTTTCTAGTTCTATTCTCCCCACTACAACATCAGCACTGTGACCTCAGTGACAGCGACACCACAGGTGACTGACCTGGCAGTTACTGAGTGGCTCTTCCTGAGCAGCTGTGATACTGCAGTCAGTGAGGTCACAGTGCTGAGGATGTAACTGGAGGAACAGAGCTAGGCATGTCAGCTGCCAGACAGAGTGCTGTTCCACACATCACACCTAGGGTGGCCAATGGAAAATCATGTACACAAGTGCTTTCAATCTGGGAAACAAGATCCTAGACCTGCAGACAATAATGACAGAGGCTAAACTGGACATAGTAGCCATTAGCGAGACATGGTTTACCAGTTACCACTCTTGGGAGACTTCGGTACCTGACTATGTACTGTTCAGAAGAGACAGAGGTGCAAAAAAAGGGAGGGGGTGGAGTGGCCCTTTATGTCAATGAAAATATCAAAGCTACAGAAATTCAGAATACACATAAGGAGCCAGAAGAACTGTGGGTCACCCTGGAAAAACAGGAAATGGGACAGCCATATGAACCTGGGTTGTCTACAGGCCTCCAGACCAGGGGGAGGACATAGACACCTTACTGTTAGAAGATATACAAAACATGACAGCTAAAGGGGAGGTTCTGATAATGGGAGACTTCAACATGCCAGATACAGATTGGTCAATACCAGCAGGAACATCTCCCAGAACTAGACACATAGTGGATTCCCTGAAGGGGGAGGGCCTCAAACAACTGGTACAACAACCCACAAGAGACAGGGCTATCTTAGATCTAGTACTGACTAACAGGGAAAGGATCACAGATCTCCAGGTAGAAGGCCACCTGGGGGCCAGTGACCATCACATGGTATGGTTCAATTTGGCCTCTAGAACTAAATCATCCCATTCCAAGACAAAAATGTGGGACTTCAGAGGAGCTGACTTCAATAAGATGGCCAACAGAGTTAAACTAGCCCTGGCAAAAAGAAATACAGGTGAGGGGGTACAAGCAAAGTGGGCAAGCATTAAGGATGCAATACTTGAAGCAACATCCCATTGTGTTAGAGAGAAAAGGAAGTGCAAAAAAAGAAGGAAACCACTTTGGTTCTCAAAAACAGTAACAGAAAAGGTCAGAGCCAAAAAGCTGGCCTTCAGGAAATATAAGGGAACACAGCGGGGTGAAGATAGGGAGGCATACTAAACTTCCCTAAGGGAAGCAGGGAAGGCAGTAAGGCAGGCAAAGGCCCAAACTGAGGAAACACTAGCACGAACAGTAAAACAAGGGGACAAGACTTTCTATAGATACATTAGTGAAAGGAGAAAGTCCAGAGGGGGTATTCTAAGATCAAAGGGGATAAGGGGGCATGTGAGGAGGAGGACCATGTAAAAGCATCTATCCTAAATAGATACATCTGCTCAGTATTTACTGAAGAGAAGGTGGGGCAGTGCCCACAGCTCAGCACCATGGACACGGGGGGGGAGGAGGTGTGCACTAGTCCCTTCTCAAAAGAAAGGGTCCTACAAGAGCTTGATAAGCTCAGAGTGGACAAAGCAATGGGACCTGATGGCCATACATACCAGGGTACTAAAGGAGCTAAGGGTGGAACTAGCAGATCCATTATCAGAACTGTTTAGTGAGTCTCTGAGCACAGGAGAGATCCCAGAAGACTGGAGAAGGGCTCATGTGATCCCGCTCCACAAGAGTGGTAGAAGGGAGGAGGCAGGGGATTACAGACCAGTCAGTCTTACCTCAGTAGTGGGCAAGATTATGGAGGCACTGCTTAAGGAAAGGATAGTGCAACACCTAGAATCCATGGGAGCACAGGATCCAAGACAGCATGGGTTTACAACAGGAAGGTCCTGTCAAACTAATCTCATAGATTTCTTTGACCGGGTAACCAGAGTGGTGGACCAACGGGGAGCAGTTGATTTCGCCTACCTTGACTGCAAAGTTTTCATTGCTGTTCCACATAGAAGATTGATTAATAAGCTGGGTAGGCTCTGGGTGGGTCAGAAGTTGGTCAACTGGGTGGCAAACTGGTTGTCGGGCAGAAAACAGAGAATGGTGGTAAATGGTATACAGTCAGAAGAGATGCAAGTCACAAGTGGGGTACCTCAGGGATCAGTCCTGGGGCCAGTCCTCTTCAATATCTTCAGTGACTTTGCAGGTGCACTGGAGGGTAAAGTTTCTGTTTGCAGATGACACCAAGATCTGCAACAGAGTAGATGATCCAGATGGGGTGGGAAGAATGAGAAGATATCTGGATAAACTGGCAAAATGGTCAGAAGAGTGGCAACTGGGGTTTAACACAAATAAGTGCAAGATCATGCATATAGGGAAGAGAAGCCCTGAAGCCACCTATAGGCTGGGAGGGGTTGCTGGCAGTCACAAGGGAAGAAGAGACTTGGGCATCATCATCACAGATGACCTGAAATCATCTAAGCAGACCACTAAAGCAGTAGGTAAGGCTAGGGGATATTGGGGAGTAGTAGGGGTATCACAAGTCATAAGAGGAGGTAATAATCCCTCTTTAAAAGACACTAGTTGAGCCCCATCTGGAGTACTGCATGCAGTACTGAGGCCACACCTTCACAAGGACATTAACCAAATTGAGGCAGTCCAGAGAAGGGCAACAAAATGGTGCAGGGACTTCATCAGAAAACATCTGAGGACAGATTAGCAGCTCAATATGTATACCCTAGAGCAAAGGAGAATGAGGTGATATGATCGAAACATTCAAAACCCTAAGGGCATTAACAAGGTGAAAAGAGTCTAACATGTTTCAATATAAGAAAAATAGCAGGACAGAGGACACACCATGAGATTAGAGGGAGTCCGATTAAGGGGTAATGTGAGGAAGTTCTTTTTCACAGAAAGGATGGTGGATGCATGGAAAGGCCTACCTCAGGAAGTGGTGGCTATGAATACAGTGCAGGGCTTCAAACAGGCATGGGATAGGCATGAGGGAGCAGTACAGATGAGTATGAATAGATAGGCCATTGACAGAGCAAAGGCCGATGACACATTCATAAGGTAGAAAAAGAAATGGGCAGACTGGATGGGCCTTGCGATCCTTATCTGCCGTCAACTTCTATGTTTCTATGTTTCTAGATTTTCAAAGGCCAGAGAATGATGCATGGTACTTGTGTCAAAAACAACTGATGCAAGGAGCAGGTTGTGCCAATCTTTGCACCAATTCTGATTTTCAAATGGTTCTTGCATCAAAAACAGGTCTGCATGCGCTAGAGTGGCTTGCCCCATGCTTTCACCAAAACAATGCCTGTATCATGTTAGAAGGGATGCCTGCATCACCAAAATGATGCACCATCCTCCTTATTTGGGATTTTCAAAGAATGCAAGTCCTGTCCTTGTGCCTAAGATGCATGTTGCTGCTAGACCAGCCAGAGCTTGTCTTAAGGGACACTAGAGCATATAAAGAGACCCACAGTATGTGGTCAGACCTGACTAGGCTACTGTTAAGGGCCAGTGTTCTCCTGCAGGACTAGTTGAAAACATTTTGGGGCTTAGACTTGGTCATTTCATCTGTTTTTTTTTTTGTTTTTTTTTACTTAGCTTGTGTCATTCTTGTCCTTTGCATCATTATGTTTGCTTGCCAGCATGTGCAAGAAACATAGTGCCATCATCCGAGTTTCTGGAGGTGTGGCACCCCCTCTTCCAATTCCCTCCATGTGTTTGCAGGCACAGCCACAGTTGCCCAATGCATGCTGCAGCTGTCTATGACAGCACTCAAGAATGCAGTGGCTTACAGTTGAAAGGGAGAGAGCCGCTTCAGTGAGCACGATCAGATAAGGGAAGTGCTCACTGAAGTGCTCTCCCCATCCCCCAAACAGTCTTCCAGGTGCCACACTGGGAGCCCACCCCAGCGTGGCAACAATGTGTTTGGCTGCCTGGGGTGCCCAATCCCCAGTCGGCTCCACAGTTCCCCACAGAGATTACCGAGTGCCACGCTGGGAGCCCACCCCAGCGTGGCAACAGTCGGAAATGGCCGACAGGTGTGCCCAATCCCCATCGGCTCCACTGCCCCCCCAAAGCTTTCCAGCTGCCACACTGGGAGCCAACCCCAGCGTGGCAAACCTCCTGCGTCGTGTAATTGCCATGCTGGGAGCCCACCCCAGCATGGCAAATGTCCCGCGTCGTAATTAAAACAAAAAACCCTGAAAACACAAAAATGGACCCTCGCAGTCTCCCTGCCCCCACCCACCCCACCTCACCCCTACTTACCTCCGGAGCTCGGTGTGACGATCTTGATGGACCAGGAACACGTCTGCACTCTTCAAAGCCGACCGCAAACTGAGGTGCCGGTAAGCTGTATAATGTAATGAATAAGGTTTTTCAACTTTGCTGCATATCTCAGGCATTTTTGGAATTTTGGCATCAAATTTTCAACATGGGTTTTGGGACCCCTCCTCATGAATTCTGTCACTGTCATGGCATTAATCTGGCCGAAGGGTGATTTATGATCACTGCACAAAATCACCTTTTGGGACGATTAATGAAATGACAGTGCCAGTATTCATAAGGTGGAGCTCTCAAAAAGCCTATGTTAAAAATTTAGTAACAAATTCAAAAAAATGACTGTTCTGAGTCTTGCGCTGTTCCGATGCACACTCGTAGGTTCGTGAATTTTCAATATTTTCACTCCAGATTTTCAACATTGCCATTTGGCCACACTTCCTTATGAGCAGTACAGCTGTCATTTTTCACATCTCACCCAAAATGTGTTTCTGCACATGTAGCGCACAATGGTGCAGTGGGTGTGCAAAATCAATGTTTGGGACACATTAAGAAAATCACAGTGACACTGTTCATGAGCAGAGGTGTTAAAATGGCTATGTTAAAAATTTGGTGAAAAAATTCCCAAAAATGACTATTTTACGGGCATGCGTTGCGCTGTTCCTACGCACGCTCATAAGTTCTCAAATTTTCAATATTTTCACTCCAGATTTTCAACAATGCCATTTTACCACACCTCCTTATGAGCAGTATAGCTGTCATTTCTCACTTCTTGCCCAAAATGTGTTTCTGCGCATGTAGTGCACAATGGCGCAGTCGGTGTGTGAACTCAATGTATGGGACACATTAAGAAAATCACAGTCACACTGTTCATGAGCAGAAGTGTTAAAATTGCTATGTTAAAAATTTGGTGAAAAAATTCCCAAAAATGACTGTTTTACGAGCGTTTGTTGCGCTGATCCTACGCACACTCATAAGTTTGCAAATTTTCAATATTTTCACTCCAGATTTTCAACATTGCCATTTTACTACACTTCCTTATGAGCAGTACAGCTGTCATTTTTCACATCTTGCCCAAAACATGTTTCCGCCCATGTAGTGCACAATGGCGCAGTCGGTGTGCGAAATCAATGTATGGGACACATTAAGAAAATCACAGTGACACTGTTCATGAGAAGATGTCTTAAAATGGCTATTTTGAAAATCTGGTGAAAAAATTCCTAAAAATGACTGTGTTACGAGTGAGCATTGCGCAGTTTCCAAGCACCCTCGTAAGTTCATGAATTTGTAATATTTTCAGTCCAGATTTTCGCCAGTGGCATTTTTCCACACTTCATTATGAACAGTACAGCTGTCATTTTTCACACGTATCGAAATGTGTTTTACACTTTCAGCACAGAAATGCGTGGTCGCTGTGGGAAATCATTGTTCAGGACAGATAAAGAAAATCAGTGACACTGTTCATGACCGGAGGTCCCAAAATGCCTGTGTTGACAATCTGCTGTAAACAATTCCCAAACTAATTACATTACGGGTGCACGTTGCACAGTTTCTACACACGCTCGTGACTTCACCAGTTTTTTTAATATTTTCACTGTAGATTTTCAACATTGCCATTTTTTACACCTCCCCATGAACAGTACAGCTGTCATTTTTCACATCCTGTTCAGAATCTGTTTTTGCACCAGTGGTGACAAATGCTGTAGTCGCTGTGCAAAAGCAGCTTTCGGCTAACAAACTGATATTGCCACTGTTCATGAGGTGGGGGTCACAAAAAACCCATTTTGAAAATTTGGAGTGAAAATACCAACAAATGCCTGAGGCATTAGGGTTTCTGATCATAACACCCCACCCTGTAGAGAATGACAGGCATCAGGGCTCTGACTTGGGATTGTCACCTGCAATGCTCATACCATTCCACCCCAACCCGCACCCTGCAGCCACTGAGAGGCATTGAGGTGTGCCTTGGACTCTTCGGCCCCAAAGTTCACCCCATTCTCTTATACCGCACCCATCTCACAATATTTCCTGATGGAATGGGGTGCGATAAAGGCCAAAGACCAAGGCACACCGTGACACTTGTCAGTGCCTGCACGGTAGGGTGTGGTGAAATGGCATGGTCGTTATGCCTGATGACCCAAAGGCACACCCCAATGTCTGTCAGTCTCTGCAGGGTGGTGGTGGGGTTGGCTTCAGTTCAATACTTCACTGCCATTCCTATTATGCGGCTCTGTAACTCCTACACTACCAATGCCAATGCCAGCAAGCAAACATTCGGCATTGACAAATGCTGGTTTTTTACTCAGCTTACACCATTTTGTTACTGTTTGCACCATTTGTTTTATTCACTTTGTGTCATTTTTGTTCCTTGAGTCATTTTTTTGACTGAACTTGCACCATATTTGACTCAGTTTGCACCATGGTTTTACTCAGTTTGTGTCTTTTTCGTTCCTTGGGTCATTTGTTTGACTCAACTTGCACCATTTATTTTGGTGCAGCTTGCATCATTCTCTTCCCTTATGCCATTTTGTTGATGCAGTGGACCTCTTGCATCAGTTTGGGAGACTTTGTCACAGAAAATGGTTTTCTTGCAAAATATGGTGCACAGTATTTGGCACACCTAGATCTGACTCATGCTGGTTGTTTGACACAGCTTGCATGGATCTAAGGGCCCTTTGAAAATCTGGCCCCTTGTTTTTTCCAGTAAATCTTTGATTTTAAACATGTATTCCATACACATTAATTATAAACTGTATCTGTTACATACAAGAACTCAAAAAGTGTAACCATTTTCTAAGTTGGTAATTTGATGATGCAGAAATGAAGTAAAAAAAAGAGAAAGAAAAACATACTGTATTGTATTAGGTTACCCCCTCTCCCCCCTTAGAATAATGCCTAAGTCAGGAAAAACAACCTATACATATCAGGAGGAGAAAGTATATCACACCTTCTAACATCAGGTCAAAAATCTTACTAACCAAAAGGGAAAGAAAAAGCACCTCACATATAAAGGGTAATGGTTGGCTGCTTTTAAAAACTAATACTGTATTATTTTCAGGAGGTACACTAGCTCCTTAACCCAATTTGAAACTTTTGTGGATGTCAGAGAATCATTATAGCTAGCCAGGGCTTCTTAGTGTGACCCCTGTGGTTTGTAGCCAGCCCATATGATGTTTTTTTGTAACTAAAGCTGTGCGGAATGCAGACTGCCATCAGCAGAATTCATGCAGAATGGCAATCACTCTTCCAAAATGCATTTCAGTTTTAATCCCATGGAATTCTGAAAAGCATTTCTATGTAAACCATGCTATAATGTTCTGTGGATCACATATTCCACAGAATATTGTTCTGGAGGTTTGCAGAAAATGAATCCACAGTACACACAAAGTGCGGAATATGATTCTACAGTTAAAGTGCACCAGTCATACTCATTTCAATTTACTTTGCCAGCCCACCCACTGGTAGCTTACCTGCACTGCAGATCTATTTTGGAATTGGCCAGCTGTTATTTTGTAAAGGTGAAGGGATCATAACTGAGTGCTGACCATCCTATCCGTTCCTCTTCTTGGTCCCTATGAAGTTCAGCCCCACCGCCATGCCACTCCTGTGCTCCAATGTTTTGTGACATCAGAGTTGGTAAAGTGTGGGGCATGCTCCGTTGATAGCAATGGGGGCATCTTTTACTATATTATTTTTAATGTTTTAGAAGGTCACTGGAGTATATCAGTGCCACCCATCAACTAAGAAAAGCCTTCATTGTTGATTGGTGTCAAGGATGTTCCCCTAGTGACCCTCCAATAAATTAAAAAAAAAAGAATGTTGTAAAAGATGCCCCCATTGCTATTGGTCAACAAACTCCAATGGCCAAAATGTTGGAGTGGGTATCCCATGAGGAGGGCGCATAGGGAAGGGTGCCGACCATAATGCGACTCGGTCCCCAGCAAATCCCTCACGGTGATGGGAGGGTAGGGCAGACGGATTGTGGGGGGTCAGCGAGGGCAGTGATAGGATGTCACTATATATACCTCCGGGGGGGGGGCATGAGCACGCACAGCAAGGGAACGTGAGGGGTTGTGCCATGGTGGTTGGCAAGCCGACCATGTGGTGAGGTGGGTGGGTTGCCGGCACTGGTCGACGAGGTAAGGGGTTCAGGTCCTGATGCAATTTCATTGCACCAGGCCAGAACGTTTTAGTTTTTGTTTTCACACCCCCGACATGCACCCCCCTGGAGTTGAGAATCCTTTAGTAGGGGGGTGCGGGGTGAAGCTGTGCGCCAGGGTGTCAGAGTGCCAAAAATGTTTTTGGCACACTTGACTTCTTGATATCGACGATTGCCTTTAGGCTTTTGCCATTATCACATAGGATCATTGGAGTGCAGGGGATGGCGGGGGGTGGAGCTGGACTTTGTAGGGACCAGGAAGAGGAAGGGACTGGGTAGCCATCTCTCATGTACGATCCTTTACCCCTCACAAAATAAAACTGAACATTTTTTAAACAGATCTAGTTTAACTCCTGTGCAGGCAAGCTACCATTTGGAGACTTTGGGAAAGAATCAAAACTGGAGCAGTTTAATATTCTACTTTCAGAAGTTTGGAATTCCATTTCTTTTTTTTTTTTTGCCCCTACTCCGAAGGCCATCAGCCCCCATACACCTACCTTGCTCTCCAATTGCCATCGTCCTCCAACACCAATACTCCTTGGCTTTCCCCACAGGGTGAGGCCACGGCACCACTGTCCACCCATCTATGATGGGGGAAGGTGCCAGCAAACCAGCATTGCCTCCCTGGCTTTCCCCCAGGGCAGGGTTCGGGGCTCACAGTGGCCCATGGAGTCGTAATTGAGTCTGTGTGGAGGAGTGGCAGACAGCCATGTAGGCCAGGTGCAGGGGCAGCGCCACCTGTTGGGCTCAGGTATTTTTTTTTAGTGTGCTTTACGTGGGGGCCGGGAATGTGCAATGACGTCCAGTGTCGGTCCCACCCATCCAACCACTTTCTGATGCCGGTTGCTGCAGTACCCCCAGTCTCTGCCAGGGCTCCATCGAGCACTGGACATCTGCCCAGCCCTCCCCCAGAGAAGAGCAGTCCCTGGGATGCTTGATCCTTCTTCCCCTGGTCAGCCCTCCAATGACCCGGGTCCATTCCCGAACCTGGGTCGCTAGTGTCGTAAGCAGAAATCCGACTGCTGCAGCAGCGGACCAACACTGGAATTCCAGTTCTGATAGAATTCTGCAAAATTAGGTGGAATTTCAGAAATTCCATGGGATTTGGGTGGAATCAGAATTTGAAAATTTGGCACAGCTCTGCCTGCAACCCCTATGAAACCCTAAAGCAAGGTTTCCCTAAGGTCTGATCATATAAATTTGGTGGGTTGGGAAGCTTTGCCAGTGTTATGATTCTGCTGAAATGATGCGACTGGTGATCTTTAGGACCTTGAAAGCCCTGCACGCAACTTTGTCCTTCAGTTCTACCATCTGTGCCTCTTCCCCCACCATTAAGAAGGGGCTTAAAACCTTTCTTTTTCAGCAAGCTTTTGACTAATTGTTTAATAGCCCAGCACATCTATTTATAGTCTTTTAATCAAGATTTTAAATACGGATATGTTAGTAGGTATTGTTCTAATGTTTATCTGTTTAATATCACTGCTTACTGCATGTAAGCATGTATTGTGTTGTGATGTGTATTTATGTTTTATGTTATTTTATTGTAATGGCAGGGAACCAACCATGTACAAATAAAATCTCTCCATCTATATATCTGTCCCTCTCACAAATTATAATACAATGGCCTGTATTTAAGGGTTGCAGTAATTTATGTTTGATGCCAGTCAAACACTTCCATGACTTCAAATTTGGAAGCCCTTTCAATTTTTTTGAGAAATGAAAGTATTATTGGGTTCCAGGTCCCAAATCCTTAATATAATTATTCTAAGAGACTAGTTTTTGAATTTTGATATACAATATATCTGGTAAAATCCATTTTCATTCAGAATAAAAATCTGTCCCTTTTTTACTTCAATTCTGTCAAATTTACATTGCGCTTAATTTTCTCTCTTTCCCCTTTCTGCATGGGTGCAATCACAATTGGGGATGAGGGGGTCCAGTCCCTCTCAACTTTTCTGGTGCTGCAGAATGACCAGAGACATTAGCATTGAAATGAAAGGCTCAGTAGATCCATGCCCCCCCAAACGTTTTATGCATGGTTACACCCATGCTCTTTTGGGAGTCAAACACTACCTCTTCCAATATTTTTGAAAATGTTATCTTGTTTTGGGGAGTAAAATACTTCTAGAAAGCATTGAACTGGTACCTTGCCTGGACTACTGCAAATACCGTAGGTGTTATATGAAGCTAGTCTGCATGCAGTAGAATGCTAAGGCAGTAAATATCCCAAATTCTTCCAAGGGCTGGGGAGGGCTCTCACCTGTGGAGCTAGAAGATCAGAAAGTTGTGTGTTCTAGCTCCACACAGGTACTTAGAGTAATACACCTCACTGACACCGAGTGCTGCTCTGTTGAGGTGCCATCCTTAAATTGGGGCATTAAACCAATGACCCATCTGTCCATCCCTGGTCTCTGTTCAAGTGGAATTAATAATCCCATGGGGCTTGTTGAAGAAGAGTAGGGAGCTTTCTCCGGTGTCATGGTTGACATTCCCCTATCAATAAAAAAGGGCCATCAATCAATCAATCAATCAAAATCTTTATTTATTCAGGCGAACATCATTGAGCGTAGCTCATTTACAAGATGGACCTGAGTGGCCATATAACTCACCCCTCAGAATATACCTGGAAATGAACTGTCACAGCTCAGTGTAACTTTCCTGGTCAACGATTATAAATAGAAAATAAAAATAAAGTAAATACAATTAGTTATTTGTGTTGATTTAATATTATTGTCCAGACACAGTACACTGGGCTGGAGTTCTGTTCCAGGTGTGCCCTGATAGAAGGGGGGTTAAAGGGGAAAAATAGCAAATTGTAGGATCAAAAATCCTCAAAATAACTCCAACTAATCGCAAGGCATGACACTGACAGTGGCAGTTCAGAAAGTCCTGTGCAAAATACAGAGCGATATAATACAATTATACAACACAGAGGATAATAGGGCAATACATACTATGGAATATATGCAGGCCACTGGTTTTCAGTTTTTACTGGAAACCCTGGTAAAATTCAAAAATTTGGAATGTCAGCACACTAGTAAAAACTAAGAATTTCACAGAATTTAGCATTTTATACTAGATCAGTAATTCTACAGAACTTGCATTTTTCATATCATTGCTTCCTGTACTATTTCCAGTTTGTTTCATGTAATGCTATGTATACTAAGCCTTCTTTTATTCTGATTATTTATGGACATACGAAAAGCATGACAGTACAATCCTGGTAAAATCCGTGAATGAGACTAACAATCACTGGTGCAATTCCTGGAATTCCAAGTCTTGAAAAATCTAATTTCGTTACTTTTATCACTGTAAGTCGGTGTGCCTGGATATGTTTGAAAATGGGTGTAAATTGTACAAGGAGGAAGTAAGCTGAGTGAAATTGTCTTGTATGTTTTTGTGAAGAATTTCTCATGAAAAAATCATTTTGTGAAGAGACCACTTTGCACAGAAACAACAAAAGAAATATCACATGCAAATCAATGGTCTGGCAAAATTAACATTTTCTAGCAATAATTAATATTTCCAATGGAAACCCTAAAAGAAAGACTGCAAATGAATTAGAATGTTCTATTTTAATCACCATTTCTGCATGAAAAATGTTTTTTTACACAATTGAAAATGGCAAAAAAGGGCAAATCTTTCCAGTGTTTGTTTAAAGAACAGTTGCACTAGAAAAGTTCTGTATGATTTTTTTTTATGCAAAAAAAAGGCCCCAGCCCTTTCAGAGCAGGGTAAGTGGGGAGATCAACTGCTTTCTGCTTAGAATGTGCAATGCCTCAGGGAAGGTTGCATGACATCTGTTGCTGGTGACCTGGAGAAGGGAAGTCAAGAAGCCACAGTCCCTAATGTGATGCCACCTCATGGTTGATGGTTTCTGGCATCCCTTTCTCGAGGCAATGTGGAGCCCTGCTCGGGAGTCCGCAGCAGCGACATTGCATGCTGCTGCCTGGGAGGCTCACCCCCTCTTGGTCATATCTGACATTGCTGATGCCTGCCCTCAAGGGCTTGCCACCGTGCTAGTTGACTGTTAGATGGTTGCATGAGAAAGTGGCATCAAGGAGTCATTGCAGAAGCAGGGAACCTGAAGTAAGAAGCAGCTATGTCGGAGGGGGTGGAATCTGGGAGAAAAAATTGGGAAAAGGAGAACCAGAATTTTTTTTTAAAGTCCCACAAATGGTTGACTTTTCAAGCCTTTGAACAGAACTCTGACTCCTGATTCCAATTTTGACTTGTTAACCTGATGTTTGTTGACAGACCCAAATTCTCTCATGAACTTGACACGCATTCTATGTATACAAGAGCCACAGTCAGTTGTCATGTACACAATTATCTTCCTGTAGTAACCTGTGACCCTCATTAACAACTTGTTTTTGAGCTGTGTTAAATGCGGTAATAACCAGACGTGACGTCACACCTGATTATGGAATTTCAAGCTGACATTTTTTTAACAGCCTTACAGCTAGCACAAACTCGTAGTTCAACTTTTGTGCATTTTCACTTGCACTTGCTCTCACATAGGTAGACGTTTTCACTTTTTTTTGTTAAGAGGAGTTTAGCTTTCAAAAGAGCTTTCTTATGCACATTTTCACTTACTCCTGCTTTAGGTTGTGCTAGCACTCATTCTTCAGACAGAAAATCTTTGCATTAGTTAATATAAAAACACAGAGGTGTGTGAGTTTTTTTTTACATTCCCTCAGTGCGTGAGGACCTCCTAAACCTCACAAACTTCACTCTTGGGGTTTATGGGTCATCACACCTCAGGTGTGTGAAAAAACCTCATAGTACACACCTACCTATGCATTATTTTATGTATAGTATATGGTTATGTTGTTATATGGAAATCCATAGACTGAAAAACATTATAGTGGGCTGTCCCAGTGGCACAGAGGGCTAAGGTGCTTGGTGATTCACTTCCTGCCACACCTGCATCCCTGGTTCAGAAATGGAGCAGGGTCACTTGGTGGCTGGCCTGGGGAGGAAGGATTGAGCTTTCCTAGGACACCTCTCTACCCTTATGGGGGGACTGAGTGTGTCCTACTGCTTATCTACTAACTGGAGGAATCCAAGTGGCAGCACAGTGGGGCCACACGGGGGGGGGCAGAACCCCACATGTAGGATACTGGGAGCACCTCCACATGGGTGGAGTGTGCACATTACCTCCATCGCATATGCAGTGAGTTCAGGGGAAGAAATCAAGGAAAAAACCACAGGATGCAGCCTGATCCCCTGCAGGTGACCAGGCACCTCCAGGAGAGTCCTGGGGCAAGCACAAAATGGAACAAGATAAGCCCTGGAGAACTCAGGTGATGGGACTGGTGGGGGTCTGTCAGAGAGGGTCAGTCAGGTGAATGGGTGGGAGAAAGTACAAATTAAAACAAGCATTTGTCAATGCCGAATGTTGTCTCACTGATATTGGCATTGGTAGTGCAGGAGTTAGAGACGCATAATAGGAATGGCAGTGAAGTATTGAAGTGACGCCGACCCCATACCAACCCTGCAGAGACTGACAGGCATTGGGGTGTGCCATTGGGTCATCAGCTATAATGCTCATGCCATTTTACCTCACCCTACCCTGTAGACACTGACAAGTGTCGTGGTGTGCTTTGGGGTCTTTGGGCGTTATACTTACCCCATCCCATAAGGAAAGACGCTGAGGTGGGTGCAGTATAGGAGAATGGGGTGAACTTTGTGGCAGAACACTGCAAGGCACATCACGATGCCTGCCACTGGCTGCAGGGTGGGAGTGGGGCTGGAATGGCGTGAGCATTACAGCCGATGATCCCAAGTCACACCCCTGACACCTGTCAGTCTCTACAGGGTGGAGTGCTACAGTTGGAAACCCTAACACTGTAGGCGTGTGTTGGTATTTTCACTCCAAATTTTCAACATGGGCTGTTTGTGAGCCCACCTCATGAACAGCGGCACAGTTTGTTAGCTGAAAGGTGGTTTTGCACAGCAGCTATGCCATTTGGTGACAGGGACGAAAACACATTTTGGGTAAAATGTGGAAAATGACAACTGAATTGTTCATGAGGAGGCATAAAAAAATGGCAACATTGAAAATCTGAAGTGGAAGTATGAAAAATTGGTGAAGTCATGAGCATGCATAGAAACTGCGCAACACATGTCCATAACCCAATTATTTTGGGGAGTTTTTTAGCCACACTTTCAACATAGGTATTTTGGGACCTCCCCTCATGAACAGTGGTGCTGTGATTTTGTTAATCTGTCCCAAAAGTTGATTTCCCACAGCGAGCACGCCATTGTGCGCCACAGCTGCGGAAACACATTTTGGGCAGGCTGTGAAAAATGACAGTTGTACTGTTAATAAGGAGGTGTGAAAAATGCCAGTGTTGAAAATCTGGCATGAAAATATTGCAGATTTCTGAAGTTACAAGGGTGCGTGTAAACTGAGCAACGCATGCTTGCAACACAGTCATTTTATGGACTTTTAGCACCAAGTTTTCAACATAGGCATTTTAGGACCTCTGCTCATGAACAGTGTCACCGTCATTTTCTCAAACTGTCCCGAAAACTGATCTCACACAGTGACCGTACTATTCTGCTCCAAATGTGCGAAAACACATTTTGGCCAGTATATGTAAAATGACAGCTTGGGCACCTCCGAAGTCAGCATTATGGCAGGCAGTGTGCCACCATGTTAAATGTTTTTTTTCACCAGGGAAAGCACATCAGAAGGTCCGCTGCGTATGACGAGCTGTGCTCTCATTGCAGCGGACCTTTCCTTAGATGTGCTCGCCACATTATGTATGCATGGTGTGGCACTGGCATACAGGCTTATTGGGGAATGAGGGACGCACCTACTGATGCACTGCATTCGCCCAACACTGACCTCACCTCCAAATCTGCTACTACCGCAATATGTTACACTTTATGGTTAGTTGCTGCCGGCTGCTCTCTGTCCTTTTATCTGTCTGGCCGTGTATGGAAATTCAGACACTAAAAAAGTCCATTGTACCATAGTACTCATGACAGAACTGTGGTATTGTGACTTTTAAAAGTTGTCATACTATAGTTCTGATGTTACAACTGTCATACAGTGGAAATTAGCTGAATAATTCTACGCATTGTACATTCCAGTGTCAAAAACTCCCATTCACTCACCAACTCACAACACTTCAATAATAGCTATGCAGTATTTTCAAAAATTCCGTCAGAGAACAAGCTTCTCAAAGAACAGCAAGAAAACAAGAGAGCAGCCCAAAACATCCGCAGATGTACACTTAATTACTTCATAGTTTTGAAAGGTAGGCGAGCACAAAAAACTGGAGGAATAATATTTAGACTGTGTTTTTTGAACTGCAGGAAACCATAAGCTATATAAAATAACATATGGACAACCAAACACAACTCACCATATGTTTCCAGTCTGTGGTTGAGTTGACAGCATCAATTTCTCGAGCTTTGCTGCCGAGGTCCATATGCTACCATCTTGACCCCTTGATGGTAACACAGGCTTGTTGTGTATGGCTGCCCATACATTATTCTGTATGGTGCACTACAGTTCAGTGCTCGTAAATGCTGAAATAATGGTCACAAACATGGTTGTACCACAGTCAGTGTTGGAATTACACTTTATGAGCTTTTGGAGCTGGGGGGGTCCATAAGGGTCATATTTAAATAGCTCCCCTCTTCCCATGGTAAGTCAATGGCAGTGATGTGTGAGCTACTGGGGCTCAATTCGGAGCTGGGGGGGTGGGCGAGCCCTGGTAAGGCCCACTGTAATTCCAACACTGACAGTATAAAATCACAAAAGTTGCAGTAAGACAGATACATTTTCCCAACCTTGTGCCATTTCAAATTCAGCATATACTGCTCTGCCCATCCCCAAAACTGAAATTCTCCTGTTTTATTTGTAACTTTTTTTTTCTAGAAAACACCAGCACCTGGTTACCTGTTAACGATCCACCTTGTACCCCAAACTGTACTTGGTAATATATATATATATATTGTTTTTAATTATTGTCATCTTATTAGAGCATCCCACTCCTGGTGCCAACTCCTCATTGTAATTGTTTCTGTTCCAATTCAGCTCTGATGGAAGCAGAAAAGTTGTAGGGGGAAAAACTGGAACAAATCTGTGTTTAAGGGGGATGCTTGTGGAAATGTTTCTATTTGTTTTTAGGAGTCATACACTATATAAAAAACAGATGGAAACAATGCACAGACAAGGCAGGTGTTTACATCTTGGAGTTCTGATGACATCAGAGACATCATGAGGTTTATGGTGTCATCAGAATCCTCTCGATAGAAACACAACCTTGTACTGCACAGTTTTACATCAATTAACCTATATGTTGTACAGTTAGGAGAACTGGAGCCTAGCTACTGGAAACTTCCATTCAGCTTAAAGATTAGATCTGCTTCCTTTGGAATTTAAGGTCCTGGGTTTGAGTCCCAGCAATTTCTGGAAGTATCTCAGCCCTAGTTGAGGTGACAGACATGGCAACAACACAACTCGACAAACACTGCACAACAAACTGTTTTTTAGTGCCCCCACCCACACCCACACAGAAGGACTCTGTTCTAGTTCATTCCTTGATAAAGTTCATTTTTGTCAAAATCCCCAGTTTGTTTTTTGCATTCCCACGAAGGCACAGTGAATTAGCCATGATTTGCAAGGAATTTGATGTATGTATGTTATACTTTCACAGAGTGCATTCAAGGGACACTAGTACCTAATTAAATGAAAATAGGGAATAAAAAAAATATATGTAACCCCCCTGCAAATGGGGGTTCCCAAAAGTCTTCCAGGAGCTTGCCTGAATGCTCCAAGTCTGGGCAGTGTTCAGCGTTTAAGCTGTTTAAATGTGGTTCCAAGTGAGTGCTATTTGAGCCTCCACATACTGTCTCTTTAAGAGCTGTCTGCTTGCAGACTTAATTAGTTTGGATGAAGGGACTGTGTATTTAACGCTCGAATCTCGCCCGAGCTGCGGAGAAATTGCTCCGTTTCTGCCGTTGCTACATGTGCAGAGGGAGCCTTGTTGAAAGATATAACTGTTTGCCAGAAATCATTTAGAGTGACTGAGAAAATGTAGTTTGTCTAACCTGTCTTCATTTCAGCACAAACTGTTTCAGTGTAACTCTTTCATTTTGGTCCTGAATAGCTGACTTGGACCAATCAGGATGATAAGGAGACCCTAAAATGGAGCCTGTGGATGAATCAGAACTTGGACTCTCAATTTTGCGCCAGCCACAAGGGGATTGTGTGGGCAGTGACTCTGGGAAATGTAGTTTTAACCTTGGCCCCTTTTTCCACCAACAGAGGGAGTCTTATTGTGAGTGACAGCCGAACCAGCCAACAGAATGGTGTGGAGCTAAAGGAAATGCCCTGCTCTGTGACTGGAAAGATTAGATCAGTTGTGACTGTGAAGAGAGAAGGAGCTCTGTGCTTCTGTGGTGTATAGTTTCGCTGGGAAGAAGCGTGTGAGGCCCTGAGTTCTGCCCATCAGCCTTGTGAGTGCCAGTTTGGACTGAATCCGAGTTGTGAGGAGAAAGAAGCACTATAAGTGTGGAAACCAGGCTCACCCTGTAGAAGACTGGAGAAACTGCTGAATCGCTCTCGGTCTGTCAGGAACTGAAGCTGCTGTGTGTGCTCCCGGGTATTTTGCAGTAATTGCGATTGGGATCGAGGAGCAGTCTGCCTGGTATAGTACTTTTCTTTTACATATGAATGTGCATAGTGCTTGTGGGGAATCGCTATTTCCAATCCCCAGTGCTGTGTGCTGTGTGTTGAAGCTGCAAGCAAACCCCAGCTTGTCTCGGACTAAATCCGTTTGCTATCAACTGCAGTGGGGTCCAGTCATAAGGACTTTGTCTCCATGCCTTGTTGTTTGGGCAATCCAGAAGAACATCCACCATCCAGTTTTCAGCTTAGGTATTGTGAGTACAAATCAGGGTATTCCCCTGCATCCTGTTTTCAATCACAAGTGTGTCATCTAATTCTTGTTGTTTCACTGCTTCATGGAGTGAGCCATCCGGCTCCGGATAACAATTGGGTGTTGTGCATATATTTTCTTCTACAGGGCCCTATCCATCTGCACCTGCTGGCCAACCCCGGGCAACTGGCCTGGCTAGCCCACTCCGCCCAACCTGGATACCCAGAGTGTGACTTTTCAGACCCTGTATGTTTGCACAGTACTGTGATTTAATGCCACCAATTAACCTGATTTCCCCTTCCCGTGTTACTGCCCCTAAATAAATCAGATTTGTTGTTGTTATACTATACACTGTCTGTGGTGTTGGCACTTATGGAAACAGTATTGTGTTTTGCTGTGTATGTTGTTTAACTTTATTTTACAGGGGGTCCTCAGAGACGTGCTGCAGAATCAGTCTCGAGAGTAAGTGGTATCTATATGAGTGAACAGTGTGTATATGTGGGGTATTGGGGCTGTAACTCCGGTGTACTGTGTGAGCCACTAGAGGGAATAAAAGGGGGTCTCAGTGTCCCAGAGGGCTGTGACCAAGCTAGTCTAACCACTATAAACCCTAACCTCTGGGTGTAGGCACCCACCATAGGACCTAGGCCCCTCAACCTGTCCGTAGTCAAACAGGCAGGGGTAGTAGCCCTTGGGATAGCGCCACCTAGGGGTTACATCTTGGAGGCACCACTGGGATTAGCATCCTCTAGTGGTCACATTTATGAATTACTGTTAAAAATAAATGGATACCCCAACAGAAGTGGCTGTACACCAGTCGGTGCAGTGGTGTACTGGGCAGGAGGTCGACCCCCAAAATGCTATACTTATCTTGGATATCCCACTGGGTACCAGTACGGACACTGTAGAGGGGGTACTTTTCAAGGTGGAAGGTTTACAAAACCTGTGGTGGCGGGTCGACATGCTAATCTGCTCACCCACACTTTCATGGATCTAGTAGAGTATAAGGACCCATAGATAGCTCCGAAGTGCCACAGACTATTACCCCAGAGGGAGCCCTCACTGCCTGGAGAGTGATAACTAAGGACAGTAAAGACCTGGGGGGAATGAACCCCCCACTATCTGAAACCTTTGAGGAGAAATTTGCTAAATTGTTGCTGGAGGAGGGGAAAACTGTGGAGGATTTAAAGAAACTATTATTGCCACCTGGGGGCTTTCCTCCCCTAACACCCTCTCCTCCTCCCACACCTGTTATTGCCCCTCCTTCTGTGCCAGTGCTAGCCCCTATGTTTGTACCTGCCATTAGTCATGACTCTTACCGCAAGCTCAAAGTATCCTCTGGCATCCACCCTACTCCAAATGGGGAGGTCGATCTGGAAACCTGGATAGACTCTGCTACCCTTGCGGTACAAGACTGGCAATGCTCTGAGGCAGAAAAAAGGGCTCGCCTGGGGGACAGCCTCCAGGGACCCGCCCAACATACTTTTTGCTCCCTGAGGGTCTCTGACCCTGACGCCAAAGCCCAAGAGTACATAATTGCCCTTGAAAATGTGTTTGGGGGCACCACTAGTGTTGAGGCCTTGAAATGGAAGCTTCAAGATGTTAGACAACAGCCGGGGGAATTGTTATCTGCCTATATGGATCGGTTAGAGGGAATCCTACAAACCATTTTTTGAAAGGGGGGTTGGACCCTAGTGAAGTGGACCGGGTAAGACTGGATCATATACTCTGCTCTGCCCGGCACTCTAGCTGGGTGTTGCTCAAATTGCAACTGCATCAAAGGAAATCTGGTCCCTTGCCTTTCCATGTGTTGATGAAGGAGGTATGGGAAGTTGAGGAGGAGGAAGGTTTTTCAGAGCCCTGTGCAGTCGTAGCTGCTACATCCCCTGCCCCAGGTGCAGGGTCAGACGCTGATGGTCTGGAATCACCAAAATCACGTGACAGAACCCGAGACCTAAATGTCAGCCAAGGGGGGCCCAGCCAGAGAGGGATGGCTACTGATGTTCTGCCATGGGATGAACTGCTGTGGGAGATTAGTAAAGCAACAGACAGTCTCATCATGAAGGCCGTTCCTATGAGTACGGGCCCTGACACTTGCCCGACTGCTTCTGCTATGGGGGTGGGGGTGCCCACCCAGGCACCTCCTGCTGACAACAGCTTAAAACTTGATATCTTGGCTATGGAGGTGAGGGAACTGAAGAGATATCTCCAAATGTCCAACCCACCGCCGGCTGAGGTGGCACCAAGGTTTTCTATTGATAGTACCAATGCCGCAGCCCCCAATGTGATGCCTCGGTCCCCCCAAACTTCAGTAGACATATTTTGCCATAATTGTGGGAAGGATGGGCACATGAAGAGGGAATGCCGGTCTCGGAAAGACTTAGAGAGAGAGAGTGGTGAACCGGCTACAAGGACAGCTTTGGAACACAAAACAGTGGTTAAGAGGTGCACGAAATGACCTCAGTGAAGGTCCCAGAAATGCTAACTCACGTCCCTTTGTGGCTAGATCATCTGCCCAGACCCTTGCTACCGCCTCTCCAGACTGGTCTAGAATAGTGGGTCCCTCCATGGAGACCACTGTGAAGGTGAATGGAGTGTCTACAAGAGCTGTATTGGACAGTGGCTCCCAAGTGACAATTATGTTTCAGGACTGGTATCAGATGCACCTGTCTGATGTACCCTTACAACTGTTGGAAGGACTGCATGTCTGGGAGTTAAGTGAGAAGACCTACCCCTATTCCGTGTATATCCGAATTTGGCTGTCTTTTCCCACCTTCATGGCTGGAGTGGCCGAGCAAGTAGAGACCCTGGCATTAGTGTGTCCCCCTACTGGACTGTATGATGGGATTTCTCTACTAATTGGGACAAATGCGCATATGTTTGGATGGTTGGCGCAGTTGTATTATGAGAAACAAGGGTCAATGACTGGTAGAGCTTCAAGAATCCGGGCCTTGATCAAGAAAGCCTATGAGGCACAGAGAGATGCTAAAAAAATGGACCCAGAGGAACCGGTTGGAATTGTCTGGAAGAAGGATCCAGAGTCTCTGATTTTGGTGCCAAATGCCCAGCGTACCTTACAGGGGGAAGTCCGTATCAGAAAGGATATCAAGAATAAAATCCTCATGCTGGATGCACCAGGCGATGGGAAATTGCCGGAAGGACTGCTGGTCAAGCCAAGTATTTTGCCTGCCAGAGCCCATGCTTATGCCAGAAGGGTAATGGTTCAAGTTCATAATGTGCCTGATAGAGAGAGAGATTCGAGTAAATAGAGGCTGCACCATGGCTAATGTACATTGTGCAGATACTGCAGTGCTGCCCAGTAACAAGTGTTCGGGGAAGAATGACAGAGTGATGCCCGACTTGTTTGATTTTGGGGACTCCCCATTGCCAGCCGAATAGAAGATGGGAATTAGTAGAAAACTTGCCCAGAGAGACCAGGTGTTTTCTTTAAAGGAATGGGACGCAGGATGTGTGCAAGGAGATGAGCACCACATCCAGCTGCATGATGAAAAGCCATTTTGTGAGAGGTCTCGATGCCTGGCACCTGCTGACATAGATGATGTGAGACGGCATCTGCAAGAGATGCTTGCTGCTGGTGTAATACAAGAATCCAGAAGCCCATATGCTTCACCTATTGTGGTAGTGAGAAAAAAGAATGGGACAGTAAGAATGTGTGGATTATTGCACCTTGAAGCGGCAGACTATCCCTGATCAGTATACAATGCCCCGCATTCAGGATGCTTTAGACTGCCTGAATGGTAGCAAGTGGTTCTCTGTACTGGATCTTCACAGTGGGTACTACCAGATCCCGATGGCCCAGGAAGACCATGAGAAGACAGCCTTTATCTGCCCACTTGGTTTCTATGAATTCATGAGGATGCCTCAAGGGATTTCAGGTGCTCCAGCCACTTTTCAATGACTGATGGAGCATGCGGTGGGGGACATGAACTTATTAGAGTGCCTGATGTACCTAGATGATGTTATTGTGTTTGGCAGCTCACTGGAGGAACATGAGAGCAGATTATTCAAGGTTTTGGACCAACTGGAAGACTTTGGCCTAAAACTGTCCATCGATAAATGTCAATTCTTCCAAACATCTGTAAAGTATGTGGGACACATAGTCTCCACCGAGGGAATAGAGACCGACCCAAGTAAAGCTGAGGCCTTGACCACCTGGCCACAGCCCCACAATCTAAAAGAACTGCAAAGACTCCTGGGATTCTGTGGCTACTATCACTGTTTCATCAAGGACTATTCAAAAGTGATCCGTCCTTTACTTAATCTTACTCAAGGTTACAGTCCTACCCACAGAAAATACAAGTGGTCGGTTTCTTCTGAGCATGAGAGAGTGTATTTCTGTCCCAATGAAGTATTTGGAGCCAGATGGACACCTGAGTGTGAAGCTGCTTTTCATGAGATTATGTATCAATTTACCCACGCTCCCATCCTTGCCTATGCAGATCCAGCAAAGCCCTATGTCTTGCACACCGATGCTAGCCTGCAAGGCTTGGGGGCTGTATTGTACCAAGAGCATGAGAATGGCCTGAGACCAGTGGTCTTTGCCAGTAGAAGCCTGACCCCATCCGAAAAGAACTATCCTGTACATAAGTTAGAGTTCCTAGTTTTGAAGTGGGCTATTGTTGACCAGTTCCACAAGTACTTGTATGGGGTTAAGATACTGGTAAAAACTGACAATAATCCTTTGACCTATGTGCAGACTTCAGCTAAGTTGGATGCCACTGGCCATAGGTGGCTTTCTGCATTATCTACATACGACTATGCTGTTGAATACAGAGCAGGCCTGAACCACATAGATGCTGATGCTCTCTCCCGGAGGCCTGTTCCCCGGAATGACTGGGTCAGACTGTCAGAACCTGATATTCGAGCACTCTGCCAGAAGTTTGACAGGGAGGAACAAATGTCCATGGATGCAGTGGACTGT
Organism: Neoceratodus forsteri; assembly: GCA_016271365.2. Lineage (NCBI taxonomy): Eukaryota > Metazoa > Chordata > Ceratodontiformes > Ceratodontidae > Neoceratodus > Neoceratodus forsteri. Next base: position 225,524,650 of record CM028138.1, on the reverse strand, counting down.
ATGGTGGTTTGTTTGGGACCCTCTGAGAATTGCATACCTGCTGCTTCTTGCCACTTTTCTGCAATAGACATTGGTGCACTGCCTCAGCTGGACAATGACAATATTCAGTGGGCTCAATCCCGAGATCCAATGAACAAATCAGCTTTAGAAGCCCTCTACGCAGGGAAAGATGTGTCCAAATTATGCTCCACTGATTTGAGAACTGCATTGTTATACAAGGAAGGTCCTAAGCTGAAACTGATCAATAGACTGTTATACAGAGAAACAGTAGACAGAGGGGGACAAATAGACAAACAACAACTAGTGCTGCCCACTGCCTTTCGAGACTCAGTACTGAGGTCCTTACACAACCACATGGGGCACCTTGGTATAGACAGAACACTTGACTTGGTGAGATCCAGATTCTATTGGCCTAAGATGGGGGCTGATGTTGAACAACACATTCAAACTTGTAGTCGCTGTTTACAGAGGAAAGCCCTGCCCCAGAGGGCTGCCCCCCTTGTTAACATCACCATCAGTGCCCCTATGGAGCTGGTCTGTATTGATTTGCTGAGTTTGGAGTCAGATCAAAGAAATATTAGTAATGTGCTGGTGGTCACTTACCATTTTACAAGATATGCCCAAGCTTTCCCCACCAAGGACCATAAGACATCCACTGTGGCAAAAGTACTTGTAGAAAACTTTTTTGTTCAGTATGGGGCTCCACAAAGAATCCATTCTGATCAAGGGAGAGACTTTGAGAGTTGTCTGATCAAAGAGATGCTTTCTCTGTGGGGAGTGCGAAAGTCCAGAACCACCCCTTACCACCCTCAGGAGGACCCGCAGCCTGAACGTTTCAACTGCACTTTACTAGATATGCTAGGGACTCTCCACCCAAAGGACAAGCCTAGATGGAGCCAACAAATTAGCACCCTGGTACATGCCTACAACTGCACCAAAAGTGATGCCACTAGGTTCTCCCCCTACTGCCTAATGTTTGGAAGAGAAACTCGACTGCTGGTCGATGTATGTCTTGGAGTTTCTCCTGATGGGGTTCGAGCCGACAACTATTTACAGTATGTGCAAAAGTTAAAGGCCCAGCATACCAACTGGCTCAAACCATGGCTGCCAAAAGAAATCTGGCCAACAAAGAAAGGTATGATAAAAAGGTGAAAGCACAGGAACTCCAGGAGAGAGATAGGGTATTGCTAAGAAATCTGGGACTGCATGGCAAACATAAGATTGCTGACAGATGGCACCATCTCCCTCACATTGTAGTGAGCAAACTAGATGATCTGCCTGTGTACAAAGTAAGGCCTGAGAATAATTCAAAAGATGTGAAAACAATGCATAGAAATCATTTACTGCCCATTGGACAAATCTTGATCGAGTCTGAGCCCCCAGAAAATGCCCCCTCTGGACCAGTGACTAGAGCTGCTGCTAAGCAAAAATCAAGAAAGCCTGCACCTACAGGAGCTGAGTCAAAGTGTTCCCCTCCACAAGTCCCAGTTGAACATGACTGTCAGTCCCTGTCAGAGGAAAGTGAGTGTGGCTTTGAATACTACCCTTCTTACGAACTGAGTCACTTGTTTCGGGGCAATCCCCTAGTTAATCCTGGAGATGAAGCTGGGCCTTCTGGACTGTCTAAGCCCCCAGCTTGGTCCCTGGAGCCAATGCTCCCAGAAAGTGAAGTGCAAAGCATGAAGTCAGATGATATGGAATCATTGTGTATGGTTGAACTGTTTAAGTTTTCAGAGGAGGAAAATGATGGACTGGGACAAACTGGTGACATACCAGAACAAGAAGAGTGTGTTGAGTGCCTTGATAATTCACTGTCAGTGTCAGAAAACTCCCCATGTGAGCCAAGTGTTGTGGACTGAGAGATTGTAACTCCTGGAGCTGAAAGTGCCCCAAGTTCTAGCCTCTCTACCCCAATGTAGACTCCCCTGACAAGTGAGGACAATGCTGAAAATGAGGCTCAGGATGCAGAGACTATAACAATTCCCCCTTGAAAGACTGGTCGAGCTGTAAAGCCTGTGGTGCACCTCAGTTATGATTCCCCTGGGAGGCCTGTGGACTTGCCTCTCAATGTTGTCCATAAAGGAGTATATGTGTCCCCAAGCTCATTGCCCAAACTGAACATCAGTGCTAACTCCAAGTTACTTGTGTTGCCCTCTAGGTATGTTGCCCCAATCCACATCCAGCCCCAAGGTAGCTGATAGGGAGGGGCCCCCTCTCTTCAGGTTTCATGTACAGGAGGTAATAACCTGAGTTATGGTACAATGTGTGTATAATACTGTGTAAAAAGTGATGTATTGAAAAATTTCAGAAATGTGTTTCTGGTAAGGTGATATGTTGACTCATGATTACATGTATAAACCTAATGTGATACTGATGTAAATGTATATTGTTGTATTGAAACTTATGGGGGTACTTACTTGACGTGGACGTCAAGTTTTCCAGACCAGGAAGGGTGTAACCCCCCTGCAAATGGGGGTTCTCAAAAGTCTTCCAGGAGCTAGTCTGAATGCTCCAAGTCTGGGCGGTGTTCAGCGTCTGAGCTGTTTAAATGTGGTTCCAAGTGAGTGCTATTTGAGCCTCCACATACTGTCTCTTTAAGAGCTGTCTGCTTGCAGTCTTAATTAGTTTGTATGGGTGGACTGTGTATTTAATGCTCGAATCCCACCCGAGCCGAGGAGAAATTGCTTTGTTTCTGCCGCTGCTATATGTGCAGAGGAAGCCTTGTTGAAAGATATAACTGTTTGCCAGAAATCATTTAGAGTGACTGAGAAAATGTAGTTTGTCTAACCTGTCTTCATTTCAGCACAAACTGTTTCAGTGTAACTCTTTCATTTTGGTCCTGAATAGCTGACTTGGACCAATCAGGATGATAGGGAGACCTTAAAATGGAGCCTGTGGACAAATCGGAACTTGGACTCTCAATTTTGAGCCAGCCACAAGGGGATTGTATGGGCAGTGACTCTGGGAAATGTAGTTTTAACCTTGGCGCTTTTTTCCACCAACAGAGGGAGTCTTATTGTGAGTGCATACGTGTGATATCTCCCTCCTTGTGCAGGAGACTCCTGTTTTTTTGACTGAGCTCCCTCTCTCCCTCCCGGAAACAAAATCTCCTGCTTAAGTAAAATGATGTCCAAAATATCCATTCATGTTTGTTTTTGGCAGATAAAGACACATAAAAAGTAAATTAGTGAAGAACAACGTAAGTAATAACATTGTACAACTAGTTGTTGATTCGTTTTAGTGCTTATTCTTGACAAAATGAAATATATTAAATGCTTTTATTCTTATTTTTTGATGCCATATAAGGACAAACTCATGACATTACGGCATCTCCCTACTAGTAGTCCAATCTCCCTACTAATTTGACCCAAATCTACCTCTTAAGCAAGTTGGACATATCACATGTATGTGAGTGACAGTCGAACCAGCCAACAGAATGGTGTGGAGCTAAAAGAAATGCCCTGCTCTGTGACTGGAAAGATTAGATCAGTTGTGACTGTGAAGCGAGAAGGAGCTCTGTGCTTCTGCGGTGCATAGTTTTGTGCGGGAAGCACGTGTGAGGCCCTGAGTTTCGGTCTGCAGCCTTTGTGAGTGCCAGTTTGGACTGAATCCGAGTTGTGAGGAGAAAGAAGCACTATAAGTGTGGAAACTAGGCTCGCCCTGTAGAAGACTAGAGAAACCGCTGAATCGCGTTCAGTCTTTCAGGAACTGAAGCTGCTGTCTGTGCGCCTGGGTATTTTGCAGTAATTGCGATTGGGATCAAGGAGCAGTCTGCCTTGTATAGTACCTTCCTTTTACATATGAATGTGCGTAGTGCTTGTGGGGAATCACTGTTTCCAATCCCCAGTGCTGTGTGCTGTGTGTTGAAGCTGCAAGCAAACCCCAGCTTGCCTCGGACTAAATCCGTTTGCTATGAACTGCAGTGGGGTCCAGTCACTAGGACTTTGTCTCCATGCCTTGTTGTTCTGGCAATCCAGAAGAACATCCACCATCTGGTTTTCAGCTTAGGTATTGTGAGTACAAGTCAGGGTATTCCCCTGCAGCCTGCTTTCAATCACAAGTGTGTCATCTGATTCTTGTTGTTTCACTGCTTCACGGACTGAGCCATCCGGCTCCGGATTACAATTGGGTGTTGTGTATATATTTTCTTCTACAAGACCCCATCCATCTGCACCTGCCGGCCAACTCCGGGCAACGGACCTGGTTAGCCCCCGGCCCAACCTGGGTACCCAGAGTGTGACTTTTCAGACCCTGTATGTTTGCACAGTACTGTGATTTAATGCCACCAATTAACCTGATTTCCCCCTCCCGTGTTACTGCCCCTAAATAAATCAGATTTGTTGTTGTTTTATTATACACTGTCTGTGGTGTTGGCACTTATGGAAACAGTACTGTGTTTTGCTGTGTATGTTGTTTAACCTTATTTTACAGGGGGTCCTCAGAGACGTGCTGCAGAATCAGTCTCGAGAGTAAGTGGTATCTATATGAGTGAACAGTGTGTATACGTGGGGTATTGGGGCTGTAACTCCGGTGTACTATGTGAGCCACTAGAGGGAACAAAAGGGGGTCTCAGTGTCCCAGAGGGCTGTGACCAAGCTAGTCTAACCACTATAAACCCTGACATCTGGTGGAGGCACCCGCCATAGGACCTAGGCCCCTCAACCTGTCCGTTGTCAAACAGGCAGGGGTAGTATCCCTTGGGATAGTGCCACCTAGGGGTTACATATATTATTTTAGTGTCCAAGACTTTTTCACTTGTCCTATTATTGACCAGTAGTTGAAGCACTGAATTGTGAAATTTGATATCAAGCATGTTAGAATAACCTAACCCCGCCACTGTGTGATCTTCAGCAAGTTGCTTTTGCTTTACACGCACACACACTTTCTCTTCAGGGGTGGACTGAGACCCATTTGGGCCCCAGGCAACAATTGTTGTTTTGGGCCCCTCATGAAATAGACGGGGTGCTGATGCTGGTGCAAATATAGTAAATCAGAGGCCTGGGGCAGCCTATGCCCCCAAAAAATTTCTAAAATTTGGTGCATTCTGGTGCATTTTGGAGGTAATTTCAAACAGAATTTGCTATACTGTTACTCCTTCCCCATGCCCAATAAGTTGAGCCCTTGTCCCCTCCCCAGAGTCCCCACAGTCTGGTATGTTGCCCAACCACCCTCCTTAAAATATATCTCTTCTCCGAGTTCCATACATATGCCATATTTACTTGCATAACTGATGCTTCTCTATGCTTGTTTTGAGTGCTTGCATATCATGGTAGGGTTGTAAGAACTGGTGTTATTTATGATTTAACAGAAAAGGCTTAACATAGGTGATTACCGATTTGGGCTTTCAATGTACTAACTACTTTACTCTAGTGAGATGGGATGTCTAAGCTTAGAGCGCAACCATATCTTTTTTATGTTCTGTTTTTGTTAGAGTTCAAGATAACTCTCATTAGTGAATACTGCTTAAAATAACCCCCAAAATTTAAAAATTATTGTTTTGTGCTCTAATTGTGTTATGAAATGCTGAATTTGAAATGCTTTAGAATGACATGAAAAAATGTCTTACTGTATTTTAGTTTTTTGCTGTCTATAAATAGTACTATAGTTACAAAAAATGTGTGCACCATGGCTTGCATGGTATACGTGTCCCTACATACACCCTCGATGGTGTATAACTCTTACTTGCTTATTTACTGTCACTTCAAAACAGTTTGCAAGTGGTTGGCTTTCATGTCCACCTACAGAACACTGGCAGCCCTTAGTCACTAGATCCCTCTAGTGCTACAAACACAGAGGAACTCACACAAGGACGGGGTGCCATGGAAAACAGCAATCTGTAAGAACACAGACCCAGGCACTCACCACCACAAATGATGCTGTCAAACATTTAAAACATAATTCATAAATTATGTTTCAAATGTTTTCCACTCGTGGTTGACAGCATCATTTGTGGTGGTGAGTGCATGGATTTGTATCCCTCTAGTGCTGTATCACCTGCAGACCTAAAGGTCAAAATTGTTGTCTTTCAGCAACATTCTTTTCAGTGTTTAGCAGTACAGTACTATGGCAAACAGATCAGTATAAATATTAGAAAGACACAACAAAAATGCCCATTTAGACGAGTGCTTCTATTAAAAAGGAGCATACTGTATCCTTCAGTCATTCAGTTTGCCAAGACTACGGCAAGCAGAAAGTCCCATATTTTGTAAGCCCACTACAAGCACATGATTTTTAATTTAATGTGCAAAAAAAAAATCTCGGGAGAAAGCAGAAAGAGAAGTACCTTCTTGGTCATTTTTCCTCACCTGATTCAGAGGAGTTTGGTCGGAGTGACACTGGGACATCACAAAAAAAGCTTGGAAAAAGGGTCTTCATAAAGAAGTCACTATAAGTGCTCTGAAGTAGCAATGCACTTAATACCAAGAGCGACTATTGGACAGGAAGCACGACGGAGCTTTCACAATGTTTTCCACAAAAACCTGCCAGGTCCATTCAGAGCATCAGTTCAGGCCAGCACACAATATTTGATTTTAAACAGGGAGTTCATGTCGTGATGTACTCCACTCAATATTGTAACCCCAAAAACCAACCAAAGCCTTAATGTTTAGACACATAAAACAAAATCAAAGCAGTACTGAGCGCTTCTGATCTCTCTACTCCAAGGGTCAACTGCACATTTAACAACTCCTTTGCACAAACCAGGTACCGTAGCACTCTTCCAACAATCTCTTCTCTTTCTCTTTGCCAGCTCCAAAATGTGGCTACCTAGCCTACCTGTTAAGTCAAGGCAAAAAGGAATGCTCCTCCTATGCAGTAAATTCAAAGATAATCAAATAAAGGCACTGACAAACCCGATCCCCAGGTAACAATGGCATACCTTATAAAAGGCTATACAAGCCTAAATTCAACACTTAAAGTGCCGCCGTAGTTTTCAGTCATTCTTTTTGCTGTTTGAGAGCACTCCAAATTCAAGTTTGAGTAGCAAACTCCTCATATACCACTCAGCACTGCCTGCCACATGTTTGTTCAGAACCCCTACCCAAATGTTTTATCCCACACTTTGGGCCCAGGGACACCAGGGACGCCAACCACACACACATACTTTTCCCCTTAGAGCTACAGACACTGAAGTAGACACCAGAAAGCAAGCAACCGCTTGACAAGAAAAGCCTTATCCTCGAGGAAAAATTAATAAACATGTAAATCCTTTGGCAAATCTGCAACAGTGTAAAAATTCACGCAGAGGAGTGGAGCATAGTAGAGTGGAGCGGGGCAGCATGCAGCCATCTTGCTGCCGGGCCCCCTGATAGGGAAAGGAAAATCTTTGTGCCAACACTGCCGGGCAGGCCTCTTTGCCTCCCGGAACCTCGGTCTGTAGCCCAACTGGTCAATCCACCTCCTTGAATTTTCTTGACAAATACCAGCTAAGTTGCTAGCTTCCATCATTCCCACAGTACTGATTTCATAAACATTCACTGAACCACTACAAACAGATAATAATGGCTTTTGGCCACAAATGGTTTACCTGAACTCCGTTTGCCGGAACGGAGAATGAAGGGGGTGGACAGCATGCAGTGGGAGGGAACAGGAGGGTTTACTTGAACTCCGGTTGCCGGGCCGGGGAAATGGAGGGAGCAGGGCAGGGCAGACAGCATGCAGCTGGAGGGAGCGGGAGGGTTTACTTGAACTCCGGATGACGGGACAGGGAACGGAAGGAGTGGGGAGAACTGCATGCAATGGAAGGGAGTGGGAAGGTTTACTTGAACTCCAGTTGCTGAGACAGGAAACGGAGTGAGCGGGGCAGACAGCATGCAGTGGGAGGGTTTACTTGAACTCTGGTTGCCGGGACTGGGAACAGAGGGAGCGGGGCAGACAGCACGCAGTTGGAGGGAGTGGGAGGGTTTATTTGAACTCTGGTTGCCGAGACTGGGGTGGGGAACTGAGAGAGTGGGGCGGACAGCATGCAGTGGGAGGGAGAGGGAGGATTTATTTGGACTCAGGTTGCCGGGAGCGGGGCAGACAACACGCAGTGGGGGGTTTACCTACACTGCTGGTGCCTGGACGGGAGCGGGAGGGTTTAGTTGCATTCCTGGTGCTGGAATGGAGGAAGTGGGGTGTACAGAAATGTTTCAGCAGGCAAGGCATGCCCTGCAGTGATGGGGTGCTCCCTCACTGCAGCAGGCAATGTCTTCCAGGCACGCCCTGCAAAGAGGGGGCACTCCCTCACTGCAGCGGCCAATTTCTTTCAAGTTGGTGGCACGCTTGCTGAACTAGTGCCATCAGCAACGTGCCACCACATTGGATAAAGAGGGACACGCCCGCAAATGCAGTGGTGGCATTGGCGGCCACAGTGACGCACCTCCACAACCCACTTCTCTCCTAAGCTGTTACATCATGTTTCTTGCACATGTGTGCAAGCAAACATAAAAAGCATTCCACAAGAACTACACAAGAACTAACTACATACACATTATAGTGTAAACTTAACACTCAGTATTTGGTGACAGTGCCATTTAGAGGCTATTACATAATATTACACCTTCTGCAGGGAGTGGAGAGTGTGTGTATGAGGAATATAACATGCTGTACCTGCCCACCTCCTACAGCAGGGGACGCTGTGTGTGAGATTAGTGAAAAGAGGAGTATAACATGCTACACCTGCCCACCTCCCACAACAGGGGACACTGTTTGTGAGGTTAATGAAAGGAGGAATATAACATCCTGTACCTACCCACCTCCTACAGCAGGGGATGCTGTGTGTGAGGTTAGTGAAGGGAGGGGTATAACATGCTGTACCAGCCCACCTCCTACAGCAGGGGATGCTGAGTGTGAGGTTAGTGAGGGGAGGAATATAACATGCTGTATCTGACCAGCTCCTAAAGCAGGGGACTGTGTGTGTGAGGTTACTGAAGGGAGGACTGGGCAGGGTGAGAGTGGACAAGGCCATGGGGCTGGATGGGCTGCATCTGAGGGTGATCAGGGAGCTAAGAGACGAGTTGGCTGCCAAACTGGCTAGGCTATTCAACCTGTCCTTGGATTCTGGGAGGGTGCTGGAGGACTGGAGGAGACCTACAGTTGTGCCAATCCACAAGGGGGGAGCAGAGTCAAGGGAGAACTACTGTCCAGTCAGCCTCACTGCACTGGATAGGAAGGTCAAGGAGGCACTCATCAGGGAAAGGGTAACACAGTACCTGGAGGTGAACGTATTGCTGGACGTCAACCAGCATGGGTTCACAAGTGGGAAATCATGCCAGTCCAATCGAATCAAATTCTTCGACTGGGTGATGCAGGTAATGAACCGGGGGGGGGGGAGGTGGATATTGAAATTCAGCAAGGCCTTCGACACTGTGCCCATAGAAGGTTGGTCAACAAGCTGGAAAGTACGGGAGTGGGGAGCAAAATAATGAGATGGGTAGAGAACTGGCTTGTGCATGGGACCCAGAGGGTAGTAGTGAATGGGGTGCGCTCCTGGATGGGATGAGTGAGAAGCGGGGTACTCCAGGGCTCGGTGTTGGGACCGCTCCTCTTCAGTATCTACATATTTGACATAGTGGACCAACTGTAGGGATGAGTGGCCCTATTTGCAGATATGAAAATCTGCAACAGGGTTGACACTGAAGGAGGGGTGGAAGACATGATATGGGACCCAAGGACAGGAGAGGAGTCAGTGGAGACCTGGCAACTAAAATTCAACATCAAGAAGTGTGCGGTTATGCACCTGGGGCACAGTAACCCGAGGGCAGGATCCACAATAAGACGGGAGGAAATCAGGGTTACGGAGCAGGAGAGGGATCTAGATATAGTAGTCTCCAGTGACCTTAAGGTGGGGAAACAGTGCACAAGGACGTTGGGGAAGGCATATGGGATGCTGGCAAGTATAAGCAGGGGTATTACCAGCAGGAGGAGAGATGTCCTGGTATCCCTGTACCAAGCTATGATAAGACTGCACCTAGAGTACGGAGTCCAGTTTTGGAGGCCTTATTTACGCAAGGACATAGATCTGAATGAAAGGGTTCAGCGAAGAGCAACCAAGATGGTGCAAGGGATGAAGGGCACACCTTATGAACAGAGATGCAGTCAGCTGGAGCTGTACACACTACAGACCAGGCGGGAGGGAGGGAGAGGGGGGGGGACATGACAGAGACCTTCAAATACGTCAAAGGGATAAACAAAGTAGACCCGGGGTGATTATTCCACATGAAGAAGGACACCATTACAACGGGACACAGCCTGAGACTACAGGGGGGACACTTCAGAGGCAATGTGAGAGGGCGATTCTTTACAGAGAGGCTGGTGGATGCCTGGAACAGGCTTCCAGAGGAGGTTGTGGGGGTAGAGACAATGTCAGGTTTCAAGAAGGCTTGTGACAGACAAAGAGTTACTGGCGAGAGGGGTGGGCATTCAAGGAGGCAGGCAGATAGATTAACAAGGAGGCAAGGGGGCAGACTGGATGGACAATGGGGTCCTTTTCTACCATAAAGTTTTATGAGTCTATGATGAGTCTATGAATATAGCATGCAGTACCTGCCCACCTCCTACAGCAGGTGACACTGTGTGTGAGGTTAGTGAAGGGAGGAGTATAACATGTTGTACCTGTCCACCTCCTACAGCAGTGAACGCTGTGTGTGAGATTAGTGAAGGGAGAGGTATAACATGCTGTACCTGTCCACCTCCTACAGCAGTGAACACTGTATGTGAGATTAGTGAAGGGAGGGGTATAACATGATGTACCTGTCCACCTCCTACAGCAGGTGACACTGTGTGTGAGATTAGTGAAGGGAGAGGTATAACATGCTGTACCTGTCCACCTCCTACAGCAGTGAACACTGTATGTGAGATTAGTGAAGGGAGGGGTATAACATGATGTACCTGTCCACCTCCTACAGCAGGTGACACTGTGTGTGAGGTTAGTGAAGGCAAGAATATAACATGCTGTACCTGCCCACCCACTACAGCAGGGGACATTGTGTATGAGGTAAGCGAACTGAGGAATATAACATGCTGTACCTGCCCACATCCTACAGCAGGGACTCTGTGTGTGAGGTTAGTAAATGGAGGAATACATGTTGTACCTGTCCACATCCTACAGCAGGGAATGCTGTGTATGAGGTTAGTGAAGAGAGGGATGTAACATGCTGTACCTGCCCACCTCCTACAGAAGGGAACGCTATGTGTGAGGTTAGTGAAGACAGGAATATAACATGCTGTGCCTGCCCACCTACTACAGCAGAGGACGTTGTGTGTGAGGTTAGTGAAGGGAGGTATATATAACATGCTGTACCTGACAACCTCCTATACCATGGGACGTTGTGTGCGAGGTTAGGGAAGAGAGGAATATAACATGCTATACCTGCCAACCACCTACAGCAGAGGACGCTGTGTGTGATATTATTGAAGGGAGAAATATAACATACTGTTCCTGCCCACCTTCTACAGCAGGGGACGCTGTGTGTGAGGTTAGTGAAGGGAGGTATACAATATGCTGTACTGCCCAACTCCTACAATAGGGAACGCTGAGTGTGAGGTTAGTGAAGGAAGGAGTATAACATACGGTACCTGCCCACTCCCTACAGCAGGAGATACTGTGTGTAAGGTTAGTGAAGGGAGGTATATAACATGCTGTACCTGCCCACCACCAACAGCGGGGAACACTGTTTGTGAGGACAGGAAAGGGAGGAATATAACATGCTGAGCCTTTTCATGTCCTACAACAGGGGATGCTGTGTGTGAGGTTACTGAAGAGAGTAATATAATATGCTGTACCTGCCCATGTACTACAACAGGGGATGCTGTGTGTGAGGTTAGTGTTACACTGGTGAAGGGAGGGGTATAACGTGTTGTACCTGCCCACCTTCTTCAGCAGAGGACACAGAGTGTGAGGTTAGTGAAGGCAGGGGTGTAACATACTGTACCAGCCCACCTCCTACAGCAGGGGACATTGTGTGTGAGGTTCATGAAAAGAGGAATATAAAATTCTGTACCTTGTCACCTAGTACAGCTGGGGATGTTGTGTGTGAGGTTAGGCAAGGGAGGTATATAACATGCTCTACCTGCCCAACTCCTAAAGCAGGGGACCTTGTGTGAGGTTAATAAAGGGAAGTGTATAACATGCTGTACCTGCCTGTGACACTTGGACAGCGGGTTCTGATTGCTCAAATGATTTTGTAATATAAAAATGTGTTATTGAGTGTTTCTCATGAGGCATACTGTGCTCCTGGGATGACCCCCCCCCCAGGTTTCAGTTCAAAGGACAGGATATGTTAAGCAGCAGATCTCTGTAATGTGATTAACTTCCAAGAACTCGCATTTTATAGCCTTGTTTAGAATCTGTGTTGCTTGAAGCCAGGAACTAAAATATCCATTTTATGACATCCTCAGGAAGGGTAGCTAATTTCAATCGGTACTGAAAAACTATGTTGCAGCTAGGTGAGAAAACTGCAGAGTTGTGAAAAGCTCTTTGACGTCTTTGAAAAAACAGGAAAAGACTCAAGTTCAAAGGGTCATATCGGGAAACGAGTACTTGCTGATGTCACCTTATTTAATATACCCCCTGAGTGATGGGACATCCTGTGTGTATTAATTTTTATATTTCACAGGGAGGAGCTAGGTGACATCATGGAAGGGGCAGGTTTAGAGTCAGTTTAACTGTATTCTGTATTTCCATTTAGACACATTCCTGTTTGGACTCTCTTGAAACAACATCTACTTTACGCACTGTTTTAGAAGGTAATACAGTAGATAGACAAGTCTAAATTGTAATGTGGTAGGAGCTTGTTTACACTTTTTCCTTGTTTTCTTTTAAGTGATTGCATGCTGTGTGATATATTGTTCTGTATTTACATTTTACATATTTTTAATCATTTTCTTAGTAAACCTCTTATTTTAAAAAGAGACTGCCTGGTATGCCTTTGAATTATTTCTTTTACAAGTGAAGTACAGAGGGTTAAAGTTGACACTATTCGTAAGCTTCCTGGTAATACCAAACTGGAAAAAGGTAAGAATTTATCTAAGGTCTTTCATAAAGTTTTTTAGGGTTCATTTTGTATACCTAGTTAGGTGCCCATAGGCAAAAGATATCTGGCATTTCCCCGAAGAGCAGAATTATCTGAGCCTGTACATTTGGGTACGCTAGCACTAGGTTCACAGTTTGAATCTCTCCAGAACTTGAGACCAAAGGTGATTCGGACCCACAAAACAGATCGGAGGGTTACCCTATTCACAATACTGCGCTCGGAGTTGGCACTGTGGGAGCAGAGGGCCTGACCTGCTGAATGGGGTTGTGACACTGCCCACCTCCTACCGCAGGGGAAGCTGTGTGTGAGGTTCGTGAATGGAGGAATATAAAATGCTGTACCTGCCCACCTTCTACAGCATGGGATGCTGCATGTGAGGTTAGTGAATGGAGATGTATAACATGCTGTACCTGCCCACCTCCTACAGCAGGCTATGCTGTGTGTGAGGTCAGTGAAGGGAGGAATATCATATGCTGTATCTGCTCACCTTCTAGAGCAGTGCATGCTGTATGTCAAGTTAGTGAAGGCATGGATATTACATATTGTACTTGCTCACCTCCTAGAGCAGTGAACACAGTGTATGTGAGGATAGTGAAGGCAGAACTAAAACTTGCTGTACCTCCCCACCTCCTACAGCAGGGGACACTGTGTGTGGCATACGTGATATGAGGTGTATAACATGCTGTAACTCACCACCTTATACAGCAGGGGACACTGTCTGTGAGGTCAGTGAAAGAAAGGGTATAATATGCTGTACCTGCCCACCTCCTACAGCAGGGGACTCTGTGTGTGAGGTTACTGAAGGGAGGTATTTAACATGCTGTACCTGCAAGCTCCTAAGCAGGGGACACTGTGAGAGGTTACTAAAGGGAGGGGTATAACATGCTGTACTTTCCCACCTCCAACAGCAGGTGATGCTGTGGGTGAGGTTAGTGAAGGGAGTAGTATAACATGATGAATCTACCCACCTCTTACAGAAGGGGGTGCTGTATGTAACATTGGTGAAACAAGGGGTATAACATGCTGTACCTGCCCACCTCCTACAGCAAAAGATGCTGTGTGTGAGGTTAGTAAAAAGAGGAATTAAAAATGCTGTACCTGTCCATCTCCTCAGTATTAAGTTTTGTGTGTAAGACTAGCGAACAGAGGAATTCGACATGTTGTATCAGCCTACCTCCTAGTGCAGGGGACGCTGTGTGTGACATTAGTGAAGGGAGGAATATAACTTTCTGTACCTGCTTACCTCCTACAGCAGGGAATGCTGTGTGTGAGGGTAGTGAAGGGAAGAGTATAACGTGCTGTACCTGCCCACATCCCACAGCTGGGGACGCTGTGTTTGAGGTTAGTGAAGGGAGGAATATAATATCCAATTCCTGCCGACCTCCTACAACCGGGGACTCTGTGTTTGAGGTTAGTGAACGAAGGAATATAACATGTTGTACCTGCCTTCCTCCTACTGCAGGGGACGCTGTATGTGAGGTTAGTGAAGGGAGGACTATAACTTGCTGTACCTGCCCACCTCCTACAGCAGTGGTCACTGTGTGTGACATTAGTGAAGAGAGGAAAATAACATGCTGCATCTGACAACCTCCTAGAGCAGGGGACATCATGTGTGAGTTTAGTGAAGGGAGGAATATAACATGATGTACCTGCCAACATCCTACAGCAGGGGACGCTGTGTGTGAGGTTAGTGACAGGAGGAATATAACGTACTGTACCTGCCCACCTCCTTCAGCAGGGACACTGTGTTTGATATTAGTGAGGGGAGGATTATAACATACTGTCCCTGCCTACCTCCTACACCAGGGGACTCTGTGTATGAGGTTACTAAAGAGAGGAATATAACATGCTGTACCTGCCAATCTCCTACACCAGGGGATGCTGTTTGTTAGGTTAGTGAAGGAAGGAATATAACATACTGTACCTGCCCACCTTCTGCAGCAGGGGATGCTGTGTGTAAGTGTAACCCCTAGGTGGCACTATCCCAAGGGCTACTACCCCTGCCTGCTTGGCTAGTAGCAGGTTAAGGGGCCTGGGTAATGAAACGGGTGCCTCCACCTGGAAGTCAGGGTTGTTTGTGGTCAATAACCTGGGCACAGCTCTCCTGGACACTGTAATCCCCCTCTTTCCCTTCTAGTGGCCTGAACAATATACAATAATTTCTTTCACAATGACCCTTATTTACCAGGCAATTACCCACACTGTATGCACTTACCACCAGGGCTGGTTCCTCTAGCTTGTGTAACCCCCCTGCAAACGGGGGTTCCCAAAAGTCTTCCAAGAGTTTGGCTGAATGTTCCAAGCCTGGATGGTGTTCGGCGTCAGAGCTGCTTAACTGTGGTTGCAAATGAGTGCTATTTGAGCCTCCACGTACTGTCTCTTTAGGAGGCTGTCTGCTTGCAGACTTAATTAGTTTGTATGGGGGGACTGTGTATTTAATGCTCAAATCCCACCCGAGCTGCGGAGCAATCGCTCCATTTTGCGGTCGCTGAAGGTACAAAGGGAGCCCATCTGAAAGCTGTCACTGTTTGCCTGTAATCATTTAAAGCATTAGCAAAATTGTAGTTTGTCTAACCTGCCTTTATTGCAGCTGGGACTCTGTATGTGTTACCTCTCCATTTTGGACCTAAACTGCTGTGCTGGGCCAATTGGGTTAAAGGAGCCCTAAAATGGAGCCTGTGGACGAATCAGAACTTGGACTCTTAATTTGAGCCAGCCACAAGGGGATTGTATGGGCAGTGACTCTGGGAAATGTAGTTTTGACCTTGGCACCTTTTTCTACCAACAGAGGGAGTCTTATTGTGAGTGACAGCTGAATCAGCCAACAGAATAGTGTGGAGCTAAAGGAAATGCCCTGCTCTGTGACTGGAAAGATCAGATTAGTTGTAGCAATGAAGAGAGAAGGAGCTCTGTGCTTCTGTGGTGCATAGTTTCGTGCGGGAAGCGCGTGTGAGGCCCTGAGTTTCGGTCTGCAGCCTTTGTGAGTGCCAGTTTGGACTGAATCCGAGTTGTGAGGAGAAAGAAGCACTAGAAGTGTGGAAACCAGGCTCACCCTGTAGAAGACTGGAGAAATTGCTGAACCGCGCTCGGTCTGTCAGGAACTGAAGCTGTTGTGTGTGCTCCTGGGTGTTTTGCAGTAATTGTGATCGGGATCAAGGAGCAGCCTGCCTGGTATAGTACTTTCCTTTTACATATAAATGTGCGTAGTGCTTGTGGGGAATCACTATTTCCAATCCCCCGTGCTGTGTGCTGTGTGCTGAAGCTGGAAGCAAACCCCAGTTTAGCTTGGACTAAATCCATTTGCTATCAACTGCAGTGCGGTCCAGTCACAAGGACCTTGTCTCCATGCCCTGTTGTTCTGGCAATCCAGAAGAACATCTACCATCCGGTCCTCAGCTTGGGTATTGTGAGTACAAATCAGGGTATTCCGCTGCAGTCTGTTTTCAATCCCAAGTGTGTCATCTAAATTTTGTTGTTTCCCTGCTTCATGGACTGAGCCATCCGGCTCTGGATTACAATTGGGTGTTTTGTATATATTTTCTTCTACAGGGCCCCATCCATCTGCACCTGCCGGCCAACCCTGGGAAACGGACCTGGCTAGCCCCTTCCCCAACCTGCGTACCCAGAGTGTGACTTTTCAGCCCATGTATGTGTGCACAGTACTGTGATTTAATGCCACCAATTAACCTGATTTCCCCCTCCCGTGTTACTGCCCCCTAAATAAATCAGATTTGTTGTTGTTATACTATATGCTGTCTGTGGTGTTGGTACTTATGGAAACAGTATTGTGTTTTGCTGTGTATGTTGTTTAACCTTATTTTACAGGGGGTCCTCAGAGACGTGCTGCAGAATCAGTCTCGAGGGTAAGTGGTATCTATATGAGTGAACAGTGTGTATACATGGGGTATTGGGGCTGTAACTCCGGGGTACTGTGTGAGCCACTAGAGGGAATAAAAGGGGGCCTCAGTGTCCAAGAGGACTGTGACCAAGCTAGTCTAACCACTACAAATGCTGATCTCTGGGTGGAGGCACCCGCCATAGAACCTAGGCCCCTCAACCTGTCCGTAGTCAAACAGGCAGGGGTAATAGCCCTTGGGATAACGCCACCTAGGGTTTACATCTTGGAGGCACCCCTGGGATTTTGTGTCCTCTATTGGCCACATTTATGAACCACTGTTAAAAAAAATAAATGGGTACCCCGACAGAAGTGGCTGTGCACCGGTTGGTGGAGTGGTGTACTGGGGAGGAGATTGACCCCCAAAATGCTATGCTTATCCTGGACATCCCCCTGGGTATCAATACGGGCACTGTACAGGGAGTACTTTCCATGGTGGAAGATTTACAAAACCCTGTGGTGGTGGGTCAGCATGCTGATCTGCTCACCCACACTTTCATGGCCTTAGTAGAGTATAAGGACCCCATAGATAGCTCCAAAGTGCCACAGACTATTACCCCAGAGGGAGCTCTCACAGCCTGGCGAGTGATAACTAAGGACAGTAAAGACCCGGGGGGAAATGAGCCCCTCCCACTATCTGAGAAATTTGCTAAGTTGTTGATGGAGGAAGAGAAAACTGTGGAGGACTTAAAGAAGTTATTTCTGCCACCTGGGGGTGTTTCTCCCCCAACACCCCCTCCGCTCCAGCACCCGTTATTGCCCCTCTTTCTGTGGCTGAACCAATGCAGGCTCCTATTTCTGCACCTGCCATTAGTCATGACTCTTACCGAAGGTTGAGGATCTTCTCTGGCACCCTCCCACCCCCAGGGGAGGATGATTGGGACACCTGGATGACTGTGTTGCCCCCCTGATACCTGAATGGCAGTGTGTGGAGGCTGAGAAATGAAAAAGAATCATAGAAAGTCTGAGGGGTCCTGCCCTAGAGGCCATTCAATTTTTGAGGTCCACAAATCCTGATGCATTTGCCCAGAAGTACCTATCTGCACTTGAAGGCAATTTTGGGAACACTGAGTCAGGGGAGAGCTTGATGTGGAAATTTCAAGGTACAAAACAGTGGCCAGAGGAAAGTTTTTCTGCATATGTTACTCGTCTGGAAAGAGCTGTGCAGAAGGCTTACCGAAAAGCTGGGGTGGCCGCCAGTGACTTAAACCGTGTAAGGTTGGAGCACCTACTACAACATGCAAAGCATTCTAAATTGCAGCTCCTTCAATTAAGGCTCCCAGACAGAAGGGGTAACCCACCGGGCTATTGTGACTTAATAAAAGAACCTCGGGAGGTTGAAGACGAGGAGAGGGATTTTAATTCTGGAGTGAGCGCAGTCCAAGTGATCACAGCATCGGAAGGTCCTTGTAAAGTGGGGACCAATGATGGTGTGCCACCATGGGGTGAACTGCTGAGAGAGTTCAGGGAAATAAAAAACAGTCTCTTTATAAAGGCCACTCCTGCAAGTACAGGTCCCGACCCTTATCCGACTGCATCTGCTATGGGGGTGAGGGTACCCACCCATGCATCTCCTGCTGACAACAGCTCAAAACTCGATGTCTTGACCATGGAAGTGGGGAAATTGACGAGATGTCTCTAAATGCTTATCGTGCCACAGACAGAGATGGCACCAAGGTTTCCAGTTAGTAGTACCCCTGCCCTGGCTCCCAGTGTGACGCTTTGGCCAGCTCAAACTCCAGAAAGTATGTTTTGCTATAATTGTGGGAAGGATGGAAACATGAAGAGAGAATGCCGGTCCCCAAAAGAAACAGACAAAGTTGCATATAGGCTACAAGGAGAGCTTCAGCGAACAAATCAGTGGTTAAGAGGTGCACAAAATGATCCCAGTGAGGGCCCCAAAAATGCTAACTCACGTCCCTTTGTGGCAAGGTCAGTTGCCCAGGCCCCCGCTACCACCTCTCCAGACTGGTCCAGAATAGTGGGTCCCTCCATGGAGACCACTGTAAAGGTGAATGGAGTGTCTACAAGAGCTGTATTAGACAGTGGCTCCCAAGTGAAAATTATGTTCCAAGACTGGTATCAGAAGCATTTGTCTGATGTACTCTTACAACCGTTGGAGGGGCTGCATGTCTGGGGGTTAAGTGAGAAGGCCTACCCCTACTCTGGATATATCTGAATTTGGCTGACTTTTCCCACCTCTGTGGCTGGAGTGGCTGAGCAAGTAGAGACCCTGGCCTTAGTGTGTCCCCCTACCGGACTGTATGACGGGGTTCCTCTACTAATTGGGACTAATGCACATATGTTGGGATGGCTGGCACAGTTGTGTTATGAAAAACAGGGGTCCCAGACTGGTAGAGCTCTAAGAATTCCGGCCTTGATCAGGAAGGCCTACGATGCCCAGAGAGATGCTGACAAAGTGGAACCAGAGGAACCGGTTGGAGTAGTCTGGAAAAAGGATCCTGAGTCTCTGATCCTGGCACCAAATGCCCAGTGTACCTTACAGGGAGAGGTCCATATCAGAAAGGATGTCAAGAATAAAATATTAATGTTGGATGCACCAGGCGATGGAAAATTGCGGGAGGAACTGCTGGTCAAGCCTAGTATTTTGCCTGCTAGAGCCCTTGCTTATGCCAGAAGGGTAATGGTTCAAGTTCATAATGTGTCTGACAGAGAGATTCAAGTAAATAGAGGCTGCACCCTGGCTAATGTGCATTGTGCAGACACTGCAGTGCTACCCAGTAGCAAGAGTTCAGGGAAGAATGACAGAGTAATGCCTGACTTGTTTGATCTCAGTGACTCCCTGTTGCCAGTTGAATGGAAAGTGAGGATCAGTGAGAAGCTTGCCCAGAGAGACCAGGTGTTTTCTTTAAAGGAATGGGGCATAGGATGCATGCAAGGAGCTGAGCACCATATCCGACTGCATGATGAAAGGCCATTTCATGAGAGGTCTCGACGCCTGGCACCTGCTGACATAGATGATGTGAGATGGCGTCTGCAAGAGATGCTTGCTGCTGGTGTAATACAAGAATCCAGAAGCCCATATGCTTCACCTATCGTGGTAGTGAGGAAAAAGAATGGGAGAGTAAGGATGTGCGTGGATTATCGCACCTTGAACTGGCGGATTATTCCTGATCAGTACACAATGCCCTGCATTCAGGATGCCTTAGACTGCCTGAATGGTAGTAACTGGTTCTTAGTGTTGGATCTTCGCAGTGGGTACTACCAGATCCCGATCACCCCCAGAAGACCGTGAGAAGACAGCCTTTATCTGTCCGCTTGGTTTCTATGAATTCATGAGGATGCCTCAAGGGATTTCAGGTGTTCCAACCACTTTTCAACGACTGATGGAGCATGCGGTGGGGGACATGAACATGTTAGAGTGCCTGGTATACCTAGATGATGTTATTGTGTTTGGCAGCTCACTGGAGGAACATGAGAGCAGATTGTTCAAGGTGTTGGAATGACTGGAAGACTTTGGCCTTAAACTATCCATAGATAAATGTCAGTTCTTCCAAACCTCTGTAAAGTATGTGGGACACATAGTATTCACCGAGGGAATAGAAACAGACCCGAGTAAAGTTGAGGCCTTGACCACCTGGCCACAGCCCCACAATCTAAAAGAACTGCACAGATTCCTGGGATTCTGTGGCTACTATCGCCGGTTCATCAAGGACTATTCAAGAGTGAGTCATCCTTTACTTAATCTTACTCAAGGTTAGCCTCCTACTAACAAAAAATATAAGAGGTCGGTTTCTTCTGAGCCTGAGAGAGTGTATTTCCATCCTAATGAAGTATTTGGAGCCAGATGGACACCTGAGTGTGAAACTGCTTTTCATGGGATTATATATCAACTTATCCAAGCTCCTGTCCTTGCCTATGCAGATCCAGCAAAGCCCTATGTCTTGCACACTGATGCTAGCCTGCAAGGCTTGGGGGCTGTATTGTACCAAAAGCACGAGAATGGCCTGAGACCAGTGGTCTTTGCCAGTAGAAACCTGATCCCATCCGAAAAGAACTATCCTGTACATAAGTTAGAGTTCCTAGCTTTGAAGTGGGCCACTGTTGATCAGTTCCACGAGTACTTGTATGGGGCTATGATACTAGTAAAAACTGACAATAATCCTTTGACCTATGTGCAGACTTCAGCTAAGTTGGATGCCACTGGTCATAGGTGGCTTTGTGCATTGTCTACATATGACTATGCTGTTGAATACAGAGCAGGCCTGAACCACATAGATGCTGATGTTCTCTCCCAGAGGCCTGTTCCCCGGAATGACTGGGTCAGACTGTCAGAACCTGATATTCGAGCACTCTGCCAGAAGTTGACAGGAGGAACAAATGTCCACAGACGCAGTGGACTGTATGGTGGATTGTTTGGGACCCTCTGAGAATTGCATACCTGCTGCTTATTGCCACTTTTCTGCAATAGACATTGGTGCACTGCCTCAGCTGGACAATGACAGTATTCAGTGGGCTCAATCCCGAGATTCCATGATCGAATCAATTTTAGAAGCCTTCTACGCAGGGAAAGATGTGTCCAAATTATGCTCCACTGATTTGAGAACTGCATTGTTATACAAGGAAGGTCCTAAGTTGAAACTGATCAATAGACTGTTATACAGAGAAACAGTAGACAGAGGGGCACAAATAGACAAACAACAACTAGTGCCTGCCCTGCCTTTGAGACTCAGTACTGAGGTCCTTACACAACCACATGGGGCACCTTGGTATAGACAGAACACTTGACTTGGTGAGATCCAGATTCTATTGGCCTAAGATGGGGGCTGATGTTGAACAACACATTCAAACTTGTAGTCGCTGTTTACAGAGGAAAGCCCTGCCCCAGAGGGCTGCCCCCCTTGTTAACATCACCACCAGTGCCCCATGGAGCTGGTCTGTATTGATTTGCTGAGTTTGGAGTCAGATCAAAGAGATATTAATAATGTGCAGGTGGTCACTGACCATTTTACGAGATATGCCCAAGCTTTCCCCACCAAGGACCATAAGACATCCACTGTGGCAAAAGTACTTGTAGAAAACTTTTTTGTTCACTATGGGGCTCCACAAAGAATCCATTCTGATCAAGGGAGAGACTTTGAGAGTTGTCTGATCAAAGAGATGCTTTCTCTGTGGGGAGTGCGAAAGTCCATTATCACCCCTTACCACCCCCAGGTCCCCAGGGGGACCCGCAGCCTAAACGTTTCAACCTCACTTTGCTAGATATGCTAGGCACCTTCCACCCAAAGGACAAGCCTAGATGGAACCAACAAATTAGCACCCTGGTACATGCCTACAACTGCACCAAAAGTGATGCCACTGGGTTATCCCCCTACCGCCTGATGTTTGGAAGAGAAGCTCAACTGCCAGTAGATGTATGTTTTGGAGTTTCTCCTGATGGGGTTCGAGCTGACAACTATTTACAGTATGTGCAAAAGTTAAAGGCCTAGCTAAATCATGCATACCAACTGGCTCAAACCATGGCTGCCAAAAGAAATCTGTCCAACAAAGAAAGGTATGATAAAAAGGTGAAAGCACAGGAACTCCAGGAGGGAGATCGGGTATTGCTAAGAAATCTGGGACTGCATGGCAAACGTAAGATTGCTGACAGATGGCACCATCTCCCTCACATTGTAATGGGCAAACTAGATGATCTGCCTGTGTACAAAGTAAGGCCTGAGAATAAGTCAAAAAATGTTAAAACAATGTATAGAAATCATTTACTGCCCATTGGACAAATCTTGATTGAGTCTGAGCCCCCAGAAAATGCCCCCTCTGGACCAGTGACTAGAGCTGCTGCTAAGAAGAAAATCAAGAAAATCTGCACCTACAGAAGCTGAGTTAAAGTGTTCCCCTCCACAATTCCCAGTTGAACATGACTGTCAGTCCATGTCAGAGGAAAGTGAGTGTGGCTTTGAATACTACCCTTCTTACGAACTGTGTCAATTGTTTTGGGGCAATCCCCTAGTCAATCCTGGAGATGAAGCTGGGCCTTCTGGACTGTCTAAGCCCCCAGCTTTGTTCCTGGAGCCAATGCTCCCAGAAAGTGAAGTGCAATGCATGAAGTCAGATGATATGGAATCATTGTGTATGGTTGAAGTTTGAGTTTACGGAGGAGGAAAATGATGGACTGGAACAGACTGGTGATATACTAGAACAAGAAGAGCATTTTGAGTGCCCTGATGGTCCACTGCCATTGTCCGAAAGCTCTCCATGTGAGCCAAGTGTTGTGGACTCAGAGATTGTAACTCCTGGAGCTGAAAGTGCCCCAAGTTCTAGCATCTCTACCCCAATGGAGACTCCCCTGACAAGTGAGGACAATGCTGAAAATGAGGTTTAGAGTACAGAGACTGTAACAGTTCCCCTTAAAAAGACTGGTTGAGCTGCAAAGCCTGTGGTGCACCTCAGTTATGATTCCCCTGGGAGGCCTGTGGACTTGCCTCTCAATGTCATCCATAAAGGAGTGTATGTGTCCCTGAGTTCATTGCCCAAACTGAATAACAGCGCTAACTCCAAGTTACTTGTGTTGCCCTCTAGGTATGGTGCCCCTGCCCCATCCAGCCCCAAGGTAGCTGATAGGGAAGAGCCCCCTCTCTTCAGGTTTCATATGCGTGAGGTAATAACCTAAGTTATGGTACAATGTGTGTATAATACTGTGAAAAAGTGATGTACTGAAAAGTTTCAGAAATGTGTTTCTGGTAAGGTGATATGTTGACTGATAATTACATGTATAAGCCTAATGTGATACTGATGTAAATGTATATGGTTGTATTGAAACTTATGGGGGTACTTACTTGACGCGGACACCAAGTTTTTATAGGCCAGGAAGGGTGTAACCCCCCTGCAAATGGGGGTTCCCAAAAGTCTTCCAGGAGCTTGCCTGAATGCTCCAAGCCTGGGTGGTGTTCGGCGTCTGAGCTGCTTAACTGTGGTTGCAAGTGAGTGCTATTTGAGCACCAAGTACTGTCTCTTTAAGAGCTGTCTGCTTGCAGACTTAATTAGTTTGTATGGGTAGACTGTGTATTTAATGCTCGAATCCCGCCCGAGCTGCGGAGTAATCGCTCCATTTTGCAGTCGTTGAAGGTGCAAAGGGAGCCCATCTGAAATCTGTCACTGTTTGCCTGTAATCATTTAAAGCATTAGCAAAATTGTAGTTTATCTAACCTGCCTTTATTGCAGCTGGGACTCTGTGTGTGTTACCTCTCCATTTTGGACCTAAACTGCTGTGCTGGGCCAATTGGGTTAAGGGAGCCCTAAAATGGAGCCTGTGGACAAATCAGAACTTGGACTCTTAATTTGAGCCAGCCGCAAGGAGATTGTATGGGCAGTGACTCTGGGAAATGTAGTTTTAACCTTGGCACCTTTTTTTTACCAACAGAGGGAGTCTTATTGTGAGTGACAGCTGAATCAGCCAACAGAATAGTGTGGAGCTAAAGGAAATGCCCTGCTCTGTGACTGGAAAGATCAGATGAGTTGTGGCAGTGAAGAGAGAAGGAACTGTGTGCTTCTGCGGTGTATAGTTTCGCGCGGGAAGTGCATGTGAGACCCTGAGTTTCGGTCTGCAGCCTTTGTGAGTGCCAGTTTGGACTGAATCCGAGTTGTGAGGAGAAAGAAGCACTAGAAGTGCGGAAACCACTCACCCTTGTAGAAGACTGGAGAAATTGTTGAATGGCGCTCGGTCTGTCAGGAACTGAAGCTGCTGTGTGTGCTCCCAGGTGTTTTGCAATAATTGCAATTGGGATCGAGGAGCAGCCTGCCTTGTATAGTACTTTCCTTTTACATATGAATGTGCGTAGTGCTTGTGGGGAATTGCTATTTCCAATCCCCAGTGCTGTGTGCTGAAGCTGGAAGCAAACCCCAGCTTAGCTTGGACTAAATCTGTTTGCTATCAACTGCAGTGGGGTCCAGTCACAAGGACCTTGTCTCCATGCCCTGTTGTTCTAGCAATCCAGAAGAACATCTACCATCCGGTCCTCAGCTTGGGTATTGTGAGTACAAATCAGGGTATTCCCCTGCAGTCTGTTTTCAATCACAAGTGCGTCATCTAATTCTTGTTTCCCTGCTTCATGGACTGAGCCATCCGGCTCTAGATTAGAATTGGGTGTTGTGCACATATTTTCTTCTACAGGGCCCCATCCATCTGCACCTGCCAGCCAACCCCAGGCAACGGACCTGGCTAGCCCCCCCCAACCTGGGTACCCAGAGTGTGACTTTTCAGACCCTGTATGTGTGCACAGTACTGTGATTTAATGCCACCAGTTAACCTGATTTCACCATCCCGTGTTACTGCCCCCTAAATAAATCAGATTTGTTGTTGTTATACTATATACTGTCTGTAGTGTTGGTACTTATGGAAACAGTATTGTGTTTTGCTGTGTATGTTGTTTAACCTTATTTTACAGGGGGTCCTCAGAGACGTGCTGCAGAATCAGTCTCGAGGGTAAGTGGTATCTATATGAGTGGTTAGTGTGTATACATGGGGTATTGGGGCTGTAACTCTGGGGTACTGTGTGAGCTACTAGAGGGAATAAAAGGGGGTCTCAGTGTCCCAGAGGACTGTGACCAAGCTAGTCTAACCACTACAAACCCTGACCTCTGGGTGAAGGCACCCACCATAGGACCTAGGCCCTTCAACCTGTCCGTAGTCAAACAGGCAGGGGTAGTAGCCCTTGGGATAGTGCCACCTAGCGGTTACACTTGACCCTGGGGACCCCCTGAAAAACAAGGTTAAGCAAAGCAAATAGCAACAGTACAACACTTTTGGCACAAACTGGAACCACAGTCAGGTTAAATGCAAACAAAGTTAAATCTGATTTATTCAGGGGACTTGAACAAGGGAGGGGCATAATCAGGTTGATTTGCTAAAAAGCTATATTAATCAGACAGTTATGCATGCAGTTCAGAGTCCCTACACAATCACACACTCTCGGTACCCAGGTAGGAAAATGGTGGGCTAGCCAGAAACGTTGCAGCTGGCTGGAGCCCTGTGATGAAAGAAAGCAACATGCACAACAAACACTATTTGTAATCCGGAGCCGGAGGGCTCAGTTTGTGAAAGAAAAAGCAACAAGACAATCAGATGACAACACTTTTAGATTTAGCTGTTGTTGCAGGGAGCTACCCTGATGTTTACTCACGATACCCAATACTGGACACAGGCAGGATGAAATCGAGACTGCAGGCTGTTGAACTGGAGTGCCCGGAGAAGCAGGGCCCACACAAATCACCGAGGCGTCATTCCTGTTCAAAGCATTGAGCAGGGGGCTGATCCTCAGGCCGGTCTCTCGTCGATGACTTTCTCTGCGTAGCAGGTATTCTGGGTGGCCCAGTGTAGCAGGGCCCAGGCAAATGGAAATGGATATGGATTCAGTCCGTGGAGCTGGATACAGCCTCCAGCAAGCAAAACACAGTTCAGACACACAGTGGGGAACCAAATCACAAGCCACTATAAGCACACAGCACATTCACATGTAAGGAAATTCCACTGTACCAGGCAAATGGCTCTCCGGTCGCAATTACAGAGTCTCTGCATAATCTTGGAGTTCAAAGGTAACTGGAAGTCCTGACAGGCCAATCGCATTCAGCAAATCTTCGGACTTCTTCAGGCTAAAGCCTGGTCACAATTAAGTGGTTTAATTCGCTCTCCAAATTCGGATTCAGTCCGAAAAAAGCACAAGTTCCCTCTCAAGAACAGCAGGCAGGCATGCAGGCCAAACTCAGGCCTTTCCACAGGTCTCCCGCATGAATCCACTATGGATTGCTGCTCGAACTATCTTGAGCTGTTACTTCTTCACTTCCCAACTCAGATCTAACTGAAACTGCAAGCAGTGTGGGACTTTCCCCACGATCCAAACGGTTCAGTTGGCTGATCTGTCTGTCAGTCACAACAAGAGCTCCCCCTCCAGGTTATTTTAGATGCCAAAAGCCCAAAACTACAATTCCTACAAGTTTTGGCCCCACCAAGCCCCTGTAGGCAGGCTCCATTTTAGAGTCCCAGATGTACTGATTGGCCCATTCTGACAGTCCAGGACCAAGATGATGGAAGCAAATAGAACTGTACATGCTGCAAAGAAGGCAGGTTAGAACAAACTGCAATATTACTACTACTATAACAAATGATCAACAAACAAGTACATCTTCTAACAGAGCTCCCTCTCAGATTAATTATGACTGCAATCCAGGCAGCTCTTAAAGAGACAGTACACAGAGGCTATACAGGCACTCTCTGGCAATACATTTAAACTGTTAAAACGCAGGACACCAGCCTGGCAGTGAGCATTTAAGCAAGCTCAAGGAAGACTTTTTGGGATCCCCCATTTGTAGGGGGGTTACACAAAGTTAGTGAAAAGAGGGGCATAACATACTTGTCCTGCCCACCTCCTACAGCAGGGAAAGCTGTGTGTACAGTGCCTTCAGAAAGTATTCACCCCCCTTGGATTTTGTCACATTTTGATGTGTTACTACCAGAATTTTTAATGCATTGAAATTATTTTTTCCCCCTTGATTCACACAGCATACTCAACAATTTAAAGGGGCAAAAATATTTTTATTGTGTAACAAAAATGTATGAAACATTAAAAACTGAAATATCTTGTTTACTTAAGTATTCACCGCCCCTGAGTCAATACTTTGTAGAAGCGCCTTTGGCAGAAATTACAGCTTTGAGTCTTCTTGGGTATGTCTGTATCAGCTTTGCACTTCTGGATTTGGGGATTTTTGCCCATTCTTCCTTGCAGATTTGCTCAAGCTCTGTCAAATTGGATGGGGAGCGTCGGTGAACCGCAATCTTTAAGTCTTTCCACATATTCTCAATGGGATTCAAGTCTGGGCTTTGGCTGGGCCACTCAAGGACATCCACCTTCTTGTTCTGAAGCCACTCCAGTGTTGCTTTGGCTGTATGCCTGGGGTCATTGTCCTGTTGGAACGTAAATCTTTGCCCCAGTCCCAGGTCTATTGCAGACTGATGCAGGTTCTTCTCAAGGATGTGCCTGTATTTGGCTCCATTCATTGTTCCCTCTATCCTGACAAGTGCCGCAGTCCCTGCCGCTGAAAAGCATCCCCATAACATGATGCTGCCACCACCACCATGCTTCATGGTAGGGATGGTGTTACACGGGTGCTGAGCTGTGTTCGGTTTCGCCAGAGCATAGCGCTTTGCATTCAGGTCAAAGAGTTCAATTTTGTTTCATCAGACCAGAGAATCTTTTCACACATGGTCTCAGAGTCTGCCACGCATCTTCTTGCAAACTCCAGGCATGCTATTATGTGGCCTTTTCTCAGGAGTGGCTTCCGTCTAGCCACTCTCCCATAGAGGCTACATCTGTGAAGCGCTGCAGAGATTGTTGTCTTCTGGACAGGTTCTCCCATATCAGTCATTGAACTGTGTAGTTCTGTCAGGGTGGTCATTGGGTTTTTGGTCACTTCCCTGACCAAGGTCCTTCTTGCCCGGTTGCTCAGTTTGGGAGGACGGCCTGCTCTAGGAAGAGTCTGGGTGGTTCGTAATCTTTCCATTTCCTAATGATGGACTTGACTGTGCTCCTGGGAACTTTCAACACCCTAGAAATGTTTTTATACCCTCCCAGATCTATGCCTCCTCACAATTCTATCACAGAGTTCTACGGACAGCTCCTTGGTCTTCATGGTAGAGTTTTGCTCTGACATGCACTGTCAACAGTGGGACCTTATATAGACAGGTGTATTTCCCCTGAAATCATGTCAACCATTTGAACTGACCACAGGTGGACTCCATTCAAGTTTTAGAGTGATCTCACAAGGAAATTGGATGCATCTGAGCTCAATTTGGAGTGTCACAGCAAAGGGGGTGAATACTTATCAAATCAAGACATTTCAGGTTTTTATTTTAAATTACATGTACAAAAAATTCCAGAAGTTTCATTCCACTTTGACATTATAGAGTAATTAGTGTAGATAAGTGACAAAAAAATCCCATATAAATGTGTTTTAATTTGGGTTTGCAACATCACAAAATGTGACAAAATCCAAGGGGGGTGAATACTTTCTTTAGGCACTGTAAGTATAGGGAAGGGAGGAATATAACATTCTGTACCTGCCCACATCCTACAGAAGTGGATGCTGTGTGTGTCGTTACTGAAGAGAGGAATATAACATGCTGGACCTGCCCACCTCCTACACAAGGGAACGCTGCTTGTGAGGTTAGTGAAGGAGGCATACAACATGTTGTACATGCCCAGCTCCTACAGCAGGGAATGCTGTGTGTGAGGTTAGAGAAGGGAGGAGTATAACATGCTGCACCTGCTCACCTACTACATCACATGATGCTGTGTGACATAATTTAAAGGCTATGCCTGTAGTTATGTAGGGGAAGAGCTCCCCCCCCTCATCCTACTTAAACAGGCATGCTACTTCCGCTCTGCTTAGAGCAAGTCACACTCGCTGTGTGTGGCGTTGCTGCTGGCTGCTGTCTGTCCTTTCATCTGTCTGGCCGTGTTTGCCCCCCCCCCCACCGTGGTTCTTTGGTTTTCTTCCCCCTGCTCCCTGCCGTTTGGTTTTGTTTTCCTGCATTTCACTTTTGGGGAAGTGGGTTCCCTTTTTCTCTCTCTCTCTCTCCTGTAACCATTTGTCATCACTTCCCACTGTATTACTGGCCTGTTTCTGCCTGCTGCGCTCCTTCCCGCTGCTGCTTTCTTGCCCCTTTTCTCCTGGTTCTCCCTTTCTGAGCAGCTGGAGCTCCACGTTACTCCATTTGTGCAGCATTCATTCATACCTGCTGTGCTCCTACCTTGCCTTCTGCATTTCCGAGCTGAATTAGCTGCACATCCTTTTGGCTCGCAGTGCACACCGGTGCGATTCTCACTTAATTAACCTTGCTGCGCACGGGATTGCCATGTTCCTGCTACGTTTAGAATTATTCCTGGACATACATTTGCTCACTGTCAACCAAGTTACTGGACAATTTCTTTATCACTATATGTATGGGGCCCACTATCTGTAACCGTATAATTGGTTGCTATAGGTGCTACTACATTCCGTCCCTAGCTATCAAATTAAAGGACAAGCTCTGCTTTTAAGATGAGAGGTCGAAAGGTATGACTCTATGTACTGAGCTCTTCCATGACTACACCTGCCCTCAGCCTTGCCTTCTGCTGCCATTCTGTCACCTGCGTATCAGCCAATAATGCTATCTTGCCACTGGTCTACATGCCATTTTTTACGGCCACATCTACAGTCCTTACCTTGCCAGCCATTGTTTCCTTGGCATCCACCTCTGAGATATTTACTGTGACTGGTTGCCTTCCGTAGCAGCATACTAGTCATCTACCCTACGTCGGGTCTAGCTTGACATTTTCTTCTGCTGACTTACATGGAGTCCGGCTGTTTTTGCTGGCCACGTGAGGGCTTTTCCTGCATGCTTATAGTCTTGCAGCCTGTGAGAGTCTTTCGGTCTGCTAGCCTTCAAGGGGCTTAGCTGCCGCTTCTTACTCCTTCCTCCAGCTGACCTACGTGAGGTCCGGCCGCACTTCATACACCTTGAATAGGCCTAGCTTATATTCTCTCCCCTCGGATGCTTCCTACAGGATGCTTCAATTCATTTGGAACTAGTACCACTCCACGTCCTTCCTGGCTTCCCAGCCAAAGCTATATCATGACTCAGCCTCAAACCTGACTTATCACATTGCCATACGACTACTTGACAAGTTCGTCTTGCCAGCTCATTCACCTTCATCTCTCACACTGCATTCTGCCATCCTTGATCATCAGAATTTCAGTCCCTCAGGACCATCACTGCCTTCAATTCGGAGCCTGGAGTTTGACTATTGTTATTGCCTTATTCTGTGTTTCTTCGTGCTGGTCCCCTTATTGACACTTCCCGACCTACATGCAGGTCCGGACTTACCTACAAAGTCATTGTTCTTAGCTTCTATAACATGTCACAGTGTCCCTGGCTTCAGTCTGGACTTGCTAACTGGACTGCTTCAACCTTGCAAGTTTTGGCTCTCACTGCCTCTGGCGATATTGGTACATCAATGCTCATTTAGCTGCTCACCTGCATGTGCTCCTACTTACACCTGCTTCGCCCCATATTGGGGCCTGGAGGTTCCACTATTACTACTTTACGCCTGCTTCACCCAACATCGGGGCCTGAGGTTCACTACTTCACTGCATTCCTGCCTCGCCCAGCATTGGGGCCTGGAGATTCGCATAGACTACTCTGCGCTTGCCCCCTAAATCTGCTAGCCTTTGAGGAGCTCCTTGTCCCACTATGGACTTACATCTGAACTAGATTGGACATTCACCACCAAATCCTTTGGATGCTTCCCCTACTAACTTAGGTTACCATTGCTCCATGCTTACGCAGATCATTGCTTCGTGCCCACTGCCATCCCTTGGCTTCAGCCTCTGGATTCTGCTGCACTCAATTTACATTCGACCTAGGAAGTCTCGCACTCAATACCTATCATGATTTCAGCACACCGTGCTCATTCAGCTTACCAGCTTCAGCTCTCAATCAGGTGTACCATCCTGGCTTCCCTAACTGTATATCCACATCGCTATTGAACTATACAGACAAGGGTGAGGTAGTGCTGGTTGGAGACCTCAATATTCCAGATGTGGACTGGAGCATCCCAGCAGCAGCATCAACTAGGAGCAGATTTATCCTGGACTCTCTTCAGGGTGCCTTCCTCAAGCAACTGGTCATGGAACCAACTCGGCAGAAGGCAATACTGGACCTTGTGCTCACAAACAGGGACAGCGTGATGGGGTAACAGTGGGGGAGCACCTGGGGAACAGTGACCACCAGTCATTGTGGTTTGAAATCACAGAAGGAGCAGAACCAAACCACACAAAAACACGTATCCTGGATTTTAGGGGGACAGACTTTGGGAAAATGGGGGGATGCTTTAAAGAGGCATTAAGGGGAATGGGGCAGGAATCAGGGGTTGAGGAACAGTGGGCAGTATTTAAAATGGGGATTACAAGAACAACAGAATTATGCATTAAGCAGGTTAGCAA
This sequence comes from Neoceratodus forsteri, assembly GCA_016271365.2. Lineage (NCBI taxonomy): Eukaryota > Metazoa > Chordata > Ceratodontiformes > Ceratodontidae > Neoceratodus > Neoceratodus forsteri. Next base: position 225,492,748 of record CM028138.1, on the reverse strand, counting down.
GGGGAAAAGGAAGAGGAGGCCATTATGGTTTTCCAAGGAGGTAATGGAGAATGTGAAAGCCAAAAAGATTGCATTCAGGCAATACAAAAAGACACAGGCAGAAGGGGATAGGGAGAAGTACCAGGAGAAGCAAAGGGAGGCAGGGAGGTCAGTAAGGAAGCCAAAGCTCAGACAGAAGAGCACATTGCAAAATCAGTGGTAGAGGACAAAACCTTTTACAGGTACATAAGTGAAAATAAAAGGCAAAGGGAGGGATAGCGAGACTGAAGGGGGAGGATGGGGGCCACGTGGAGGATGACAACAGTAAAACTGACATATTGAACAGGTATTTCTGCTCAGTCTTTACTGAGGAAGAGGGTAATGGGTCTGAAGGGAGTACAAGGGGTGGGAATGGTGCAGAAATGGACACAAGTCCCTTTGCATGAGAAAGGGCCCTGAAGGAACTGGAAGTAATACAAGTTGATAAAGCAATGGGGCCAGATGGGGTGCACCCCAAGGTCCTTAAAGAACTATGAGAGGTGGTGGCTGAACCTCTGGCAATCCTGTTTAGCCAATCACTGGAAACAGGGGAGGTATCCAAAGACTGGAGGACAGCAGATGTAGTCCCCTTATACAAAAGTGGGAACAAAGAGGAAGCGGGGAACTACAGACCAGTCAGCCTCACCTCGGTGGTGGAGAAGATCATGGAAGCACTACTGAAGGAGAGATTGGTGGAACATCTGGTTGTCAATGGACTACAGGACCCAAGGCAGCATGGTTTCACCAGAGGGAGGTTATGTCAGACCAACCTTGTTGAATTTTTTGACTGGGTGACTAGGGAGGTGGATCAGGGGAGGGCAGTGGACGTGGCCTATCTGGACTTCAGCAAGGCCTTTGACACTGCACCACATAGCAGACTATTACACAAACTGGGGAATATGGGTGTGGGCAGGACAGTAGTGTGGTGGGAAGGTAACTGGCTGGGTGGCAGGACACAGAGAGTGGTGGTAAATTGCTGTCACTCCACAGAGGGAAGAGTGACCAGTGGGGTACCACAGGGATCAGTGCTGGGACTGGTCCTATTCAACATTTTCATCAGTAACATTGTGCAGGACCTAGAAGGTAGAACTTCCCTGTTTGCTGATGACACAAAGCTCTGTAACAGAGTAGACACACCAGAGGATGTAGACAGAATGAGAAGGGACCTACAGAAACTTGAAGAATGGTCAGGGTTTGGCAGTTGAAATTCAATGCAAAGAAGTGCAAGATAATGCATATGGGGTACAAAAACCCTGGCACAATATATCAGTTAGGGAGTGAGGATATAGCATGCACCAAGCAGGAAAGGGATCTTGGGGTTATCATCTCTGATGACCTCAAGGTAGGGAAACAGTGTGACAAGGCAGCAGGTAAAGCAAATAGGATGCTGGGATGCATAGGCAAGGGCATCACCAGCAGGAAAAGGGAGGTCATAATTCCACTATACAAGACACTAGAGAGGCCCCACCTGGAGTACAGTGTACACTTCTGGAGACCTTACTTACATAAGGACATAGGGTAGAGAAGGCTTAGAGGAGGGCAACAGTGATGGTACATGGATTGCATCACAAGTTCTATGAGGACGGGTTAAAGGAATTGAATATGTACTCCCTGGAGGAGAGGAGGGAGAGAGGGGGTATGATAGAGACATACAAGTATCTTACAGGGAGGAACAGGGTGCAGGAATACACTATTTTTAAGCGAAAAAGATGTTCCAGGACTAGAGGGCATGGAATGAAGTTAGAGGGAGGACGATTCAGAGGAAACACGAGGAAGAATTTCTTCACAGAACGGGTGGTGGACAAGTGGAACACCCTGCCACAGGAAGTGGTGGGGGCTGAAACAATCACAGGATTTAAGAATGCATGGGATAGACATAAAGGAATTCTGGAGGTCAGGGTTAAGGGGCAACAGAGTTCTAGGAAAACATAAAGTAAACTTACAAGCTCAAATGGGCAGACTGGGTGGGCTGTGGGCCCTTATCTGCCAACACTGTCTATGTATCTATGTATCTATACTGCTCAGCAAGCGAAGCTCTTCGATGTCCATGCTCATTTATATTCTCAATGCTCTTCGCTGTGTACCTTGCGTATTCTACTCTATACTACTTCCTTGCTAATGCATCTGCATCATGCAGTTCAACATGCTAATACTACTACTACTGCTGATCTACCTGCATGTCCATTTTACCTTATCCGCTTATACTACAATCAACTGCTACATCATTTCCCTGCTTCACCCACGCCAGACGAAAGTTCCTGCTACGCCCTCTCCAGATCACGTAGCTTGCATTAAGCTCTTATGCTTCATCACCAAGGCTCTTATTTGTGAAGCTTGCCAATTGGAACTTCAATCTCCAGTCTTCATATTCTGGATCTACAGGTATAGTCATTTGGCTACGTGTTCTCTTGCAGGAAACTCCTTGCCTTGGATGGCTTGACTTATGCACTTTCAATGCCTTGCATTGCTTATACTCTATTATGGATTCCACTCTACTATCAGATTCTGCCCTGGACATGGAATTCTTGGACCAGGAATTCTCTAGAAGTATGTGCTGCCAATTCACTCGACACTCAGTCATCACTACTCCTATTCCAGCTTCTCTACTTTCACTGGATCATGGATCTTCATCTTTGGACTTTGTATTAGCTGACAACTTAGATCATTAATTATGATTTGTCTCCTTTAGTACGCCCAGAAAGACGGGCAGGTCAGTAGCCATGGGTCCTCAGAGGTTTCCCCTTCCTGCGAGCTACTGGCCACACTCTCCGGAGTTGGAAGAGATAATCATATGATATCATTATTTCTTTTGGAGGGTCTCATCCTACTCAACTAAGCATCCTTCCTATGGTGGAATACAGAGAAAAGCCAAAATACTAAGTCATAACAAGTTACTCATCACTCCAAGCATTTAAGCACCTTGCATACTATCAAGTACACATGTACCAGAATTACTGACTTGCTCATATCTAAGCACTAACCATTTCATAGAACTAATACCTTGGAAGCATCGTTCTACTTACTGGTCTAGCCTCTGTATCCAAGCACAACCTACATTATTCAGCTACAGTACGTAACACAAGCACTGAGCAACGAACCACACATAAGTGATATGTGGGGTATAACATGCTGTACCTGCCAACCTCTTACAGCAGGGCATGCTGCATGTGAGGCTAGTGAAGGAAGGGGTACAACATACTGTACCTGCTCCCTCCTACAGCAGGGGATGCTGCATGTGAGGCTAGTGAAGGGAGGGTACAACATACTGTACCTGCTCCCTCCTACAGCAGGGGATGCTGTGTGTGAGGCTAGTGAAGAGAGGAGTATAACATACTGTACCTGCCCACTTCTTACATCCGAGAACACTGTGACTGAGGTTAGTGAAGGCAGGAATATAATGTAGTATACCTGCCCACCTCCTACAGCAGGGCACTTTGTGTGTCAGGTCAGTGAGGGCAAGAATACAACATGCTGTGCATGCACAGCTCCTACAGCAGGGGGCGCTGTGTTTGAGGTTAGTGAAGGAAGGGATATAACATGCTGTACCTGAACAGCTCCTATGGCAGGGGACGCTGTGTGTGAGGTTAGTGAAGGAGGCATATAACATGCTGTACCTGCACAGCGCCTACAACAGGGAAGGAGGCATACAACATGCTGTACATGCCCACCTTCTGTAGCAGGGGACATTGTCTGTGAGATTAGTGTAAGGAGAGGTATAACATGCTGTACCTGCTCACCTACTACATCAGGGAACGGTGTGTGTGACATAAGTGATATGAGGGGTATAACATGCTGTACCTGCCCACCTCCTACAGCAGTGAACACTGTGTGTGAGTTTAGTGAAGGGAAGGGAATAACATGCTGTACCTTCCCACCTCTTACATCTGGGGATGCTGTGTTTGAGGTTAGTGAATGCAGGAATATAGCATATTGTACCTGCCCACCTCCTATAGCAGGGCACTTTGTGTTTGAGGTTAGTGAAGGCAGGAATATAACATGCTGTATCTGCCCACCTCCTACAGGAGGGGGCACTGTGTGTGAGATAAGTGAAGGCAGGAATATAACATACTGTACCTGCCCACCTTCTACAGCAGGGAATACTGTATGTTATGATAGTGAAGGGAGGGATATAACATGCTGTACCTGCCCACCTTCTACAGCAGGGGCACTGTCTGTGAGGTTAGTAAAGGGAAAGGTATAACATGCTGTACTGACCAGCCTCCTACAGCAGGGAAAGCTGTTTGTGAGGTTAGTGAACGGAGGAATATAAAATGCTGCCCCTGACCACCGTCTACAGCAGGGACGCTGTGTATCAGGTCAGTGAATGCAGGAATATAGCATATTGTACCTGCCCACCTACTACAGCAGTGAACGCTGTGTGACAGGCTAGTGAAGGCAGGAATATAACATGTTGTACCTGCCCACCTCCTACAGCAGGGGACGCTGTGTGTGAGGATAGTGAAGGCAGGAATATAACATGATGCATCTGTCCAGCTCCTACAGCAGGGGATGCAGTGTATAAGATTAGTGAAGAGAAGTGAATAATATGCTGTACCTGCACATCTTCTACAGCAGAGGATGCTGTGTGTGAGGGTAGTGAAGAGAAGGAATATATGATGCTGTACCTACCCACCTCCTATAGCAGGGGACGCTGTGCATGAAGTTAGTGAAGGAGGAATACACCACGCTGTACCTGCCAGCATCCTACAGAAGGGGACTCTGTGTGTGAGGTTAGTGACGGAAGGAAAAATTACTCACCTTAGTAATGTTGTTTCTTCTAATGGAGTCTTGCTATATTATAGACATTAGCAGTTTGATCCAGCTCTAGAACTGCCCCGGAGTGAAATGGTTAAAACCATTCCAAAATAGAATTTTGGCACGAGAGCAGCTCTATCTGTGTCATTTCAAACTTGAACTGTCAGATCTTTACGAGCCAAACTCACTAAGGTCTGTGTGGAAGCTGTAACCTACACTAGCCAAATGGCTACCTAAATAATAACAACCATTGATGGTCCCAACACCCAAGACTCAAGTCAGGGGGCCAGAAATACTAACACCATTCCAATAATATGAAAATGGAACATATGTATAATAAAACACACACACGCGTACACATACACACCCCCAAAGTCCCAAAGGGGACAAAATGCAAACAGGACATAAGTAGTGCCCACACTAAGTTGCCCGCACCCCACCAAGTAGAGGTTCTTAGAGGGGCAGGTTGGGGGGGAGGTCTATAATATAGCAAGACTCCATTAGAAGAAACAACATTACTAAGGTGAGTAATTTTTTATTCAAACAACATGAAGTCTTGCTATATTATAGACATTAGCAGAATACACAGCAGTACCTCCATGGAGGGGGCAGAACCTACTTAGGGAATAGGCTCTGAAGAACAGCTGTGCCAAACCGAGCATCTCTCCTGGCCTGGACATCCAGGGAGTAATGCTTGGTAAAAGTGTGTACTGTTTTCCAAGTAGCAGCCTGGCAAATGTCTAATAAAGGGATATCTCTGGCAGCAGCTAGAGACGCAACTGTACCCCTGGTAGAATGAGCCCTCAAACCGGGGCTCTGCCCACTTTCTGATAACAAAATTGGATACAAGAGACAATCCACCTGGCTATTGATCTGTTAGTGGTAGGTTTGCCTTTCCCAACTTCACCATAGGTAAGGAAAAGTTGGAGGGATTCGAACCTGTGACCTTGCATGCTATATAATAACTAAGAGCTCTTAACATCCAGGCTGTGCAACCTCATCTCACCCGAAGAGGAGTGATCAGTGAAAAATACTGGAAGGGAGATAGATTGATTAAGATGGAAATCTGAAACCACCTTAGGCAAAACCTTCCTATTAGTCCTAAGGACTACCTTATCCCTGTGGAAAGAAATAAAGTCAGTCTCCACTGACAAGGCTTGCAATTCACTTATGCGTCTGGCAGAAGTGATAGCCACTAGAAAAACAGTTTTCCAAGTTAGGTACTTAAGCTCTGCAGAAGACAGAGGTTCAAAAGGGGGTTGCATTAACTGGGCAATGCAAACATTAAGGTCCCAAGCAGAGGCCGGTTCCCGAAAGGGAGGATTAGTATGGAGTAATCCCTTAAAAAACTTGGAAAACACAGGATGAGAGGAAAGAGGGGATGACTTTCCTGCTGACACAAAAGCAGACACAGCTGCCAGATGAACTCTCAGGGTAGCTGGTCTGAGACCCAAGGAATTAAGATGTACCATGTAATCTAACAAAATGGGCAATTCAGCAGATTCTGGGGAAATATTTTTCCCAGCACACCAAATGGAAAACCTTTTCCATTTAGAACTATAAGTAGCCCTAGTGGAAGGCTTTCTGGAAGCCTTTAGGATCTCAAGAACACCCTGAGAGAGGTGTAAATCAGCAAACTCCTCAAGAGCCAGGCCTTGAGGTTGAGGGATTTGAGGTCCGGATACCAAACCCTTCCCTGGGCACAAGTCGACAGATTGTGATTCCTGGGGAGGCACAGGGGAAGTTGGACTGTCAGAGACAGAAGGAGTGGGTACCAGGGCTGCCTGGCCCAATCCAGGGCAATCAGAATCACCCTGCAAGGCTGAGATCTGATTTTGACTAGTACTTTGAAAAGGAGAGGAAAGGGGGGGAAAGCATAGAGGAACTTCCCCTCCCAATCCAGAAGAAGGGCATCCAGAGGAACTGAGCCCAGCACTGGAGGCCTGCAACAGAACAGAGGAAGTTTGTGATTGTCTGGGGCTGCAAAAAGATCTATCTGAGGGATGCCCCACCTGGCAAAAACTATCCCCAGCACTTGAGGATCCAGGGACCATTGTGATGGCCCTGGGAAATCCTGCTGAGGGCATCCGCTAGGACATTGTCCTTCCCTGGAAGATGAACTGCTATGAGGAAGTGTTCAGGAATAGGCCAGAGACCACAACTTCATTGCCTCGGAGCACAAGGCCGAAGACCGAGTGCCCCCTGTTTGTTGATGTACCACATTGTTGTGTGGTTGTTGTTCTGACTTGTATCACCTTGTCGTGGACAGATGCAGAAAAGCTTGAAGAGCTAAAAGACAGCTCTGAGTTCCAGCAAATTGAAGTGGAGCAGAGATTCCTGGGGACCAAGCTCCCTGAGTGGAAAGGTCACCCATGTGGCTTCCCAACCCAGAAGGGAAGCATCTGTAGTGAGAGTCAAGTCATGAGAAGGGAAATGAAGGGCCCGCTCTTAAATTGCTCTGATCCTGCCACCACTGGAGAGCTAGGATCAAGGTTCGAGTCACTGGGACCAACTTGGAAAGGGGGTCTCTTCTCTGAGACCAAAAGGTTCTCAAGTGAAACTGAATGTCTCTCATCTGAAATCTGGCTCCCTGCACAACAGCTGTGGATGCAGCCATGTGCCCCAGGAGCTGCAGAAAGTATCTTGCTGGTCGAGAGACCTGCAGAGTGAAGGAAGAGGTCAGAGCCACTAAATTCCTTACCCTTTCTGGGGGAAGAAAGGCTCTGGCTAGCTTTGTGTCCAATTCTGCCCCTATAAAGGTGAGTACCTGGACTGGTTCCAGAACCGACTTTGGTAGGTTTAGCAGAAACCAGGGAGTGAGAAGCTGCTGGGTGACCTGCAGGTGAGATTTTACCTGTTCTGGGGACTGGCCTACAATGAGCCAGTCGTCTAGATAGGGAAAAACAGCAATCCTCTGCCTCCTTAAGTGGACCACTGCCACTGCTAGACACTTTGTGAATACCCTTGGAGCAGAGGTAAGGCCGAAGGGCATTGCTCTGAACTGGTAATGACCTGAGGGCAGTTCGAATCTGAGGTACTTTCGATGGGATCTTCTGACTAGGACATGGAAATAGGCATCCTTGAGGTCCAGGGAGGCTAGCCAGTCCCCTGGCCTTAGGGAAGGTAAAATCATTGCCAGAGTTACCATTTGAACTTTGGTTTAAAAGATGCTTGTTCAGATATCTGAGATCTAAAATGGGCCGCCATTCTCCTGTCTTTTGGGGTAAGGAAGTATCTGGAATACAGACCCTTGCCCTGATGCAGGGAGGAACCCTTTCTACTGCTCTGAAAGCTAACAGGGATGAGACCTCTGTTTCCAGAGCGAGGTCTCTGAAGCACTTGCAGGTAGAAAAGTCTGCTTCTCACTGGGAAACTTTTGAAGCTGAGAACCAGACCCTGGCTTACTTCCAGAACCCACTTGTCTGAGGTTAAAGAAGCCCAATTCTGACTGAAGTAAGCCAGCCTGCCCCCCACTGGTACAAGAGAATCGGCTCTAGCCACCCCATCAGGGTGCCTGTTTCGCAGGAGCTTTAGGCTGGGGGGTGGGAGCAGGTCTGCCCACCCCTCGTCTGCCCCTGCCTCTGAAGAAGCCCCTCTAAGCATAGGCAGAGGAGGCCTGAGTCTGGTAGAAAGGCCTGTGAAAAGGCCTACCCCTACCCTTGGGGGCATGCCTTTGAGGAGTGGCTTGCCGCTCCTTAGCCTGGGCACTCTTGTAAGTAGTCCTATATTCATCCATCTTCTTCATGTAATTCTCTGTCTGCTCTCCAGACAGAGAATTTCCCACCACAGGAAAATCCATAGCCTTAGTCTGGGTATCCTGTGACAAACTAGTACACCTGAGCCAGGCCAACCTACGAAAAGCTACAGATGTGGCCATGACCCTAGAGGAAACATCATTAACATCCACAGCAGCATGAAACTGAACCTTAGAGGCTTCAATGCCATCAGCAGCCACCTGTTCTAGTTCACTAGCCAGCTGGCCATGGGTCTGCTTGCCAATTGCATAACAGTATCTCATCTAGATTTCTGATACCTAGCTACATAAGCCATATAATTTGCTTGCCTGAGTCCCAGGAGGCTGCCATATTCTGTTTTTGCCATGGCATCAGTCTTCCTGGAATCCTTGTCAGGAGGATGTGAAGCCAAGGGAATATTAGCTTATCACAGGCAGCAGCCTGAACTACCCCAACATGACTGCATTGCTGAGAAAGGAATTCTGTATCAGGGCCTGACAATGTATACCTTCTGTTCATCTTTTATCTACAGGAGGCACAGAATTAGGAGCTTTTAAAATTTTAATTGTTTGTTTCTAAAAGACTTATGTAAAGGAATAGACAATCTCCTAGACTCTGGAATATCCATCATTTCCACAAAATCAGGCTCCTCTTGCTCATCCACAGCCTCTTCTAAAGGAAGCTGGAGGGTTTCAGCAACTTTTATAAAACATAAAATGAGATAGGGACTCAGACAGCATAGGGAAATTCTAAAGGTCTGTCTGGGGAGATGTCCGGTTCAATGGCACACCAGACCTTCCCAGCCACATTCATACTGTTCAAAATCCTCCTCCCCCTCCTCTGGTTCATAAAATTCCTCAATATCATAATCCTGAACCACTGGGACCGGACGAACCGACCTTTTACCAGATAGTGGTGGTTCGGACAGACCCTGAGACAGTGACTGGACAATTTGTATGGCTTTTGCTATCTCTGCAGCAGTTGGAAAAGGAATTTTGGACTCCAGACCTGCTGGTTTTCTTGTTTTCTTTACTGGAATTGGTTCCTCAGAACCAGCTTTTCTTTTGCCCGAGGAAGTCTGGCCCTGGTCAGAGGGCACTCCCTCTGGTTCGGTTGGCAACGAACCGGGCTGGTAATCCGGGTCAGCGGACTTTTTGGCATCTCGTTCCCTGAGCCTGCCCAATCTTTTTTCCAGGGTGGCTGCAGGGAAATTCTTACATACCTGGCAGTCTGACTGGAGGTGGTCAAACCCCAGACAATAAACACATGTGGTGTGTGGGTCAGCCTTGGCAAAGACTTCCCCACAAACATCACAGTGTTGAAACCAGTGGGCCCGGTTTTTCTTTTGGGTTTCTCAGACATAATGCCAGCCTAACCAAAACTTGCCCTTTTAACGCGTGCCAGAGCAAGAGACACCCTTATCGGTCCCTAACCGTGTCACGGTATTGGAAAAAAGCGTAATAAATCCGTTTTTTTAGAACCGATAAGAACCGGAACCGCACTCTAAAATAGTAACTTTTAGTTTTAAATGAGTTTTAAACCCACTGATCGGTTCAAAACCAAACCGATAACTTACAAGTTCCACACAGACAAAACCTTCATTTACTTACAGTTACCACAGATGAGCTTGAACCAAAGGTTTCACGATTAAAATAAAACTATTCTCGGTTAAATCCAACCGAGAAAATACTTTTTAAACCAAGAAATGAACCGAGCAGAAGGAGAAATCTCCGGAGCGACTGTTCACTGAGGCGGAGTAAAGAATCTGGCAGTTCAAGTTTGAAATGACACAGATAGGGCTGCTCTCGTGCCAAAATTCTATTTTGGAATGGTTTTAACCATTTCACTCCGGGGCAGTTCTAGAGCTGGATCAAACTGCTAATGTCTATAATATAGCAAGACTTCATGTTGTTTGAAGCAATATAACATACTATACCTGCCCACCTCCTACAGCAGGGGACACTGTGTGTGACATTAATGAAGGGAGGATTATAACATACTGTACCTGCCTACCTCCTACAGCAGGGTACTCTGTGTGTGAGGTTAGTGAAGGGAGGCATGGTATGCTGTTCCTGTCCACCTCCTACAGCAAGGGACGCTGTGTGTGAGGTCAGTGAGAGGAGGAATACAACATGCTGTACCTCTCCACCTCCTACAGCAGGGGACGCTGTGTGTGACATAAGTGATATGAGGGGTTTAACATGCAGTACCTGCCCACCTTCTACAGCAGGGGATGCTCTGTGTGACGTTAGTGAAGAGAAGTGCATAACATGCTGCACCTGCTCACCCAACAGCAGGGGATACTATATGTGAGATTAGTGAAGGAAGGTATATAACATGCTGTACCTGCACAGCTCCTAAGCAGGGGACACTGTGTGCAAGGTTCCTGAAGGGAGGGATATATCATGCTGAATCTGCACACCTCCTACAGCAGGGGATGCTGTGTGTGAGGTTAGTGAAGGAAGAATATAACAAGCTGTGCATGCCCACCTCCTACAGCAGGGGACGCAGTGTGTGACATAAGTGATATGAGGGGTTTAACATGTAGTACCTGCCCACCTCCTACAGCAGGGGATGCTTTGTGTGAGGTTAGTGAAGGAAGGGATATAACATGATGTAACTGCACAGCTCCTAAGCAGTGAATGTTGTGTGTGAGTTTAGTGCAGGGAGGAGTATAACATTCTCTACCTGTACACCTCCTATGGCAGGGGACACTGTCTGTGAGGTTAGTGATGGGAGGGGTATAACTTGCTATACCTGCTCACCTACTACATCAGGGGACGTTGTGTGTCACATAAGTGTTACGAGGGGTATGAAATACTGTACCTGCCCACCTTCTTCAGCAGGGGACGTCACAAGTGAAGCTAGTGAAGGGAGGAGTATAAGATACTGTGCCTGCCCACCTCTTACAGCAGGGGAAGCTGAGTTTCAGGTTAGTGAAGGCAGGAATATAACGTCATGTATCAGCAGCCCTCCTAGAGCAGGGAAGTTTGTGTGTGAGGTTAGTGAAGGCAGGAATGTAACATACTGTACCTGCCCACCTCCTACAATAGGGAACACTATGTGTTAGTTTAGTGAAGGGCTCAATACGACACAATGTACCTGCCCACCTTCTACAGCAGGGGATACTATGTGTGAGGTTAGTAAAGAGTAGGATATAACATGCTGTTCCTGCCCACCTCCTTCAACAGGGGAAGCTGTACGTCAGGTTAGTGAATGGAGCAATATAACATGCTGTACCTGTCCATCTCTTACAGCAGGGGACGCTGTGTGTGAGGTTAAGGAAGGGAGGAATATCACATGCTGTACCAGCCCACCTACTACAGCAGGGACGCTGTGTGTCAGGTTAGTGAAGGCAGGAATATAACATATTGTACCAGCCCACCTCCTAGAGCAGTGAACGCTGTGTGTTAGGATAGTGAAGGCGGGACTATAACATGCTGTACCTGCCCACCTCCTACACCAGGGGACGCTGTGTGTGAGGATAATGAAGGGAAGGGTATAGCATGCTTTACCTACAGCAGGGGATGCTGTGTGTAAAGTTAGTGAAGAAGGAATACACCATGCTGTACATGCCTAGCTCCTACAGCAGGGGATGTTGTGTGTGAGTTTAGTGAGGGGAGGAATAGAACATGCTGTACCTGCCCACCTTCTACAGCAGGGATGCTGTGTGTCAGGTTAGTGAAGGCAGGAATATAACATGCTGTACCTGCCCACCTCCTACACCAGGGGACGCTGTGTGTGAGGATAATGAAGGGAAGGGTATAGCATGCTTTACCTACAGCAGTGGATGCTGTGTGTAAAGTTAGTGAAGAAGGAATACACCATGCTGTACATGCCTAGCTCCTACAGCAGGGGATGCTGTGTGTGAGTTTAGTGAGGGGAGGAATAGAACATGCTGTACCTGCCCACCTCCTACACCAGGGGACTCTGTGTGTGAGGATAATAAAGGGAAGGGTATAGCATGCTTTACCTATAGCAGGGGATGCTGTGTGTGAGTTTAGTGAGGGGAGAAATAGAACATGCTGTACCTGCCCACCTTCTACAGCAGGGGATGCTGTGGGTGAGTTTAGTGAGGGGAGAAATAGAACATGCCGTACCTGCCCACCTTCTACAGCAGGGGATGCTGTGGGTGACATAAGTTGAATGAGGAGCATAACATGCTGTACCTGCCAACCTCCTACAGCAGGGGACACTGAATGTGAGCATAGTGAAGAGAAGGGTTTAACATGCTCTACCTGCTGAACTCCTACATTAGGGGACACTGTGTGTGAGGTTAGTGAAGGTAAAGATATAACATGCTGTGCCTGCCCACCTCCTACAGCAGTGAACGCTGTGTGTGAGGTTAGTGAAGGGAAGAGCATAACATGCTGTACAGTACCTGCTCAACTCCTACATCAGGGGACACTGTGTGTGAGGTTAGTGAAGGGAAGGATATAACATGCTGTACCTGCTCACCTCCTACAGCAGGGGATGCTGTGTGTGAGGACAGTGAAGGCAGGAATATAACATGCTGCATCTGTCCAGCTCCCACAGCAGGGGATGCTGTGTATAAGATTAGTGAAGAGAAGTGAATAACATGCTGTACCTGCACATCTTATACAGCAGGGGATGCTGTGTGTGAGGGTAGTGAAGAGAAGGAATATATCATGCTGTACCTACCCACCTCCTATAGCAGGGCACACTGTGCGTGAAGTTAGTGAAGGAGGATTATACAATGGCAAAAAAAAATCTTGTGCTCTGATTGGTCCGTCTGGGACTGGAGCCGTGATGTTATCCCAGTACAACATCACGGCTCTAGTCCCAAGCCACAGATGACCACATCAACTGTTCCTAGAATCACTCCACGCAACCTGCTACAGCTCTCCCTGCCCTGACAGCATGCTTCCGTGACTGCCGCTTGCTACATACATTCAGTATCTCAGATAAAAAAAACAACCCAAATCAAGCCAACAACCTCCAGACATTCCTGAAATCTCAAAGATTCTAGTCCATAAAAACAACGTAAAACTAAAACACATCGTTACTTCAGACACCGAGCCAAGCGAGCCTACCAGGAAATGGATGAATCAACAAGCACATCCGATACAGCGTGCCGTAACAGTCGTTTGCACTTCAAACCACTTTCCTCATGTGTTTTCCTTTTTAACTGCAGTGGCAAACAACCTTCCTACCTCTATTTCATTTCATTCTGACATTCTCTCAGCAGTGGCACCAGGTAACGGAGCTGAACGGGCGGTCGGGCGAGTGCTATTCGCGGTCGGCGGGTGCTATTCTGCAAAAGTCCGATCTCACAAAAAGCATAAACACTTACCAAGAAAACACAGAAGAAAACCCAAACTGTAAAACATGCCAAAACAGAACATAAACGCAAGACGTAAGGGCATAGTAACAACAAGTGACAGCACAGCACTGAGTTAAGGTTACCATGCAGACTGCAGAGCCACAGGAAAAACACAGCTCCACCTGCTGACTAAAATAAATCAGCACTATTTTTTTGTAAAGTAACCCTACCCATTCCAAAAACTGGTTAAAAATGTATTTTAAATGAGTTTTAAACATTTTTCTTTGTTCTACACAGGAGCCATTGTATAATAGCAATAATGCACTCCAGGGTGTATGTTGTGCTGGGATAACGTCACTTCTGGGGTACTTAGTTGCACTCGGCCTCATGCCTAATCACCCCAGGCGTGACGTTATCCCAGCACAACACACACCCTGTCATGCATTATTGCTTAAATACACCACGCTGTACCTGCCAGCGTCCTACAGAAGGGGATCCTGTGTGTGAGGTTAGTGACGGAAGCAATATAACATATCGTACCTGCCCACCTCCTACAGCAGGGGACACTGTGTGTGACATTCATGAAGGGAGGATTAGAACATACTGTACCTGCCTACCTCCTACAGCAGGGTACTCTGTGTGTGAGGTTAGTGAAGGGAGGCATGGTATGCTGTTCCTGTCCACCTCCTACAGCAAGGGACGCTGTGTGTGAGGTCACTGAGGGGAGGAATACAACATGCTGTACCTCTCCACCTCCTACAGCAGGGGACGCTGTGGGTGACATAAGTGATATGAGGGGTTTAACATGCAGTACCTGCCCACCTTCTACAGCAGGGGACTCCATGTGTGAGGTTAGTGAGGGGAGGAATACAACATGATGTACCTCTCCACCTCCTACAGCAGGGGACGTTGTGTGTGACATAAGTAATATGAGGGGTTTAACATGCAGTACCTGCCCACCTTCTACAGCAGGGGACGCTCTGTGTGAGGTTAGTGAAGAGAAGTGCATAACATGCTGCACCTGCTCACCCAACAGCAGGGGATGCTGTATGTGAGATTAGTGAAGGAAGGGATATAACATGCTGTACCTGCACACCTCCTACAGCAGGGGACGCTGTGTGTGAGGTTAGTGAAGGAGGAATATAACAAGCTGTGCATGCCCACCTCCTACAGCAGGGGACGCAGTGTGTGACATAAGTGATATGAGGGGTTTAACATGCAGTACCTGCCCACCTCCTACAGCAGGGGATGCTTTGTGTGAGGTTAGTGAATGAAGGGATATAACATGATGTAACTGCACAGCTCCTAAGCAGTGAATGTTGTGTGTGAGTTTAGTGCAGGGAGGAGTATAACATTCTCTACCTATATACCTCCTATGGCAGGGGACACTGTCTGTGAGGTTAGTGATAGGAGGGGTATAACTTGCTATACCTGCTCACCTACTACATCAGGGGACATTGTGTGTCACATAAGTGTTACGAGGGGTATAAAATACTGTACCTGCCCACCTCCTTCAGCAGGGGACGCCACAAGTGAAGCTAGTGAAGGGAGGAGTACAAAATACTGTGCCTGCCCACCTCTTACAGCAGGGGAAGCTGCGTTTCAGGTTAGTGAAGGCAGGAATATAACGTCATGTATCGGCAGCCCTCCTAGAGCAGGGAAGTTTGTGTGTGAGGTTAGTGAAGGCAGGAATGTAACATACTGTACCTGCCCACCTCCTACAATAGGGAACACTTTGTGTTAGGATAGTGAAGGGCTCACTACGACACACTGTACCTGCCCACCTTCTACAGCAGGGGATACTATGTGTGAGGTTAGTAAAGAGTAGGATATAACATGCTGTTCCTGCCCACCTCCTTCAACAGGGGAAGCTGTACGTCAGGTTAGTGAATGGAGCAATATAACATGCTGTACCTGTCCATCTCTTACAGCAGGGGACGCTGTGTGTGAGGTTAAGGAAGGGAGGAATATCACATGCTGTACCAGCCACCTACTACAGCAGGGACGCTGTGTGTCAGGTTAGTGAAGGCAGGAATATAACATATTGTACCCGCCCACCTCCTAGAGCAGTGAACGCTGTGTGTTAGGATAGTGAAGGCGGGACTATAACATGCTGTACCTGCCCACCTCCTACACCAGGGGACGCTGTGTGTGAGGATAATGAAGGGAAGGGTATAGCATGCTTTACCTACAGCAGGGGATGCTGTGTGTAAAGTTAGTGAAGAAGGAATACACCATGCTGTACATGCCTAGCTCCTACAGCAGGGGATGCTGTGTGTGAGTTTAGTGAGGGGAGGAATAGAACATGCTGTACCTGCCCACCTTCTATTGCAGGGGATGCTGTGGGTGACATAAGTCGAATGAGGAGCATAACATGCTGTACCTGCCAACCTCCTACAGCAGGGGACACTGAGTGTGAGCATAGTGAAGAGAAGGGTTTAACATGCTCTACCTGCTCAACTCCTACATCAGGGGACACTGTGTGTGAGCTTAGAGAAAGTAAGGATATAACATGCTGTACCTGCCCACCTCCTACAGCAGGGGACGCTGTGTGTGAGGTTAGTGAAGGGAAGAGCATAACATGCTGTACAGTACCTGCTCAACTCCTACATCAGGGGACACTGTGTGTGAGGTTAGTGAAGGGAAGGATATAACATGCTGTACCTGCCCACCTCCTTCAACAGGGGAAGCTGTACGTCAGGTTAATGAATGGAGCAATATAACATGCTGTACCTGTCCATGTCTTACAGCAGGGGACGCTGTGTGTGAGGTTAAGGAAGGGAGGAATATCACATGCTGTACCAGCCCACCTACTACAGCAGGGACGCTGTGTGTCAGGTTAGTGAAGGCAGGAATATAACATATTGTACCCGCCCACCTCCTAGAGCAGTGAACGCTGTGTGTTAGGATAGTGAAGGCAGGAATATAACATGCTGTACCTGCCCACATCCTACACAAGGGGATGCTGTGTGTGAGGTTAGTGAGGGGAAGGATATAACATGCTGTACCTGCCCACCTCCTACAGCAGTGAACGCTGTGTATGAGGTTAGTGAAGGGAGGAGTATAACATGTTGTATCTGCCCACCTCCTACAGCAGTGAACGCTGTGTGTGAGGTTAGTGAAGGGAGGGGTATAACATGCTGTACCTGCCCACCTCCTATAGCACGGGACGCTGTGTGTGAGGTTAGTGAAGGGAAGAGCATAACATGCTGTACCTGCTCAACTCCTACATCAGGGGACACTGTGTGTGAGGTTAGTGAAGGGAAGGATATAACATGTTGTACCTGCCCACCTCCTACAGCAGTGAACGCTGTGTGTGAGGTTAGTGAAGGGAAGGATATAACATGTTGTACTTGCCCACCTCCTACAGCAGTGAACGCAGTGTGTGAGGTTAGTGGAGGGAGGGGTATAACATGCTGTACTTGCTCAACTCCTACATCAGGGGACACTGTGTGTGAGGATAGTGAAAGGAGTGGTACCACATATTGTACCTACCCCCCTCCTACAGCAGGGGACGCTGTGTGTGACATAAGTGATATGAGGGGTTTAACATGCAGTACCTGCCCACCTTCTACAGCAGGGGAAGCTCTGTGTGAGGTTAGTGAAGAGAAGTGCATAACATGCTGCACCTGCTCACCCAACAGCAGGGGATGCTGTATGTGAGATTAGTGAAGAAGGGATATATCATGCTGAACCTGCACAGCTCCTAAGCAGGGGACACTGTGTGCAAGGTTACTGAAGGGAGGGATATATCATGCTGAACCTGCACACCTCCTACAGCAGGGGATGCTGTGTGTGAGGTTAGTGAAGGAGGAATATAACAAGCTGTGCATGCCCACCTCCTACAGCAGGGGACGCAGTGTGTGACATAAGTGATATGAGGGGTTTAACATGCAGTGCCTACCCACCTCCTACAGTAGGGGATGCTTTGTGTGAAGTTAGTGAAGGAAGAGATATAACTTGATGTAACTGCACAGCTCCTAAGCAGTGAATGTTGTGTGTGAGTTTGGTGCAGGGAGGAGTATAACATTCTCTACCTGTACACTTCCTATGGCAGGGGACACTGTCTGTGAGGTTAGTGATGGGAGGGGTATAACTTGCTATAACTGCTCACCTACTACATCAGGGGACGTTGCGTGTCACATAAGTGTTACAAGGGGTATAAAATACTGTACCTGCCCACCTCCTTCAACAGGGGACGCCACAAGTGATGCTAGTGAAGGGAGGAGTATAAGATAATGTGCCTGCCCACCTCTTACAGCAGGGGAAGCTGCGTTTCAGGTTAATGAAGACAGGAGTATAACCAGGGGCGTCATTTAGGGGTAGCCAGGGGTTGCGGTCGAGACCCCTATGATTTTTTTGCAACCCCTATGATGCCCACTGCAACCCCTAAGAACCCTAAAACAAGGTTTCCCTAGCATTTATTTATATAGATGTGGTGGTGGGAGAGTTTTACAACCCCCATGATTTTGCTGAAATGGGACTTTGCAACCCTATGATTCTACTGAAATAATGCTACTGAGTATAACCTACCTCTTTGCTTGCTATCCCCCTCCCTATGCAGTCCATTATCCTTTTGCTTTCCCCACCACCATTGAAAATTGGGCCGCTACTTTCAGATCATCCTGATTGATAACTCTGAGGTCCCTTTCCTATGAGGTATATGCCATGACCTCTCCTCCCGTTTTGTACTCGGCTCGGTTTTTTTTGTGTCTGATGGGCTTGACTTTGCGCTTTTTTGGCATGAATCCCAGTTGTGAAATTCTGGACCACTCTTCTAGTCTTTCTAGGTCCCTCCTCATGGCCTCCATTCCCTTCATTATGTCCACACTGTTGCAGATCTTGGTGTCATCTGCAAATAGATAGACTATTCCTTCATGCTTCACCCTTGTGTCCCTTATGAATGTATTGAAGAGAACAGGCAAAGTACTGACTCTTGACCCCCATCTCCCCGAGACTTCCTATTTAGTACAACCCTCTGGGTTCTATTCCTTCATGCTTCACCCTTATGTCCCCTATGACTGTATTGAAGAGAACAGTTATGAGGAAAGGCTTGAGGCCTGTAACATGGTTATGCTCAGAACCTTTCCTTTTCAGCCACAAACCTCACCTGTTCTATGTACTTCCATGGAGCAGAACATGTTCCTTTAATGAGTTTCCTCAAGTGATGTATCGGTGAATACTAACATACCCAGAAATCTGCAACTGTAGAGATACATTGGTCTGTATTTAAAATAGCCTGCCAATGATTCAGTGGTCGGGGCACAGAGGAAATTCAAATCTATGCATCCAACATTTCAGCCATTTATTCCACATTTGATTGGCAGTTTAGTAAGGTGATGGGTTTGCTTTGAGCATATTGTATTTAATCAAATGTTTATGCCAAGAAAGGAAATTCTTCACAGCCACAGGTGACACCTGAAATGCACTGCTAACACTCACCAGTCAGATACCAGTCCAGCTTGTCAGCAGTGTCTCCAGTCAGGTCAGCTACCAATCTAGTTTGCTAGTAGTGTCTGCAGTCAGCTACCAGTCCAGTTTGCCTGCAATGTCTACAGCCAGGTTTGCTAGCTACCAGTCCAATATGCCACCAATCTCTCCAGTCAGCTACCAGTCCAGCGTGCCAGCAATGTTTCCAGCCAGCTACCAGTCCAGCTTGCCTGCAGTGTCTCCAGTCAGCTACCAGTCAAGCTTGCTAGCAGTGTGTCCAGTCAGGTCAGCTACCAGTCCAGTTTGCCAGCAGTCTACAGCCCGGTGGCTAGTTACCAGTCAAGTTTTCCAGTAGTGCCTCCAGTCAGCTACTTGTCCAGTTTTCCAGCAGTGTTTCCTGTCAGCTTGCTAGCTATCAGTCCAGTTTTCCAGCAGTGTTTCCAGTCACCTACTTGTCCAGTTTGCCAGCAGTGTCACCAGTCAGCTTGCAGCTTCCAGTCCAGTTTGTAGGCAGTGTCTCCAGTCAGCTTTCAGCCCAGTTTGCAGGCAGTATCTTCAGTCAGCTACCAGTCCTGTTTGCAGGCAGTGTCTTTCGTCAGCTGTCAGTCCAGTTTGCAGGCAGTATCTCTACTCAGCTTCCAGGCTAGTTTGCAAAACCCAAGCAAGGTAAGACATGTCACTAGTAAATATTTCTAAGAGTAATAAAGGTAAACCCAGCTAATGGGGATGTCCAGTGAGCTGAGCATTAATGTTGAAAAAAAGAAATATCCAGGGACTTAAGTACTTTATGTAAGAATGGGCATCGCCATTGACTAGTCTTGGAACCCTTATGGCTTTGGTGAAATGCTATGGAGAGGGTGGCGCTGGTAATATTCTGGACTGTTGTGACTCTGGGGAGGGACAAGGGTGCAAATTACTGGGCATGGGGAGGAGGTAATAAGGTAGCAAAATTTGTTTCAAATGACCTCCAAAATGCACTGAATTTAAAAAATTTTTACAGGGGCTTAGGAGCCCCTCAGCCTACAGTTTCCCTTGCAACCCCTATGGTTTTTCTGAAATGACACCCCTGAGTATAACGTCATGTACCGGCAGCCCTCCTAGAGCAGGGAAGTTTGTGTGTGAGGTTAGTGAAGGCAGGAATGTAACATACTGTACCTGCCCACCTCCTACAATAGGGAACACTATGTGTTGGTGTAACCCCCCTGCAAATGGGGGTTCCCAAAAGACTTCCAGGAGCTTGCTTGAATGCTCCAAGCCTGAATGGTGTTTGGCATTTAAGCCATTTATCAGTGAGTGTTTTTAGAACCTCTGGTACTGTCTTTAAGAGCTGTCTGCTTGCAGACATAATTAGTTTGTATGGGGACTGTGTGTTTCTTTGATTGAGTACCACTCAAGCTGCTGCCAATTCACTCCATTTTTGCAGTCACTAGGAGTGCAAAGGAACCTATCTGAAAGATGTAACTGTTTGCCAGAAATCATTTACAGTAATAATGAAATTACAGTTTGTCTAACCTGCTTTTCTTTGCAGTCAGAACTGTGTCTGCTAGTTCCCATTCTAGTTTTGAACTGCTGAACTGGACCAATCAGTGTGGGGCAAGCTAGCTCTAAAATGGTGCCTTGGACGAATCAGAACTTGACTCATAATCTGAGCCAGCCACAAAAGGATTGTATGGGCAGTGACTCTGGGAGATGTAGTTTAGACTTCAGCACCTTTTGGACCAACAGCAGCAGTCTATTGTGAGTGACAGCCAATCCAGTCAAGAACTGGGAGGAACTCAAAGGAAGTGCCAGGTTTTTGTCGGTTGGAGTTTCAGTTGAGCTTGGCAGTGAAGAAGGAAGGAGCCCTGTGCTTTTCAGTGTGGATTTTAGTCAAAAACGATGTTAAGGCCCAGAGTTCCGGTCTGCAGCTTGTGTAACAGCTTGTTAGGACTGAATCCGTCCTGTGAAAAGAATCAAAGGATCTCTGAAGAGTAGAAACCAGGCTCACCCTGTAGAAGACTGGAGGAATTGCTGAAAATTACACTTGGTCTGTCAGGAACTGAATCTGCTGTGTGTTCTCCCGGGTATTGTGCAGTAATTGCGATCGGGATACAGATGCAGCCTGCCTGGTATAGTGCTTTCTTTTATATGGATGTGTGAAGAGGTTTGTGTACCTCAAGTGAGCCCTGCTGACATTGAAGGACCCTATCTTATTTGGAGGTCGGAGTACTAATTCAGGGTCGCTCCCTGTTGAATTGCCACATTAAATCCAAATGGAATTACTGTACTGCTGACTGTTTAATTCTCCTTTCTCTGTGTGAAAGGGCCCCTACCAGCTGCCCTGTTTGGACTAGCCACTAGGGCTTGGGCACCCAGGGACAGTAACTGATAGGGATAGGCCTGTGCACAGAGCCATAGGTAGATTATTAGAGTGATAAGCTAATTAACCTGATTTCCCTGTCCTTGTTATATCCCCTAAATAAATCAGAGCTGCTTGTTTCAGTAAAGTTATACTGCCTGAGGTATTTGTCTATGTTAAAGTACTGTACTGTGATTGTTGCACTGTATCTCATTTCAGAGAGGTCCCAGTGCGGAACCAGACCTGGGGGTAAGTGTATACTGTGAAGGTAATTCTGATATATTGTGTGGGCCACTAGTGGGAAGAAAGGGGTTGCAGTGTCCCAGAGGGCTGTGACCAAGTTAGTTTAACTATTGCAAACCCTGACCTCTGGGTGGAGGCACCCACCATTGGATCCAGGCCCTCAACCTGTTGGTGGCAAATCAGGCAGGGTAGTAGCCCCTGGGATAGCGCCATCTAGGGGTTACATCTTGGAGGCACCGCTGGGATTGTGTGTCCTCTAGTGCCATATTTACGAACCACTGTTAAGAAAAAAATGTGTACCCGACAGAAGTGGCTGTACACGGCTAGTGGAGTGGTGTACTGGGGAGGAGATCGACCCCAAAATGCTATGCTTATCCTGGACATCCCCTGGTATTAACGGACACTGTGCAGGGAGTACTTTCCAAGGTGGAAGGTTTACAAAACCCTATGGTGGTGGGTCGGCATGCTAATCTGCTCACCCACACTTTCCTGGCCCTAGTAGAGTTTAAGGATCCCATAGATAGCTCCAAAGTGCCACAGACCATTACCCCAGAGGGAGCCCTCACTGCTTGGAGAGTGATAACTAAGGACAGTAAAGACCCGGGGGGGAATCAGCCCCCACCACTATCTGAAACTTTTGAGGAGAAATTTGCTGAATGGTTGCTGGGAGAGGGGAAAACTGTGGAGGACTTGAAGAAACTATTCTTGCCACCTGGGGGTGTTCCTCCCCCAACACCCTCTCCTGCTCCAGTGCCCGTAACGGTGGCTGAACCAATGCAGACTCCTATTTCTGCACCTGCCATTAGTCACGACTCTCACGAAGGTTGAGGATCTTCTCTGGCACCCTCCCACCCCAAGGAGGATGACTGGGAGACCTGGATAGACTATGTTGCCCCCAAGTGCTAGAATGGCAATGCTCGAAGGCTAAAAAGCGAAGAGGGTTAGTGAGAGCCTGAGGTCCTGCCCTGGCTACCATCCGGGCAACCGGGCCAGTAACCCCGAAGCGACTGCACAGGCCTATCTTGAGGCCTTGGAGAATGTGTATGGAGCCCAGATTCTGATGAGGACCTATGGTGGAGAGTAAGAAATACACAACAGTACCAAGGAGTTGTTGTCTGTGTATGTCTCTCGGCTGGAAAAATTGTTGCAAGAATGCCTCAGAAAGGGTAGTTTGCCAGCGATTGAACTGGACCGAACCAGACTGGACAGAATCCTTAAGTCTGCCCCTTCTCAGAACTGCTGTTGCTTCAGTTACGCCTGGCAAATCGACTGAATCCCCACCCTCCCATGATGAGTTAATGAGAGAAATTCGAGGAGTTGAGAAAAGGCGACCTCGGGGTACCTGCACCAACAGCTGTGGCTACGACCCGAGTGACTGAGGGTGACCCATCAAGGGAAGTTCAGGGCAGAGGTTGACAGTCAATGAGTGTCTCACAAGGAAAAAGATATGCCACAATGGGGCGAACTGTTGAGAGAGATCCGGAATTCAAAAACAGTCCCTTTATGAAGGCCACGCCTGCAAGTACGGGCCCTGACCTATATCCGACTGCATCTGCTATGGGGTGGGGTACCACCCATGTATCTCCTGCTGATAACAGCTCCAAACTCAATTCCTTGACCATGGAAGTGGAGAACCGATGAGATGTCTCCAAATGCTTATCATGCCGCAGACAGAGATGGCACCCAGGTTTCCAGTTAGTAATACCCCGCTCTGGCTCCCAGTGTGGCGCCTCGGCCAGCTCAAACTCCAGAAAGTATGTTTTGCTATAATTGTGGAAAGATGGGCACATGAAAGGATACCAGTCCCCAAAAGACACTGACAAAGTTGCATATAGGCTACAAGGAGAGCTCGGAGAAGAAATCAGTGGTTAAGAGGTGCACGACATGATCCCAGTGAGGGCACAAAAATGCTAATTCACATCCTTGTGGCAAGGTCAGTTGCCCAGGCCCCACTACCGCCTCTCCAGACTGGTCCAGAATAGTGGGTCCCTCCATGGAGACCACTGTAAAGTGAATGGAGTGTCTACAAGAGCTGTATTAGACAGTGGCTCCCAAGTGACAATTATGTTCCAGGATTGGTATCAGAAGCATTTGTCAGACGTACCTTACAACCATTAGAAGGACTGCATGTATGGGGTTAAGTGAGAAGGCCTACCCCTATTCCGGGTATATCCTGAATTTGGTTGTCTTTCCCACCTCCGCGGCTGGAGTGGCCAACAAGTAGAGACCCTAGCCTTAGTGTGTCCCCCACTGGACTGTATGATGGTGTCCCTTTGTTGATTGGAACAAATGCTCATATGTTCGAAGGCTGTTGAGTTGTGTTATGAAAACAGGGTCAAAGACTAGTAGAGCTTAAGAGTTCGGCTTTAATTAAGAAGGCCTATGAGGCACAGAGAGATGCTGAAAAACAGAACCAGAGGAACACGGTCGGAATTGTAGGAAGAAGGATCCTGAGTCTCTGATCCTGGCGCCAAATGCCCAGTGTACCTTACAGGGAGAGGTCCGTATCAGAAAGGATGTTAAGAATAAAATATTAATGTTGGATGCACCAGGCGATGGAAAATTGCCAGAGGGACTGCTGGTCGCTAGTATTTTGCCCGCTAGAGCCTATGCTTATGCCAGAAGGGTAATGGTCAAGTTCATAATGTGTCTGAAAGAGACATTCGAGTAAACAGAGGTTGCATCCTGGCTAATGTGCATTGTGCAGACACTGCAGTGCTACCCAGCAGCAAGAGTTCAAGGAAGAATGACAGAGTAACGCCTGACTTGTTTGATTTCGGCTGACTCCCGCTGCCAGCTGAATGGAAAGTGAGGATCAGTAGAAGCTTGCCCAGAGAGACCAGGTGTTTTCTTTAAAGGAATGGGATGTAGGATGCGTGCAAGGAGCTGAGCACAATATCCGCTGCATGACGAAAGACCATTTCGTGAGAGGTCTCGGACGCCTGGCACCTGCTGACATAGATGATGTGAGGCGGCATCTGCAAGAGATGTTAGCTGCTGGTGTAATACAAGAATCCAGAAGCCCTATGCTTCCCCATTGTTGTAGTGAGGAAAAAGAATGGAACAGAGGATGTGTGTGGATTATCGCACCTTAAACCGCGGACTATCCCTGATCAGTACACAATGCCCGCATTCAGGATGCTTTGGACTGCCTAAACGAGAACAAGTGGTTCTCTGTGCTGGATCTCCATGATGGGTACTACCAGATCCGATGGCCCCAGAGGACCGTGAGAAGACGGCCTTTATCTGTCCGTGGCTTCTATGAATTCATGAGGGATGCCTCAAGGATTTCAGGTGCCCCAGCCACTTTCAACGATTGATGGAGCGTGCAGTGGGGACATGAACTTACTAGAGTGCCTGGTATACCTAGATGATGTCATTGTGTTTGGCAGCTCACTGGAGGAACATGAGAGCAGATTATTTAAGGTATTGGACCGACTGGAGGACTTTGGCCTTAAACTGTCCATTGATAAGTGTCAATTCTTTCAAACATCAGTAAAGTATGTGGGACACATAGTATCCACCGAGGGAATAGAGACCGACCCAAGTAAAGTTGAGGCCTTGACCACCTGGCCACAGCCCAAAATCTAAAAGAACTGCAAAGATTCCTGGATTCTGTGGTTATTATCGGGCGCTTCATCAAGGACTATTCAAGAGTGATCCGCCCTTTACTTAACCTTACTCAAGGGTATCCCTCAACCCACAGAAAATACCAAAAGTCAGCGTCCTCAAGACTGAAAGTGTATTTTCATCCGAGTGAAGTATTTGGGCCCGCTGGACTCCTGATTGTGAGACTGCTTTCATGAGATCATATATCAACTTACCCATGCTCCAGTGCTGGCCTATGCCGATCCAAGAAAACCTTACGTCCTGCACACTGGTGCTAGCTTGCAAGGGTTGGGGCTGTGTTGTACCAAGAGCACGAGAATGGCCTGAGACCAGTGGCCTTTGCCAGTAGAAGCCTGACCCCATCCGAAAAGAACTATCCTGTACATAAGTTAGAGTTCCTAGCTTTGAAGTGGGCTATTGTTGACCAATTCCATGAGTACTTGTATAGGGCTAAAATACTAGTAAAACTGACAATAATCCTTTGACCTATGCAGACCTCAGCTAAGTTGGATGCCACTGGCCATAGGTAGCTTTCTGCATTATCTACATATGACTATGCTCAGAATAGAGCAGGTCTGAACCACAGAGATGCTGATGCTCTCTCCCGGAGGCCTGTTCCCCAGAATGATTGGGTCCGATTAGCAGAACCTGACATTCGGGCACTCTGCCGAAGTTTGACAGGAGGAACAATGTCCACGGACGAGGGACTGCATGGTGGATTGCTTGGGAGCCTCTGAGAATTGCATACCTGCTGCTTATTGCCACTTTTCTGCAATAGACATTGGTGCACTGCCTCAGCTGGACAATGACAGTATTCGCGCGGCTCAATCCCGCGATCCCATGATCAAAGCAGCCTTAGAAGCCCTCTATGCAGGAAAAGATGTGTCCAAATTAACTCCACTGATTTGAGAACTGCACTGTTATACAAAGAAGGTCCTAAGTTGAAACTGATCAATAAACTGTTATACAGAGAAACAGTAGACAGAGGGGACAAGAGACAAACAACAACTAGTGCTGCCCACTGCCTTTCGAGACTCAGTACTGAGGTCCTTGCACAACCACATGGGCACCTTGGTATAGACAGAACACTTGACTTGGTGAGATCCAGATTCTATTGGCCTAAGATGGGGCTGATGTGGAGCAACACATTGAACTTTAGTCGCTGCTTACAGAGGAAAGCTTTGCCCCAGGAGCTGCCCCCTTGTTAACATCACACCAGTGCACCCATGGAGCTGGTCTGTATTGATTTTCTGAGTTTGGAGTCAGATCAAAGAAATATCAGTAATGTGCTGGTGGTCACTGACCATTTCACGAGATATGCCCAAGCTTTCCCCACCAAAGACCAGAAAGCATCCACTGTGGCCAAAGTACTTGTAGAAAACTTTTTGTTCACTATGGGCTCCACAAAGAATCCATTCTGATCAAGGGAGAGACTTTGAGAGTCGTCTGATCAAAGAGATGCTTTCTCTGTGAGGAGTCGAAAGTCCAGAACCACTCCTACCACCCCCAGGGGACCCACAGCCTGAACGCTTCAACCGCACTTTGCTAGATATAGGAACCCTGCACCCAAAGGACAAGCCTAGTGGAGCCAACAAATTAGCACCCTGGTACATGCTTATAACTGCACCAAAAGTGATGCCACTGGATTCTCCCCCTACGCCTGATGTTTGGAAGAGAAGCTCGACTACCAGTAGATGTGTGTTTTGGGGTCTCTCCTGATGGGGTTCAAGCTGACAACTATTTACAGTATGTGCAAAAGTTAAAGGCCCAGCTAACTCCATGCGTACCAACTGGCTCAAACCATGGCTGCCAAAAGAAATCTGGCCAACAAAGAAAGGTATGATAAAAGGTGAAAGCACAGGAACTCCAGGAGGGAGATCGGGTATTGCTAAGAAATCTGGGACTGCATGGCAAGCACAAGATTGCTGACAGATGGCACCATCTCCCTCACATTGTAGTGGGCAAACTAGATGATCTGCCAGTGTACAAAGTAAGGCCTGAGAATAATTCAAAAGATGTAAAACAATGCATAGAAATCATTTACTGCCCATTGGACAAATCCTGATTGAGTCTGAGCCCCCAGAAGATGCCCCTCTGGACCAGTGACTAGAGCTGCTGCTAAGAAAAGATCAAGGAAGTCTGCACCTACAGAAGCAGAGTTAAAGTGTTCCCCTGCACAAGTCCCAGTTGAGCATGACTGTCAGTCCATATCGGAAGAAAGTGAGTGACTTTGAATACTATCCTTCTTTGAACTGAGTCAATTGTTTGAGGGCAATCCCCTAGTCAATACTGGAGATGAAGCTGGGCCTTCTGGACTGCCTAAGCCCCCAGCTTCATCCCTGGAGCCAATACTCCCAGTAAGTGAAGTGCAAAGCATCAGATCAGATGAAATGGAATCATTGTGCATGGTTGAACTGTTTGAGCTTCAGGGAGGAAAATGATAGATTGGGGCAGACTGGTGATACACCCAAACAAGAAGAGTATTTTGAGTGCCTGACAGTCCACTGCCAGTGTCCAAGCTCTCCATGCGAGCCAAATGTTGTGGACTCAGAAACTGTAACTCCTGGAGCTGAAAGTGCCCCAAGTTCTACCTCTCTACCCCCATGGAGACTCCTGACAAGTGAGGACAATGCTGAAAATGAGGCTCAGAGTGCAGAGACTATAACAGTTCCCCTAGAAAGACTGGTCGAGCTGTAAAGCCTGTGGTGCGCCTCAGTTATGATTCACTTGGGAGGCCTGTGGACTTGCCTCTCAATGTTGTCCATAAAGGAGTGTATGTGTCCCCAGGCTCATTGCCCAAACTGAGCATCAGTGCTAACTCCAAGTTACTTGTGTTGCCCTCTAAGTATGGTGCCCTTGCCCCATCCAGCCCCAAGGTAACTGATAGGAAGGGCCCCTCTCTTCAGGTTTCAGGTACAAGAGGTATAACTTGAGTTATGGTACAATGTGTATGTAATACTAGTGTAAAGAGTGACGTACTGCAATGTTTCAGAAATGTGTTCTTGGTAAATGATATATTGACTGATGATTACATGTGCGAGCCTAATGCAAATGTATATGGTTGCAGTTGAAACTTATGGTACTTGCTTGACGCGACGTCAAGCTTTCCCAGGCCAGGAAGGGTGTAACCCCTGCAAATGGGGTTCCCAAAAGACTTCAGGAGCTTGCTTGAATGCTCCAAGCCTGAATGGTGTTTGGCATTTAAGCCATTTATCAGTGAGTGTTTTAGAACCTCTGGTACTGTCTCTTTAAGAGCTGTCTGCTTGCAGACATAATTAGTTTGTATGGGGGACTGTGTGTTTCTTTGATTGAGTACCACTCAAGCTGCTGCAATTCACTCCATTTTGCAGTCACTAGGAGTGCAAAGGAACCTATCTGAAAGATGTAACTGTTTGCCAGAAATCATTTACAGTAATAATGAAATTACAGTTTGTCTAACCTGCTTTTTGCAGTCAGAACTGTGTCTCTAGTTCCCCATTCTAGTTTTGAACTGCTGAACTGGACCAATCAGTGTGGGGCAAGCTAGCTCTAAATGGTGCCTTGGACGAATCAGAACTTGACTCATAATCTGAGCCAGCCACAAAAGGATTGTATGGGCAGTGACTCTGGGAGATGTAGTTTAGACTTCAGCACCTTTTGGACCAACAGCAGCAGTCTATTGTGAGTGACAGCCAATCCAGTCAAGAACTGGGAGGAACTCAAAGGAAGCGCCGGTTTTGTCGGTTGGAGTTTCAGTTGAGCTTTGGCAGTGAAGAAGAAGGAGCCCTGTGCTTTTCAGTGTGCAGTTTTAGTCAAAAAACGTGTGGTAAGGCCCAGAGTTCGGTCTGCAGCTTGTGTAACAGCTTGTTAGGACTGAATCCGTCCTGTAAAAAGAATCAAAGGATCTCTGAAGAGTAGAAACCAGGCTCACCCTGTAGAAGACTGGAGGAATTGCTGAAAATTACACTTGGTCTGTCAGGAACTGAATCTGCTGTGTGTTCTCCGGGTATTGTGCAGTAATTGCGATCGGGATACAGATGCAGCCTGCCTGGTATAGTGCTTTCTTTATATGGATGTGTGAAGAGGTTTGTGTACTCAAGTGAGCCCTGCTGACATTGAAGGACCCTATCTTATTTGGAGGTCGTGAGTACTAATTCAGGGTCGCTCCTGTTGAATTGCCACATTAAATCCAAATGGAATTACTGTACTGCTGACTGTTTAATTCTCCTTTCTCTCTGTGAAAGGGCCCTACCAGCTGCCACGGTTTGGACTAGCCACTAGGGCTTGGGTACCCAGGACAGTAACTGATAGGGATAGGCCTGTCACAGAGCCATAGGTAGATTATTAGAGTGATAAGCTAATTAACCTGATTTCCCCTGTCCTTGTTATATCCCCTAAATAAATCAGAGCTGCTTGTTTCAGTAAAGTTATACTGCCTGAGGTATTTGTCTATGTTAAAGTACTGTACTGTGATTGTTGCACTGTATCTCATTTCACAGGAGGTCCCAGTGCGGAACCAGACCTGGGGGTAAGTGTATACTGTGAAGGTAATTCTGATATATTGTGTGGGCCACTAGTGGGAAGAAAGGGGGTTGCAGTGTCCCAGAGGGCTGTGACCAAGTTAGTTTAACTATTGCAAACCCTGACCTCTGGGTGGAGGCACCCGCCATTGGATCCAGGCCCCTCAACCTGTTGGTGGCAAATCAGGCAGGGGTAGTAGCCCCTGGGATAGCGCCATCTAGGGGTTACATTAGGATAGTGAAGGGCTCAATACGACACACTGTACCTGCCCACCTTCTACAGCAGGGATACTATGTGTGAGGTTAGTAAAGAGTAGGATATAACATGCTGTTCCTGCCCACCTCCTTCAACAGGGGAAGCTGTACTTCAGGTTAGTGAATGGAGCAATATAACATGCTGTACCTGTCCATCTCTTACAGCAGGGGACGCTGTGTGTGAGGTTAAGGAAGGGAGGAATATCACATGCTGTACCAGCTCACCTACTACAGCAGAGACGCTGTGTGTCAGGTTAGTGAAGGCAGGAATATAACATATTGTACCCGCCCACCTCCTAGAGCAGTGAACGCTGTGTGTTAGGATAGTGAAGGCGGGACTATAACATGCTGTACCTGCCCACTTCCTACACCAGGGGATGCTGTGTGTGAGGATAATAAAGGGAAGGGTATAGCATGCTTTACCTACAGCAGGGGATGCTGTGTGTAAAGTTAGTGAAGAAGGAATACACCATGCTGTACATACCTAGCTCCTACAGCAGGGGATGCTGTGTGTGAGTTTAGTGAGGGGAGGAATAGAACATGCTGTACCTGCCCACCTTCTACAGCAGGGGATGCTGTGGGTGACATAAGTTGAATGAGGAGCATAACATGCTGTACCTGCCAACCTCCTACAGCAGGGGACACTGAGTGTGAGCATAGTGAAGAGAAGGGTTTAACATGCTCTACCTGCTCAACTCCTACATCAGGGGACACTGTGTGTGAGGTTAGAGAAAGTAAGGATATAACATGCTGTACCTGCCCACCTCCTACAGCAGGGGACGCTGTGTGTGAGGTTAGAGAAAGTAAGGATATAACATGCTGTACCTGCCCACCTCCTACAGCAGTGAATGCTGTGTGTGAGGTTAGTGAAGGGAAGGATATAACATGCTGTACCTGCCCACCTCCTACAGCAGGGAACGCTGTGTGTGAGGTTAGAGAAAGTAAGGATATAACATGCTGTACCTGCCCACCTCCTACAGCAGTGAACGCTGTGTGTGAGGTTAGTGAAGGGAGAAGTATAACATGTTGTACCTGCCCACCTCCTACAGCAGTGAATGCTGTGTGTGAGGTTAGTGAAGGGAAGGATATAACATGCTGTACCTGCCCACCTCCTACAGCAGGGGACACTGTGTGTGAGGTTAGTGAAGGGAAGGATATAACATGCTGTACCTGCCCACCTCCTACAGTAGTGAACACTGTGTGTGAGGTTAGTGAAGGGAGGGGTATAACATGCTGTACCTGCTCAACTCCTACAGTAGTGAACACTGTGTGTGAGGTTAGTGAAGGGAAGAACATAACATGCTGTACCTGCTCAACTCCTACAGTAGTGAACACTGTGTGTGAGGTTAGTGAAGGGAAGAACATAACATGCTGTACCTGCCCACCTCCTACAGGAGTGAACGCTGTGTGTGAGGTTAGTGAAGGGAAGGGTATAACATGCTGTACCTGCCCACCTCCTACAGTAGTGAACACTGTGTGTGAGGTTAGTGAAGGGAGGGGTATAACATGCTGTACCTGCTCAACTCCTACAGTAGTGAACACTGTGTGTGAGGTTAGTGAAGGGAAGAACATAACATGCTGTACCTGCTCAACTCCTACAGTAGTGAACACTGTGTGTGAGGTTAGTGAAGGGAAGAACATAACATGCTGTACCTGCCCACCTCCTACAGGAGTGAACGCTGTGTGTGAGGTTAGTGAAGGAAGGGGTATAACATGCTGTGCCTGCCCACCTCCTACAGCAGTGAACGCTGTGTGTGAGGTTAGTGAAGGGAAGAGCATAACATGCTGTACAGTAACTGCTCAACTCCTACATCAGGGGACACTGTGTGTGAGGTTAGTGAAGGGAAGGATATAACATGCTGTACCTGCCCACCTCCTACAGCAGTGAACGGTGTGTGTGAGGTTAGTGAAGGAAGGGGTATAACATGCTGTACTTGCCTACCTGCTACAGCCGGGGACGCTGCATGTGAGGTTATTGAAGGGAGGTATATAACATGCTGTACCTGCCTGCCTCCTACATCAGGGGACTCTGTGTGTGAGGTTAGTGAAAGGAGGAATTTAACATGCTGTGCCTGCCCATCTCCTACAGCAGGGAACACTGTGTGTGAGGTTAGTGAAAGTAGGAATATAACATGCTATATCTGCCCACCCCATACATCAGGGGACTCTGAGTGTGAGGTTAGTGAAGAGAGGAATATAACATGCTGTACCTGCTTACCTCCTACAGCAGGGGATGCTGTGTTTGAGGTTAGTGAAGGGAGTAATATAACATGCTGTACCTGCCTGCCTCCTGCAGCATGAGACGCTGTTTGTGAAATTAGTGAAGGGAGGGGTATGACATGCTGTATACCTGCCTACTTCCTACAGCAGGGGATGGCGTGTTTGAGATTAGCGAAGGAAGAATAGAACATGCTGTAGTTGCCTACCTCCTACAGCAGGGGATGCTGTTTGTGAGGTTAGTGAATTGAGGTATATGAGATGCTGTACCTGCCTGCCTCCTACAGCAGGAGATGCTATGTGTGACATTAGTGAAGGGAGCAATATAAGATGCTGTACAAGCCCACCTCTTACAGCAGGGGACGCTGTGTTTGAGTTTAGTGAAGGGTGGAATGTAACATTCTGTACCTACCTTCCTTCTACAACATGGGATGCTGTGTGTGAGATTAGTGAAGGGTGGAACATAATGTGCTGTACCTGCCCATCTCTTGCAGCAGGGGATGCTGTATGTGAGCTTAGTGAAAGCCAGAATTTAACATGCTATACCTGCCCACCTATTACAGCAGGGGATGCTGTGCGTGAGGTTAGTGAAGGGAGAAATGTAACTTGCTGAGCCTACCTACCTCCTGTAGTCAGGGATGCTAAATGTGAGGTTAGTTAAGGCCGGAATATAATATGCTGTACCTGCAGACCTATTACAGCAGTGGATGTTGTGTGTGAGGTTAGTGAAGGGTGAAGTATAACATGCTGTAACTGCCCATCTCCTACTGCAGTGGACGCTATGTTTGAGATTAGTAAATATCATGCTGTACCTGCCCACCTTTTGCAACTGGGAACACTGGGCAAGAGGTTAGTGAAGGGATGGGTATAACATGCCATACCTGCCCACCTCCTACAGCAGTGAACGCTGTGTGTGAGGTTAGTGAAGGGAAGGGTACAACATGCTATACCTGCCCACCCCGTACAGCAGGGGACACTGTATGTGAGATTAGTGAAGAGAAGGATATAACATGCTGTACCTGCCTACCTCCTACAGCAGGGGACACTGTGTGTGAGGTTAGTGAAGGGAAGGATATAACATGCTGTACCGGCCCACCTTCTACAACAGGAGGTTCTGTGTGTGAGGTTAGTGAAGGGAAGGATATAATATGCTGTACCTGCCCACCTCCTACAGCAGTGAACGCTGTGTGTGAGGTTAGTGTAGGGAAGGGTATAACATGCTGTACCTGCCCACCTCCTACAACAGGAGGTTCTGTGTGTGAGGTTAGTGAAGGGAACGATATAACATGCTGTACCGGCCCACCTCCTACAACAGGAGGTTCTGTGTGTGAGGTTAGTGAAGGGAACAATATAACATGCTGTACTTGCCCACCTCCTACAACAGGAGGTTCTGTGTGTGAGGTTAGTGAAGGGAACAATATAACATGCTGTACTTGCCCACCTCCTACAACAGGAGGTTCTGTGTGTGAGGTTAGTGAAGGGAACGATATAACATGCTGTACTTGCCCACCTCCTACAACAGGAGGTTCTGTGTGTGAGGTTAGTAAAGGGAACGATATAACATGCTGTGCCCACCTCCTACAACAGGAGGTTCTGTGTGTGAGGTTAGTGAAGGGAACAATATAACATGCTGTACTTGCCCACCTCCTACAACAGGAGGTTCTGTGTGTGAGGTTAGTGAAGGTAGTGTATGATGTGCTGCACACTCCCACCTCCTTCAACAGGTGACACTGTGTGTGTGAGGTTGCTGTAGTACTTGTAGAGATACACTTTTCATATTTGGTGTACATCTGTTCTTTAAATAAAAATATCTCAACTAGAAGTCACTGCCCCTCACCATCCCCTGAGTTCTACCTTGGTAAGTTCCTCTTTCAAAACCGCAAAGAATAAAAAAAACTCAGTGTCTTTCATTTTTTGACTTCATGGAGGAAGCACATTTTGATAACGCTTTCTGTTAAGGAACTATAACCCGTTGATTCCTGATGTTGAGCTCAGATCTCACTAAGATGTCACAAGCGTGCCATTACGGTAGTTTAATTTTATTAAAATTATATTCAGGTCTATAGGGAATAGTGAGGAAGAGCCCTAACCCATAACTGTGTTGTAGTTCACAGCTTAGGCCTGCTTCCCCTCCTGAGGACCTAAAGTCGCATTTTACTTACGAAGAATAAAAAACAGCTCATATCGGCAAGAGCTGTGGGTTTGCCCAGCTTCCTGCAACAGAGCACCATCGAGTTGCTGGGGTTGTGAATGCGGAAGTGAGCCCTTAGAACATCCTCTGACTTATTGCAAGGGATTCATTGTGCGTGTGCATCTGGGTTTTTGAGTATTTGATTTTTTTCTATTCCTCCGGCTTCTGGAAGAATGAGTCGAGGATCCAAGTCCAGGAACCAGCAGGATAATGTCCCATCATCT
Organism: Neoceratodus forsteri; assembly: GCA_016271365.2. Taxonomy (NCBI): domain Eukaryota; kingdom Metazoa; phylum Chordata; order Ceratodontiformes; family Ceratodontidae; genus Neoceratodus; species Neoceratodus forsteri. The sequence continues at coordinate 225,457,951 of CM028138.1, read as the reverse complement.
CTCCTTTCCAATCAAGAGAATGAGAAAGTCTTTGACCTGCTGGGCCGAAAATGTATGGTGAGTTTAAGTCACAGCTTTCAGTTTTTTTAAATGCCAAGGCCCAGCATTGGGTGGGCTGGCACATCAAATGAGTACCATGGAGCTGAACGCTGGACTACTTTTTACTAGCTCATTATACAAAAGGCTGCCTAAAGGTCCTGAAGATGGTGTATGTGTATGTCTGAGCATGTGAAGGTGAGTGTAGGGGTGTGTGTGTGTGTGCTTGTGCTTAGGTGAGTGTGTGTGTGTGTTTTGGTGCGCATGCACATACGCCTACATTTGGGAGTGTGTGTGTGTGTGTGTGTGTGTGTCTGTGCTTTATGGATTGGAAATCAGAGCTGCCTAGCAGTAGGATTTATTCTTTTAAAGGAAAACACCACAAATGGTGCCCTTCCCCCTTCAAAGTTACACTGCTGATTGATGGTTTAAAGTATGAAAACAATGTTTTTTTTTTCTGTTACCAGAAAAAATCAGTTTTAATACTTTCTACAACTCCTCCATAATTTCCAGTGTTAACTGTTGTCCACCACATCTCATGGGCAGCGGTGGTCTTCCACTGCTCACTCGAGATGCTGAATACTGCAGACCTGGCAACACTCAGGAGCATTGAGGGAACGGCAGAAGCATGCTGCTCCTGCAAGATGGCGGTGGACATTCCTTAACATTCGAAGTTATGGTCATTTTAAGTAATCAGGTATTTGCTTTTAGTTCCTCTGGCTTCTGGAAGAATGAATCAAGGAGCTGAATCCAGAAGACAGCAAGATTGTGTCCCATCATCTCTCCTTTACAATCAAGCAAAGCCTTTGACCTGCTTAGCCGTAAATTATGTGGTGGGACTAGGCCCTAGCCTTTCGTTCCTTTAAACTATTACCATGGCCTGCTAATGGGTGAGCAAAGCACCTTGAGTGAGGGACAAGGAGTTGAACATCACACTGCTTTTGATGTGCTTGTGATAATGAAAGCTGTCTAGAGAAGCTGGCTAGAGATCCTGAAGAGGGAGATGTGTGTGTGTGTGTGTGTGTGTGTGTGTGTGTGTGTATGTACATGTTTGTGTTTGTAGGTAGGCATGTGTGTGTTTGATGTTTGTTGGTTGTTTAGGAGTGCCTGTGTGTGTCTGTATGTACAGTAGGACGGTGTGGGTACTATGTTTGGTTTCTTGTGTGTATTTATGTGAGTGTGTATGTGTGTTTTTTTTTTGCTGGGTGTTAAGTAAGTGTGTGCATACTTATGTGTGTATTTAGGTGGGTTGCATTTGGGTGTTTTTGAGAATGTGTGCATGTTTAGGGGGCGTTGTGTGTTGCATGTGCGTATATGTGTGTATACACAATCTTGCATTTGGAGGTTTATGCTTATGTGCACATTATGAACTGAAGAACTGTTTTGTTGAAAATCAGAACTGCCCCAGTAGAAGGAAGACACATTATTCTTTTAAAACAAAAACACCTCAAATAGTGCTCCCCCCCAAAGTTACACTGCTTATAAGGGATTTAGTATATGAAAGCAATGCTTTCATTATCAAAAACATCCTCCTCACTACCTTTCAAAACTCCTTTGCAGGGCCGGCTTTAAGGTTTTGAGGGGCCCCCAGCAGAATTAGTGAAGCATGGGGCCCCCTACTAGGCCCACCTTCACGCTGTGTGTTTGACTGTAGCCCATTCGTGTATCATTTTGTATTATTTTCAGTACAAACAGTGGTATACTTTTTCGGAGGAAGAGCAGTGTTAGTCCTTGGGGCTGTTCTTCCCATCCTGTCCATTGCTGCCATCTGCATCTTATGACTGGATCATTACTTAGTGAGTCAGTTCATGACATCATGATGCCACACCAGAAGGAGCTGCACAGCTCTTTGTTGCTTTTTTAGGAAGAAAATTATCTAAAAAGATGTAAATTAATGTCATCAATGTAAAAAATGTCAATTACAAAAAAAAAATAAGTCCATGATCTTCACCAGGCCCCAAAACAAGGAAAAATCAACCACCCTCTCCATCACAAATGCTAACAATACACCCATTAACCAGGTCCACACCTTCAAATACCTGGGCATTACTTTTGACAGTGCCGTCTCTTACAGAGAGCATGTCAGCATCATATCCAAGCTTGACAACACAAGAATTGGTCTGCTATACAGGAATAGGCACTATATAATGCAGGATTCCCTTGTCACAGCCGTCACCAGTTCCATGCTATCTGTCATCGATTATGGCCTGATAATTTATGGTTCTGCCATAGACACCACCCTTAAGCGAATCCATACTACTCTAAACAAATTGTGCTGATTGATCACCCTAGTGACCCTAAATAAACTCACACTTATGACCTCTACTCCAGTATTAATTGGCTAACCTTCAAGGGTAGACTGTCCTACCAAACTGGTTTATTTGCTAAAAAAAATCAGTATGGGGCTCATCGCACCATTCTGCCAGCCTCTTCTCAACCCGGCGTTGAAAGCCCATGGTACCAGGAGTGGCACCAGAATCTCCTACCAGACCCCTTTTTGCCACACCTCCCAGGCCCAATGATCCTTCAGGTACAGGGCTCCCAGCCTGCTTAATGCCGTACCCCCTGATGTCCTTGATACGCCTACCCTGGGCACCTTCAAGCGGAAGCTCAAGGAACACCTCGTGGTACTCAGTAGGTGTGACTGTCCCACCTAGTCCACCTCTCCGCCCTGGATTACCTGACAAGCTCTACTTCAATAGCATGCTCTTTATTTGGTTATGCCTCACCCTGCACAATTTTGCCTCTGTCTAATGTTTCTGACAAGATCAATTATTCAATTGATTGCTTTCAAATGGTTCTGTCTTAGCCTGCACAAATGTAAAATAGTACATATGTAATTGTCTGATTGTAATGGCTTCACTAGTTCTATCTTATGTTTGCTACTGGGTTTCTTCCCAAACTCTGTACTGCTGTGTACTGTCATGTCTTTTGTTTCTTGACGTGGCACCTCTGTAAAAGAGTCTCTCGACTCAAAGGTTGTAATCTGAGACAATAAGTAAATAAGGTTCAGTGATCTGGTTGAGGGGCCCCCATGAGCAGGGTGGCCTCCAGTGACTGCAGTGTTTACTGGTGGCTAAAACTAGCTGTGCTCCTTTGGAACTTCTGATGTTAAGTGCTGTCCACCACCGTTTCATGGGCAGCAGCTCTCTTCCACTGCTCGTGAGATGCTGAATGCTGCTAATCTGGCAGCACTCATTAGCATAGAGTGAGTGGCAGATGTATACTGCTGCCAGTGAGAATGGCGGTGGATATCATTTAACATCAGAAGCTACTGACATTTTAAGTACCAACAAGCTTTTGTCAATGCCAAACGTTGGCTGCTTGTCCAGTTGTGACCCCAAATTTAGAAGATATTTGTATTAGCATTCGCCTTATAGACATGATATGTGCCATTTATAGTATATTGGCCAAAATGTAATTTCGCACCAGAGGTGCAAAAGCACATCTTGTCCATATTTGTAAAAATGATACGTCACATTTATGAGGTGGTGTGGAGAAATGGCTATGTTGAAAGGTTAGCATCAAAATATATGAGTGAAGTTATGAGTAAACACTGAAATGGTGTAACATTCAATCATGACCCGGGCATTTTAACGTATTTGTACACCAAATGTTCAGCATAGCCTTCCTATTAGCCCACCCAATGAATGCGGTAGGTGAAAAATTTCAAATCCCTGATAAAAAGTAATTTCCTGCCACAGGTCCGAAAACACATTTTGGCCAGAATTTGAATGACAGCTGTCACATTCATGAGCTTATGTGAAGAAATGGCTATGTTTAAAATTTGGGGTCAGAATATTGAAAAGTACCAAAGTTATAAGGCTGCTTTGGTAGATTCCCACGTAGGTTCATAACTTTGTTGTTTTGTAATATTTTGCCCCAAATTTTCAACATAGCCTTCTTATGACTTCACCTCATGAACAAGTGCAGAGAAAATTTTCAACTCCTGCCCAAATGGTGATTTCACATAGCAGCTGCAAAATCACCTTTCAGGATGCGAAAACTCATTTTTGGCCAGGATTTGAAAAATGACAGCTGTTGCATTCATGAGGTGCTCTGAAGAAAATGCTAAGTTGAAATGTTTGGGTCAAAATATAAAAAAATTACCAGAGTTATGAGCCTGCTTTTATAAATTTCAACATATGCTCATAACTTTGCTGTCTTTTAATATTTTTGACCCAAATTTTCAACATAGCCTTCTTATGACCCCACCACATGAACAAGGGCAGAGAAAATCTTCAACTCCTGCCCAAAAAGTGATTTTGCACAGCAACTGCGAAATATGAAAATGACATACCTATCGTAATTCTTGATCTTCTGTGTATCTTCGCCATTCATCATTGTTGGGTGTAAGCCAGAGCGCAGCACCCCACAGGAACCTTTTTTTACTGGGGGAGGAGCCAGTGCCACCCACGAGGCCAACGCACTGCGTGGTGCTTGCAAGTTGGCCAGAAACGGACGTTGACTCCTCCTCCACCTCAGTTCTGCTTGCCAGAGAGACAGGAGAAAAAAGAGGAACAGAGAAGAAAATGAGAGCAGGGTAAGGGACCCTGAGGGACAGCATAAGGAAAAGGATATAAACTGAAAAAGGAGTAGGCTGACCAGAGGACAGAGGAAGAGGAGGATCTGGGAGGGTATGGGCTGAAAGACCCCCAGTTCCTGGACGGCCATATATGGACAGGAAAGGAAAAGAGAAGAGAGAGAGAGAGGGAAGAGGGAAGAGGGGGGGGGACCAACATCCATACATCAGGTGTCTCAGAACTTGAGAGACCAGGAAGTGCCTCCAGGGAAAGGCTGACAGCCAAACCACAGGTAGCTGTTACTGAGGCTGAATCTCAGTTTACTAATATCCCCTTCAGGGGGAAGAAGCATGGAGAAGATCCCTCCTTCCAAACTCCTGTGGGTGGAGACCACCCTTGGTGAGGATCCCCCCCCCCCAGCTACAGTTTTCCAAAGGAAGAACCCACAGGGTTTGGGCGGGAATGAGGATCCCACCTATTAATATCTCCCTCCCAGGAAGGGGAAGGAGACAGGGTAGTGGAGAAGGAGGGAGTGAAGCAGAGTCCCCGGCAGCCCCAGCCCCCTCATCCTGGGGGACCCAAAGAGTAGGCATACCCCGAAGGGGTGGGTCGATCCCGGAGATCGTACCCAGGACATGGGAGAGGGGCCCACCAGAAGTCCCCCACCTTGATCTTATTTGGAAAGCCCTACTCGCCCTCCTCCCAAGAGCTCCTCTTGATGCCTCCTAGGACAAAGAGGAGCACCAAGGAATAGAGGGACCCACCTGGATCCCCGAGAAGGAGGGCAAGCAGGGAGGAGGTATCACCCAGGGACTGAGGCCTTAGTTATTTATTTATTTATTTATTTCATCTAGGATTACAATACCTTTGAGCCGAGGCTCTTTTACAAAGGTTCCACGTCAGCGTGTGCAACAGTCATCATTTTTAGTTGCAAACATATAGTCATTGACTTACAGACATGTAATGACCAGTACGAAGACATGAGCTATGAGCAAGACAAGGGAAGGAGGGTGGGTGGGTGGGGATAGTGAGGGTAGGAGATTGAGGTGGGGTAAGAGGTGCAGGGGTTAAGGGGGAGTACAGGAGGTGGTTGGGGGCAGGAGTGGAGATACGGGGGGAGGTGGGCGAGAGTGGGAGACAGTGCAGCCAGGGGGCCTTGTTGAGGGAATATGACAGGTAAGGTGCTAGGGGTGCAAAGACTGATTGTAAGTGCTGGGTGCTGGGGCACGTGCAGCTGGAATGGTGGAAATGTTAAGATGGGCAATCGCAGGATACAAGCAGTGAGAGGTGCAGCTTGGACCTGAAGAGGCCAATTGTTGGAGCAGTCGCTATGTCGCTGCCTAGAGAGTTGAGCCAGTTGGATGCCCGATAGGTGAATAATTTTTGTCTTTGGGTCATGCAACATTGTGGGATATGTAGTAGATGGGAATTGGATCTCCTTGTAGTGATGTTCCTATATCTAGGCTTAAGGAGGCTCAGACACCAGGTGGGGCAAGCCCCATTATAATTTTCTTGGCTGTGATGCAGGTTTGGTATTTTATGCGTTTGTCCAGTTGAAGCCATCCAGATTGGAAATAAAGGTAACATGGATGGGTACGGCAATGTGAGCCAGTGATGAGATGACAGGCCTTATTCAGGGAGGTTGCGCTACGTTTGAGAGCAGTGGTAGTTACAGGCCCATATATGATAAGACCATAGTCTATGATGCTGACGATGGATCTTTGGTCGGCCACTGACAGTGCTTCTGGGGTTAGGTGTTTCCTGTGCCAAAATAATATGCCTAACCTCGCATTGGAAGACTTTGCAACACTGCTGATATGGACAGCATATGAAAGGTGTGGATCAAGGGTGATGCCGAGGTACTTGAACGATTGTGTTTGCTCTAGGATGGCTCCTTGTTTGGTTGCAATGAAGAGGTGAAGTTGTTTGTTTTTGTTGTGGGGGCTGCAGAAGACCATAGACTTGTTTTTTTTCTGATTGAGAAGCAGTTTATGATTTAGGAACCAGGATTCAATGGAGGAGAAGGCCCGCTGAAGTTTATTTTGTAATTGGATTGGATCAGGGTCCAAGGTGAGGATCACAGCATTGTCGGCATAGAGAATTATTTGTTCTGGGCAGCTGTCCGGTAGTGAGTTTAAGAACAGGATGAAGAGGAGGAGTCCCAGAATGGAGCCCCATTATAGGCAGCGTGGTGCACCTGATGCGAAGCAATACATAGCATAATCCACGCAGAGCAGAAAACTCTCCACCCCAGTTGATCAAACTCCACAGAGTTAGGATCCGAGGGTCAGTCACGGACCAGGAGTCTATGCCTGGTAGGGGTGTCCAGTCGCATCAGTCCCTTAGTGGGATCTGGCAGAGTGCCTGGAGACCTGTGGGGTGTACAATACCAATGCTGGCAGTCCAAAGGGGCTGGAGTTGTGACAGATGGAAGCTGCCAGGTGCTGTCTGATGCCTCCTGGAAAGGGATAGGCCAGGAGGGGATCACCTAGTGGTCTGCACCATACTCACCTAAAAGGCTTGCATCGTAAGCTTGGTATTGCAAAGGGCTATAAAATAAATATGCAGGTCCTGGACCAACCTCACCAGGAAGTGCTGATTCTGGGCTTGAGCAGCATCAGAGGACAGGTGGGCAGAGGGCTTCTCTTCCTCAATGAGGAAGACGAGAATGCCAAGGAACCCGATGAGTCAGACTCCAGCTGCGGAGGAGGAACTGGTCAAAAGACCTGCTTGTCCATGGCCCTAACATACTTGGGGACATCCGCAGCCTGGGATCTGAACTGTTCCCAGGTCAAAGGTCCCAAAGGACCAAGATGGCCTAGGAGAAGGGGGGGGCTGGATGCATAGACATGGGGAAAGAACTGGCCACTGTACATGGTGCACCTCTACCAGGGCTGAAAGACCTATCAGGTGATCTTGGAAGAACAGGGAATCTATAGGTCTGCTCTGTCTCCAGCCTGTGGAGCAAAGAAAAATGGTCGGGACTGAGCACTGTAGGGGAAACTTCCCTATGAGAGGACTGAGGCTGCATGGATCCAGAACAGCAGTACCCAGCCCCACCCAAAGAGGACTTTCTCAAAAGAGATGAGGGAGAGAACTTGGGTTCAGCAATGCTGCTCCTCCCCGAGCCCTGAAGGACTACAGAGGAGTGCTGCAGCCCCTTGCCCCATCCCTTCAACTCCACCGATTCCGAGGAAGACCTCTCCCTCAGACCCTGTGCCATAGGAACCCCCAACTCTGCAGGCTCCCTGAGGAGAGCCACAGTGGAGGGGGATCCAGTCCTAGCCTTAAGAGGGGGGGCAGCACCAGGGGCAGCAGCCGACCCCTCCCCCAAAGTTGGGACCACCACACCCATAGCAACAGGGCCACTAACCCACGCCACCACCCAGGTGCTGCTATTGGCCTGGGGATTGGTGCCGGTTGCAGTCACTGGAGCCACAGGGTGTGGGGGCACCCAGGGAGGTGCAATGGTCCTGGGTCTTGGAGAACCCACCGACTCTGAGGAGTCAGATTGCCAGTTTGGGACAGCCTCCTGATTATCTGACTCTGGAGAAGAGGAGATTTAGAGGAGCTCCAGACTGGTGATCCTGGGGGCTCACCACGGTAGGCCCAGCACCCCTCATGGCACCGCCCCGATCACCGGAGCCACAAACAGCTCTGGTATCTGGGGGCAATGCCAGCGGGTGGCACTGAGGAATGCCCCACACTGAACACAGCGACTGTGGGACCCGATAATGGGGGAGTGTGCACCTCCGAAGAGGTGGCTGCCGGGGCAGTGTTCCTGAGTCAACTCTGGGAGGAGCCAGATCGGTCCTCCAGCACCACAGTAGAGACCTCCTCCGTGGCAAGGCTAGATGAAAAGGAAGCCCCCTCCTCATTGGACCACGTAGGCCCATGAGGAGACCCAGAGGAAGGGCAAAGAGTCCTACACTTAGACCAACAAGAGCGCCACCGCCCCCCAAAGTCAGCGGAGCCCTGCTAATTTTCATTGCACAGTGCTCGAAAATGTGGTGGTCCATTGAGAAGCAGGCATTGCAGTAATCCATGTCATGCTGGGGTCCAAGGCAGGAATGGCAGACATCATGCCGATCCATCATGGAAATTTGCCGGCTACTGGGACACCAGCACATAGAAGGCTGGCCCACTTTTGATGAATGCTTGCTGTCTCCCAAACCTGGCATGATGCAATGGTAACTCAAAACTTAAACAGAAAAAGACTTGATGCCATTAAGGAAGGAAAAGGAAAGTTCTTACCGAGTCACAGAGTGGTGAATGGCATAACCAAGGCAGATTACTAAGGCAGCATCGACAGCGGCTCCGAGATGGAGTTGAAAATGACCCCAAGGACCAACTAGGCCACAATGGTGCACCTCGAACTCTTCTCAGCTGCAGGTGAGGTGCTGTCTTGATGGCGGGAGAAGCAGAACTGAGGTGGAGGAGGAGTCAACAGCCGTTGCTGGCCAACCTGCAAGTGCCACACACTGCGTTGGCCTCGTGGACAGTGCCAGCGGTGCTGGCTGCTCCCCCTAGCAAAAATAAAAAAGCTTCCGCAGGGTGCTGTGCTCCAGCTTACACCCACCAGTGATGAATGGTGAAGACTGACACAGGAAAGATCACCTTTCTGGACAGATTTGTCTAATGTCATTTGCATTGTTGAGGAGGAGGGGTCCCAAAAAAGGTATCTTGAAAATCTGGGGCAAAAATATAAAAAAATGGCCAAGTTATGCCACTAAGTTCAAAACCCCATTGAAATACATTGAACCACATACCGAATTTCCTCAGTTTGTGGTCCTACTTTGAAGAGTGAAGACATTTCTATCCAGAGAAGATCATGGCGTCAGACCCCCCGGTGGGTAAGTAAGGGCTTGGTGGCGGTGGGTTGGTGGGTGCTGAGTGCAAGGGTTGGGTGGGGGACTAACGGAATGACAGACAATGATGGACAGTTTTCTGTTTTACAGGCTTAAAAAACAACAACAATAAAGTGATGAGGATGGTTTCTATATTTCAGGTGATGACACTGGAATTGGACACCCCAGTGTCAGTGTTACATTTATATGGGGGTGGGTGCTGAGAGGGAGGGTCTGGTGGGGGGAACAATATAAATAAAATTAAAAAAGAAAACTATGAGGGATGACACTGGGGGATTGGGCACCCCCAGTGTCAGTGCTATATGTTTATTGGGGGAATGTGCTCAGAAAGTGGGTCGGGTTGGAGGGGAGCACTTACAGGGGCACCAGTTACAAACATCAGGGGACAGTTTTCTTTGTTGCAGGCAATATATAAAAAAATTTGAAAAAAAAAAAACTACGAGTGGCAGCACTGGGGGAACCAGGTAGCCCCAGTGTCAGTGTTATGTTTGAGGGGGGCAGTGGGTGCTGGGAGGGTCAGATTGGAGGGGGACAGTTTCGGGGGGGGGCAGAAACAGACAGCGATGGATGTGTTTTTTTTTTCACAAGACTAAAGACTGACAGACTCCTTTGAAAGCCACTCAGTTGTTTGCTGATGGCTTCATGCAAATCAAAGGACCAAAGCCCTCTCTGATTGGAATGGCGTCAGTCCTTTGAAATACACAAAGTTTCAGCCCACCAAGCAGAGAGTGATGTCAGGACCACAGACCATGGTCATTGGTGTGGACTGCTGAGCCTTTGCTTTTATGAGCTGCAATGAGCTTGGCAGTGACACCCCCTTGAAATCCCCTATCCTTGCCACAAAACGTTGGGTGTGCAAGCGCAGCCAACATAAAAATGTGCATTCATATCTCAAATCCCTAACTGGCAGTGTAACTTTGGAAGGGTGAAGAAGCACAATTTGTGGTGTTCTGTTAAAAAAAATCTGCAGTTACTTAAGTGAGCAACTGCATACAATTAGTCAGCAAATAACACAGGTTGAAAACAGCACAGAATGGAAGTACAATCAGTCAACAAATAACACAGGTTGAAAACAGCACAGAGTGGAAATACAATCCAAACAGTAACTCAAGGACAGAAAGGAGGTCAGGTCAGCCAGACAGTAACATGCACATGAATGCAAAACATAGACCTGCAGCTTCTGTTTTATTCCTTCGATAATGAAGCTGTATTTTCCCCTTGCGGGTTCTGGGTGTGGGGCATAATATACAGCTGAGTGATTAATATGGCTACCTGAACCCCAAAACGGAGTTACAAGCTGTGTCTGTTGGGGGTTGTGGATCCAAAAACATTTCATGCTGATATGGTGGGTTTAAAGAACACCTTCTTCAGTAATTTCCCCACCAAGCCCCAGTTGTAGCCTTACCCTGCGGCAGCTGAATGTGCATATACTGAAATGTTTATTTGCTGGCCTTTTAGTAGGAGAAGAGATTGTAAATTGATGCAGAGGAGCCCTGCCACACCATCTCTTCCTCTTGCTGGAATGAGTGCTCTGCCCCCATGCTCCACATTTTGTGATGTGGAGAGTGCGGAGGTGCGCTGCATACAAAGTAATAGCCACATCTTTTCAAATACTATTTCTAGTATGTTAGCAGTCCATTTAATTCAAGTCAAAGCCACCATTCGACTAACAAGGACATTGCTAATTGAGGCGTGGCACTGATTTAAATCAAACTGACCATTAACGTACTAAAAATAATATATAAAAAGATGTGGTTACTACTTTCTATAAACCCTGGCATCACAAAACAAGGGTGTTAACCCTTTAGCAAAGTGTTTTTGATCTGCTCTCTTTTTTAGCAGACTGGGTGGGCCATAGGCCCTTATCTGCCGACACTGTCTATATATCTATGTTGGTCTAATCATATCAGAACTTCTTCTTTTTTTTAAATCCTTGATCTTACTGTCCTTAATGAACTTAATGAACTCACTAGTATCAGCTTGGTATCACGGTTCATCACAGCTGGAGGCAGGGATATTGGATGGAAAAACTGAACAGGGCATTTTTAACATAGCCTCTCTCCCTTATAAACTACATTTTGGCAGCCCGTCCCAGGGGTGGAGGGTGGGGGTGTCTCACTCTCACAGCATTCAGCGTTTTCCAAAGTTCCAGTGTCTGGGAAGTTGGCATGAGTCGAGATGGTCTTGGGGACGTACAACAGAGTTTGGGAAATGCATTCATTTAAAAAATGTCTTTATATAGAGTCGTTGTTAAGTGGGGTAAGGGACATTAGTGAATCACTGTACTGACTTTGCATTTTCCAACATAGCCAAGTGTTTAGCATCCACCTGGCTCTGTATTTACTGGCATGGGTACTAACTGAATGAGGCAGGAAATATAATGTACAATATATTCAGAGGCATGAATACTAATTAAGTATTATGAGACAGAAAATATAATGTACAGTACACTGTGTCAGGTGTGTTGTCATTTTGGTGGTCAGGGGAATCAGGAAGTTTTTTAGATACTGTCAGCATCAGTTTCCTAAAGCAGGCACTGTAAGACCAATTTGCTGTCTGCCCAGCTCTCCTTCCTTCTCTCTTCTCCCTGTGATGAAGGAGTCTTCATGATGCAGATGGTTTAAAATCTAAATTACAGCACGTGTACTGAGGTCATCATAGAACCAGGCTTGAAACTGGTATATTTTTTAATAAGGATCTATAGTTTTTTAATAGTCACTGTAATTCTGTTTTCATGTGAGGCAGGTATTTCATGAATATAGCAAAAACAAGCATCTGTCAATGCCAAACGTTGTCTTGCTAGTGTTGGCATTGGTAGTGCAGGAGTTAGAGAGATGCATAATAGGAATGGCAGTGACATATGGAACTGATGTCAACCCCACCCCACCCTGCAGAGATTGAAAGGCATTGAGGTATGCCTTTGGGTTGTCAGCCATAACGCTCATGTCATTTCACCTCACCCTACCCTGTAGACTCTGACAAGTGTCACATTATGCCTTGGGGTCATCGGGCCTTACACTCACCCAATTCCTTAAGGAAATACGTTGAGATGGGCACAGTATAGGAGAATGGGGTGAACTTTAGGGCAGAAAGGTCCAAGTCACACCTTGATGCCTGTCACTGGCTGCAGGGTGGGGGTGGGGGTGGAATGGCTTGAGCACTACAGCCGACAATCCAAAGGCACACCCCTGACACCTGTCAGTCTCTACAGGGTGGAACATTATGGTTAAAAACCCCAAAACACACCGGGCATTTGTTGGTATTTGCACTCCAAATTTTCAACAAGAGTTTTTGTGACCCCACCTCATGAAAATATTTGGGACCTCCGCTGATGAACAGTGGCACTGTGATTTTGTTATTCTTTCCCTAGTGTTGATTTCCCACAGCGACTGTGCCATTCTGTGCCAGATGTGCGAAAACACATTTTGGGCAGGATGTGAAAAATGACAGTTGTACTGTTCATAACAAGGTGTGAAAAAATGGCAATGTTGAAAATCTGGAGTGAAAATATTAAAAATTCTCGAACTTACGAGCGTGTGTGGAAACTGCGTAATACACACTCGTAATACAGTATTTTTTTAGAATTTGTTCACCAAATTTGCAACATAGGCTTTTTGGGAGCCCACCTTATGAACAGTGACGCTATAATTTTGTTAATCAGTCCCGAAAGGTGATTCCGCACAATGACTGAGAAATCACCTTTCGGGACCAAACAACAACATGACAGTGACTGAGTTCATGAGGTGGGGTCCCAAGAACCCCATGTTGAAAATTTGGAGCCAAAAGTCACAAAAATGGCCAAGATATCCACCTAAGTTGAACCCCCCATTGATGCCATTATACAGCTTACTGGCATTTCTTCAGTTCGCGGTTGGCTTTGAAGAGTGCAGGCGTGTTCCCACTCCACTGAAGATCATCGCACCAGGCTCGGAGGTAAGTATGGGGTGAGGGTGTGAGGGGAGGCGGGTGCGCAGAGGGTGGGTGTGGGTTGGAGGAGGGCGCTACAACAGACAGCGAGGACCATTTTCTTGTTTACAGGTGATTGAAAACAAAATTCACGGGAAGGTTTTCTTTTTTCCAGGTTTGCTTTGGGCACACTGGGGTGGGCTCCCAGTGTGCCACCTGAGTGTTTTGGGGGGTACTGGAGCTGATGGGGATTAGGCAACCCGTCAGCAAAGAAAACATGTCTGTGTTTGGGGGGGGCTATATGCCAAGGGATTGGGCACCCCCCTCGACAGACAAATTAAAATAGGGGGACATCATACTGATGGGGATTGGGCTCCCCCATCGGCAAACCAACTGAACTGGGGAGGGGGCATGCCGACAAGGGGAATGGGCACCCCCGAAGTTGGCTTGCTGGGGATTGTGAGAGGTGGACGGTGACAGCCGCCATGTTTATGGAAATATTACACCAGGCAAGGCACATCCTGCAATGATGGGGAGTTCCCTCATTGCAGCAGCAACATTTTTTCAAGTTGGTGGCATGCTTCTGCAGTGCTTTCATAGACAGCGTGCTATTCCATTTGTGCCACAGAGACCAGCCTGAAAAAGCAGTGCCACTACTGGCCACAACACGACCACACCTCCGAAACCTGCTACTCCACACCAAGCTACCACAACATGTTGCTTGCACTGCGCGCACAAGACAACATAATAAAATTACAGCAAATATAATAATAATAAGTTTTTTTTATATAGCGCCTTTCAGTATACCAAGGTGCTGAACATATCAAACCACAACATCAAACACAAGCCAATAACACATATAAATAAATGCATATCATATTAACAACAATTATTAAAATCAATTAATAAATACGAATAAAAATTCCAGCAGAATAAATTACCTAAACATCCAAAACAGTCAAGCATCCAAAAATGCCATTTGCCACAAATAAGTTTTCAAGTTTTTCTTGAATTCCTCCACGGATGTGCACTCCCATAACCGATGTGGTAGAGAATTCCAGAGAGCGGGAGCAGCATAAGAAAAAGCTCTACTGCCAGAAGATTTTAAACTCACTCTTGGAATTTCTAGCAACCCCTCGTCGGCCGAGCGGAGCGATCGGCCAGGGTAGTAAGACACCAGAAGTTCTTTCAAATAGGACGGGCCCTGATCATGAAGGGCTTTGAAAGTCAATAAAATTACTTTAAAGGTGATTCGCCACCGTACGGGCAGCCAGTGCAGTTCGCGCAGCACCGGGGTAATATGGGAGGACCTACTTGTCCCCATCAAAACCCGGGCTGCAGCATTCTGCACCAGCTGTAGGCGGCGGATTTTAACCCCAGAAAGACCAAAGTAAAGGGCGTTGCAATAGTACAAATGCGAGGACACAAAGGTGTGGATCAATGTTGGTAGAGAGTCAGATGGAACAAGGTGCCTAACCCTGGTGATATTCCTAAGATAGTAAAAGGAAGTCCTGACAACGGCCGACACCTGAGACTGTAATGTCAGCTTGTCATCTAGGACAATCCCAAGGCTACGCACCCATTCAGAGGACGGAAGTGACATGCCACCAAGAAATATTCCAGAAGGCGTGCCACCACACGACCTCTCTTTCTGACCTCCCGGGTCCACAACCAGAACCTCTGTCTTCTCCGAGTTCAACTTTAACCAACTAGAATCCATCCAACCCTGGACTTCCTCAAGACAGTTATTAAACTCTGCAAGAGCTCCATCCTGGTCGGGTGCAAAAGACAGGTATAGCTGGGTATCATCTGCATAGTAGTGAAACCTCAGCCCATACCATCTAATAATGTCTCCAAGGGGCAGCATATACACTGCGAATAACATGGGTGACAGCACAGAACCACAGGCCCTCCACAACAAAGAAGTTGGGCCAGAAAAAAAGACTCCCAACACAACTCTTTGTGATCTCCCAGTGAGGAATGAGGTGAACCATTGTAAAACAGTTCCCGATATTCCACAAATTAGCCTCAGGCGTGCTATCAACACCAAGTGATCCACAGTGTCAAAGGCTGATGAGAGATTAAGGAGAACCAGAATGGAATGTCTCTTCTGATCTCTTGCCCTCAGAAGATCATTAAGCACCCGAACCAGCGCAGTCTCGGTGCTATATCTTTTACGAAAACCGGATTGGAAGGATTCGTAGATATTATGGATGGTTAAATGGTCTTCCAATTGGGCAGCCACTACCTTCTTAATAACCTTCCCAATAAAGGGAAGATTAGAGATGGGTCTGTAGTTTGAGAAACAGTCTGGGTCCAAGGTAGCTTTCTTCAAGAGAGGTGTCACCACCGCCTCTTTCAGGGAGCTAGGAAACTCACCTGACTCCAAGGAGCACCAGACTATTTGCACCAGGATGGACCGATGATATCAATGCAACCCAGAATTAGGGAAGTTGGTCCAGGGTCCAAACTACAGCTTGCGGGATGCACACTATGGATGATCCTCACAATATCCACAAACTCAGGTTGACCAAAGGAATTCCAAGAGAAACAGGGTATTGTGAACTCACATTGTTCTACAACATCACCCTTAGAGATTGCCGGACAAAGGCCCGCCTTGATGTCGGCCACCTTAGTTGCAAAGTAATAGGTAGCTCCTTGAATTCTAATTGCAAAAAGGCTTTTCGAACTTGCAGACAGGCTGGGTTGCACAGTCTGTCTACAGTCCGAAACAGCTGAGCTGGTCGATTCTGTGCAACTGCAATCTCCCTGGACAGGAATTCTGCCTTCTTACGGGTGACTGCAGATTGATAGGTAGAATAATACTCCATCAATCTAAGGCGGTCGGTATCAAGGGCGGACTTACGCCAACAACACTCTGACCTTCACTCGTGTCTCCGCATCTCCCTCAGTGTCCCATTAAACCAAGGGGATCTGGGGTGACGGGATAAGGGGTGCTCTCGAACAGAAGCAATAAAATCCAGGGCCACCGTGACGGCCTCATTTATGAGCGCCACCAGCATCTCCGGATTACTACTCGCCAACCCGAGGGATGATAGGTCAAGGACCGCAGTAAGGCTTTGGGAAGTAATATTCCATAATGGGCGGTACCTGACCATCTCCACAGGGGAAGGCCTTCACAGAGGGGTGCAAAAATTGAACCTCACAGTGTAGTGGTCTGACCAGGTGACTGGTTCCACCTCCACGTTGGATGCATCAATCCCTAAGAGGAAGACTAAGTCCAAAGAGTGTCCAGATTTATAAGTAGCAGTGGAAATTACCTGTGTAAGGCCCAAAGAGGACATTAATTGGAAGAAGTAATTACCAAATTGCGAGAGTTCATCGTCGACCCAGGTGTTGAAGTCACCCAGAACCATCAAACTTGGCGACTCAAACGACATGTCAACGAGGAAGTCTGCTACTTCCTGTAAGAAGCATTTCCCATCTCCGGGTGGATGGTAGATGAGAACAATTCGAACGCTTACACCCGCTACAACTGTGCACTCAAAGGACTCAGCCTCACCCACTACTACAGTTTGTGAGGCCCAATTCAGTCTTAAAACAGACTGCAACCCCCCTCCCATGCAGTCCAGTCTCGGTCGGTGTATCACCGAGTACCCGGCTGGTATCATGGCCTACACTATGGGGCCAGAATTTTCATCCAGCCAGGTCTCGGTGATGCAAGTCAGGTCAGCCGAGCCGACAAGATCGGCTATAATAGCGGTCTTATTCC
The DNA here is from genome assembly GCA_016271365.2 of Neoceratodus forsteri. NCBI lineage: Eukaryota > Metazoa > Chordata > Ceratodontiformes > Ceratodontidae > Neoceratodus > Neoceratodus forsteri. Next base: position 225,440,885 of record CM028138.1, on the reverse strand, counting down.
TGATAGACCTGGCATTGCATAACACCACCGAGTTGGACAAATCTGAGGCTGTCAGGCCCTATTGCCTACTGGATACAGTAGTGCCCTTGGGTATGGGCACCAGACATGGTAAACCACGATCTAAGTTCCATTTCACCCCAGGGCACCTTCTGGACTTAATAACCCCAATACGGTGGCTTCCCTCATTCATCTTCCTCTGTTCGCGGACCCACACCCTCCTCACTGCCCTATGAACAATCCCCAATGCTCTACAGCACTGGTAAGTATCGAAATGTAGGGGAGGAGTATAAAAAGGGCAGAGGGCGCGAAGAAAGGAAGATGAATAGCGCACCACCGTGGGGACTACGGGCCAGCACATATCACTACTTAAACAAAGCAAAACCCTAAACACAAAATAATCAATCTAAAAACAGAAAATTAACTAAATAATACTAAACATAGCCAACATAAATAACAAAATCAAATAAACAAAAAAACACCTCATAAAAGTCAGATCTGGGCTGGACTGAGGGCTCTCATATAAAATAAAATGAGACAAATAAAATAAAACAAATGAACATAAAAACAAACAAAAATAAAATATAAATATCAGTGTAAGGGTTCTCTCACCCTCCCTACAAAAAATAACACCCCAGACTCTCTCACAGCCAGGGAGATAAAAATAAAATAAAATACCTTAGCACTCTCACTGCAAGATATCAAATAATAATAAATCAACAACAATTAAACTTTAAACAAAAAATGACGTCTCTTCCCCCCAGTCCTCTCACAACACAGGGTGAGAGTACAATCCAGATTAAAATAATGGACTCAAGGTCCTCTCACCACCTCGAGTGTCCAAGAAAGGAGTCCTCAGGTTTCCAGCACAGAAACAGAATAAGTCTGGGGATTTAAGTCACTGTTCCCAAATGAAATGAAAAACACTCTAGCTGAATTTAAAACACAGACAGGGAAAGGAAATCCAGTTCAATACTGTCTTCAGGATAGCTCTTCAGGGCCAGACACCACTCTAGGACCAGTCAGACTAATCAGACGGATGGCCGCCAGCCACAGTGGCTACCACAGAGCTCCCTGGTGACACTCACCAAACAATAGGCCCCCAGAGAGCCCTAGGGCCCAGCCCCTTAACACCGGCTCCCCGGTGAACAAGAGCTAGAACCCCATGCCACTACGACCAGCGCACCAACCGCCTGACAGATGGAAACTCCACGAGGTCCCAAACCAAGTGTCCACTGCCCCTAAATCCAGCAAATAGAAAGAAATATCCACACTGTAACACAAACGAAACTTCTTCATAGTTCTTTACTACAACTCATCTTGCTCCAACTTGCTAATTCCTTCTCCCAGTACAAAACCTTTCTTGGTCACATTTCGTAATAAACAGCCAGGGTTTTAAATCCAGTTGACAATGAAGGCTGTTAAAGCAGGTCACCCCCAAAAAAGAAACTATCTGGGGGACTATCGAAACAAATCCAACACTCCATTGATGGCCCCATTCCTCGGGGATTGCAGACTGCAGGAATTGCACAGTTCACTGTTCTTGCTGGGAATGACAGCGTTTATGGCTGGCACTGTGTAGCTTCATAAGTACTATGGTAAAGCTGGCATTTTTTTGTGACTATCAACTCTGGAGGCCACCATTCTCTACTGCTCTCTGGTTTAAGGCAGGCAGGAGTGGAGCTTTGATAAGTGTTCGGTGGGAAAAGACATAGTTGCAGATGCACCACTTCACATCTCTGCCTCCACTCCTCATTCTTCTCCCTCCATTCTTCATTCTTCTCCTTTCTTCCTTTTTGAAGATTCCTCTTTCCTTTCCCTTCACTCAGGATTGACAGTTTTGCAGCTGCCTGTCAAGGTGTGCACTCCCAAGGATAATCAGTGGGAGGTGGGATCCTGCTTTCCGGGGTACTTGGGAAAACCCTCTGAAGAACTGCTATAACCTATTATAATATATTATAATATAACCTATTTTATAGTATCAGTGCCCTTTAAAAAAAAACTGATTTCCATTACAAGCATGGTCACCACCCTTACTCACTAAAAGAAGTTAGTTAGGCCTCTAAGAACAGAACTCCCTAAAAATACATATTGATTAAAATGTTCTTTCCCTTTGTAATCCCCTGTTTACACACACATTAAATAAGCATTTGTCAATGCTGAATGTTTGCTTGCTGGCATTAGCATTGGAAGTGCAGAGTTAGACAGATGTAGACTAGGAATGGCAGTGAAGAATTGAACTGATGCCAGCCCCATCTCCACCCTGCACAGATGGACAGGCATTGGTGTGTGCCTTTGGGTTGTCACCCGCAACGTTCATGTCATTCACCTTACCCTACCCTGTAGACACTGACAAGTGTCAAGGTGTGTCTTGGGGTGTTCAGGCTTTACACTCACCCCACTCCATAAGGAAAAATGCTGAAATGGGTGCAGTATAGGAGAATGGGGTGAACTTTGGGGCTGAAGAGTCCAAGGCACACCTCAGTGCCTGTCACTGGCTGCAGGGTGAGGGTGGGGGTGGAATGGTATGAGCATTACTGTCGACAATCCCAAGTCACACCCATGATGCCTGTCAGTCCCTACAGGGTAGGGCATTATGGTCGCAAACCCTAATGCCCTGGGTGTTTCTTGATATTTTCACTCCAAGTTTTCAACATGGGCTTTTTGTGATCCCACCGCATGAACAGTGACACTATTAGTTCATTAGCTGAAAGGTGATTTTGCACAGTGACTGAGCTATTTGGTGCCACAGATGCGAATACACATTTCAGGCAGGATGTGAAAAATGACAGCTGTACTGTTCATGAGGAGGTGTAAAACAATTGTAATGTTGAAAATCTGGAGTGAAAATATAAAAAAATTGCTGAAGTCATGAGCATGCATAGAAATTGTGCAATGCACATCCGTAATGTAATTATTTGTGGGATTTTTTATACCACATTTTCAACATAGGCATTTGGGACCTCTGCTCATGAACAGTGGCACTGTGATTTCTTAATCTGTCCCAAACATTGATTTAGCAGACACAGCGCCCATTATGTGCCACAGGTGCGAAAACATGTTTTGGGGAGGATGTGAAAAATGGCAGCTGTACTATTCATAAAGCAGTGTACAAAAATTATAATGTTGAAAATCTGGAGTAAAAATATAAAAAATTGGCAAAGTTACCAGCGTGCGTAGAAGCTGCTCAATGCACGCTGGTAACGCAGTCAGTTTTTGGAATGTGTTCACCAAATTTGCTACATGGGCTTTCTAGGACCTCTCCTTATGAACACTGTCACTGTGATTTTCCTAATCTGTCCCGAACACTGATTTTGCACAGCGACCGCGCCATTGTGTGCCACACATGCAAAAACACATTTCAGACAGGATGTAAAAAATGACAGCTATACTGTTCATAAGGAGGTGTGGAAAAATGGCAATGTTGAAAATCTGGAGTGAAAATATTAAAAACTCTCAAAGTTACAAGCATGCATGGGAACTGCTCAATGCAAGCTCATAACACAGTCATGTTTTGGAATTTTTTTCACCAAATTTGCAACATAGGCTTTTTGGGAGCCCACCTCATGAACAGTGGCACTGTCATTTCATTAATCAGTCCCAGAAGGTGATTCCGTGCAGTGACCGTGAAATCACCTTTCAAGACAGAAGAACGACATAACAGTGAATAAGATCTTGAGGTGGGGTCCCAAAAACCCCATTTGAAAATCTGGGGCCAAAAGTCACAAAAATGTCTGAGATATCCACCTAAGCTGAAAACCTGCTGATTTATGCCATTATATAGCTTACCGGCATGTCTTCAGTTTGCAGTCAACTTTGAAGAGTGCAGACATGTTCCCACTCCACCAAAGATCATCACGCCAGACTCTGGAGGTAAGTATGGGGTGAGGGGGGTGCACAGAGGGTGGTTGGGGGAGGTGACCCAATGGTGAGGAACCGTTTTCTGTGTTTCAGGTTATAAAAAAAAGAAATAAAAAAGCACTGCAGACTGTTTTCTGTTTTTTACAGGTGTAAGAGTTTGTGGGGTCATGTTAGCCACACTGGGGTGGGCTCCCAGTGTGGTACACAATGGGAGTGGGGTGGGGGCAGAAAAATGCCAACGCGATGGGGGGGGTTAAACATGCCGACAGGAGGATTGGGATCCCCATTGGCAAGTGTGTCTGTGTTTGGGGGAATGATGCTGAGGAAGATTGGGCACCCCCCTCGACAGACTGGGGACAGGGCAATGAAGCTGATGGGGAATGGGCCCTCCATTGGCAAGCATGTCTGTGTTTGGGGGGATGATGCTGAGGGGGATTGGGCATCCCCCTTGGCAGACAAAACATAACAAACGGGCACATATGCCAACGGGGATTGGGCTCCCCCATTGGCAATCAAACTGGGAAGGGGACATGCCGACAGCGGGATTGAGCACCCCAGAAGTCAGCTTGCTGGGAATTATGAGAGGTGGAAGGTGACAGCCGCCACCATGTTTATTGAAATGTTACACCAGGCAGGGCACGCCCTGCAATGAGGGGGCATGCCCTCATTGCAGTGGTGAAATTGTTTCAGGTTAGTGGCACACTTGCAGGCTACTGTCATAGCCAGCATGCCCCTTCATTGGTGACACACATACAAGCCCCAAAAAGCAGTGGTGGCACTGGCCACAACACTGCTGCACCTCTACAACCTGCTTCTCTACAAGCTGCCACAACATGTTTCTTGCGCATGTGCGCAAGCAAACATAAAAAATGAAGTGCTTCTCACAGTTTTATTTTCTACAGTGTCTTGATGAACTTGAAAAATCCCCATTCCTATCCCTACTTGCTTACCACAGAACTCTTCGCTGTTTACTCTGCCAAAGATCAAACTGAATCCATGGCTTTATATGAGGACATCTGGTGTGTTCTTGTGTGAAGAGAGGTGAACATTCTGACAGTGGAAATCTGCAGAAGTTTGAATTTCTGTAGGAAAATTGGCCTTCTGAGATGTCTTTTGGCTTATCAAGGGTGTCACTGCGAGGCTCTTTAGGGTTTGAGAAGCATGAAGTGAAGCTGAGTGGTCCTGGAAAACTAAGGAGGCTCAAGATGGTACTCCTGTTAAGCCAAAAGACATCTCAGAAGCCCCATTTAATCTTTATAAATCATGTGAGTTGCTTGTGTTGACTGAAAGCAACATAAACTAGGACTCGCATGGTGTAATGGACTGCCACCGGAAAAGATTTTGCACTGACACACAATCATGCTGCTCTTAGTTGAAAGGGAAATAAACACAAACACTAAATGAATGTCCTCTGAGTATGTATGTCAGTGAATGGTGCCACTCTAAGAGTCTGGTGTCAATATTTCCCCAGCAAATGGTTTGTGCGAGTGTAATGAAATTCAGTGACTTTTTGGGAAAATAATATTGTGTGTTTTACATTAAATTCCTAACTTTTCGTAACTGGGTTTCAGATGAGTTTCCTGCTACAGTTAATGGGCTGTTGTGCGTGGGCATACTTACACAGTGAATAAGATGGAACTCTTGCACCTCATTCATCCTCGTCCTCACCTAGTGAATGCTGGCCACCAAAGAAGGTTCGGGGGTGGGAGAGGGGTAATGTGTGCCTAGTTTAATGGTTCTTGAGTGCTAGTATGTAAATATTTAGTATTACCGGCTGAATTGTTCATTCTGTATCGGAGTCTAAATCAGGACTGAGGAGCCAACTAGGAAAAACAAAATGGCTAAATGTAGAACTCAGATGAAACTGGTACAAAGACAAACTCTGACAGATGTGAAGACCTCTGTGCTGTATTAGAGGTCTTCAAGTGCACGCGGCACTGACTCTCACGTACTCCAATTGTTAAAAATAAAAAGGCTTGATTTCTTATATATTCCATAAACAAACATTCCTCTACTGATTGTGAAGAAAGGCAGATGATCGATAGGTAGGGAGGGACTACATTTTACTAGTTACCTTTAACAAAAGAAAATACCACATTTTGAATTTAGAAAAAAAGTTGCATTTGTTTGTTTTTAACATTTTCTCACTTTACCCATTCTGTAAGCACAATAAGACACTTCAGGTTATTATAACCATACTTTCAAGTGCTGAAGGCACTCAGCATAAAGGGCTTATGCATCACGCACACCTGGGTGTGCATTTATGTATGCAATAATGCATGACAGCGTGTGTGATTATGGTCTCTCAAGTGTGTTGCTAGGCACAAGCCACTTGCTTTTAAACACACAAGAGAGAAGCATGATTATTAGCCATAACCACACATCCCTGAAGTACCTTATTGTACTTATAAAATGGGTCCTGCACAAGACATGTAAAAAAAGAAGAAAAAACATTTCTTAATACCAAATGTTCGCCACTGGTATTTCTGTTGTATCAGGTCTTGCTTGTACACGTTTTTTCTATATATAGAGAGCGGATGAGATGCAATATCTCATTTTCAGTGGTGTCCTGTTTTAACACATTGTTAGATTGTAATTACCCTGAACAGGGCAGCTGAGAGGCAATATATACTTTTAAGTGGGCTCCCACATTTTGACCCCAAATGTCCAACAGTCTTTTTATAACCTGATGTTATGATCAAGACAGGTGAAATTTTTAAAATCCCATCTGAAATGTGATTTCGCTGTGTGACTGTGGAAACAAACTTTGGAGGGTATTTGAAAAATAACACCTGCCATGTTCAGGAGATGGGATAACATAAAGGATATGTTGAACATCAGGGACCAAAATCTGCAAAAAAAAAATTTGTGAGCAATTGTTGGAACAATTTGTTTCCTCGTAACTTAATTGGTTTTTCACATTTTTACCCAAAATTTTCAACATAGTCTTTTTTTACCACTCCTTCTGAACATCACAGGTGTCATTTATAAAACAATGGCTGAAATGTCACTTTGTGCCACAAGTGTTAAAATACAATTTTTTTTCCAATTGTTTAACCAGGTGAGACACACTAAGCTGGAAACTTGTTTACAGGTGCAGCCTGGAAGCACAGGGAAGTTAAGTGACTTGCTCAGGGTCACACATTATGCAAGTGGGGGGCTGAGAGATTCAAACCCAGGTCTCCAGATTTGCAGCTCAGAGTCTTAAACCACTGCACTATACTGCCTCCCTTAACTTTGGATAGGTTTGAGAAATAACAGCTGTCACATTCATGAGGTGGTCTGAAAAATGGCTATGTTGAAAGGTCGGGGGCAAAATATTTAAGCAATAAGGCATGACAAGGAGTTAGATTAACAGTCTGTTAATCACCCCCTAGGGGTGTAATGTGTCACGAGGCACAGCTGAGTCCCATATTTCCCCTAGGGGGTGATTAACTGACTGTAAATCTAACTCCTGGAAGTGCCTTATTGCTATTATAAAAACGTATTCCAAAAGAAAATTGTTAAAAGTATACTTTTTGAATGTTTTCCTCATTTAGAGGGAGATTTTTAATAAAATAGTTCTTCCACCAACAGTTTCAGAATGCTGGTTCAGAATCAGTATACATCATTCCAGTCATTCAGCAGTGTTAGAGGATGGAATGCTGACAGGAAGAATTTATGTGCCATGGTGATCAGGCTGTACATGACAGCCTAATTAAGCAATAAGGCACAACAGGGTGTGGGTTATTGGGGATTTACCCACGCCTTGTGTGGTGTGTCATGAGGCGCAGCCGAGTGACTTAACCACACAAGAAGTGGGTAAATCACCCAATAACTCACACCCTGGAGTGTCTTATGGCGATTATACAACGGACCCATGTGTAAAATAAATTTAAAATATGTTTAATTATGTTTTTTATAAACGCCATTCCTCAACCATGGGTTACGCAGGATTTACCCACAGTCATGTGACATGTTTTGACCAATGAGGTTACAGGATTTTCACACACCATTGTATAACAGGGATTAATGTAAGGCTGGTGGAATCCTAACAGCCAATCAGACTGCAGCATTTCTGAGACCCTTTTTATAATAATACTTTTCAACATAGCCTTCTTATGACCCCACCTCATGAACAAGGGTGGAGAAAATGTTCAACTCCAGCCCAAAATGTGATTTTGTGCAGCAACCACGAAATCACCTTTTGGGGCACATTTGCCTTATTTCACTGTCATTGTTCATAAGATGGGTCCCAAGAAAAAGGCATGTTGAAAATTTGGAGCAAAAATATTCAAAAATGACCAAGTTATTCCAGTAAGTTCAAAACCCCATAGAAATACACTGAACCACATTGCTGATTTACTCAGTTTGCAGTCCAGTGCTGAAGAGTGAAGATGTGTCTGCAGTCTAATGAGGATTATGGTGTTGGACCCCCTGTAGGTAAGTAAGAGCTTGGAGGGATGTGGGGTGGTGGATGCTGAGTGGGAGGGGCAGGTGGCCTGGGGGACAGTAACGACGGGTGGCAGCAACAGACATTGATGGACAGTTTTCTTTTATACAGGGTTATGTTAAAAAAAAACTATGAGAGAGGGTTTTCTTTGTTTCATTTGGCAACACGGGAGGAGTGGGCATCCCCAGTGTTGGTGTTATGTTTGGCAGTACTGGAGGGGGCTTCCTGGTGTTGCAGAGGCAAGGCGAGTGGGGTGGGAGTAGCAGCCAGCACAGGGGATTGGGTACCCCATGCCAGAATAGTAAGATGGGTTCAGCTTGGGAGGGGGCAGTTATAGTGGGGGCAGCAACAGACATTGATGGATGGCTTTCTTTTTTACAGGGTGTGAAAAAGTAAATAATAAACTACAAGGGAGGGTTTTCTTTATTTCAGGTGGAGACACTGGGGTTGTGCAACTCAGATGTCAGTGTTATATTTGGCAGCAGGGGGGTGGGCTTCCTGGTGTCACAAAATCTCAACAGGCCTGGTGGGGGGGTAGTAGTCAACATGGGGGATTGGGCACCCCTGTGCCAGAATATTAACATGGGTTGGGTGGTGGGGCAGTTACAGTGGCGGTAGCAACAGGCATCAGTGGATTGTTTTTGTTTTTCAGCAGGCTGATCATGACAGATGGGCTGTCCTTGCTGGGCGATGTAGCTCAATGGAAAGAGCCAACCTATGATTGAGTTGATTCTTTCCTTTTAAACTACACAAAGTTTCCACTCAGCAAGCCAGAGCACTGTCAAGTCATGATCAGCCAGGCTGATGATTATTGTGATTAGTGTGAGACTGATGAAATCCTTGCAGACCACTTTGCATTGGACTGACAGTATCACACCTCTGGATACCGTACTTGTAGCGAAATGTCTGTTGCATGTGTGCACACATTGAACATAAAAAAAAAGCTATAAATTCAAATAAACAAATTCATTTTTGTACCTTATTTGAACTTGATCAAAAAGTAGTCCTTTGACACCCTTTGTTTGAATTGGCTGTCAGTTTACTACTTGCCTTGCTTGCTTGCTGAGAACCTCTGCTGACACATCTCCTGCTCTGCTGACACGTCTCTTGCTCTGGGCTTCCAAACTTTCCTTCTCAAGATGGACACAACAGTGTGACAAACCCAAAGACATTGGGGGTTTCAGGGTAGCAGTGGTACTGGCACAAACTTGGTGGGTACCTACAAGATGTAAATCCAAAAGTAGGATAGAACACCTTTTGCATTTTAAATGTCCCGTTTAGTGGGGTGTTTAGTATATTGTACAAAAAAGTGGCTGACAATTGAATTGTGAGCAGGGGATAAATGAGTCACTTATGAGCACCTGTGAGTTAGCTGGTTTTCTGGCTGGTACTACATACAGCCTGTGTAATTATGGGCTGATGAGGACATGGGTTGCAGTGCTTCTGAGCCAGTAAGAAGGATGGATTTTTCTTAAACATTCTGAAATATAAAACAACCCATACCCTGTTGTGTCTTATTGCTTACAAAACCGTCATGTACAATGAAACAATAAAGAATTTTAACTATAAAAATGATCATTTGAAAAAATGAACACATTTTAGTTTAATATTAGAATAATTATCGGAGGTGGAGTTAACATTGTCAATCTAACCCTAGAGGCACCCCAAGCTTCATGACCCTCTATGGTTGGATTACACTACAGTGACCCAATCCCGTGGTTGTGCCTTGATCCTTAATTCTCCTCTGACTGCATCATCAGAAGGTACACTGTGTGATGGCATTATCAAGTTTCCAGAAGGATGCAATGGAAGGAGATCAAGGACTCCAAACAATACAAACATTTGTCTGATAGCACCAATCTGGTGGACTGTCAGCTACCAATCAGTGGCAGCATCTAGTTCTGCAGAATGTGAGCAGTCATAAAGGGTAGCCTGTGGTCCAGTGTCCTTTTAAGTCCCTTTAAGGGGTTTTCCTGGATGAATGTTTTTTTGCTGTGTTCTTCTGTAAACTGAATGTTTTGTTTGTTTGTTTGTTTATTTGTGTCTCCTATTCTGAAAGAGGTTTCTGGCTTTCCCGGGCAGTTTTTGAAAATCACTCCAGTTATGTTTCTATCAATTTGTTGGTTTTCTTTTGGGGGGATGGTGCCTTTTGGTACTTGGTTTATGTGCATTAAATATAGATTAATATATGGGGTGGTGTGTTTAATGAGATTTTACACCACCCTGAGGTATCGGATGCTACATAGACCCCAAGAGTGAAGCTTGAGGGGTTTATTTTAAGCATTCAACACTGAGGGTGTGTGTAAAATCTTGAGTTAAACACACCACCCCATGTTTTATTTTATATAATTTTTGGGGAGCCTTTCCTCACCGCAGCAAATTTATAAAATAAAACAGCTGTGGTCCAGTATGAATGAAGGGCTGTCTGCAGCCTGTACTGCCAAGCGGCTGCTGCAACCTTTTTTTTTCTTTTTAAAGTTTTCTCATGGATTACTTATACAGTAAACTTATTCAACTGCTGAGAGCCATTTTTTAATCCTCGAGACTTACTGCTGAGTGATAGAGCGAGGCAGCCAGCAGCTTTCCAGCCCTGTGTAGGGGGAGAGTGGTGTCAGGCACATGAGCAGAGCGAGGGAAACCTGGTGCGTGTTCGCCGTTATAACCTGCAGGTTACAACGGCGAATTATAACTTGGTTTCCCTATGGGAGAAAAGGCTCCCAATTATTATAATATGATTATTTCTTACTTTCTAGCTTGGGGATTTTTTATACCACTGATGCAATATCAAACCGATAGTGTAAAATCATTGTGACATCGCATTGATAGTATTTAACAACATTTGGAGAGGTCATGGTTGTCTCCCTGTGGGGAAAAAGTGACACTTCATATATACGACAACATATACTGTATATTTTCTGTGTAATGGCTCGCTCCTGCATTACGTACTTCTCAGTCTTTTACGTCAATGTTAGTCTAGTGTTCAGGTAATAACAATATCTCTGGGCTTGGAGTTGATGTACTAACAGTAGATATGTGTATTTATGAGTAGATAGTTATTACTACAATTATGCAGAAACCAAGTTAGAATCTATGTTAAAGAGCACCTGTTGTTCTCGTTTTAACACCCCAACTCCAGTAGCACTTTTTGAAGTCCAAGGATTCCATTACTTTATCTTAATTCAAAATAGCATCTAGAGCCGAAACCTATACAGGCCTATGATGCCCCCTTACCTGCATGGGAGTTCAGCCCTTCTAGCTGCTACATTTTTATAATAACTGGTTTCTGTTTTTTAACACAGGAAAAGCTGGTTATAATTCTGTTGTTATAACCAGCTGGTTATAACAACATTCTCTTTTCTAAGTAAAACTGTAAGTTGCACAGGCAAAAAAATAGAAACTAGAAATTATACAAAATAAAACATGAGCAGCCAGTTAAAACTCAGATTTTACACACCCCCTTGGGGTGAGATGCCTTAATAAACCCCTCGAACTTCCCTCTCGGGGTTTTTGTGGCATCCTACTTCTTGGAGGGGGTGTAAAATCCTTGTTACAACCAGCTACCCATCCATTTTTCTCTATATGATCCCCATTATGGAAAGGTAAGGGATAACATTTGGTCTCAGAGGGGCTGACCCCCTAGTCCCTTTCATTTCCTGGTGTGCTGCCTCTGTCCCCATGCTCAAACAGTTTGTGACATTTGTATAGGAAGCGTACGTGGGTGTGTGCCATTAAAAAAAAATAGGGACATGTTTTTGTATGATTTGTTTTGATAGTTTAGAGGGTAGTCTGATAAAAATCAAAACCACTGCTCAACCATCAAAGCCCTTGTTACTTGAGCAGTCGCTTTGAATTTTATCAAACTATACTTCAACTCATTCAGTCCCGGTGCACATATTTGAGTCAAAACATTCTATGCATATTCTTATTCAAAATGGCCCCCTCGGATATCCAAGAAAGCATATGAAAAATAAAACTATGAAGCATCAAGTCCAGTACAAAAGCATCATGGGTATCAGTATGCAAATCCATTTGAGGGGCAGGCTGACACAGCTCAAACCAGGAGCAAAAGGTGCCTGGAACCAGGCAACTGCATTTGTTTCAGTCTTGTTCCAGCTTGTGTTGCAACATGTGTCTGCAGACCCAAACTAACATTAAATGCACTGAAAGCTTGCTAATTGTTGCAGACTTTCATACTGCGCATATGACACTTTCATTTTAAGAGGGGCTTGTGGCTGCTAAGAGGCCAAAACGTGTTTCCACTCAATAAAGGGCTTGCTGTGGTTTTCATGCACAGCAAGCATTACATAAAACCAGTTTGCATGGACAAGGTAGCTACGGGTTTGCAGCAAGACAAAATTTTGCTGATTGCATTCTAGTGTGTGTGAAGGCTGGTGGGAAGCAAATGAAAAGGGATGCTGCTAAATACAAGCCACTGGTGGGTCGGGGGAGAAGGTGATACGTATCTGGCGATAGTATGAATAAGAAGAAGCTCAGACAGCTAACAATAAAATCACAGCATCAGCAGGACTTTGTTGCACAATATTTCAAAAACTTGACTTTCAAGTCATGTTAGTCTTTATTCGATGAAAAGCAACCATGGAATGGGTTGGGTGGTGCTCCATTTTATACAGTAGAAGTGGAGGCAATGCCCGCTGTAAGTAACAGCCCCAGACAATTGTCCTACAGCATTAACAACTGAAATGCACTCATTGGCTGCGAAGTGCTCTGTCGTGTATGTTGGAACTGGATACAATACAGTATGCCCTGTAAACAGCAGACTGGATACTGTAAGCATCCTAAAACAGAAATCCATCGATTGGTTGAGTAATGCTCCATCTTACACAGCAGAACTGGAGCCCTCTTCTCGATAACAGCCCCAGACAATCACCCTATAACAATGACAGAAATGCACCTGGAGAGAGTTCTGCTGGAGGGGGTGCAGAGCAAACCACACAGACCAATGTCATATTTTTGGGTGGAGGAGGGGTACTCTCACGTTACCTTGTACTGGGAACAAATAGCCTCCTCTCTAAAAAAAGAGAAAGTGCACTCATTGGTTGGGTAAAGTTTCAATCATCGTGTCTTTTTGTATGTTGACATGCACAGTTACAGCATCTGTTATGGTTCAACAGTAAAAGGGCCTTATCAAGTTCTTTGGGCACGACGACTGAGATGCGAAGCTGAGCAACCTTTTTGGGGTTATAAGAGTGTCTGGAATATTTAACAAACTCTGGTCAGAGCTAACACGGCTGCACGGGGCTGTTACCTGTGACAGTGTCGCCCGAATATCGGAGCGCTGGGGGTTTGACCTGCGGCAGCACATGGGTATCAGAGTGGCAGTGGGTTTGGAGTGGATGGCAGACTTTCAGGAGCAGCAGTGGCAGAGCGTTACCATTCAAAAGATGACAGCGATGACACAGCTGTGCAGGTGCACTAGTCACGCATGTGCAGTTATCCTGGAAGTTCATTCACAAAGTAGTGCACCTGCAGAAGAGGGGGTGATCATGCTGTGCAGGGGAACTCTGTTGGCAGAGGACAGTGCCAATGGAGTGAGCATTGTACAGACAATGTCACATCACTTTAGGAGAACACAGGGTCATGTTCTGGTCACAGACCCGTTTCCTCCAATAGTGATGGCAAAATGTCTGTAGAGCTCCGTCCACGCAGCTGTGAAAATAAGTAATCCTGGTTGGTTAAAAATGATGTGGTGATTTATAATATTCTTAAGTGGAAACTTTACTTGCTCCTTTTCATAATGCTAACCAAAAGGTCCTGTAGCAATTTCTATAATTGTGCTCTAGCAGTGACTGTTCTTTCTCATCACTGAACCCTACATCCTGCACAAAGGAGTCTTGATGCTAATTTAACCCTTCAGCTCTCTGTCCTGCATGATGCAGAAACATTTCTGCATAAGAAATAAATGTACCTGTTGCAGTCACTACTGAACAAGTATTTTTTGTTTGTTTGTTTTTTTTTAGTTGTTTAACCAGGAGTAGCACACTAAGCTGAAAGTGTTTTTACAAATGCGACCTGGGAGCACAGGGAAGTTAAGTGACTTGTTCAGGGTCACACAGTATGCAAGTGGAAGCTGTGGGATTCAAACCCAGATCTGGTCTGCTTCATGACACTAGCAAAAAAAAGTTGTGTGGATATATGTCATCATGGCTGCTATTCTGAAAACATCATTGTAACAGATGTAACACCCAGAAATTTTTTTTTTTTTTAATAATTGTATTATCTCTTCTTTTTGTAAAATATTATAGTGGATGTGAGAGGTCTGGTTGAAACTGAAAATAGCATTCTACTATGACCCAAACTTCTAGGCACGTGGCTGAGAGTGGCTTTTGCTTAAGCAGTCCTTTGCCTTCAGAGTACAAGCAGGTTCAGTGGGAGGCAGCAACAGTTCCTGTCCTGTAAAGGCTCTTTGTTTCACTTACTCATTAAGGGCTGAGCCCCTTTTGATCTAAAGGAGGTGATGTTTTGACCATGGACAAATGGCTGGTCCAGCTAGGTGGTAACCAGCTAGGCTGGGAACTGGAGGAACAATGCAAGCTGTAGCCAATCACAAAAGTAGTTTGGACAAATTCTGGGAAGAGGTGGTCCTCAGAGATCAAAGGATGATCGTGAGTGGGATGTCAGAGAGGTATTTATGATAGGTGGTCTGGTTGGTGCATTAAATACATAAAATTAGCAGCTCTGTGTTGGATTTTATTTTGGGGATTTGTGTGTGCTCCAGCTTTTGAGAAAACTTTGCAATTTAAGCTGTGAGCACCACAGTTACCGAGTGCGTGGTTCTTTTGTGAACATGTATATATGATGTTGCTGGGTTATCTCCCTTTTTTCTGTACCTGCCTTGGTGCTTTTAAATCTATACTTCACTTTGCAATGATGTAAAAATGTTGCTTTACAAAAGCTGCTTGAAGTAGTGAAAGCATGAAATCAAACTGTACCGTGCACTGCTGTCTTCAGGAATGCAAATGTTCCTTAGTGCCCATGATTTATGAAGTGTGATGTCAGAGAGGCATGTCCAGTGATGGGCATAATGTGGGCCAACCTGCAAAAAGTACTTCGACAGGTAGCATCATGGGTCTGATTCTGCCATAATTCACCAGACCCCACTGGGGTTAAAATTCCACTCTACTTAGAATTTAGTTAGCTTTCAGATAGCTTTTTCTGCGTAATCTCTATCTTTCCAAATGTTTTATTTTTCATTTCTGTAGAATCCTGTATTCCCCGTAGTCCTTAGTGTGTATAATCCTGTAACATAAAAATCATAGAGTATTAAATGTTATTTTAATATATGCCATGCTTTATGTGACTGAGTCTTTAAAGTTAGAGATAACCTGGGGTAAATTGACAAGTCTGTGATCCATTGCTGAAGAGACAGGCTACTAAACTATCATACCTAAAGCAACATGTTCTCATCTGTGACCAAAGGGATGAGTCATTTGCCCTTTGGGAAAGGGCACCATACTGTGTAAGCAGTGGCTCCAGTAGGATTTGGACCTAAGCACACTCTGAGTGAGAGTCTAGCCGAGTGGTGGCAGTATACTAAGGTGACCATTCATAGTAACATAGTGATTGACGGCAGATAAGGACCGCTAGGCCCACCTAGACTGTTCAAATTCCCTGCCTGTATCAGCTGCTGCTGACCCTGCTTGGTCATTGGCTATAACCTCTCTTACCCACTTCTAGTGTTTCCTTATGTCTATCCCATGCATGTTTGAATCCCCCCTCTGTGCTAACTCCCACTATCTCCTGGGGTAGGCTGTTCCATGCACACCACCTTTTCATGAAGAAACACTTTCTCACATTTCCATTTATCCTGCCCCCCGAATCTCATGTCATGCCCCTGGTCCTTGTACAGCTCCTATACTGAAAGATGTTGCCCACCCATACTTTGTTTAAGCTCTTAAGATACAGTAGCCCCTCACTGTAACAAATGAGTTGAGAGCCTTAGCTGCCGTTCATTTTAGTACCTCATTCGTTATAACGAGGGATGCTAAAAAAAGTCCGAGCACCAAGTGCTAGGAAACAAGCCCTTTTTCTGAATAATCGGGTCTTGCCTGAAAATAGTCTCTCTCGTGTCTAGTACACTTACCTGGTTACCAAAAACTAAACAAATAAGACAACTTAGAAAGGCATCTCTCAGTCATTTAATTAATAAAATTAAATTTAAATGACTTGATAGTTAGGAGTTACACACTGAGTAACATCTGACCCATCCTACCTGCTTGCTGTGTTATACAGTACTGTATCACAGTATCCCATGTCAGGGGTATCACAGTATCATAGTAATGTGTCAGCAGAAAATGACCATCCTGGCCCATCTTATCTGCCCATCTCTCCCTTCCCCGACTTGTCACCGGTGCACAAGGAGCCTATCCTCTGTCCTCTAACCAACCCATATGTCTATCCCACACTCTTTTGAATCCTTCCACTGTTTTGATACCTACCACCTCCTCAGGTAATCTATTCCAGGGTTCAACCACCCTCCCAGTGAAATAAAACCCCCTTACATTACCTTTAAATCTTCCTCCTTCCATTCTTAAAGTATGCCCTCTTGTTTTAACTCCAACTTTCCTTTTAAATAGACTTCCTTCCCTCACTTTATTTATCTCCTTCATGTACTTGAATGTCTCTGTCATGTCTCCTCTCTCTCTTCTAAACTCCAGTGGATACAGATTTAATTCTCTCACTTTTGTCTCATATGGTTTCCCTTGCATACCCTGCACCATCTTTGTTGCCCTTCTCTGAACCTAATGTGTAGGAAGGCTCCTGATACACCAAGTAGATTTCAGCTTAACCCAGGTTTTTATACAGTTATACAAATGCTTACCTGTACAATTTCATGTTTCCCTTTTCTCTGCTGATATGAGCTATTGATGTGTACTCTCCTCTGCCGATGCACCCGCCGACTTCCCTGACTGCATGTAAATGTATTCCATACTGTGCAGAAAACTGCCACACTGTTGAAGAATATTTTACTACCTTCTGTTTTCATCTTTTTTCTCTTCCCTGACTAAAACAGGGAGTCAAAGGGAGTTAAAGTTGTGGATGTAGTCAAGCAAGTTAATGAAACAAGTAATACAAATTACATCAATGATGCATTTCTTTAAAATATCTTCCACCTTGTCTCCAGCCCGCCCACTCCCACAACTAGGATACAGGTGCTGTACTGATACAGGTACAGAAATAAAGAAGAAAACGGGTTTGAAATGTCTGAAAGTGGTGGTTTGGCAGAGTTACAATAAAGGGGTTTGAAAGAATGTGCCGCAAGCAGGGAATGGGCAAATGACTGCAGGGTTTTTTCAGGAGCCAGGGTCGGTGTTCATTATACCCGATAATTCAGTATAGTGGGGTTTGTTATAGAGAGGGGCTTCTGTACTTGAATGTTTCAATCATATCTCCCCTCTCCTGCTGCTCTTCCAGTGTATACATATTGAGATCCCTCAGTCTCGCCTCATATGTCTCCTGGTGCATGACATGTATCATCTTAGCTGTCCTTCTTTGGACCGCCTCCACTCTGTCTATGTCCTTATCAAAAGGTGGTCTCCAGAACTGTACCCCATACTCCAGATGAGGCCTCACCAGCATTTTGTGCAGTGGCATCACCACTTTCCTTCTTCTGCTAGTGATATCCCTCCCTGTGCACCCCAACATGCCACTGGCCCTCCCCACAGTTTTGGTACACTGTTTGGCTACCTTTAGGTAATCTGCGATGATAATCCCCAAATCTCTTTCTTCTCTGGTAACCGTCAGCAGTTTCTCCCATCCTGTAGCTGTCTGCAGGGTTTCTGCATCCCAGGTGCCCGATTTTGCACTTCTTTGCACTGAATTTCAATTACCACATTTTGGATCATCTTTCCATGTTACCTAGGTCCTTTCTCATTCTATTGACACCCTCTGCAGTGTCTATCCTGTTGCAGATCTTGGTGTCATCTGAAAATAGGCAAATCTTCCCCTCCAGTGCTTCTGAAATGTCACTAATAAAGATATCAAAAAGGACTGACTCCAGGACTGATCCCTGAGGCACCCCACTGGACATCCCCTTCTCTTCAGAGTTAATCCCATTTACTACCACCCTTTGTTTCCTGTGCCTCAACCAATTTCTAACCCAGTTCTCCACTTTGTGGCCAACCTCCAGACTACCCAACTTGTAACTTGCTTACCAGGTTCTGTGTGGAATGATGTTGAAGGCCTTATTGAAACTGAGCTAGGCTATGTTCACTGCTCCCCCCAATCCACCTCCTTCATCACTTAGTCAAAAAAGTCTATCAGGTTTGTTTCACATGACCTTCCTGCTATGAATCCATGCTGCCTCAGATCCTGTGCTCCACTAGATTCCAAGTGTTCCACAATCCTTTCCTTAAGCAGCACTTCCGTGATCCTGCCTACCACTGAGACGAGGCTGGTCTATAGTTACCTGCTTCCTAGATGTGCCCTCCTCCAGTCTTCTGGAACCTCTCCTGTATTGAGTGACTCACTAAACAGGGCTGCCAGTGATGCTGCAAGCTCCTTCAGATGTTTCTTTAGTATCCTGGGGTGTATAACATCAGGTCCCATCATTTTGTCCACCTTTAGTTTTGTGAGTTCCTCCAGGACTCTGTCCTCCAAAAATAGAGTGGTGCTAAACCCCCCCCATGATTCTCTTGTCCAATTGTGGTCCCTTTCCTATCTCCTCCTCAATGACCACTGAGCAGAAGTATTCTTTCAGTCATTCAGTATAGATGCCTTTTCTAGGTCCTCTCCACACACACCCCATCCTCCCCTCTAAGTCTTACAATTCCTCTCTTGGCCTTCCTCCTATCACTGATGTACCTATAGAATGCCTTGTTCCCTTTCTTTATCATCTGTGCTAATCATTCCTGTTTTTGCCTTTGCACCCCTTACCACCTTTCCTGACTCCTTCTGCTTGTCCAGGTACACCACCTTATCCTCAACCCTCTGTGACGCCTTGTAATTTCTGAAAGCCACCTTTTTGTCCCTAACTTTCCCTGCCACCTCCCTTGAGAATCATAATGGTTTGCTCCTTCTCTTTCCCTTCATTTTCAGCCTGATGCACTGATTTGTCACTTCCACTATGGCTTATTTTAGGTGTGCCCACTGCTCCTCAACCTCCCCCCCACCTCCTTCTTTGCTAGGGCTTCTTTATCTCCCTCCCCATCCTTTCAAAATCCACCCTCCTGAAGTCCAGAACCCTTGCTTTTGTGTGGTTCACCTGTGTTGCTGTACCAGTGTTAAACCACACCCTATGGTGGCGACCGGACTCTAGGTTACCATCTACCTGGACCTCCGTAATCCTGTCCCCATTAGTCAGTACAAGGTCTAGAATTGTCTTGTCCCTGGTGGGCTCCTGCACCAGCTGCCTGAGTCCTGCCCCCTACAGGGCTTCAATGATGTCTTGGTTCCAGGATGAGGCTGTTACTTGGATGGTCCAGTCCCCATCTGGCATATTAAAATCACCCAGCAGCAGTACCTCCCCCTTAGCTGCCATCCCATGTATTTCCTCTGCAAAAGCCTTATCTACCTCCTCCCACTGCATTGGAGGCCTGTAGATCACCCCGTGCAGATTGCTGTGCCATTGCCTGGCTCAAAGGTGACCTACAGTGCCCTGGCCTCTCCCTTCCTACCCTGAACCGCGGCCACTTTAATACCTTCCCTGACATAAAGGGCCACCCTCCTCCCTTTTATCCCCCTCTGTATCCCTCCTGAACAGAGCATACCCTGGTATGTTCACCTCCCAGCCATGGATTCACGTGCCACCATGTCCAGGTTTGCCTCTGCTATCACTGCCATCAGGTCTCGGATTTTATATCCCAGACTACTTGCATTTGTAGACATAGCCGACCATGCTTCGTTGCCTGCCCCTCCCCTTGTAGTCCTGCCTTTGCCTTCCTGTCCCCTCTTTCCAAGTCTGGTTGATTTCTGTTCCTGCCTCCCTACTGCCTCCATTTTCTTTTTATCCAGCTCCGGTATAATTGTCAACAGCTTTTTCTCTCCATCCTCCCTGCTAGGTTTTCTACCCTGTGGGGATGGGCTGCCTGAGTCTCCCTGCTCCCAGCTGCCCCTCTTACCCAGTTTAAATGCTTGTGAAGGAAGCATTTAAACCTTTCATTGAGGACGTTAGTCCCCTCCCTAGACAGATGCAGGCCATCCGCCTTGTACTGGGACACATTGCTCCAGGTGGGTCCCAAGTCCCCAGTGAAGCCAAAACTCCTTTCTTCACACCAGACCTTCAACCAATAGTTTAAACACTTGTGAAGGAAGCATTTAAACCTTTCATTGAGGACCGCAGTCCGCTCCCTAGATGGATGCAGGCAATTCCTCCTTGTAC
This sequence comes from Neoceratodus forsteri, assembly GCA_016271365.2. Taxonomy (NCBI): domain Eukaryota; kingdom Metazoa; phylum Chordata; order Ceratodontiformes; family Ceratodontidae; genus Neoceratodus; species Neoceratodus forsteri. The sequence continues at coordinate 225,420,258 of CM028138.1, read as the reverse complement.
AGGGCCACATTATTTCAGGTGGGTCTCCAGTCCCCAATTAAGCTAAAACCCTTTTCTTCACACCAGGCCTTCAACCAAGTGTTGAATAGTTTGATGCAGAGATTCCTACCTTCCCCCCCGCCATGGACTAGCAGCACTTCCTTGAACATTACAGATTCATCTACCTCTCCAAGACTCCTTCCCAACTCCCTGAAATCCCCCTTCACCTGTTCTATACTCACATTTTCCCCGGCTAGGTCATTTATCCCCAGATGGAGAACAGTCCTCAGCCCCACCCCTTCTCAGGTGTCTGATGGGTTGTAAAAACTGGTAGCATGGTACAGATTGAGTACTAAGAGAGAGTCAGTCTATGACAATCATGAATTCAGGTCTGAACCATATTTGATCACTTTTTGGTTAGCTTGATCTCATGGTATAGCTGAAAATGTTATAATGAATCATAACCCAGAATATATACATAATCAGGCCAGTGCAGCTGAGATTCTTCAGCAATACATATAGAATAAAGGATGGAGAAGTGTGTGATGTGAAACTTTAATGCACACCAAGGTGTGGGATGCTACATAAACCCTGAGGACGAAGCCCGAGCGGTTTATCAAAGCATCCTATGCCGAGGGTGTGCATTAAATTCTTATACACACACACTTTCTTATCTTTTATTTTATATAATTGCTGGTCAGCAATTTTTTCCAGCCCGAGTGCTGTGTGACACACACACACACACATACACACACACACACACACACACACACTCTCTCTCTCTCTCTCTGTTTCTCTCACCCTCCTTTTCAATAAACTCCCCCTGTGGTAGCTTCAATCTAGTTCTGTGGGGCACACTCCAACAGCCCCCACCCAGCAGCCACTAATGAAGCAGCAGCTTACAGCTCCTAGTGCAGATTTCCCAGCTATGCAGCTGTCCTCAGTCCCTCTTGCCCCACAGTAGGCTGAACACAGCACAGCAGCCTCCAGCTCACTCTGCTCCCACTTTAATGAATTCATTTTTTTAAGTTACAGTTGAAATCATGATTGTGATGGTGCTTACCTCTCCATGTAGGTAGACAGCCACAGAGCCATTCCCACTGACAGTGTGTGTGTCACCTGAAGCCGGCGAACCGCAGAATCAACCAGATACTTTTTTTTGTATTTAAAGGTAGGATCAACCAGATAGATAAAAAAATTATTAGGGGAAGGCGAGAGTCTTGTTGTAGCGCTCCTTGCTAACAAAGATATGGAGTCTCCATGATTTAGGAACTGTTTAGCCAGCCCACACAGAGAACAGGAACCAATGAGGGATTGCTCACCTCTGACAGATGGAGCGTGTGTTTGTTATAATAAGCAGCCGGTTATTAAGGCAAATAATAACTGGCTGAGCCCTTAGAAAATAAACTGCTCACCAGTTATTATAACACAATTTAAAGCAGCAGTGCATGTTAACAGTGAACATTTTGACTTACACATTTTAATTTGATTTTTGATTGCCCCTTATCTTCTGTCTTACATGAATACATATTATTCCCTATTTTGAGTCTGCTTTAGCACTTTTTTGACTTTTAAAATAATAAAGGAGCATTCCCTTTAAGATGGCCTAGTCCAGGGTTTTATTAGTATTCTCAACTGTTTTTAACACCTATTGTTTAACTTCAGTTTTCTTGTAGCTACAGTACAGTGTAATGAGCTAATGTGCAGAAGACAGTCTCACCATTAACTTATAGTGCAATAACTGTACTAAAACAGATAAGAATAAGGATAAAAACCTGCTCTTTGTCATAGTAAAAGGTGCACTCATTTATTATTTCAAAAGTAAAACAAGGTATTAAAGCATACTCAAAACAGGGAAAGAAGAGTATGGTACAAGACTGGAGATAAGGGGCACTCTAAAATGGAATAAAAAAGTACAGGTCAAAATGTTCTCTATAATATGGACTTCTGCTTTAATATACTGTCTTTAATACAGAGTACCACAAAATACTTTGCAAAGTAATCATGCGATACATATGTCATTTAAAGAGCACATTTTCCTGCTCTTTTTTTAACCTCCCCCCAGAAACACTGTAGGAGCCTTACCTGCTCCAAATTCCCTGGTGCAAAAATTATAATTTTTTTGTGGCCACAATATGGGAGGGAAGGGATCTTAATTTGGCTGCATGGAGCCAAGAACCTGATCTATTCCACTTCCCAGTTTGGAGATATGCCCCCACACTCTCATATTTTGTGATATAATAGTATGGAGAGCATGGAGGCACACTCCATAGACTTTTATATGGACCTGTTTTAAGTTCTTTTTTAACATCTTAGGGTGCCGATTTCCATAAATCAAGGCCACTGCTGAACTAACAAAGGCCTGCAAAAAGAATTGCAAAGGCTGGAGAGGTGACCCAGGGTTTGGCAGCTGAAATTCAATGCCAAAAAGTGCAAAGTGATTCACAAAAGGAACAAGATCCCCAGAACAGAGTATTGGATGGGAGAGTTTAAACTAGACACTACTTCTGAATAAACAGACCTAGAAGTTATCATAAGTGACCCTCTTAAACAATCTAGCCAGTGTAACAAGGAATACAGAAAGGCAAACAGAGTGCTGTGGTATATTGGGAGGGTTTTTTACAGCAGGAGGAAAGAGGTATTACTACCTCTCTATAGCTCACTGCTGAGACCACATCTGGAGTACTGTGCTCTGTTCTGGAGTCCTTACTTAAGGAATGACAGGGATAGGCTGAAGATGGTACAGCGTAGGGTAACCAACATGATTCAGGACCAGCAGGACAGATCCTGTGAGGATCAGCTTAGGACACTGGACATGTACTCGCTCGAGGCAAGACTAGAGAGAGGGGGGATATGATAGAGACCTTCAAGTTAGCTATAAATAAGGTAGATTACAAGGACCTATACAATAAGAGTAGCAAATTTATAACACAAGGTCATGAGTGGAAGCTGGTGGTGGAGGGAGGTTCAGGATGGATATGAGAAAGCTTTTTTCACAGAGAGAGTGGTTGAACCAAGTAACAGTCTGCCAGTGGAGGTGGTGAGCACCTAGCCCATTAATGGTTTCAAACAGGGTTGGGACAGAGTTAATGATTACTGTAGTTACTCAGTTGGGTAACAACAAAACAGGGAGCAAGGGAGCTGACAGTATAGACAAAGATCCGGTACTAACATAAGGTCTCAGGGTAAGACAGGGTGTTACTGGCAGCCTGGATGGATCATTGTTTTTTCTTTTCTGCCATCACTGTTTATGTTTCAGTGTTTCTATGTCCCCACTGGCACAGCCTTCCCAACTCCCACGCAATGCAATAACAGTTTATCCCCAAAAGATTATTAGCACTCTATTAATAATATACATGCAACACAAAAGAGCAACCAAACAGGGATTACATTTTAGTGGAACAGCAATAAGGAGAGATTGGGTATATAGTGCTTGTGTAACTTGCAGTACTTTTTGTGGCTTTACTCCATTCCCACCCTTGAGTAGTAGGTAGGTAGGTAGTAATTTGAAGGAAATAGAAGACCCAGGAGCAATGGTGAGAAGAGTGCCAGAGAAGGAGGAGGAGGAGGGGATGATGGAGGATGAAAAAACACTCCCTAAGCAAGGGAGGTGTGTTAGAGGAGGGCTTATGTAGAGGTTGTGGGAGGAGCTATTCCCCACATTGAACCTTGGGCAAGCCCTCCCATTCAATGTTAGTGGAATAGCAATAAGGAGAGATTGGGTATATAGTGCTCGTGTAACTTGGAGTACTTTTTGTGGCTTTACTCTATTCCCACCCTTGAGTAGTGGGTAGGTAGTAATTTGTAAGGAATAGAAGGCCCAAAAAGAAACCTCCTCCAACTCATGGAGAGTATGACCCCCTGGCACTCAGGAGAAAAAAAAAAAACAGGTGGAGGAAATCTCTGAGGACCCATGGCCAGAGGTCTGCCCATCCTTCTGGGCATACTAAATGGAGAAGGATCTAGGTATTAGTAACCATAGCTAATTTGAGGTTGGTGAGCTGCTTGGAGAGACAATAATCCAGCTTTGATCCATGGATGATACCAATCACATCATGAGCCTGAGGTTGAAGAGGAGATCTGTTCTGAATGAGCAATAGAATCCTAAGTATAAAGTAAATCCAAGTGAAGGAGGACAAGGAAATCCAAGTATCCAAGATGATGAATGATGCTTATCCAACGAAATTGTAATAGGCAGAGGGATCATGACTGGATCGATAAGATACTAAACTGGGAATGGTGGAACTGCAATGGTAGAAGAAGTGGCTTGGCAGAAGACACCAGGAGGAAGGAGTGCTGTGTGGCTGGACTTCTCTACTGGGACTAAAGAAGTAGAACTCTTGTACTTCGACCTTTAATTTAGGGTAAAAAAACAAACTAACAAACAAAACAAAAAAAATGAGTGTGTTTGTCTGCGTTAACTGAACTGAATGGTTATCTGAACAGCTATCTAGGTGTAAATCTCAGGTGATTGAAAGGGCTTGATAGCTGTGCAGTTTAAATTACTTGTAGAAAGATCTAGTAAGTAGGGGTAGTGGCTTAGCTAGAAGGAAGCTAAATTTAAAGACTGCCTTTGAAAGATTCTGTCAGTAGCTTGGCAGAAGACACCAGGAGGAAGGAGTGCTGTGTGACTGGACTTCTCTACTGAGACTCAAAGCTAGTTCTACTTTTATAGACACAGGATTTGACTGACAATGGAGCTTCCTGTTTGGGAACAGGAAGTGAGTGATCACAGAGCCACCAAAGACCCACCATCCTAGAAGGGCAAGAGTAGCTCTCCATCTCCCTCTAGCTGCTGGAGGCCTGCCTCTGAGCAAGTAAGGGGTCTACTGAGAAATATATGATATTCTTGTCTCAGAACAGGACAATCAGGAGCTTAAAGGGCACAGAGGCAGAAAGTAAGTAGACAGAGAAGAGAAAAAAAAACAACAGAGAAAAGAGTAAGGATTCCAAACAACAGTTAAGGGGCCAGAAATAAGACTTGATAGGAGTGGTGCAGTTCAGTGGCTGTGGAGAAGCAGTCTTCCGGGAGACATTCTGGAGGATGCAGTTTTGTCCCATCTGCAGGCACCTCTCTGGGCTGAGGGAGGAGGTTGCTCATCTCCAGGCTGAGTTGGCCAGGATTTGAGGGACCTCCTCTTCCATCCAGGGACCACCAGTGCCACTGCCGTTGCCTCAGAGGTTGCCAAGAAAGAGGAGTGGTTGGACCACAGTGGGCTCAGGGAGGGTGAGGGTGGTGGAACAGAGGTGTATCCCTCCAGTTGTACCTCTCCATAATTCTTATGCCATTCTGGCAAAGTGTGGTTCCTCTATGGAGGCACCTGCAGTGGAGACCAAGGAGGATGCTGGAAACCTCCACAAAGGAGACCCACAGGAGGGTGGCATGGGACCCCACAGGGGAAGGAAACAACTTCTGGTGGAGGACTCCATTGTTAGGAAGGTAGAACTGGGGAGGAAGGGGAGAGGGAGGTAAGGTGCCTGCCTGGTGCCATGGCTTGGAGGGACAGGGAGCGAATCCTCAGGATTGCCGGAGCAGCTGCACAGGGGAGGAAGCTGGATGTCATTGTTCACCTAGGGACAAATGACCTGGCTAAGAAAGGGATTAGAGCAGTGCAGGAAGAGTTTGTAGAATTGGGGAGGGGCCTTAGACAAGTAGCACGCATGGTAACCTTCTCGGAGGTGCTGCCCATCTATGGCGTAGGAGAGGCTAGGGTGTTCCGCATCATGGGATTCAATCAGTGGTTGAAAAACTGGTGCAGTGCTCAGGGATTTGGCTTCACTGGGGACTGGGGTCCACCTGGAGTGATGCAAGCCTATACTGGCATGATGGGCTGCATCTGTCCAGGAGAACCAGGATCCTAGGTGATGAGTTTAAATGCTTCATTGGCAAGCATTTAAACTAGCCAAGGGGGAGGTACTGGAAAGGAGCAGGGAAATCCTAGCCCCCCAAAAAAATCTCGGTAGTAAGTGCGGTAAACACCAACATAGAGGTGGCAATATGGAGAAGGGCAGGGGTAAATGGGGAAAGTGACAAAGGCAAGAAGGACAGGGAAGGCGCAAAAAGGAGTAAGGCCATCAGGAAATGGAGGGTAATGAGTACCAATGACCGTAGTCTGGGCAACAAGCTCCCTGAGCTGGTGGCCTTGATGGAAGAGGGATGCCTGGATATCGTAGCAGTCACAGAAACATGGTACACAGAGAACCATGACTGGATTGTTAACATACCAGGGTACATAACCTACAGGAGAGACAGGAAAGGGAGAAGAGGGGGAGGAGTAGCTCTCTATGTAAAGGAAGGGATAAAAGCAACTCAACAAAAGAGTAAACAGGGAGGAGAGGAGGCACTGTGGGTCACCTTGGAGACTGGAAAGGGCACCACAATCCACACAGGGGTTGTATACAGACCCCCATGTCAGGGGAAGGGAATGGACAAGGATATGATAGAAGACATTTTTTAGGATGGCAGAGAAAGGGGAGATACTGTTGATGGGAGACCTGAATATGCCAGATGTTAACTGGAGCACATTTGCTGCAGCCACATCCAATAGCAGGGCCATTCTCGATGCCCTTCCGGTGGCAGGCCTCAGACAGCTAGTTTCAGAACCCACTCATGAGGGAGCAATCTTAGACCTCATACTCTCAAATGGGGGCAGTGAGAGGATCTCAGATCTAGAAGTGGGTTACCATCTGGGAACAAGTGACCATCAAACAGTGTGGTTCATGTTAAACTCAGCTACAGAGTCAAGCCATACAAAAGTGATGGTACTGGACTTCAGGAGGGCTGACTTTGGCAAGATGGGAGAGTGCCTCAGAAAAGCACTAGCAAATAGGCTAGAAGGAGGGGTGGAGCAACAATGGAGAATCATCAAAACTGCCATCACAGAGGCAACAAGCTTTTGTGTGAAGCAAATAAACAAATCAAAAGGAAAGAAAAAGCCACTATGGTTCTCAAAATAGGTGGCTGGGAAAGTCAAGGAGAAAAAGATAGAAATTCAGGAAGTATAAGGAAACACAGAAGGAGCAGGACAGAGAGCTGTACCAGTTAAGGCAGAAGGAAACAGGGAGGGAAGTCAGAATAGCAAAGGCCCAAACTGAGGAAAAGATAGCCAACTTGGTTAAGAAGGGGGATAAAACCTTTTATAGATACATCAGAGAGCGTAGAAAGACAAAGGGAGGGATAGTGAGGCTGAATAGAATGAATGGTGGGTGGGCAGAGGGAGACAGTGAAAAAGCAGGGATACTGAATGAATATTTCTGCTCAGTATTCACAAAAGAGGATGGGGAAGTGCCTAATCCAATTAACAGAAGTACTCTTGATGGGGGGTCAATCCCAGCCCTTTCACAGAAGAATGGGTTCTGCAAGAACTCCTAAAACTGAAGGTGGACAAAGCAATGGGGCCTGATGGAATTCACCCTAGAATTCTAAAAGAATTAAGTGGGGAACTAGTGAAACCACTGACTACTCTTTTTAATAAATCATGGGAGGATGGTGTGGTACCCGAGGACTGGAGGAAGGTGGATGTGATTCCCCTTCACAAAAGTGGGACCAAGACAGAGGCAGGAAACTATAGACCTGTCAGTTTGACTTCTGTGGTAGGGAAGTGATGGAGTCACTTCTGAAGGAAAGAATTTTGTTGAGTACCTAGAGGCCAGTGGGGCACAGGACCCAAGGCAGCATGGGTTCACAGCGGGAAGGTCATGTCAGACGAATCTAATAGATTTCTTTGACTGGGTGACCAAAGTAGTAGACCAGAGAGGGGCTGTGGACATGGCCTACCTAGACTTTAGCAAGGCATTTGACACAGTACCACACAAAAGATTAATAGTTAAATTAACCAGTCTAGGAGTGGGTCCCAGGGTGGTAGCCTGGGTAAAGCATTGGCTGGACAACAGGACACAGAAGGTAATTGTAAATGGAGTCCACTCTGAAGGAAGAGGGGTTACTAGTGGGGTACCTCAGGGTTCAGTACTGGGTCCAGTCCTTTTTAATGTCTTTATAAGTGACATTGCAGAGGGACTGGAAGGAAAAGTAGGCCTCTTTGCAGATGATGGAAAGACCTGCAACAGGGTTGATACACAAGGAGGTGTGGAAAGGATGAGCAGGGACTTGGCAAGGTTGAAGGAATGGTCAGAAGTATGGCAGCTAGGATTTAATGCAAAGAAGTGCAAAATAATGCACCTGGGAAACAAGAACCCACGGGAAGATTACACAATGGGGGGAGAGGTAGTAACAACAACAAAAAAGGAAAGGGACCTGCAGGTAATCATATCAGATGACCTTAAGGTTAGCAAGCAATGTGAGAAGGCAGTAGAGAGGGCTGGGGGTATACTGGGATGCATAGGGAGAGGCATCACCAGCAGAAAACAGGAAGTTGTTATCCCTCTGTACAGACAGTTGGTGAGACCCCATCTGGAGTACTGTGTCCAGTTCTGGAGACCCCATCTCCACAAGGATATAGACAGGATAGAGGCCGTCCAAAGGAGGGCAACTAAAATGGTGCAGGGTCTGCAAGAGAAGCTGTATGAGGAGAGATTAAAGGAGCTTAATATGTATACCCTTGAAGAAAAAGGGAGAGGGGGGACATGATAGAAACTTTTAAGTACCTCAGTGGAATCAACAAAGTCCAAGAGAGTAGCATCTTTGAGAAAAAGAGAAGTGCAAGAACAAGGGGACACAATTTAAAGATGGGGGGGCGGTTCCCGGGCAATGTGAGGAAGTATTTTTTCACAGAGAGGGTGGTGGATGCATGGAACAGCCTTCCTGAGGAGGTTGTGGGGTCTAAAATGGTGGGAGAATTCAAGAATGCATGGGACAGACTTAAGGCAATTCTTGTGGGGGGTAGGAAGAAATAGGCTGTTGGTTAACTAGGATCTGCGGCCTATCCTGTAAGTAGGGAAATGGGCAGACTAGGTGGACCAAGCGGTCCTTATCTGCCGTCAAAGTCTATGTTTCTATGTAAGTGATTAGTGAATGATCCAACTTGTGAGAGGCTCAAATGTAAGGGTATGGTCTGGAGGCTAGGTATTCTGTATTGAATGAGGAGTTCGTAAAGAAACATCCATAGAGTAGAATTTGTAGAAGTCTTTGAGTGCCATGGAGATGATGGTTCGTTCTTGATCCAAGGATGATACAGCGTGAATGATGATACTGAAGATGAAGGTTACATCTTTCTGTAGGGATGGTAAAATCCTATGTGTACAGCAGATCCGGTTAAAGAAGGGCTAATGTAGACCATACTTCCAAAGTGATAAAGGATGGATGTCCAAGGGATTGTATGGGGGTTATGAGGTGTGACAGCAAGATGAGATTGATATAAGACTGGACAGTACACTGTGTTAGTTGTGATGATTAGTAAAGTTATGAGTGACTGCTCCAATTTGTATACGGTTTGATATTCGAGATAGTCTGACAGTAAAGAATCAATTAGTGAGCGAAAGTCACTAGGTAAGCATCCCAGAGTAAAATGAGTAGAGGAGTTTGAGTGCCTGATAAGAGTAATGCCATAAGCGATTAGTAAAGCCCAGAAGATGGTTTGCATAGGCATCCAGATGGTAACCTAATGTATATGAGGATTGATTGGAAATGCAGTATAAGGAATAGATGGCTTCTTTGGTCATGATGTTCATGACTTTATGCTTAATCCTTTGTTGGTACGCTGCCTGAAGTATGTGTGGGTATTCCTGTGGTGTGATCATTTAGGACAAAGGTCTGCAACGTGAGGCTCGGGAGCCGCATGAGGCTCTATGCCTGTGTTCATGCAGCTCTGCAGTCCTTAATTGGCAAAAGTCCAATTTTATGCTTTTCAGTCTCTCTGCAACTTTGCTCCACAATAACATATTTTGGAATTGTCTGTGGAGGTCAAGCACTGAATATGCAATATCACATACACACCGATATCCTTGATAGAAACATAAAAATGTGTCAGCAGAAAAGGACTGCCAGGCCCACCCAGTCTGCCTAACAAGCTGCTGGGACTTTGTAATTTTTTACCATCCCCCCCGATCCAAGAGACCCATGTGTCTCTCCCTCGCTCCCTTGAATCCCCCCACAGTCCCTGCTCCCACCACCTCCTCTAGGAGTTTGTTTGTTATCCATCACCCTCTCCGTGAAGTAGAATTTTCTTGATGCTGGGACAATATGAGGAAGTTAAAGGAGTAGTCCACTAAGAATGTGCAAAAAATTTATGTTATGTAAAGTGTTTTGATATGTATGTTAACTCCTAGTGTGTCCTTCCCTCTATCTGCTATTTGGAGTTTTTCCTAAATTGTCTGCTAGCTGTATGGTAGTTTTATGACCCCTGGGGATCTCCATAACAAACAGTTTTATTGGCTTTCTTTCTCCCAGGATGCCCCCTGTCTCATGTAACAGTGATGTAGCCATGCCCTCAGATTTAGCATGTGTATTGCTTTAAAATTAGTTTAGCAACAGCAGAGCCTTGTAACTTCTTATTCAGGGAGCACAAATGGCAACAGCTAGTTTAGCAGATACCTGAGAGCAAGCTAACTGGGGTTTCTGTAAGACAACAGCTACTAAATTGCTCTAATTCATTATTTGTATATACATATCAAAACACTCTACATAACATATGTTTTTTCACATTCTGGGTGAACTACTCCTTTAAGCATAATTACTTATGAAAGAATATCAGCACTGCAGTGTCCACCATATTATAGGCCAGCATCAATACTACCATTTGCATTACTGACAGCAGCCAGTGGGATGTGAGGGAGAAAACTTTCAAAGGTTCATGGCAGGGCTGCCTGATGACATCATAGTTAGCATTACTGATTACTAAGGTGCTGAACAAGGCTGGTGCCAAAGTCCAGAGTATTGCACATCATGTGGCAAACCCAGTGACAATCAGCTCTGGATGCCTCACAATTGCACAAATGCTCTCTTGTAACCAAAGGGGAAGGATCATGTTGGCAGATATTTGCAGTTCAGGAAATGTTGCCAGATGTTAGCAGGATCTGCAGTACTTGACACTGAATGCAGAGGCACTAGACATGCCATGTGTTTTTATGTATAGCAGGCTGGGCTGGGTAGATGTCCATGCCCAGCCACCCATGCCTGACTAAGACATCAGTGCCCCAAGTGGGAGGGGCAGATGGACTCCTACCCTCAGATACATTGGACGGTCCAGCCAGTTATTCTGTCATCCTTCTCCATCTCTTAACAGGTGCTGAGCACTTTATGTACTGTATTGCGATAGCCTCACATCATTTGGGATCTAGGTGGGGTAAGAGGTACAACCACAGGTACATCAGGATGCTATGTAGCATTCAGATAATTAGAAAGGCAGTTGTTCCTCAGGAAGGATAGAAGGCTGTGGAGATAGAAGGAGAACTGAGTCAAGACATGCAAGGTCGTACAACTGCAAGAAATATTAAAGGGACATTGTCACCTTGTTGGTATTATTTTAGGTAAAAATCCACATTTATGATTGCATACTTTCTCTAAAATGCATTTATGTTGCTGGTTGTTTTATCTACCTCATTGCTTGTTAGAAATTAAATGCATGGTAATGTACAGCTATGCCCAGCTCTGTTTTGCTTCAAATGATTGAACTAGTATTAATGCACATTTCCTGAACATAAGATGCCGGATACAGATTGGTCAATACCAGCAGGAACATCTGCCAGAACTAGACACATAGTGGATTCCCTGCAGGGGGAGGGCCTCAAACAACTGGTACAGCAACCCACGAGAGACAGGGCTATCCTAGATCTAGTACTGACTAACAAGGAAGGGATCACAGATCTCCAGGTAGAAGGTCACCTGGGGGCCAGTGACCATCACATGGTATGGTTCAATTTGGCTACTACATCTAAATCATCCCATTCCAAGGCAAAAATATGGGACTTCAGAGGAGCTGACTTTGATAAGATGGCCAACAGAGTTAAGCTAGCCCTTGCAAAAAGAAACACAGGTGAGGGGTACAGGCAAAGTGGGCAAGCATTAAGGATGCAATACTTGAAGCAACATCCCATTGTGTTAGACAGAAAAGGAAGTGCAAAAGAAGAAGGAAACCACTTTGGTTCTCAAATACAGTAGCGAAAAGGTCAGAGCCAAAAGGCTGGCCTTCAGGAAATATAAAGGAACACAGCGGGATGAAGATAGGGAGGCATACCAAACTGCCCTAAGGGAAGCAGGGAAGGTAGTAAGGCAGGCAAAGTCCCAAACTGAGGAAAAACTAGCACTAACAGTAAAGAAGGTGACAAGACTTCTATAGATACATTAGTGAAAGGAGAAAGTCCAGAGGGGTTTGCTAAGCTTAATGGAGAAAAGGGAGCATGTGAGGAGGAGGACCCTGTAAAGGCATCTATCTTAAATAGATACTTTTGCTCAGTATTTACTGAAGAGAAGGTAGGGCAGGGCCCACAGCTCAGCATCATGGACACAGGGGGGAGGGAGGTGAGCACTACTCCCTTCACAAAAGAAAGGGTCTTACAAGAGCTCGCTAAGATCAGGGTGGATAAGGCAACGGGACCTGATGGCATACATCCCAGGGTACTTAAGGAGCTAAAGGTGGAACTAGCAGACCATTAGCAGAACTGTTTAGTGAGTCTCTGAGCACAGGAGAGGTCCCAGAAGACTGGAGAAGGGCTCATGTGATCCTGCTTCACAAGAGTGATAGCAGGGAGGAGGCGGGGAACTACAGACCAGTCAGTCTTATCTCAGTAGTGGGCAAGATTATGGAGGCACTCCTTAAGGAAAGGATAGTGCAACACCTGGAATCCATAGGGGCACAGGATCCAAGACAGCATGGGTTTGCAAAAGGAAGGTCCTGTCAAACTAATCTCATAGATTTCTTTCACTGGGCAACCAGAGTGGTGGACCAAGGAGGAGCAGTTGATGTCGCCTACTTTGACTTCAGCAAAGCTTTTGACACTGTTCCACATAGAAGATTGATAAATAAGCTGGGTAGGCTCAGGGTGGGTCAGAAGTTGGTCAACTGGGTGGCAAACTGGTTGACGGGCAGAAAACAGAGAGTGGTGGTAAATGGTATACAGTCAGAAGAGATGCAAGTCACAAGTGGGGTACCTCAGGGATCAGTCCTGGGGCCAGTCCTCTTCAACATCTTCATTAGTGACCTTGCAGATGGACTAGAGGGTAAGGCTTGTCTGTTTGCAGATGACACCAAGATCTGCAACAGAGTAGATGATCCAGATGGGGTGGGCAGAATGAGAAGAGATCTGGATAAACTAGCAAAATGGTCAGAAGAGTGGCAACTGGGATTTAATGCAAAGAAGTGCAAGATCATGCACATAGGGAAGAGAAACCCTGAAGCCACCTATAGGCTGGGAGGGGGGAGTTGCTAGCAGTCACAAAGGGAGAAAGAGACTTGGGCATCATCATCACTGACAACCTGAAATTATCCAAGCAGACCTCTAAAGCAGTAGGTAAGGCTAGGGGGGTGTTAGAATGTATTAGTAGGGGGTATCACAAGTCGTAAGAGGGAGGTAATAATCCCCTCTTTACAAGACACTGGTTAGGCCTCATCTGGAGTACTGCGTGCAGTATTGGAGGCCACACCTTCACAAGGACATTAACCAAATTGAGGCAGTCCAGAGAAGGGCAACCAAAATGGTGCAGGGACTGCATCAGAAGACATATGAGGACAGATTAAGAGAGCTCAATATGTATACCCTTGAGCAAAGGAGGGAGAGAGGATGATATGATCGAGGCATTCAAACACCTTAAGGCATTAACAAGGTGAAAGAGTCTAACATGTTTAAATATAAGAAAAATAGCAGGACAAGAGGACACAGCATGAGATTAGAGGGGACTGATTAAGGGGAATGTGAGGAAATTCTTTTCACAGAAAGGGTGGTGGATGCATGGAATGGCTTACCACAAGAAGTGGTGGCTATGAATACAGTGCAGGGCTTCAAACAGGCATGGGATAGGCATAAGGGAGCAATACAAATGACTATGAATAGAAAGGCCACTGACAGAGCAAAGGCCGATGGCACATTTATAAGGTAGAAAAAAGAAATGGGCAGACTGGATGGGTCTTGCGGTCCTTATCTGCCATCAACTTCTATGTAAGACACGCCATCAAGCAGTGCAGCCACTCATGATACAATAGTCTCCTCTACTGCCACTGCAAGAGTGGCTAGCTTGTGTTGGGGGTGTTTCCGAGTCCAGAAAAGATGCAGTGTGATGAAGTCAAGAAATGTAAACAAACATGTTTTGGTGTGGTAACACCAGTATGGTGGGCAGTCAGTTTTTTGACTTTTTAAAAGAAAAAAGGGATGTGAATCAAACTACCAGCTGCATAAACAGTCTGTATATATAATGTAAACAATCATAAAATGTGCATTTTAAACTAGGGACACTTTGAGGCTTAAGGAAGTTGACAGTGTTCCTTTAAGCAATATTAAACAGAGCTTTGCCAATGTTAAGGTGGCACTGATGCTGTGAATCAGTCATACATTTTATGATAAACTGGCACACCCAAGAAAGAAAACAATCACAGAAGAAAACATAACCTTTCTAGAAGACTGGGGTGCTTTTGGTTTCATCAGCGGGGTGGATGAATGTTTCAAGTGATTTGCAGCAAAAGTTTCCAAAAAGTATTACTGATTCCAGAGCATGTCCCAACCAAACATCCTATATATGCCAATAATATGTGTGGTAGGGGTGGCCAGGCTCACTCCTACCTATGCTGAGACACAGGAAGGTTGCACCAGAGAACAGAGGCCAATAGAGCAGGACTCTTTCAGTTTCTCCAAGAGATTTACCTGAAGCATGTATTAGGAATTCATTTTAAGTTAATAACCATTTGCCTTTTCAGCTACAAAATCATGGCTAAAACTCCTTTGATTCTCTTAGGGAGGATCTGGAGAGGAAGCTATCCAGTGTGGTTTCTTTGTGCAGTGTTCAAACTGATTAACATATGCTTTATTCAAATAGCATCGTGGGATGAGTTTAAGCTAAATTATGCACTACAAAAGACCTCTGCTATGCATACGCTCATATGGCTCTCTGATGATCAGACTGGTCATGCCAGGAGGACATGTGGCTCCCAATCCTGAAAAGGTTGCAGACCCCTGATTTAGGAGATGCACTGAGGTGGCATAGGTGTTTAAATTTATGGGTAATCCTGATGCTGAAGTGCATGAGAAAAGCCTGGGGTGGATGAGAGGATGAGTCTGTAGGCTGGATTGGTAATGAGATCAATAAATACAGGATACCATAAGATTTTGTGCTATAGCCGATAAATACCAATTGGGATGCAAGGTTGAGTTGGTGAATTTGTCTTCGTTGTTATGGATTGCCAGATAGAATTCAAAAGAGCCAGTTCTCAATGACGGTCTTTACTGTAGAGATTAACAAAGTTACTTTAAGAAGAAGAGGTTGAATGGTCCACTGGAAGAATGGTTAACCTGGCAGAAAGTACTAGGTGGATAAGTGCAGATAATAGTATAAGGAATAACGATGTCTGGGCGTAAAATCGAAGGTGTGGATGGCGTGCAGTCAGGAATCAGGTAGACAATGGAGATCCCACAATGAATATTCTGGACAATATCTGTGCAATTTCTATAACAAGCCATGACTGTTGGGAAGTAGGAGTCGAGTAACTTGGTCATTAGAGTCACTGTTGAAATAAGAGGCTGCATAAAGTAAAAATGATGAGGTCCATAGTTGAATGAGTTATCTTGCGATTCCCGGTACCTGTAGAAGCGATGCTGATTACGAAGTCTGAATAGAACAGAAGGATTTAAGTCCTTTCCATGTATGAGGATGTCCAATGTGACAAGGCATCCGAGGAGTCATGGTGATTGGATGGACAGGAATTGAAAGGTATATCTAATAGAGACAGAGGAGATCTTCTAATTGTCTAGGTGAATGGGATTCCATAAATGATTGCGAAGAACTGAATGGACAATGTGAGACTTCTGTGATAACGTAAGAGTCTATGGGGCATGTGAGCCAAGCAATGTTTTGCTGGCATAAGTGTTACTCCAGAGTAATGAATAAATGATCAACTGAGTTGTGGAAGGTACTGTTAGAAGGGCAGGAGTAGAAGTAGGGGAGGGATTGAGTGGAAAAAGCAGATGACTCGTTGGGAATACTGGTCAGAAATGAGGTACAAGGCCCAAAAGAGCCATAGCAAACAGTGCAAAGCCCCAAGCCAGCAAGACGAAGAGGAGAAGGCAGCCATTCACATGAGACGGAAGTACAGAGTGGATCCTGAGCAACTGAAGGAAGAAGCAGAGGATGCTATGGGCCAGGCGAAGCTGGACAACATCCAGAGCAGGAAGGAACAGGAAGATGTCAGTACCATGGTGAATGGCAGTGAAGTGCGAGAATGATGAAGAAAGGCATAGGATGATGATCCATGGAAGTCAAGGAGCTAAGCCAAGACCTATGAGCAACAGAAGTCCCACATCAGATGAAGACTGAAAGTGACCAGAGAAGAGAATAGAAAGTGATGGAGCGACAAAGGATGAAATTCCAATCAACAAAGAAAACCAGTTCATACGACAGCTGGATGGAGAACCTATAGCAAGGAAGTCCATGAGGCAGGTGACCAGGAATGTGAAGAATTGGACAGGCCAGCAGGATCCATATGAGGAGGGAAGATTACCAAAAGGGGCTAGAGAATGAAGGTCCATGGAAGAACAGGATGTCGAGTAGAATCAGTCAAATCAGAAGGGTCCAGTAATGGAAGGGACATGGCAAATTAACTTGATGGATGCAACCAATCAAGGGGAGGTCCTGGTTCTGCAGTCAAAGTCACAGGCAGAGCTGAGGATGAAAGGCTGGAGGAGTGAAATGTCCTGGACCTAAAGTGAAGCAGCAACCTGCATTAGGGCGAGAAGAAGACATCGGACACAGCAAAGTGAACTAGGGCCATAGACCCGGCAGGTAGACTCTGTAGTGCGTACATGTTGAGGCTGAAAGAACAGCTGCAGTGAGGAGAATGAAGACCGCTCAGCAGTAGGAGATCCCAGTCCAGAAAGGTCGTGACATCAGGTAGCAGGTGGAGAAAAACACATGAAGCAGTGGAATGGAGGAAATACATCCAGAAGGGATGAGTGAAGTATGAAGATCTGAACTGGATGTGATTAGGAATGGAGGATGATGAGAACGAGGTTGGACATCCAGATTTGAATGGCAATCTGCATCGGTGGAGATGCAAAGGTGGAGACAGTACATGTCAGAGTCAGGCTCCTGGCTGTGGAAGGCAGCAGATAGGACGATGAGTCTAGGCTGCAGACAAGGTAAGATGGAGAAGTAAGTAGGGCAAAGTCCTGATCCTGAAGGAAGAGGCAGCCGGGCATTGGGCTGAGAGCATATAGATTGAAGCATAAGACCGTAGTTTCAGACAACCATCAGACAGCATAGGTGGACAGCAGTAACCTGAAGCAGTATAAGTAGCATGATTATGGTATGCAGAAAACAAAAGTTCAGTTCCCAAAGGGAAGCGGCAACTGGTATAAGGTAGAGAAGGCATGGTACTGGTCTGTAGATTAGAGACATAGCTTCCATCCCTGGTAGTCATGGCGAGCTAACCTGCACTCAGTGTAGATAAGCAGAGTTAGGGACAGAGGATGTCAAGCTGCTAAGCAGTAGGTAGTTCTGTTCCCGAAGGGAAGCAGCAACTGTATGAGGTAGAGAAGGTATGATAACAGTTCATATATGGTAGACATGACTTCCCATCCCCAGTCGTCGGGGCAGCAAACCTTCACTCAATGCAGTCAAGCAGAGTTGGGGACAGATGTCAGGCTGGTAGTAGTAGTGGGATGTAATGATTGAAATGGACTCCCATCCCCGGTAGACGGGAGAAGCCTACCTTCACTCAGCACCCCAGAAAGTGCTAGTTAGGGATGGAGACTGGAATACTGCTGGTATAGGCTGACCAACGCACAGCACTGCTGTGGAGAGAGAGGAGAGAAGTAATGGAGCAGGTATAAAACAGTAAAAGAATTAGTAGATAAAAAGATAGCTATGGAGGTAATGGATGAAATGGCAACACAGAATAAGACAGGTTGGTGCAGCTAGATGATGGAATGAATAGAATAAGCTCTGGATGAATGGTGAGGAGAATGTTGCCCATGGTTGGATTAGTAAATTTGAGTTCTGGTTATCGAGGTGCAGATCCAAATTAGCTGTCCATGCTGGGAAGGCCTTGCTGTATGGTACAGGCCACTGGGCTAAGGAATGAAGGAGCTGATGGAGATTGTTCAAGCCTGACATATTATACAAGTCAAGGAATAAGTGCTTCCAGTGTTCAGGTATAGGTAAGAGAAATGAGAGGAGTGCCAGGTAGAGAATGCATGAGCTAGATCACATATAATAGCGTGAAGCTCTTGGGTTGCAGCATTCAATAAAGTAGGTTTGCAACCATAGCCGCCTTACCCCCAACAGTGATAGCAGTGGAAGAAATGGAGTGAGAAAGGAAAAATATAGAACTGACACGGGCCTTTATGGACACCGGTAGGCAGTGGTAGAGAAAACAATGGCTGCGGTGCCTAACTAACTTGAGAGTGAGAGGAGACTCCAGGCTCTTTCGCACAGCATCGCTGGCATGTAGATAGCTGTGGCCATGCTTTCCGAAATGCTGTGGATCAGCGTTCAGATGGCATAGCCAGTGGAGCACTGTAGATGCTCCCATCAAACTTCTGGCGATTCGAGTAGTGTTCCGGCCAGGAAGGGGGTGTGGGTATGGGATGGGTCTCCTACTATAGCGCCACAGCTCGAGGATGGGTCTTCCGACCTGAGTGCAGCTAAATCCTGCTTCTGGCTCTGTAAATAGAGCAGAATTTGGGAATGTGTTTTTTAGTGCAAACCAAGGACTAAAATTAAAGGAAAAACTGTCTCAGAGTAGAGCTGTGATGTGGCATGTGATTATGAATATGCATATACGCATGCCCACTGTCAGGGCTCCACTCTAAGCCCATGTTTGTTTGTTTTTATTTGAGCCCTTGGTTTGTGATAAAACACACTTTCCTGAGTTCAGCTTTCTGTACACTGCCAGAAAGGACATTTAGCTGAGCCCGGGTAGAAAAAATCCTTAACCTGTGGGCATTGTCAACCACAAGTGCAGACTGGGAAAAGCCTGTTACAGTGTTGTAGGTGGTGTGGGCAATTCACACAGCAAAATGAAATGCCACAAGATGTCCGCACCACCATGCAAACCCCACAAAACAGGGATCGTGACCGCAACAGACTGAAACACGAAATGGCCAAATTGTGGCATTCAGACGTGCACAGTGGCAATGATCTTGCGGCTGTGCACCTCCAGGAACACCGCAGAATCAGCCATGTGAATGAGCCTTCCAAGTTCAGCCCTGGTCCAAAGTTGCATTGTGCTGTGACATGTCCCACTCCCTGCTGAGTTGCAAATAGCATGTTCAGGCCATGCATTGCTGCAGACAGTGTCAGAGATAAACTTTGACACAGATATGGAGAAAGAGTCGAGGTGCACCGTGAGGTGGTTCCAGGATAGGAGAAGGGGAGATATGAAACCCAGCAGGGTAACCGGTAGGGTTAGCATCGGGGCCAAGCAAGCCAAACAGGTGGAGCGATGTGACTACGAGAAAGAAGTGGACCGGAGTGAGGAAGACAGAGATACAAGCACCAGCTGCATTGGGCAGAAGCCATAAGGGTAAACAGTGCTAGGAGAGTGTTGTTTGGTGCAGGGAAGCCCAAAAAGAAAAACGGGACAAAATAAGAGGTTAGGGGCACCAGCCAGAGGAAACAGGCAGACAATAGATGAAGGAGACCAAGACAAGGTAACAAAAATTTCACCAAACACAGGAGGGGAGAAGGGAGGGAGAAAAAGAAACCAGAGCAACAGCGAGATGAAGGAGCAGCCACACAAGCCACGCAGGAGCCCATGGAAAAACACTCCCTAAGCAAGGGAGGTGTGTTAGAGGAGGGCTTATGTCGAGGTTGTAGGAGGAGCTATTCCCCACATTGAACCTTGGGCAAGCCCTCCTATTTATTGAGGTATCTGGAATGAGGTCCTAGGGATGAAAATGGAAGGGTTAAATTGAATGCAATGCCATTGGCTGGTCTTCCAGAACTCTACTAGTCTCTGCCAGAAATAATAATAATACAGCCTGCTCCCAATCAAGCACACCGTATTCCTGGCCAACTGTACTGTTGAGCTGCTACCCTAATCCCTACTGGCACCAGTAAATATCCTCTGTTCTAGTGAGCTCCAAGGTGAATCCTGGATACTCAGATGTTGGATCTTCGTAGACTTGATGATGCTGCACGTGATTGGCTGGCATTGGTGCACTTAAATAATGACAATCTGTAGCAACCTCCAAATTGTTATCCTGGCTGGATGAGTTAGTCTTACAGCTTGTTATTGCTGCTGCTAGGTAGAACTATGAGCAGGATAGGTGTTACAGGATCCAAGAGTCCTGTTTGATTATTCACAGTAAGTAAGAGAGTTCAAGTTTATTTTTAATCAATCAACTGTCAAGCAATTACGATCACATGCACATACATATAAAGCACATGATTTTGAAGTACAATACATTTTTGAAAAAATGAATACCTATATGCAATACAAATAATGTGATGCCACCTGAAAAAGTAAATGAAATTATATTTAGACATAGCTATATACTATTTTGTAGGCACTTGCAAATCTCATGTTATGCTGAGTCTGGCAGGAGTCCTGATTCTATGTACCCACTCCATTCCACAGACCAAGATCGCTTCACATGTTCCCTCAGCTCTCCCCTGCCAATTACTCTTTCTGGCACCTCACACAAATTCAGCTGGGCTCTCACTGTGTCAGTCTTTCACACTTTCTGGCTGTTTTGAGGATCCAAGGCCTCCTCAACTCCCCTCCTATGGCAATTTGCACAGTGGCCTTAGGGCCTGCCAGTTCTTTTTCCACTCAAACACCTCTGGTCTGCATCTGGGAAACTTCCTCTAGCTACATGCTAAGGCTCAGCTGCAGGGTAGCTTACCTTTGCAAGTAGATGTCTTCAGCTGCAGATTTCAGTATCTCTCTCCTTTATTGCTGCGAGCTGTGGTCTGCTTCTCAGTGGCTGTATAAGCACACTTCTCCCACCAAGGTCTCCACACAGTGCCCCTCTCACTAGTGCAGATGAGCGGTCTGTTTCTCTCCCCAAACCACAATGCACTTCACAGACTGAGGATGTGCTGGGAGATTCCTCAGTGAAAAAAGACAGCCTCCCAGCTCGTCAGTCTACCAGGATGATCTGTTTAGCTGTCAGTCGATGGCTGATTGACTGCCTTGCTTCTGGGCAAATAATCAAGTTCCCAAGCCCTTAGAACCCTCTGTGGCTCCATAGCAGGCTTCTAAACCTGACTGGCTGTTATGCTAGCCTCTGACCCTGTTACAGGAGTCAGAGAGGTCAGAGGTGGCTAAGGTGGCTGCCACATTTGCAGTGCATGGGACACTGATTGCAAAAGTCTGTTTTCAAAGAGCAGCTGTTCTAAAAACATATCTGTACCCTAAGGTTGTGTTAGTGAGGTCATGCTTTGTAGTCCAGCCGGGTCGGGGCAGTGATAGGGGGAGGCCATCATGCATGCCGATGCTCTACTCTATCAGTGGCAGTGGAGCAACCTTTTCTGTGTGGTGAAAGCTTCTGCACTAAAGGTGCAGAAAGCAATGAAATAATTCTGGGGCTCCCCTTCACTCCTGTTCTTGCTCCAGTCCCTGGGACTGGAGGGGACAATAACTCTGGAATAGCTGGGCTTTGTGGAGCCAAATGGTAAGCCCCCAGCAGAGAGAGAGGGGCGGAACATCCTAGAGGGCATTCTTCCCCTCTGGGGAGGGAGGCTGTGCATAGCCACCACTGTAGCACCACCTGGGTGATGACAGGTGGCATTACAGGCAAGAATCACCACTGGGTGGAAAGGCAGCTGGTTGATGCTTTGCTGCCATGCACTCAGTGTGTGCATGTGCACATGGTGTCACCAATAGCTGGCCTCTTTGAGAGAGGACGAAAATGGAAAAATGGTCTCATTGCCTGTGGATGACAAATTTCAGTATATCTGGGTCCTGTACCTCCAGTGCTCACAGACTGATAAGCAGATGCTGTCAGGAGATTATACCCTCCACCCTGACCCTGTCTGGAGGACTATCCAGGGCACGATGGAGATAGGCAAGTAATGGAGAAAGGCATAGGTGTCTAGGGGACCCGGGAACTCATGAGGGTGACAGGCACCGGGGGATGAGGAATATGGGAGGAAAATTGCAGATTAAAAAGTAAAGCCTCCATGATGAAGGAGGTGTTACAATTACCATTTTCATGTTATTATTTGTAAGTTTTGACCAGGAACAGGCACAATAAGCTGTGATAGCTTCTTTCCAGGTATGTACTGGGGGGCGGTTACATGGGCCTGTTTTACTGGCAGAGTAATGTTGGCCTTGACACCAACGAAACTGTCCAATTCACCAATATGTGGAACCACTGGCCATCTGGCTGTTTGCCAAGATGGCTGTCCCTGGAGGTGAGCGTTTGGATGTGGCTGAAGCAGGGGAGTTGGGCTCCTTCCCAGCTTCTATGACTCCAGAGGCCCTTTCTGATAAAAATAACAAGCATTTGTCAATGCCGAATGTTGCTTGCTTCTATGTGCTGTTTAGGTATTTGGAAGTCATTGGAGTGCAAATATTGAAAATTTGCGAACTTACGAGCGTGCGTAGAAACTGCGCAACGCAAGCTCATAAAACAGTCATTTTTAGGAATTTTTTCACCAAATTTTCAACATAGCCATTTTAAGACCTCTGCTCACGAACAGTGTCACTGTGATTTTGTTAATGTGTCCCATACACTGAGTTTGCACACCGACTGTGCCATTGTGCGCTACATGGGCGGAAACATGTTTTGGGCAGGATGTGAAAAATGACAGCTGTACTGCTCATAAGGAGGTGTGGTAAAATGGCAATGTTGAAAATCTGGAGTGGAAATATTGAAAATTCGCAAACCTACGAGTGTGCGTAGGAACTGCGCAACACACGCTCGTAAAATATTTTTAGTAATTTTTTTCACCAAATTTTCAACATAGCCATTTTAAGACCTCTGCTAATGAACAGTGTCATGGTAATTTTCTTAATGTGTCCCATACATTGATTTCGCATACCGACTGCGCCATTGTGTGCTACGTGGGCAGAAACACATTTTGGGCAGGATGTGAAAAATGACAGCTGTACTGCTCATAAGGAGGTGTGGTAAAATGGCAATGTTGAAAATCTGGAGTGAAAATATTGAAAATTTGCGAACTTACGAGCCTGCGTAGGAACTGCACAACGCACACTCGTAAAACAGTCATTTTTAGGAATTTTTTCACCAAATTTTCAACATAGCCATTTTAAGACCTCTGCTCATGAACAGTGTCAGTGTGATTTTCTTAATTTGTCCCATACATTGATTTCTCACACCGACTACGCCATTCTGCGCTACATGGGTGGAAACACATTTTGGGTGAGATGTGAAAAATGACAGCTATACTACTCATAAGAAGGTGTGGTAAAATGGCAATGTTGAAAATCTGGGTGAAAATATTGAAATTCAAACTTACGAGCCTGCGTAGGAACTGCCTAGCGTACTTTCAGTAAAACAGTCATTTTTGGAATTTTGCATCAAATTTTCAACATGGGGTTTTGGGGCCCTTCTCATGAATGATGTCACTGTCATGGTGGTATTCAGGCCCAAAGGTAATTTTGCAGTCACTGTGCGAAATCACCTTTGGTGAATCTCATGACATCACATCATTCATGAAAATTTAAACTGTATATGCAAGGACCAAAATACCTGAGATATGCAACTAAGTTGACCCCATCTGGCCATTATACAGCTTACCGGCATTTCCTCGGTTAGGTTGGCTTTGAAGAGTGCAGGCGTGTTCCCGGTACACCGGTCGTCAGCGGGGTCCGCGGGTAAGTATGGGGTGAGGGGTGTGGGGAGGCTGGAGTACGCAGTGGGTGGGTGCAGGTTGTGGGGGGTCGGGAGGCGCACCATGAACGATTTTGTCTACAGGTAAAAAAAAAAAAAAGGCGTCGTGGGACCCGTTTGCCCGGCTGGGCTCCCAGCATAGCACAAGAAGGATGGAGAGCATTCAGCAACAGAGTTGGGTATCCCGTCGGCCATGGAATTATTGCCCGCTGGGGTGGGCTCTGGCGTAACTGAAACAGGCGTTCAGCCAATGGGATTAGCACCCCGGCGGCAAGGACTTCTTGATTGCTTGCCACGCTGGGGTGGGCTCCCGGCGTGGCACCTCTGGGGATGCAGCTCAGTCGACGGGGATTGGGCACCCGTCGGCTATCCACAGTGTGGGCGGCGCACAGCTGCGTGTGTGTGTGTGGGGGCTGCGCGTGAGAAGCCGATATCTTATCGGTGCTCACTGAAGCGTAGCTCCCCCTTTCAACTGTATGCCACTGCATTTTGGAGCGTGTCATACACAGCTCCAAAGTGCATTGGCTTACAGGGGCCGTGCCTGCCAGCACACTGGCTGAATTGGAGGAGGAGGTGACACACCTCCGAAATCTCCCATGATGGCACTATGTATCTTGCACATGCGTGCAAGTAACATAAAAATTGGAAATGCATAGAAGATGGAGCTGAAAACTGTGGAAATTCCTAATTCCAAACAACTGGCTGAGAAAGAATTTTTCATTAAACAAAACTTGATGGAGGAAGAGGAAAAGCTAGAAATTGCCTTAGAAGAAAGAAAACAACATCTGCTCTTTCTGGTCACAGAGGCAGAGCTACATTTTTGATACAAAAAAAAAACAGACTGTCTGATGCATTACTAAAAGCTAAGAATGTGCTTGATGTTTCTGGTGACTCCTCCAATGATATTGTCAGACCTACACAGCTGATCCCATCTCAACATGATGACACAGTTGTATCAAAGGAGCCGATTGTCAAAATGCTTGTCAGTAACAATGTCACTGGACCAGAACTGAATAACTTAACAAAAACTTGGAAATGGTTCCCAACGTTAATTCCACAACAGAATCTGCCCTTGTCATAGCATCGAATCTGATGCAGAGCTCCCAGAGTCCAAGAAAAAAATTGATCAGCCAAACACTGGGACTGGGAAAATGCTGTATTCCTCTCCTGCAACCGTGCTACCAGATTCAGGTGTGACTTCCAGAGTTGCAATAACTGAGACAGCTCCTGAAGGTCTGAATTCAACTACCCAGTGCTCAGAAAGCAGCACTGATGGTCACACTAGCCCCAACTGAGAAGACACCACAAATCACAGTACTGAGCCATGACACGCTGAGCAACAGGACGCTGACCAGAACACTAGGGGCAAGGGGGTGACATTTAATAGGGCAGGGGGTCTCCATATCAAAAATGGCTGTCAGCTCAGTCTAAGGCACTTCTTCTGCACCCCCTACATGCAAATCTTTAACAAAGTGGTCAGAAAAGGCGTCTTTGATAGCAGCAGATGTAGAAGAGCGGTAGATGGTGTCTCATGGATTCTGAGATACAAAGAAAGTTATCCTTCATCCAGTCTACCTCAGCAGCAGGAAATAAGCATAGGGAAAAGCACGGAACATTCCAGGTATGGGGCAGAAGGTAGAGAAAAATCTATAGAGGTACATGGGCAAGTATCCTTGCAGAGACAGCACGACGATGTTCTAATGAATGCAGTTAATTATGGGTACCAGATCAGGCTGCAAATTCTAATGTTTCATCTGAAACTATAATACAGTGCACGTTGTCCCCTGAAGCTGAGCCAGTGTCTTGTTTTCCACTGACACATACCGCCCCCCGCAGCAAGGCCACTCCTCTAGAGTCATTGTTCAGCACCAGACCATACAGCGCAGCTGCTGAGGAAGGCTCTTCAGGAAGAAGTGGAGTTAAGGGATGACCAAGACCCTCATCTCACCCAATGAGGCCCACTACAGACCCTCAAAGAGGTTCAAAAACACAGCTCAGAGCGGATTTGTTTGCTGCCCGGGAGAGGCCACAGAACAATATAATGCAGTCAGGTTGTAGTAAAAAGGAAGGGTAGAGTTACTTTCGATAGAGCATATGTTATAAGAAAACTCTTAAACGAATCAATGAGATTCTTTGCTGTTGAGTTGCACAGTATGCACAGCCAACGATTTCCAACTTTCAAAAATGGCCAATTCCATTTGGCACAATCTTAAAATCCTTTTTTCCCCCAAATTAAGGACAAATCAACAAGTTTTGCACAAACATTTTGCTTAAATGGAGAGTTTTGCATGTAAAGCTGGAGCAAAGTGGGGTTGGTTACAAAATAAAGTGATGAAAATATATTTTTCATGAAAAACTAATCCCATGAGTTGGTTTAAAAATGCCAAATTCAGTTTTTTTACCAATGTTTTTGGTTAAAATGGAAATTATTGGCCTTATGTATGCAGTAATACATCTATCTGGAAAAATAACCTTTGACATCAGTTTTAAGGCCACTAAGTCATTAGAATGCTTCTAAGTTAAATGTGATACATTTTAAGACTTTGTACTCTGGTCCCCCTTTATTGCTAGCCCTTTGTCCAAACCTGCAGTCAAGACCAATTACAATTCTCTTTCATAATGAGGGTGTGAATATCTCTGTCATATGTTACTGGCTATGACAAAGATGTGATGTCCTGGAACATCCCTCTCCAATAATAGATACTGAGTGAGTTTGGATAGCGGGATGGAAATTTCGTGTTAAGTTATGTCAAGCAAACACTAATGTCTGCATTCATCCACATTTTTTTCTTCTGGTGAGAAATTGGGGGTATGTTTTTCCCAGGGGCAGCCCCAAACCTGTCGCAGGTGTGGGGCTAGAAATCAATTTAAGTTCTGCTTGTACCAAGCAACAGTTTTGGAGTATAGGCACATTAGTTATAGGTATCCAAACCCACTAAAGTGCAACCTGTGTGAGGAACAGGGACATTCCTGTAGGCAGTGGCCCTAGGACTTGCTCAACGGGGATGATGGATTGAGCCAAGAGGAGTTGATAGTTGCAGGACGAGCTCAGGGCTCAGCCAAAAGTTTGGCCCAAAGACTGGCTGACTTAATACGTTCTGATGAGCAACATGCTTCCCTGAGCCCTATGGAACAATCTCAGCAGGACTCCTTGAATACTGCCTCAGTTCCTAATCCAGCTCCTGAGGCCCCAACAAGGCTCCTCCAGAACAGAGGGATATAATCTTAGACCCAGAACCTTTAGAACTTCCTGCAAATGAAGTACTTCCAGAGTAGAGATTGCCTGCACAGATCCCTAACCCAGTCACTAAAATGTAATCTGCAGATCCCACTGCAAGTCCCACTCACCATTAATACATACCTGGGAAATACCCTTGAACAAGTGCCAATTTTCAAATATCCTGGAATCAACTTTGATCAAGGCCTAACCTTTGCAACTCACATTGATAGTACAGCAAAAACTATTTATCAGCGAATTAGGATTCTGTATCGGAACCGACAGCTCCTTACCCATTCTGCACTGAGGATTGCCATCCAATCCTCTATCATCTCAAGTCGTTGACTATGGCTAATTATATATGGATCTGCCACTACTACAGCACTTAGTCACATTAACATCCTAAATAAGGCCTGTCAGCTGCTCACTGGTGCATCAATGATATACATGTGAACTCTATGCTGACTCCAGGTTGGTTGCAACTCTCAAACCGGATAAGTACCTTACCTGCCTGATGGTGAAAAAATCCACTCTGGGCCTCACTCCACCTTGTATCCAAGACCTGCTATGCCCGGCTAGCACCCATTTTACCAAGTTCAGAACACCAGCCTCTCCAAGTCCCCGATGCGGACTTCTCAGGGACAAGATCATTTGCCTATAGTGCCCCAGCTGGCTAAATGCCCTCAGCACTCATATTACTGCCTCCACCTCTCTAGATATTTTCAAATCAAGGCTGTTCTCTCACCTTCACCTCAGCTCCTGTGACTGCACTGATTAAACCTCCTATTTTCTCACTATCCACCCTGTTCGTTATTTGGCAAAGACATGTTTGGAAACCTTTTCTCCTGCTGTTGTCTGCTCCCACCTTTCACTTACCCTCTCTGTTCTGGACTTTTCCTATTTGTTTCTCCTAATCTGGCATGACCTCTTTCTTGTAATAATAATGTGATTATTGATATCTCATGTCCTTTTGCACAAATGATTTGATATGTATTTGTATATGTTTTCTCGCTCTTGACACAGCTCAAATTGTTGTGTTATCTATGTAACCTTTTTTGTACTGTACCTAATTGACATAGAACCTTTGTAAAAGAGCCTCTGGCTCAAAGGTAGTAATTCCTAGAACAATAAACTAAACTAAACAGATTTACAGCAACAGCCTGCTCAATACATAATGCCCCCTCTCTTGCTCCCTCACAGGAAGCAGTCATGGAACTGATATCCACAAGAAAGTGTGGCAAACACAGTAAGGCAAAGAACACAAGTGACAAGATGACTATCAGCCCTGTGGAGAACCGCTGTGCTGCCCTTGCTCCCCACCCCCACTCCCTGGCAGTAGGGAGACACAGAGGATTATGAGAAGGACCAGAGGCATCCTCAATATCTTCTTTCCTCGGGGATCAGTCCTCAGATTTAGATGACTCCCAATCGGAGATGTCAGCTGAAAAATGGCTCCAAAGTAAGACTAGATCCCAAACCAGACAGGGTTCTGTTGCCCCCCACATGAGGGTTTATTATGTGTAAAGAGTCCTCCATTTCCCCACTTACATGAAATGTAAATCGTATTAAGACTCACAAAAAGAGATTGTCCAGTATGTCTCCACTAGAAATCTTGTTGAGGAATATATTTGTTCAGGACACAGGAATAACTCCTCCCTCTAGAAATTCGCTCTGCACAATCCCGACACTCACTCTCCTTCCTCCTCCATCAGCACTCTGTTCATTACTCTAACTGCACCTAATACCTACCTCTCCCAATCAACCTCCCACTGCCTCCACCCACCATCCTCTCTACCTCCCTCTCCACCCTCTCCTCCCCCCATGCCTCTCTACATTACCTCTAGCTGGTGCCTCCTCCACCTGATTACCCACACTTTCTGCTCCACTACCCCCCCCACTACTCACTTCCCCCTTCTCCTTTTCCACTGGGTCCTGTCCCTTGCAGGGTTCTCAGCATCCTGAAGGGCCTTCCTCCCCCTACCTCTACTCCTTTTCTGCCAGGTCCTGCCTCCTAGCAGGGTTTTTCAGCAACCTGATATCCATTCTCCCCTCTACAGCCTCCAACTCCCTTTCCTCTTCTTTTCTCCTTTTATACCGGGCCCCATCCCCTTGCAGGGTTCTCTGCATCCTGAGGGGGAACAGATCCCAGTTGGCCCCTCCTCTCTTCCTCCAAGTCCCCTCCCTCTACCCCTTTTCTGTCAGGTCCTCACCCTTGCAAGGTTTTTAGCATCCTGAAGAAGACTGTTCTTGGCTTCCTCCTCCTCCTCCTCTATCCCATCCACCCTTCCTTTCCCACTCCCTCTGCCTCTCGTGCTATAGCTCCCTATCCTCTAAATCCATTTGAGCACTTAGCAGCCTTTCAGGTCTGTCCTTTCTGAGTTGGATCTGCATTTAGCAGCCCTGTGCGCAGCAGCTATTTCTTATTCTCCTTCGGGCCTATACCTAATGATACCCTATTCCTGTATACTGCTATCTGTGCTATATCTGCATATTGTTCTGTTACTCCCTATCTCTCACCCAAGGTCTATGACTCTACATTGTTTTGTACCACTTCCTTTTTTCAATACCTTCTGTTGTCTCTTACTGAATTGTATTGCATTGTATTATTACTACACTTTATGAACATATGAAGAAGCTAGCAGAAGAAGGCCATTTGGTTTATCAAGTCTGCTTGTATTGCAGGGTCCACAGCTTGAGCTAATGTCCCTGCCTTCCCTCCCCACTCCTCCCATCCTCCCTACCCATGATCATTACTTTCTCCCTATGCCTATCCCAGCCTCTCTTAAAGCTGCCCACTGTCTTCAATGAGATGACCTCTTCCAGCAGTGCATTCCATGTGTCCACCACCCTCTCTGTGAAGAAGTGCTTCCTGACCTCCCTCCTAAACCTCCCACCCTCCAGCTTAAGACTGTGTCCCCTAGTTTTATGGTTGTTAATCAGCTTAGAGAAGATTTCCTTATCAACCTTATTTATCTCTTTCAAGTACCTGAAAGTACACTTTATGCATTTGAATTGACTGTATGTATTGGAATTGCACTGTATGTATTGAAATTGCACTGTATGTATTTGATTATTTTGCTTTTGCTTGATCCCCCCCATTTTGTAACCCCTCCTGCAGGACACTTCTGGAAACAAGCTGTTTACAGCTCATGCTGTCTTTCCTGGTGAAACCTTTTCAAATAAATGAATAACAATAAGAACAGTGTTTGAAGTTTCTGCAGCCAAGAAATCATGGCTACAGGGACCTTTGGGTCCCAAGGCCCTGACCTATGTAATGGGGTTGATATTATCCTAAGGTGGTCCACATTTCATGCATGTAAACTGGTAAAAAATTAGCCCAGGGTGTGCAGTAATGCTGAATGTTGTATTTGGGAGTAATTGTCTTCACCTGACAAATGTACGCACCCCCAGATGAAAGCTGCAAGAATAGCATTATTCCCGGAGATAGGACCATTCTTGCATACCAGTAAACTTTAGTACCTGGAGAGGATTTTACCAGTGGTTTGTCTTGGGAAGATAGGGGTGGATATATGACTATGGTATTTTGTGATACCACTTATTTAAATAACATGATTTCAGTTGCAGGATTAAAGGATGGTTTTATGTCTGTCCACAAACAATGTAATGCCAATTTCACAAAGGGAAAGTTGGCTACCAGAATCAGTTTTATATTCTTACCTAAAATCAAAATGTAAAAGGAGCTAAAACCAAAACGATTGAGACCATGGGCCATGTAGATGTGTTATGCAATTGCTATGCAGGCCCTCAACTTCCTTCCCAGTAAGAGATCATGGAGGTTAAATATGATTGCGTTAGACAAAGAAACTGAACAATTAAAATGGTTGGAACTATTCCAGGCTAGATATTCTGTACTAAGTGCTTCTGATGACCTGATTGAATGGTGGGAAAATACAAAAAAAAATTGTAAATGTTTCTTTCAGAAAACTGCCTAACAGGCTGGGAATGAAAAATATTTCCATTATCTAGGCCTCCGAGTTCACCTTTGTAAATTAATTTCTAGGACATATGAGGATAGCACAGACTTTTCAAAACAAATTGAGCAGGTAAAAAATGAAATGAAACAATTTCAATATGACAGAGCCTCCTCCCTTATGCAAGAATTAAACTCTGAACTGCTTTAAAGGCTGTCAAGACAGACAACAGAAAACAAATAACCACAGGTCTTAGTTCGAGTGGAGGTGAACAGTTGCAGATTAAAACTGGAGATATTTTGGAGATTGTACATGACTTTTTGGGAGACAGTTTAAGTTCTGCAGTGGAATCTAAATGGGACCCTTCCTTTACAGACAGTCTGGGCATCCCGCCAATTCTAGAGACTATGTATTCTCAGTTAGTACCACCCATCTTTTTATCTGAAATTGAAACAGCTATCAAAAGTTTGAGTAACAACATGGCCCCTGGCTCGGATGGTTTAGCTGTTGAATTTGCAAAAGTCTTCTTAGACAATTTATGTCCACGTTTGTAGTCAGTCTTCCATCAAAGTTTGGTCACTAGTAGACTATACCATACTGTGAAACAAGCTCTGTTAATTTTCATATTTAAAAAATGTGTCAGATCACTTCTAACAAATTGGAGACCTCTGTGTCTATTAAACAGATAAAAAAAAATATTCTCCAAAATACTAGCAAATAGGCTGTCCCAGGTCTGTTAGTAATATCATCTACACAGACTTGTGCCATGTCTCATTGTTACATACAATACAACTTGTTTGAAAATTACTAGAAAGAAGCAAAAAGGTCTGGTGAAGGGTTTTTTGCTTGCATTAGATCAAGAAAAAGCTTTTGACTGGGTTTTACAGTTTCTTATTGGAAGTCTTACATATTAATGGGGCATTTCTGATAAGGTCATTGACTAAGTTAAGATTTTACATGACAGTACGGTTATGAAGCCATATTAATTCCTGGCAGGGGTCCCCAGTTACGTTCCAATAGGGAGTGAGGCAAGGATGCTCACCGAGTCCTATGTTATATTTCTATAGTTTCTCTTGACCCTCTGATAAGGTTACTAAAGATTAATCAACTGTCCGTGGCCTCGAGCTGACCTCTGATTCTCAAGAACTTAAAACCTTAGCTCATGCAGATGGCCTTCATATTGTTCTGCAGGACCAGGATCTGGTATAAAGATACGAGAAACCTTATTTAGGTTCTCAGAAATGACTGGGTCCTGTATCAATTACAATAAGAATAAAGCAATTTCTTTCAGAAACTCTGATGTGTAGAACTGTGTAATATATCGCTAGTGTGTGCATTGTCTCAGGCTCCCTTACAGTTTGGGGAATACAGTCCAACTTGTGAGACACGGCCTTAGTAAACTGTTTATTATGAAACCAGGTAGCAGAACAAAGATTACTTTGCTGGAAAAGCAGAAATCTATCCAAATGTAAATGTGTACATCTATGTAGAACATTGTTACTTCCATGTTTCACTTTCTTGAGTTAGGTCTCCCCCCACTACCACCACAGGTAGGAACAAAAATATACAGTATTTTTTTTCAGAGTATCTGAGGGTCCCATTTGAATTCCATTAAGCGACATGTCACAGAGATCTGGCCCAGGGTGGGGTTAAAATGACAAACCCAACTGTATTCCTGAATACCATATTTTTTGAATAGTAACACAGCCCCAGTTTTGAGAAGTGTGGAGAAGTCCAGGGCTCCCGTGATGGATGAATAGCTTCTGCCTTATATCAGGAATGGCAAAAGAAGAGAATATTAAGTGTACATCAGGGTAACACGTGTTTGCCCTCCCCAATATATTAGAACAGCATTCCTTGAAGTTAAACAGTGGAAGCTGTCCAGAGAGGATATAGTTACAGGTTATATGCACTCATTCTGGAAATAAACTCTCCACCTCTCCCCCCGTCGGCCTTGCAACTGAAACACTGCCCAGAAGGTGGTGTGTTAGAAGTCGCAAACCAGCTGACTATCCCCATATTCCGAGATATATGTGGAATGCTCCGTGGCTAGGAATCCATTGCAAAATGTCAGCCAGAGCTTCCCTAAAACACAAGAAGTTGGAAAAAAGAGAATGTCCCTGCATGACATACGAGCATATGAAATTTGCCAGCAGATAAAGGCCTAGAGGTCTATCAAGTCTGCTCGAATGTGCAGCTAGTACCCCTTATTTTGCAGATGCCCAGACATGTGGTGGAACTTTGGAGACTCAGGAACACTTTATATTTGAGCGTCTATTTGCCTTGCTTTTCTGGGATTTACATAGTCTGAACTGGAAAAAATCTATTTTCTGGTCTGTCACTTGTCAAGAGGTAGTGTTAGGGATCCGCAAACTGAAGAGGGACCATTCCTAGTGCATCCGGAGCTCACAGTCCCGTTACCAGGACACCAAAACAAAAAAGAGGGCTCAAAATAGGCTTAATGACAAAAAGTCATGCTCTGATTCATGTTGAAAATGTGAAAAATACTTTATTGAAAATACACACTCCACAGGTGCTGCAGGGGATTAGTAACCTGATGTTGAGCGCCCATATTAGTGACATCAACAGGATCATACAAGACAATGCACTGATTGTCATGTTTCAGAGAATGGTAGAGATTATATGTGTTCACTTCATTGGTATAAAAAAAGAGCCTAGAATGGCTCTGGGCCAACAAAACCCTAAGAATTAATTACAACCAACTTACACTGCTGCCAGGGAAGGGGGGCCTTCGGGTCCCCCACTTTGTAAAGTACTATTGGGCAGCAGAGCTGGTGGGCTTGAATGATTGGGTTGCTACTGATTGTAACTATAATGGTATCTTGTTTGAAATTGAGATCGTTTAACGATTTGGTTATCAAGTTTGGTATCCCAGGGCATCATATTTTTAAGTGCGCTGAGATTAGGCACTTCCTCTTCTTAAAACTAGGCCCCATGCAGACTCTTCATGAACCTTCGGGTATCACTGCCATCCTAAAAAAGCTCAGGACACAAAAGGCTTACTCGCCTCACTTTGTAGGCTCATTTTAACAGGGATCACAGGCAAATGGGCCAATACGAGAGAGACAGAGAGAAATGGCAGACTGTCCTGGGCATGGAATTTTCACAGGAAGACTGGGACGATATTTTGAAAGACAGATGGAGGATTCTATACAGTGTAAATTTAAACAGTTCCAGCTATTTTCCATTCGACAAGCCTATTATACCCCAGAGAAGTTTTTCAAAATGTCCTCTTGATACTCTGGTGTATGTCCTCGATGTTAACAGCAGTTAGGAGATCTAATACACATATTCATTTCTTGCCCAAAATTGGGCCCCTATTGGCAAGCCATAGAAGCAACTATTTCTCAGGTGGGTAATACCCATATACAGCTAAAACCCCATGTGATTTTGATTGGTGATTTTTTAGATAAACTGCCTGATATGCTGGAAGGGTTTAGGAAGTTTATACATGGAGCCCTGTTAGTTGTCAAGCTGGGTATACTCACATCCTGAAAAGATGGGGAACCCCCTACCCACTCAACCTAAATGAAAATGTTAGGAGAATGTGCGACCTTAGGGAAATAAACTAGAGGTAACCTATTTACATACAATGAGAAATGGCTGGCATTTGAAGAATTTCTATCTTCTGCACCAGGACACTTCAATATGCAAGACTACCATCCAGGCATAGATACAGATAGACAAAATAACAATTGGTCTCCCCCCGATACATTAGCCAACCCAGCTGTGGTGTTATGAATGATCAGAGCTGTTATACCCTGAGTCACGACTCCAGGGTTAGGCAAAGGATTTGAAAAGAGAATTAACTTGGTTTATTTTGGATGCACTTGTTTTTATCCTTCTAATCTGTTTAATTCAGTATAATGTTTATAATTTTCTCAACATTTATTTAGAATTGTAACATTTGACATATGTATATCTAGACACAATCAGTGTTCAATGAAATATGCTGTTTCCTTGTTCATGTTATGGTAAAATTCAATAAAATATGTTTCTTTAAAAAAAGAAAATGTTAGCCTTGGGCCAAGAGGGGGAACTTGGATAACCTCCTGTTCAGGTGAGAAGCAATGTGGATTTTTAACTTGAAAGCATGTAAAGCTACTCGTCTGAATGAGGGTGGAATTTGCATCCATCGTAGTGTAACCTTTGAGCCATGTTTCATCACAAAAAAAACAAATGTGTCATCATTCAGTACACAGGAAACCTATGTCGCCACTCAGTACACAGGAAACTAACTTGCTGTAATTGTCAAGTCAGAAAATGATAGCCGTTAATTACTTTGCAGTAACACATAGAAACAAAGCACTTTATACATTTTTGGAGTATTTTCGTCCAACAAAATGAAACCGCAATGATTAGTAATTTTGGCCACCAGAATCAGATTCTGTCCGGTATACCTGTTAGATATTTTAACAATTTTACTTATTGTTATGCCATCTGCACATTAGTAACACTTTGAACATACTCATTATTCGGTGATCTATAGTCTTTTTATTAAGTTTCTGAACTATCTGTACAAAACATACTGTGGCCCACATTTTCAAAGGAGATGCACGGTACAAAGTGGAGATGCACAGAGTATGTCAGAAAAAGAGCAAAACCATGATATTCAAAAGGAAGAGATGAGTCGTGCATCTCCAACTGCGCCATCGTGCATCTATAATGAATGCGGCACATGTAGAGGGGGTGTTCCCATGAGTGCACTGGGAATCCCTATATTCGGCCAAAATGTCCAGAGCATCTGCTGCGCATCTCGGAGATGAGCAGCCCAAAGTTAGGCATGGAAAAAGCATGCCTGAATGGTCAGCCATCTACAGGCAGGCTACAGAAATGCAGGCAAGCCATCTGAAGACAGCTCTTGGAGGTGCACCAGGACATGCTCCAGGCACCCACACATGGCAGTCATGCTGCAATGGATGAACCCTGAGCCACAGGTGCCATGTCATCACCAGCACCATCCAGGGAGCAACCCCCCACATTGTACCCTGAAGGTAGACACCCAGCAGCCACATGCCAGTGCTGTTGGGTGCCCCCTGGACACACCAGAGGAGCAGACAGCCACACTGCAGCAAATGTACCAAGGGCCATGGCCTGCACCCATGCAGTCTGCATGGTGCCACCTTGTGGTGGCATGTACCCAGGGTGCCATCTAGGGCAATGGTGCCCAGGTAGCCTGGTGGATGGGTGGCAGCCTTGCATAGACCAGAGACTGACCTGTGGCACACACCTACAGTGTTACACCACAGGTGCACACAAGTGGGACCCACCCACTAGTGTACCTGGTCACCCTCTGCACACTGCCATTCCTTACAGTCATCACCATGTTCCACTCATATGGGGTGGGTGGGGCACTGCAGGTGACTGTATGCTGCTCTGTGAGACAGACAGGGAGGCTATGCAACAGAGTCAGCTGTAAATTGATGCAATATACTGTTTGTTTTTACAATTACTGCTACGAGGGGTCCCTGAGCTAATATCTGAACAGACAGGAAGTACGGTAGTTTCTGTAGTCCCAGAGCAGTTCCCCTAAGACTACAACTTTAAGTCAGGACATCATTTTACTTTTTAGCCTGATATACTGTAGGCATTGTGTGCTAGCACTAGGCACATTCTGGTGTGGCTAGAAGATGGTTTTAACCCTTTTTAAGCAACTGTAACATCTACGATTGTTCTGTGACCCTGGTTGATACTCACGGGTCATGGTATACTTATTTGCACGCCCCTAGTGAGCAGGGCAAGCTCAGGCGGGGTGAGCACACATCATCGCTCGCCTGTTCACTGAGACTGCAGGGAAAAGGGAAGCAATCTCTAAGGTCAATGAAGATCTGAAATATCTGTGGTGTTTGAACAAGGAAACAAAGTAGGGCCATAAACATGAAAGATACCATGGATAACTTTTCTAGAGATCTTATGTGCTACAGGTACTGCAAATAACTATGCAATATGTAAGTATGTAAGATGTACACAACTGCTGACAATGAGATGGCCATAGAAGAGTTTGTATGTTGCAAATGCAAGAAAATTGATAGTCTTAGGGATGCAGTTGAAAAACTGAAAAGGGAATTGTTCCTTGAATAAACTAGAAACAGTCAGGAGCTGAGTAATAGCATGAATATACCCATGAGATCAGTAGACAAAAGGAAAAGGGGAAGGACCGAAAGTGCAGAAAGTATACCCCATGGGGGGAGGAGGAGGAAGCAGAAGATTGGTACTTAGTCACAAAACAGAATTTTAAAAGAAGACATGCAATTGGAACAGATGATGTCCTTTCCAAAACTAGATATGAGGCCCTTATAAATAGCAGTATTGGACAACCTTGTCAAATGCAAGAGCAGCTTCCTACAAATGTTGGTGTTTCTGGCTTAAACAAGGATGACATTTTAGTTGTGGGAGATTCTATCATAAGGGGGTGCAATACTCTAATTTGTGGAAGTGATAAGATGGATAAAATGGTTAGTTGCTTGCCAGGGACAAGAGTAAAGACACAAGCAAAAATCTACCAAAACCTTTACAGTCAAGTTCTAAAGCTTCCACAGTAGCAGTGCATATAGGCATACATGATATTGGTAAAGAACATGAAAAAGACTTGGCAGGTGAAATTATGGAACTTGGCATTCAAATAAAACAAGCACTTGTCAATGCCGAATGTTGATTGTGTTGGTCTGTTGAGCTCACTCACTGCCCCTCTGTCACTCGCTCAGTCTGTTTCTCCTGGCGCTGCAGGCTGCTCTTTTGTACTGGGCTCCTGCCTGCGTTGGCAGCTTTTTCTGCCCACTAAGAAATCCTCAGCTGTTCCGACAGAGCTCTGTTAAGGTGGCTCACTCCCCCTCTCTCACTCACTCATTCTGTTTCTCCTGGCGCTGCAGGCTGCCCTTTTGTACTGGGCTCCTGCCTCTGTTGGTGGCTTTTTCTACACACAAAGAAATCTGTAGCAGTCCTGACACAGGTCTGTTGAGCCTACTCACTCCCCCTGTCTTACTCGCTCATTGTGTTTCTCCCAGTGCTGCAGGCTGCCCTTTTGTACTAGGCTCCTGCCTGTGTTGGCACATTTTTCTGCCCACAAAGAAATCTGCAGCAGTCCCAACAAAGTTCCGTTGAGCTCGCTCACTCCCCCTTCTCTCACTCGCTCATTCCGTTTCTGCCAGTGCTGCAGGCTGCCCTTTTCTACTGGGCTATTGCCTGCCTTGCTGCCTTCTGCCCACAAAGAAGAAATTTGCAGCAGTTACAATAGAGCTCCGTGGAGCTTGCTCACTCCCCCTCTCTCACTCACTCACTCATTCTGGTTTTCCCACCACTGCAGGCTGCCCTTTTGTACTGGGCCCCTGCATACATTGCTGCCCTTTTCTGCCCACAAACAAATTTGCAGCAGTTCCAACAGAGCTCCGTTGAGCTCACTCACTCCCCCTCCCTTGCTCGCCCGTTCTGTGTCTCCTGCCGCTGCAGGCTGCCATTTTGTACTCGGCTCCTACCTGCGTTGGCTGCTTTTTCTGGCCACAAAGAAATCTGAAGCAGTCCTGACACAGTTCCATTGAGTTCACTCACTCCCTCCCCCCCTCTCTCACTCACTCATTCCATTTCTGCTGGCGCTGCAAGCTGGCCTTTTGTACTGGGCTCCCATCTGCGTTGCTGCCTTTCTCTGCCCACAAAGAAATCCACAGCAGTGCAATTGAGCTCAGTTGAGCTCACTCACTACTGCTCTGTCAGTTGCTTATTTTGTTTCTCTTTGCGCTGCAGGCTGCACTTTTGTATGGGGCTCCTGGCTGCGTTGGCACCTTTGTCTGTCCAAAAAGAAATCCTCAGCTGCCCTGACAGAGCTCCGTTGAGGTCCCTTAGTCTCCCTCTCTCACGTGCTCATTCTGTTTGTCCTGGCACTGCAAGCTGCCCTTTCATACGGGGCTCCTACCTGCATTGACGCCTTTTTCTGCCCACAAAGAAATTCGCAGCAGTCCTGATAGAGCTCCGTTGAGCTCACTCAGTCCCCCTGTCTCACTCGCTCATACTGTTTCTCCCACCGCTGCAGGCTGCCCTTTTGTACTGGGCCCCTGCCTGTATTGATGCCTTTTTCTGCCCACAAAGAAATCCGCAGCAGTCCTGACAGCACTCCGGTGAGTTCGCTCACTCCCCCTCCCTCAGTTGCTCTCTCGTTCTGTTTCTCCCAGTGCTGCAGGCTGCCCTTTTGTACTGGGCTCTTGCATTGGGCCCTTTTTCTGCCCACAAACAAATCTGCAGCAGTCCCAACAGAGCTCAGTTGAGCTTGGTCACTCCCCCCTCTCACTCGCTCAATCTCAATCTGTCCCAAACACTGATTTCCCACAATGACCGTGCTATTCTCCAGCAGGGCGCAAAAACATATTTTAGCCAGGATGTGAAAAGTGACAGCTGTACTGTTCATAAAGAGGTGTGAAAAAATGCCACTGTTGAAAATGTGGTGTGAAAATATTACAAATTTGCGAAGTTACAAGGGTGCGTGGAAACAGTTCAATGCACACTTGTAACACAGTCATGTTATGGAGTTTCGGCACCAAATTTTCAACATAGGGATTTTAGGACCTCTGCTCATGAACTGTCATTTTCTTAATCTGTCCCGAACACTGATTTCCCACAGCAACCGCGTTATTCTGCTCCGGAACTGTGAAAACACATTTCGTTCAGGATGGGAAAAAGGACAGCTGTACTGCTCATAAGGAGGTGAGAAAAAGTGCCAGTGTTGAAAATCTGGCATGACAATATTAC
Organism: Neoceratodus forsteri; assembly: GCA_016271365.2. Taxonomy (NCBI): domain Eukaryota; kingdom Metazoa; phylum Chordata; order Ceratodontiformes; family Ceratodontidae; genus Neoceratodus; species Neoceratodus forsteri. The sequence continues at coordinate 225,380,472 of CM028138.1, read as the reverse complement.
CAATCTGCGAAATTACAAGGGTGCGAGGAAAGTGCACAATGCACACTTGTAACACTGTCATTTGATGGGCTATCATCACCAGATTTTCAACATAGGCATTTTGGACCTCTGCTCATGAACAGTATCACTGTCATTTTCTTAATCTGTCCCAAACAGTGATTTACCACAGCGACCACTTTATTCTGTGCTGGAAGTGTGAAAACACATTTCTGCTGGGATGGGAAAAATTACAGCTGTACTATTCATAAGTAGATGTGGGAAAATGGCAATGTTGGAAATCTGGAGGGAAAATATTACACATTTGTGAAGTTACGAGCGTGTGTGCAAACTGTGCAACACTCATAACCTGAGTCATTTATGGAGTATCGTCACCAAATTTTCAATATAGGGATTTTAGGACCTCTACTCATGAACAGTGTCACTGTCATTTTCTTACTCTGTCCCGAACACTAATTTCCCACAGCGACCGTGCTATTCTGCGCCGAAGTGTGAAACCACATTTCGCCAGGGATGTGAACAATGACAGCTGTACTGTTCCTAAGGAGGTGTGAAAAAATGCCAATGTTGAAAATCTGGTGTGAAAATATCATAAAATTCATTGAAGTTGCGATGGTAGTAGCAACTGCAGCGCACACTCATAAAACAGTAATTTTGGGATTTTCCTGCAAATTTCCAACATAGGCTTTTTGAGCCCACCTCATGAACACTGGCACTGTTGTTTCATTAATCAGCCCCGAAAGGTGATTCTGTGCAGTGACCGTGAAATCACCTTTCGGGGCTAATTAATGCCATGACAGTTCCAGAATTCATGAGAAGGGGTCCCAAAAACCCCATGTTAAAGATTTGGTGCCAAAATTCCAAAAAATTACTGAGACAAGCATTACAGTTGGAAAAAAAACATTTATTCCATTATTCAGCTTACTGGCATTTTCTCAGTTCACGGTCGGCTTTGAAGAGTGCAGACGTGTTCCTGGTCCACCGAAGATCGTCGCACCAAGCTCCAGAGGTAAGCATGGGGTGGGGGTGTGTGGGGAGGCAGGGTGCACAGTGGGTAGGCACGGGTTGTGGGAGGGGGACAGGGAGACCTCCAAGGGACAGTTTCCTTTTTTACAGGTTAAAAAAAAAGACATTGTGGGACCATTTTTTATTTTACAGAGGCATGTGGCACAGTGGGGTGGGCTCCCAGTGTGCCACTGGAGTCTTTCTTTTGCAGGGGGCAAGCTGTAGCTGATGGAGGATTGGGCACCCCCATTGGCACACAACAAAAGGAGGGGGTGACATTATGCCAACGGGGATTGGGTACCCCGTCGGCAGACAATATAAGTGGGGGCAACATACACATTGGGCCATGAATCTGACGGGGATTGGGGCCCCCGTCGGCAAATAAACACAGTGGGGGGGCTAATAATGTTTGTGAAGATCCCACCCTGCAATGATAGGTCGCTCCCTCATTGCAGCGAATGGCTTACGCTGCAATGGCGAGGTGGCCCCTGATTACAGCGGCTGATTTTTTGCAAGTTGGTGGCACGCTGGCTGAACTAGTATGAGTAGCAGCATGCCACAGCATTGGGGGATGCTGGACAAGCCTTTAAAGGCTGTGGGGCATTGGCCACAACAGTGCCGTGCCTCCACAACCTGCTTGTGGAAAAAGCTGCCACAATATGTTTCTTGCGCATGCGCGCAATCAACATAGAAAGCAGGGAGACATGCAATTATATCAAGCATCCTTCCATTAAGCAAATGCCATCCAGAGAAAAATAAAACAACTGAAAAGGTGAATATAAGGGTGTCAAATGCATGCAAAAGACTGGGAATCCAGTTTATTGACAACTGGGATGGCTTTATTGGAAAAAAGCATTTGTATAATAAAGATGGTTTACACCTAAACACAGCTGGAAAAAGTATTTTGAGTAGAAAACTTTGTGGGGTTATCCTTGGGAACAATTTAAACTGACACCAAAGGGAGGAGGGCATTCAGAACGGGACACTAATATAAAGTGTTTGCTTCTAAATGCAAGAAGCACAAGTGACAAAAAGGATGAACTGGAATTCCTTTTGCATAATGAATAGATATACATCTGTTCTGTTACCAAAACCTGGTGGAGGGATGACACCTGGGGGAAAGAAATTCAGGGCTTTAATGTTTTCTATTTAAACAGAAATAACAAAAGGCTGGAGGTGTGGTGCTTTATGTACACAACACTATCGAAGCAAAGAAATGGAATAATAACACTACAAATGATATGCAGCCTCCAATAAATAAATCTGAGATGCAGTGTCAAAATCATGCTCTTCGTGTGTTACGGAGCCCCAAATCTGTCAATGGAAGAAAACATCAAATTGAACAGATTGAATCACTAGAATTAGGATCAAAGGTTGCCCTTTTGCGGGACTTTAATCTCCCAAATATTAATTGGGTAACTAAAACAGGTTGCACAGAACTAGATAACAAATTCTTGGAAACCATTGATACTCATGCTCTTGCTCAGTATGTTCAGGAAAGCACAAGAAGATGTATTATATTAGACCTAGTGTTAACTAACCTAGAGGATGATATCAGAGACTGTATTGTGACAGAACTCCTTGGTGATGGTGACCATAACATGCTCTAGTTTAATTAACAACGTAAATGGCATGTCATTAAAGGAGTACCAAAACCAGGTGTTATTGGAGAACAAATATTGAACAGATAAAAAACTGTATAAATAACTGGGATTGGAGGAAGGAAGGAATTCCTTGGGAAAAGTCTGGAAGACAAATGGAACCTTCTCTACTCAAAACTTATACATTGTATAGCTTATTTTGCACCTGAAGTAACCAAATACAATAGAAAGGGCACAATCTCTATTTGGCTTACCAAAAACCTAGGAGATCTAATCAAACAAAAAAGAAGGCATATAAAGCCTAAAGAAATACACTATCTGCAGACAATTGGGCAAATTAAAAAACAGTGGTGAAGAAATGTAAACATGATATACGTGTTTCCAAATGTAAATATGAATTAAAACTAGCCACTGAGGTAAAGGGTAATGAGAAAGCCTTCTTTTAAGTATATTAATAATATTAAAAAGAGAAAACCAGACAATAGGTCTGCTACATATAACCAACACAGAAATCAGTGATGCCAAGCAAATGGCAGAGGAATTTAATTCATACTTTCGTAGTATCTCTTTTTATGTTTGCTTGCACGCATGTGCAAGAAACATAGTGCCAACATCCGAGATTTCGGAGGTGTGTCACCTCCTCCTCCAATTCAGTCAGTGTGTTGGCAGGCGCGGCCCCTGTAAGCCAATGCATGCTGGAGCTGTCTATGACAAGCTCCAAAATGCAGTGGCATACAGTTGAAAGGGAGAGCTACGCTTCAGTGAGCAGCGATAAGATATTGCCTGCTCATGCGCAGCTCCCCCTCACACACACACACACACACACACAGAAATGCACTCATACTGCGTGCTGCCCTCCCCCTGCACACATTATAGCCGACGGGGTGCCCAATCCCGTCGACGTGCTGCGCCCCCCAAGCCTTCCACATGCCACGCTGGGTGCCCACCCCAGCATGGCGACTGATAGAATAGCCGACGGGTGCCCAATCCCGCCGCTCCATTGTCCTCCCCGAGGCTGGGGTGCCACGCTGGGAGCCCACCCCAGCGTGGCAACTGATTCTATGGCCGACGAGGGTGCCCAATCCCCGTCGGCTCCACGGCCCCCAGCCATCCTTGTGCCATGCTGGGCCCACCCCAGCGTGGAAAACTTCCCACGTTGTCTTTTTTAACCTGCAAAATAAAAACAGTCCCATGGCGCTTCTCCCAGCCCCCACAACCCGCACCCACCCACTGTACATCTTGCCTTCCCCACACCCCCTCACCCCATATTTATCTCTGGAGCGCAGCACGACGCATCTTCGTGACCGGGAACACATCTGCACTCTTCAAAGCCGACCGCGAACTGAGGAATGCCGGTAAGCTGTATAATGGGCTGAATAGGGGTTTCAACTTTATTGCATGTCTCAGGCATTTTTTGGAATTTTTGCACCAAATTTTCAACATGGGGTTTAGGGACCCCTTCTCATGAATGATGTCACTGTCATGGCGTTATTCGGGCTTGAAGGGTGATTTGGCAGTCACTGCGCAGTCACTGCGCGAAATCACCCTTCAGGACTGAATAATGCCATGACAGTTACATCATTCATGAGAAGGGGTCCCAAAACCCCATGTTGAAAATTGATGAAAAATTCAAAATGACTGTTTTATAGCAACATGCTTGCGCAGTTCCTATACTGCGCGTAAGTTCACTTAATTTTCAATATTTTCTCTCCAGATTTTCAACATTGCCATTTTATCACACCTTCTTATGAGCAGTATAGCTGTCATTTTCATGTCTCACCAAAATGTGTTTCCGCCCAGGTAGCGCACAATGGCGCAGATCAGTCGTGCGAAGATCAATGTAAGGGACAAATTAAGAAAATCACAGTGACACTGTTCATGAGCTGAGGTCTTAAAATGGCTATGTTGAAAATTTGGTGAAAAATTCCAAAAATGACTTTTACGGTCGTTGTACAGTTCTCATGAGCTCGTAAGTTCGCAAATTTTCAATATTTTCACTCCAGATTTTCAACATTGCCATTTTATCACACCTTCTTATGAGTAGTACAGCTGTCATTTTTCATATCTCACCCAAAATGTATTTCTGCCCATGTAGGCCAAAAGGCGACGTCGGTGTGCGAAATCAATGTACGGGACAAATTAAGAAAATCACAGTGACACTGTTCATGAGCAGGAGGTCTTAAAGTACTATGTTGAAAATTTGGTGAAAAATTCCTAAAAATTACTGTTTTTATCAAGGTGCATTATGCAATTCCCACGCGACGCCAGAAGTTTGCGAATTTTCAATATTTTCACTCCAGATTTTCAACATTGCCATTTTACCATACCTCCTTATGAGCAGTATAGCTGTCATTTTTCACATCTTGCCCAAAATGTGTTTCCGCCATTGTAGCGCACAATGGCGCAGTCGATGGCAAAATCAATGTATGGGACACATTAAGAAAATCACAGTGATGCTGTTCATGAGCAGAGGTCTTAAAATGGCTATGTTGAAAATTTGGTGAAAAAATTCCTAAAAATGACTGTTTTACGATCGTGCGTTGCGCAGTTCCTATGCATGCTCGTAAGTTTCTGAATTTAATATTTTCACTCCAGATTTTCAACATTGCCATTTTATTATACTCTTTATGAACAGTACAGCTGCCATTTTCATATGTCGCCTAAAATGTGTTTTCACACATGTAGCGCACTAATGGTGCTGTTGGTGTCCAAAGCATTGTTTAGGACAGATTAAGAAAATCACAGTTCACTGTTCATAAGCAGAGGTCTTAAAATGGCTATGTTGAAAATTTGGTGACAGAAGTCCATAAATGACTGTGTTACGAGTGAGCATTGCGCAGTTTCCACGCACCTCGTAAGTTCATGACTTTGTAATATTTTCAGTCCAGATTTTCACCAGTGGCATTTTCCACTTCCTTATGAACAGTACAGCTGTCATTGTTCACAACATGGCTGAAGTGTGTTTTCACACTTTCAGCAGAGAAGTGTGGTCGCTGTGGGAAATCATTGTTCGCACAGATAAAGAAAATCACAGTGACACTGTTCATGATCGGAGGCACCAAAATGCCTGAGTTGACAATCTGCTGTAAAAATCCCCAACCTAATTATATTACGGTGTCGTTGCACAGTTTCTATGTAGCTCACGACTTCACCATTTTTAATATTTTACTGCAGATTTGCAACATTGCCATTTTTAAACCTCCCCATGAACAGTACAGCTGTCATTTTACATCCTGTTCGAATGTTTTGCACCTGTGGTGCTAAATGCCCGTAGTCGCTGTGCATAAGCAGCTTTTGGCTAACAAACTGATATTCCCCTGTTCATGAGGTGGGGTCACAAAAAAAACATGTTGAAAATTTGGAGTGAAAATACCAATGAATGCCTGAGGTATTAGGGTTTCCAACCATAACGCCCAACCCTGTAGAGAATGACAGGCATCAGGGGTGTGACTTGGGATTCTTGCCTGTAATGCTCATACCATTCCACACCCTGCAGCCAGTGAGAGGCATTGAGGAATGCCTTGGACTCTTCAGCCCCAAAGTTCACCCCATTCTCCTATATCGCACCCATCTCACCGTATTTCCTAATGAAATGGGGTGCGCATAAGGGCCAAAGACCCCAAGGAACACCGTGACACTTGTCAGTGTCTGCAGGGTGTGGTGTGGTGAAATGGCATGGCCGTTATGCCTGACGACCCAAATGTACACCCCAATGCCTGTCACTCTCTGCAGGGTGGTGGTGGGGTTGGCTTCAGTTCAATACTTCACTGCCATTCCTATTACGCAGCTCTGTAACTTCTACACTACCACTGCCAATGCCAGCAAGCAAACATTCGGCATTGACAAATGCTTGTTTTGTTTGTTTTAATCAGGAGAGACACACTAAGCTGAAGCTTGTTTACAGGTGTGACCTGGGAGCACAAGAAAGTTGAGTGACTTGCTCAGGGTCACACAGTATGCAAGCAGGGGCTGTGGGATTCAAGCCTAGGTCTCCAGGTTTGCAATTCAGAGCCTTAAACCACTGCATTATACTGCCTCCTTAACTATCAGCCTATAGACAGTGACATCAATATTGCTTACCTGACCCACTCTGAAGGATTTAGTATTAGTGAATCCGAAGTAAGAATTAGGTTACACAGGCTAAATGTAAATAAATCATCTGGGCCAGATGAGATGCACCTCTGGCTACTACAGAAAATACCAGATGAGATTGCTGGTTCACTAACTGATATCTACACAAATTTGATTTGTGAAGGTAAAGTACTTAAGGTCTGGAAAGGAGCTACAATAATACCCATATACAAAAAAGGACACAAATCCGATATAAAAAACTATAACCTAATTAGCTTAACTTCTATAGTGGGTAAGCTATTCAAAGGTTTTATAAAGGACAAACTAACAGGATTCATTAATGCAGAAGGGCTTGATGACTTAAATCAGTGGATTCAAAACAGGTAGATCATGTCTGACCAACTTGTTAAATTTCTTTGAATCAAGTTCAAGTTCAAGTTTATTGCAGGAAAACTCCACTGAGCAAGCTCACTCACAAGGAGGTCCTGTGACATAAACACTTAAAGTACAAACACAGATAGGTAATAACAGTATATACATGAAATGCACGTTACATGATACAGGCTGGATATACATACAAGGGTACCACATAGGGTGACCGCAGGTGGTAAACAATGATATGAGACAGGGAAGTGACTTACAGGTTGCATAATGATAAATGAAACATGATGACTGGTGTGTGCAATACATATATTTTGGCAGCTAGAACAAACAACAGTCTACAACTGATATGAGGAGTGATTTGATAGAGTAGCAGTGGGCGTAAGCATAGATAAAAGCCAGGAGTAGAGAAGGGAAGGAAAGCAGTTAATATGACAAATCAATTATACCTTACCAGTGGATAAATATGGCACATGGGAAGGAAGAGACTTAATGACAGTTACAGGTGTCTTTTATTTTGGCTGAACTTAGCGATTTGTAGAAGTTTATTGAAACTGTGCTAGTTAGTTTCAGTACAGTTTGTAATTGGTTCCAAATGGAGGAAGGGCATATGCAATGCATTTACCAAAGGAAGTCCGCGGCCTTGGTATGTCAAACATAATAAAGTCAGATTTTCTTAACGAGTATGCACTATGTGAGATACTAATAAAGGAAGAGATAGCTTGGCAATTTCTGCAGGAGCAGTTTAAGAGTCCATAGCCCAGCATGAGCAGGCGTCTAGTAGTAAGGGATGTCCAACCAACAGCTGCATATAAGTCACAGTGGTGCGAACGGTAAGGAGCTGGTAATGAACTGTATACCGGTGATAAAGGATGTCCAGTTTACTTAGATTTGCAAGAGTGGTGGAGGAATAGATTACATCGCCATAGTCGAGTAGGGGAAAAAGTGGCCTGTACAAGCTTGTTTCGAGTTTCAAGGGGAAAAGGGCCTATTTCTGTAGAAGAAACCTAACCTTGCTTTTAACCTTCTAGAGACATCTTGACGTGGTCACTGAAAGATAATTTATTGTCGATCCAGATACCTAGATATTTAAATTTGGTTACAACTTCCAGAGGCTCGTTTAGCGTGGTGACAATGAAGTCTTGGGCAAGGGTATTGGGGGGGGCCTGTGACAGCACTGCGGGAGAATATCATCGCTTTAGTCTTCTTAGCATTGAGCAGCATTGAATCGGTCAACAATGCTATGCATAAGGGTCTTTCTATGGGTGTTTTGTTCCTGGACTTTTCAAAAGCCTTCAACAGTATGCCACATGGCCTAATGATACAAAAACATTATGATATGAAGATAAACAACAACGTTATTAGCTGGAGTGCATCATCATCAAAAGGGAGAAGGCAAAGGGTATGCATTGCAGGACACAGCTGAATGGGCAGAAGTGACAAGTGGGGTTCCACAGGGATCGATCCTAGGGCCAACTCTCTTTAAAATATTTATTACTTCTTTACAAATAGCAGAAGGATACTGGCATTGTAAATTTGCCAATGATATGAAGGTGGGGGCTATTGCGAAAAATGATAAGGCCATTAGCTTATTTCAGAAGGAAATAGACGATGTAGAAGAATGGTCTAGGAAGAATAAACTGCTCTTCAGTACTGATACATGTAAGATTATGTACATAGGGATGAAAAACAGAGCAGCTAAATATTACATGTATAGGAAAGAAATTACTGAAACATTAAGGGAAAAAGATCTGGGTATCATAACAAACAACAGGATGACCCAAGAGGATCAGTGCAGAGAAGCTGTTAACAAAGGCAATATGGTTGTTGGATGCATTTTTAGAAACATTAACAGTAGAAGTAGCAAACTGCTGATCCCCTTATACAGAGCGTTGGCAAGAACCCATTTGGAGTACTGTGTTCAGTACCGGGCCCCTTACCATAAGGGGAACATGAGACTGCTGGAAGGGGTGCAAAGAAGGGTGACTAGAAAAGTTTGTAACCTACAAGGGAAGCCATATGGGGACAGACTGGAGGAGTTGAATATGCATTCACTGGATTACAGAAGATATGGGGGGACATGTGTATGGTCTATAAAACAGTACATAATGATAATATAAGGGAGTGTATTGGACTGGAAATTAAATGTTTAGACAGAACAAATAGAAAACAGTCTTCAACCAAAAGGGTCAACATTTAGAACTGAGTAGAAGGCTCACTGGTTCTCCCAGAGTCTTGTATCTGCTTGGAATAACCTACCTGAAAATGTAATGACGTGCAGAACATTTGATTCTTTCAAATCAGCACTGGATAATTATATGGGTAACAAAAATGTTCATTTCTTTAGTTGAAACATGAGTATATGGCCATATTGGCTAACATCTCATACCATACTATGATACTATGATATGGAGCTGGTGTATCACATGCATGTGGTATACCAATCAGACTGTGTCACCCTGTGCCTTCCCTTGTTGCATGTCCAGGTGGGCCCCTGTGGTCGCTATCCAGGTGGGCCCCCTGTACCCCAGTCTGACCCTGTACATGACTATGGGTAATAGCACTGTACCCAGGCCAATGCAGTCCATCCACCCATACACAAGCAGTCCATCACTCCCGCTTGATAGGCTGCAGTACCTCCTGTTCACCTTTGTGGAGAGGTGGGGCAGCCCTACACAGCTGGGACTGAGCATGCCCGGGGTATGCAAATGGACTGAATACATTCCAGTAATGAGCTGTGAATGTGGGAGATGGGCTTGGAATGTGCAGTGAGGTCATTTGTATATCCAGGCTGAATATTGCAACGTTATGCATTGCGCAAGTGGCTTTGTGTTGTGCATTTCCCCATGATACATATGGGGCTCAGGTCACTTGCTGCATAGCACATCTCCCACTGTGTGATTGCACATCTTTGCGATATTCAGCTGCACATGTGCAAGTGCATCTCATGGCTCATCTTCTGAATAACCCATTATTTTGGGATGGCGCATCTCAGATGTGCGGTGCAGGCACTAGCATGAGTTTTCAAGAATCTTTTGTTTATATGGGATGCACAAATATGTTGAACCATAGAGTGTCAGTAACCTATGATTAAGCACCAGTTTGGGCATGAAATGTTTGGTTACTAGACCCCCTCAACACCTGCAGAGTGTGCATCTTCAATTACATATTCAACATGAGTCAGAGCATGACTTTTTGTTGGTAAGCCTGTTTTGAGCCCAGTTTTTATGGCAGTGGGTGGAGCCTACAGCCATCTTGCTATCTGTAGCTTGAAAATGGAGTATCATGGAACACATTTTTGGACTTTTCAATGTATCCTTCCACATCTACAAATCACTGTGGCAACTAAAATAAAATAATCCCTTCTTTCTGCTTAGAATGTTGGAGACATAACTCCAAGTTGCTTATCAGGATGCCATTAGGAAATTGAAACAGCTTGTTAAATATTGGTTGCATATTAAACTGGAGATTTGTTTACCCCCTTCAAGATGCAACAACCTGCACTTTTAAATGCCTAGCCTTTAAACATTTTTTGCAGTTAACTTCAGTTGGGCATGAATATCTTTCAAGAAAGAGTCATACCTCAGAAATGTTACCTTTCCCCAGCAAATTTATAATGATTTACACAGTTTTTAACCTCTCAAGACCTATCTGTTAAAATGCCAGGTATTCAGTGAACTACCCAGACTAGATATATAAATTTATTTTTGGCCACAAGGGGATGGAAGAGGGATGCCTGGATATTGTGGCAGTCACAGAAACATGGTACACACAGAACCATGGCTGGGATGTCTACATACCAGGGTACACAATCTATAGGAGGGACAGGGAGGGAAAAAGAGGAGGAGGAGTAACTCTCTATGTAAGGGAAGGGATAAAACCAACAGAACTAAAGGGTAAACAGGGAGGAGAGGAGGCACTGTGGGTCACCCTGGAGACTGGAAATGGCTCCGCAATCCGCACAGGGGTTGTATACAGACCCCCGTCTCAGGGGAAGGAAATGGACAAGGAAATGATAGAAGGCATCCTTGGGATGGCAGAGAAAGGGGAGATATTGCTGATGGGGGACCTGAATATGCCAGATGTTGACTGGAGCACCTTTGCTGCAGCCACATCCAAGAGCAGGGCCATTCTCGATGCCCTACAGGGGGCATGCCTCAGACAGCTAGTTTTGGAACCCACTCAGGAGAGAGCAATCTTGGACCTGGTACTCCCAAATGGGGATGGAGAGAGGATCTCTGATCTTGAAGTGCGTAGCCATCTGGGAACAAGCGACCACCAAACAGTGTGGTCCATTATAAATTTAGCTGTAGAGTCAAGCTACACAAAAGTGAAGGTACTGGACTTCAGGAGGGCTGATTTTGTCAAAATGGGAGAGTGCCTCAGAAAAGCACTAGCAAACAGGCAAGAAGGTGGGGTGGAGCAACAATGGGGAAACATCAAAACCGCCATCACAGAGGCAACAAGTCTTTGTGTGAAGCAAATAAACAAATCAAAACAAAAGAAAAAAACACTATGGTTCTCAAAAGGAGTGGCGGGGAAGGTAAGGGAAGAAAAGATAGCATTCAGGAAGTATAAGGAAACACAGAAGGAGCAGGACAGAGAATTGTACCAGTTAAAGCAGAAGGAAGCGGGTAAGGCAATCAGAATAGCAAAGGCCCAAACCGAGGAAAAGATAGCCAACTCTGTTAATAAGGGGGATAAAACCTTTTACAGGTACATTAGGGAGCAAAGAAAGACTAAGGCAGGGATACTGAGGCTGAACAAAGAGGAAGGTGGTTGGACAGAGAGCGACAGTGAAAAAGCATGGATACTAAATGAATACTTTGCTCAGTATTCACAATGGAAAAGCGGGGAAATACCTAATCCAGTCAATAGAAGCACTCTGGATGGGGGGGGGGGGGTATTAGTCCTTCACAGAAGAACAGGTTCTGAAAGAACTCTTAAAACTGAAGGTGGATAAAGCAATGGGGCATGATGGGATTCACCCCAGAATTTTAAAAGAACTAAGGGAAGAACTAGTAACACCACTGATTATCCTTTTTAATAAATCATGGGAGGATGGGGTGGCACCTGAGGACTGGAGGACAGTGAATGTGATTCCTCTTCACAAAAGTGGGAGCAAGACAGAGGCAGGAAACTACAGACCTGTCAGTTTGACCTCAGTGGAAGGGAAAATGATGGAATCACTTCTGAAGGAAAGAATTGTTGAGTACCTAGAGGCCAGTGGGGCACAGGACCCAAGGCAGCATGGATTCACAGCAGAAAGGTCATGTCAGACAAATCTAATTGATTTCTTTGACTGGGTGACCAAAGCAGTAGACCAGGGAGGGCTGTGGACATGGCCTACCTAGATTTTAGCAAGGCATTTGAACAGTCCCACACAAAGATTAATAAACAAATTAGCCAGCCTGGGAGTGGGTCCCAGGGTGGTAGCCTAGAGGTAAAACACTGGTTGGACAACAGGACACAGCGGGTAATAGTAAATGGAGTCCACAGTGAAGAAAGGAGGGTTACTAGTGGGGTACCGTAGGGTTCAATACTGTGGCCGGTCCTTTTTAATGTCTTTATAAGTGACATTGCAGAGGGACTGGAAGGGAAAGTATGTCTCTTTGCAGATGACACAAAGATCTGCAATGGGGTTGATACACAAGGTGGGGTGGAAAGGATGAAAAGGGACTTGGCAAGATTGGAGGAATGATCAAATGTATGGCAGCTTAGATTCAATGCAAAGAAGTGCAAAGTAATGCACTTGGGACACAAAAACCCAGGGGAAGAGTACACAATGGGGGGTGAGATACTGACAACAACAAAAATGGAAAGGGACCTGGGGGTAGTCATATCAGATGACCTAAAGGTGAGCCGGCAATGTGAGAAGGCAGTAAGGAGGGCTGGTGGGATACTGGGATGCATAGGGAGAGGCATCACCAGTAGAAAACAGGAAGTTGTTGGCCCTCTGTACAGCCAGTTGGTAAGACCACATCTGGAGTACTGTGTACAGTTCTGGAGACCCCATCTCATAAAAGACATAGACATGGTGGAGGCAGTCCAGAGGAGGGCAACCAAAATGATGCAGGGTCTGCATCAGAAGACATATGAAGAAAGACTAAAGGAACTAAAGATGTATAGCCTCGAGGAAAGGAGGGAGAGGGGGTACATGATAGAAACTTTCAAATACCTTAAGGGAATCAACAACGTCCAAGAGGGCAGCATCTTCCAGAAAAAGAGATGTGCAAAAACAAGGGGCCACAATTTGAAGATAGAGGGGAGGATGGCTCAGAGGTAATGTAAGGAAGTATTTCTTCACAGAGAGGGTTGTGGATACATGGAACAGCCTTCCTGAGGAGGTTGTAGAGTCAAAAACAGTGGGGGAATTCAGGAATGCATGGGACAGACATAAGGCAATTCTAGTGGGGGTTAGGAGGACGTAGGCTGTTGGTTAACTAGGATCTGCAGCTTATCCATCAGGTAGAGAAATGGGCAGACTAGGTGGGCCAAGCGGTACTTATTTGCCATCAAATTCTATGTTTCTATGTTTCTATGCCCCTGCTTCCCAAACATAACAGATAAGAGCTACTGAGATCTCTTATTATAAATGTGCAGTGGTGCAGTGGATGCAATATAGTGCAGTGGTTTAAGGCTCTGAGCTGCAAACCTGGAGACTCGGATTTGAATCCCACAGCCCCCACTTACATACTGTGTGACCCTGAGCAAGTCACTTAACTTCCTTGTGCTCCCAGGTCACACCTGTAAACATCTTTCAGCTTAGTGCGTCTCTCCTGGTTAAAAAAAAAAGTGTGTGTATGTGGTGGAGAAACAGTCAAACTCCTGGCAAGGGAGACCTCATCTAATGAATTAACTGCTGACAAACCATGAGTGAGAAATTCATTTGTATAATTATCTGATTCCTTATGTTCCCATATAGAGTTATAAAAAAAGTTAGTCAAAACAACTGAGAAAGAAATTTGTAGGGGAAAACAGTTGAGTTTTTCTTGTGTTTTGGACCTGCAACTCTAGGCTGTGGAACATACATGTATTGTTTGTGGTTGGAATGAGCAATCTAAACAGTAAGAAGGTCTGAACAGTAATATTTTAATTTACAGCATTAGTAATGTAATCGTGCATCATTTCTATAAATAAATGTCAAGGTTTGATAATAATGTAGCCAGGGTATGTGTTAACTTGCTTTGATCTCTCACAACATGTAATAGTAGTAGCAGTAAATATTTTATTCTGAAAATTCAGAAAAGGATAGCCCAACTGAGCCGAGGCTCATTTTCGATGAGGTCCCAATGTATAAAATTGTATTTATTTTATTTATTTAGCTTTTGTTGACCAGGTAAGTGCACTAGACAAATCCTGCCTATTTTTAGGCACGACCCGGGGAGAGGGATACAGATGAATGCCAACTGACCTTGAACCAGATTAAGCTGTTGGTGGTATTTTCAGTGAATGAGGGAAATTTGGCCAGGACACCAGGGAAATTCCCCTACTCTTTGGAGGGAGAATCTTTGGTGGACAGACACAAGATGGCCACTTCTGCTCTGCCTTTGGAGGAGATGGAAGTGTCTGGGATGGGGGAGTGGGCCTCCTCCCCTGCTCCTGATGCACCTGAGGCTATTGGTTTGGTTGCTGAACTCCAGGATGCTTCCCTGCCTGTAGAGTTTTTTTGCTACTCCTGAGTCTGTGTGCCCTGAGAGGGTTACTCCTATGGTAAATTGCCAGTCACATTTGGATAAGCTTCAGGTACTTACTGAGAAGGAGCGTCTTTTGGATGAAGTGCTTTCTGCTTTGGAGGAATGTATGCGTCGTCAGACTCAGTTACAGTGCGAAATTGCAGCTTTGCGCTCTGTTTCCCCTGTTTTGGCACAGTCGGCTTCCTGTACTTCCTGGTCTCAGCATGATGACGTTGCCTCCGGTTCTTCACTGTGTGTGCCTGCTTCCCAGTCTCTGCCTAGTTCTGCTAACTCATCTGTCTTGGCTTTGGAAGCTATTAATCGGCGAGGGGTCGTTTCGATATCGGGTGATCCTACTGCTTCTGGTACGCTGCTTTCTACACTAAGGAAGGGAGAGTCTGGTAATGTATTGCAAGGCAATGAACAGCCTACTTTGTCATTGGTTTCTACGGAGAGGGAGGGTGATTTGTCTCGGGGAACTGCTTCAGTTTTTCCTCACGATGCTCTTCAGTCTCAGAAGTCCCCCCCGTGTTCCTTACACCCCCTGTTCGATCTAAAACGTCTCCTTTCTCTCACTTTGCCCGGGATGGTTGGTCACCGGAGAAGGCTATATCTGCTGCTGGGTGGTTACGACATTCGGATGGACAATGGTTCCTGATCCCACTGATGAGGAGGTGAAACGTTTTCATTCTCCTATTACTGGCTCAAAGGCTTGCTCGGCTTTACACTGTGCTACCTCCAACTCTTTGCCACCTAAACTGCCTGTTTTAACTGCGCTAGTGGCTGGTTTTTCTCAGTCTAATACTCAGTTACCTACTGAACATCCAACAACTGACACGTCTGTTCCTGGTCCTGACTTGTCCAATAAGGGTCCCTCTCCCCCCTTCAAACTTTCTGATTTGTTTTCCAACAAGAGTGAGCCTGCACCACGCCGGAATGCTGTTCGTTTGATTTATAGGGGGGGCCTGGAAGACCTTCCTGATAGACTTTATATTGCAAAAGTTTTGCTTAAAGGTTCTCTAAAGTTCCTGTCTGCTTATATATATGCTGTTATACATATTGGTAACTCAAACTATGATATTAGTTTTAAAAACCCTTTCAGGTTTGGAACGATTTTGGACTACTTATCGTACTGTTAAACACTTACCACTCTGGATACCTTTTTTGGCAGTGCCTTCGACTAAACCATCTGCTAAGTTGATTACTGTAATGTTTCGTAATGAGGGGGTTCATATCGAAGATATTCTATTTTGGTTGCGTAGAAGATGTGAAGTGTTGGATAAACCAGTACCTATTCTTGATAGTGAGAATATTTGGAATGGGGGTTGGAAAATCAGGGTAAAACTTTTTGTCACTAATACTGGACCGCAACATCTGCCCAATAGTTTTTTTCTGGGGAAGGATAGGGGTAGTCTGTTTTATTTTGGCCAACCTAAATCCTGTTTTAAGTGTGGTTCTAGGACACATCTTAATACGGTCTGTGATACTCCTCGTTGTTCACATTGTTTTGAATTTGGTCACCAGGCCTCTTCGTGCCTCAATTTATTTAAGTGTAATTTGTGTGAACAGACAGGCCATGGCTATGCTAAATGTCCTTGGGCATCCCATAATAGGGATAACTGTCCTTCTCATGAAGGCTTGATTGTTGTTGCCCAGCATCTGGTTCCGGAATCTCTACCTCCCTCTGGTGTTGATAGAGCATTATCACAGTTACAGGTCCCCAATGAACCTTCTGAGATTGCTTTGGATGTTGGTCTAGGTGAGTCCTCTGCAGGTGACTTACTGGGAAGTGGGGCCCAGATCCCAGAGGTTGTGGTTCCCCCAGCCACCCCTCAGTCTATGGCTCCCATATCTTCCTGTGATAAGATGGATGTTTTGGAAATGCCCCCTCCTTCCACCCAAGTGTTGCCCTTTAAAAAAGTGACTTCTAAGAAACATCATAGATCCGGGAAGACTATTCCCCCTAGACATTTACCTGTAGCCTCTCTTACCAGTGATACTTTGGAGTCCTGGAAAGCTGGTAACAGTTTTGCTGTTCTGGATTCTAAGGAAGACTCCCAAGGTGAAGACTCTGACCATTCCTCAGGAGCTTCAGTAGTCACAGAAACCTTTTCAGAAGGAGAAGATGGTGAAGTGACACAGGCTGAAAGTCTTCCTAGACGCTCTCAGCGTAGACGTGTTTCCAAAGTCCCTTGATTTTGCTTTCCTTCTGTTGGTTCTTCCCTCCATTCTCAGTAACACTTTGATTATGGCTTCTTTAACATTTACATCCATTAATGTTAATAGTATCAAGAGTCACAAGAAGATGGTCACAGCCTTATCATGCCTACAACAGCTGAGCAGTGATGTGATTTGTTTACAGGATACCAGACTAAAAACTATTTGTGAAGTGCAACGTGCTCGTAACCTTTGGTCTTTGGGAGTTTCATTTTGGTCTAATGGGGAATCTCTTTGTGACGGTGTTGGGGTATTGTTTACTAATTCAGCATTGAAGGTCTCCAAAATGGTTGAAATTTGTCCTGGTAGAGCTTTACTATTGGATATAAATTTTCGGGGAGAACGATTTTGATTAATTAACATTTATGCCCCACAGACCAAGGCACTTCGTGTTGCTCTTTTTAAGGACATTCATCCCTATTTACATACTTCTCGACTGGTTGTTTGGGCAGGTGATTTTAATTGTGTCATTAGTGTTGGGGATAGAGGCATGAAAATGTCTAAATTATTTTGTGATTCTCATAAGCTATTACACATTCTGGACACTGCCCAGCTTCGGGATGCCTACCGTAGTGTTTATTCTGTGGGTGGTAATACATTTTTTAAGAATGCACTATCCACTAGGATAGATTTTATTTTTCTTTCTGTTGTGTTACAGGTCACCTTGGTTTCTTTACAGGTTTGGGAATTCTCTGATCATAAGTCTCTTACGGTTTGTTTGTCATGGGCTAATACTCCTCGTTGTAGGAAAAATATGTGGAGGTTGAACTCCTCTTTTTTGACTGATGAATCTGTTCGAAAAGCATGGAGGTCGGAATTTATTGCCCGAATATCTGTTTTTGAACTTTATGATGACGCGGCTTCTTGGTGGGAGGACACTAAGAAGGACTGGAAGTCCTTTTTTCAAGCTTTTTCTCGTTCTAAGTCCAATTTACAGTATTTGGAGTATTTACATCTCAGATCACTGTTGCAGAAGTTGATTTCTTTAACTGAAACTGAGGGTATTGATTATAGTGTTCAAATTAAAAATGTAAGACCTGTATGTTAGACTATCAATATGATCGAGCCAAGTCATTGGATCATGAACACAGATTTGGTCTTAAATTACATAAGGGTGCTTTGGATCCCTTTCAGGACTGTAAGGACCGAGTTGGTAAACGTTTAATAACTGAATTGGCTACTGACTCAGGTGCATTGGCTATGGCTCCTTCTGCTTTGCTTGAAGTTGTGGGGCGTTATTTGGGACGGCTCTATCGGAAGGATGACGAGGTACAAAGTGGCTTGTTTGATTTTGATTCTTTACAGATACCGCAGTTGTCTGAAGTTGAAAGTCAGCAGTTGTTACACGTGATTTCTGAATCTGAATTACATGATGCTATCCTGACCTTGAATGTTGATTCCTCGCCTGGGACGGATGGTTTGGGTGCTGGTTTTTACCAGACCTTTCAGGATGATTTGGTTCCTGTTTTGACTCAGGTATTCAACCAAATGTTGTTTACCAATCAGTTAGCCCCCTCCATGTATATGGCACTGGTAGTTTTGCTTTATAAAAAGGGGCTGAAGACTGATTTGAGTAATTGGAGGACATTGAGTTTACTCAATACGTTTAAAATCTTGAGTAAGATTTTATTACGTAGATTGTATGCTTCATGAATAAATTGATAAGTCCCTATCAAACTTGTTCTGTACCAGGCAGGACTCAGTATGATAATTTACTGATACTGCGAGAATTTTTTTTTTCGGCTTCACAGTCTGGTTCCCGAAAGGGTTATCTTTTGAGTCTGGATCAGGAAAAGGCTTTTGACCGTGTTTTTCATGTATTTCTGTTTTCTGTACTGCAAGCATATGGTTTGCCTTCTGGTTTTATTGATTGGATCAAGATCTAGCCTGTCTTATACCGAATGTGAATGGTTGGATTGGTGCTCCTGTGGCTGTGCAAAGAGGTGTTAGGCAAGGATGCCCCTTCAGCCCACTTTTGTATGTTTTTTTTATTGATGTTTTCCTTCGTATGGTTAGCATGCATTCTGGTTTATCAGGGGTACGGCTTGTTGATAATGTCTCTCCTATTAAAATTCTTGCCTATGCGGATGATTTAGTTATTTGTCTTTCAGACATTGCTGAAGGTTCTAAAGTGGGTGAAGTGTTAGATTCATTTTCTCGTTTTTCTGGTTCTAAGAGTAATTATGTGAAGTGTAGGGGTTTCCCCTTTGGTAATTCCTTTATCCCGATTAATGGTACCATTGCTGGTATTACCGTTTCTAAAGATCCCATTACTATATTGGGTGTTGAATTTATTGATGGTGACATGCAGTCGGAAAATTGGACTCGTAAATTGGGTACTGCTCAGTCAATGGTAGCTAGATGAAAAGGTAAACAGATAGCTAAACGGCAGCGAGTCTTGCTTATTAAAACTTTGCTGGTACCTTTATTTTTGTATGTGAGTTATGTGTTTCCACCTCCGGTTTCTCTCTTCACTGCTCTATATAGTGTTTTTTTTCAAGCTTTCTGGGGAAGCAAACTGAATCCTATTAAACGGGGATACACTTGTAGAAGTATTCGACAAGGTGGGGTAGGTATGGTCCATCCGGTGGCGTTTTTTATTAGTATTTTTATTTACTACAATTTCAGTCCTTTATTGCGTCCCGGTTGGAAGATTTGGTTCCCTTGTGTTAGGCGGTGGTTTTTGATAGGTTTACCCCTTTGGAGATTAAGTAAGGTGAACTCCTTTGCACGCCTTTCCCTGTTTCCCATATATGGTAAGGATACTTTTTGTCATTTATTGAAATGGAAGATTTATATTTCTAACTTGGAAACAATGAATAGAAAACAGTTGTATAGTAGCATTGTTTCTTCTGATTTTTCAGATGCTTTGGTTTTCCCTGATTGTCCTCCTCAATCTCAAGAACAAGTTCTTTTGTTGCTTTCCCATAGACGTTTGCCTGACTTTATTTGGGATAGTGCTTGGTTAAGTTCTTATGGTCGTTTACCAGTGGGTAATACACATAAGCATAAACAGCTTAGTGATAAGTACTGTACACGTGTAACGTGTGTCTCCGTGTTGGAAACACAAGAACACCTTTCTTTAGGCTGTCCCTATATTAAGACATTTTGGGCATCCTTAGCGGTGCTATGGAATGAGCCATTGTTCAGGACTATTTCCTATGGTACACTTATGTATGGAACACATGGAGGTGAATGGTCCAGGTATCCTGCAGACACTTTGCTGTTGGCTTTTTTTGTTCGTCGTTTTTATATATGGCAATAAAGATGTTTTTGGTCGACTCAGCAACATATTGTCTCCTTCGAAGAACTACTTTCTAATATTCATGTTACTTTACAAAATATTTATGATAACGATTTACGTATCTATGGTCAGGTGAAATGTTCATTTTTGTGGCTTCATTGTGCTACATGGCGGGGATGTTGATTTTCTCTGTTGATTTTTGTTATTTTTGTGTTACTTACTGATCTGTTTATATATGATCGTTTTCTGTACCAATTGATTTACCTGTTTGGAGTCCTCCTTTTCAATAAAAATTCCCCTACTCTTTTCAATAAGTGCCATGGGCTCTTTAACATCCACCTGAACTACCACCAATCCAGGCAGATGGGACCTCGGTTTAACGTCTCATCCGAAAGACGGCACCTCAGAAGTGCAGCACCCCTCTCATGCTGCACTACAATGTCAGTACTGGGATATTAACCCAACTTCCAGATGTTGGAACTGAACCCACAGCCCTCTGATCTCCCAGCCTCAGAGGCAAGTGTGCTACCTACTGAGCCACTGACACTGCAAAATAAACAGTTACACAGAATATGTACATAAATACAAGCATAGCAAATACAATATACGACCTGTATCAAAAGACACAATACTGTACATGAGACATGAAGATGCTTTTCAATTAACTACAACAAACGTTCGGCATCTCAGTACTTTTTATAAGCCAAGATCTTATTTGATGCCAAGATGGAGGAGATAGTGACTTGATATATAATGTACTATTTTTGAGAATGAAAGAGATCATGCCATTTATTAGGAGGAAAATTATTGTTTAGATACATAGACACTGTCAGCAGATAAGGGCCTATGGCTCACCCAGTCTGCCCACTGAGCTTGTAAGTTCCCTTAATGTTTTTCTATATTATTAGTTTATAGTTTTTGAAAGTTTCATGTCGGCTTGATATTATTCCTGAAATGTCAGAGATCTTCCTGGGGAACTTGCAAGATACTGGTATATAACCATACCATTTATAAAATTCCTGATCAAACAACTGGAAACAGAAGACTGTTTTTTGTCATTTTATAATATGATGTACTGAGTGTGAATTTACTGAGTTGCTGGATCAGGGCCTTGAAGAAAATAATAACATTTACTTAACTCATTTAAGATTCCATCAGGTGGACAGAAAAAAAGTCTATGAGAATGTCTGAAAACTAACAACTATAAGATGCAAAATAGCATTTGTGTATATGTATATGTGTGTGTGTGTGTGTGTGTGTGTGTGTGTGTGTGTGTGTGTGTGTGTATGTATATATATATATATATATAGTGTGGCACGTTAGTGCCACTATAGTTAGGGTTGAGTACCCCATTTAAGGTTAAAGTGTGAAATTTTGCAGCTTAATAACTTTGCCACTGTATGACAGATTTGCCTGAAATTTGGCAGGCATGAGCAGTACCATAGACCTCTGGATCTGCCAAGTTTTGTAATGGTTGGATATACAGTTGTGGAGCTATAAAGCGCAATAGAAAGTCGCATTTACGCTTTTTTGCACATTCTTTGTTCACGCCTACAGGTCATGCGGTTTGCATGACTGGTCCGAAACCTTCAAGGAACATTCATCCAGGGTCCCTGATGTGCCTTTCGAAGAGTTCGTGAAAAAATATTACATGGTTCAAAAGTTATTCAAGTTTCCCATTATAGTCAATGGGAAAAGTTAACAAAAAGATCAACGGTGTTCAAATGCAGTTTTTAGTGTTGCAAATTACCCCTGTAGTGTCTTGAGTCTGCCATTTATTTTCACTTACTGGTCACAGAAATGCTTGGCTTTTAAATTTGGGACCCTCATGGGACACGATTCATTTTGTGTTCGCCTAGTCGAGCCCTGAGGATGCTAGCCATGTCTTTTTCGGGGGGTTAAACACCCCAGAAATATGTTTTTCAAATTTTTGTAAACTGTAGTGTCACAAAGTAGTGTCGCACATTCGACACTTTCATGATTTTTTTTGCGAAAGTGTGATTTGCGACACTACTTTGTGACACTATGCCCCAAATAACAACAATTCTTTGTTACCCTGCTGCAAAACAACGGTTTTGTCTTTGGGCTGAAATTTGGAGGGAAGAAAGCCAACATCCCACAGATGTGCCTTTTGTTGTTTGGTGAAAAAAATATTAGAGGCCTGTAAAGTTATGGTACTCTGAAATTGACAATTTTTCCCATAGGATAACATTACAGCATTCGCCGCACCTTTCGGGGCCCATATCTCGGAAACGCTTCAAGATACAGACTTTTCATCAGAAAAATGTTTAGTCCCCTCCTAAGGGGCTAAGTGCAAAACTAGCCAGGAAAGTCATACATAATATGAAATTTGAATTTTTTTTCTACTTTCTACAGTTCCTGAGATATAAGCAATTTAGTATTCCAATTGCTCATTTTCTGCTCTGAGGGCCATTATTATGCATACATTCTTTGTATTCACGGTGTTTCTCAATGCAGCTTTTGGGGAAAAAAGGGTGTGTGTGTTTCCATTACTGTTACAATTAGCGTTTCCACTTGTGTTTCCGTAACCGTTTGTGTTAGCATTCCCACGTACGCCGCCATTTGCGTTACCCTTTGCGTTTCCGTTTGTGTTACTGTTAACATCTGCATTTCCATTAGTGTTTTTCTTTGCATTTCCTTTTGCGTCACCATGTGTATTACCATTTGTGTTTCTTCATCCTGCAAGCAAATGGTTGGGTCCTTTGGGCTGACATTTGCAGGCTGCCAAGACCTGGTCCCTCAGATGTCCTTTTTCCTGCTATTGTGCTAAAATACTTAAAGATTATAAACTTACACTGCTTCAAAACTGTGCAGTTTGTCATAGACTAACATTGCGGTGTCCCTGACACCTTTTGCCACCCATATGTTGAAAACAACGCGAAGTACACCATTTTAGCTACTGCCACTTTTCTTCACCTTTATGTGAACTACCCTCGAAGAACAACTTTGTAAATAATGTATCATATCTGAAATTGGATTTCTCCACTTCCTACAGTAACATAGCTATACACCTCCTGCTGGATGTGTGTGATTGGTTGTGTTGCTTTGGTCCTTCCCCTACTTGCATGTATATGTGTGTGTGCTGGTAAGGGGGAATTTCCTCACTTTTGTCACTGTGGAACAACCCTAACTGATGCATTAAACTGAGGTTTTTGCCATGAATATATATAGGGAAATGTCTCTATTTGCAATAAATTTGTTTATAGGCATTACTAGTATCTTAATGTAACCTCTCTACAAATGGGGTTCCCCGAAAGTCTTCCTTGGGTGTGCCTAAATGCCCACTGCCAGGCTGGTATCCTGTGTCTTAGTGCTTTAAAAGTGTTTGTGTGAGAGTGCCTTAATGCCTCTGTGCTCTGTCTCTTTAAGAGCTGCCAATAACGTGGTGTTTATTTAATCTGGGAGGGGGCTGAGTGTTTCTATCCTCAAGTCCCGCCTGGGCTGCAAGATAATCGCTCCGTTCTGCCATCACTATTTGTGCAGCGGGAGCTCTGTTAGAAACTGTACTTATTTGCTGATTCTCTATTAGCATAGTAATGATATTGTAGTTTGTCTAACCTGCCTTCTTTGCAGCATGGACAGTTCTGTTTATCACCACCATTTTGGTTTTGGACTACCAGTCAGCACCAATTGGTACCTTTGGGGACTCTAAAATGGAGACTGTCCACAGGGATCTTGTGGGAGCACATTTCTATAGGAATTGTAGTTTTTACATTTTGGCACCAAAACAGACCTGGAGGGGGAACCCTTGCTTTGACAGACAGATGGATCAACCAATCAGAACCTTTTGGACCGAAGGGTAATTCCCAAGCTGCCTGCTGTAGTGAGTTAGTCTGGAGTTAGAGTTTGAAGAGACAGCTTGAGTGACTCAAGCAGCTGCTTTTTTGGCCTGTCTGCCTGCAGTCCCTCGAGAGCGAATCCTTTGAAAGGCTTAGCAATCGGACTGTATCCAAATTGGAGTGTGACAAAGCCACTGAAGAGTGACCATATTTGAACCTGAAGATAACCGAAGATTTGCTGTATGAGATCGGCCTGTCAGGGCATCCATTTACCACGGAATTCCCAATTTTGCTCAGAGACACTGATATTGCGGCTGGACTGTCTTCTGCATTGTGGTATGGTGATTGCTTTACTATAAATGTGCTGTGTGTTGTTAGTGGGTTGCGATTTGGTTCCCCACTGTGTAAATGTGCCACACTTGCTGAAAACTGCATCCAGTACTACCAGACTCAAAATCTGAACTGTTCCACCCAGTCTTGGCCTTGTCATCTGGCCCAGCCAGCTACTTCAGGCACAGAAACCATCATTGACGAGAGACTCGCCCAGGGATCAGCCCCCTGTTCAACCATCTCGAACAGGAATGACACCTCAGTGATTCGTGTGGGCCCTGCTTCTCCTGGCAAACCAGTCATGAACCTGCAGTCTCCATTTTATTTGGCCTGTGACTCATATTGAGTAGCGTGAGTAACAATCAGGGTAACTCCCTGCAACAGCAGCTAAATCTCAAGTGTTGTCATCTGATTGCATTGTTGTTTTTCCTTTCACAAACTGAGCCTTGAGGCTCTGGATTACAAATTGTGTGTGGTTGTGCATGACTTTTCTTTTCATCACAGGGCCCCAACCAGCTGCAACACCAGTCTACCCCGGGCAATGTTCCAGGCTAGCCCACCTTACTTCCAAGTGGGTACCCAGAGCGTGTGACTGTGTAGGAACTAAAAGTGCATGTGTAATTGCCTGAATAGATCAGTTTTCGAATCAATCAACCTGATTACGCCCCTCCCTTGTTCAATTCCCCTGCATAATCAGATCTAACTTTTTTTGCATTTAATCTGACTGCGGTTCCAGTTTGTACCAAAAGCACTGTACTGTTGTTATTTGCTGTGCCTAACCTTGTTTTACAGGAGGTCTCCAGGGTCGAACTGGTGGAACCAGCCCTGGTGGTAAGTGCAAACAGCATGGGGAATTGTA
Source organism: Neoceratodus forsteri (assembly GCA_016271365.2). NCBI lineage: Eukaryota > Metazoa > Chordata > Ceratodontiformes > Ceratodontidae > Neoceratodus > Neoceratodus forsteri. Next base: position 225,355,291 of record CM028138.1, on the reverse strand, counting down.
TGCTGAATGGGGGCTACTGTCAAAGTGTTTGTTGCATATTGTCTAGGCCACTAGAGGGGAAAAAGGGGGGTTACAGTATCCTGGAGAGCTGTACCCAGGTTAGCCTTGTTACTAACAACCCTGTCCTCCGGGTGGAGGCACCCATTTCAGTACCCAGGCCCCTTAACCTGCAACTAGCCACGCAGACAGGGGTAGTAGCCCTTGGGATAGCACCACATAGATACATAGATACATAGACAGTGTCGGCAGATAAGGGCCTATGGCCCACCCAGTCTGCCCATTTGAGCTTGTAAGTTCAGTTAGTTTTCCTAGAAGTCTGTTGCCTCTTACCCCTGACCTCCGGAATTCCTTTATGTCTATCCATGCATTCTTAAATCCCGTGATTGTTTCAGCCCCACCACTTCCTCTGGCAGGGTGTTCCACTTGTCCACCACCCATTCTGTGAAGAAATTCTTTCTCATGTTTCCTCTGAATCGTCCTCTCTCCAACTTCATCCCATGCCCTCTAGTCCTGGAACATCTTTTTCGCTTAAAAATAGTGTTTTCCTGCACCTGTTCCTCCCTGTAAGATACTTGTATGTCTCTATCATATCCCCTCTCCTCCTCTCCTCCAGGGAGTACATGTTCAGTTCCTTCAACCTGTCTTCATAGGACTTGTGATGCAATCCATGCACCATCTTTGTTGCCCTCCTCTGAACCTTCTCTACCCTGTCTATGTCCTTACGTAGGTATGGTCTCCAAAACTGTGCACTGTACTCCAGGTGGGGCCTCACTAGTGTCTTGTATAGTGGAATTATGATCTCCCTTTTCCTGCTGGTGATGCCCCTGCCTATACATCCCAGCATCCTATTTGCGTTACCTGCTGCCTTGTCACACTGTTTCCCTACCTTGAGGTCATCAGAGATGATAACTCCAAGATCCCTTTCCTGCTTGGTGCATGCTATATCCTCACCCCCCAACTGGTATATTGTGCCAGGGTTTTGTACCATATGCATTATCTTGCACTTCTTTGCATTGAATTTCAACTGCCAAACCCCTGACCATTCTTCAAGTTTCTGCAGGTCGCTCTCATTCTGTCTACACCCTCTGGTGTGTCTACTCTGTTACAGAGCTTTGTGTCATCAGCAAACAGTGAAATTCTGCCTTCTAGGTCCTGCACAATGTCACTGATGAAGATGTTGAACAGGACCGTCCCAGCACTGATCCCTGTGGTACCCCACTGGTCACTCTTCCTCTGTGGAGTGACAGCCATTTACCACCACCCTCTGTGTCCTGCCACCCAGCCAGTTACCTACCCACCACACTACTGTCATGCCCACACCCATATTCCCCAGTTTGTGTAATAGCCTTCTATGTGGCACAGTGTCAAAGGCCTTGCTGAAGTCCAGATAGGCCATGTCCACTGCCCTCCCCTGATCCACCTCCCTAGTCACCCAGTCAAAAAATTCAAAGAGGTTGGTCTGACATGACCTCCCCCTGGTAAAACCATGCTGCCTTGGGTCCTGTAGTCCATTGACAACCAGATGTTCCACCAATCTCTCCTTCAGTAGTGCTTCCATGATATTCCCCACTACCGAGGTGAGGCTGACTGGTCTGTAGTTCCCTGCTTCCTCTTTGTTCCCACTTTTGTATAAGGGACTACATCTGCTGTCCTCCAGTCTTTGGGTATCTCCCTGTTTCCAGTGATCGGCTAAATAGGATAGCCAGAGGTTCAGCCACCACCTCTCTTAGTTCTTTAAGGACCCTGGGTGCACCCCATCTGGCCCCATTGCTTTATCAACTCTTGCTTCAGTTCCTTCAGGACCCTTTCTCGTGTAAAGGGACTTGTGTCCATTTCTGCACCATTCTCACCCTTGTACTCCCTTCAGACCCATTACCTCTCTCTTCTCAGTAAAGACTGAGCAGAAATACCTATTCAATATGTCAGCTTTACTGTTGTTATCCTCCACACGGCCCCCATCCTCCCCCTTCAGTCTCACTATCTCTCCCTTTGTCTTTCTTTTTTCACTTATGTACCTGTAAAAGGTTTTGTCCCCTCTACCCACTGATTTTGCAATGTGCTCTTCTATCTGAACTTTGGCTTCCCTTACTGACCTCCCTGCCTCCCTTTGCTTCTCCTGGTACTTCTCCCTATCCCCTTCTGCCTGTGTCTTTTTGTATTGCCTGAATGCAATCTTTTTGGCTTTCACTTTCTTTGCTACCTCTTTGGAAAACCATAATGGTCTCCTCCTCTTCCTTTTCCTCTTGCTAACCTGCTTAATGCATAATTCTGTTGTTCTTGTAATCCCCATTTTAAATACTGCCCACTGTTCCTCAACCCTGATTCCTGTCTCATTCCCTTAATGCCTCTTTCAAGTATCTCCCCATTTTCTCAAGTCTGCCCCTAAAATCCAGGATCGTGTTTTTGTGTGGTTTGGTCTTCTCTTTCTGTGATTTCAAACCACAATGACTGGTGGTCACTGTTTCCGGTGCTCCCCCACTGTTACCCCCATGCACCGTCCCTGTTTGTGAGCACTAGGTCCAGTATTGCCTTCTGCGAGTTGGTTCCATGACCAGTTGCTTGAGAAGGCACCCTGAAGGAGTCAGGATAAATCTGCTCTAGTTGATGCTGCTGCTGGGATGCTCAGTCCATGTCTGGAATATTGAAGTCTCCAACCAGTACTACCTCACCCTTGTCTGCCATCCTTTAGATGGCTAGCATCAGCTCCTATCTGTTTCTTCCTCCTGGGCTGGTGGTCTATAGACCACACCTGTGCGGATAGCTGTCCCCATTTTCCTTTCCAGCTAACCCACAGTATCTCTCCCCATTTTGTTCCTCCTGGATCTCTGTGGCCCTTATGTCATTTTTCACATACAAGTGCCACTCCTCCTCCTTCCTGCCTGCTCTGTCTCTTCTGAATATGTTGTAGCCAGGTATGGCCATCTCCCAGTCGTGGTTATCATTACACCAGGTTTCAGTGATGGCCACAATGTCCAGGTCTGACTGCACCATGACAGCCTCCAGATCTTCCATCTTGTTGCTAAGGCTCCTGGCATTTTGCACATGGCTTTCCATGATTTGACCTCCCTAGACTGTTTCACTGTTCTACTCCAGCCCCTTCCTTGGTTGTCATTTATCCCTGGTTCTCCTTGCTGTCTGCTCGTCTGCTGAATTTTGCCCTTTTCTGCTTATCCACCTCTTGGGCACTAATCTCCATCTTTTGCACACTGCTTTGCAGAGATAGCCACTCCTCTGATTCCTGGTTCCCTGCTAGCTGTGGGGGTGAGCAAGTGGTACCCTCCTTGCTGGCCTGCCACCCCTTTGCTAGTTTAAATGCTTGTCACTGTAGCATTTAAACTTATCATTGAGTGCTTGGATTCCTCCAGGATGGATGCAGGCCGTCAGGCTTGAACAAACCTCCATCCCTCAGGTGGGTCCCAGTCACCAATGAATCAAACCCTTCCTCACAGCACCAGTTCTTCAACCATGATTAAAGTTCCTGGTGCATGCACTCCTATGCTCTCCCTTGCCTCTCACAGGTAGTACTTCTGAAAGTGACAGAAGTAGCTACTTGCTTGAGACCCTCCCAGTTTCCTAAACTCTTCCTGAACTTCCTTTGGCTCCCCATTTGCCAGGTCATTAGTACCTAGGTGGATAATGACATCCAGCTCACCTCCCATCTTGCCTTCCCAGTGATCCCCAGGATCTTCCTTCCATCCCTCCATGCCATGGCACCTGGTAGGCACCTCACCTCCTGTCCTTCCCCTCCTGTGTTCCTAGCTGGATCCCTCTTATGATGGAGTCCCCACCAGGATTCGCTTCCTCCTCCTCTGGGGTCCACTGCTTTCCCGCTGAGGTCACCCTCCTTGGCTAACCTCCATCCTTTCCTTCCACTTCTCTGGGTGCCTCTATTTGGTTGTCCTCATTTGCCAGTGTGGCATATGAGTTCTTGAGTGGAATAGGATCTGGGATGTGCCTCTGCCTGACCGCTCTAACCCTCCCTGAGCCCACTGTCATCCAAGTGCTCCTCATTCTCGGCATCCTTTGAGGCAGTTGCATTGGACTGGGTGGTCCCTGGATAGGGGTGATGGTACTCCTGACCCAGTTTACTTCTGCTCTGAGTCTGGCTACCTCCTCCCACAGTCCAGAGAGATGCATGCAGATAGGGCAGCACCTCAGTGTCCAGAAGGTCTGCCTGAATATGGCTGCCCCACAGCCACTGCATTACACCACTCTCCACATTATACTGCAGTTCCACTACTTGTCTGCTACTGAAGCTCTCCTAGTTCCCTTTTTATTAATTTACTGTCCTAAAAATCCTGCCACTGATCCTCAGATAATTTTTTTTTTTTTTAAAGAAAAAGTAACCAATAAATAAATAAATCAAAACACTTGTCGTGCTGAGGGTGGGCTTCTTCCCACTTATGCCCCTCCTACTTCACACCTCTTACTATACCCTGTGTTTTAGCGCCTGTCAATCAGATTTAACAGGGCATATAATTAAGAGTTGGGGAAGGGAGGGAGAGAGTAACATTTGCAGCAATTAAAGACAGCACAGAATTACACCACCACTATGTTTTAAATTTTCAACAGCCCAAAAACAATTATAAGTGAAGACAACAACAAAAGTATAGTGTCACTACTAGCCCACAATCTAAGTTTAAAAGAAAAATAGCAATTACCAGTTACTCTAAAGCACTGAATTGAATATGTTTCCTTCCTTCCCCTTCTGGCTTCTTCTGAGAAAATAAACTCTACTTGCTACTTCAACTCTGACTAAGCCCCACCTCCAGTTATCACGTAGCTGAGGTCAGAGGCCAGACAATTAACATCCTTCACCCAACTACAGGGCAGTCAGACAAGCCAAGATAAAATTTGCAGCAATTAAAGACAGTACAGAATTACACCACCACTATGTTTTAAATTTTCAACAGCCCAAAAACAATTATAAGTAAAGACAACAACAAGAAGTATAGTGTCACTACAAGCCCACAATCTAAGTTTAAAGAAAATAGCAATTACCAGTTACTCTAAAGCACTGAATTGAATATGTTTCCTTCCTTCCCCTTCTGGCTTCTTCTGAGAAAATAAACTCTACTTGCTACTTCAACTCTGACTAAGCCCCACCTCCAGTTATCACGTAGCTGAGGTCAGAGGCCAGACAATTAACATCCTTCACCCAACTACAGGGCAGTCAGACAAGCCAAGATAAAATTTGCAGCAATTAAAGACAGTACAAAATTACACCACCACTATGTTTTAAATTTTCAACAGCCCAAAAACAATTATAAGTAAAGACAACAACAAAAGTATAGTGTCACTACAAGCCCACAATCTCAGTTTAAAAGAAAAATAGCAATTACCAGTTACTCTAAAGCACTGAATTGAATATGTTTCCTTCCTTCCCCTTCTGGCTTCTTCTGAGAAAATAAACTCTACTTGCTACTTCAACTCTGACACCTAGGGGTTACATTAATAAAAATTCCCCATCTCTTACTATAATGCTATAAAACACAAGAGTGTTGCTGAGGCAGCATACCCTTGCCCCTCTTGTCCAGGGACACTAGAAATACAACAGCATTTCCCGTTGGTGTGTCCGTAGGCAATATAGTTTTGGAACAGCTTGAGTCTAACATGGCATGAGCCTTTGTTTTCCCAGCAGAACTACTGAGTGGTGGTGGTGCTAGGAATTTTTCAGGGCAGCCAGAGACGGTTTCATGAAAGCATATTTTATATCTGTTTCACTGCAAGTAAATATTTTCTCTAGCAGGCCATATTTGCTTTTACTATGCAACAAAAATTTAATCCACCACAAGTGGTGGGGGAAACGGTATCCAAGATGTCATGAAGAATTTGTTTTGTTTTGAAGTTGGAAGTCTTGATTCATGGCAGTTTGCTTTATTCTGAGATTCCTATAAGTGGATGTATTATTAGGTGGCCTTCGTTTAAGTCGATTATGGGAGGGGGCACAATTGACATTAGGAATATTTCAAGTGGATTGTTGTGATTCTATCTATCATATATTGTACTGACTGATACAACTATTTCGTAATGATTGCACCATTTCCATTTTGTATATTTGTTTGATTCCTTTTCTTTTAATAAAAATTCCCATGCTCTTCCTCCATAAGTGCCATGGGATCTTCCATGTGGACAATGATCAGGGGTGGCAGGTGAGCCCTTGGTTTAACATCTCATCCTAAGGATGGTAACTCAACAGTGCAGCACCCCCTCGTACTGTGCCACAGAGTCGGTTATGAGCATTTCCTAAAGTAACTGGTGTGGGGTCAGAACCCATGACCTTTTGATCTTCACAAGATCAGGTCTTCACAAATTGCACCCCGCAGGTGAGCATGCCACCAACCTACTGAGTTGCTGAACTACACAATAGCCAAGGTATGAGAAAACAAAGGCTCATGGCAGCGGTGAATGCATACAATGTTACTAATGTGAAAACAGGAAGATTTAGAAAGTTTGGAAATATGACTCTGAAGGAGAGCTCAGAGTAGGGATGGGAAAAAAACGGAGTGGATTTGGATTTGGTTTTGGATTTGCCAAATCCAGGCTGAGTTTGGATTTGGATTTGCCAGATTCAATCTATATGTATAATTGAAGGAAAAGGGGGTTTATAAAGAGAAAAGCACCAGAAAATGTCTGTGAAGTGGCAGTAGTATTAAACTGGGGTACACTGCCCAAGATGCACTGCATCCTGCTGTTTAAAAAGTGTTTGTTTCTGACCAACCTGCATGTTTTGACCCCCACATTTTCAAATTTTTTTTTGTCTCCATTTTATGAATGAGACAGGTGTCATTGTTGAAATCCCAGTGGAAATGTCATTTCACAGAATGATGGCGAAACAGTGTTTCTGGTGGGATATGAAAAATTACACCTGTCTAGTTCATGAGGTGGATTTAAAAAAAGTCTATGTTGTAAAAATTGGGGGTTAAAATCCTCAAAAATCAAGACATTATGAGTGTTAGTTAAAGTTAACTGAAAAACCTGTGTGTGAAAATCATTTTAGACTTAATTTTTTTTCTCAGTTCAGGGCTGTACATGGTTTGGTGAGGTCAGGCACTGTGCTAAGAGAGGATTACCATGAGGGACCGTATCGAGGTAAGTGGGTGACTGGAGGGGTGGTGGGGTGGGGTGGGGTGCTGTGGGGGTGGGGTAGCATGGGTGGGGTGTGGGAGATACATCGATGGACAGTTTTCTTTTTATAGGGTAGTGGTGTGAGGTGAACAAGGACAGTGTTGGACCATTTTCTTTTTTACAAGATTTAACTTGGGTCAGGGAGGAGGGTGGTATGGGTGCTAACAGGGTGGGAGAGAGTGGGGATGTTTTATTTGTCACTGGGTTTGGGTAACCCAGTAGTCGAAAAAGGTGGGGTCTGTGTGGCCAGCAGGCTTGGGCAGCCTGGTGACTGAAAAAGAGGGGAGAGATGTCTGTGTCGCCACTGGACTTGGGCAACCATGGTGGTCAAAAAGGAAATGGTGGGGGGGGGTATCTGAATGCTTACTGCTCAAATGTCCCTGATTGTGAGGGACATCCCTCATTTTGCCGCTGAAACTTTCTCTTTTCCACATTCATCCCTCATGGACAAGGTAATGCCCACACAGAGAATATACTGTAATCTAAGACTTTAAAGCAAAAATTCATAATGTTTTAAGATAATAAGTCAAAAACAAAACTTGTACAAGTAAACACAATGGTTTCCAGTATTCTGAGCTTGTATATTCATGCTTGAGGATATCTCCTTCATTATGAGGGTCAGTGTCCCTCACTGTCCCTCATTCTGAAAACCAAACCACTTGTGTTCAAAATAGCTTGGCTTTCAGGGAAGGCTTTGTCCCATTCCTAGTTAAGAGTCAAAAATAATGCCTACATTTCTGATAAGAGGACAGAAAGTGGGATAAGAGTATGAGTTAGAGTAAGGATAGAACTCTCAAGAACTGATGTCAGTTACTATGGTTACTAAATCTGGTTATTTGTGTATCAGTGGATCTTACTTCGAGAGGGCTCTTGCAGTAGGTAATCACCTCGAGGACTGTGCCCCCTGGCATCAGGACCACACAGAAACTTTAGCTAGTAGTGTATGATGGGGGACCGAATATGCAGGATGCCTACCTTCATATCCTGATTTTTTGAGCCTATCGTTGCTACCTCCAGTTCACCTTTCCGGGGGATCATTACCAGTTCACGACCCTCCCCTTTGGCCTGGCCTCGGCACCTTGGGTATTAACCAAGTGCCTGGCAGTACTGGCAGTGGCTCTGAGATGCCAGGGCCACTGTGTGGTTCCACTACTTCAACGACTGGCTATTGTCAGCCCCATCGAGGGAACAACTGGAACGCTCCCTCTCCGCTACCTTGGACCTTTTTACACAAGTGGGGATCACCGTAAATCTCTCAGAGTCCCAACTTGTTCCTTCCCAATGCCTTCAGTTAATTGGGGCGGTGTTGGATATGGCCCAGGGTATGACTTTCCTCCCTCTGGACATGGCGGAAACATTACAAGTACAGGCTCATATGGTAGCCTCCAGCAGGTGGGTTCTGGCCAGGTCAGTCCTTCAACTACTTGGCCTCATAGCTATGGCCATCCCCACTGTTCCTATAGCCAGGCTCCACATGCATATTTCACAATGAATTCTCAGCGCACAGTGGTATCAGAGGCTGGACGACCTGGACCATATGGTTGTGGTCTCCAGTTGGATGCAGCTGGATCTCCTATGGTGGCAGTATTTAGCCAACCTCACTAAAGGGGTTCCATTCCAGTACCCTCCTCCCTCCCATACCCTGACCACAGATGCCTCAGGGATGGGTTGGGGCACTCATCTGGAAAACTACAGGACAAAGGGTCTCTGGTCTCCAGCAGAGTCTCATCTACACATCAGTGTTTTGGAGATGAGAGCGGTGCTCTGCACTTCAAGTCTTTCAGCACCTGCTTGGCCATGGCAACCTGTTAATCCAGTCAGACAATATGTATGTCATGTGGTATGTCAACAAGCAAGGAGGCACTCACTTGTATCCCCTTTGTAGGGAAGCAATGCGAGTGTGGAACTGGGCAGTTCTGCATCGAATTCACCTCACTGTGATTCATGTTCTGGGCGTGCAAAATGTCCTAGCAGATAGTCTCAGCCACTCCAGAGTCAGAGCTCACTAGTGGGAGCTCAAGCAGGATGTGGTCAAATACATTTTTGACCTGTGAGGTCACCCAGACCTAGATCTGTTAGTCTCCCCATACAATGCAAAACTTCCCAAGTTTTGTTCGCTTACTCCCAGGCCTGGTGTTTTCTGGTGAGATGCACTATCTCTTTCCTGGACAGGAAGATTTTTGTACGCCTTCCCTCCCTTTCTGGTTCTGTAGAGGGTGCAGCTCAAGCCTCCTAAGGTACCTAATCCAATCAATAGAAACACTCTGGATGGGGGACCGATTCCAGTCCATTCACAGAAGAAAGGGTTCTGAAAGAACTCCTAAAACTGAAGGTGGATAAAGCAATGGGACCTGATGGGATTCACCCTAGAATTCTAAAAGAATTAAGGGGAGAACTAGTGACACTACTGACTACCCTCTTTAACAAATCATGGGAGGACGGTGTGGTACCTGGGGACTGGAGGAGGCCAGATGTGATCTCTTTCACAAAAATGGGAGCAAAGCAGAGGCAGGAAACTACAGACCTGTTAGTTTGACCTCAGTGGCAGGGAAAATGATGGAATCACTTCTGAAAGAAAGAATTGTTGAGTACCTAGAGGCCAGCGGGGCAGAGGACCCAAGGCAACATGGACTGACAGCGGGAAGGTCCTGTCAGATGAATCTAATAGATTTCTTTGACTGGATGACCAAAGTAGTAGACCAGGGAGGGGCTGTGGACATGGCCTGCCTAGACTTCAGCAAGGCATTTGACACAGTCCTACACAAAAGATTAATAAACAAGATAGCCAGCCTGGGAGTGGGTCCCAGAGTGGTAGCCTGGGTAAAAAAAATGTCTGGAAAGCAGGACACAGAGGGTAATAGTAAGCAGAGTCCACTCCAAAGAAAGAAGGGGGGGTTACTAGTGGGGTACCGCAGTGTTCAGTACTGGGATCATCCTTTTTAATGTCTTAATAAGTGACATTGCAGAAGGACTGGAAGCAAAAGTAGGCTTCTTTGCAGATGACACTAAGATCTGCAACAGGGTTCATACGGGGGGATGGAAAGGATGAGAAGGGACTTGGCAAGGTTGGAAGAATGGTCAAAAGTATGGCAGCTTAGATTCAATGCAAAGAAGTGCAAAGTAATGCACTTGGGAAATAAAAACACAGGGGAAGAGTACACAATGGGGGAGGAGGAGGTACTAACAACAACAAAAATGGAAAGGGACCTGGGGGTAGTCATATCAGATGACCTAAAGGTAAGCAATTAATGTGAGAAGACAGTAAGGAGGGCTGGGGGAATACTGGGATATATAGGGAGAGGCATCAGTAGAAAACAGGAAGTTGTTATCCCTCTGTACAGACAGTTGGAGAGACCCCCATCTGGAGCACTGAGTGTAGTTCTGGAGATCTCATCTCCACAAGGACATAGACAGGATGGAGGCTGTCCAGAGGAGGACAACTAAAATTGTGCAGGGTCTGCACCAGAAGCCATACGAAGAGAGACTAAAGGAGCTTAATATGTATAACCTTGAGAAAAGGATGGGGGGGGCATGATAGAAACTTTCAAGTACCTCAAGGGAATCAGCAAAGTCCAAGAGGGTAGCATCTTTTCAGAAAAAGAGATGTGCAAGAACAAGAGGGTAAAATTTGAAAATAGAGGGAGACCAGCCCAGGGGCAATGTGAGGAAATCTTTTTTTCATGGAGAGGGTTGTGGATGCATGGAACGGCCTTCCTGAGGAGGTTGTGGGATCAAAAACAATAGGGGAATTCAAGAATGCATGGGACAGACATAAGGCAATTCTGTTGAGGGTTAGGAAGAAGTAGGTGGTTGGTTAACTAGGATCTGCAGCTTATCCAATAAATAGGGAAATGGGCAGACTGAGTGGGCCAAGCGGTCCTCATCTGCCATCAAAATCTATGTTTCTCCTGGTGGAAGAGGAACACATGGTTTTGGTAGCCCCTTTTTGGCCACGCCAAGTTTCATTTCCACTCCTTCAGCAGCTGGCAGTGGAACCCCTGGTTCCTCTGCCCATCTGTCATGATCTCCTTACTCAGGAGAGGGGCACGCTGGTACATCTGGGCCAAAGTCCCTTCACCTTCATGCAAGGCACCTCAAGACATAGCCGCTTCTCATTCTGGAGTTTCCTCCAGAGTGGCACAGGTTCTGGTAGAGGCCAGAAAACCTTCTACAAGGACTATGTATGCCTTGAAGTGGAAGCTCTTTTCCACATGGGCCACCTCAAAGGGTTGGGACCCTTTTTTTTGCCCATTACCACAAATGTTGGAGTATCTCCTGAGCTATGCTTCTCTAAAGGTCCACCTGCCGGCTGTTTTTTCTTATCACATCCTGGTGGAATACAAATCTGTGGCTCAATTGGAGGTTTATAAAACCTTTATGAAAGAAATCCTCGACTTGCAGTCCCGCATCACCGTAAATCTTAATTTTTTAGAAAAGCTGATCCTGCCTCCATTCGAACTGTCTGGTTCTTGTGATATGCACTATTTGTCATGGAAAGTGCTGTTTCTGTTTGCTGTCACGTCCTCTTGGAGGATTTCCGAGCTTCAGGCCCTGATGTGTAAGGAGCCTTATCTGATTTTTCATAAGGACAGGGTGGCTTTGCATATAAACCCTCAGTTTCTACTGAAGGTGGTATCTGACTTTACGTTAAATCAGTCAATTCAGCTGACAGTTTATTATCCCATGCATTCTAATCGGGGAGAGGCACTTCTGCATACTTTAGAAGTTCACAGAATTTTGCTTTTTTACACTAATAGAACCAAGTCTGTCCGAAAATCAGACCAGCTTTTTGTTTCTTTTGCGCCAAAGAGAGAAGGTGCAGCAGTTTCCAAACAACGTTTGTCTAAGTGATTGGCAAAGTGTATTGTTTTCTGTTACCAGAAATATGGGAAAACTCTCCCGGGGGAGGTTAAGGAACATTCCACCAGAGGCATGGCTGCCTCTACTGCCTGTTCCAGGAATGTGTCAGCTGCCGGTATTTGAGTGGCTGCTTCTTGGAGTTCTGTCCACACTTTCACAAAACACTACAGTCTGGACATTGCCTCTAGGGGTAGGGCAGGTTTTGGCCTAGCTGTGCTTTAGGATATCCCTGTCCTGAGCTTCCTGCCTTTTTTCTGCAGCTTTCCTGCCTCCCGTGTTTCAGTTTTCTTCTGATTCACATTGCTTGGGACTCAGTTCTCAAGGTAATTACCTATTGTAAGAGCACTCTCGAAGTAAGATAGTACAGTTATGTAAGAACTTACCGTAACAGTAGATCTTTGAGAGAGGGTCTTGCAGTAGGTAACCATTTTCCTTGCCCGAATTTATTTGCTGCTCTTTTGCCATCATCTTGTTTTGGGCTCCAGGAGCCTCCTTGATCCATTCTCCTGTTGCGCCTCCTTGGAGGTGTCCGCCGGGAGAACTGGAAGGTGGGTGTGGGGACCGCCCACTATAAAGTGTCACGCTGACGTCTATCACGTGACATCGGGTGGGCTGTCCCCCATCAAACACTTCTAGCTATAGTTTCCGTGTGGTCCTGACACTGGGGGCACAGTCCTCAAGGTGATTATCTACTGCAAGAGCCTCTCTCAAAGATCTACAAAACTGTTACGGTAAGCTCTTACACCACTGTACTTTCTCAAAGTAAAACCAAAACTGTAACAACAAATTCCAAGCCAGAAATTGCACATAAGGTCACCATGGCAGATGTTTCATAAACCTCACTGAGGTATATCTATACTATGCTGCTTGATCTCATTTGGATAGCTATATCTCAACATATAGTCCGAAATGTAACAGTCAATCACAAGACAGAATCTGTGCATGACGGGTTCAGCACAGCTGAGGTTCTGGCACTCTCAGGAACTGATACCAGCAGATGTGTATACCAAGTTTGACTGAGGTTGGATAAGTGGTACTGAAAATTTAAAAAATAATCTAAGTGGCAATTATACAGCTTGGCTAAACTCTATGACACTAATTCATAAAAAAGAACAAGTTCATTATCAAACAATAAGTCAAATGACTAAATTCCAAAAAAATGGACACCATTTGCCAATTTGCTGAATACTCAAGCAAAGAGCTAATTTAACAAATCAAAGTTAACTATAACCTGAGTCTTTACTAGGTCATTTGTTTAAAGGTACTGGACCTTAAACTTTTCCCACCAAAGAACTGAGCAGTGTTTCCTCTTTCCTTTTTTCTTTCTGTTAAAAAAAAGGGAAAAATATCTAAGTGTCCATTTATGCAAACAGAGAACTTTACTATATCTGTGTCACCAGGGGATTCTCTCTCTCCAACACAGGATACCACCCACAACTATAATCTATACGCCAGGGCAAACTGACTCCAACTCAGCGGCTGTCGCCGGCTAAAGAACCAAACATGCCTATTGGCCCCCAGGCGTTCAACAACTTCTCGTTCCATGCATCAACCCTCGCCCTACCCATAGGTTGCAGCATCAATTCTTCATTACCCCCCAATGCCGCACCTCCCAAGGACAAAGGTCCTTTGCATACCGAGCCCCCTTATAGTTCAGCTCCCTTTGGGATAACACTGCTAACTTTCTCACTCTGGGTACCTTCAAACGGAACTTTAAGTAAAAAATAGTGCTTTGCTCCCACGCGACTGCTTATTGTAATCCACAACCTCTGTCCCCCCCCTCCCTGTCTGCCTCTCCCCATAGTCCTGTCCACCTCTCTCCCTTCTGCTTTCCACTTTATTTCATTCTCCCCACCTCCTTTCCAGCTGCCCATTGTTCGCTCCCTGTCCTGCCCTGCTTTCTTGGTCCTACCCTCCAAACAATTACCTCTCCCTGCTTGTTCCCCTAACAGACAAGGCCTCTTGGCTGCCCACTCTCTGCACTATGGACCATATCCCACTACAGCACTTAGCAACTTGTCTTAGTTTTTCACTGCCATTCACTGCCATTTCTTCCTCACCTGTTCTTCATATGGTGTGATGTTAATGCCATCCTACTCTTTGTTTAAGCTCTGCTATCAATGTTAATGCCTTCCTACTCTTTGTTTAAGCTCTGCTATCAATGTTAATGCCTTCCTACTCTTTGTTTAAGCTCTGCTATCAATGTTAATGCCCATCCATACTATGCATATGCTCATGTTTCTTTAACAATTGTCCTGTCAACTGATGTTTGTAATGTACTCATCTGACACGGAACCTACATAACGAGCTTTCAGCTCAAAGGTGTTAATCCTAGACCACAATAAAACAAAACAAACAAACAAAAAAAAAAACCCCAAGACTGCCGTAATACAACATTATTAGCAGAAATACACTAATTGGCTAGGTAGTATTCCACCTCGTATGGTAGTTCTGGAGACAACACCATTAATAGAAACAGACTGGACAGTCATCATTCATAACATTAAAAACAGAAATGCAGTCATTGACTGAGTACCCAGCTTAAAAGATAATGATTTAATAATGGTGTATCATGAATGATCATTGCCAATTATGTTCAGAGATCATGTTCAGGCTTCAAAAATCATCACTGTGATCATAATTTACAACAATTAAACATGCATGTTAATGGCAGCCAATCAAAAGCCATGATGTTATGGAAATGGCGACTGATTAATGATGAGCTCATATCATCATGATTTGTCACGATTGCCTGTGGTCAAGATTACTGTCATACATTTTTAAAAAGTCAGTTTATTTTTTCCTATAGTTCTGGAATATATGTTATTTTCTATTTATCAATTTATCTATCTATCTATTTATCTATCTGTCTATTTAAAACAGGACACATCAAGCTGGGGCTCATTTCCAGGTGCTACGATAGGGAAAAAAGAAGGGCAGAGGCACGATTACAAACAAAATATAGCCAGTCAGGTGATGTGATTACATTGAGGATGACATAAAAAGCACAAGTTTAGTGAAGTACGGACAAAATTGCAAAACACTGCATATGGAGGATAAAGTAATTAGTATACAAACCATTTGTGCAGATTGCCAACTCAAAGTACATAGTACCAGTGTGAAGGGAGGTTGAGCTGGTGCTGAAAGTAGGATTCAAAACAGATTGATAAACTTCAACAAGGTTGCTGGAACTACGAGGCTAGAGGGGAGGGACAGGTAAGGGGTGGTGAAAAGCTAGGCCAGGGTAAGGAAGGGTTCAGGAAGAAGGTTGGCAGGAGTGGGGGGAGGGAGAGTTTTAGCTGCCATCGAATGGAGGGAAGGAAGGGGAAGAGGCAGATGGTGGAGAGTAGGTGATTCTAGAGGGAGAGGAGGCAGTATGCGAAAGCAAAGGTGATAGACATCTTTATTGGAATTGTCAGTTATGATACATTTTCTATACAAACACACTGGGCTGGATTCTCAAAGAAATCCAAAAATTCCATAGTTGCAGAAAAATGGCTTGCAGCACAGTGGAAATTTAGCTGCGGCATATGCACAAAAAAACTTCCGCAGTTGCAGAAAATCGTCAAACAGGCAAGTTGCGAAATTTTGGAAGTGCTGAAAATCCACAACATTTTTTACACAACTGTGAAAATAATAGTAAAGGCCCAGAAGACAGAACAACAGCAGGTGCTCCATATCAAGTGGAGCAGGAGACTTTCACAGTCTTGTAAAAGTTGCGGCAGAACCAGCACTCCCAGCAAGGCAAGCAGCCAGTTCCACACCTCGGACCACGGTAGCACCACCTGTACCAGCAGGACCTTGCACCCACTAGCAATAGGTATCTGTTGGTTGTGTCTCTCTCTGAGGTGTCTCTTCTTCTTGGGTCTCTAGCACATCCTTCTGGCTGTTACCACCTCTGCCTCTACTGCCTGTGGGTCTCCTTTATGGGCTGCACTTGGCCCTGTGATTGTGCTTTGTTGCCTTTCAATGGAAATGTGTGCTATTTGTGTTATAACAACAGACACTACTATACAGTCCACAGGTTTACAGCTGCTGGTGCCTGAACCCCCACTGTAATTGTATCCCAATTGTTAGTACACTGCATTTTGCTCAGGGTGAGTTACATCTAACTCTCTGTAGTGCAGCATGTGCAAAACATTCTTTCCGTAACTGCAGAAAAACAGTGGCTGAGAATAGCCTTTAAAGGGATAAGCCATTCTTCTCAATGGGTTTTTTTGCCCAGGAGCTTCCGCAGCTGCACTTTTTTCTGCTGTCCACAGTGTATTTTTCCTGCAGCTATGGAAGTTTTGTGTATACCACTTAGTGCAATTACCCCTTTTTTAACGCATATGCACAACTTTTGAGGACTTGCACATTTTTTTGCACCTTCTAAGTGTTTTGAGAATCCAGCCCACTGTTTTCAATTATACCTACTCTGACACCTCACTGTTTACTGCTGCTGTAAAGGCCTACATTGGTTTATAGGTATAAACCTGTAGCTGCATTCAGTGGTTCCTGTTATGGTTGTGGTGAGTTCCTACAAGTACCTGATTTGTGCTCAAAACCTTTCCTAACGGTCTGTAAACTAATACTGTCAAGGCAAAATGATATTAAAAATAGAAATTACCATTGTTTTGGTCCATAAACTATGCTTTTGAAATATGCAAATTAGTTATTCCAGTGTTTGTACTATACCTAACGTTGCAGATACTCTTCCTAAAGTGATTAAAACATGACTTCACATGATTTACATTATAATGAATTTGCTTTTTTCTGATATTTGACAGTCATATTTTCAATATAATACTCACACATAAAACTTTATTGAGTATTACCCATGTGACTTACAATCTTGTGATACAGAACCAGTAGCATAATCAATGATCATCACTTGATCATCCACAGATAATTAAAAACCATCATGCTGATTTAAGCTTACAAAAATAATCAATAATCATCAGCTGTGATTTCTGATGATTAAATCATTATTTAGATGATGATCCTTAGATCATGATCTCCCTTGATGATCACACAGTAACATTGAATGATTAATGATTATAAGTCGTGACTTACCTTCAAAAAACACGATTGATGATTTATCGATTTGCCTTGGCAGAGTTCAGTCTCATACATTACAACTGGAGATAACACCCCTTGTAAACAGCATCTGCAGATAGTCAATCTGTAAAACATTAGTAACAGAAATGCATTCTTTGGGTGGATATAGCTCTTTATTGCACAGTAGAACTGAAGGAAACCATCTAATATAAATAACAGCTCATACCGTCATTCTAGTACATTAATAACTGAAATGCACCCATTGGATGGGTAAAAAGAATGTGTAAACACACTGAGGTTCTTGTTTTGTTTGGTTCAAATACAAACACAGTGCCAAAACATTGTAAACAGTTTAGACCAACTCTTGAACCTTATGTAATAAAAAGGCCCTGTAGCTGCATGACATGCGGATCAGTATGAGTACAATACATAGGTAAGGCAGGGAGCAGCAGGCTTCGTCAAGTTGGACATCATGTTCAGTATGAGGTGGTGGCATGAAATTTTGTGCAAGTTGAGACATTGCTGAGACAAGATGACGCACAAGCCCAGGCAAAAGCCGGCTGCAAGTCAAAATTCTAGTTTATAACAGTATAAAACAGGGACATCGAAGGGACAGGAACAGGAAGGCAGGTAGGCAGGCAGGAGGCACAGGTTACACGCAGGTCTAAGGGATGGCAGGTTCAGTATTATAAAGTAGGGACATTGAGGTTTAAGGAATATGGCATCAAGCAGAAACAGAACTCTACAGGGAAATAGATAAGCCAGGTTAGATCTGGAAAGGTGTCCACCAGAAGTGAGGTTTTTCCTCTTACTTCAGTGTCAGGATCATAATAAAAATAAAGCATTACTGTTTACATAGTTCTAGTAAATCTCACGGGTGTTGAGATGTTGGGGAATTCTACATTTCTAGTATAAATTCTTTATTTTTATAGATCATTCATGACAAAGAAATTGAAATTATAAGTGGTAAGAAAAAAATCTCAGGCTCTGATTGGTCAGTGCTGGGCTTCAACAGTGGTATTACAGCACAACATCATGTCTATTCAAACAGCAATTAAAATGTATTTTCTTTCACAGTTTTTGACAATATATAATTGCAATAATGCACTCAAGGACATGTGTCATAGGGGTAACATCACTTCTCGAGTGTTGGCCTGCAGCCTCGTGCCCAACCACCCAAGGCATGATGTTATCCCAACACGACAAATGTGCTGTAGTGCATTATTACCTAAATCACACATACCCCACTAATACAAAGCATCCTGGGAAGTATATACAAATCACCATGACAAACGTTTCTGGTCCCCCTTCATCATGGGCTGAGCTAGATATGGCACATGAATGAATATCAATGACAACAAGACACATGTCTGTGGCCCATTTACACTACCGGACCTGCACCATTGCTGCAGGTGCAGGTGAGATGCATCAGTGTAGGTCAGGCAGTGTAGACAGCAAGGGGAGCATCGCAGGTGATTTCTTTGTGATGCAGGATGATCCCTGTTTTGGTGGGTTTGTGCACCATTGTAGGTGTTATTTGCTGGAATGTAAACACACTGCTCCACCTGCAACAGTGCAGCCCCGTGACACACTGTGCCACAGTGGCTGAACTGTCCCCCCACCTATGTGCCACTGTACCTGTTTGAATGAGACATCTTTCCTAGGTTGTTTAAATTGTACCTGTGTTCTGATGAAACATTCTAGGCTGTGTAAGAGGAACGCTTCCCTTTCTCTGAATTATCCAGTTCAGTACAGCATGTCACCTCAAACCCTCTCTCCCTCGACCTGGACCCTGGCGGAAATGCGGTGGCAGTCAGAGGAAGTCCCAAAGTGATTATGCACAATGAGTGTAGTGTAAACGGCAGTCAGGAGTGGTGCTGGTGGAGTGGCAGCTCAGGAGTGTTGACCATAAATACTGCACCTAGACACATGGCCTGATAGTAAGCTGTCTTTTAATGCCCATATTGATGGCCTCACCAGTAAACTCAAAACTAGATTCAGATTCTTCTTTAGAAAAAGGGAGCTCTTTCCACCCGAGGTCAGACTTAGACTAGCTCAGGCCACATTCCTCCCACTTCTAGATTATGGCAACATAATATATAATTGCACCTCGGCAGCCAATCTACACAAACTTCACGTGTTGTTCCACCATGCCCTGCGCTTCATCACCAAGGCACCTTATAGGTTGCACCACTGTGACTGGTGTACAGAAGTTGGCTGGACGTCCCTCACCTCAAGGCGACTGTCTCATCTAGGCACATGGACACTCAAAATCCTTCTAAACAAACTTCCAGGCTGTATCTCCTCTCTCATTCACATTTCTCACAGTACCTACTCCCTAAGGAAGTCATCTTTCATCACCCTAGATGTTCCTAGGACTTGCACCTCCCTTGGCAAGGGCGCTATTTCCTATGCCCTTCCCATGGCATGAAATAGCATTCAGGCAGTGTTCAAGCTCACTAGTCTTGTCTCGGTTAACTTCTTCAAAACCCTGGTTGTTAAACATTTCAAGGTAGTATGTAATTGTCAGAGGGCTTAACTCTCATTGTTATCACCTCCATCCCTCCTCCCCTTACCTGGCATCCCCCCTCTACCCACCCACTGCATATCCACTTCTCTTTCTGCTTCTCACCTCCTATAACCCCCTCCTTCCTTTCCTCTCCCCCACCTGCCTTCCCCAGTCCCCCCTTCCAAACTCTTTCCCCATTTCCTGTTGTCTGTTGCCCTCGCCTTCCCCCTGCCCCCTTCTGTTCCATCCTCTCCATCCCTTTTATGGATGTCCCTGTGCTCCACTCCCACCTCATCTCTGAGCTCCACCCCCACCTCAGCATCAGACACTCAGGCACTTAACTCTTTTCTTTCCTCTTCTATCTCTTGTCTACCTTCTCGACCTTTCCACCAATGACTCCATATCACGCATGTCCACCCCTTTTTGTTCTCTCTACCTCCTGCTCATCTTGATGCTTTACCCATTTCTCACCTCTCTGATCTCTCACCACTCTGAATCAGTCACTCCTTCTACCCTAATTTAGTATGCTACACAAATGGGTTCTAGTAACCACCCCACTGACTGTTGCTTAAGTCTTTATTGTTTGCTCTGTATTTTCCTGTTCCACCCTGTAGTTAGTCAACATGTTACCATGCACTGTATCTTGTCATTTTATTACTATACGCTTTATTACTGTACTGTATGTTTATTACATGATTTCCCTTATTTTTCTGTGCATATCACTTTATTTTATCATTTATTGCTGTCATGCAATTGTTCCATGGATTGAGTCACCTGTAATTCACTGTACTTGCTTTTATATGTTTCACCTATCATTGTTGTCTATATTTATCTATATGTATATGTCCCTGTTTTTATGTAATCAAGACATCCTTATGAATGAGCCTGCTCAATGGAGCTTTTCCTGCAGTAAACTTGAATTGAATTGAATAACCCAGTGGGTAAGAGTATGCAAGCATGCCTTGTGTCTGCTGTTCTCAGCCTTTGCAGATTGTTCTAGAGGCCTTTTGGTATCATTCAGTTCTGCTTTAGGTAGGCCAGCCAGTTCCTTCTTGGTGATTTGCATGTACTCACTACGATGCTCTGTATTAGTTGGGTATGCATAATTTTGAATTTCTGTGAAACTTGGCTTAACTGCCAGTGCCCTTCCAATGTAACCCGTGCTTCAGTGCTTTTGCACTAAGGTTTTTTTTGTCTTTTAAATTGCCTTCCTGATAAAGATCTAATGGTCCCAAACTCAAGTCTAGCTTTATTTTCTATTTTTATCATTTAATAAATACCTTTTGATTCTCTATGCATCCCACATATAGTACACATGCACAATCTACACATTAATAGTTAACATTAATTATAAATAATCTATTAGAAATGAAATATCATTAAACCACCATGGACATCTCAGAGGAAAAATTAGAAACAACATTATCACATTTGGACCAGTTTCAGCTTATATTCCTACAGTATCTGTATTTAGCTTCCCTCTCTTCATTCAAACTTTGCATCATAATGGAAATGGGATCCCTTAGACATTATCTGATCGCTGCTTGTCAATTCCTGACATCATAATCTTCTGCTTGTGGCATGATCTGTTCCACAGCACAGACCATGTTGCCATAAGCAGAGAATATTACGTCACTTGTCAATATGCACTCAGTCAAGGAAGAAAAAGTCAAGTTATAAAGAAAAAGGGGCAGCCAGATAAACTGTGAAATATAAGCCAAAGTCTATCTAAAAATTATGTTTTGCCAATGTTTTCTCTGAGAAACCAGGGTCTCTTTAAGAAAGTTTTTTATTAAATGGTGGATAGAGCAAATTGTTGCCAACTCCCAAACTGAACCTTTCCAGTTTTCTAAATCTTGCATGTGGCCACATCCTTTGACTAGGAAAGTATCCGAATACAGGTGTATTATTTGTACATACTGGTTGACTCAGATGGCATATAAACCAGAGACAGAAAACTCTTTCCTCGTCCTGATCAAGACTGCTTCTAGTTAGAACACAAAAAGATTCTAAAAGGGTTAAATCTCTTTTTAAAAATTGTAATGTGCTTACTAACTGTATTCAGGGTTTGAAATTGGCACAGGCCCACCTGCCAAATGCTGGTAGAGTCTGTACTGGGTCAGAAACATTTTCCTTTAACTAGCCTGGTAGCTTGTACTGGAAGCATTAACATTTCGGTAAATACACCAGGCCTGCTAAAAAGCCATTGAAACAGTGGATTCTGCTAGCCTTAATGTCAATCATTTATTGATCGTGTTCCTATCTATCTATCTATCTATCTATCTATCTATCTATCTATCTATCTATCTATCTGTTTATTGTGTTCCTATGGACTGTCTTTTGATTGTGTTCCTATATACTTACTATCTATCTATCTATCTTTCTAGCTCTGTATAGAGATGTATAAGTTTATCTCTATGCCGATGTAGATATAGATATAGCTGTATAGAGTAGTATTGTTTAGTCTCCTTACTTCTAAATCCTGCATGATTGCCTCCTGTTTGTTTGTACTGTTCATGTCCAAGTCATGTCTGAAAATGGGTACCTGTTTGTTCTGTGCACTCACCTGGTTACCAAAAACAAATACATTTTGTTATATGTTAATTTGATACTAATATAATCACTTGTGAGCCCATTCATTGACTGGACTGACACCACTTTCTAATGCCATTGTAACTAGGTTCCATTTCACAATAACCGTCCCGTTATCAGAGTGTGGGTGTCAGCCAGTCATACTGAAAGTGAAAGCCACTGCTGTCTCATGCTAATAGAATCGAAATGCCACAGAAAGAACAAGAGCCCTTTTTTTACTACACAGCACTAAACCAACCAGCAATTATATAAAGAATGGGGTGTTACATTATTTGTTTGTTTAACACACCCTCAGTGTGTAATACCATCACAAACTATTTGTGCTTCACACTTGGGGTTTATGTGGTATTTCACACCTCAGGTATGTAAAAAGACTTGGAATGTACAACTCACCAGCCGTTATTCTCTACATAAATAAGAATGTTTTCCAGAGGAGCTTATCTGGGGGTTTACATTTAGAATTTGCCAGGTTCTAGGGGCATCATATTCAAAAGTGGCAGGCTACATCACGCAAGTACTTGAGCCAGCAACCCAACTACACCGGCACAAAAGAATGGTATATTCAGAAGTTGGGCTGTGATATGCAATCATGCATGTGTAGCTGACTATCCCGAACATGTGTGATCACGCAGTGATAGATACATGGTACAGCAGTTGCCCAGAGCCCAGTGCAGAGCATACAGAAGTGTGTGATACAAAGCCACATGCACTGTGCACAGATTCACAATATTCAGCCAGGATATACAAATGGCCTTATTGCATAGGCAGTGCCCAAACAGCACATTTGCATCTCATTACTGGAATGTATTCAGGCTATTTGCATACCATTGGCATGCACAGTTCCAGCATTACAGGGCAGCACCACCACTCCACAAAGGTGATCAGGAGGTACTGCAGCTTAGCAGGCAGATGAGAATGCATGGTTGTGTGTGAGTGGACTGCACTGGCCTGAGTACAGTGCTACAGTGCTACTACCCATGGCCATGTTCATGCCCTAGGTGGCCACATGCACAGCATTGGAAGGGTCCAGCGTCCTTGGGGCATGCCCCTGCCACCTCCAGGCTGCAGGTGGTGCACCGTTGGCCCCGCACTGCACACAGCTGTGCACTGTCCACCACCAGTACACTGCAGTGACCTGAACCCAGGGCCCTGTGGCATTGTCACACTGCAGGGATAGCATCGGTGACATGTATGTGGTTCATGGTGGTGTGGGTCTGGCATGGGCATGCTGTGTGCACCTATGGTGTTTCACTGAGGGTGTGCCACTGAGCTGAGCCTGATGCATGTCATGCTGCCACTATCACTGCCATGCATCCTGTTCACTGTTGTCCCAGACACCACCATGTGCTCGTGCATGCCATGGCAACTTATACATGTGCCGCATTGTAGCTGTCTGATCTGCTGCTGTGCTGGGGGTGTGTGACTAGCATGTGGCAGCTGGACATCCCTGACCTGGAGTGCGGTGAGGGGGTGGCTGACTGGGCGGTGCGGTGGTGTCACCAGCGGCGCAGCAGGTGCCCCACGTGCTGGCACAGCATGGCTATGACTTTAGGTACTACCATCCTGGCATGACTGCTGTTTGTGTGGGTGCCTGGAACACATTCTGGTGCACCTCCAAGGGCTGTCTTAGGGTCACCTGTCTGCAGTTCTGCAGCCTGCCTGTGGGTGGCCAACTGATTTAGGCCATCCCCTTACATGCCTAACTTTGTGCGGCAGTTTCGAGATGCACGACACATGCGCCACACATTTTGGCTGAATATTCATTTGCATGGCACATTCAGGTGCCCGCTCCTTTTTTTTTTGCACTGCATACATTATGTCTGTGCGATTGTGCATTCAGAAATGCATGACACATCTCTCCCTTCTAACTATAACACTTCTGCGCATTTTCTGGGATGCGCAGTGCATCTCTATTTTGAGCCGAGCATCTCCTTTGAATATGTGGGCCTACTGTAGTTTTTTTTTTTGTAATAAACAGTTCTTCCCCTCATTCCACATATGGAAAAGAACTAAACTTTGTAATATGTTAAATAAAATATTGTTACCTCGTTTCCCAGGTTGCTGCTGTAAAAAATGACTCCATTCCAGTTAGCTCACCCATTCAACAAACAAATAAATAATCTTAATGTATTTCTAACATTTGTCTGAAATACACAGTTTTCCATATATGTTAGCTGTTTGCTGAATTCACTGAGAAATCTTGTACTTAGCACAGATATTTGAAATAGACTGTATATTTTTTATTACACTGTCAAACAACTGTGGTGTTTTATTTTTTTTTTCCTTTCAGTGTTTGTAAGGATTTTAGAAAGAAAAAATATTTGGGTAAACAAGTGTAATGTTACACTGTAATTTCTGCAATAAGTGTCTGTTAACAGATCACATATTTTCAATGTATTAAACATCCATACTCTGAGCTATATTCCATATATAATTTAAATATGGTTGGTCTGATATGCATCTGGAAAATACCTGGAATATATGTGTTTTGTATCCCCATTTTACATTAATAATATATGTATGCTATTTATATTTAAAAATATGCTTTATGTTCATTTTACAAATATCTTTAAATATAAATGTAGAATGACCAGTCCAATGGCGTGGAGGACTGAGGTGCTGGATGCCTTACCTCTGCCCTCGCTAGTGACTAGTGTTCAGGAATGAACCAAGGTCACTTGGAGGCCAACTAGGGGGAGGAAGGATTGAGCCTCCCAAGGACAGCTCTCCTCTCTCAGGGAGGGGGGACACTGAGCCCAGCTACTTACAGGTTACACTAATCAGCTGCACTCCTGGAGAAAGTGAAGATCTGACCAGCAGACGAGCAAGTTCACTGTTTAGTTCATGCATTTCAAGCTGGAACCATTCCAACAGCAGTAAATATTAATACAGTGCGGACAGCTATCCAGATCACCCTCTGAATTGGTGATTTAGCTACAGGTAGCTGTCTGCATCGCATTAATACTTTCTGCTAAAATCCAGTGTATCACCTGAGTGTTGTTGGAATGGTTCCAGCTTGTAATAAATAAACTAAGTAGTGAACTTAGTGTGCTGGTTGGCCCTTCACTCTCTCTAGGAGTGTAGCTGATTTCTGTAGCCTGTAAGTCAAATAGCCAGGGGGCTAGCCACCCCTTACAGCAGCACCCTCCCAGGACTCACTGAAACGCAGCTGAACTTGGGTATTTGAGCCACGCTACTTGCATGCCATGGAGCAGAGGATGGGTGGCAGCACCAGCAGAAGTGGGTGGGAGGAGGCATGATGACACAACCCATATGTGCATCACTATGAAAGTGGTTGCATCTTATGAAGCTCCCCATGGGGTGGAAATGGAGGAAACCACCCCAGATTGCTCAGCATCCCTGACAGGCCTGACATGACCCACTGTGACAGGCCACCAGCCAATAATGGCTCTGGTAAGTGGTGCTTAACCTGCAAATCTGCAATATGGGTCAATGGTGGGGCTGGAGGGATGCCTCCAAGACCAGGGATGCCAAGCACAGAAACATTAATAATAAGAGGAAATATATATACATTCTTTCATGGGGATTTGCATATGTTTCCCATGATGCTTTGCATTATTGGGGTACTGTATGTGCAATTGAGTTTCCTTTAAAACTTGGCTATATGGCCAATGTCCTCCGGGATAACCCATGCCTTGGGGCATTTGCTCTGGGGTACTTTTGTAGTATATATATATATATATATATATATATATGTAGAATCCATTCTGTAACTATATAGACATTATTTGCATTATTTCTATACATGTTCTTAAGTTAAACTATCTTGTTTACATGCAAGATACAGTACGTGCAGAATATGCATTTCCGAAAGCTAACTTTGGAAACATTTGCATAACTAATATGCATATTTCAAAAGAACTGTTTATTAACCAAAAGAGTGGTACTTTCTATTTTTAAACTTCTTTGAACCGACAGCATTAGTTTATAGACTGGAATGAAATGCACAGAGTATAAACAAGTACATGTAATAACTCCTCCTGACCTAAAAGGAAAACAAAATGGGGTGGTATAAATGACAAGTAAAAAAGGGGAGGATTGCCACTAGGGCAAGGTAGAATAGATAGGTAGGTTGGGAAGACTGGATAGGCCAGGAGACTTTTCTGATGTTAATGTCAATGTATCTATAGAATTCATCATATTTTTGAAGATTTTCCACAATGTATATAGTTACAAACGATATGCTAGATACTTTGTTTATACTTTTAATTTATGAAACCTTTGCATAGCACATACCCCGCGAAAGAGGACTACAGAATAAACTGGGGATCTTCCCCAAGACATAAAAGACATACATATAATAACTTCCTTACATGGAACAGTGAATCTGTTGTTACATAGCACATCACAATAACAAGAGTCCTTAGCATCCTATGTAATGATATATATCAAGGGGATAGACTATAATCTTCTCCATGTAGTCAATCAAGTAATGCTGCAGGTGACCAGCTAAAGAGTGAAGACACATGCCAAACTGCGTAAAATAATAGTTCCACATAGCATTCATATGCCCAGTCATTAAAAAAATAAAGACACCGGTGTCATGAAAGTCCAGTGACATTAGTCCAGAACGAATAGCGTGGTCTCCTCTGCCCCTCATGTAACACCCATCTGAGTAGAACATATAATGTTTATCCCATACAAGCAAATATAAACTTCATAACCCTCTTGCCCCAGGACCCGGAGTGAATATTCTGAACTAGTGTCCAAATATTCATTGAATCCGCTGTGTCAGAGTAATTTTGCTCACCATACACCAGCTGAGTAGAGAACAAGTAAGAAAAATAACTGTGCCATAACAAAAGGGTGACAGATTTAAAGCTGCATAACAGGTTTGCATACAACTTTTGGTTTTAACCATCCTTCCAACTTTTTAATACATTACTGGGAAAAACAATTCCACTGTAAACATGAGTAGAACTGAAGTTTTGTATACTTTAAAAACTCTTCGATTAGTCATGTAACACAGAGTCATGAATGTTGAGGGATGGCATGGTCGGTGGTGAGTCTACCCCTTAATGCAATTACAATACCTGAATCTGACAATGTCCCCAAAAATTACCAGTGAAGGTCCCAAGGGGGAGAGGTTAGACTTTCATCAAGGTCTGAGCAGTTTCACACGGTTTCAACAAATCTCAAGTTTCCTCAGCTTCATTCACAGACAGTGCGCAATCTCTCCTGGGTTTCTTCACTTTCTGAGGCCAGCGTCTAGCATCCACAGGATCCGTAAGCGTGTAGATCTTCCTTTGCTGTATGATTCTCAGTTTGGCAGGGAATGTTATTGCCTTTTGCATCTCTGCCTCACAAAGTACTGTGTGCACAGCTTCAGTCTTTTTTTTTATTGCCCTTGGTATGTGGCATAACTTATGTCTGGGGAAAAAGAAATATGATTTCCATCCATCAGTTCCAGTCTCTTCTGTCTGTTCAGGGTCAGGATTCCATCACTTTCACCAATCCCTACCATCACAAGCAGGATAACCCATGGGGTCTGAGTCTCTGGTTGCTGTCTTCTGAGGCTAACCATAGGCTATATGTGTTTTGCAATTGCAGAGGTTTAGAATTTTCCCTGAGCCTGAATTTTGCCCTTCAGTTAGCCAGTCTGTCAGAAATAGTAGGAGATTATCCCACTCTTCTTCCCTGTAAGAAATAGTAGGAGGTTATCACCCTCGTCTTCCTCTGGCATATGCAGTAGATGCACATTTTGGCTCTGGACCTGGTTCTCTAAGAATTTCAGATGAGAACAGTGATACTGGGTTTCATTGCTTTAGCTGCCGTGACATGTGGCACTGTTTCAGCTCATCTTTTAACATCCCGCAACTCCATTTGAAAGGTTGCTACAGCAGTCTGTATGGTACCCTGTCTGCCATTTATAGAATCTAAGTTATAGTTCACAGCCATCTCTGACTGCAGTAGCAGGCACATTTTGGTGCCTAATGTTCGCAGTGTTTCTTCCTGCTGAGAGTCAGTCACATGGTCGGCCTTCACACCGCCTGCTTGCTTGGGGTTGGAGGTACTTTGTCTTTTCCCTCCGGCTCCTCTGGCTGATTTTCCTGAGATTTTACCATTGTGATCCCACGATTCTCTATTCACTGTCTCCGTTAAGATATCCAAACTTCTTGCGGTTGGATTTGCTTTTAATCTCAATGGATGGAGCTCTAAGAGAAAGCAACCATCTTTGTCAGACTCCACAGCACCCCTCAGTAGTATTCTTTTATTTGTTCAGTTAAACCATTACAAAATTTGAGATGGTATTCGGAGGTCTGGGTTCAGTTCCAGGTAGGTCACATTATTTCTTTCTCCCTACAATTTGGGTTTTAATTGCTATGCAATGACATTTTGACAGTGGCTCTGACCATCCTCTCTGCAGTTGGGATGGGGAGATATCTCTCCGCAGGGTACTTTGAGCATGCAAGGCCATCTTGGGACTGTGCATGACATCCAAAGAGGTGGGCAGGGTGAAACTGAACTGCACCAGAACTTCTAATTGCCAAAGTCTAAAATACAAATCCATTAGCATGTACAGCATCATTTAGTACACATAATTTAAAGACCTATTTTTAAAAAGGTGGTACCCATATATACTTTGAGCATTTAACATTATTATAACTTACATGCTTTTTCTTTTTAATTATTATAGCTAGGAACTTTGTGCAGTTTACCAGCAAACAGGATTATTACCTGCCAATAGCCAGTTTAGCTGTTTCCAAGGGGGTTCCATAGATCTAAACACAATAATTTCCCAGATATTTTTTCAGAATTGCAATGAGGTGGGGATGTTCCACCGCTTGGGTGACCCTCTCTGCAGCTGGTATATTGAGCTGTCTCTCTGCAGAGGGCACGAGCATGAGAGACTATCCCGGAAGTGTGCATGACATCCGGGGAGGTGGAGGGAGAACTCCAAGGAGGAAAACCCTATGAGGACAGGATGATGCCACACCATCCCTGTAGGTTCTGCACCACCAGTTAGGTTCTGCTGGCAATTGGATGAGTAATGGGGGGGGGCAGCCCTCCCCGCCTGGTTCTTCTGCAGAGGGGCAAACTGTGGGGAATTCAACCAAATAAGTAAGCCCCTTAGAGGACAGGTGACAGGACTGGGTGAGGGTGGTAGTTGATAGGGGTCCAGCAGTGACAAGGGGCATACAAATCTCTATTAAAAATAACTGTAACAAGGGCAGAACAAAATTACATGCAATGTGTCCGCAGGGGGATCCTAGACCGCAACCACATGTGTTTCCTATAGAAAAAGAGGAACAGAAGCAATCTGAACAGTTGCAGAATATACGGGGGGACAGGTCAAGTCTGACCCACACCATATAATGCATACATATTGGAAATCACAATAATAGTAAAGACAGCCAACAACTGCAAAAGTGGGACTGCACCAGTGTGACTTCTTCATTATTCTGAGCCATAACCAGTGTTCCAAGGTTAGAATTATTTTCCTTAAGTAGGGAATTGATGGGAAAAGACTATGGTCCTGCTACTGTTCAGGACCTTCACTGCATGGTGATATATGCCATTTTTGAACAAATAACACATAAGGCAATAGGCATACTGTATCGCCCGTGTATTGAGATAGTCTCCCTTCCACTAGTACTCCTATTTATATGTAGTCAAACACACAAAAAGTATATCTATTAAATATTTGAAAGGTATTCAACACCTATATAAAATGATTCCACCATAACCTCAGTGGTTCAACGGGAAACTTATCGATCGCCTTTACAGCGATGGCACAATGCCGACAGTCGGCATTATGCCATCAGGAAAACAATGTTTTTTTGCGGGGGGCTGTGGCCTCCGCACACCCTAGTCTTTAAAATAATCAGTTCCAGGTCAGAGTTGTTTTGGGGAAGGGTGCAAGATCCGAAGAAGCTGTGTCAGTGTCCCATGCGACCATTACAGCAAACTGCCGATTTTCTCGCTGTAATGGTCTTCACGGTTTTAGTTTCGCCATAATGTTGATATGCCATATAAAACATATATTTCATACATATTATAAATATTTATAAGATGAGTAGAAAAAATCTACAAATTCCAGGAACATCTTTGACTGAAATCTATCCTATGACCATGCATGAATCTCCCAAAAAATGCCCGGTTAGTATACACAAGAAATGTTTCTTTCTAGTAATAGCCTTTTTAACTTACCTCATGAAATGCTTCTGTACTTTTAATCACCATTTACCCAGTTTATAAGTGCACTAATCCATTTCAGGGCCTGCTTTTCATTGGGAATTAAGGCACTTCCTGGGTGATTGAAGGACACACAGCCTTCAGCCTTGTGCCTCACAATGTATCTAGGGTATGCATGTATGCCCAAGAACCAAACAGACAAGGCATACTGATGATGAGTCCTGGTAGGACGAAACACGTGTCTATGTCATCTGTTAGCACCCTTTGCAAACTGTGTGAGAGGCCTTTCGGCACCATGCAATTCTACATAAAGTTGAACCAGCATGATATTATGTGGTAATTTGCATATGCAGCCCATGATTCTTTGCATTGTGGGGGCATGTGTGATTTTGTATTTCCTTGAAACTTGGCTTCCCAGCCCAATGCCCTTTGGGGTAACCATTGCCTCAGTGTTTGTGCACAGAGGTTCTTTGTCTTATGTATATGTGTATATATATATATATATATATGCATATAACTTAAATATATCAAATCAGCCAATTTGATATAATAGGCATATATTTCAGACATATGATGAAAGTATATTTTTACTTGCAAACATATTTAAAATATAAATTAATGTAACCCTCCCCTGGGGTTAGTGTTAGTGTACTGGGTGCCTTAGGGCATTCCTGAGTGAAACCTACAGGTTTTCCTAGCTGGAGTAAAGCCACCAATGATATAATGTTTAGAACTCTCTGGAGCAGCATACGCCACCATGGAATGTTGTAGTGTGAGCATTCTGAGAGACTATGTTATGAGCTGGCACTTCAGTTTGTACTGTGAGAGAGTTTCAGTCAGACTGCTGAGAAGGAAGGACAGTGTCCCATATTTTTCCTGAGAGGAAAACACCCCCGAACCTACAGTGAAGTGGTAGAGGCCATTCTAGACAGAACTCCTCCTGCTGGGGGGTGCAGCAAGGGACAGCATCTGCCATCTGATATGTGGGTAACTGGGACATGTTAACTGTGGGAGAGTTTCAGGGCCTCTGTGTCTCTGAGGCTTGGATCAGGAAGCATAGGCAAAACAGGATAAATTGTAAAATCCACAAGTAGTGTTTTATGATTAGTAGCAACAAAATAATAAAAAAAAAAGAAATGTACAGACTGGTTATCAGCATAGGCAGTACAAAAACAAAGTCCAGTTTCTGAGTTCAGAACTGAAGTCTACAATGAACCAGCTCACTGTTGCAACTGGTCTTCAAATCCCAAATCCCCCTGAAAACACTTGCTCTTCTCTTTTTCACACAAAGCTTTGGAACCATGTCAGATCCTAGTTTGCAGAGCATTGTGACGTAGCTACAAGCTGGCCTCTTTTGCTGACAGCTTCCTCCAGACTGAGGTCAAAAGGTCTCACTCTGTTACACTTTGCAAATAAACTCAAAGAGCTGTTTCTGTAATCATTTCAACTGTAATAACTACATCTAGTTTATAAATCAGGGGACCCAGTTTCATACATATTTATGACTATATATAAGCAACGTAGAGACGCAAAAAGGGAAAAGGAAAGAACAAGTAAATTCAGGAGTTGACTGTACAGTTCAACAGAAAAGACAGATATAGTAGACAGAATCCTTGCTTCAAACTCTTTACACGTTACAAATGGGACAGGGCCCAACCAACCCTGTCACACTCTGCAGTGATGCTTAAAGCAGTGTCTCCAGTGAGACAAAAATGACGGAACAATATGAAAAGAGATTTAAAGATATTCAGAACTGTGTTAACTGTGAGCCTCCCCCCTCCCCCAATCCTAAACATTCTTTTCCCAGCACAAGCCCTGAGAAATGTGGCCTGCAGGTTCATGGGAGGTAGAGGTAGGGCCCTAGCGGTAGCAGACAAGTGACAGGGGAGCCAAGAAGAAGTCCTCCAGGAAGCCATTGAGCACCTCCAGCTGGAGGGTACACGTGTGTGCCAACCTTTGCTGACAGTGCTATTTCTTTTGCCCTGGAGGTACAAAAAGTTTGTCCTACTGCGAGCTGGGACTGAGGGTAGGGTGCAAGGCGT
Organism: Neoceratodus forsteri; assembly: GCA_016271365.2. Taxonomy (NCBI): domain Eukaryota; kingdom Metazoa; phylum Chordata; order Ceratodontiformes; family Ceratodontidae; genus Neoceratodus; species Neoceratodus forsteri. The sequence continues at coordinate 225,322,963 of CM028138.1, read as the reverse complement.
ATGCCATCACTACAGCCACATTTGGAAAGTGAAGTGCATTACAGTGCCAATTAGATGTTGGGTCTGTAATGTACTTGCGGGACCCCAGCACTGCTTCTCTGGGTCTTGCCCCCTCCCCAAATCAACTCTGACTGGGAGTCGATGTAGAGGGGTAATGAGGTGATGCCATCACGTGGGGTTAGTGAGGCAAAGCCCCCTGAAAAAACTAACACTTTACTGAATGGCTTTATGCCAACCGCAAGTTGCAATTGACATAAAGCTGTTGCTGTAATGTCAGTCGACAAAATTTTTGTTGAACCGGTGTTGTAGATCCAGTGCAAGGTTCCATTGCATGGAACATAATCAAGTGTTTGCCCTTGTAACACCAGAAGGGACATTGTGTGGTTGAAGCCACTTAAATGCCAACTGCTCTGGTGGGCTACTGTGAGGAACAATGTAGTTCTGGACACCAGTAAAATTAGTCTCCCCATGGGTGATACCTCCCCCCCCCAAAAGAGAAATGTTGCTGTCAGTAAGCTGTGACACAGAAGTCCAAGAATGGGAGACCCCAAGGGTTATCTGTGTCCATCTTAGTTCCCTGCAGATGGATCTCCACCCCTCCTGGCCAAAGGTGGGGTACAGAATAGCTAAGGATCCTTGTAAATATGGGGTTAGGATGAAGGATAAGGACTCAGATATGTAATACGGTACAATAAATTAGGTGTGATGCTGCAATGAAATGAAGATGTCTGTTGGATTTGTGATTAAATAAATGTGACTACTGCTTCATGCTACCGCTGGGATGGATATTCCAATTCACTGTTTACTTTGTCAAAAGGTGCCTTTCCAGTCCTCCAGCTGTGATCCCAAAACCATGAAAGACATTTTAGAAACCCTGTAAACACCCTCACACCAAGATGAGGGCTCCCAGCTTTGTCCTGCCACTGGGCTGGGTTAGCTACGTTAATAAAATGTAATTATAATACAAATCATTTTCATAGGGGCCACACAACAAAGTACAGAATGTGGCCCCCACCATACAATCTCTGTACTCTGGTGACAGAACAGAGAACTACTTGCACTGCAGCTTCACAGTAATAGCTGCCTGCATGTGCATACACACAAACGAGAAGCACGACCCCAGAAACAGTTAGCATATTCTGCTGTCCTTTGTGGCTGTGTCCCATGACATCTACTTCCACTCTGAGTAGCAGCCGATTACACAAGCTGTACTGCAGGGACCCACAAAGAGCAGGTATCTACTAGAATAAGAAAAGTTTTCAAGTCATTGTATTTGTGACAGCCATATTTATAGTGGCTTTCAGGTTTTGGGGGTGTTTCCAACTCATCCTTTCCCACAAATACCATACACAGATGAGGAGACACGTGTGGCCTTAAATGCTTGTATAATGTACTGTCTATGTCCAATATCAATTTATTACATTCCATTTGTTTTACCAGAAAGAAGGCACCATTGAACAAAGCTCATTTGCAAGGAGGTCCTGGTTAGGAAACAGGTTAAAATACAAATAATGCAACTTTTGAAACGTGCTATACACGTTATAGTTACAGAAACAACAAGTGCACAGGCATAACAATTAATCATAGCAAAAATAGGAAAAAGACTGATACAGCACTAGAGATGAGACAGGTTTACATATATTACAGAAGAATAATATGTGCAGTCCAGAGAAAGGGCCAATATTTTACTGTGACATTATGCAGTGGACCTAAATTATCAATAGTCACATACGCTCGAGCAGAAATTTTCAATACGCTCCTTAAATGAATGGAGGCTAATCAGTGAGCTAAGTTTTTAGTGCTTTGTAGTTTATGCCAGAGGCTGGGGGCAAGCCACCTAAAGGCCATTTTGCCAAATCTGATGGATGGCTATGTACATCAAGAAGGGCGATGTCATTTTTCAGAAATTATACTGCCCCAAAGATCTTTTATGGGAATTCACAATGTATTAAGACAGGGTATTAAAAAGGGCCTTATAAGGCCAAATGTGCATATTCTTCAATCTCATAGACATCAATGACAGTCATCCAACAGTTGAATGAAGGGTACAGTGATGCATCCTTGAAGGAAGATTCATTATAAAATGGAGTGCCCTATGACACAGTACATTCAATTTTACAACTGTGTGCCTCCTACATTTCCACAGACTTAAGTCACCATAATCGAGCAAGGGAAGAAAGGTTGCTTCTACCAGTGGCGTCATGCCCATAGAGCCCGAGGGGGCATGTGCCCCCCCCAATATTGTTGTGAAGGCTATTTAAAAATAATGTTTTTATTATTTAATTTTTTAATGGTCCTGCCGCCTCCGCTGCATCAAAAAGAAATGTTGTTTTCAGTGTCTTTTGGTGGGGTCTGGGGTTCTGAATCGAAGACTGACTGAGAAAAAAAGCAGTTTAAAAAATGTATTTGCTCCCACTGGGCTGGTGACTGGATTCAGGGTTGAGCGCCTGTAAGGAGAGAGAGAGACACACAACAGACAGTTGATTGGCTGCTGGCTGGTAGTTACCACCAATCGACTGTCTGTACAGTAGAGGCGTGAAGAAATAACTCAGACGGAAAATTGGTTCTTCTTGTTTGTTGTCGTCCGATGTCCATCCTTCAGTTGAGCACCATTCTCAGACTGACGGTCGGTCATTAAATTATGCTTGAGTCGAGACGAGACATAAATGGGTTATCAAATAGTCAGCACTTAGAGAGTGCAGTTGATTGGGTGACCGGGTCGGATGTGTGCCCATCCTCTGAGACCAGAATGAAGTTCCAGGCTGCTTCCTAGTTTGAAAAAGGTCAGTAGTACTGTTCCCTGTATTCCCTCAAATCTACCAGCTAGCAGTCAGTGAACATGCATCCCCTGCCACAAAACCACTACTTAACTTCCTTTTGCTGCCAAAACGTGCACAGTGTTTAGGCAAGAGGCATGTCATGTAGTCGTTGGGGGGGGCGAAGGAACTGTGGGCAATTCAAAAATGGTGGGACAGCAGACATTCATTGGTTCAGTGATTGACTGGATGTCAGAGGAAGGAAGTACACTGACAGAGTCATGGAGAGTAAGTGGTCTCTAGATCAGAATTATAAACGATAAGTCCAGAGGCTGGTGTTTTAGCAATGTTGTGGATAGGATATGGTGGACAGGTGGTAGTTGCAGTGGCAGGCTTGTTTCCTCTTCTGCTAGGAGTGCTGGCCCCGGTGGTGTCCCTGCTCCCAGAGAGACTAGGTAAATGAATCAATTTCTGCCTGAAGTCAAACACGAGAGGCAAGTTTAAAAAGAAAGTTGATGCCCTCCTCTGCTCAGGACTCCAGGAAGAGAAGGTTGCTTGAAGCAGAAAACTCCATACAAACTGCAGAATTGGACAGCTGCTTACTCCATAGCAGGTGTGTCCTCCTGTCCTGTCTTGATTGCCTGCCCTGTGTGCCCGCATGTGGGTCAGTCGGTCATTCAGTCTCGAAGGACTTAATTTTTTTTTTGTTCTTTTTTTTATGGGTTACGCTTGTGCTATGTGTGGAATTTTGCTCAGTTACAGTATATTATGAGGTGTTAAAATGTTATGACCTGTGTGTGACTCTCCTAACACCAAAATTCATTATTAAGCCATGAGAAGCAGAGCAGCATGTCAGTAGCAAAGGAAGCCAATCGATAAAGTATTATCATCATCGTTCTACAGCCCCAGCCCAGTAAATAAATATGATGGGATAAACAGAGCAATAATAAGCCTGTGTAGCTTGCATACTATAAGAATAAAAAATAAATTACACATGTTAAGTTGACATTATTCTGTGTGTTTCCAAATGGTACAGACTACTTTCTGCTATGAGACTAGTTACAGAATGTTGGCTTTTAAACCTAGCCCCAGGGCTCTGTAACCCTGAATTGCATTCTCAATTAGTAATTCCTTCTTTGAAGCCCTGTATGCTGCAAGTGACCACAGTCTCACTGGGCAGACTATTATATGTGTAAAATAATGATTGATGGTATTTCCCCTAAATATGCCCTCCTTTGTTTGAGGACATGCCCTCTATTGTAATTGTGCTTGTAATTACAGGCACAATCTCTGTGAAAACAGCATTTTGACAATCCCTTTTAGTAGTCAGAAAACCGTGGTCTTGTCCCATCTCACAGTGCCATGTAATGAGCAAGACACTTCCCCTGGTACTGCGCGTGGCTGTTTTCATTACGTTGTACAGGAGAGGGTGAAGAGTAAAGGAATTGCTGCATCAGTCTCACGTTTATGCCAGCTCTGCCTTTCCTCATGATTATTTATTGTCACTGCTTTCTCGCCTGCTAGTCCAAAATCCCATTCATTCTAGTCCTTTCTATAGAGAAAATATATATTTTATAAGAGGCAAAAATGCCAAATTTACATTACTGCATACAGTTGCAAAACAGAAGTAAAGTGCCATTATATTAACAGCTTCCAGCATGTGGTCTGAGCCTGGTTCAGGTGCCACACAATCTTTTGGAAGAGATTTTTGCTGTACTATTTTTAAGTAAATGTCCTGGGGGTGTAGTTAGATGTTAAGTAATAAATCACTATAACCATACCCACCATGTCACAGAACATGTCAGAGTGACCTGTTCTACAGAAAGGAAGACAATCCTTGTGCTGATGGTGACAGCACATATTTATTCAACATTTGTGAATCCCCGCTTGTTGTTATTTGCAACCAATGCTGCAGACAAGGGGAGGAGTGCTAGCAGGATGTGAACTAGCAGCAGATCAAGTGCAAGCAAGTCCAGTGGCTGATCATTCTCTGACTGTAGGGCAATAATATGAGGGCATGGCTTCTGTATAATGAGTGCTATGACATTAGAGGTGTCTCAGTTTAAGAGCCTGAAAATTTCAGTTTATGAGTTTGCTTATCCCACTCTGTATGGTGCTATTTTTTTTTTTTTTTGCAATTTTCAATACAGGTAGTATAACACTTGAACGAGAGTTAAGTAGATGCTGATTTTGGGGTGGCAAGTATAATATCCAAAATAACTTCTCAGGGTTGCAGAGTTTCTCTACTTCAGCCTTCATTGCGTGAGCACAGGGGCACTCGTGGTAAGTTGCCATGACAATGAAGTTTATTTATTTATTTATTTTTTGTCCAGTTGTTTAACCAGGAGGGGCACACTAAGCTGAAAGCTTGTTTACAGGTGCAACCAGGGAGCAAAGGGAAGTTAAGTGACTTGCTCAGGGTTACACAGTATGCAAGTGGGGCTGCATTATGGAGGTGATAAGCTAAAATGGGGAGGATCTGTGCTGTAAGGGCTGATGATCTCAGCAAGACTTTCTTTTGAGATGGCTGCTTGGCAAGTGAAACCTTGTTAGTATAAATATCCATTGTATCTTCAGATGAAGTTTAATTGCTATTCTGTATTTCTGATAGGAAAAGGAATAAGGAACAGTACAAACCATTAATGAAAAGATAGGATTCTATGGATATTATTTTTTATCATTTTAAAAAATGAAAATTGTAACTGGAGTCAATGTGATTTGACCTTAGGTATGTGTATGGTGAATTAATAATGTTGCATTGAGAGGAGCCTATCAATTGTACTTACCTAATACCTTTGTAGGTGTGGCTATGTGAACTTGACTACAGGAAGTCAGATTGGAATTTAGCAACACCCCCAAGCATGGTCTATTGTTAATGTTAATGTTAAAACCAAATACTTTTGCTTAGGTCTTACAATGGGTACAAAAAATGCCTTTCAATTAAAAAACTGCATAATTCTTTTGTTTTTGTTAAACTTAAGTAAAATAAGTTGCTTTCCCTCTTCAAGCTTTAGCCACAGCCATTCAGTTCTAGCAAATTACACATGTTCTGTTATTTTTGTTGGGAATGCCAAACCTTTTCAGTATAACAAACATACTTGTTGGGGTTGCTAATGGGTGAGATGTGCTACTAAAGCAAGTGGTTGTCATGCGATACAGATGGAAGAGGCAATGACAGCTGGATGGTGTAGGGATGGGGGTGCTGTGCTAAGAAACAAACATATATGCTGTTTCTGTGCTGAAGAAATTGGGTTGTCTGTGCTGTGAGAACTGTGCCATGAAACAAACCTCACTGCTTTATGTGTTGTGCTGAAAGGCCTTTTTCTTTCTGAAATGAGGTGGGGAATCTTTGATGTAACTTAGGGATATGCAGCAAAATGAACCTCATTTCTTGTTTCCTGTATTCACCAAGGGCGGATATCGCTGGGCTTAAATAGGGTGAGGTGGGCTGAAACCTGTGAAGGGGATCAAGGGAAGGATTTATACTTTTGCACATGAATATTTGGTTTTACATAAATAAAAAAATGCAACAACAGATGATGTGTCATTATTATTCAAATATAACATTTATAGTTGACTATAATGTAATGAAAATAGAAATGGTGATTCCTATCATTTAGAAGTTAATGGATCAGCTGCAAGTGGACTAAGTAGTTATGTGATTATATATGATAAAACTGAACTTTTGCATGTTGTGAGTCTTATGATAATAGACTTGCAGAATGCACAAGTTCTGATAATTCTTAAAAAAATGTAATACAAAAGGTTAACACTGTAAGTAGAATAAACAAAAGAAAAAAACAATCGATCATTTCTCTAACCTATTTCAGTATTATGGCAATTAGCTTGTTGGGGAACAGCTTTCTGAACTGCTAAAAGTCACCAAAATGCACCATTTGACTTCAGTTTTTCAAAATTTCCCCCGGGGGGGCATGCTCCAGACTCCCCTAGAGAGCTTGAGATTTTGTGCCCTTCCAGAATTTCTGACTGCATGACGCCCCTGGCTTCTACCAACCATTTTCTTCCATTTGCCGAGAAACAGAGTTTGTTTCTAAAGTAGAAACCTTGTCTGGAGTAAAGATTTTGACAAATAATGTCAATATGGTTGATAAATGATAGTCTACTGTCCAGCCATAGGCTTAGGTACTTAAAGGAGTCCTTAAAAACTCAAGCCTGTCATCCAGTAAGTTGGAATATGAGGTGCTGAGGTCTCAGGCATTTACTTATTGCTTGGGCTAACCACTGTAAGCTTTGCTTTAGCAGCATTTAGCAGGTGTTTCAAGGCACACAGGTTGCACTGCAGCTGATTAAAAGGGAGTTACACATCATTCACAGCATCAATTAAGGAGGGCCTGGCTACATACAGCACAGTGTCATAAGCATGGCAGTGTAGTTTGGTAGTTTAAACATTATTTCCTATGTCATTTGGGTAAATCATAAACAGTAAAGGCCCCAATATAGAGCCCAGAGGAACAACTTTGCATGTCAGAATAGAGGAAGATGAATAATCTGTCAGTTTATGTTGTTACTGTCGACTTGACAAATAACTCTTAAACCAAGGAACTGCTATAACACAAACACCTATATTAGTCAGCTTCTGCAACAATATGGTGTGGTCAACAGTGTCAAAAGCCTTACTAAGATCTGAAAATAAGACAGCATTAGTGCGCTTTTGGTCTAAGGCACTGAACCAGTTATTTTCTGACTTTTACCAATGCTGTCGAAGTACTATGCAAGGATCTGAATCCTGATTGATCTGGAGTAAAAATATTAAAAGTGGAAAGGTATTTATGTAATTATTCATTACCCAATTTCTCAAGGAGCTTATCAAGCATGGGTGGACATGGGTCTATAATTATATAAAAGGGTTTTATCTCCCATTTTAAACACTGGGGGTTTTTGCAGTGTCAGTGGCTCCGTAGGTAGCACACTCGCCTCTGATCCCAGGAGATCAGTGGGCTGTGGGTTCAGTTCCCACATCTGGCACTTGGGTTAATATCCCAGTACTGACACTGTAGTGCAGCATGAGAGGGGTGCTTTACTTCTGAGGTGCCATCTTTCGGATGAGACATTAAACCGAGGTCCCATCTGCTTGGATTGGTGGTAGTTCAGGTGGATGTTAAAGATCCCATGGCACTTATCGAAAAGAGCAGAGGAATTTCCACGGTGTCCTGGCCAAATTTCCCTCATTCACTAAAAATACCACCAACAGCTTAATCTGGTTCAAGGTCAGTTGGCATTCATCTGTATCCCCCTCCCCCGGGTCGTGCCTGAAAATAGGCAGGACTTGTCTAGTGCATTAACCCGGTCAACAAAAACTAAATAAATAAATATGTGTGCTGCCTTCCAGATTGCTGACACTTCTTTTTGTTCAATTGACATATTCAAGAGGTGTGTTATAGGGGCACCCAGGACAAGATGTCCTCAAAAAGAGGGCTCTAACTTATCTGCCCCAGCACTTGTTCTGCGTGTTGGAAGGAGAAACGCTGGAACTGGGTGGAGCACTGTACTCTTTGATAGGAGCTGACTGTCCCATATCTGGAGGGAGGAAAAGGGAGGCAGCAGGCAACATGTAAAAAGCCATGCCAGCAGAGACAAAAGAAATTTAACTCCCGCTTCTCTGATTAATTTATGCTCCATTAGGAGTTGCTTTGGCACTGATGATAGGATTGATCCTCCTTCTAAAGTCTTTACAGACCTCCAGAATTTGGATGAATCTCTATTATTTTCTTCCACCATTTCTAAGTTTAATCTGGCTTTGGTTATCAGGATAAATTTAGCACACAGATTTTGCTTCTGCCTGAAAACTATCCTCGAGACGATTTCATAGTTCTAGCTCTTGGCCTGTGTAGATTTATTTTATTTATTTCAAAAGTTTTACCAGGAAGGGCACACTGTGCTTTAACAGCTCATTTCCAGGTGTGTCCTGGAGGAAGAGGGAAGTGGGTAAAAACATCAGGATTAAAACAACAATATAATACAATACTTGAGGTAGCAATATAATACAGAGGTTCAATGTGACAAAAAAGAAACAGTCATATACAACTAGAGTTTAAGCAGGCCATCAGCACATTTGAATTACTAACAGAGATACAATACTAAACAGAGTGCAAAATTAAGATAGGCTTAGGCATGAGGGGCACATCACTTGGAGCAGGAGAGGGATATCAGAGATGGAAAGGGGAGAGACGAGAGGCAAAAGGGGGGGGTAGAGAAGAGGGAGGACATATGACTCTTCTAGGGTGATACCCCACAAGGGCCTTTCATGGAACAGGAAACAAAACTTTGAGCAGTTTACCAGTCCAATGAGAATAAGTGAAGAGGGAAGGAGGGGAGGAACCAGGTACACATTGAGATGACAGTCCCACTAGAGCAAGCTCAACAGCTGGATAAACCCAGTTTTCTACAAAAAATTAAAGCAACTAACCTTAGGAACTTCATACATTGTAACATATTATATGCCATATTTAATAAATTAATTTAAAAAATGGAGATCCCTTTATATCTGATAAGAACCAGATTTAACTGGGAAAAAAACTGTTATAAAAAACTTATCTACCCAAATATTGTCAAAATGTTATAAATTTATTACAGATAAACCCTTGGTATGTAGGCAAAAAATATATAAGAAATGGCAAAATGAAACTGGAATTAATTTAACAGACCAACAATGGAATTCCCTACAGAGAGAGGCAAATAAAAGCTATTTATCAGCTAAAAATAAGTCCATTCGAATTAAAATTATTAATAGAGCATATATAACTCCAGTAACTTTAAACAAAATAAATATGTGTATAGCAAATAAATGTCGGCATGGATGTGGTGAAACTGTATATTTAACACATAACCTTTGAAACTGCAAAATAATATACAATTGGTGGAAAAAAAAACTGTTGACATGATCAAACAACTTATAGGAGCTCTGATCCTTATATTTCCTATTATATTATTGTTTAATAAATATGGCACATTGAATTTAACAAACTCCAAAGTTGAATAATTAATTTGGGAACCATTGCCACAAAAAGTTTGATATTAGAACATTGGAAGAGCCAGGCCACTCCCTACCTTGATTAGACAAGTGTGGCAGCACAAAGTTAAAGAAATTTTAATTTTGGAAAAACTTTGGTACAATATAGAAAACCCAGAGGATGTAATGGCTGTATCATGGAAAGAACTTATGAATTTATTTCCACCCTTATTACGAATATAAATACAATATTGTATAAGTATATTAAATATATAACATACGAAAAATCAAGACACCCCAGATATGTTTCCAAAGGAAGGTGGGCAGGGGAAGGGGGGTTAAAGAAATGTAAGTTCGTGAGATGCTAAACTAGGATATGTTTGAAACTAATATATGTGAAGTTACTTATAAAATATTGTATCTATTATTTACAGTGTATGATGCTGTTTATTATGGAAAATCAATCAAATATTTATGGTAAAACAAAAGTTGGATGAAACCCAGTCAATGAGCTAGATTACTAGCCAGCCATGGTGCAGCAACGGTAGAGGTAGGGCTGAAGAGGAAGAGCCAGTTGGGGGGGGAGGTAAAAAAGAGGGGGGAAAGGAAGTGTTAGGGGTTGGAGTGGGTAAGGAATCAGGGGTAGCTGGGAGGGGGAGAAAAAGGATAGAATTTTGAGGAAGAGATGGGGAAAATAGAGGAGGATGAGATAGGTAGAGAGCAGGGGAGAGAGGGAGGAAGGAAGGAAAAGTATGGACATCAAGCGGGGGTGATCTGACACAGTTACAGGAGGGTGTAGTGAAGTTTCACAGGAGAGAGGAGAGTGACCAAGGAGAGGGAACTGAACGGATAGTTAGCGGGAGAGATTTCCAATGTTTAGGGAAATGGTAGGAGAAGGCAGACTGACCAGCAATGGGGGCTCTCACAGGAACAGCTAGAGTCTGGCCATCAGTGTTACGGAGGAAGTAGGAGGGGAAGAGGGGGTGGAAAGAATAGAGGAGAGGCAGAAGGGGAAAGAGAGCCAAACCAGAAGCTCCCGACAAGGGAGGAGCAGTTGGTGAGACATCTGGATTTGAGAGAAGGAAGGGAGGGAGAGGGATTTATCGAGGTCACAGTAGTGGGTATGGGATCAAGAGCAAACCAGCAGAAGGAGTGGACAAGGGTGTCCAGTCTGGGTAGGGTAGACTTTGGAGCTGAACTGTAGACTATGTCACCATAGTCGATTATTGGGAGAATCATTTTCTGGACTAATTCATGGTGGACCAGTAAGGAGAAGCAACCACTGTGACTGTATAGGACACCTAGTTTTGGATGAAGTTTTTTGTTGATAGCATCTACATGTCCAGAGAAGTATAAGTGATGGTCAAGCCAGAGTCCTAGATATATGAAGGAGGTGACATCCTGTAGCATGACACCATCAAGCGTATGGAAGGAGGGAGTTGCATTAAGCCTTGAGAGCTTTTGTCTGGTACCAAAGGTCATAGAGACCATCTTCATGGCATTAAGGGAGAGTTGGTTTGGAAGAAACCAGAGCTGGACTTTGTCAAACTCCAGTTGAAGACTGGATGCAACAACAGAGGGGGAGGCACCTGAGGCATAAAGAACAGTGTCATCTGCGTACATGTGAATGGATGCAGAGGAGCAGGCAGCAGGGAGGTCATTTAAGAAGACTGAAAACAATGTCAGGCTGAGGACTGACCCTTGGGGGTATTTATGGGAAGGGGAGGGGATATGGAGTTGCATGTTTTAACTGACTGAGTCCTACTCACAAGATAGGATTGGAACCAATTGTGGCGGGGACGGAAAGCTCTGCTGCAGTGAGCTTGTCAAAAAGGAGGAAATGGGAGACAGTGTTAAAGACTTTGGCCACATCGACAAAGATGGCAGAGGTGACATGGCCCTGATCCATTCTGGAGAGAATAGAGTCAGTAAGTCAAAGGAGGGAGGTGGAAGAGGAGTGGGATTTATGAAACCCAGACTGGTAAGGGGTGACAATGGAGGAGGAGTCCAGAAAGGAAGAAAGCTGAGAGAGAGAGAGAGAGAGAGAGAAGAGAGAGAACGAGAATGAGGTGCTTTTGTAGCTTGGCAAGAGTGGAAAGAAGGGATATGGGGCAATAGTTACCTGGCTTGGATAAGTGATCACCCTTGGAAAGAGGAATAACTGTAACATGTTTCCAGGCAACAGGAACAGAGGCAAGTGAGAACTCGAAGTTTAAGAGAGTGGTTAGGGGGAGTGCAATGGCAGGAGCAGAGAGGTGAAGGAGCTTGTGGGCAAGCCCATCTGGGCTTTTACTTTTTGTGGGAGTTAAGGGCTAGGAGAGCCTTCAGGGTGTCTGCAGGAGAGCTACAAGAGAAGGAGAAAGAAGAGGATCCAGGGAGTGAGCTGGAGGCTGGTTGTGGGGCAGGGGGAGAAGAGTAGGAGAGCGCTAAATAGTAAAGAAATTGTTAAATTCAGAGGCAGACCCCAGGTGGGTCAGAGATAATGGCGTCACTTACCTTCAGAACTGGGATAGGGGGCTGAGCGGAGGGGGGGAGAACAGGGCATGGACAACCTTTCAGAAATTAGAAGGGCGGTTATTGCTTTCCTGGAAGGTAGAAGAGAAGTATATTGATTTGGCCAGTCTAGTGTCCCTGGTGGAGGCGTTATGGAGGGTGCAGTACCTAAGTAGATCAATGTGGGATCCAGAGGACTTATGTACCTTCCACGCTATGTTATATGCATGCAGGCAGGCCATTAGTTCAGCAGACATGCATGGGAGGTGGGATCCTCTTACCCTGGATTTCTGATGGGAGTGTGCTGGTCCTAGATCTTTAAGAACTCAGTCTTAAAGTAACTGATGGCAGAGTTGACTGAGGAGGTGGTGGACACAGGAGACCAGTCAGTATATGCTAAATCATCGTGAAGGGAGGTCATGTCCAGGAATCTGAAAGAATGGATTAGGAGGCTGCTAGGATTGTCTTGAGTATGGTGGAATTTTTGTACACAGGAAACCATGTGGTGGTCAATTAATGCATCTGGTAGGATCCCAGCAGCAATTACTTGGTGAAGGTGAGACAAGTGCCCAATCCAGGAGGGTATGCTTGCGAGATTTATGGTTAAGGCGGGTAGGTTCTTTGATCACTTGTGTGAGGTTGAGGGATCGGATATTGTTACAAAATTTGGACTGAGAGGATGAGAGTCAGTTTAAATTAAAATCCCCTAGGATGAAGAGTTCACCAGAGGAGGAGGATGGGTAGTAAGATTTGAGATGAGGTTGTGGAACAAGGGGCCAGAGAGACCTGGACAATAGACACCACCCACGTAGATAGGGAGGGTGAAAGGGAGGGAACATTTTAGATACAGTAGTTCATAGGCAAATGGGGAAGAGACAGAGAGAATGGTGATGAATTGGATAGACGAGATGTAAATAGCCACTGCACCACCCCCACTGCCATGGTCCTGTCAGGTGAGGGAGTAGCCAGGGATGTGGATGGCAGTGTCTGGAATCTTAGGGGAGAGCCATGATTCCATGAAGATTAGTGCGTCAGGTCTGAGGTTGATTACAAGTGACTGTACTAGGTCAATCTTGGGAAGGAGGCTCCCGATGTTAAGGTGAGCCACTTCAAACAACATGAAGTCTTGCTATATTATGACATATGCAGTATAACCCCAGGTTAGAACTGCTCCGGAGGTGAAAGAGTTAACTTCCATGCAGAGCATGGAATCTTGAGTGCGAGCTCGGCTTGAACACTCTGTCTGTTGAAGCTCAAACTTAAACTGTCAGATTTTTTACTCCGCCTCACTGAACAGTCGCTCTGGAGATTCCTCCTGCTGCTCGGTTTGTTTGTCGGTTTTAAGGTGTAATTCTCGGTTTATTTTACTGAAATTTAACCACAATCGTCGGTTCAAGCTCTGTCTGTGGTATTGTAAGTAATAGATAGGCTTATTTATTATTTTTTCTTCTGTGTGAAACTTGTAAACGTCTTTTTCGGTTCAGTTTGAACCGATCAGAGGGGTTTAAAAATTACTTTCTAGCTCTTTAGAGTGTGGTTCCCAGTTCTTATCGGTTCTAAAAAAGCAGATTTTATTAATGCTTTTTCCACCAATTCGTGACACAGTTGGGAACCGATAAGAGAGTTTTGGTTGGTGGATTGCCATTAACGGGCAAGTTTTGGTTAGGCTGGCACTATGTCTGAGAAACCCAAAAGAAAAACCAGACCCACTGGGTTTCAGCACTGTGGCCTCTGTGGGAAGCCTTTGCCAAGGCTGACCCACACCATTTGTGTATATTGTCTGGGATTTGACCACCTCAAGCAGACTGCCAGATTTGTAAGAATTTTCCTGCTGCCACCGTGGAAAATAGGAGTTGGTAGGCTCAGGAAAGGGAGGCCAAAAGTCAGCTGACACGGATGGCCAGCCGGTTGGTTCAACCGAACCTGAGGAGTGCCCTCTGACCAGGGCGATGCTTCCTCGGGCAAATGAAGAGCCAGCTCTGAGGAGCCGGTTCCAACTAAAAGGGCTAGAAGATCAGCTAGTTTGGGGCCAAAAGTTCTTTCTCCAACCGCTGAGGAAATAGCCAAAGCTATCCAAATTGTCCAGTCTCTTTCCCCAGTTCCGTCCGAACCGGCACCATTAGGCAAGCGCCCGGTTCGGTCGGTTCAAGATTATGATTTTGAAGATTTATATGAACCAGGGGAAGGGGAGGAGGGGTACGAGGAGAGTGAGTGTGATTTTGACAGCCTGGATGTGTCCGTTGAACAGGACATCTCTCCAGACAGACCCTCAGGAGTATCCCCTCCCAGGCTATCTGAGTCCCCTTCTCATTTTTTGTTTTACAAGAAAGTTGCTGACACTCTGCAACTCCCTGTTGAGGAAGCTGTTGATGATCAAGAAGAGCCTGATTTTGTGGAAATGATGGATATTCCAGAGTCTAGGAGACTGTCTATTCCCTTGCATAAATCTTTTAGGAAACAGACAGTAAAAATTCTGAAAACCCCTAATTCTATCCTCCCTGTGGATAAAAGGATGGACAAGAGGTATGCTTTATCAGGCTCTGATACAGAGTTCCTATCTCAGCAGTGCAGCCATGTGGGGCTAGTGCAGGCTGCAGCCTGTGACAAGGCTAATATTCCTCTAGCCTCTCACCCTCCTGAAAAGGATTCCAGGAGGATGGATGCCATGGGAAAAAAGCAGTACATGGCAGCATCTTTGGGACTCAGACAGGCAAATTATATGACTACACCTAGAGTACCAGAAATCCAGGTGGGGATACTGTCTGGCCCTAGCAAAACAGGCCCCTGAACAGCTTGCCAGGGAGCTGGAGCAGGTGGCTGCGGATGGTATTGAGGCATCCAAGGTGCAATTTCATGCTGCTGTAGACTCTAATGATGTTTCATCTAGAGTTATGGCTACATCTGTGTCTCTTCAGAGAATGGCCTGGCTCAGATGTACTGCCCTGTCACAGGATACCCAGTCTAAGGCTATGGATTTTCCTGTTGTGGAAATTCTCTGTTTGGGGAGCAGACAAGAATTATATGAAGAAATGGATGAGTATAGGACCACCTATAGGAGTGCACAGGCCAAAGAAAGGCAAGTCACTCCTCAAAGGCAGCATGTCAGGGGCAGGGCAGGCCTTTTCATAGGCCGCTTTACCAAGCCCAGGCCTCCTCTTCTGCTTATGCCCAGAGGTTATTTAGAGGAAGGGGCAGAAGGGGCTCTAGTAAGCCTGCTTCTACCCCTCAACCCAAAGCTCCTGCAAACAGGCTCCTGATGGGGTAGCTAGGGCCACCTCCACTACTGTAGGGGCAGGCTGGCTTACTTTTGTCCAGGACTGGAAGTCTTTAACATCAGACAAGTGGGTCCTGGAAGTAGTAAGTCAGGACTGGTTCTCAGCTTCAAAAAATTTCTGAAGATGAGAGCCAGATCTTTTCCACCTGCAAACCCATCAGAGGCACTTACTCTGGAAGCAGAAGTCTCTGCCCTCCTGGCTCTCAGAGCTGTGAAAAGGGTTCTACCCATACACCAGGGCAAAGGGTTGTACTCCAGGTACTTCCTTACCCCAAAAAAGACAGGAGAATGGCGGCCCATTCTGGATCTCAGGTATCTAAACAAGCACCTTTTAAAACCAAAGTTCAAAATGGTGACCCTGGGGATTATTTTACCTCTCAAGGCCAGGGACTGGCTAGCCTCCTGGACCTCAAGGATGCCTACTTCCATGTTCTCATCAGAAGCTCCCATCGAAAGTACCTCAGATTCGAACTGCCCTCAGGCCATTACCAGTTCAGAGCAATGCCCTTCGGCCTCTCCTCGGCTCCAAGGGTGTTCACAAAATGCTTGGCAGTAACAGTTGCTCATTTAAGAAGGCAAAAGATTGCCATCTTTCCTTATCTGGACGACTGGCTCATTGTAGGCCAGTCTCCAGAACAGGTCAAACTTCATTTACAAGTAACCCAGCACCTGCTTACATCCCTAGGTTTCCTTCTCAATCTTCCAAAGTCAGTTCTGGAGCCTGCCTAGCTTCTCACCTTTATAGGCGCAGAACTGAACACAAAAGAAGCCAGAGCCTTCCTTTCTCTGGAGAGAGCAAGGACCCTGGCATCTCTGGCCTCCTCTTTCACCCTGCAGGTCTCTCGACCAGCAAGGCATTTTCTACAGCTCCTGGGGCACATGGCTGCTTCTACAGCAGTAGTGCAGGGAGCCGAGATTTCAGATGAGGGACATTCAGTTCCATTTGAGAGCCTTTGGTCTCAAAGGACGGATCCCTAACCAAATTGATTCCAGTGACTGAACCCTGATCCAGGCCCTCCAGTGGTGGCAGGATCAGAACAATCTGAGACAGGGGTTCCTCACTTCCCAGTCTCATTCCTTGACCTCACTACAGATGCATCCCTCTTGGGGTGGGGAGCTCACATGGGCAACCTTTCCACCCAAGGGCTGTGGTCCCTCAGGAATCTCTGCTCCACATCAATTTTCTGGAGCTCAGAGCAGTTTTTCTAGCACTTCAGGTTTTCCACAGCTGTCCAGAACAAGGTAGTTCAGGTCAGAACAGACAATACCACTACAATGTGGTACATCAACAACAAGGGGCACTCGGTCTACGGCCTTGTGCACCGAAGCAATGAAGTTGTGGTCTCTGGTATATTCTCTGAACACCTCCCTTATGGCAGTTCACCTCCCAGGCAAGGACAATGTCCTAGCGGATGCTGTCAGCAGGATTTCCCAGGGCCATCACGAATGGGCACTGGATCCCCTAGTACTGGAGGTAATATTTGCCAGATGGGGCACTCCGCAAATAGATCTCTTTGCAGCCCCAGACAATCACCACCTTCCCCTTTTTTGTTGCAGACCCCCAGTGTTGGGCTCAGTCCCTCTGGATGCCTTCCTTCTCAGTTGAGAAGGGAAGTTTCTCTATGCTTTTCCCCCCTTCCTCCTTCTTTTCAAAGTGCTAGTCAGAATCAGATCTCAATCCTGCAAGATGATCCTGATCGCTCCAGATTGGGCTAGACAGCCCTGGTACCCACTCCTCATGTCCTTAGCAGTCCACCCTCCCCTATGCCTTCCCAGGAATCACAACCTGTTAACCTGTGCCCAGGGGAGAGTTTGGTATCCGAACCTCAAATCTCTCAATCTCAAGGCTTGACTCTTGAAGAGTTAGAGTTTGCTGACCTACACCTTTCTCAAGGTGTATTGGATATCTTGAAGGCCTCTAGGAAGTCTTCCACCAGGGCTACCTATAATTCAAAATGGAAGAGATTTTCCATATGGTGTACTGGTAAACATATTTCCCCAGAATCTGCTGGTGTGCCCACAATCCTAGATTATTTGGTGCATTTGAATTCCTTGGGGCTGAGGCCAGCTACCCTAAAAGTGCACTTGGCAGCTGTGTCTATCTTTTTGTCAGCAGGTAAGCCCTCTTCTTTATCAGCTCACCCTGTGTTCTCCAAGTTTTTTTTAAAGAGTTGCTTCACACCAATCCCCCGTTCAGGGATCCTGCCCCTGCTTGGGATCTTAATATTTGCATCACTCAGCTTATGCAACCCCCTTTTGAGCCATTGTCTTCAGCAGAGCTGAAGTACTTGACTTGGAAAACTGTGTTTCTGGTAGCCATCACCTCTGCCAGGCACATAAGTGAGCTACAAGCCTTGTCAGTGGAGCCTGATTTTATCTCCTTTCATAGAGATAAGGTAGTCCTCAGGACTAACAGGAAGTTTTTGCCTAAGGTGGTTTCAGACTTTCACCTTAATCAGTCCATGTCTCTTCCTGTGTACTTCACTGACCATTCCTCCTCTGGTGAGAAGAGATTGCACAGTTTAGATGTCAAAAGAGCCCTTAGTTACTATATAGAACGTACCAAGGGTCACAGGTTCGAATCCCTCCAATTGTTCCTCACTTATGGTGAGGTTGGTAAAGGAAAATCTGCCACTAAAAGATCCATTGCCAGGTGTATTGTCTCTTGTATCCAATTCTGTTACGAAAAACTGGGTAAGGTTCCTCCCTCAGGCCTGAGGGCTCACTCTACCAGAGGTACAGCTGCCTCTGGCTGCTGCCAGGGACATTCCTATCCTAGAGATATGTCAAGCAGCTACCTGGAAAACAGTTCACACTTTACTAAGCATTACTCCTTGGATATCAGGCTAGGAGTGATGCTCGATTTGGCACAGCTGTGCTCCAGAGCCTATTTCCAAGTAGGTTCTGTCCCTCCTCCATGGAGGTACTGCTGTGTAGTCTGCATATGTCATAATATAGCAAGACTTCATGTTATTTGAAGAAAAAATTACTCACCTTAGTAATGTTGTTTCTTCTAATGGAGTCTTACTATATTATGACCCCCCCCGCCTGCCTCTCTCAGAACCTCTGTTTTTGGGATGTGGGTGGGCAGTGCAATGTTGGCACTTCTTTTATGCCCACTTTATTTCACCCTTCTAGGGTGCTTAGGTGTTATGCTTAAGTTTCTTCTTGAATCCCCCGACTTGAGTCTTTGTTTTGGGATCAAGATCAAAAGGTGTTTTTGTAGTTAGTAGCCAATGGCTAGTGTAGGTTTACGGCTTCCACACAGAACCTTAGTGAGTTTTTGCTTGTAAAGATCTGACAGTTTAAGTTTGAGCTTCAACAGACAGAGTGTTGAACCGAGCTTGAGCTCAAGATTCCATGCTTTGCATGGAAGTTAACTCTTTCACCTCCGGAGCAGTTCTAACCTGGGGTTATACTGCATATGTCATAATATAGCAAGACTCCATTAGAAGAAACAACATTACTAAGGTGAGTAATTTTTTCTTTTAAACCTTTGGGAAGGATAGTGGAGTACGCGGGGCCTGGGTTAGGTTCTATATCACCTGCCATTAGAAGCAGCAGAAGAATGAAGAGCTTTGTAGGAAAAGATAGGCGTTTGTGATGCAGAAGGATTTGCGAGGAGGGGTGTGAATTGGGGGAACTGTGTGAGGGTGTTAAGGAACTGAAAAATGCTAGCTGAAAGCCAGGTGATGGAAGGAGCAAGGGATCAGGGGGCCATGGTGAATGCTGAGGATGGGGCAGACATGAGGATGGAAGGGTAGGGGAGGGGATGGGGGGATAGAAAGGGAAGGAGGCAGAGAGGAGAAGGTAGTTGGGAGTGATGTAAGGGAGAACAGGAGGGGGAGGAAGAGGATGAAAAGGAGAAACATAGTGGGGAGAAGGTAGAGGAAGGCTGGGGGACTGGGTTTGGGTAGAGAGACTCTGTTATCTGAGTCATGAGGCTGACAAAGTCCAGTACCTGTGGAGTTAGGTTCCCTGGGAAGCCAGCTGGGAGGTGGCAGAAGAGGAGAGAAAGGGATTAGGGTGGAGCGATGTAGGAAAGAGAGAGAGAGACTAGGAAGGGAAGGGCAGATGACTAAGGGAGAAAGATAGGAGAGAAGAAGAGTTCTGATGAGGTGAGAAGTGAAAGATGAGGGGGGAAAATGGAGAAGGGGACAAGGAATTATAGTAAGGTAGGAAGTGACTAGAAGGGGTGAGGAGCAACAGTATGAGAAATAGTGCTTACAGAAAAAGCAGCATTTGTGCAGCACTGGCTAGGCAGCAGAGTCATAAAGAATCCTATCTCCACAGTGTCATGTATAGCCAATTTTGCCACAAGTAGAGAAGACAGAGGTAGTGAGATGACTATGTAGCCTCAGCTAATGAGGTAACTTAAGCCAGCCAGCAGCACTATGCACCGTAAACTATATTGAGACTGGAGTAGCCTGTATACTTAGCCTAACACAAGCACACGATACAGCGAAATTGGCAAAAAACAATGACTCTAACATGTGAGATAACGTTACATCAAAGAAGAAAATAAATGAATAACACATGAAGAAATTACCCAGATAGAGATGGAGGGCTGTGCTGCAACATAGCATCATAATTTGGAATAACCTTGCAGCATGGTTAAGTAATGTTTCTTGAGCACAGTTTGACCGTTAAGAAATATTGAGAGCTACCACTAATTTAACTCCTGCAGTGGCTGAAGTAAGAAACTGGGGGGTAGGGACTACAAAAGTGGGAATTTCCTGGTGGGTGGGGGGAGAGGACAAAGTAGCTGGTTGGTGGGGTGCAAAGGCAGACTGATTGTTTCTCACTGTTCTATAAAAGGTAAACTAGCTTGAGGGGGGTGGCTGAGGAGGGAGGGAGGGAGTCAGATGTTTAGCAGTGCCATAGGACGCCAGTGCAGTGCCTGTTGTTTGGGATCCTCAGGATGGCGACTGGGTGAGGACAGGAAGGGGAGAGCCAGGAGCTGAGCCCTCTTGACTCCCCAGGATAGTGATTGGGTGAGGGCAGGAAGGGAAGAGCCAGGAGCTCAGCTCTCTCGACCCCAGGAGCTGTGGATGAAGTATGAGGTCTGGAGTTGAAAGGAGGAAAAGAAATACAGATTAGCACAAGTAATTTGAGACTGCAGAGCGGAGCAGGGGGAGGTACAGAACAGTGGTATGGAACAACAGCCACGATGACTGCTCTCTGCAGGCCTCCCTGATTTAAACCCTCTTAACAGTCCTTTACACAAGCACATACCTATATACCACTAACTCAGTACTGAGCCATTTCAGCCGCACAGCACAAGCATGTTCAGGACACAGTAAAGCAAGGAGGTAACAGCTACCACTTAAGTAACCAGGCATGTAGTCACAATCAATGACACTAGGTAGGCACAGATTAGTGCATAAGGCACCAGAGATGAGCATCAAAAATAGCATCAATTCATCATCAGGCAGGTAAACATTGCAGTTACAAATACTATCAGGCAGATTACAATTATAGTTACATAAACTGTCAGTCGACATCCTTCAGTCCCCTCAAGGCTGTTTTTAGCTCTTGGTTGAACCATGGACTGATGTTTTTAGTCCTGAATTTCACAAGTGGTGCATGTGTGTTTATAACTTTAAGGGCTTGCTGAGTAAAAAATTCAATAGCAGGGTGAATTGAAGATGTCAAATAAAATGTCAGGCAACTAATAGTGGCTAGATCATGTAGAAAATGTGATTTATAAGAACAAGTCAGGTGTCGCCAAAAAGATAAAGGATGGTTTACTGCTTATTTTTCTTATGTCCCTGATGCATCCTAACACATTGTGGTCACTGAATTTATTATGGAAAACAGTAATAAATGTCATTTTATGAGGTATATTGGGAAGCATAATATCTAATATGGAAGAGTTCAGGGCATTATTTGGACTGATCCTAGCTGTTTCCAAAAAAATGAGTAAGCCCAAGCTCGTCACACAGCAGTTTTACACCAACTGATTTGTGGTTAAACCAGTCAAAATTTATATCCCCCAGGATTATAGTTCTTTTTATCAGCGGAGCTAACAATTCAGGATAGGTGGTGCATCTCATTTCCCCCTGCTGGAGGTCTGTAGCAGTCTACCACATGAATTGATTCAGCCTTAAGACAATGTTACAGTTACTACTAAACACACACACACACACACACACACACATATATATATATATATATATATATATATACACACACACACACAATGCCACCACCTCCTCTAGTCAGTCTGTCAAGCCAATAAAGGTCATAATCTACTAAGGAGACAACACTAGAATCAATGTTGCTATTTAGTCAAGTCTCAGTTAACAAACGTATATCGGGGTTGATATGGGTAACCCAGATTCTTAGATGGTCCAATTTATTAACCACACTGCGGATGCTGGTGGACATGAATTTGAAGCTATTTAAATTTCCAAATTCAGAAGGTGATGGGGCATAGTTATGAGGGGCCAGGATTATGTTCTATATTCCCAGAGCTCAGTAGCAGAAGCAGTACATCTGTTGGTTTATGTAGAGCTTGCATTTCCAGGAACAATTTTGAAATTCAGCTCTAATAGATGGGGACTGGTGACTGAAAATTACAGTAGGATAAACTTTACAAGGAACAGCTGTGTGGACCAATAACAGGGCTCTAACCCCTAGAAAGGGAGAGCTGACCAACAGCTCAGCTAGCTGAGAGCTGCTGGTTGCCCTTAAGCAGCACCAGTCATCAGACATAGGATCTTTTGCCATAATAATTATGAGGGGGTAATCTCTCCATACGTGAGACTGGAGGGCCACTAGCCAGCATACTAACAATCCTGGGTACCACACATTTATTAACAAGCTGGTCATACTGTGTCTGCTAAGTAGGGTCTGGATGCGTACTCTGGTAATAACTTAGATGAACACAACAATAAATATTGTGGACCGCACTAAAAAGGCAATCGATATAGGGCTCTCCAGTTAAGGTGCAGCTACAGTAGTCATCCAGAATTTGTGACATAGGGCCACCCAGTTAGGAGGGTAACAGCGCTAATTACAGGTGTATCTACTAACTATCTACTAAATAAAAATAAACAGACCATCCAGGTAGGGTGCAGCTAGGGGCAATAGTGGTCCTTGGGGTAGCTAGTAACTTGAAAATCTATGGGCCACCCCGGTAGGACATAGCTAATGCAGAACAGTTATAACACACAGCACTGGAATAAGAGGGCTGCCCATATAGGATAGATACTGACAGTATGCAGTCAGGCTAATCTTATTTTTTTTTTTTTAATCAAAGTTTTTATTTATTTTGGATTAAAAATATAGTACATCGTTTACAAAAAAAATCAGCTTCTATACAACTATCAATTGTGAATAAAATACCACAAGAGTTACAACTGCACAACTTCATTATCTCCATTGTCTCTATGCTTAAGATCTTATTCTACTGTCTGTGATTGGAATACTGTGAAACAGAGCAGAAAATGTATACTGCTAGATACTGTTTTATCTGCAGTCAGGCTAATCTAAGACACAGCTTTTCCAGATGTACATAGTTGTGCTGCCTAAAGAGCACTTGCAGCGAACATGATCCGTATTGGGACACACACTATTATTACATTTCAGAAATGCAGATTATTGGGTCAGCATAAATACAGCATAAATTCCACATGACAGTACAGTAGTTAACCCAGGAGATATGTAATAAGAAACAGATTGTGCATTGTCACTTTTACCTTGGCCCAGTCACGTCAGCATCATCCGTCATATTGTGCAACATCTACGTCCACCAGTTGCCTCCCACAGCTAATGCCAAGGGTAGACGGCAGCCACAGTGCCCTTTGCACTGTGGCCTTTCCCACAGAGAACAGAGTACCACAGGGCAGAGGGCCTCTAGAAGTCAGGGTCAATACAGGGAGAAAGGGGAGTCCCGCTCTCACTGGAGATCAGCTGCCTGATTAGCTGAAGGAAGTAGATAGATAGATAGATAGATAGATAGATAGATAGATAGATAGATAGATATTTTATTTATAAAGCGCCCATTTCCATAGACTCTGGGCACTGTGCAAAACAATTCAATAACAAAAGACATATAGGCAGCAGTTCAACACAAACTTAAAATTCTATCCATCCATTAAAACCAAAATCAGTCCTTAAAAGCCTGCTGGAACTGATATGTTTTTAATGCTTTCTTAAAGGCTTCTATCGAGGGGGCCTCCCTTAGATAACCAGGAAAGGAGTTCCACAGAGTGGGCGGCACCACCGAAAACACCCTATCCCCAGAATGCAGCAGCCTCACTCTGGGAACTCCAAGGAGGTCTCTCCTAGAAGAAAGAAATGCCTGAGGCGGATGGTAGGGGCAAGAAGATCTTGCAGATAGACAGGTCCCCTTTCGTGTAGGGATTTATAGGCAGGGCCCCTGGTGTTCTGCGGCAGAATTTTCTGATTTCTTCGGCAGGGCTCCTTGACTTCTTCGGCATGATTTATTAATTTCGCTGGCAGAATGCAGTCCTGACATTGGCTTAATATGATGTGATGTCATCAATTACATTATATGCTGAGCATAGAGGAGGGGCTTCAGGATAAACGAGGTGGAAAAGAAAGCCTGACACTATGGAAAAACAGTATATGAAAATTCACCAAAAACAATGACTTCTGCGGCATGATGCAAATTCTGCAGCAAATTCTGCAACCACAGAACCGCAGAATTCAAGGGGCCTTGTTTATAGGTCAGGAGCCCTATCTTGAAGACAGTTCTCCACCTGACTGGCAGCCAGTGCAATCCGCGGAGGACTTGGGTGATATGATCACTCCGTCTCGCCCCAGTCAATAATCTCGCTGCCTCATTCTGCACCAGCTGAAGCCTGCGGAGGTTGCCCCAGATAATCCTAGGTACAGGGCATTACAATAGTCCAGCCTGGAAGGGACAAAGACATGTACAAGTGTGGTCAGATCCTCTGGCGAGATCAGGGCTCGGATTCGTGCAAAGTTCCTTAAATGATAAAATCCACTCCTGACGATGGCCGACACGTGAGTATCAAGCATCAAACCGTCATCCAGGATCACACCCAAATCCTTCACCTGTCTAGATGGAGTAAGGGGGAACACCCTCAACACAAGGTCAGGGGATAACCCCTCACAACGCTCTCCACCCCAACAAACTGGATCTACAACAAGTACCTCTGTCTTGTCTGGGTTGAGCCTAAGCCAGTTTTGAGTCATCCAAGCCTGGATTTCATCAAGACAGCTGTTAAATACAGAGTCAGTCGGACACCCGGGTATTGGGTGCACAGGACAGGTACAGCTGGGTATCATCTGCATAGCAGTGAAAACCCGGCCCATACCGCGTGATAATGTCCCCCAGTGGCAGCATGTACACCGTGAACAACAGGGGCAACAAGACCAAACCTTGCGGTACCCCACAGCACAGAGGCTTTGGATTAGATGAAGCTAACCCCATCATCACCCTCTGCACTCTGCCTGCCAGGTATGACCTGAACCAGTTGATGACATTACCAGACAAGCCACACCAAAACCACAGGCGGTCAAGTAACACCTCATGGTCCACTGTGTCAAACGCTGCAGAGAGGTCCAGGAGGACCAAGATGGTCCAGTCTCTCCTGTCCCTCGCCACCAGGAGATCATTAAGCACCCTCACCAGGGCGGTCTCTGTACTATGCCCTGCACGAAACCAAGACTGGTAAGGTTCATAGGTGGAGGAAGAGGCAAGATTTCCCTCAAGCTGCATGGCTACCACTTTTTCAATAACCTTCCCTAAAATTGGAGGTTGGAGACCGGCCTGTAATTGCTGAGGCAGTCCCAGTCCAAGGAGGGTTTTTTCAAAAGGGGTCTAACCAAGGCCTCTTTCAAGGCCATTGGGAAGACCCCACTCCTCAAGAAACTCCAGACAACCCCAGCAATCACAGGCACAACCAGGTCCAAACATCCAACCAACAGTCGGGTCAGACCTGGGTCCAGTTCACACTTGGTTGGCCGCAGCTTCAAGATTATTTTCACCACCTTCTCCAACCCAACCAACTCAAACTCATCCCAGGCAGGAGGAGTGTTTTGACACTTTCCAGGCCAGTCCATGCATACCCCTCGAGAGATACTCGAGGAGACCTCATCCCTGATAGAGAACACTTTGTCAGCAAAGAATACAGACAGCTCCTCGCACCTAGTGCTTGAACCTTCTCCCCCAACACAGAGACAGGCAAGATGTAGTAGCCCATCCACTGTGCAGAAAAGCTGAGCTGGTCTGTTCTTTGCCGCAGCAATCTTTCTAGAGACATTCCACCTTCTTACAGGAGATTGACCCCTGACAGTTGGTATAATGCAACCTCAGGGCCAGCCTGTCCTCCAGCAGGCCAAATCTCCTCCAGTATCTCTCTAACCTCCGCCCCTTGCTCTTTGAACTCTGGAGATCCCCATCAAACCAAGGTGGTCTTCAGTGAGTGGACAAGGGATGGACATGAATGGGTGTGATGGAATCAAAGGCCGCAGCAACCACCCCATTATAGGCTACCACTGCTTTCTCCACTCCAACCGCACAAACTGCCCCAACACTTGATAGGTCCAGCACCACAGATAGTCCCATCGAGGAAACTCCTCTTAGTGGGTGTTACCAGACCATCTCCACAGGAGCAGGAACATCTAGGGGGGTGCCACCAAGCATGAACCTCATGGTGCTATGATCTGACCAAAATACAGGATCAACACTGAGATCATTAACATCTAAGCCTAATGAGAAAACCAAATCCAATGTGTGGCCACCTGAGAGCGTAGCAGTTGTTACTTTTTGCGAACAGGCCCAGGGCCCCCATGCTTCCTAAAAGATAATTTTCAAAACCCAAAAGCCTGCCATCAACCCAGGCATTGAAGTCCCCCAGAATTAACCACCTGGGAGAATCCAGCACCAGACCGGCAATAAGCTCCTCAACCTCAGCAACAAAATCCCCATGCACTCCAGGGGGACGATAAAGCACAAGGACCCTGAAACCAGCCCCTACATCCCCTTGGGCAGTCACACACTCAAACAATCGCATATGACCTGCAGGTAGCACCCTGAAGTTCAGGCTGGTTTTAAAACAAATGGCTACCCCCCCCCACCACCACCCCCGCGATCCTCCCTTGGGTTGTGTATCACGGAGTACCCAGCTGGAACTGCTGCCTCCAAAATGGGGGTGGCATTTTCATCCAACCAGTTCTCCGTGATGCAAGCCAGGTCAACCGAGGATATCAAGTCCGCCATTATGGCAGTCTTATTCCTCATCGACCTGGCATTGCATAACACAACCCGAGTAGGATAAGGTGAGGCAGCCAAACCCTCTAACTGCCCACCATCCATCGTGGAATCCTTGGGTATGGGAACTAAACATGGCAATCCCCTCTCCAGTTCCCATTTCACCCCAGGGCGTCTCCTTGGCCTCACCACCTGAATCCCAGACACCCTGGTAGCCACTCGGGTACCACCACCGCCACCACCAGACCCCTTCCTCCGAGCTATTCCCAATGCTCTACACCTCCTGTAAGCCACAGCTGGAGGTCTAGGGAGTGCAAAGGGATGGAGGTTGCAGAGGTAGCCCCCCAAAGTAGCTGCACCTTACAAATCCCTGTCCCAGACACATTTCATACAGATAATTAAAAACAACCCCTTAAACTAAATCAATATAAACAGTTTAAGCCCACACCTCCCACAATACAACAACCCCTTAAACAAACACAATTAAAGAATAAAACCCTATTTTAAATCTAAATAACAAACACAACATAAAATTATAACTAAATTAAAAATATATTGCCACACTCCATATGAAACATATCAGCTATAGGAACTCTCATTTTCCAGTCTATGTCCAAAGAATTCCACTAAAGCCGGACACTCTCACTGCCCCAAAACTCTGTGGTCATAAAGTTACTTTTTACGGAGAAATGATCAACTCACAGCACCCTCACTGCCAGTGCAGTTAAGCCCAGGCCACACCAAGGAAGAGACAAATTGAAACTCCAATTTAAATGGTTCTCATTCGACCAGAAAGCTGGCACTCTCACTACCAGTTCGGTCGACTGCTAACAACAACTGGGGCAAATGGGCAGAATTACAAGTTCATTTCAGTCCCACTCCAAACCGGAACACTGAGAGACAGTTTTCATGTGGCTATAACTCCAGGAACAGCAGTCTCACCTCTGCTTCATCTTCACTGCTGCCAATACGGAAAGACCCCTCTCGGAGCCCAGACCTCTCCCCGGACCCCACCGCTGCCCCAGCCACCCACCTGCAACTAGGCAGTAGAACAGTAGTAGGAGGTCGGATTGGCTGGGGGACCCTCCACTGGTCCCGAGGGTCTGATGAAGCAATCAGTGAGGCCAAGATCAGCTGGAGAAGGCTTTTCCTCTCGACCCCTGGTGTTCTGCTAGTGCTCCATTGTGTGTGCCCTCTGTGGGAGAAAGCTGCTCTTTTTTTTCACTTACACAGGCTTTGCTAATTTGCAATTGACCAAGGCAGCAGTAGGTGGTCAGCTTGCCTGTGGGACTGTCCGCTGATTCTGAAAGTCTGATGAGGTGACCAGTGAGGGGGAAGCAAGATTAGCTGGAGAAGGCTTGCCCTTTCAACCTGTCGTGCTCTGCCAGTGTCCTGCTGTGTGTGGTCTTTGCAGGAGAATGTTGCTCTTTATTTCACATGGGGGGGTTGCTAGTCCCACCCCTGCATGAAATCAGCCACCCAACTAGCATAAGACAGCAGTAGAAGGTTTACTTGGCTGGGGAACACCTGCTGGTATGGAGGGCCTGATGAGGTGAACAGTGGGGGGGGGTAAGATCAGCTGGAGAAGGCTTGCTGTCTTGACCCCTGGTATTCTGCTAGCAACCCATTGTATGTGGCCTTTATGGGAGAATGCAGCTCATTGTTTCACTTTGGCAGGCTAGTCCTGTCCCCTGCCAGAAATCAGTTGCCAGATGGGCAGAATGCAGCAGTAGGAGGTTTGCTTGGCTGGGGAGACCCTCCTCTGGGCCTGAGGATCTGATGTGGTGATCAGGGAGAGGGGATGGCAAGATCCACTGGTGGAGGCTTGCCCTCAAAACCCCTGCTGCTCCACCGGTGTCCCATTGTGTCTGTCTTGGTCCAATAAAACTGTGACTGGTTCACAATGGGCCCATAAGGCCCCTTCTGCCTTATGGGATAAAATAATGTTGAGGAGCCTGGGAAGATAACTCCTGATGGGTTTGCATCCAACATAGAAGTTAAATTGCCCAATGCCTCCACCCAGAGAAAAGTTAAAGGGGGGGCCTGATGTCATACGAACATATGGATTGGCAGCAGAAACAGGCCACATGGTCTGTCTAATCTGCTCAATTATGCAGCTAGCCCCTCAAATTGCAGCTGCCCCACCCTTCCCTCCTCACAGTCATCCCCCCCACATACTCTGTCCCATCCACTCTTAAAACAGCCCACCATTCTACAGGAAACCACCTCCTCAGGTAGAGTTCCACTTGTCTACCACCCTCTCCATGAAATAATGTCTCCTGATTTCCCTCCTGAATGTCCCCCCCCCAACCTTAATTGATGTACTCTAGTATCCCTCCCTCTTCTGATCCAGAATATCTTTCCTGTATTAGCCTTGTTTATCCCCTTCAGGTACTTAAAGGTCTCGATCATATCTCCCCATCTCCTCTCCTCCAGGGAATACATGTTAAGCATGTTCAGCCTTTCTTCGTAGGATTTCCCCTCCAAACCCTGGATCATCTTAGTTGCTTTGTGCTGCACCCCTCTCCAACAGTCTGATGTCCTTCTTCAGGAATGGGCACCAGTATATCACACAGTATTCCAGGTGTGGCTTGACCAGTGACCTGTACAAGGGAAGGATCGCCTCACTGCTTCTAGAGGAGATCTCCCTCGCTATACAGCCCAGCATCCTGTTGGTTTTTGCTGCTGCCGTCCTGCACTGAGCCAAATTGTTCACATTCCCTGTTATAATCACCCCCAGGTCCTTTTCCTCCTCTGTGCTCCCCAACTGTACCCCTCCCAGCTGATAGCTCCTCCTCGGGTTCCTATCTCCGAAGTGCAGTACCTTGCACTTCTTCGCATTGAACCCCAACTGCTATGTTTCTGACCACTCCTGTAGTTTAGTCAGGTCTCCCTGCAGTCCCCTCCACCCCTTGATGTCATCCACAACAGCTCCCATCTTGGTATCATCTGCGAACAGACTGATCTTACTCTGGGTCCCGTGCGAGATATCTGCTATGAATATCCCAAACAGCACTGATCCCAGTATCGATCCCTGTGGCACCCTGCTTGTTACCACTCTTGGCGATGAGAGTTTCCCCTCCACCACCACCTTTTGCTGCCTGCCCTTCAGCCAGTTAATGATCCATTTGACCATCTTATTACCCACTTAGTCAAGTATAGTACCACATCCTGGAATGCAGTACTTCCTCACCTCTACCACAGGATTACCCCAGTTGTGAACCAACTCTGTACAAGACCATTTTCCCCCAAAATGTAGTTATTAACACTCTACTAATTATTTGATCATGGACAGTAAATATGAACAAATAACAGGCTCAACGTGTTCTAAGGGAAGGAAAAGGGTTAGGCAGTGGAAGGTAATGAGGCAGGAAGTAACACCTGGCTGGACTCCCAGTGTCGTCTATGCACAGTGAAATAAATACAGTGTAGCCCACCCTCAAATCACACTCACTATGCCCCTACACAGCCCTACTCTTGGCACTACCCATGACCCACTAGTACCGGTACTTAATAACCCCTAGATTGTAAGGAACTCTCTAGTGCTTCACTGGGCATCCAACTCTGGAAACTGTGTAGGATGTTGTATGTAGTTGGACAGCATTGCTGCACTTAGAAGCTAAATCAACATTGTCAACAAACCCAGATGTAAACACCAACTTGGTATTTTGTAATCCCTGGCTGGATGACCTAGTCTATTAACTGGTTCCCCAAGTTAACTAACAACAGACCATCACAAAGGTTCTGGACTTCAGGCAGGAGGACTTTACCAAAATGAGGGAGATATTCAGGGATGAACTGGAGGGGAAGAAGAACATAGGGGATGTGGGGGAATTATGGAAATCAATTAAGTGGTGGTTACTGAAAACCACCGAACTCTGCATAAAGAAGGTAAAGAAGAACAGAAAAAGAAGGAGGCCACTCTGGTTCGCCAGGGAAGTGAGGGGGCACTAGGGGAAAGAAATAGAACATTCAGATTATACAAGAGGACCCAGAGGAAAGAGTTAAGGAAGATTTACAAAGAGAAGCTGAGGGTGGCAGGGCAGAAGATTGAGAAGGCAAAAGCAGAAACAGGGGAGAGAATTGCTAGGCAAGCCAAATGGGGTGATAAAATGTTTTTAGGTACATAGGAGAGAGGAGGAAGGCAAGGCAGGGGATAGTACAAGTAAAGGGAAGGGGGAGTACAAGTAGAGGGGAACTTTGAGAAGACAGAGGTGCTGAATAGGTAATTTTGCTTGATCCTCACTGTGGAGGAGGAGGGTAGGGGTCCGAGTTAATGGAGAGGGGAAGGGAGGACATAAGGGTAGATCCTAGCCTGTTCAGGAAGGATAGGGTAAGAGAGGAGTTAGGGAGGTTTAGGGTGGACAAAGCAATAGGTCTGGACACCCTGCATTCTAGGGTACTCTGGTAACTAAGGGAGGAGCTGGCAGCACTTCTGTTGAAGCTGTTTAACTTGTCCCTGAATACAGGGTGGATGCCTGAAGACTGGAAGAAGGCGAATGTGGCGCCACTTCAGAAGATTAGCAGCAGAGAAGAGGAGGAAAATTATCATGCGGTCAGCCTCACCTCAGTGGTGGGTAAGGTGATGGAGGGGCTGTTGAAGGAAAGGGTGGTTGGCTACCTTATAAACAGTGGCCTACAGGATAACAGACAGCATGGCTTCACACAAGAGAGGTCATGCCAGACGGACCTAATTGAGTTTTTCAATTGGGCGACAAGGATGGTCGATTTGAGGAAGGGGGCAGTGGTCATGGCCTATCAGGACTTCAAGAAGA
This sequence comes from Neoceratodus forsteri, assembly GCA_016271365.2. Lineage (NCBI taxonomy): Eukaryota > Metazoa > Chordata > Ceratodontiformes > Ceratodontidae > Neoceratodus > Neoceratodus forsteri. The sequence continues at coordinate 225,291,486 of CM028138.1, read as the reverse complement.
CCTTTGACACTGTCCCCCACAGAAGGCTGGTAAATAAGATGGAAAGTTTGGGGGTGGGTCTGAAAATAACAAGATAGGTGGTGAACTGGCTGAAGGACAGAAGTCAGAGGGTGGTGGTCAATGGGGTGCATTCCATAGAGGAAGGGGGTGATGAGCGGGCTGCTCCAGAGATTGGTGCTGGGACCCATCCTTTTTAATATCTTTATCAGCGACATAGCAGAGGGACTGCAGGGGAAGGTCTGCCTATTTGCAGATGATATGAAGATCTGTAATAGGGTGGATACCCCTGGGGTGGGTGGAGGCAATGAGGGATGATTCAAAGATCCTGGAAGGATGCTCAGAATCCTGGCAGCTGAAATTCAGTGCCAAAATGTGTACAGTAATGCACATAGAGTGTAACAACCAGCAAGCCATCTACACACTGGGGGAGGGGGATTAGGGCAACTGAGCAGGAGCGGGATCTGGGGATTATAATTTCAGATAACCTTAAGGTGGGGAATCAATGCAGCAAGGCAGTGGGGAAAGCAAACAGAATGCTGGCATGCATAGGGAGGGGTATAACAAGCAGAACAAGGGAGATGCTGGTCGAAAGTGACAAATAGGCAAGGGGGAAGGGGCGGGGGGAAGGGCAAACTCAAAGGGCCAATGTGGTCCTTTTCTGTCACCAGATTTCTATGATTCTATGAACAGTAATGGTGGTGCTGTATGGACAAGCCCTACATTACTCACAGTCCCCCTAGTCCAGTGGGATCTTTCTCAGAGTGCAGGGTGTAGTAGTGGCATCAAATCCCTCCTCTGGCCAGTTCAGCTCTTTTCTCAGTTGAAGGCCTTGGTTGTGACTTGCTTACTGTTCTCCACATAGTCAGTTCCATGCCACTCCCCCTCTTCACTTGCAGGAGACAATCTCTCTCCCCCTCTTTATTTGCAGTAGATGATCGCTCCCTCAGAAACCACAGGCTTAGGTTCAGCCTGTGGAGCCCAGCCATGTCAGACCAGCACACCACATTCCACCATTCAGTACCTTGTGTGCTATGACAACAAACTCTTGGTAGTAGTACTAATTGTGTGGTTCAACAGACACAGAGGTGCTCTGTGTCACAGGATTGATGCTGCAATGCAGCAAAGTCTCTCTCAGTGTCTGTGGCAGCCTTCTTCCAATAATGGTTCTTCAGGCCCGGTGAGTACCTCTTGTTCTGTGGCTGTAAAAGGCCCAGACAGGCCTCCCATACCAGTAGTTCAGGCTGGAGCCATGTCTCCAAGCTGTTTCTGATGCAGGCTGAAGCAATCAGACAAAATTCTGGAACAGCCTTTGATCACTGGGGAATCTAACCTTCTGACTGGCCCATCTTGGTCATTATTCAGCAAAGGTATAACTGGAGAACTTCACTCAGAGCTCTATTGGATGAAAACTCACAGGCAAACTCATGGAGTCCACCAGTGTCCCTAGAGCCCTCTGTGGCTCCCTCTGCAGTCTCTTGCACCTGATTGGCTGTGATCTAACCCCCTACGCCTGCTGCTAGGGTTGTGGAGGGTCAGGAGTGAAGAAGGTATCCTATCAGAACATCGAAACTGAGGGTCCCAACATTCATGGTCCCGGCCTCAGTATCCTGAAATAAGGGATGCCCAACATTTCTGCCCAGAAGCGAAATCACATTTCACTGGGTGGAATCATATTTTGTCCAGTGAAATGCTAGATTACGCCCACAGAACATCGTTCTGCCTAGCATAACCTTTTGAGGGTGATGGAGCAAGGTGCTGGCAGAGCTACTCTGTGGTGTGGAGCACTAATGCCCCTGCAGCTCAGCCAGCAGGCTATTGGGGATGGGTTTCTGTTTCTGGTAGGGGAACATTTTGCAAATTTAATTTTTCACCCTCCCTAACTTTACTACCAACTCCGAGGTCTGCTTCCCCTTGGAGTTGGTTAATTTTAGTTAAGGGGGTGCGGGAGGCAAAGCCCCCCACATAACACAAGTCCCCGTTGGTATTCTGAAATTCGATCTCCCAACCTCAGTATAGTATAGATCGGGAGACCGAATTACAGGATATCATAATACATCTGTGAAGAAGATGGTAGCCACTTTTGTAGTTCTGAGGGGGGCTGACCCCAGTCTTCTATTTTAAGCAGGGCTCCAGCCCTTAAACATTTATCTCTGCCCTTACTGTGTTTTGGGTGATTTCGGTTAGTGTCCAGTCAGGGTTGATGATCGTGGGGGTTACAAAATGTATCAATGCATCTGACAAAGTTACCCAGTGGCCCCCAAAAGCTTGCATCTGTAATGTCATGTACAACATCAGTGTTGGTCCAATAAAATGTATGCAGTCACTTGATGACAGGACCCATGTGGTCCCAAATACTTGTGTACTATAATATCTGTGTACAACATTTATGTTGGGAAAATATATCAAGCCACTTGACAATGTTATATTTGGACTGTCAAGACAATTTAGATCTGTTTTGCAACTTATTTCCCCAAGTGTGAGATGGAACATTTAATTTTTAGTATTATGGGGGATCTGCTTCTATCCAGAACTGAAGCACAGAGAGGTCAATTGAGTTGCTTAGGGATCACTCAGCAAGCAAAACAATCCAGCACCAAGTTCCGTGGTTAAATATTAAAAACTGATTTTATTTAAACATCTAAAAACAGATCCACATACTACAGCCCAGTGTTCCACTACAGTCCATTACCAATGTTTCATGCCCATACTCAATGTTTTTTCAAGGTGCTAGAGCCAGTACTTGTCCCCTTCCTTATATAGGGCCCATTTCTTAAAGTGATAGCGCTTACAAACAGTTTTACAACCTTGCTGATAACAAACCTTCTGACAGAGATAGCAGGAATATTAAAATGCAAATCATAAGTACAGTTATTGGCTGAATACCACAGAACTGTGCAAAAACACTCTTATAATAGTGATCCACACCCTAATATTAAAAACAAATGTGATTCTGACTTTCAAAAGTTAATATTGTCTTCATACTTCAAAGATAATATAGAAGTCAGGCTCAGAAACTCCTGTGCGGAGTATTATGCCGTGGAATTATTTAATCTTTTTCCAAAATCATACATACAGTATTTTTTTTTCCAAAATCATATATATTTTTTGAATTCAACTTCTATTCCATAATTTTCCATGAGAGCTTTAATTAGTTAAGTATTTTTTTTAAATATGTATAAAAGAGCAGATCCAAATCTCATAGCATCATAGCAATGTGTCAGCAAAAAAGGACCATCCTGGTCCATCTAGTCTGCTTATTTCCCACCTGTCCACCTTACATAATAGGCAGTGACTTTAACCTTGCCATGTATGAGCAAGATAAATCAACTAAATTAGATAGTGCACATAGGACGTCTAGAAATATAATTAAAAAATGTATGATTGAGTTAGGTTTAACAGACCCCTGGAAAGACAAAAATACATAAACAAGGTTATACTCATATTACTCTATAGCACAACAATCATATTCAAGGATTGATTACTTCTTAGTTTCAGAAACAATAAAACATACAATTATAGGTATTCAATACCCAGGTATAGTTATTTTAGACCACTCACCCTGTGTTTTAACAATCAAAATTGATTAAAAAAATTTAACTTTTAGAACATGGAAGATGAATCAAATGCTAATACAAATGCCACAAATAGCAAATAATTTAGCAAAGGAAATACAAGAGCTTTTTCTAAAATAATACAGTTCAAGACACAAATATTATGAACACATGGGAAACCTTTAAAGTATGGTTTAGGGGAAAAATGATAAGTTTAGAGGCATATAGGAAGACAAAACAGAATACAGTAGTTAGACAGTTAGAACAGGAAATAAACAGTTTATATATACATACTTCATGGAAATACTTTGAATAAAAATACATATAACAAGCTAATACAAAAAAAGCACAATATATTTCAATAATGACAGAAACAATAGAAAACCAATAATGAAAACAAGATCAAATTACTATATAATGTCAGGCAAACCTTTAAAGATACTATCTTGGCAGACTAGACAAGCATTTGTCAATGCCGAATGTTTGCTTGCTGGCATTGGCAGTGGTAGTGTAGAAGTTACAGAGCTGCGTAATAGGAATGGCAGTGAAGTATTGAACTGAAGCCAACCCCACCACCACCCTGCAGAGAGTGACAGGCATTGGGGTGTGCATTTGGGTTGTCAGGCATAACGGCCATGCCATTTCACCACACCCCACTCTGCAGAGACTGACAAGTGTCACGTGTTCCTTGGGGTCTTTGGCCCTTATGAGCACCCCATTTCATTAGGAAATACGGTGAGATGGGTGTGATATAGGAGAATGGGGTGAAGTTTGGGGCCGAAGAGTCCAAGGCATACCTCGATGCCTCTCAGTGACTGCATGGTGTGGAATGGTATGAGCATCACAGGCAAGAATCCCAAGTCACACACCACTGATTCCTGTCATTCTCTATAGGGTTGGGCGATTGAGTTGAAAAGCCTAATACCTCAGGCACGTCGTTGGTATGTTAACTCCAAATTTTCAACATGTTTGTTTTGTGACCCCACCTCATGAACAGGGAATATCAGTTTGGTAGCCAAAAGCTGCTTATGCACAGTGACTTCTGACATTTAGCACCACAGGTGCAAAAATAATTCGAACAGGATGTAGAGGAAATGACAGCTGTACTCTTTCATGGGGAGGTGTAAAATGGCTATGTTGCAAATGTGTAGTAAAAATACTTAAAAATGGTGAAGTCACAGCGCTTATAGAAACATGCAATGCACAGCCGTTATATAATTAGGTTGGGATTTTTATAGCAGATTGTCAATTCAGGCATTTGGTGCCTCAATCATGAACAATGTCACTGTGATTTTCTTTATCTGTGCCGAACAATGATTTCCACAGCGACCACGCATCTGCACTGAAAGTGTGAAAACACACTTGACCATGTTGTGAAAAATGGCAGCTGTACTATTCATAAGGAAGTGTTGAAAAATGCCACTAGTGAAAATCTGGACTGAAAATATTACAAAGTCATGAAGCTAATGAGGATGCGTGGAAACTGCACAATGCTCACTCGTACCACAATCATTTTATGGACTTTTGTCACCAAATTTTCAACATAGCCATTTTAAGAGCTCTGCTCATGAACAGTGTAACTGTGATTTTCTTAATCTGTCCTAAACATTGCTTCGCACACCAACAGCACCATAAATGCGCTACATGGGCGGAAACACATTTTGGGCAGGATGTGAAAAATGACAGCTGTACTGCTCATAGGAGGTGGAAAATGGCAATGTTGGAAATCTGGAGGGAAATATTGAAATTCGCAAACCTATGAGTTGCATGGAACTGTGCAACGCACACACTCATAAAACAGTCATTTTAGGAATTCTGTCACCAAATTTTCAACATTGCCATTTTAAGATCTCTGCTCATGAACAGTGACACTGTGATTTTCTTAATTTGTCCCATACACTGAGTTAGCACAATGACTAGCCATTGTGCACTACATGGCGGAAACACATTTTGGGTGAGATGTGAAAAATGACAGCTGTACTACTCATAAGAAGGTGTGGAAAAATGGCAATGTTGAAAATCTCGAGTGGAAATATTGAAAATTCGCAAACCTATGAGCGTGCGTAGGAACTGCGCAATGCACGCACGTAAAACAGTCATTTTTAGGAATTTTTTCACCAAATTTTCAACATAGCCATTTCAAGACCTCTGCTCATGAACAGTGTCACTGTGATTTTCTTAATTTGTCCGTACATTGATTTCGCACACATTGATTGTGCCATTCTCGCTTACATGGGTGGAAACACATTTTGGGTGAGATGAGAAAATGACAGCTGTACTACTCATAAGAAGGTGTGGTGAAATGGCAATGTTGAAAGTCTGGAGTGAAAATATTGAAATTTTCGAACTCACGAGCCTGCGTAGGAACGACTGCTTGAGCTCATTTAACAGTCATTTTTGGAATTTTGGCACTAAATTTTCAACATGGGGTTTTGGGCCCCTTCTCATGAATGATGTCACTGTCATGGCGGTATTCAGACCTGAAGGGTGATTTCACAGTCACTGCACAGTCACTGCGCGAAATCACCCTTGGGCCCGGTCACGCCATGATAGTGACATCATTCATGAGAAGGGTCCTAAAAACCCATGTTGAAAATTTGCAAAATTCCAAAATGGCTGAGATATGCAATAAAGTTGAAACCCCACCATCTAGCCTCCATTATACAGCTTACCGCATTTCCCCAGTTCAGGGTCGGCTTTGAAGAGTGCAGGCATGTTCCAGGTCCACGAAGATCACTGCGCTGGGTCGGAGGTAAGTATGGGGTGGGAGGTGTGGGAAGGCTGGGTGCGCAGTGGGTGGGTGCGGGTTGTGGGAGGGTGGGAGGCCTTTTACCGCTGGACTGTTTTCTTACAGGTTAAAAAAAAAAGACATTGTGGGACCGTTTGCCATGCTGGGTGGGCTCCCAGCGTGGCACAAGAGCTTTGAATTCAGGGCGATTGAGCCTCACGTTAGGCAAAAATAAAAAAAAATGCAGGACGTTAGTCACGCTGGGGTGGGCTCCAGCGTGGCACAAGGACTTTGGGGAGGGGAGAACCAGCCGATCGGGGATTGGCACCCCTGGCCGGCAACATGACGGATTGCCATGCTGGGGTGGGCTCCCAGCGTGGCATCAACTATGGGAGGGAGGGAGGAGACAGGACGCAGTTCAGCCGGTGGGGATTGGGCACCCCATCGGCTGCACCTGCGTGCAGGGGACGCCTGCGGCTGGGGGGAGCTGTGCGTGAGCAGCTTCTTATCACTGCTCACTCAAGCGTAGCTCCCCCTTTCAACTGTATGCCACTGCATTTTGGAGGGTGTCATAGACAGCTCCAAAATGCATTGACTTACAGGGGCCACGCCTGCAAGCACACTGCCTGAATTGGAGGAGGAGATGACACACCTCCGAAATCTCCGATGATGGCACTATGTTTCTTGCACATGCGTGCAAGCAAACATAAAAAGAACAAACACAGAACTGTATATAAGCAATTAGGGATGAAAATGGACAAACAGTAGATAAGCCACAAGATATCAATACATGCTTCAAAAATATTATCAACCGTTACACACATCACAAATGAATGAAACCGAAACAGAAATACAGTACATCAATTTCTGCAACAAATCAGTCTCCCTCATGTGTAACACAAAGTACTAGTGAACAGCTTGACCAAGAAATAACAGAACAAGAAATTGGACAGACGATTAATGAGCTACCTAATGAAAAAGCATCCAGTCATGATGGGATAGACATTGAACTTTATAAACAACAAAAACAAATATTGATCCCATATTAAATACATTATGTAATGTCTTTAATAGGGAACAGAAATTTTCAGAAACATTTAAAAAGGCAGCCATACAGGTAATTTATAAAACTGAATAAATAAATAAGGACCCCCTGAGCGGTGCACTATATAGACCCATCCCCTGCTCAATGTCGACTATAAAAAATTTACAAAAATTATAGGTAAAAGACTCAAAATAATTTTGCCTCAAATAATAGATACAGATCAAAATGGTTTTATTAAAGGAAGAACATTTGCAGAAAATATAAGATGTACAATTGACATATCACTAAAAGACACATATGATGCCATACTTTTTGTGATAAATGTGGAGAAAGCATTCAGTGGTGTCAAATGGAAATTTATATTTGCAGCTATGAGGGAGATGGGCTTTGGCACGCAGCTCAGGGGGTGGATCCAATTAATGTACAAGTCACCAACCACTAGAATAAAAACAAATCATAATATCTCAGATAAACTCATTTTACAAACAAGCATTTTGTCATTAAAATGGAAACATTATCAATAGCTATAAGATCAAACACTCAGATACATGAAATTACAAACAAAAATAAAATATATACTACACACACATATAAACTGAGTCTACATGCAGAGAATGTGCTGCTATATTTAACTCAACTGGAGAAATCATTAAAGGGACTCATACAAATTACAAATAACTTCGGAAAAATTTCTGGCTATAAAATAAACTAGGCTAAGTCTATAATTCTTAAACTAGATCATCAAAAAGATATACTGTAAGTATGCCCTACAAGGAAAGACTTAAGGCTCTTAATATCTATTCACTGGAGGAAAGGAGAGAGGGGAGATGTGATAGAGACTTTCAAGTACCTTAGGTGAATAAACAGGGTACAGGTGGAAAGCATATTTCAGAGAAAACTGCACAAGAACAAGGGGGCATGACATGAGGCAGAAGGGTGGAAGGCTCAGGGGTAATGTTAGGAAGTACTTTTTCACTGAGAGGGTGGTGGAGCCGTGGAACAGCCTTCCAGCAGAAGTTGTGGGTGTGAAAACTATATGGGGGTTCAAGAGTGCTTGGGATAGACATATGGGTACCCTGGAGATGTGCAGAGCAGGAGAGCCACAGATCAAACAGGATCTGGGACTGCAGCAGTGAGTAGGGAAAGGGCAGACTAGGTGGGCCGTATGGTCCTTATCTGCCGACAAATTCAGTTTTAAGTTTATTTGTACGACTTATGATAATGCCATTACAAATTTTCAACTAAAAAAATCACTAAAGCATCATCACAATATCACATTATCACACTATATGTACAGCATTCAACATGTCAAACCCACAAACGTGTTTCCTAAAAACAGATTTCATTACTTATCCTTTTATACTTATTTACAGACTTTAAATGATATAAGCTCATCAGAGCACTTCCAGATTTAAGAATATACAGCCATCTACATAATAATAATAATAATATATTTCACATTACATGTAAAAACTATATTCGATAACCTTGGATAGTCTCTAAGGCTGCAACCTCCCTTAAAAATAAAAGGACATCTCTAACCTTTTAACACTTGCTGCTTATTATTGTTAAATCTCTTACTCTAATATATATATCACAATATCTGCCTCAGTTTGTCCAAATGCAAAAATCATAATGAGCCCCCAGGTAATATACCCCAAAACTGCCTGTATGCAATAGGTACACACAGAGAACATCTGTCCTCACACTGCCAGTATCCTTTATGTTACTTTTTAGAGGCTTGTCATGCAAAAAAGCACTTAGTGCAATTCTCGTATTCAAGGGTTCAGAATATGCTTAAAGGGTTACTCTCTTGATGTCTTAAAAATCATGGCTAGTGCATACCAGTAAGACCCCCTATTAGGCCCTCCTGGGCAGGCTTTTCAGAAAGGCTCCTTTTGGGTCTTTTGTGGTCCTAGAGCACCTACCCTAGAAAGTCGGACATTGAGTTACCCAGGCACCATGGGGTGGGGCAACCAAGTGTCCCATTCCAAGTTGCACAATTCACTTCAATTACAATGTCTTACCCCCAAATTTCCAGATTCAGCATATCATAGTTTGTGGCTCTAATGTCCATCCATTTCCCCTAGCATGCCTCAAGCAAAATCAGAGCAAATCCCCACGTGCATCAAAATTAACTTCTGAATAGTAAACTGTACAGCAGCATATTAAATGACTTATTGGCAGCCTAACCTCTTCCTTAAAGCTAAATAAAAACAAACACGTATATAATATAGCAGTAATTATTTCAGTAAAACTAACATATCATAAAAAAAGGCCTGGTAAACATATGATATTAATTAACTACCTAAAGAGGTCAGTCTGCATAGCAACAATAGATTATTAAATTCCAAACTCATTGCAAATGAGCAGTATGCCCTTATTTTAAAAGCTAAAACAATGCCTCATGAAAGAGTGCCTCTTAAATCAGCACTTCAGCATTCACCAGTTACCTTGTTAGATCATTACTGCAAAGTTTAATAGGAACATGACAAAACCTACAAACAATTATTTAAGGTATATTCCATGGGAGCACATAGGACAAACAAGCATTATAAAGTGCTTTACAGTGACTCAATACAAACAATCAATGTCAACAAATTAATAACACAATAACAGAGATAAACATATTTTAAAATCTCCGGCAGCATTTAGGAGTCCATCCTTCAAGTCTCGAGGGCTCCACTACTTTCAAAATCATCAAATACAAATTTTGCTCACATCCCGAGTATCTAGTCAGGACATATTCTAATATATGAAGCCAAAGACTCTTAGGGTCACTTTCCACAAAAACATGAGAGATCGACCATCATGCAGTGCACCATAATTATAGTGTTTTGCGTTTGACTAACTGAAAAAAGTACAGTTTCACATCACCAACAACCAGGGTAGAGATGCTACTTTCCCTTGCTATCAGCATTTCCACTTATTGCACCGGCAGCAAAGTCATTACCAGCCCTCTCCAGGGAATCTTTCTAGTCTCCAAGCTCACCGGGTCAGCTATATGTTTCAAATGCCTTTCCACCACCCAAAGCACTGATCCAGTGGTTTTCCCCTTTCCTCTCCTATTAGGAATGCCTGTTAAAACACAAACAGAAAAAGTGCTCCTCTAAGCGCAGTTACTTCGGGATTACGTCCCCGAATAACTTTGAAGCCCATGACAACAGTGGCATACCTTTATTAGGGCTCAAACAAGCCTATCAGCACTTAAAGTGCCGCCATGCATCCAGTTCCCTTAGTTGCTGCTCTGGCACCTTCAAAGCCTCATCTCAATGAAGAAATCACTGGCAAGAACCTCCAGGGCTGGCCTTACCCCTTATTTGACAGAGTCTCTGGATCTTTTATAATTGCTCCATTCCAATCCCTCTTGTTCTCTGCTTATCTAGTTGGCTAATGCACTGGGCAATTCTCCCCCATGAAATGTTATCATTTCAGCCTTGTTCTCCACAGACTGGCATCTCTGAGCTTCTGCACCATCTCTGTTATTTTGGGAGGATTAACTAAAATTCTCTTCCTCAGTAGTATTTACTTTCAGCTCTGCCTCGGAAAATGTGTAATAATACAGACGTCTTATTGCCAACATTACTCCATCAGCTCAGCTAAGGGTGGAGCAGGTAAAATTACTGGCAGTGCTCTGTTAAGGAGCGTTAAAAAGAAATAGCTGCTCAGTACCACTACCAGCAGTATCCAAATGTTGCTGCCAAATCCAAAGCTGAGTCCACCTGCACACAGCCAAAGACAAAAGAGAATAAGTTTCATTCATCAGCTGGCTGGAAACAAAAATGAAAAGATTTCAGAAAAAGCTGATAAAAACCGAGCATTCTGTAGCGTGGTGCCGAGCAGGGCAGCAGCACGGCCATCTTGCTACCCCACCCCACAGTCACTGGCTGCCGACAGATTCTATGTTTCTAGGTTATGTTTCGACATGTACCTTCCCTAAGGCCAATGCTAGATCTTTCTATACCGTGACATGAGAAACAATGTTCACCCATAGTATGCTTCTTAACATGGTTTGCCAGGGTATTATTGATCTCGCCTTTTTCTGTAGCCCTCGCATGTTCTCCAACCCTCAATTTCAAACTTTTCTTGGCTTTAACCACATAATATGCATTGCACATATGCTTGGCCAAATGGATCACTTCACTAGAATCACAATTCAAAAAATCCCTTATTTCAAAACTCTTGTTAACATTATCCACCTGAAATGTCCTGGACTTCATGACCAAAGGGCAATATTTACATTTCCCGCATTTAAAAATACCCCGGTAACTTAGGTAGTCATACATCCCGGACTACAGGTCTCTGAAACTATTGGTCACATAGTCTTTCACATTCTCCCCTTCTATAAACAAACCTAGGAGTCACACTTGATATCTCCTTAAGGGCTGGTTCAGTTTTTACCACTGCTCAGTGTTTTCTGCTTCTGATACAACTTGCATCTTTAGAATATCCTATCATAAAACTGACTCTAGATCTGTTCACATTAAGGTGGCATTCCTCTCCTCCTTAGTAAGGGGCCTTATTCCAATCTTGCTCACTCCATCATGGCCTGACTGTATATCTTGTTATACAGCTTCAGTTGGTATTTCTTGCCTCTTATTGTGCTGATAGACATAGACATGTTACATTGCAAAACGTTTTCAGTGGAAGAAATCAGTAAATCAATTAACTGGTCACTATGCTATGTTTTATCTTGCAAATCCCTACTTACTGCAACCAGCTCACCCTTATGACCATGAGGGATGATGGTATAGAGGATCTCCACATCCATAGTTATTAAATACCAATTATTTTCTATGGATGGATTTTCCAACACATTTAGTAGTCGTAGTAGAAGTAAGTAGTACATCTTTTTTATTCAGCAGAATAAGGGAAAAACATTCAATTGAGCATTGCTCATTTTTAATGAAGTCCCATATGTTCATAGAATTTAAGATGTCTGTGGAGTCCCTCATGTATGATAACATCCCTTGTGCCACAGGTTTGATATGCACATCAACCAATTGTGCGCCTATGCTGTCCACTATAGGGCGCCCAGGGGGATTTTCAAGATTTTTATGAATTTTAGGCAGCATATGCATAGCTGCTCATACTAGGTGTGTAACTGTCAAAAATTCAGCTGTTCTACCCACTACCTTATCTAAGGTGGTCGTACAGATGTATCTTCAGTAACACTGACTGGTAAATCTGCACAATTGTATGGACTGATCCTCAAAAGATTAAGGGGCCCTTGCCCACCTGCATTGGGGTGCTTAGAGTGGACTTTTGTGCACTGAGGACCCGTCCTGCATATGCCGAGACCTCTGCGCATTCACAGCCTGCTTGCATGCCCCCTCTGCAATCAAGCTATACACAAGTCTATTTGGATGGCCAGAGCAGGGTTTGGCACTGTGAACAGTTGCATGCTTTTGGAGGCACACAGGGACAAACAGTGTTAAGCACCCTGGGGACCTGCTGTAATGCCAGTTGGCCCTGCACACAAGTTCCCTATAGCCCTATCATGGCCTCTCCAGAGTCCAATGAAGCCTGCCACCAATTGTCCTAGTCCTCTGAATTGGCATGAAGAGGGATCATTACTGTGAAATGTAAATGTTTTTAAAATCTGTCAGAAGGGATTTGTCAGTCCTTGAAGGACTGATGTGTCCCACAAGCCCTTGCTTTGCCCTGAGCAGGAGGTCCTCTCTGGTGATGGGGCAGGCATCCATTCAGATGCCTGCTGTCGATCAGTGCTCTGCCTCCAATATGCCCGCAGACCATCCATGCTGATGTCCTTGCACAGGGAGAGACAGGTGATGGGCAGCTGTAACTACGGATCTTGCTTTTGGCATGCAGATCCATACTGGCAAAGCTCCACAGCCTGGATAGCTTGGCAGAAGACACCAGGAGAAAGGACTGCTGTGTGACTGAACTTCTCTGCTGGGACTAAAGTAGAATAACTTTTGTATCTGACCTTTAATTTAGGGTAAAAAAAAGTAACATACAAAAAAAAATGTGTGTGTTTGGGTTAACTGAACTGAATGGGTATCTGAAGAGTTATCTAGGTGTAAATCTCAGGTGACTGAAAGGACTTAACTGCTGTGTGGTTTAAATTACTTGTAGAAAGATCTGGTAAGTAGGGGGAGTGGCTTAGCTAGAAGGAAGCTACATTTAAAGACTGCCTTAGAAAGTTTCTGCTAATAGCTTGGCAGAAGACACCAGGAGAAAGGACTGCTGTGTGACTGAACTTCTCTGCTTGGACTACATTGCCCCCCACCCAAAGCTAGTTCTATTTTTATAGGCACAGAATTTGACTGACAACAGGAACTTCCTATTTAGGGGCAGGAAGTGAGTGATCACAGAACCACCAAGGACCCACCATCCTAGAAGGACAAGGGTAGCTCTCCGGCCACCTCTAGCTGCTGGAGGTCTGCCTCTGAGCAAGTAAGTGGTCTACTGCGAAACATAGGATATTCTTGTCTCAGAACAGGACAATCAGGAGCTTAAAGGGCACACGGGCAGAAAGTAAGGAGAGAGAGAAAAAAAACAGAGGAAAGAGTAAGGATTGCAAACAGTTAAGGGGCCAGAAATAAGACATGATTGGAGTGGTGCAGTGCAGTGGCTGTGGAGCAGCAGTCTTCCGTGAGATGTTCTGGAGGATGCGGTGTTGTCCCATCTGCAGGCACCTCTCTGGGCTGAGGGAGGAGGTTGCTCATCTCCAGGCTGAGTTGGCCAGGATTTGTGGGACCTCCTCTTCCATCCAGGGACCACCAGTGCCACTGCCGTTGCCTCAGAGGTTGCCAAGAAAGAGGAGTGGTTGAACCACAGTGGGCTCAGGGAGGGTGAGGGTGGTGGAACAGAGGTGCATCCCTCCCATTGTACCTCTCCACAATTCCTATGCCATTCTGGCAAAGTGTGGTTCCTCTATGGAGGCACCCACAGTGGAGACCAAGGAGGATGCTGGGAACCTCCACAAAGGAGACCAACAGGAGGGTGGTAGGGGACCCTGCAGGGGAAGGAAACAACTCCTGGTGGGGGACTCCATTGTTAGGAAGGTAGAACTGGGGAGGAAGGGAGAGAGGAGGTGGTGCCTGCCTGGTGCCATGGCTTGCAGGGACAGGCGAATCCTCAGGATTGCAGGAGCAGCTGCACAGGGGAGGGCTGGATGTCATTGTCCACCTAGGGACAAATGACCTGGCTAATAAAGGGATTAGAGAAGTGGGAAGAGTTGTGGAATTGGGAGGGCCTTGGTCAAGTAGCACGCATGGTAACCTTCTCAGAGGTGCTACCATCTATGGCATAGGAGGCTGGGGTGTTCTGCACCATGGGATTCAATCAGTGGTTGAAAACTGGTGTGGAGCTCAGGGATTTGGCTTCATTGGGGACTGGGGTTCACCTGGAGTGATGCAAGCCTATACTGGCATGATGGGCTGCATCTGTCCGGAGGGAACCAGGATCCTAGGTGATAGGTTTAAATGCTTCATTGGCAAGCTTTTAAACTAGCCAAGGGGAGGCACTGGAAAGGAGCAGGAAAATCCTAGCCCCAAATAATCACGGTAGTAAGTGCGGCAAACACCAACATAGAGGTGTCGATAGGAGGGAGAAGGCAGGGGTAAATGGAGAAAGTGACAAAGGCAAGAAGGACAGGGATGAGGCAAAAGGAGTAAGGCCATCAGTAAATGGAGGGTAATGAGTACCAATGCCCGTAGTCTGGGCAACAAGCTCCCTGAACTGGTGGCCTTGATGGAAGAGGGATGCCTGGATATCATAGGAGTCACAGAAACATGGTACACAGAGAACCATGACTGGGATGTTAACATAGCAGGGTACATAACCTACAGGAGAGACAGGCAGGGGAGAAGAGGGGGAGGAGTAGCTCTCTATGTAAAGGAAGGGATAAAAGCAACTGAACAAAAGAGTAAACAGGGAGGAGAGGAGGCACTGTGGGTCACCTTGGAGACTGGAAGGGCACCACAATCCGCACAGGGGTTGTGTACAGACCCCCATATCAGGGGGAGGGAATGGACAAGGATATGATAGAAGGCATTCTTAGAATGGCAGAGAAAGGGGAGATACTGTTGATGGGAGACCTGAATATGCCAGATGTTAACTGGAGCACATTTGCTGCAGCCACATTCAAGAGCAGGGCCATTCTTGATGCCCTACAGGTGGCAGGCATTAGACAGCTAATTTCAGAACCCACTCGTGAGGGAGCAATCTTAGACCTCATACTCTCAAACGGGGGCAGTGAGAGGATCTCAGATCTAGAAGTTGGTTGCCATCTGGGGACAAGTGACCATCAAACAGTGTGGTTCACATTAAACTCAGCTACAGAGTCAAGCCATACAAAAGTGAGGGTACTGGACTTCAGGAGGGCTGACTTTGGCAAGATGGGAGAGTGCCTCAGAAAAGCACTAGCAAACAGGCTAGAAGGAGGTGTGGAGCAACAATGGGGAATTATCAAAACTGCCATCACAGAGGCAACAAGCCTTTGTGTGAAGCAAATGAACAAATCAAAACAAAATAAAAAGCCACTATGGTTCTCAAAAGAGGTGGCTGTGAAAGTCAGGAAGAAAAAGATAGCATTCAAGTATAAGGAAACACAGAAGGAGCAGGACAGAGAGCTGTACCAGTTAAGGCAGAAGGAAGCAGGGAGAGAAGTCAGAATAGCAAAGGCCCAAACTGAGGAAAAGATAGCCAACTCAGTTAAGAAGGGGGATAAAACCTTTTATAGGTACATCAGCGAGTGTAGAAAGACAAAGGGAGGGATAGTGAGGCTGAATAGAATGAACAGTGGGTGGGCAGAGGGGGACAGTGAAAAAGCAGGAATACTGAACGAATATTTCTGCTCAGTATTCACAAAGAAGAGGAGGAAAGTGCCTAATCCAATTAACAGACGCACTCTTGATAGGGGGGTCGATCCCAGTCCTTTCACAGAAGAAAGGGTTCTGCAAGAACTCCTAAAACTGAAGGTGGACAAAGCAATGGGTCCTGATGGAATTCACCCCAGAATTCTAAAAGAATTAAGGGAGGAACTAGTGAAACCACTGGCTACTCTTTTAATAAATCATGGGAGGATGGTGTGGTACCGAGGACTGGAGGAAGGCTGATGTGATTCCCTTCACAAAGTGGGTCCAAGACAGAGGCAGGAAACTACAGACCTGTCAGTCTGACCTCTGTGGTAGGGAAAGTGATGGAGTCACTTCTGAAGGAAAGAATAGTCAGTACCTAGAGGCCAGTGGAGCACAGGACCCAAGGCAGCATGGGTTCACAGCGGGAAGGTCATGTCAGACGAATCTAATAGATTTCTTTGACTGGGTGACCAAAGTAGTAGACCAGGGAGGGCTGTGGACATGGCCTACCTAGACTTTAGCAAGGCATTTGACACAGTCCCACACAAAAGATTAATAGTCAAATTAACCAGCCTGGGAGTGGGACCCAGGGTGGTAGCCTGATGTAAAACATTGGCTGGACAACAGGACACAGAAGGTAATTGTAAATGAGTCCATTCTGAAGAAAGGGGTTACTAGTGGGGTACCGCAGGGTTCAGTATTGGGTCCAGTCCTTTTAATGTCTTCATCAGTGACATTGCAGAGAGGACTGGAGGAAAAGTATGCCTTTTGCAGATGACACAAAATCTGCAACAGGGTTGATACACAAGGAGGCGTGAAAGGATGAAAAGGGACTTGGCAAGGTTGGAGGAATGGTCAGAAGTATGGCAGCTAGGATTCAATGCAAAGAAGTGCAAAATAATGCACCTGGAAATAAGAACCCGGGAAGAATACACAATGGGTGGGAGGTAGTAACAACAACAAAAAGGAAAGGGACCTGGGGTAATCATATCAGATGACCTTAGGTTAGCAAGCAATGTGAGAAGGCAGTAGGGAGGGCTGGGGGTATACTGGGATGTATAGGAGAGGCATCAGCAGCAGAAAACAGGAAGTTGTTATCTCTCTGTACAGACAGTTGGTGAGACCCCATCTGGAGTACTGTGTCCAGTTCTGGAGACCCCATCTCCACAAGGACATAGACAGGATAGAGGCAGTCCAGAGGAGGGCAACTAAAATGGTGCAGGGTCTGCAAGAGAAGCCGTATGAGGAGAGACTAAAGGAGCTTAATATGTATACCCTTGAGGAAAGAAGGGAGAGGGGGGACATGATAGAAACTTTTAAGTACCTCAGTGGAACCAACAAAGTCCAAGAGGGTAGCATTTTTCAGAAAAAGAGACTTGCAAGAACAAGGGGACACAATTTAAAGATAGAAGGAGGGCGGTTCAGGGGCAATGTGAGGAAGTATTATTTCACAGAGAGGGTAGTGGATGCATGGAACAGCCTTCCTGAGGAGGTTGTGGGGTCTAAAACTGTGGGAGAATTCAAGAATGCATGGGACAGACATAAGGCAATTCTTGTGGGGGGTAGGAAGAAATAGGCTGTTGGTTAACTAGGATCTGCGGCCTATCTTGTAGGTAGGGAAATGGGCAGACTAGATGGGCCTAGCAGTCCTTATCTGCTGTCAAAGTCTATGTTTCTATGATATACGCCTTTACCTCATATCTGGTTCATCTGTATGGATCAGGCTCTTAGTCATAAAGTTCTGGGCTTAAAATTGCTCAGCTTGGGCAGCTATCCACCCTCCCCTTCCACAATCAGTCAAATGCTACCACTGGCAATGCACCTCTGCTCCTTTTGAGGTGTTATGACTATAACTGTGATTGACTAAAGGCTTGCTCACCAACAGTGGGTAACATTTGCCCAGCATGCATTGGTTTTCTGATTAATAACTGTATGCTTGGACCACCAAAACTGTGCTTTGAGGTATGCCTCATGTAGCTGTAAACAAAAGCAGCATACCTCCAGAGGAGCACCCCAACCCCCCGACAATGAATTGTGGCTGTCAGACTGACTCCATTGAAAGGTAACAGCAACACCTTGCAGCACAGAGGAACCCCAGTGAAAACAAGCTACTGTATCTACGGGGCCATCCTGCCTTCTGTTTGATGCAAATTTCAAATAAATAAATTCCATTTCATTTATGTTCACTTTTTAGGTGCATGTGGAGCAAATAACTTGGGGGGGGTCTGAAAGTCAAGCCTAGGTTATCTGTGTTTTTCACTGTTCACTGGGCCTAATTTATTTATTACAGTCTACTGCAATACATGACAGCGATAGGCTAAACGGAGCTAAATGGATACCTTCTCTGACTGTGAAACACATATCTTTTTTGTTTCATCTGTTTGTGCTATGTGGCCTTAAGGCACCCCACCTACTCTGCATTACCTATCTCCCTTGCTGCCTGCCGGATCTACCTCCTAGCTACAGACATTTTCTGCTAGGCTCCACAGGTGTTCTACTCTCCACTAGTTGAGTCCATCTCTACCAGTGGAGCTCCCGCCTCCTGCGACCAGGGTGGAGAAAGCATGTGAAGAGCAGTGGATATGAATGGGGGTGGTATGTTGAAAGGTATGGTGGTGATATGTGGTGGTGGCCATCATCTGGTGTGCCTCACTAGGCCATCCAATTCTTGTTTTTTTTCCTCCATCTCGCTGAGTGTGAGCATGTCAGTGGTAACCCAGTGGGGAAGGGACACTCAGGTTGTGATCACCCACACCTCCAAGGGCACCACCACCATGGCTCCACCAGTGGTCACTACAAGAGCTGCGCCATGTCTCCCACCAATCCAGGAGGACAGCAGCCTGGCACACTTGGTCACCCACCATGATGTGGCCTCCACTCCTGATGCTCCAAGCTCTGAGTGCAACCCCAGGTCACTAGTGTACCAGACACTGTTCCAACTGCTACTCCAACTAGGTTTTGCATCATAGTAACTGCTCTACAATGTGATTTTTCATACTTTATCAACCTTGGTCAGATGTCTTCCACATTTCCACTCACTGAGGCAGGCAAGCACCAAGCCCCCATCAGACTACACTTGTTCCAGTTCTGCCATGGATTACCCCCATGGCAGGGCTGGAAACAAAACACCTTCAACCCCCCCAAGGCACAATCCAGTATGGGAGCGTGGAATCCGGCAGGGGGACCTAACTGTGCCACAGCCTTCATACAGGTGACCTGAGTGTACCAACAACATCATACAGAGGGCCACCAGTTTTCTGTCTGTGTTTCTCTTTTCATAGAGTCTCCTACAGTGCAGAGCACAGTCCCTATAGGCCTTACATGCAGTGACATCCTGTGGAGGAGGCAAGCTCTCTGGTCCACCACTGGAGTTGCTGCAGTGGCGAACTTGGCACCAGTCCTACCCCAGCTAGAGGCACTGCTGCATGGTAGTGTCCCCCTAGATCCCTTGGCCACCTGATCCAATCCCCAAGTCCAATCCTGAACCTGGTCACCAACATGGGAAGTTGGAACATGACACGCTAGACACTGGGCCATCAGGTGGCCCACACAAACTTTTTTTTTTTTGTAAATAAAACTTTTATTTTGCTGTATACTCTCTTTAATCTGCTGACAGTTTGAATGCTATGGATTTTGAGATTTTGGATGATTTTGTGACTGTGAATATAATTTGAAATGTCTTGGATTTATAATAAAGAAGTTAAAAAAATGTTGCTGAATTTTTAAAAACAGAACTGTAGCACCAATATGAGTCATGTAAGCAATAATGCATGACACGGTGTGTGTCGTGCTGGGATAACATCACGCCTCGGGTGGTTGGGCACAAGATCACATGCCAAGTGTGTCCAACACCCGAGAAGTGACGTTATTCCCCACAACACACACCCTGGAGTGCATTACTGCAATTATGAAATGGCTTGCTTGTTGAAAAAAGTGAAAAAAGTACATTTTTAAAATACATTTTTAGCTGATTTTTGAATTGGTGTGATGTTATGCTGGGATAACATCACTGCTGAAGGTCAGCACTAACTAATCAGAGCCCAGGAATATTTCATGCCATTTAATAATTTTGAATAATATTCCCGTTGGTTAACGATACACACGGAAAGAGTGATGACTATGTTCAGGACACATAAAGAATAGCCTTTTACTTTCTGTCTCTGTCTGTGACTATCCAGCCTACATATCACTTACAACCTCAGGACTACCACCATCACTTGATTAGTGAGGGTCTAATGGTGTTGCTGATTCCAGTGAAATTCCAGCCAGACCTGCCAGGGCAGCCATAAACCAGACATGGACAGACTATGGGACTACAGTAGCATGCTCACTCAATTCCTGACTGGTGGCAAAGCACCGCCACCTGTAGCAGTTTCAGGTAATGATGGGTGATTCTCCACCCACGCACCACAACCCAAGAATGGACAACTGACGGTACC
This sequence comes from Neoceratodus forsteri, assembly GCA_016271365.2. NCBI lineage: Eukaryota > Metazoa > Chordata > Ceratodontiformes > Ceratodontidae > Neoceratodus > Neoceratodus forsteri. Next base: position 225,270,895 of record CM028138.1, on the reverse strand, counting down.
CTGCTATCAGAAATGGGATGTCTTTGACCAGCTGATCATGTCCAGTAGTGAATATTTTACCTTAATTCATGTTACTAAGAACAAGCCAGTCCTCATGTAGTGATGAAAATGCTTGCTTCACTTGCTGCAGCTCCAGATCATCCCAGCTACCCCCAAAGCCAGAAACAACTGTTCAATTGCACTCAGGAGCTAGTGAGGTGATGATGCTCAAAATGCACAAATGCATTGGCAAGCCATGTTGTCTCAGTAGTGTTTAGAATGTATTGGTGAAATTCAACAGAAACATCACAACCTTCATGAAAATGTTTTGACGTAACAGAAGCGTGCCTGACCACTATCTCAGAAACCCCAGCACTTCGCTTTATGGCGCTTCCTCAAGGGGCCTACCTGCTTTTTTTCTGGCTTTGTATTCAAATCAATATTGCATCCCTCTTCCCTTTCCCCCAGGATGCATCTGGTAACGAGCTATTGTAGCTCAAGGTGCCTTTCCTGGTGAAACATTTCAAAATAAAATAAAAATGAATAAGTCCTCTTCTCTCTCTCTCTCTCTCTCTCTCTCTGTGATGGTTGCAACATAGCTCCTTGAAAGCCTGACATCTTGTGGCTAACAATTCAGGGCTCCTTAATCAAGTCACAGCAGTCCTGAGTTAAGCAGCTCCTCTCAGCAGCTGAGATAGTTCACTCCTCCCTCTCACCGGTGTCTGCACATTGCAGGCTTGCACCTATAGATGGTAGGTCTGCTTCCTCAGACAGACAGGAGCATATGCTTGCAAGCTGGGCAAGGTCTGTGTAGCAAATCCAAGCAGACAGCCTCCCCATTGGCCAGGCCGAATGTCAATCATAGGAAGGGGGTGGTGCATCGAATCCTCAACAGTTGATTGGGTCCCTCAAACCAGAGTAAATTAATGAGTCCTACAGTAACTCATGAGCCCTCAGGTGGCTCTGACATACTCTCTTCTGTTTGATTAATTGCTCATGATCCAAAGAACCCTGATTCCCAAAATTACATGGGTCAGAAGTGCAGAAGATGGTTGTGGCCATCAGCCTCAAAGGCACAATCCCCAAAAGTCCTTTTTAAACAATACTGGCAATTCAGAACTCACTTGTTGCCCCATCCCATGTCACCATGGGCAATTGCTAATGTCTGGTGGGTTGGAGCTACAGTTCAGGTAAATCCCCTGCACTCATGGAAGGTGACAGTGAAAGCCTTTTTGATACCTTTACATGACAACTGGTTCAGGCACAGTAGGCACCAAAGAAGTAGCACACGTCTTTATTCACTCCATGGTCCCCACTGAGGCAGTCCACACTCCCCATCCCTATAGTACATGAGAAGTAGCAAAATGGCCCACAGCACAACAGGACTCCATGCTTAACAGTATAGTAAGTTCCACCGATGGAGGCTTACACTCAAGTGTGTAAACAAAACCTTATTCTACACTGCTCCCCTTATATTATTCTATATATAACATACATTCTCAAGTGCATAGGTTTCTTGCAATAGTCAGCAGTGCATATGCATGGTGTATGGTCAGGCCTTAGACACAGTTACAGAAGTTGGGATACATGGGTTTTTAGCTGGTGCTTTAGTAATGGAAACTGATCTTTTAGCTTATGTAGGGAGTACATTCCAAATTGCGAGGAACCTGTAGGCCAAAGGAGGTTGGAGGCCCTTTTCTAAAGAACTATTAGATTAAATTTCTACTGCTTGGGCACATTTTGTATTTTGTTAGCTAATAGGGGTTTTTTTCTAGCTGAGAGACAAAAGTGCAACTTTCATTTTGTCTTCAAAATGAACAAGTTCTTTTTGTATCTGAAAAAACAGGAAATTGTCAACACGCAAACCTAGAAGTTGCATGATGAATGGTGGAATAGAGTAAGGTTTGAGGGGAAGTAACTCCAGAATTTTGGATACGTTTTAGGTTCTACATATTTAAAACGCTAACTGGACTTTTGAAAATGTTGCCAAAGTCAGAGCACAGTGTTGCACATTTTATGGCAATGCCCTCAATGCTGCAGTTCATGAAGACAGATCAAGGTGACTTAAAACTCGGTGGTAGGAGGTTATTGCCACTGTCAGGGGCTGCCATTATATGGGGAGGGAGGGGGCCGGTCTCCTCACTATACGCTGTGCTTCCACAGCTATGGCCAACTGGTGAGTAGTCATCCTCCTTGATGACGAAGGGTTCATTTTGCTAAAGGAGAACTATGGGTTTACCATAACAGAGGTTTACCACAACAGGAAGGTGAAAGAGAAGCTGCTGCTCTGTAGATGTGCCTGAATAAACACAGCAATTCTGAAACAAAGCCCCCAGGATGTAAGGTTGTGGCCAGCATGCAGGCAGACAGTTCAAGTGCTAGCCTGTCAAGTCTAAACAGGAATTTCCATGTTTGGGCTTACAATAAATGTGGAACTTGAGATTAGGTGTGGTACACACAGCAGCGGGCATGTTGCATTTTCAGATGAAAATCTCAGTACATACCTGTAGAGTGCTGTTTTATGGATGCATACTACGTCACACTGGGGTTTACCGCTTTCATTCAGCACAATCTCGGGCAGTTGATGGCCAGCACTTTAATTGTCTGCCTGCATGCAAGTCACAACTTTACACATATATCTAGATATATATACATATACAGAGATACAGATATAGTAGATAGATAGATAGATAATGTCAGTAACAAGCCACGACTGGTGTGCATTATAGGATTTTAATGCATGCCCAGGGGTGTAGTAAGGAGTGAGGCTGAAGGCTTAGTGTCCTAACTCCCCTGGGAAGTGCATTGAAATCCTACGATGCATACACTGGAGTGTCTTTGTTACACTTATAAAATGGCTCTAAGTTTGTTTTTGGTTTTTAAGGAGGAAAATTAAATTTGGCTCCTGACACACATTTATAAAGATTTAATGTATGGTCACATGATGTCTCTTGGCAAATTAAATTTCTTGATTTTTCTTGCCATTTTATAACAGTTATATATGTAGCCCAGGCACCGTGAGCCAATGGGCTACTACCCCTGCCTGCTGACTATCACACAGGTTAAGGGGCCTGGGTCCTGCTATGGTGATATTTGGGAGCTGAATCCCAAATTGGTAAGAAAGTAGCACAGTGCCTCCACCCAGAGTAAAGAAACAGTCAGCCAGGTGTTTGCTTGATACAACCCCCTGGGATACAGTACCTATCCACCACCCCTTACAACCATCCTACACACTAAATACCATGTTGTACACCAACACCATAAAATATACATACTTTACAGCTATACCAATAACTTGATCACAGTTCTGGACTTGCAGCAACAAAACCGCAGCTTTATTGCAATGGGGAGAGGGCTAAGGAAAGGGGTACCTGGGACACGAAAGCTGTAAATAGAAAGAGGTTTGGTTATACAGTATACATATTTTTTTTAAGTAACAGAGCCCATGGGCTTGAACACATAGTAACCCACCCCCACTGGTACCAGTGAATCTCCCTATGTCCTGACTGGGTACCCAGTTTTTGGTAGGCCTGCTCTGTGCCACTGGTTGGCCGTGGTTGGAGCCCTTGAAATAATTCTGCCTAAAATGTAAACAATTTAAGCTTTTACTCCCATTTTTGGTCAGGGCAAACCCTGGGTACTCACGGTCCTGAAGAGAGGGGTTCAGTCACTGACATGGTAGGCTCAACAGTTCAGGTTCCACCAATCATTCTCCTTGAGCAGCAAGCAGGAGGCAGAAGTATTTGATTGACCAGCCTTGGACTTGCTTGAAGGTCTGGCCACTTGACCCCTTCTGGCTTGACTGAAGGTCTGGCCACTTATAGAAACATAGAAACATAGACTTTGATGGCAGATAAGGACCACTTGGCCCACCTAGTCTGTCCATTTCCCTACCTACTGGATAAGCTGCAGGTCCTATTTAACCAACAGCCTATTTCTTCCTACCTCCTGTAAGAATTTCCTTATGTCTGTCCCATGCATTCTTGAATTCTCTCACAGTTTTAGACCCCACAACATCCTCAGGAGGGCTGTTCCATATGTCCACCACCCTCTCTGTGAAAAAATACTTCCTCACATTGCCCTTGAGCCATCCCCCTTCTATATTTAAATTGTGTCCCCTTGTTCGTGCACATCTCTTTTTCTGCAAGATGCTACCCTCTTGGACTTTGTTGATTCCACTGAGGTACTTAAAAGTTTCTATCATGTCCCCACTCTCTCTCCTTTCCTCAAGAGTATACATATTAAGCTTCTTTAGTCTCTCCTTGTATGGCTTCTCTTGCAGACCCTGCACCATTTTGGTTGCCCTCCTCTGGACTGCCTCCATCCTATGTCATGGGGAGATGGGGTCTCCAGAACTGGATGTAGTACTCCAGATGGGGTCTCACCAACTGTCTGTACAGAGGGATAACAACTTCCTGTTTTCTGCTGGTGATGCCTCTCCCTATATATCCCAGTATCCCCCCAGCCCTCCCTACTGCCTTCTCACATTGCTTGCTAACCTTAAGGTCATCTGATATGATTACCCCCAGGTCCTTTCCGTTGTTGTTGTTGTTACTACCCCCCCCCATTGTGTAATCTTCCCCTGGGTTGTTGTTTCCCAGGTGCATTATTTTGCACTTCTTTGCATTGAATCCAAACTGCCATACTTCTGACCATTCCTCCAACCTTGCCAAGTCCCTTCTCATCCTTTCCACGCCTCCGTGTGTATCAGCCCTGTTGCAGATCTTTGTATCATCTGCAAAGAGGCATACTTTTCCTTCTAGTCCCTCTGCAATGTCACTTATAAAGACATTAAAAAGGACTGGACCCAGTACTGAACCCTGCGGTACCCCACTAGTAACCCCTCTTTCTTCAGAGTGGACTCCATTTACAATTACCTTCTGTGTCCTGTTGTCTAACCAATATTTTACCCAGGCTACCACCCTGGGACCCACTCCCAGGCCGGTTAATTTGATTATTAATCTTTTGTGTAGGACTGTGTCAAATGCCTTGCTAAAGTCTAGGTAGGTCATGTCCACAGCCCCTCCCTGGTCTACTACTTTGGTCACCCAGTCAAAGAAATCAGTTAGATTCATCTGACATGACCTTCCCACTGTGAACCCATGCTGCCTTATCACCTTCAGCCTGTTTCCAGGCCTGTTGTAGAGCCCCCAGTGCAAGACCTACCAGGCCACAAGAAGCCCAGACCCAAGAATGGCTCCACAGCCCAGCTCCCTCAATGGGTCTTGAGTACACTAGCACTCAGGCACGCACCCATGGCACCCTGTAGCCCAGTCTTTCCCACTTGGTAGGGGTTAGCAAGTTCTCTACCTCGCTCTGGATTGTGGCTGTAAACAGTCTCAGATTCCGCTTTTCCCTTAAACAAAACAAACAACTCCGGGGTGCAGCAATGCAGGTTCCAGGGCTTTCCACCTTTTCAGTGGCATTTGGCTTTTGGATCTCCATCTCTAATACAAATCTCCACCTTTTCAAGGCTGGTATTCAGCAGACCACAAGCCCCTAAAACACTGGACACCTGCAAACCTTTTCCTTTAAAGTCCTTCACTTTCACAACAGTGCCCTTTTGCTCTGGCACTTACCGTTCCAAACCACCCCTTTCACAGTCTCAGGGGGATTTCTTCACACTGGTGCAGACTTATTGCAAAATCCTGGAACCTTACACTGCCAGAAACTTTTCATCCAAGAGTCTCTGATATTCAGATGCAGTATCACAACACTCGCTCTCAGAATTAAGTCCTGTTCAGTTCCTCCAAAATGCTGGAATGATTTTTCCAATTAAGGCCTGGAAAAAAACTTCTCCCTTGACACTCACACACAGCCTGAGCCCTTCTTGACTCGAGAGGAGCCCACAAAGACTGACTAGACTGACCAAAGTCCCTGGAATTTCACCAGACAATCCTGCCCTCTGATTGGCTGAATCCTGTCGTCCATCACAAATATTAATAATCACTAGCCCTCTTTGATTATCGATTGGCAAAGGTCTCTTGGTGCCTGAAATTAGTTCACACCTCTTCCCATAAGCCACCACAGCCAGTTTTTGAGTGCATAGATAGCTGATTCGTTGTCCACTGGAGTTAAAGTGCCAAGATGGTAGCTATCATTCAGTCCCAACACAGTTTACATGGCTGCCCTACCTTTACAGTGTTCTTGCAGTCCATTGAGACAATTAGTTTTTTTTTTACTCTATTTCCCTCCAGTCGCGGCTCATGAGACCTTCTCTTGGGCATCCTGTCCTTTTTCCTGCCTGCCTGTGGCTCCCTCAGTCTGTGCCTCCTCTCCCCCCTCCCACAGCTAGCATCCCCGATTTCACCCTCCTGGGGAGGGTTGCCCTCGCCTCTTGGGCTTACTTGTAAGTCGGACTCTGGCTGCAGGTGGGGCCCGGGTGGAGGAACTGGAAGCCCAGCCGAGGAGAACCCGGCAGAGGGCATGGGGGACAGGTGTCATTGCCTGTCTCACAAAGCCAGTGTTTTACCTATTCTGCACTTGTTGACCCCACCACCCTGTGTGGGCATGCCCCAATGCCCTGGCACATGGCAACCCTGCCTGCGTGCTGCCTGGCTTGCTGCAATGTCCCTCGGTCTCCACCAGGGGTCACTGGCACGCTGGGATGTCCCATCCCATTCTCCTGGGGAGGAGAGCACCACAAGGTCACTCCATCCTCAACCCACCCCTGCCAACCCACCAGTGCCCAAGCTTGCTCCCGAACCTGGGTCGCTGACATAGCTCGAGGTGTGGTGTCCAGCGCCTCAGCGCCACCTGGCCAGCTGAGACAATTCTTTAGCACAGACCCTACTTGGTTCTGAAGCAGCCTTTTCCCTTACCAAGAAACTGCTCATTCACATGTTTAGGCTGTGCTATTTGTCCATCGCTAGCTCCGATAACCCCATCCCCCTGGAGCAGCATTCAGGCTCATTAATATTCATACACCCCCCTGATGAAGATGCAATTTCCCCCTGCTTCACCAGTGCTTACAGGCGCTGTCTTAAACTATTTGACCACTTCTCTGGTGCCTTCCTTATGTTTCCAGTCCCCCATTTGTTGAAAGAGGGGATCAGAGCACCGCAGCAGCATCCGTTCGGCCATGGAAATGGCCACAGACCGAAAACCACTGCCGCACATGCATGGGGTGCTCAACCACACCAGAGTGTAGGAATGGGTTGGCGGCTCTGTGGGTCACCTCTAGTCCCAACTGAATGAAACACTACTGGGGCCAGATGAAGAATGAACAGGAACACCGGGGGATCATGGGGCAAAACAGGTAAGCCCCCACAGGGGGATTACATATACATACCGTTATGGTGGTACATGAGAAAAATTTAAATCTACTGGAGAAAAATCTTCAAAAATGACTTTATGAGACCATGCACATGGATATCTGACTCAGGCCTGGTACTAAATAGCAAAAAGACGAAACTGATGGTGTTCAGAAAGAAAGATAAAAAAAGAAACACAAACGTTCTGGCCATTAAAATAAAAACAAATAAAGAAGAAATAATAGCCCGAAAAAGTGTTTATAGATACTTCGGTGTTTGGATTGATGAAAGTTTAAATTTTGGTCATCATATCGAAGACATCATAATGAAAGTAAATAAAAGACTGGGGCATTTAGGCAATCCAGGTCATGTATAAATAAACAGATGAGGGCCTTAGCGGTCAATCAGCTATTGGTACTAGTTCTTGATTACGGCAACCATGTTTATGGCTTTCTCCCTATTATTTGAAGAATTTGGATGGCTAACACCAAAAAACAAAAGAAAATTAGCTTGGGAAAATCAAATTTTTAGTGTTGCATTTTCAAAAAACAGTTTACTTATATGAAAAACTAGAAAAAATGCAACATCAACACAACATGAGACAAATAAACTTACAATGTTTTAAAACTCCTAGATTAATTAACAAGTCTAGTAGTATGTGTTTTGCTGCCATTACATTTGAAGTGTGAAATTTAATAAACAAAACTATAGCAATAGTTAATTACAGTGTGAAATCATTTATGAGGGATTTGAACCATGAACTAAGGATACAATGTATGTGCAGTGGTTAGTAGTATTATAATAGTGCCTTATTATGAATTTACTGAATGCCATGTCTTAATATGTAATTGTATTTATGTAGCTATCGTCTTTGAAACAGTTTTAGGTGAAACTGTATGTAATGAAATAACAGGATCATCTTGTAAGTAGGACTTAGGTCCTAATGGCGTGAATTTCCAGCTTATGCGATATAAAAATAAATATTTTTGCTACTACTACATATATATGTGTGTTTGTGTGTGTGTGTGTACATCTATATCTAAAATCACACATGCCCCCATAATGCAAAGCATCATGGGCTGCATATGCAAATCACCACAGAATATTACGCTGGTTCAACTTTAAGCAGAAATGCATGGTGCTGAAAGGCCTCTCACACAGTTTGCAAAGGGTGCCAACAGAAGACACAGACACGTGTTTTGTCCTACCAGGACTCATCAATGTGCCTCGTCTGTTTGACACCCTAGTGGAATGAACCAGCTACCGTAAGGTGGTCTATCTGGGTTATGTTGTGGTGAACATTGTGGTTTTTTCCACTGGGGTGTCAAACAGATGAGGCACACTGATGAGTCCTGGTAGGACTAAACACGTGTCTGTGTCTTCTGTTGTCACACTTTGCAAACTGTGTGAGAGGCCTTTCGGCACTATGCATTTCTGCTTACAGTTGAACCAGCATAATATTATGTGGTGATTTGCATATGCAGCCCATGATGCTTTGCAGTATGGGGACATGTGTGATTTTGTATTTCTTTGATACTTAGCTTCCAGGCCAGTGCCCTTTGGGGTAACCATTGCCTCAGTGCTTGCGTGCTGTGGTTCTTTGTCTTTTAACTTGTTTTTTGTTTTAATTGGATTCATCACAACATAACCCAGATAGATCATCTTAGGGTAGCTGGTTCATTCCACTAGGGTGTCAAACAGACAAGGCACACTGATGTGTCCTGATAGGACAAAACATGTGTCTGTGTTTTCTGTTGGCACCCATTGCAAACAGTGTGAGAGGCATTTTGGCATCATACATTTCTGCTTAAAGTTGAACCAGCATAATATTCAGTGGTGGTTTGCATATGTAGCCAATGATGCTTTGCATTATGGGGGCATGTGTGATTTTGTATTTCTTTGAAACTTGGCTTCCCAGACCAATGCCCTTTGGGGTAACCATTGCCTCAGTGCTTGCACGCTGTGGTTCTTTGTTGTGTATGTATATATATATATATATATATATATATATATATATACTAAAGTTGAACCAGCATAATATTTTGTGGTGATTTGCATATGCAGCCCATGATGCTTTACGTTGTGGAGGCATGTATGATTTGTATTTTCATATACTGTGTATATATATATATATATATATATATATATATATATATATACACACATACATACAATATATATATATATATATATATATATATATATATATATTCATTGCAAAAAACTCTGTTTTACATAACCAGTTAGGGTTTCCATTACACCTTTAAAAGTATGGAAATTCAATGTTAGGGTTAATACGTGTATCAGCACAACAACACCAATCTCTGCAAACATTAGAAACAAAGCAGGTATTTGATATATCCCTTGGTGTCTTTCCACCTAACTCATACACCATGCAAATATAGTGTTCTATACCACATGATTAACAACTCAAATGGTGTACTAATTAGGTGGAAGGACACCAGAATAACTGTTTTGTTTCTAATGTTTGCAGAGATTGGTGTTGTTGTGCTGATGAAGCCCAAAAGCTAAAGCCGTTTCTGAGATATAGGTGGACAAAAAAAGTGTCAAACTCCCCAAACCTTTATTTTTAACACTCTGTATCTTGGAAATGCCTAAAGTTATTAAAATAACATTTATTGCTTACAAACACCTCCCAGGGTAATTATGCATGCCAAATTTCATAGAAATTACTTTAAACATTACAAAGTTATTAAAATCCAAGAATTGCCCTTTAACATTAATAAACAAACAGCAAAACCCTCAAAAATCTTTTTTTTTTCAACACTATATATCTCAGAACCTAGACAAGGGATTCAAGCCAAATTTGTCAAGTTAAGAGACCTTTGCACTAGGCTGATACTTGTCAAATTTTCTGCAAATCTGTATGAGTGTTGCAAAGTTATTCAGGTGCAAATTATGCAAAACTGGATGACAGTGTGCGAAAATCACTTTCACTTTTACACCTATTTTCTCCCATAGGGAAATAATGGAAAATTCAAGATTTAATAACTTTGGAATGGATTGCTATTGTTTTTCCAAACATCCAGAAGGCACATCTGTGAGGCCAAGGCTTTCTACCCTGAAAATTTCAGCCCAGCACCTGAAGCTGTTTCTGAGATACAGGTGGCCAAAAAAACAGCAAAAAACAGGGAAATCTCTGTATTTTCAACACTTTATATCTCAAAAATCTCAAAAGGGATTCAAACTAAATTTGGTACATCAACAGACCTACCCCAGCAGATGATGCATGCCAAATTTCAGGAAAATCTGTGAAACTAATTTAAAGTTATTAACCAAAATAAATTTCCCTTTAATATTAACACTCCCACAAACCCTAACTATACTCCTTCCTGGCCAGTAATACATACATACATATATATATATATATATATATATATATATACATATATTATAGTGGCATGGTAGTGCCACTATAGTTAGGGTTGAGACCATTTACATGTTAAACCCAAAATTTTGCACCTTAATAACTTTGCAACCGTTTGATGGATTTGCCTGAAATTTGGAATACATGATCAAGACCCATATGCCTTTGGATCTGCCAAGTTTTGTACTGGTCGCATATACAGCTCGGAGTTATTAAGAATGATCTGCGTGCACAGTTACGCTTTTCTGGAATTTTACGGTCGCGCCTACAGGTCACACAGTTTGCGCAACCAGTCCAAAATCTTCAGGGAATGTGCGGCTGGGGTCCCCAATGTGCCTTTTGAATATTTCACAAAAAAATATTAAACGGTTCAAAAGTTATTCAAAAAACAAGTTCCCATTATAAGTCAATGGGAAAAGTTAACAAAAAGTTCGACAGTGTCGCAAATGCAGTTTTTACTTTTGCAAATGGCCCTTTTACTGTCGCAAATCTGCCATTTTGTTTTCAGTTAGCAATCAGAAAAATGCTTGGCATTTAAAATTGGGACCCTCTAGCAACCTAATTATTTTTGTATTCACCTAGTCGGACCCTGAGGATGCTAGCCATGTCTTTATTTTGGGTAAACACCCAGAAATATGTTTTTCAGATTTCTGGAAAAGTACTTTCGCAAAGTACTGTGGCACTTGTGACAGTGTTGAATGAATTTGCGAAAGCTTTCGCAAACTTCGACAGTACTTTTCTAGGCTGTGGGAAAATAACAGCAATTCTTTGGCACTCTGCTGCAAAAGAACGGTTTGGTGTTTTGGCCTGAAATTTGGAGGGAACAGAGCCGACATCTCACAGATGTGCCTTTCACTATTTGGTTGAAAAAATATTACATGACAGAAAAGTTATGGCACTCCAATGTTGACACTTTTTCCCATAGGATAACATTACGGCATCCGACGCATTACAGGAATCGTTTGGCGCCCTGCTGCAAAATAACGTTTTTGTCTTTTGGGCTGACATTTGGAGGGAACACAGGCAACATCCCACAGATGTGCCTTTTTGTGGTTTGGTGAATAAATATTTCAGGAAGCCAAAGTTATGGCACACCAAACTTCTCTTTTTTTCCCATAGGATAACATTATGGCGTTCGCCGTGCCTTTCAGGGCCCGTATCTCGGAAACGGTGTGAGATACAGACTTTTCATCAGACAAATGCTTAGCCCCCACTAGCCAGGAAAGTCATAAATCATATGACTTTTAATTTTTTTTTCTACGTCGTACGGTTCCTGAGATACAAGCAATTTAGTATTCCAACTCCTCATTTTCTGCTCTGAGAACCATTATTATGCATACATTCTTTGTACTCACTGTCTTTCTGTATGCGGCTTTTGGGGAAAACCAGCCTGTGCACATACATTACTGTTACCATTACCATTTTCGCTTGTGGTTCTGTTCCCGTGTCACTTACCGTTCACGTCTACACCACCATGTGCGTTATTCTTTGCGTTTTCATTTGCGCTTGCTTTTGCATTGTTTTTAACATTTCTGTCTACACTACTGTTTCTCTTTGCGCCACCATGCTCATTACTATTTGCGTTTGCGGGCACAATGTTACTATGTGACAAGACATCGTGTGGCGGGAGCATGGGACCCCACCGCCACATTACATTCACTATTTCTCGTTATCATTCTCAAAAAGAAGGGAAATTAGAGGCAAAAAACTCCATTTAATGCATTAGTTGGGGTTGTTTCACACTGACAAAAGTGAGGAAATTCTGTGTTAGGGTTGAAAGCCCCCCCCGGCCCCCTCTGCCCACACCCACAACCGGCATCAGGGTGCGCATTAGGGTTGTCGGTCCTAACTCTCACCCCATTCTCCTACACCTCTGCTTCTTTACACATGTGATGGGGTGAGAGTTAGGGCACGACTTACAACTCTGTCACCCGATGCCGGTGAAAGGCAAAAGCTACAGCTTTAACACCTAACCTCGAATTGTCGATGTGAACAAACCTAACTATGCATTAAATGGAGATTTTACTCTATCTATATATCTATATATTTATACAATAGGGGTGAGTGATAAATGAATGTGATAAATGTAGCTATTTCCACTAGAGTGTGATAAATGCTTATGACAGCACTAGAGTGTGATAAATGGCATTTATACATACTGTGCTGATGTCATCACTCACTCACTAACCACAGCCTGCATTCTAAACTGAACTCTTTCACAAATCTGTTTCTCAATGCTACTTGCAAGTAACTATTAACAGTGCAAAGGACACTCACCTGTTTCCCATACACAGCCTATTACTATGCTACTCACTAATTCAAGAAAGACTGCATTCTAAATCACAATGCTGCAACATATGGTTTCTGTTTCTCACTGCAGACTGACTCTAATCATAGTGCTGCACCACACAGTTTCTGTTTCTCACTGCAAGCTGAAGTTAACTCAAATAGCATTGCCAAACATATTCACATTTCCCATAGTGTGTCTCACACTCCCAGCCCATTCAGAAACACACACACACTGAGAGCAACCACAAACAGTGCTCTCAGGATAGCCCAGAGGTTAGAGTAATGAGCTTTGAACAACCTTGATACATCCAGCACACTAGACCAGGGTTTGACTCTCTCAACTTCCACACTGTGTGACTCTGAACAAGTCACTTAACTGCCCACTGTCCCAAAATCACCACTACAAACTTATCCAGTTAACAAACACTAAAATAAAAGAGCAAACGAAAAAACATAACTATATTTCTGAAGCTCTCACCCCCATTGTATAAACAGCACACATGATGGGCAGATTGTGTGCTATGGAACATATTCTCACTCCTGCATCATGAGCTCTGGATGTCTTACTTGTACCTTTGGCACTCATGAGATATCCAGAGCTCACTCTGCAAGAGTGAGAATATTATCCATATCACACGCCTGCCCATCATGTATCCCATGTATATATATATATATATATTTATTTCACTTTGTTAACTGGGTAAGCCCACTGGGCCCACAAGGTCCCTCTTTCAGGGGTGACCCAGAATTACTTACACAGAATCCTATTGGGTTCAGAACATTTAGGGGGCACTAGACAGGATTGTGGTACAAACATGGTGATTCCAGTGGTCTAAACCCTAGTGACTATAAGAAAAGTGTTTGGATATAATCAAGGTCAATCCATAGGTCTAAACACTTGTGACTACAATCCATGGTATTACAGCACACACTCCTGAAGGCAAGGAGGAAGCAGCAACAGGCAGCAGAGTAAATCAGTACAGGTTGTAATTTACAAGTTACAATTATACAGGAAAACATACATAAAACCTCACTGGCCAATTATCACACTGCTTAGTTTGTGTGGTAGTGCTCTTATTATGCTGGGGCATGATTACCAAATGGAGGGGTAGCTTTACTAGGGGTCTTATTCCGGGATTCTCCCTAGCACATGCATTGGTTGTTTTCCAGTAGATAGGCTCTGAGTCCTTTTCTGAAGATGATCAATGAGCTATCAGTTTGTAAGTGGTCCAGGAAGTTGTTTCAAAAGATTAGAGCCACTTGGAAGAAGGACTTTTTGCCTGCTGACATCCTTACCCTGGGCACCTCCAGGAACCTCTGAGAAGAGGTCCAGAGCAATCTACCTGGTTGCTTAGGAACCAACAGCCCAGCTAGGTTTGTTAGGTGTGGGCTGTTTACTATTTTGTAGGTGGTGCACAGGACAGGGTATTGAAAATGTTGGGAGCGAGAGAGGGCCAAGTTAGGGAGGCCAGTACCTTATAGTGATGGCACCTCGGGTGGGATTTGATGGCAAACCAAGCTATCTTATTGCAAAGAATTTGCAACCTACCCATTTTCCATCCTGCAAGACAGGAGCAACATAGGTGAGGCTGGGAAGGAGGATGCTGTTAGCAATAGCTATTCTGATTTCCGGTATGAGTTGTGAGTTTAGCTGTGGATAGGTATTTGTTTCTACCCTAGGTGCATCATATGCTGTCTAACTGCAACATAACTGACTACAATTAGCGTAGGTCCACTGCAGTTTTGCTGTCCCAGCAAGCCTTGATTAAGGACCTCCTAAACTGAGGGGCGCCTACTGGGACCAGACTACAAGAATGAGGGTTTCTACTATGTGTCCCTATCTGTCATTACTATTATTTTGTCTTATTGAAACTATTATGATCTCCCAGCCTTATCCCTTAGGCATGTACTAACATGGCACCTCTGTGCATTGCCAGGATCTCTTTGACATCCCAGATTGGTGCATGTGTACTTTTTTTGAGGAGAGGCTGTCATTTTATTCCTCCTACCTGATCATCAATCCCATTTGTCCCCGCATCTTGGACGGATTCCAGCTGCCGTCCATCTCTACCATGGCTTCAGCTGTACCTGAAACCCCCGCGGCTTACTCCCACAGTGGGGGTGACGGGGAGCCCCCAAATCCCTACCCTGTATGAATCCAGTCCAGCAGAAGCAGAGCCAGTGAACATGTGGATGGCCATCAAGCTGAGATCAGGGTGCCATTTTTCCATTTTCTTGCCCCTGGAACTGAGCACATGCAGTGACGCCAGGCAGAGGGGAGTGTGCACATGTCTGCATGCGTTCCCTCCAGGCATCTGCCCCAGATCCTCCCTGAGAATTGCTGTGATGTATCCTACCCCCTAGCCTCTGCCAGGGAGCGAACAGGCACCGACAGCAGCTGACCCCACTCCCCAGATAAGGAGAGCAGTCCTATGGACGCTCCATCCTTCTCCACCCCTGCCGACCCCCAGTGGCCCGAGCGCATTCCCGAACATGGGTCACTGGCGTAGCGTAAGGTAAGGCATCCAGCACCTCAGCCTCAGTGCCACCGGGCCGGTGGTACATATGTACTTTTAAGTTCCCTGTACTAGAGCTGGGTATACATTTTCCTTGGCGGGACGGAACTTCTACGAAAGCATATATTAAGGCTGTTACTTTATCTTCCTTGGCTTCATTACTACAACACTCCCTGATTTACATGGTCAGAGTATTAATATTTGTGGCCATAGATCCTTTAGGTATCAGTCCTGGGGACCCCACCATTTCTGCAATTAATTACCACAGATGGGAATGGACAAGAGCAATTGGGTTTCTCAGAGGAGCCTTCAAGAAGCTTCTTCTCCTTCTGCTACTGTTGTGCTCTGGCAATGTTGAACTTAACCCAGGTCCCCCTGCAAATATTACAGCCCCGGCCGACTTACCCAGCCTCAAAGAAGTGGGCTTTATGCATGTTAATGCGTGTAGTCTATTAAAAAAACTTGCATCTATACAGGCCTGGGTCTGTCATACTATGCCTGATGTCCTGGTGGTTACAGAGTCATGGCCCAAACCTGGAATTGCTGACCGGGAAGCAAATATCCTCTCTTACTCCCTCTTTAGAATGGCCAGGCTGACTAGAGGAGGAGGAGGAGTTGCAATTTATGTCAAGGATAAATTTTCTGCATTAGTCACTGACTCAACCTCAATTCATAACGAGTTTGAAAGTCTGTCCCTCCAACTCAGAATATCCCCCATTACCTCACTTTGTGTTATAGGGTGCTATAGGCCCCCATCGGCAGGATTACAGCTTCTGAACCACCTACTCAACTCCCTGTGTTCTTCGCCGTCTGAGTTTATCATCTTAGATCTTAACTTGGACTGGTCCTCCAGTGCCTCTTCACCACTCAGAACTATCTGTGACACACTCGGCTTATCTCAGCTCATTATTGAACTTTACGCATCCTAATAAGAAGATCTATAACAATAGCACCTTACTGAACCTTATTATGGTTAGCAAACCACATTTATTTTCCTACACAGGAGTATTTTTCTCCAACATCAGCGACCACTGCTTTATTGCCTGTGTAAGATCTATCCCTAAAATAGCATCTACATCCAAATTTACCTTTAAGAGATGTTGGCGTAACTTTGACCCTTATGCTTTTATCACAGATATAAGCTTTTCCATACGCTGGCAGGACTTCTACCTGGCAAAGTTGGTGAACAGGGCCTACGACATCTTCCAAGAAATTGTGTTGGGGGTACTAGACAAACATGCTCCCATAGTTAAATTCCATGCCAAGAAAAAATCATGCCAATGGTTTTCAGCACAGATAAAGTCCACCTTGCTTGACAGAGACTCACTCTGGAAAAAGGCCAGGAAAACTAAGTTCCCAGCAGACTGGTTATCATTTGGGAAGGCTAGGAATTATTGCCCAAAAATGGTCAGAGAGGATAAGGCAAACTTTTACCAAGGAGAACTTGACGCTGCTTCTAACTACTCAGCTAAGTTTTGGAGAACCTTAAAGGAAGTGGAAGGCCACTCATCTGGCCAGTGAAAATCTGCCTTGGAGACATTGCAGTCTCTGATAAGCCAACCATCCTTGAGTCTCTCAACAATCACTTCTGTACTGCAGGCCTAGCCTCTGACTCCTCCCCTGCCAGTTCACTCCTCAACCAGCTTGGTATACAGGACCTTGAAGTCCCTGTCATGAGTTCTTCATTCAAAGGAGGCAGTATAGCGCAGTGGTCTAAGGCTCTGAGCTGCAAATTTGGTGACATCCAGCAGACCAGACCTGGGTTTGAATCCCACAGCTTCTACTTGCATGCTGTGTGACCCTGAGCAAGTCACTTAATCTCCTTGTGCTCCCAGGTCACTCCTGTAAAAAAGCTTTCAGCTTAGTGTGCTATACCTGGTTAAAACAAAATAAAAAATAAAATAAAAAATTCTCCCTTAAACCTGCATCCCTAAAAGAGGTTGAAGATCTTTTGCAACAACTGGATACTAGGAAGAGTGCAGAAGCAGATCTGCTTGACCCCTTCTTCCTCAAGATTGGTTATCACGTCCTAGCTGTGCCAGTTACCCACCTTTATAATCTATCTGTCTCTCAGGGTGTCCTTCCTTCCATATGGAAAACTGCTCATATTATTGCCCTTTCTAAATCCGGAGACCCCAGCAACCTAAACAATTATAGACTTATTTCCTTACTCCCCATCCTGTCTAAATTGTTAGAAAAAATTGTGAGCTCCCAACTAAGGAATTACTTGGAATCATATAATATCCTTAACCCTTTGCAATCTGGTTTCAGACCATGGCATAGTACCCGGCACTTACTTAGGTTACTAACAACTGGCAACATGAACTTGATGCCAAAACCTTTGTGCAGTATTCTTAGATCTTAGCAAGGCATTCAACACTGTCGACCATGACCTGTTCCTCCTTTCCCTCAGGAACATTGAACTGGACCACCTCTCCTTGAAATGGTTCTCTAATTATCTAGTAGATTGGTTTCAGAAGGTCAACGTGGAAGGGGAACTCTCTCCACTTAAGCCTCTCCTGAGAGGCGTACCACAGGGTTCTATACTAGGCCTTGCTTTTCCCAATATATATTAATAGAATAGATGCCTGCATCGAAAATGCCAATATACATCTTTTCGCAGATTACACAGTTCTTTACACCAGTAGACCTACCCTTGCAGCTGCTTGCAGTCACCTTCAATAGGATTTCAATCTTCTGCAAGATCAGCTTCTTAACCAAAAACTACTCATAAATGTCAAAAAAACTAAGGCAATATTCTCTTCCCCCCTTGCGTCATCAAGATATACGGCTCTACTTGGAACACTGCTTCCGATCACCACCCTTCTTGGCGAACCACTGGAGCATGTATCCAAGTTTAAGTTCCTGGGGGTATGGATTGATCACAGACTCTTTTCTCAACCACATCGAAGAACTGTCAAAAAAGCTTAGACAGAGGTTGAGTCAGTTTTATAGGATTATGCATCTTCTTACAAGAGATGCCAAGAAAAGACTGGTCCAAACCACCCTCCTCTCCCTCCTGGATTACGCACTTTCTGTACAGCCAAGGCCCAACTGTTGCACTCTTGAAACTGGACACGCTTTATCATAGAGCCCTAAGGTTTATCACTGATCTTCCTTACAGTACACACCACTGCTCTCTATACAGTGCCGTGGGATGGACATCTCTCCCTTACATAAGACAGAGAAATGCCTTTCTCTGGACCTTCAGAGCTGTCGCCAAGAAGCTGTCTCAATATATCTTGGATTGTTTATCCCTAAGTGTGATAGGTACGTATACGATGAGAAGTGCCCCTTATATCTACCTGGCAGTGCCAAAGGTCAAATCACACTTTGGTAGGGCTTCCATGAGCCATATGTTACCTGTGTGCAGGAACAAACTGCAAAAAACCTTGAAATTGGCCCACAGCATCAACATATCAGCATTTAAAACTCTCTATGCTCATTCATTCAAGGAAACCTGTAATTGTTTCTCTTGATGTCCCCCCTCACCTCCTCAGTGACCCGTCGGTCACCTGTTTGAAGAAGTATTACATATACTACCCCATCTCATTGACCCCTTCCCCTCCCCCTCCCGCCTTAACTTATTCATAGCATTCCTTTTTTTTTTTTGCTTTTTCCTTGTGTAGCCTGTTCCCTTGCATAGGGGTCAGTGGTCTTAAATTAGCATTTACCTTGTGTTCATATGCCCCCTACCTCCCTTACCATGGAGCATTCACCTTACCTGCTGCCTCGCTGCACTCCCTTCATCTTGAGCCTGTCCTTACCCATGGCCCTGGTATCACTGTTTGCTGCTATGACCATCACGGGTTCCCCTGCCTACCCTCCCCCCTAACTCTTATAACCTTCACAACTCCCTTCCTTTTTCTCAACAGCTTCCCTAACTTACCCTTGTTGCTCTCTCTTACTCGTGTTTGTTTCTTCTGTCTTCACCACACCATAGTGTCCAATTTAGACTATAACCTGTATTTATCTGCTCATGTGTGTATAGTTCTCAAGCACAACCACTGTTATTACTGTGTGTATTATATTTAGCTCCGACTATATTAGTTAGTTATTTATATATTGTGTGACTTTATTGTTTTCACTGTGCTGTGTAATATTTCTTGTATACTGTCCAGGTCCATCTCACAAATGAGCTTTGTTCAATGATGTTCACCTAGTTAAATAAAGATTTTGATTGATTGATTGATTGAGTAGACACAACTTTTGGTGAATTACTCAGGTAAACTGGTCCACATGGCATTTATACGTGAGTCCTTAGTCAATAGTAAGGCCCAGGTACCTGAAGGAGCTCACAACTTCTAAGGGTGTACCGGATGAGGATACTAGGCGGAGTAGTAGGGTTCTAACTGATCCCAGAGTTCTTGGACCAAACAACATTACTTGTGTTTTCTTGTCATTCAGCAGTAGCCTATTGTCCTGTAGCCAGCTTTCCAGAATTGTAAAGTCCTCCTGCAGCTGCGGTCTGAGGAACGACATGCTGTTCAAGGACTTGTATAAGACAGCATCTTCAGCATACTGTAGATAGATAGAGAGATACACACACACACACACACACACACACACACACACACACAAAATGGTCTGACTCAAAATATGCTATTTAGCTTCTAGTATGAGGAAAATATGCTATTTATCTTCTAGTGTGAGAGAAATATGCTATTTATCTTCTAGCATGAGGGAAATATACTATTTATCTTCTAGTGTGAGGGAAATATGCTATTTATCTTCTAGTGTGAGGGAAATATTCTATTTATCTTCTAGTGTGAGAGAAATATGCTATTTATCTTCTAGTGTGAGGGAAATACACTATTTATCTTCTAGTGTGAGGGAAATATGCTATTTATCTCCTAGTTTGAGGAAAATGTGCTATTTATCTTTTAGTGTGAGGGAAATATTCTATTTATCTTCTAGTGTGAGGGAGCAGGACCATAACTCATAAGTGGCAGACCCATGAGTGACATATGAAAGTCCTGCCAACTCACAAGTGATGATAGACTGCCTATTTTGACTCAGTCCATTGTATATTTGATATACATACATACTAACATACTAACATACTATTTGCCAGCAGATTAGGCCTTATGGTCTATCAAGTCTGCTCGAACCTAGATCCTTAGTTGGGTGCCGAGACCCTCCCATCCCTTGTGCTCCAGAAACCCCTATCATCCATCCCCACCCCCCCGGGACAGGCCATCATCTGATACATCCACTTTCTGTGTCTGTCCCACCCTTTCTTAAAGCTCTCCACTGTGGATCTCTGAACCAGCTCACCAGGCAGAGCATTCCAAGGGTCCACCACCCTCTCAGTGAAAAACCTCCTCCTCTTTTCCCCCCTCACCCTTCCACCTTCCAACTTCAAACCATGATATATTCAACAGCAGTTACTCAATGCATGCACACTTCATCTAGAGGGTTCGATGACCAGTCTGGGGGTGGAAAGTCTGAAGTGGAGTTTGGGGGATGAGACAAGGAACAACAATTGGAAGAGGCCAGCAAGAGCTGACAAAAATTATTCTAGGTGCAGCAAGGTGGAAATGGCGGAGCTATGGAGGCAGACAAAATACTATATTATAGGGGCACAATAATGCTCCTATAGTTAGGGTTGAGTAGGATGTTTAATGTTAAATCTCAAAAGTTGCACCTTAATAGCTTCACCCCAATTCAAACAGAATTGCACTAAATTTTTATGTGTGGTCTGGGGGGGGGGGCAAGGTCTCTTGATCTTGTAAGTTTTGTGAAGGTCAGATGTCTGGATTCCAAAATCCAGATAGGGCAAAAAGTGGAAAAATCTGGGGGGGGGGGGTTGTTGTGTGTTTGCTCTTATCTGCAGCCCAGACAGTTTGTAATTTTGTTCTGAAGTTTTCATGATAGAAGAGGCTTGCCCTAGAGTGGTGGCTTTTATTGGTTTGGAAAAAAAATATTAATCTGTACCTGAGTTACAAGAACACTCTTTCCCCCTTCTTAGCAGGTTTCAGGAGGAATCATTCTACCATCTTCTCCCTGCTGCAGGTCACAGATTCCATCCTCTTGGGGATGGACCAGGGTCATATCACTGTGGCCATCTTTAAAGACTAGCTAAGGCTTTTGACTCTGTGTCCCGCTCTTTCTTCCTAAACAAGCTAGTCTCTGCTGGCTTGTCAGGCTCAACAGTAAACTGGTTTGATCCTACTTCTCTGACTGGCAACAGTCAGTTCAGGTAGGTGATGATCTCTCACCCCACTTCCCATCCCCGCTAGAGTCCCTCAAGGGTCCATACTTGACCTTATCCTATTCTTCCTTTTCATAAATGATCTCCCCTCTGTCTGCACCAACACTCACATCCACATGTATGCAGATAATACCATACTCTATGCCTTTGGACCATCACTTGCAGATGTGCAAGCTCCCCCACCAACATGATTTTAATAAAGTCCTGAGTTGAATTCAAGCCAACCAGCTCAAAGTTTACACTAAAAAAGTCTCCATAAGTTTTAGCACCAGACAAAAATTGGTTAGGCCTCAGACTCCACCTGTGTTCTCCACCCCCGATGGCCTCCCTCTTGAGGTAGTGCCTGAATTTAAATATCTAGGGATCTGGCTGGATGGCCACCTTGACTACGCCACTCACATTGATGCCATCTGCTCCAAGCTCTGCTTTAAGCTTGGGACCCTATATTAGAACAAAGACAGCCTGTCCCTTCCGATACACCATGAACTAATCTCCAAAATGATACTATCAGTATTTGACTATGCTGATATAGTCTACAGCACTGCCCCGCTGAGTCCTTCGTGAGGCTTGACACCCTCCTAAACTCATTCTGTTGCTTTGCTACAAACTCCCCCTTCCGTACTCACCACTGCTCTCTCTACTCCTCTCTCTTTATCACTTCCCTTTCCCTATCAATGTCTGATCCACAGTTTGGCCTTCACCGCTAAGTACTGGTTCGGGACCCTTCCCTTCTGTCTTTCCTCCTTTCTATCCCTTGCTAACCTATTCTCCTGTCCCCTGCACTCGAGGGACTTCTGCTCTTTCTCACTCCCACATCCCCACACTACATCTGGACTATCAACTTTTTCATACCGCATCCCTTTCCACTGGAATCATCTCTCCTCTCACATTTGCTCATGCCATTCCCTTCCTGCCTTCCAGTACCTGCTATGGCTCACTTCTGTACCACCTTGCTCTTGCCCTTCTAACTCTCTAGTCCCCCCACCTCAACCTTCCTAACTGCAGCCTGACTCTATGGCTCACCCAATTGACACATTACAGCTCTTTGACATTGTTTATTCCATCACTGTAACCTAGAACCGACTTATTGTTTTAAGCACTATGCCTCCTATGGTAGTGTTATTGATTTTTGCTGCCTGTTGTTTATAATTTTCCTATAGTTATTAATGTCTGGATTGTTGTCTTTGCTCTCTGTTTGTATATGTAATCCCCTTCTCCCCAGGTCACACCTGAAAATGAGCATCAGCTCAGTGTGCCTTTCCTGGTTACCAACTTTTGAAGAAAAAATAAATAAAATGTGAAATTTTGGTTCTAAGCATGCTCAGTAGGGTCTTTCATTTATATGTTTAATACAAAAGAAGAATTGTTGGCTAATCAAAGAAGAATCTTCTTCTTTTGTGAGCCAAAATTCTTCTTCTTTCATGATGAAAAAATCTTCTTTCGTATGGCAGCCATCTTGTTTCTGTTTTTTTTTATTTGAAAACTCGTAAAAATGATGCATTTCCATAGCACCAGCATCAGATCCTTCTAGCATCTCAGTTGGGAGCAGACTAGGTGGATCTTCCAGAGTTTGGCTTTATTACCTCTGGTTCCGAATGACATCACCGCCAGTTTTGATTGATCCTTGCAAAGAAGAGGAATGGTTAGTTTTATTCTTCAGGCTCTTGACCTTTTGCTTAGAAAGTAAAGTTTCAAGCCCAAAGTTTGATTGTCTCCCTAACTCTTGAATGCAGCAACATACAATCTTCATGCAAACATTTTTGAATTCTGCATTAAATCGGGAGTCTTTTAAGATACCGCTCATATTTCTAGGTTATGTATTTCCTGAGATAAGTTAATAGTGATTGTAACTCTAATTCTCAGCAAAGTATTTCAAAAAACAACTTGATATCTCTGTTTTTTATGTTTCAGGCTCTCAAATGAGGTAAGTCTTTCTCAGGTAGCATTTTAAAAAAGTCCTTAAAAGTCAAAAACTTCTTTCCAAGGACAGTTTCTTTAGTCTGTGAGCAGTGAACCATGAAGTCATGCTTTCTGAAACTGTTAAAGAAATCTTTCAGTCAGTGTAACACTTTTCTGCCACCGTGTACTCACTGAAAAAATCACATTTTTGGATTTGTCATGACAACAGCTTCAATTTAAGATCAAACGCCCTTATCTGACTCTTGTAGTTTTGACACTACATTTTTTTGTAAATAACAATGCTTGTAAAGTTGCTGCAGCCATAAACCTTAGTCATTTAATAGAGTAACAGGCCTTCTGTCAACTGATGTAATTTGGTGCATGCAGAATCAAAGATAATTTTGCAAGGAACAAAAGTCTTCTACTTCTGTTGAAGCTTATGTAAATTCAAAGATTCTTTTTTTTTTCTCTTCTTGAAGATAGCTGCTGTACTAAGCTGTACATTTCAATAAAAATGACATCTTGGCACGTAGTTAATATAGGAAGTTCTCTAGTCCTTATTTTGATAAACATGTTGCAAGCAAAGATGTAAAAGTGCAGGTAATATTACAGCATACAGAGGCCAGTTTTAGGGTAGTCCTCAGATTAAACAAAGAATTTTGTACAACTTTTTTTTTCATGTGCCACTTAGGCAGGGCATCTTCACCTTTTCAGAGTTCACCTAAGCAGTATTTTTCTTGCTTGTAGTGCTCATGTAGACAGGAATGATGACCAGATGCCTTAGTATGACCTCCCAATTACCATAATTAATAATTAAGCATTCATAAAAAATATAAAATAGTAATTAATATAATGTAAAATAATAAAATTATAATAAAATATTTTATAACTAAGTTTTGTTCCTACAACTGCACCATAAACCACATGAAGAGAGAGAGAGAGAGAGAGAGAGAGAGTGAAAGTACTCAATATGTATTCCCTGGAGGAAAGAAGGGAGAGGGGGATATGACAGAGACTTTCAAGTTGCTCAAGAGGGTAAACAAAGTTCAAGTGGACAGCATTTTTCAGAAAAAAAGATGTGCAAGAACAAGGGGTCACAATATGAGGCTAGAGGGGGGAGTCTTAGGGGCAACATGAGGAAGTAATTTTTCATGGACAGGGTGACAGATGCATGGAAGTTGTGGGAGCAAAAACAGTAAGGGAATTTAAGACTGCATGGAATAAACAGAAAGTGACCCTAGTGTTAGGAAAGAGGGGGTAAGCTTCAGATCAATTAAGATCTGAAGTGTAAGCAGCATGAGGGGGGTACTGCACTCCTGAGGTGCCGTCTTTCAGATGAGACATTAAACCGAGGTCCCATCTGCCTGTTCTGGTGGTAGTTCAGGTGGATGTTAAAGATCCCATGGCACTTCTCGAAAAGAGTAGGGGAATTTTATTAGGAAAAATATACAATACATCACAAAATATAGCACAACAGCGGTAATTCTCTCAAAATAATTCTTAATACATAGTAATTGTTGCAAGCCTGAGAATCATTCCAGATAATAAGCAAAATTAAGTAGGTTAGACACACTATAATAAAGGAGAAGTCAAATCATTCTATCCATGTAATATGTTTCCAATAATTGAAACAAAGTTGTCTCTCGAGGTTATCGTAATCCCAGAGTTTTTGTTTTACAATAGCTTGTTCTATTTGTCTTATTACAACAACATTAGGTACAATGGAATGTTGTATAGAAAATTTGCATCTAGTTTGCCACATATAATATTTGATACAAGCAAAGATCAGAGTCAATGTACTCGAGTGGTACTTCCACAAAACCCCAGAATAATCTCCTAAAACCAAATTTGATAGGCGATATGGCGAGCAATATTCCAGTTCCAACGAGAAGCTAAATCAGTCCAGAATTGAACAGCAAATGAACACTGTAAAAAGAAATGTTCTTGTGTTTCTATTAATCCAGTACATTCAGGTCTGATGCACTGGCATTCAGTAGTAGGTTTATGCTTCAAATTTCCTTTGACCCCAAGTTTGCCATGACAGCTAAGTCATTGAGCATCCCATATGCGTAATGGAAGTCTACTATCAGTAAGGGTTTTTAAAGCTTGTGATACTTTAGAAGGTACACACATTGGAAAATCAAGTTGTACAAAAAAAAACATTACCCATAATCTCAGAATAAAAATATTTCCTAGAAATTCCCTGTAGCTGAGTTTTGCCAACTTCCACTCTCGTAGTTTTTTAATTGCAGAAACTGCAAAGCCTGGAATATCTGATATAGATGTCAGCTTTGGTATACCTCCCCCTTCCCATTTTTTCATAAAGGAGTGAAATAAATTTTGAGTCCAAACATTCCAGGGGTGAGATGCAGTGGAATCAGGGATTTGAAAGGAAGACAACATAAAGATGGAATGGTAAAATACTAAAGGGTTAATCATCCCGAAGCACCCTTGTGAGATGGGTAGATAAGTAAAAGTTTATTTTATGGGGTTTAACCTGCTTCCCCAAACCATTTGATAAAAACAGCTAAATAATCTCGTTTCCAAAGAGGTTAGAATGGGAAAAACATAACTGATGTATAAAAAAACAGGAAGTAGAAATTTTTTGATTATCAAGACTCTTTTCCTTTTTGAAAAACACATGATTTCCATTGATGGACTTTCCATTCACCCACCTCTATCTGCCTTTCCCAGTTTCTGTAAGCCATATCCTGTCCCCCAAAAGAAATACCTAAAATTGGAGCTGTATTAGAAATTGAAACCTCCCCAATGGTTAGGCTAGGTGTAGCACTGCCTATTGCAAGACCCACACATTTCTCAGTGTTTAGAAAAGTACCATTTGTTGCTGAGAATGAGTCAAATTTCTATAATGCAACCTGTCCTGATGGGGCATCCTTTATGAGTAAACAAATATCGTCTGCATAGGCTGATATCTTTTGTTCAGGAATAGATAAAGAGGGAGTCAGTCCTCATATGTGGTGATCAGAAACAATTTCTCTAATAATGGGATCTAGTATGAAAGTATATAACAAATGGCTAATGAGGCATCCTTGCTGGACCCCTTGTTTTAGTTTAACCCTTGTACCCATTAAATTGTTCATAGAGGGGTAAAGTGTTGCATCAGCATACAATATGTTTAAGTAATCAACAAAATTTGGGGAAATACCATATTTGGATAAAACTTGAAATAAAAAAAACATGTGAAACTCTGTCAAAAGCCTTAGACTGATCCAAATCCAGCACATACCCTGACAGTTTGTTTTGGTTTCCGTATTCACAAATGTCCCGTAACAAACAGACATTTTGTTGTATTGATCTCTGAGGTATTGAACAGATTTGGGCAGGATGGATCACTATTTGAGCAGCGGCCTGTAGACGTTTACAAAGGATTGAGGAACGAATCTTGTAGTCAGTATTAACCAAACTGATCAGTCTCCAATTACCCAAGGAAGTACAATCCCCTTTTCTGTATAAAAATGTAATTAAGGCAGAATTAAAATTATGAGCTCCTGTTCCAAATTGTAGGATATCATTATAAAAGAAAGGCAAAATGTTACTTAGGTCATCTTTAAATGCCTTATAGAACTCATTTGTTATGCCATCTTCTCCAGGTGATATTCTATTTTTTAAAGCATTTATAGTAGTGAGAACTTCAGATCTTGTAATTGGGACATCTAATGTATGTAAGATTGACTCCAGAATAGTAGGAATGGAAAAATGAAAAACATCATCCCATACAGCAGTTGAATTATAAGGGGTGCTAAAAAGTGCCGTTAAATATTGATCAGTTAGTACCAACATTTCTATATCTGTGTTCAGAACCTGGCCCGTTGAATCTTTTAGACCCGTCATTAGTTTTTTCTCTAATTTATGTTTACAGGTGGCATATGGATCTTTAAAAGGTTGTTACTGTGTACCAAACTGCATCTCAGCAAACATAGAGGCTGCACTATCATATTGAAATTGCCTCATTTTTTTGGTATCATCCAATTGTTTTTGAATATTGGTGTCTGCTACCTGAGGGTGCGACAATAATTTGTAATACTGACTCCGAAACTGTAGATATTGTAAATAATCAGAATTGCTTTTGTGTGTGCCATGTTTAATAAAAAAAATCCCTTATAACGGATTTCGTATCGAACCACCAGGAAGGCCAGTCATCATACATGTCAGCAACTGTCTGGAATGCAATAGATATCTCAATTGTGTTAAAACAATCTCTTCGTCCAGTAGCTAAGAATTCAATTTCCATCATCTCTGGTAGGACGGAAATCTAGGTGGAATATGGCTAAGTCCCAGCTGACAAATCAAAACCTTATGATCAGAGAATTCACAAGGATGGAGTAAGAAAACCTGTGCAACCAAATGCTTGGAAATAAAAAAATAATCAATTCTGGTGGAAAAGGCGGCTCTCAGATAGGTGCTACCTCCACTCTTGTGTAAGGATCTAAAACTGTCTACAAGTCCTGCAGCCTTAACAGTGTTCTGCAACACATGGGAGTCACAATAAATTTTTTGTTGCATATTGCCCTTAATATGCAAGTCTAAGCTGCAGTTCATATCACCTCCCCAGACTATATGCTTAGAGGTAAAAAGATAGGGTTTAATCTGGTGAAATAGATCTACCCTAGCAGTTTTAAGTTTTGGAGCATAAGTATTGATTAATCTGAAAGAATATCCTTTATAAATGCAATCAAGAACTAAGGCCCTGCCAGGTATCAAATCAATAAGTTTAGTGACCTGTGCGGCTGTGTGGTTAAAGAGGATTCCCACCCCATCTGCAGTATCTGGGCTGAAGGACCAAAAAGAGGGACCCTCCCACCAAGCTTTTTGGGCCTGAGCAACATCAGTCAAGTTTGAGAATCTGCTTCCCTGTAAAAAAATATCTGCTTGCAGTTCTTTACAGTACATCAGACAAATCAATTTTCTTTTATAGTTCTTAATGCTGCAGCAATTCAAGGATACCATTTTCAGACTTGCCATTTAAAAGTTAAGGAGGCGGCAAGGGTTTGTCCTGTTTCATTTTTTTCCCTTTGTTTTCTTAGAGTCCAGAAGATCCCTGTCACCCTCCTCATTTAGTTCCATGTCAAATAAGACTTCTGACCTAAATGAGGCCTCAGAGCCAGAATCCCCCCCTCCAAATCTGCAAGGATTTGGAAAGCATTTTGAGTTGGGCAGGAAGATTTACCCCCTTTTAGTCTACTAGCAGACCTAGTTACTCTTCTAGGGTGAGGAGTCTGAAAGTCAGAAATATGTGAAGGCACTGTAGAAGTGTGGGATTGTAACTGAGTAAGGCCTGGTGTAATATGTGCATCTTGTTTTTGAGTATCAGTGGGTGTGTCTGATTGTGAGCTGCAGGACTAGGCCTTGATGCCTCCTCTCCCCCCCTCAGGAGGCCGTGAAGTGGAATCTTGTGAAGTATGTTTTGCACTCCTAGCCTCCTGATTCCCTAGATCATGTTCCTCAGCTGGTGTACCTTGTGTAGGGGTCTAGATCTCACCTGGCCTTGTTTATCAGGTGCTCTTTATCAAGGACCCCCTGTCTATTCTGTCCTGCCCAAGGACACTGATGATAGGCATGGCCAGTCTCATCACACAAGTTACATTTAAAAACATTTCTACCATGGTCCATTTCCCCACATAAGGCACATTTAACTTTGTTACAGGCGCTACTTAAATGACGCCTGCTCCCACACTTATAGCAGGCCTTGGGTTGCCCAGGGTAGAAGCAGACAGCTATGTCCTTCCCCAGAAAAAAACTATTGGGGATGTGAAGAACATCATTCTCAATTATATGCAGCTTTAACCTTAAAGGGAGGGAGCAATCTTAGATCTGGTACTCTCAAATGGGGACGGAGAAAGAATCTCAGATTTAGAAGTGGGTAGCCATCTGGGAACAAGCGACCACCAAACAGTGTGGTTCACGATAAACACAGCCATACAATCAAGCCATACAAAAGCAAGAGTATTGGACTTTAGGAGGGCTGACTTTGGGAAAATGAGAGAGTGCCTCAGAAAAGCACTAGCAAACAGGCAAGAAGGAGGGGTGGAGGAACAATGGAGAGTAATCAAAACAGCCATCACACAGGCAACAAGCCTTTGTGTAAAGCAAATCAACAAAACACAACGAAGGAAAAAACTGCTATGGTTCTCAAAAGAGGTGGCAGGGAAGGTTAAGGAGTAAAGGATAGCATTCAGGAAATATAAGGAAACATAGAAGGAGCAGGACAGAGAACTTTATCAGTTAAAGCAGAAAGAGGCTGGGAAGGCAGTCAGAATAGCAAAGGCCCAAATCGAGGAAAGGATAGCCAACTCTGTTAAGAAGGGGGATAAGACCTTTTATAGGTACATTAGGGAGTGAAGAAAGACCAAAGGAGGGATACTGAGGCTTAATAAAGGGGAGGGAATGTGGGTAGAGGGTGACAATGAAAAAGCAGGGATACTGAATGAATATTTCTGCTCAGTATTCACAAAGGAAGAGGAGGGGGAGGTACCTAAACCAAACAAGAGAAACACTCTGAAGATGAGAGTCGATACCAGTCCATTTACAGAAAAAAGGGTTCTGAAAGAACTAATAAAATTGAAGATGGACAAAGCAATGGGGCCTGATGGGATTCACCCAAGAATTCTAAAAGAACTAAGGGCAGATCTAATGACACCACTGACTACTATCTTTAACAAATCATGGGAGGATTGGGTGGTACCTGAGGACTGGAGAAGGGCAGATGTGATTACTCTTCACAAAAGTGGGAGCAGGACAGAGGCAGGAAACTACAGACCAGTTAGTTTGACCTCAGTGGTAGGTAAAATGATGGAATCACTTCTGAAGGAAAGAATTGTTGAATACCTAGAGGCCAGTGGGGCACAGGACCCAAGGCAGCATGGATTCACAATGGGAAGGTCGTGTCAGATGAATCTAATAGATTTCTTTGACTGGGTGACCAAAGTAGTAGACCAAGGAGGGGCTGTGGACATGGCTTACCTAGATTTTAGCAAGGCATTTGATACAGTCCCACACAAAAGATTAATACACAAGTTAGCCAGGCTTGGAGTGGGTCCCAAGGTGGTAGCCTGGATAAAAAAAATTGGTTAGACAACAGGACGTAAAGGGTAGTAGTAAATGGAGTCCACAGTGAAGAAAGGATAGTTACTAGCGGGTACCGCAGGGTTCAGTACTGGAACCGGTCCTTTTTAATGTCTTCATAAGTGACATTGCAGAGGAACTGGAAGGAAAAGTATGTCTCTTTGCAGATGACACAAAGATCTGCAACAGGGTTGATACACAAGATGGAGTGGAAAAGATGAGAAGGGACTTGGCAAGGTTGGAGGAATGGTCAAATGTATGGCAGCTCAGATTCAGTGCAAAGAAGTGCAAGGTAATGCACCTGGAAAGCAAAAACTCAGGGCAAGAGTACACAATGGGGGGTGAGATTTTGACAACAGTAAAAATGGAAGGGACCTGGGGGTAATTATACCAGATGACCTAAAGGTGGGCAAGCAATGTGAGAAGGCAGTAAGAAAGGCTGGGGGGATACTGGGAAACATAGGGAGAGGCATCAATAGTAGAAAACAGGAAGTTGTTATCCCTCTGTACAGACAGTTGGTGAGACCCCATCTGGAGTACTGTGTGCAGTTTGGAGACCCCATCTCTGCAAAGACATAGACAGAGTGGAGGCTGTCCAGAGGAGGCAACAAAATGGTGCAGGGTCTGCACCAGAAGACATACAAAGAAAGACTAAAGGAGCTTAATATGTATACCCTTGAGGAAAGGAGGAGAGGGGACATGATAGAAACTTTCAAGTACCTCAAGGGAATCAACAAAGTCCAAGAGGGTGGCATCTTTCAGAAAAAGAGATGTGCAAGAACAAGGGGCACAATTTGAAGATAGAGGGGATGGCTCAGAGGTAATTTGAGGAAGTATTTTTTCACAGAGAGGGTTGTGGGTGCATGGAACAGCCTCCCTGAGGAGGTCGTGGAGTCAAGAACAGTGGAGGAATTCAAGAATGCATGGGACAGACATAAGGCAGTCCTAGTGGGGGTAGGAGGAAGTAAGCTGTTGGTTAATTAGGATCTGCAGTTTATCTGTTAGGTAGGAAAATGGGCAGACTAGGTGGGCCAAGCGGTCCTTATCTGCCGTCAAATTCTATGTTTCTATGTTTCTAAAGTACCAAGCCCCTGTCCAGATGCCCTCTGTGTCAATGATAGGCTCAGGAGGCCCCAATACAGTACATTTTTTTTCCAGCCAATATTGTATATCCCCCACATTAATCCCCTCATTTCAAAACATTACATTGACTGTTTTAAATAAAGGTTTCATTATGGGACTTGCCCCAAATGGGAGCCATAAAGGCAAAGATTTATAGGATTCAAATTTGTGCCCAAACTTCTCTAAGCCTGAAAAATGCTTAAAACTTATGTCGAAAGTGTCCTCTCCCCTTATGTTAATTAATGCATAGATTTCCGATGCCAAAAAGTTCATAAATTCTTTTAAAAGTCTTTTCGCAACATAAGTCCTATCAGGGTGCTCCGACAAGCTGCCTCGATATCTTAATCGGACCGTGTTCCTACAAGGAGCCTGTTCCAGTTTATTGTTTCGGATGAGATCTGAAAATCTAGGACTTCGTTTGGTATCGTCCTTCTGCAGGGAGGGAGGTAGAGATGATTGCGGGGACCTCGGAAAAGGAGATATCATCACAGTTAGCAGCCCCTGTAGAAGCAGAACCCACATCATTAACAGTACGAGGAGGAGAGTGCTGACCTGATATAGATGCCTCCTATTGTCCTTCTGTAGAAATCTGATTGACCGAGGATGTCGGGGGAAGAAAAAGATATCCAATTCAGGTCCGGGATCCAGAGACCGTCAGCTTGCTGCAGCCACCCTGCTTGAGTCAGAGTGGAGTCTTTCGTCCTTGGTTGTTGATTGTCAGAAGTCTGTGTTTGCAGTTGAGCTCCATCAGGCTTTCCAAGCGGTGGAAAAACTTCCACATTCTGGCAATCAGCTGAAAGTATGACGCGCTCAGCATCAGAGGTTTGCAGCTCGCTAGGCAAGCGTGTCCAAAGAGTTTCTGATGTAGTTTCAGCCCAGTCCAGTGATTCTGTAGTAGGAAATAAAGTAATATCCATAGTCGGGATCTCACCATCACTTAATTCAGGTTGCACAGCTCCCACTGCACGCTCTCGGGCATGCAAATCACCATGTAGTTTCTCCTGCTCACTCTGGGGTAAGCAATTCTCCAATAATTCCATCTCACTCTCTTCAGTAATTTGCAGAGCTACAGTCTGCACAACCTTCTCCTCTGCTTGTCCAGTACCATCTGCCATCACTGCAAGCAGCACAGCATCTCCCTCTACAGCAGCGTTGGGGAATTTCCCTGGTGCCCTGGCCAAATTTCCCCACATTCACAAAAATACCACTAACAGCTTAATCTGGTTCGAGGTCAGTTGGCATTCATCTGTATCCCCCTCCCCGGGGTCGTGCCTGAAAATAGGCAGAATGTGTTTAGTGCACTTACCCGGTCAACAAAAACTACATAAATAAATAAATGGACAGACTAGGTGGGCCAAGCGGTCTTTATCCGCCTTCAAATTCTATGTTTTTATGTTTCACTGGAGACAAAACAAACAAATGGATCTAGCTAAATAGACTCCATTTACCTCCATTCTGGAGTTTGTTTTCCAAAAAACAGCCCCAAAATATGGTTTTGGTACATCCCAAGACTCCTTACCGAGGCTTGCTATGTGAGCTGAAATTTTTGTTTCGTGAGTCTCACGAAAGAAGACTGCCATCTCACAAACAAAGAATCTTGGCTCATGAAAGAAGATGGTGGAACTTCATTTTTCTTTCACAGTTCTTTCATAAGTCATAACAGAACTCACAATAAAAGATTTTCTGTTCCGGAAAGAAAATGGAGGGATTTCATTTTTTTTACTTGTTTTGTGAATCGACCTCCCTCTTTCATGAGTCACTAAAGAAATCATGAAGGACAAAGGTTGGCTCATGAAAGAACTATGAAAAAAACTAAGTCCCACCATCTTCTTTTGTGAGCCAAGATTCCTCTTTTGTGAGGTATTTCATGATTCACAAAAGAGAAAGGTTGGGTCATGAAAGAAGAGTGTGGCACTTAATGGAGAACTGTGCTGAATTTAGAAGTCATTTATTTCCCAGTGGAAGCTATTTTTTAAATACTGGTTCAAATTCTGTTATTGGTCTAGCTATCCAGGCTTTTTAGCTAGTCTAGTAGGTGTTTTAGATTTACATGCTACTGGTAAGAACCATTTTAGAATTGTATGATCAAAGTTATGTCCCTGTTCTACTCTTCTGTTGTTGGCACAATGCATTCATGTTCTATTACATACTCTGTGGCTGAGAGGGACATAAACTACATCATACAGTTCTAAAATGGCCCTTAACACCAGAGTGCAAAGCAAAAACACCCATTGAGGTTACTAAAAGGCATGTATAGATGGAACAATTACAGACATTTAATCAGTACTTAAAAACAGTTTCTATTGGAAAATATGACTTACAGGTTCAGTGCAGTTCTCCTTTAATGTTTTTTTCACAGTTCTTTCATGAGTCATACAAAAGAACAATTGTTCTATCATCTGCTCTCACAAAAGAACTATCCGTGACTGGGACTTCTATCTATCTATCTATCTATCTATCTATCTATCTATCTATCTATCTATCTATCTATCTATCTATCTGTCTGTCTTTACTGTCTGTTTATCTATCTATTTGTCTGTCTGTCTATCTACCTATCTATTTTATTATTTTTGTTACAGCAGACTGGGGTGCCCACACCAGTACCACTTCTTTCTCCACCCTCCATTTCACATCACCCCCCATCCTTTCCAATGTTTACATTTTAAGTAGTGTAAGCAGATTTGGGTGCTCACCCCTAATACTACTTCCCTTGCCCCTTCCCCTCCAGGATGCCTTCTCCCTTTGTTTAATATATGTGGTGGCACAAGGGTGCCCACCCCCAGTTCTGCCGAAGATCATCCTGATACTGGAGTGCCCTATCTTCAGTGTTGGCTTTAGTCCCCCTACAATAAAGAAAACTGCCCCTCATTGATCTGTAGCATCCACCACCCCCACACAAATATGCCCTCACTCACATGAACATGTCCCACAACATGTTAAGCCTAGTTCTTAATATCAAAACAGCAGGACCTTCTTGAAATGTGAAGCCACAGCTGGAGTCATGCTGCTGGCTCCAATTACAGCAGTGAGTTGCTGTTCCCCTGATCTGTCAGTCTCTCTCTCTGCATCTGTCATTCACTCTACCTATCATCTATTTTTTAATCTTTTTTCAGCAGACTGGGGTGCCCACCCCCGGTACTGCTTCTTTCTCTGCCTTCCACTCCAGATTGGCGGCCCCTCCTTTCCAATTTTTTAAGTAGTCTAAGTGGCCTAGGGTGCCCATCCCAGTACCACTTCTCTTGCTCCCCTCCAGATTTCCACCCCCCCTTTGTTTAAAGAGCACCTTTCATGCACTCTACTCTCAGCCCCAAAGGAAGCTTACCTGCCTCTGAGTTTGCCACAGTATAAAAACATTTTAATATGGTGCCATTGTTGGGAATGGAGGGATCATATTTTTGGCTCTGAGAAGATGAGCCGCATATCACATTCACTTCCCAGTTTGTAGATACACCCCATGTTGTTTCCTATTCTAACATCATAATAGCACGCCCCCACGTTAACACATTGTGATGTCAGAACAGGGAAGTTTTTTTATACTGCAGTGAACTCAGAGGCAGATAAGCTTCCTTTGGGGCTGGGAGGGGGGCATATTGTAATTGAGAATGAAAGGTGCTCTTTAATATACGTGAT
The DNA here is from genome assembly GCA_016271365.2 of Neoceratodus forsteri. NCBI lineage: Eukaryota > Metazoa > Chordata > Ceratodontiformes > Ceratodontidae > Neoceratodus > Neoceratodus forsteri. The sequence goes on along the minus strand of CM028138.1, from coordinate 225,235,522 downwards.
GGCACCAGGGTGTCACCCCCAGTTCCACCAAAGATTGTCCTGACACTGGCATGCCCAATCCCCAATGTCAGTTTCAGGTCCCCTATAATAAAGAAAACTGTCCCTCGTACATCTTTTTTTTACTTGAAAAAAAAAAGAAAACAGTACATTAGCAATTTTCCCCTCACACCACAGTCCCATAACAAGTCACCAAAAGCAAATACTGCATGGTAAAAACCCTGCCGTGAAAACAGTGGAAGTCAAAAACATGCATTCAGAATACTGCTGAGAATTTGTTTTCCAGTGGTATTTACTATTACAACACCACACCACACCACCATGGACCACCACTCAAGTGAAAAGTTTAAACTTACATTTTTTTGTGTTCTTCCGGTGTATTCTACATGTGCAGTTTTGACTTTCACTGTTTTTGCCATGTGGTTCCTGACCATGCTGTACTTGTTTTCAGTGACTTGTCATGATGTGCCACACTTCCACCCACCCCACCTTGACCTCCCCAGTCAGCACCCACCACCCCTCCACACATACACCCTCACTCCCTTGAACATGTCCCACAACACGGTCACCACATTCCCAATAAGAGAATAGCAGGACTTCCTTGAAATGTGAAGCCACAGCTGGAGTCATGCTGCCAGCTCAATTACAGCAGTGAGCCGCTGATTCCTTGATCTGTCTGTCTCTTTCTGTTTCTTGCTCTATCTGTCTATATGGCTGTCTGTCTGTCTATCTCTCTATCTCTCTGTCTGTCCATCCATTTGTCTGTCTGTCTGTCTGTCTGTCTGTCTGTCTGTCTATCTATCTATCTATCTATCTATCTATCTATCTATCTATCTAAACAGACAAGGATGCCCACCCCCAGTACAGCTTCTTTCTCTCCCCTTCCCTCCAGGTCACATGCCCCCCCTTTCCTGTGTTTCATTTTTAAGAAGTGTAAATGAACTGGGGTGCCCAGTCCCAGTACTGCTTCTCTTGCCCTTCCTCTCTCCAGGTAGCCCTTTCTGTTTAAAATAGATGGCAGCACCAGAGTGTCCACCACCAGTGTCAGCTTCTGTCCCCCTACAATAAAGAAAACCATCCCTCACTGATCTTTTTTTGGGGGGGATTTTAACCTGAAAAAAGAAAATGGCCCATTGGTGATTTCACTCCCAAGCTTACCCTCCACCAGCACCACCACAGCACAGCCTCAACATACCACTCACCTGAACATGTCCACGAAGCAGATCCACTCATCACTCGAAGATGTGTCTTGCTGCTGGACATCAGCAACTGCAATATGACAAAATAAGGTAAGTGCAGTTTCATGTATTTAAATGGGGTTTAAACTTATATTCACAGTACACTTACCTTATTTTCTCATACCGCATTTGCTGGTTCCAGCAGCAAGACATTCTTTGATCAAAGTGGATCTACATTGTTGGATATGTTCAGGCAAGTAAGGGTGTGTGTGTGGAGGGTGTGGGGTGGTGGGTGCTGAGTGGGGAGTCAGGGTGGTGTGGGGGGTAGATCACCGATGCACTGTTTTCTTCTTTTGGAGCCAGAATTTGGTGTTTATGTCTCATACCTGTGGCAAAAGAGGTAAGGCCACTCAGGGGCCTGTGCTTCTGCAGATAGAAGCACTGTTGCAATTTTGGTATCATGGATTTTGTGGCTCCCACATTTCAGCAGCCAAAGGTCAGTGTGTATTGTATATCTTACACTTGTGGCTACAGCAGTGCAGGCCCATCAAGTGTGTGTATGTCTTACAGTGTGTATAAGTACCTGGAGCTACAGACGTGCTGGCTCCTTACAGGCCTGCACTTCTGCAGACAAAAGAACTTTTGTAATTTGGGTATCATGGATTTATATCCGTAGCTGCAGGGGTCTGTGCTTCGGCTTACAGAAGCACTGTTGTCATTTGAGTATCCTGGATTTCTGTCTGCAGTGACAAGTGAGTGTGGATGTCTTGTGGGTGTATGTGCCACAGATACAAATCCACAAAGGTAGCACTTCAGTGCTACTGCATTTGTGTCATCTGGAAACAGTTGTATGCTGTTTGTCTTGCCTGATGGTGGCTATCTATGGTTGGGTGCATGAGCCTGTCCTTTTGCTGCTGGGGGGGGTTGCATGAGCCTGTCCTTTTGCTGCTGGGGGCTTGCATGAGCCTGTCCTTTTGCTGCTGGGGGTTGCATGAGCCTGTCCTTTTGCTGTTTGGGGGTTAGTGTTAGAATCCCTAACACCACATTTCCCTACTTTAGTTTTTTAGATTGAACCCTAACTGGTGCATTAACACAATGTTTTGCAATGAATGCACACACACACACACACATATATATATATATATATATATATATATATATATATAATAGCATGATGATAGCACCACTATATTTAGGGTTGAGCAGGGGTTTCTATGTTAAACCTCAAATTTTGAACTTTAATATTTTCAAAATTGTTCCACAGATTTGCACAACATTTTGCATGCGCAGTCTTGTGGGGGTAGATCTCTTGACAGGACAAGTTTAGTTCCAGTCAGATGTGCAGATTCTGAGATACGAATAGCATAAAAATGTAAAAAATCAGTTTTTTGCTGTTTTTTTCCCCATCACCATGCGCCCAGTTTGGAATTTTGGTCTGTAATTATCAGGGTAGAAAGGGCTTGGCCATAGATGTGCCTTTTGCTGATTTGGTGAAAAAATATTTAATCTGTTCCAAAATTATTAAATTTTAACATTTCAGTTTCTGAGCATGCTCAGTATAGTCTTTTGGCTGGATGTTTGGAACAAAAGAAATAATTTGGTCTGTATAAAAAGGGATCCTTTTTCATTTGGGGCCAATCCTTTTTTGTGAGAGGAAAAATCCTTTTTTGTTTGCTGCCATCTTGTTTTCCATTTTTCTTTAAAAAATAAATAAATTCAAAACCCACAAAAATTACATCCCCATAATTTATATATATTTCCCTGGTGTCTAGTTGCCAAACATGTTTGGTGTCAAAGTATACAAAAATGGCCAAGTTATGCACCAAAGTTGAAAACCCCTATTGAAATACATTGAACTGCATTTACCTTAGTTTCTCATATTGTAGTCGCTGGTTACAGCAACAAGATGTGTCTTCAATGGGAGAGTGGATTTTCACCCTGAGACCTGTTCAGCTGAGTGAGGGTGTATGTGTGTGGGGGGGTGCTGAGTGGGAGGTCAAGGTGAAGGGGTCAGATCAGCAAGGAACTGTTTTCTTGTTTACAGATTTAAACATCAAGGGATCATTTTCTTTATTATAGGCAAGACAGCCATTGAGGGGTGCAACTAGACACCAGGGATACAATAATATGGGGACAGTGATCAGAGGGGTGAGGTACCACTAGACACCAAGAAAACAATGAAAAATATGGATGCAGGGATCAGATTGTGGGGGGGCACTAGACAACAGGGAGAAACATAAAATATAAATATTTAAAAAACTACGGAAACACAGAGAGGGCAATCAGAGGGTGGGGGGCACCACTAGATACCAGGGATAAAATCCTGTTACCACAGGACAGAGATCAGAGTGTGGGGGAGTACCACTAGACACCAGGAAAACATGCCTGCAAGCCAGAAAAAATTTTTCCTCACAAAAAAGGATCTTTTTTCATCACTAGTGACACAAAAGGAAAAGCTTTTTTTGTATCATGAGTGACAAAAAAAGATTAATAATCTTAAAAAAACAACATTGCAAGGGCATTTCTAAAACAGTTAAGTGCAGAATCTAGCTAAGGGATCCTGATAAGCAAGGTATATGTGCTGGTCGCTTTCCAGAATGTCATTTTTGTGGTTTTCCAAATTTAAATTTTTAGAGGAAATTGTAAAACAAGATGGTGGCATATCAAAAAGCTCATGGAAAGCCTCACGAAAAAGGGTTCCCATACAAAACATTACTCAGCTATTCTGAAGTACTGACTGAGTATGCTCAGAACCCAAATTTTTAAAGTGTAATAACTTTGGAACAGATTAATATTTTTTCACCAAACCAAAGAAAATAAATTATGTTGGCCAAGCCCTTTCTACCCTGAACATTGCAGACCAGCATTCCAAACCATCTGGGTACTATACGATGCCAAAAGAAAAAAGCCCAGCAAAAAACTTTGGTTGTCTGTGTTTTTTCACTATCCCCATCTCAGAATCTGCACATCCAGCCAGACTGAAACTTGACACGTTGTGTGATCTATCCCATGAGACTGTACATGCAAAATTTTGTGTCAATCTGTTGAATGGTTGCAAGGTTATTAAATTAAAAAACTGGGGTTTAACATTTAAGTGCCTGCTCAACTCTAACTATAGTGGTACTACCGCACCCCTATAATATATATATTTTTTCTTTGCAAAAAACTGTGTTAATGCATTAGTTAGAGATCAAGTTAATGCCACAAAAGTAGGCAAATGTGGTGTTAGGGGTTCCAACCCTCACTTCCCACTCCCCACCCCCAAACAGAAAGAAAGAAAAACATTACAGTATTGGATTTTCGGAGTCTTGGTGAAACAGTGGTAGGGTCTTGCTTAGGGTTGTCAACAATAATGCTTACCTCTCCCCCCACCAGCCAATATCCTCCTGTCTGAAGCATAATGTACAGCTTCAAGCCAGTGCCTCACAGTAATACACTCTTCAAAGTTAGATGAGTATGTCTCGCCACATGTTGACAACAGAATCTGTTTTAGCTTTCTTCACACAAGGACCTGAATAAAGAAATTAGATCATGTCTGACCTTGTTTGCTCAGGGGAGGGGTGGGAATTATGGTTGACATCCCCAAGGAAGACCCCGCCACTGATTCGCCAAGACTCCGGTGACTCAAAACCCTAATGTTTTTTCCTTTTTCTGCTTGGGGGTGAGGTGAGGTGAGGAGTTAGGGTTGGAAACCCTAATGCAACATTTCTCTATTTTGTGGTGTTAACTTCAAAACTAACTGGTGCATTAATGCAGGGATGGCTGGCTGAGCTAGGAGGTGGAGGGAAATAAAAACGTAGATAGATAGATAGACAGACATAAGACAAAGAGACAGACAGACAGCTAGAGAAGACAGATCAAGACGAAAGAGACATCAGCATCGCCGACTCACTGCTAGCAGTACAGCTGGCAGTACATTTCCATCACGGCTGTAGATGTTAGGAAACTCCCACTGTTCTCATACAGGGAACATGGGTGAATGGCTCTTCTCACTAGCTGTGCATCCTGGATATTAGGGTGCTCCGAAAAGATATTTCTGGCAATTTAAAAAAAACACCAGAATCTAGCTGAATAAGTTCTGTTTAGCTAGGTTCAGGTTATGTATTTGCCAACGCTGAGCAGTTTCCGAGGGTGAGGGGGATGGGGTGGGGCAGCTGCAATGTAGGGGTACTAGCTGTGCATTTGAGCAGACTTGATAGACCACGAGGCCTGTTTCTGCTGGCAAGTTTCATATGTTCGTATGTTTTTTGTTCTTGGAGGGGAAAAAACAAGACAGTGGCCATCATGACCAGAGATTTTACATTTGGGTTGTGTGAAATAAGTGGTAAGAAAACTAAAAGCTCTTGCAACAGAGAATGTTTTTTGGGTAGTATCAGAGGGTTTTCCAAAACCCCTACTGAGCATGCTCCAAAAAAAAAAATCCTTAGAACTTTGGAACCATTTAATATTTTTTCAGAAACCATTTAAAAGGTATTAGCTTTGCAGAGGCTGCTTCTACCCTAAAGGTTTTGGGAAAAAATTCCATTCCATCTAGGTTGTAGGTGAGGGCAAAAAAAAAAGTATTAAGTATAGGAAAAAAATTTAGACATTAAAAATCACATATGCAGATCTCAGAAACCACACAAACTGCAATAATGAAACATTCCAGATATTGAGACTCTGCCTCCCAGATAAAAAATGCCAAATGTGGAACAATTTTGTTGAATGCCAGCAAAGCTTTTAAGGTGCAAAGTTAAGGATTTAACGTAGAAACTCTTGGTTAACTGTAACTATACTGGCTCTACTGCACCAGTATAATGTTATAGGGACGTGGTAGCACCCCTATAGTTATGGTTAAATAGGGTGTTCATATTTAAATCCCAAATTTTGCAAATTATTAGGTTTGATGAAATTAGCTGAAATGTTGCATGTGTTGTCTAGGAAGCAAGGTCTAATTCTGTGGAAAGTTTTGTGATGGCAGCTTGCGTGGTTTCTGAGATCTAGATATGTCATTTTCCTGTAGATGTCTAATTTTTTTCTTCACTTTCATCTAATTTAATTTTATTATTTACCCTGGAAAAACACATTGAGCAATATTGCCCTTTTTCAAGTGCAACCAGCATTTACAAAATAAAATACAGTACATGATATAAAACACATTGAGTGGGATATTCAAAGAGGTTGCACCATGTGCAACCCACCAATGTGCACCGGCATGATATTCAAAGGGGCTAGTTGTGCTGCGCAACTCCCCGATGCACCACAGCACACCAGTAATGTATGCGGTGCAGGTGTGGGGGGCATGCCAATGCATATGCGGCACATCACGATATTCAGCCCGGGATGTGCGGTACATATGCTGACACATACCCACCTTGTGCTGCACAGGGGGGCACAAAGTTGTGCCTGGTGAAACCTGGAGCAAGTCCTGGCCACCCACAGGTGAGCTGCCATATTGCAAGGTGCAACACGGCAGCCGCCTGCTGTGGGTGGCCACCCAACCACCCAGGACACAGTCCATGAGCCCCCTGTCCAGGGGGCATTTTCCCCCCCGCCTGATCACGGGCATGTGTAGATACAATCCCTGGTGGTCCAGTGGACCTCTATCCCTTGTCTGATTGTGGGCATGTGTAGATATATTCCCTGGTGGTCCAGTGGACCAATCCCCATCGCCCAATCACGGGCATACCATACATAGCCCTGGGGGTCCAGTGGACAACCCCCAGCACCGATTGTGGGCATAGGTTTAAACCCTAGTGGTTCAGTTACCCCCTCCCCAGTGTCCCCTGCCACCCTACACCCCCCAGTCAGTGGTGGGCAGCAGCTCCCCACCCTCAAGCCACCCGGCCACCTGTCAACTGACAGCATACAGTAGGGCTGTATGCCTATTGGTCCACTGCATGGGCCAATAGGCTTGCAGACCATACTGTACTACACAGTCCCTGGTTGTGAATGAAGACTCATTCACAATTCAGGACTGTGTAGTACAGTATGGTCTGCATGCCCATTGGCCCATGCAGTGGCCCAATAGGTGTACAGCCCTACTGTATGCTGACAGTCGGTGGGCAGCCGGGCGGCTTGTGGGTGGGAAGCTTCCACCCGCCACTGACTGAGGGGGTGCAGGGTGGCAGGGGACGCATTGGGCAGGTGGGGAGGGGGGTAATTGAATCACCAGAGTTTAATCCTATGCCCACGATTGGGCACTGGGGGTGTCCACTGGACCCCCAGGGCTATGTACGGTATGCCCACGATTGGGCGATGGGGTTCGGTCCACTGGACCACCAGGGCTATGTACGTTACACCCGCAATTGGGTGATGGGGATCAATCCACTGGACCACCAGGGAGTGAGTGAACATATGACTGTGATCGGGTGAACGGGAGCAGAGCCCACCAAGGGGCTGCAGGGCATCGGTCCATGACGACTGCAGCATGGCAGGGCACTAGGTACAAGTCACCGGGGATCGGTGCGCCTCATGCAAATGGAGCCATAATTACATGCAAATGGCCCCATTTGTGCCTTGCATGCATAATGGCCTCATTTGCATGGCCTCAGCCGAATATTGCAGTTGCTGCACCTAGCATAACCACACTTGCGCTGGCACAACCCCTGCTCCCCTTCTGCCACTTGTGCTGGTGCAGTGCATGCACCGTCAGTGCCATATTCAACAGTGCTGAGCCATGGCACAGCACCATTGAATATCACCTGGTCCCTGCCCTGACTCAACCCAGGTGCAAGGCTTGCGCCCCTGCCTGGCACAGTCTGAATATCCCAGCCATAGTATACATTATTTACAACAAGAAAACTGATCATCTGAAAAATTTAACAAGTGTTTTCTAAAAACAGGTACTGATATGATAATCTTGACTGAGTGTGGTAAACAATTATAAGTGCTTGGACCAACAAAATCAAAAACTCTTTGCTCAAAACATGTTTTTCGAAAAGGAATTTTAAACAAAATTTATTCCTAGGATCTAGTACAAGGAATGTTTGCTGTATTGGAAACAATTTTCCAAATAAGCATGGAACCTTACCCAGGATTACCTTAAAAAAAAACTTATATTTTTATCTTTACTTGGTCATTCAATGAGGGTAACTTTGCAGCCTGGTGCAGTCAACAGGTGTGAGTGTTAAACAGTGGGACGGTATTAAAATGACAAATTGAATTGTAAACTACTCTTACCCTATTTAATACCCCACTTCCTGCACCTGAATAAATTATTAATCCATTATCCAAGACCGATAACAATAAGCTCTTTGCCAAAAGGGCACATATTTCTGGCAAGATTACTCTGGACCCTATATAAACAGCCTAAAACTTGGTATATTGTTTTTATCATGTTATCAACATACAATTCATAGGTCAAGACACTGTCCAGAGTAACTCCCAAACATCTACTGTAAATTGGTTAACCTTTTCAATGGGCTCACCATCAAGGGCTCTCAGCAAAAATTCACTATTTCCAATTTGCTTTGTTCTACTGAAGACCGTAGTTTTAGTTTTCTTAGTGTTGAAGAACTGTGCATTCCTCGAGCATTGAACCAAGATCGTAATTTAATAAACTCTTTTTGAAGGATGTCATTTAAGGCGCCCACATCATTCCCACTCCTATAAATGACTGCATCATCTGCATATAGGAGCATTTTTGAGGGAAGACAGGCTGACGGAAGGCCTTTTAAGAGGAGGGAAAAAGAGTATGGGTCCCAAGACAGAGCCCTGTTTGACACCACAACTAACATTAAGAAAACTAGAATGATGAGTCATATTAATAGTTCTATGTTCACAGCCTGAAAGATAGACCCCCAAACCATTTCATAATATCCTTGGAAAAATTACAATGTGACAATGACTGTAGGAGCAAACTGTGGTCAACTAAACTGAATGCCTTGGTGAGGTCCACAAACATAGAGGTCACCCGATTCCCAGAATCTGTGGACTGATGAATATAGTTTGTGAACCTCACCAAGGCAGTCTCAATATTATGTAGTGCACAAAAGCCATGTCATACATGAGTCAACAGACAATATTTTGACAAGAATTCAACCATTTGGTCCATTACTATTCATTCACAAAGTTTCAACATGGGAGCCAACAAGGAAATGGGCCTGTAGTTAGAGACTATCTGTTTAGAGACAGATGTATGTATGGGATGTATTGTGGCTTGTTTCCACCTTATAAGATATACTCCTTGTCACAATGAAAAATTCAGCAATTTAGTAAGAGGGAAAACAATGCTATCTTTTGCCATTTTAGTAATCTTAAAGTCCAGGCCTGTTAGATGGTTGTGGATTCAAGTTGTCTAAATAATTCAGGATCAATTCAGGAGAAAGTGTGTTAAAAAAGAATATTAGTAAGATGATAAGTTTGAAACACCATTAGCATTAACAGTATAGGCATGTTTTTCAATCCCTGCTTAATAAAAAGATCATTTAAAAATTCATTAAAGTTGTCGGCTACTACAGTAGGGTCACTTATAATCATACTATTCAAAGAAATAGAAGATGGTTGGTCCTCTCTCCCATGACCAGTGAGATCTCTGATTATCCACCAAAATTATAAGAGTCATGAGCAGAATTCTTAATACTCAATACTGGATTTGGCTTTGCTGTCACCTACAGCCTACACAGAATGTAATATTTTTCCAAAACTTTCAGGGTAGAAGTGTATTGTGCCAAGGTGGTGCCTTTGGAAGGTTTTGTGAAAAAATATTGAATGGTTCCAGAGTTACAAGGATTTAAAGTTTTTTTTCTGTTCTGGACATGCTCAGTAGGGTTTTTGAGATAAGGTTCTGATACAACACCAAAAAGTCTGTGTCACAAGACCATTTTTGGTTTCTCACCACTTGCTTCTCACAGCATGAAACATTTTTTGTGCTGTGAGAGCTGCTATCTTGTTTGTTTTTCCAACAAAATAAAAAACATGGTAAAACACATAAAATGGTGTAATCAAAGACAAATACCTGAACCTAGCTAAACAGGACATGTTTAGCTAGATTCTGATGTTTGTTTTTTAAATTATGGCCAGAAAATGCCTTTTCTGAGCACCCCAAAATCCAGGGTGTCCAGCTTAGTGAGAGAAGTCATTCACCTGTATTCTCTGTATGAGAACAGTGGAACTTCCTTGATTTCTGCAGCTGCAGCTGGAGTCCTGCTATGGGCTGTAGTAACAGCACTGAGCCGCTGATCCCCTGTTCTGTCTGCCTGTCTTTGTCTCTCTTGTTCTCTGTCTGTCCGTCCGTCGATCGATCGATCGATCGATCGATCTATCTATCTATCTATCTATCTATCTATCTATCTATCTATCTATCTATCTATCTATCTATCTATCTATCTGTCTGTCTATCTATCTGTTTATCTACTGTATCTATCCATCCATCTGTTTATTAAGTAGACCATGGTGCACACCCACTGTAACACCTCTTTTTACCCCCTCCCCTCCCTTCCCATCCAGGTAGCCCATCCTTCCTAATGTTCAAATTTTTTCTTAAATATAAGCGGTCTGAGGTGCCCACACCTGGTACCACTTCAATGGACCCCCTTCCCCTCCAGGTTGCCCTCCCCATTTAACAAACAGTAGCCTGACACTGGGGTGCTCAATCCCCAGTGTAAGACTGTCAACTGAAAAGAAGAAAACTGTCCCTTATTAGTTTTTTTCCCTGCAAAAAAGAAAATAGTCCCTTGCAATCTCACCCCCCACCCCAACCTTCCACTCAGCACCCACAACCCCCCAGCTCCACACCACCCACATACCATTACTCTCCAGAAAATGTCCCATGACCAAGATCCACTGTCTGATCAAAGACACATCTTTGCTGCTGGAACCATCAACTGCGATATGAAAAACTAAGGTAAGTGCAGTTCAATGTATTTCAAAGGAGTTTTGAATTTTGATGGATAACTTCATCTGTTTCACATATTTTGACCCCACATTTTCAATTTGGTCTTTTTGGGCCCCTACCTCATGATCAATGGTGGTGGAATTATGCATATCAGGCCCAAAAGGCAATGTCTTGGTTGCTTGGCAAAATCACCTTTCAGGAGAGATTTGTACATTTTCATCAATCTTGTTCATAAGGTGGGGTCATAAGAAGACTATGCTGAAAATTTGGGGTCGAAATATGTAAAAATGGCAACGCTGAAATTTTTCAATGATCACTCATAACCTTAGTAATTTTAAATATTTTGACCCAAAATTTTCAGCATAGCCCTTTTTTCACACCACCTCATGAAGGTGACAGCTGTAATTTTTCTTATCCCGGACAAAATGTGTTTTCACACCTGTGGCGCAGAATGACATTTCAGTGGCTCAGAATGATGTTTCACGGGGATTTGAAAATTTTAATTTACCAGGTTCATGAAGTGGGGTAATAAGAAGGTTATGCAAAAAATTTGGTGTGCAAATATGGTAAAATGCCCAGGTTACAAGTGAACATTGCAGTATTTCAACGTTCGCTCATAACATGACTAATTTTCAATATTTTGACTCCAAACTTTCAATCATGGACAAGACATGTTTTCACACTTCTGGTGTGAAATGACATTTCAGCCAATATACTATTAATGGTACATGTCATGTTTATAAGCCAAATTATAAAATGAGTATCTTGAACATTTGGGGTCAAAGTTAAAATATATACTGTATATACATATACATATATATATATATATATATATATATATATATATATATATATATAGTTCTTACACTTTCTGTGTAGTGCCAGTTTTGACCCAGTGGGTATGCTTTGGGATGCCATGCCAGTGAGCTAAGTTTGGAGGGTGAGCTCAGTGACTTAGCTGGATGGGGTGAGGGGCAGATGGTGTTTTTATGCAACATCCCCCAGCCAGGGAATGAAAGGTGTAGGGTTGTCCGCATGGGCTCAGGTACCATATAGTGAAGACAACTATCCTCTTGGCATAGTGCCCTGCACCTCTGCACCTGTAGGTGGCAGAGGGCTCTGTGCATTGGCTAAGAGATGTACTCTTTGCCCCATGCATCTGTATCTGCAGCCACATGGAAGCACAGGGACCATAGGACCCTGCACTTCTGCAGCCCATCGGACAGCCCCATGAATTTTTCACATATTTCGCTGCACAGAAGTGCAGGGCCCGCAAGAATGGAGTCTTCCCTTGGCACAGGGCATCTACATCTGTTCATGGGGATATGATTCCATTATCTCAAAAAGAAAGGAAATATATTATTTAAAAAAAAAAACTGTATTAATACACTGGTTAGGTAATGTAACACCACAAAAGTAGGGAAATGTGTCATTAAGTTTCTAACCATAACTCCCCACCACCACTTTGGGTCTTTGGAGTCCTGGCAAATCAGTGGTGGGTCTTTCTTGGGGTTGTCATCCCGGATGCCCACCCTGTTCAGCAGGGCCCTGTATGAAGAAAGCTACAACAAACTGTGTTGGCAACATGTGGTGAGACATACTTCTCTACCTCTCAAGAGTATGTCACTATCAGGTACTAGCTTGGAGCTGTACTGTATATTGTGCTTTTTACAGGACACTATGGGCTAGGGGAGAGGTGAGCATTAGGCTTAACAACCCCAAGGAAGACCCCATCCACTAATTCACCAGGACTCCATAGACCCAAAACCCTAATTTTTTTTTCTTTTGCTGCTTGGGGGGTGGGGATGGGGAGTTAGGGTTGGAAACACTAATGCCACATTTGCCTACTTTAGTGGCAATAAGACACCCTAACTGGTGCATAAATTAAGTCTTTTTGCAAAGAATATATACTGTAAAACTATGTATCACTGCATAAACTTTATATCGCAGATCTGCCCTCGGTCTCATAACCACGCTAACATAAATCGCGTTCTGCTGTTGGTTTACCACTGTCGGCTGTCAGCCTGACAAATGCACAAATACAGTGCAGTACTTCAGCTTTGTTTACTCTGTTTTTTACTGACAAGCAATAAAATGTTGTTGGTGCAGTGGCTTAACACACCTCCCAAAAAGCCTGTGAAGCGAACTTTTCTGCACTTCAAACTGATGATATTGATGCTGAAGTGCTTGCTGTCACCGCTGGCATTTCCGAACTCAAGGCAGAAATGTTTCAGAGCAAATTAAAACTGCTTCTCCACATCCACCACCCAAAAAAAGAATAACCCACACTGTCTATGCACCTGAGGTGAGATTTGAAATTGGGGAGTATTCATGCCAACATGAAGTAATGAACAGTGTGCTTTTTTATGAGGGCAAATACAAAAGTAAAATCAACACAAGTACAGTCCGTACTTTCAAATGGGACTATTTATTAAAACGGAAAGACACTCCGAGCCTCAAAGTCTGACCAAAACACTGCCTATCAAACCTCGGGGCGACCACGTCTTTCAATGGCTTATGTGGAGTCTGAGTTAAAAACCATTATCAGGTAGAAGACTTGGTTTGCTGGCCAAGGCACCTAGCTTCACCTGAGCTCTTTCTTTCTAAGGGGTAGAAGACTTGGTTTGCTGACCAAGGCACCTAGCTTCACCTGAGCTCTTTCCTTCTAAGACTGCTTGAAAGGCAGAGTAGAGAAACTTACCAGAGCAAGGGAAAAGGATTAAGACTTATTTCGGCTAAGCAGATTTACTGTGTGGTGGTGTTTTTATTTTTTACTCACAGGGATTGCTGCTGTTTGTTGCTAACATTTCATTGTTTTATTTTTCTCTGTAGCAAAGTGTTTCTTACAGCATATATCTTCTCTGAAATTATTACAGGTGGTGCTTTACAGGTTATACAGTTTTATCTAACACTAGGATAAGCTTTCAGGGTTACTGCATTTGTTGTTGACTGATTGTTTCTGCTCTTACCTCCTTGTTCTTTCATCCGTGGTTCTTCTTTTTTGGCAGGGGAAGGGCCCAGCCACCCACCCCCATCCCCAACCACCCCACACTACACTCCTTCTATAGGGTACCACAGTTATGACATTTCCTGTGGCAGAGCAGGAAGGGGTGGATCAGTGGGTCCTCCACAAGGTGTGCTCATTTACAGGGGCACTAGTAATTTAACTTGTTATAACAAGTTAAACAAAACACAATCAAACCATTACTTGCATTTTTTCCTTTTTTCCTTCTAATTACTCTGACTAGGTTATAAACCCAGCAACTTATCTGGAATGGATATCATTAACTGCAGGTACTGTGGAACAATTTCAGAAGGACAGTCTTACAGGATTTGGACACTGTCCTACATGCTGGGCCTTTGGAGATCTTAGGGCTCAGCTCCAGGCAGCATGAACAGAGACTGCACGCCTCAAATTTCATATTCAAGAGGAAATACATTATAAGAACCACCCTCCATTTCCCCAGCATCCAACAGAAAAACCTCGGATCAAGAGAGGTAGTAGTTGGTCCAGGAGGTTGGCAGGTGGTTAGGAGGGGCAAATTGTCCCCATCACTCTCTGCTCTCCAACATATTACCTCCAAAACCATATAAACACTACTAAAACAGGTATCTGCCTCTATCTCTGAAATCAAACAAAGAGGCAGAAGACACTGCAGAGCAGAACACTGCAGCACAGGAGCTAGCACAACAAAACTCACCCAAATCAGGAACCAAAACAAAAAAAGCAAAAAGGAAATCCAAAAAACTTCTGATCATAGGAGACTCCATGATTCGGGGAGTTGATACCCATCTCCAGCCAGGGGTAATGGTCAGATGTCTCCCAGGTACATCAGCATGGAGAGACACTGACTGCATTACTAAAATTGTTCACAAAGCGGGAGAAAACATTGATGTCCTAGTGACACATAGGGACTAATGATCTCACCAGCCGGTCAGTTGTGGAGACCAAGGAACACCTGACCAGGCTGGGTGACAAACTATCATCTATTTCATCCGGCATCTCCTTCTCTGAGATCCTGCCAGTCTGGGAGAGGGGAGCAGATGGACGGAAGGTCAGAGAAGGGGAGATAGGGGAGCTAAACATGTGGCTCAAGGGCTGGTGCCAGGAAAAAGGACACAGATTTGTAGGGAACTGGCAACAGTTCTGGGAGCGAAAGTTCTTTAAATTTGATGGACTGCATCTGACTAAGGAGGGAGTCAGTGCATTGGGGCAGAAGTTTGATGTCTTTGCAGAATATTTAAACTAGCAAATGGGGAGAGGGGTGCAGCACCCCATACGTCGAATGGGAAGAACACCCCTCCGCCTCAGCTAGTGGTCAAACAGGGATTCAGCATGTTTGTAGTTCATTTGCATCACCAAGTAAGAAAAAGGTTTGTCTCCCATCACACGACAGGGTAATGCCAAACCTCACCCAACAACTAACACACCAAAATCTGGCAATGGAAAATCATGTACACAAATGCTCACAGCCTGGAAAATAAGATCCCAGACCTGCAGGCAATAATGTCAGAGGCTAAACTGGACATAGTAGCAATTAGTGAGACGTGGTTTACCAGTAACCACACTTGGGAGACTTCAGTACCTGGCTATGTATTGTTCAGAAGAGACCGAGGTGCAAAAAGGGGGGGAGAAGTGGCCCTGTATGTCAATGAAAATATCAAAGCTACAGAAATTCAGAATACACATAAGGAGCCAGAAGAACTGTGGGTCACCCTGGAAACAGGAAATGGGACATCCATAAGAACTGGAGTTGTCTATAGGCCCTCAGGCCAGGGGGAGGACATATACACATTACTGTTAGAAGATATACAAAACATGACAGCTAAAGGGGAGGTTCTGATAATGGGAGACTTCAACATGCCGGATACAGATTGGTCAATACCAGCAGGAACATCTGCCAGAACTAGACACATAGTGGATTCCCTGCAGGGGAGGGCCTCAAACAACTGGTACAGCAACCCACAAGAGACAGGGCTATCCTAGATCTAGTACTGACTAACAGGGAAGGGATCACAGATCTCCAGGTAGAAGGTCACCTGGGGGCAGTGACCATCACATGGTATGGTTCAATTTGGCTACTACATCTAAATCATCCCATTCCAAGGCAAAAATATGGGACTTCAGAGGAGCTGACTTTGATAAGATGGCCAACAGAGTTAAGCTAGCCCTGGCAAAAAGAAACACAGGTGAGGGGGTACAGGCAAAGTGGGCAAGCATTAAGGATGCAATACTTGAAGCAACATCCCATTGTGTTAGACAGAAAAGGAAGTGCAAAAGAAGAAGGAAACCACTTTGGTTCTCAAATACAGTAGCAGAAAAGGTCAGAGCCAAAAGGCTGGCCTTCAGGAAATATAAGGGAACACAGTGGGATGAAGATAGGGAGGCATACCAAACTGCCCTAAGAGAAGCAGGGAAGGCAGTAAGGCAGGCAAAGTCCCAAACTGAGGAAACACTAGCACGAACAGTAAGAAAAAATTACTCACCTTAGTAATGTTGTTTCTTCTAATGGAGTCTTGCTATATTATGACAATTGCAGTATGACCGCAGGTTAGAACTGCTCCGGAGGTGAAATAGTTAACTTCCATGCAAGGCATGGAATCTTGAGCGCGAGCTCGGTTAAGGGAAGCTCTGTCTGCATGCTTTCAAACCCAAACCGTCAGATCTTTACAAGCTAAAACTCACTAATGTTCTGTGTGGAAGCTGTAAACCTACACTAGCCAACTGACTACTACCCTAACAAACACACTTGTTGGTCTCTCAAAAGACTCAAGTCAAGAGACCCAATAATGAAATAAACACACTCACCCTAGGGAGGGTGGAAACAAAAACAACAAAGTGGCAAGAAAACAGAGTGCCAACACTGTGATGCCCACCCACAGGCAAAAATGAGGTTCTGAGAGGGCAGGCAGGGGAGGTCATAATATAGCAAGACTCCATTAGAAGAAACAACATTACTAAGGTGAGTAATTTTTTCTTCAAACAACATGAAGTCTTGCTATATTATGACAATTGCAGACTACACAGCAGTACCCCCAAGGAGGAGGGACAGAACCTACTTAGGGAAAAGGCTTTGAAGGACAGCTGTGCCAAACCAAGCATCACTCCTAGCTTGGATGTCCAAGGAATAATGCTTGGTAAAAGTGTGAACCGTTTTCCGGGTAGCTGCTTGACATATCTCTAGAATGGGGATGTCTCTGGCAGCAGCCAGAGAAGCAGCTGTACCTCTGGTAGAATGAGCCCTCAGGCCTGAGGGGGAGTCTTACCCAACTTTTCATAACAGAATTGGATACAAGAGACAATCCACCTGGCAATGGATCTTTTAGTGGCAGGTTTCCCTTCCCAACCTCACCATAAGTGAGGAACAGTTGGAGGAGTCAAAGCCTGTGACCCTTGGTACGCTCTATGTGGTAGCTAAGGGCCCTTTCATATCTAAGCTGTGCAGCCTTCTCTCACCAGAGGAAGAATGGTCAGTGAAGTAAACAGGGAGAGAAATAGATTGATTAAGGTGGAAATCCGAAACCACCTTAGGCAGGAACTTTCTATTAGTCCGAAGGACTACCTTATCTCTGTGGAAGGAGATAAAGTCTGGCTCCACTGACAATGCTTGTAATTCACTTATGCATCTGGCAGAGGTGATAGCCACCAAAAACACAGTTTTCCAAGTCAGGAACTTAAGCTCAGCTGAAGACAAGGGCTCGAAAGAAGGTTGCATGAGCTAAGCAATGCAAACATTGAGGTCCCAGGCAGGGGCAGGGTCCCTGAATGGAGGGTTAGTGTGAAGCAAACCCTTAAAAAAACCTGGTAAACACAGGGTGAGATGAAAGAGGAGAGGATTTACCTGCTGAAAGAAAAGCAGAGACAGCTGCCAAATGTACCTTCAGAGTAGCTGGTCTCAGCCCTAAAGTGTTTAGATGGACCATATAATCTAGGACTGTGGGTAAATCAGCAGTGTCTGGGGGAATATTCTTTTCCGAGCACCATATGGAAAATCTTTTCCATTTGGAGTTATAAGTAGCCCTGGTAGAAGGCTTCCTAGAAGCCCTGAGTATATCCATTACACCTTGAGAAAGGTGTAGGCCCACAAATTCTAGCTCTTCAAGAACCAGGCCTTGAGATTGAGAGACTTGAGATTCGGGTACCAAACCCTTCCCTGGGCACATGTTAACAGATTGTGATTCTTGGAAAGGCACAGGTGAGGATGGACTGCTAAGGACAGGAGGAGCGGATACCAGGGTTGCCTGGCCCAATCTGGGGCAATCAGAATGACCCTGCAGGATTGGGCTCTGATTTTGACTAGCACTTTGAACAGGAGAGGGAAAGGAGGGAATGCATAGAGGAACTTCCCTTCCCAGCTGAGGGCTAAGATGTCCAGAGGGACTGAGCCCAAGACTGGAGGCCTGCAGCAAAAGAGAGGAAGTTGGTGATTGTCTGGAGCTGCAAAGAGATCTATTTTCGGGGTGCCCCATTTGGCAAATACCACTCCCAGAACCCAGGGGATCCAGGGACCACTCGTGATGGCCGAGAGATCCTGCTGAGAGCATCTGCCAAGACATTGTCTGCCTGGGAGGTGAACTGACCGAAAGGAGGTGTTCAGGAGTACGCCAGAGACCACAACTCATGGCTTCGTGCACAAGGTCGTAGACCGAGTGCCCCTGTTTGTTGATGTACCACATTGTAGTGGTGTTGTCTGTTCTGACCTGCACAGTCTTGTTCTGAACAGATTCTGAGAAAGCTTGAAGTGCTAGAAAAACTGCTCTGAGCTCCAACAGGTTGATGTGGAGCAGAGACTCCCGTGGGGACCACAGTCCCTGGGTAGTGAGGTCTCCCATGTGGGCCCCCCACCCCAAGAGGGATGCATCTGTAGTAAGGATTAATGAGTAAGGCTGAGTGACAAAGGGAACTCCTTGTCTCAGATTGCTCTGATCCTGCCACCACTGAAGGGCTTGGATCAGGGTTCAAGTAACTGGGATCAGTTTGGTAAGAGGATCCTTTCTTTGAGACCAAAAGGCCCTCAGATGGAACTGAATGTCTCTCATTTGAAACCTTGCTCCTTGCACTACTGCTGTGGAAGCAGCCATGTGCCCTAGGAGCTGCAGAAAATGCCTTGCTGGTCGAGAGACCTGCAGGGTGAATGAAGAGGCCAGGGAGACAAGGGCATTTGCCCTGTCTAGGGGGAGGAAGGCCCTGGCTTCCTGGGTATTCAGCTCTGCGCCTATGAAGGTTAGGAGCTGGACAGGCTCCAGTACTGACTTTGAGAGGTTCAGAAGGAAACCTACTGACGTAAGCAGTTGCTGGGTTATCTGAAGATGTAGGTTGACCTGATCTGGGGATTGACCTACAATGAGCCAATCGTCCAAATAAGGAAAGATGGAAATGTTTTGCCTTCTTAGGCAAGCTACTGCTACTGCCAGGCACTTGGTAAATACCCTTGGAGCCGAAGTGAGGCTGGAACCTGAGGTACTTTTGGTGGGAGCTTCTGATAAGAATATGGAAGTAAGCATCCTTGAGGTCCAGGGATGCTAGCCAGTCCCCTGGCCGTAGGGAAGGTAAAATGATTGCCAGAGTCACCATTTTGAACTTTGGTTTTAAAAGGTGCTTGTTTAGGTATCTGAGATCCAGGATGGGCCACCATTCTCCTGTCTTTTTTGGGGTAAGAAAGTACCTGGAGTACAACCCTTTGCCCTGATGTAGGGGTGGAACCCTTTCCACGGCTCTGAGAGCGAGGAGGGTGGAGACCTCTGACTCTAAGGCGAGTGCCTCCGATGGAGATGCAGGAGGAAAGATCTGGTCCTCGCTTCGAAATTTTTGAAGCTGAGGACCAGTCCCTGGCTTACTACTCCAGGACCCACTTGTCTGATGTGAGAGACTTCCAGTCCTGGACAAAGTAAGCCAGTCTTCCCTACCGGTAGAGGAGAAGCGGCCCTGGCTACCCCATCAGGGTGCCTGCTTGGCAGGGGCTTTGGGCTGAGGAGTGGAAGCAGGCCTGCTTGAACCCCTCCTGCCCCTTCCTCTAAAGAATCCCCTCTGGGTAAAGGAGGAAGAGGAGGCTTGAGCCTGATAAAAAGGCCTATGAAAAGGCCTGCCTCTGTCCCTGGGGGGCTGCTTCTGAGGAGTGGCCTGCCTTTCTTTGGCCTGTGCACTCCGATAGGTGGTCCTATATTCATCCATTTTCTTCATATAATTCTCTGTTTGCTCCCCAAACAAAGAATTGCCAATCACAGGAAAGTCAATGGCTTTTGACTGGGTATCCTGTGACAATGTGGTGCATCTGAGCCAGGCCATTCTGGAAGAGCCACAGAAGTAGCCATAACTCTAGAAGATACATCATTAGAGTCCACCGCAGCATGAAATTGCATTTTTGATGCCTCGATACCATCTAAAGCTACCTGTTCCAGATCCCTGGCAAACTTCTCAGGGAGTTATTTGACTAGAGCCAGCACAGTATCCCATCTGGATTTCTGGTATCTGGCAGCATAAGCCATGTAATTTGCTTGTCTGAGTCCCAAGGATGCTGCCATGTACTGTTTCTTTGCCATAGCATCCATCTTCCTGGAGTCCTTTTCAGGAGGATGTGAAGCTGGGGGATATTTGCCTTGTCACAGGCTGCAGCCTGCACCACACCCACATGGCTGCATTGCTGTGTGAGAAATTCTATGCCAGAACCTGATAAAGTATACCTTCTGTCCATCCTTTTATCCACGGGAGGTATAGAATGAGGAGTTTTTAAAACTTTTACTGTCTGTTTCCTGAAAGATTTATGAAGGGGAATAGACAGTGTCTTAGATTCTGGAATATCCATCATTTCCACATAATCAGGCTCTTCCTGATCATCCACAGCTTCCTCCACAGGAAGCTGAAGAGTTTCAGCAACCTTCTTGTAAAAAATGAAATGAGCAGGGACTCAGAAAGCCTGGGGAAACCCCTAAAGGTCTGTCTGGAGAGGTATCTGGCTCAATAGGAGCGCCCAGATCCTCCAGACCATAATTACTTCTTCATACTTCCTTCCCCCCATGGTTCATAAAATTCCTCAAAATCATAATCCTGAACCAATGGGAGTTGGGAACCGAACGCTCCCAGATGGGGACGGTTGAGGAACCGGGAAAGAGACTGGACAATTTGTATTGCTTTGGCTATCTCTTCAGCTGTTGGGAAATGACTTTTCCACAGCAGCCGTCTTTCTAGTCCTTTTGCAGGAACTGGCCTCGGGAGCCAGCTCTTCGTTGCCGAGGAAGTATGGCCCTGGTCAGAGGCACTCCTCAGGTTCGGGTTGGCACCGAACCGGCTCATTCGGTCAGCGGACTTTTGGCCTCTTCTGAGCCTACCAACTCTTTTTCAACGGTGGCAGCAGGAAATTCTTGCAAATCTGGCAGTCTGAATCGGGTGGTCAAACCCCAGGCAATAAACACAGGTGGTGTGGGTCAGCCTTGGCAAAGGCTTCCCCACAGACAACGCAGTGTTGAAACGCAGTGGGCCTGGTTTTCCTTTTGGGTTTCTCAGACATTATGCCAGCCTAACCAAAAACTTGCCCGTTTATGGCAATCCGCCAAGCAAGACTCTCCTATCGGATCCCAACCGTGACATGGGTCGTGGAAAAAAACGTAATTAAATCCATTTTTTTTAGAGCCGATAGGAACCGGGAACCGCACTCTAAAAAAGAACTAGTCACAGAATTCAATTGAAAATGCAACCTAATCGGTTCAAACCGAACCGATAAACCTTTTACAAGTTCCACACAGAAATCGTAAGAAAAAACCTATCTATTACTTACGTTGCCACAGACAGAGCTTGAACCGAACGGTTGCGGTTAATTTTAATACTTTTTAACGTTTTAAACCGTGAAAATGAACCGAGCAAAAGGAGAAATCTCCGGAGCGACTGTTCAGTGAGGCAGAGTAAAGAATCTGACAGTTTGGGTTTGAAAGCATGCAGACAGAGCTTCCTTAACCGAGCTCGTGCTCAAGATTCCATGCCTTGCATGGAAGTTAACTATTTCACCTCCGGAGCAGTTCTAACCTGCAGTCATACTGCAATTGTCATAATATAGCAAGACTTCATGTTGTTTGAAAAGAAGGTGACAAGACTTTCTATAGATACATTAGTGAAAGGAGAAAGTCCAGAGGGGTATTGCTAAGCTTAATGGAGAAAAGGGAGCATGTGAGGAGGAGGACCCTGTAAAGGCATCTATCCTAAATAGATACTTTTGCTCAGTATTTACTGAAGAGAAGGTAGGGCAGGGTCCACAGCTCAGCATCATGGACACAGGGGGGAGGGAGGGAGGTGCGCACCACTCCCTTCACAATAGAAAGGGTCCTACAAGAGCTTGCTAAGCTCAGGGTGGATAAGGCAATGGGACCTGATGGCATACATCCCAGGGTACTTAAGGAGCTAAAGGTGGAACTAGCAGAGCCATTAGCAGAACTGTTTAGTGAATCTCTGAGCACAGGAGAGGTCCCAGAAGACTGGAGAAGGGCTCATGTGATCCCGCTCCACAAGAGTGGTAGCAGGGAGGAGGCGGGGAACTACAGACCAGTCAGTCTTACCTCTGTAGTGGGCAAGATTATGGAGGCACTCCTTAAGGAAAGGATAGTGCAACACCTGGAATCCATAGGGGCACAGGATCCAAGACAGCATGGGTTTACAAAAGAAAGGTCCTGTCTAACTAATCTCATAGATTTCTTTGACTGGGTAACCAGAGTGGTGGACCAAGGGGGAGCAGTTGATGTTGCCTACCTTGACTTCAGCAAAGCTTTTGACACTGTTCCACATAGAAGATTGATAAATTAGCTGGGTAGGCTCGGGGTGGGTCAGAAGTTGGTCAACTGGGTGGCAAACTAGTTGACGGGCAGAAAACAGAGAGTGGTGATAAATGGCATACAGTCAGAAGAGATGCAAGTCACAAGTGGGGTATCTCAGGGATCAGTTCTGGGGCCAGTCCTCTTCAACATCTTCATTAGTGACCTTGCAGATGGACTAGAGAGTAAGGCTTGTCTGTTTGCAGATGACACCAAGATCTGCAACAGAGTAGATGATCCAGATGGGGTGGGCAGAATGAGAAGAGATCTGGATAAACTAGCAAAATGGTCAGAAGAGTGGCAACTGGGATTTAATGCAAAGAAGTGCAAAATCATGCACATAGGGAAGAGACACCCTGAAGCCACCTATAGGCTGGGAGGGGAGTTGCTAGCAGTCACAAAGGAAGAAAGAGACTTGGGCATCATCATCACTGATGACCTGAAATCCCAAGCAGACTTCTAAAGCAGTAGGTAAGGCTAGGAGGGTGTTAGGGTGTATTAGTAGGGGTATCACAAGTCGTAAGAGGGAGGTAATAATCCCTCTTTACAAGACACTGGTTAGGCCTCATCTGGAGTACTGCATGCAGTATTGGAGGCCACACCTTCACAAGGACATTAACCAAATTGAGGCAGTTCAGAGAAGGGCAACCAAAATGGTGCAGGGACTGCTTCAAAAGACATATGAGGACAGATTAACCGAGCTCAATATGTATACCCTTGAGCAAAGGAGGGAGAGAGGTGATATGATCGAGGCATTCAAACAACTTAAGGGCATTAACAAGGTGAAAGAGTCTAACATGTCTAAATATAAGAAAAATAGCAGGACAAGAGGACACAGCATGAGATTAGAGGGGGGCCAATTAAGGGGGAATGTGAGGAAATTCTTTTTCACAGAAAGGGTGGTGGATGCATGAATGGCTTTACAAGAAGTGGTGGCTATGAATACAGTGCAGGGCTTCAAACAGGCATGGGATAGGCATAAGGGAGCAATACAAATGACTACGAATAGATAGACCACTGACAAAGCAAAGGCCGATGGCACATTTATAAGGTAGAAAAAGAAATGGGCAGACTGGATGGGCCTTGCGGTCCTTATCTGCCATCAACTTCTCTGTTTCTATATCACTACGGTCGGAGTATGCAGTTACTAATTGCAGGGTACTGGCAGCAATAGCAACCAGAATAGTCAAGACCACTCACCCACACTTGCTTGAAGAGAACGGGGGCTCCCTACCATTTTCCCGGCAGTAGTCATGGCTATTCCTAAATAGGATAAGCTACAGCAAAAGGAAGAGGACAAAAATGGCATGAAAACACCCTGTAGATTTTCCTGAATTAAAACAGCAGTTCCTAGATCGCATAAATGTAGCATCAATGCAAGAACTGGTCGCACCTGAACTGCTTCTGAACATGGATGGGATGGGAATCAATCATATCCCCTGCTCTCAGTGGACGATGGATGCTGCTGGAAAGAGACAGATTGAGGTCTTCAGGTTGGTAGACAAAAGACAAGTGACTGGTTTTGTGCTTTTGTGTTTTTATCTCGTCATTACCTCCTTCCTCAGGTGATTTATAAGGGCAAGACGGGACGGAGCAGTGCCATCCTTTGTTTTCCTTCCCTGCAGACTGGAGTGTAATGCATACAGAGAACAATTGAGCTAACTCAAGCACCACCATTGAGTGCACAAACACTGTTATTGTTCCTTACATTACAAAGGTGAAGCACATTCTGAGCCTACCGGATGTCCAGCGTTCTATCCTAATCCTACATTTATTCAGGGGTCATACTACACCTGATGTCATTGACAATTTTGAGAGAAACATTATACCCATATTCGTGCCAGCCTTGTGTATCAATTTGCTCCAAACCCTGGACATTTCAATAAATAAAATCTTTAAGGATGAACTGAAAACTCAGTTCACAGACTGGTACGCAGAGCAGATCACCGAACAACTACAGGGTGGCAGCAACAGCACGGACATAAAGGTGGATCTCAGATCAGCCTGCCTTAAAGTACACCATGCTAGATGGCTGGCCAACAGTTTTGCGAAGCTGTCTACAAGATCCAAAGAGTGCATACAAGGATTCCATCAAGTTGGAATACTGTACACCCACATGCACTGCCTCAATGGTAATTTCATTTTTCCCATGTGCCCTACAAGTAAGAACAGAAGCAGTATCTTAAAGTTTTTTGTTTTATTTCAGAGCCTGTATCTGAAGTTCCAGACATTCACAGCAAGGAAGTACCAAACAATGAAGCCGCTGGCTCCGCTGGCTCCATGCAAGCACACCTACAGATGACCAGCCCAGAAGCTTCTGATATTAAAAACGGTGGCTGGAACACTTCGATTTGATGTTACTTTTACTTTAACAATTTCTAATAAAAGTGCTGTCCTCACTTCAATAAAAGATCTGTGTGTCACAAGCATTTCCAAAAGAATTATGCTTCCGTGTTTTCCTTTTTCGATGGAACCCATGGTCACCACGCAACCAACACCACGTGGCCAGAAGTATTGAATGAATGGGGAAAAAAAACACTGTAAAACTTACATCACGCCTTAAAGGGGAAGTGCGGTTACAGCGATTATTTTTTTAAAGCAATACATTATAGTTTTACAGTATATATATCTATATCTCTCTATATATATGTATAGCTACACTATGTATAACTAGTATTATCAGGGTGCGGTAGCACCCCTATAGTATGGTTCAGTCTTCACTTCTATGTTAAACTGAAAACTTTGCACTTTAATAATTTCATAACCATTCAAGTGATTCCCATGAAATTTCCCATCAGGGAAAAAAGATATCTTGATGTGACAAGTTCCGTTCCAGTCAGATGTGTGGGTGCGGAAATACAGAGTGTCACAAAACATGTAAATTACCATTTTTTTCAAATTCTTTCTCATGCCGCTGTGCAGAAATGGCTTGGGATTGTGTTCTGAAATTTTTAGGATAGAGAGGTCTGGGGTCACAGATGTGCCTTTTGCAGATTTGGTGAAAAAATATTAATCCATTCCAAAGCTACAGTATTACATTTCAAAGTTTCCCATTATTTCATATGGGAGAGTTAGATGTTCACCTCGATAAAGGATTTTTTATTGCAAATGCAGAATCCTTTTTTCGTAAAATATGGGATCTTTTGCAGCAAATGCAGAAACTTTTTTGTGTTACTGCCATCTTGTTTTCAGTTAGCGGTGACAATTTTTAATAAATAAAAATATAGAGGGCTTCAGTAAACACCAAGAGTTGTGTTTACCTAATCAGGGCCCATAGAATGAAATTCTGAGGTTAGTTTTTTTGATTACTCACATATAAATGTGCTTTTTACCGTGCAGAACATCCTTTTCATAAACCATGGAAAAACAGGATCCTTTTTCACAACTTGCAAAAAAGGATTTTCTTTTGCCACAAATTGTGAAAACGGATTTGTAAAACAGGATCCTTTTTTGCAATTTGCGAAAAAGAATTTCTTTTTCTGCAAATTGTGAAAAAGGAATTCCGGAAGAGGATTCTTTTTCACAAATTTTAAAAGAAAGAATGTTTATATAGCTGTTTTTTGTCACTTCATAGTAAACAAATAATTTGGAATTTTTGTCTGAAATTTTCAGAGTACAAAGGGCTTGGTTTACAGATGTGCCTTCTGCTGGTTTGGTGAAAATAAGTTACTTTGCTCTGGAGTTCTGTGGGGTTATATTTTGCTTACTTTCACATAGGATAACATTGTAATGGGAGTGGTACCCAGTCATTTCGTTGTCACTCAGCTGTGAAGAAATGGCTTGCATTTTTGTTCTGAAATGTTCAGGGTACAAAGAGCTTGCCCCACCAATGTGCCTTTTGCTGGTTAACAATGGTTAATGGTTTACCTGGTCAATAAAAACTAAATGAAAATAAAATATTAATTTGGTGTCGAGTTACACAGGTTTCACATTTTCCTGTGTTTTTATAAGATCACATTGCAATGTCTGGTGTTTCTTTGTGTCTGCACTACACTATCTCAAAAATTATGCATGGATGGGAGCGCTGGGCACAGTGGGCCCTGCGCTTGCACATGCAAACATGGATACCATTAAGGACTGATGGGAGCGCTGGGCACAGTGGGCCCTGCGCTTGCACATGCAAACATGGATACCATTAAGGACTGATGGGAGCACAGGGTCCTGCTCCCACAGGGAAATAGGGATAGGAATACAATATCTCAAAAATTATGGATGAATGGCACTGTGTGCTCCAACATGCAAATATGAATACCATTATGGAGTGATGGAAATGCAGGCCCTATGCATACATGGCACTACAGGACCTAGAGGCAAATACACAGAGGATTATAGAGTGATGGGAGTGCAGGGCCCTGAGGGACCCTGCACTCCCACAGGGAAATAAGGATACAATTACAATCTCTCAAAAATTTTTGGTGGTTGGGAGTGCAGGGACCAGAGGGCCTCAAGCAAATAAGCCTAAGATTACACTTTCTTAGAAAGTAAGGAAATTCTCTGCAAAAAACTTAATGCACCATTAGGGTTCCAGTGGCAAAAGTAGGGAATGCAGTCTTAAGGTTCCCAACCCTAACAGCCCATCCCCACCCTGCATGCAAGAACAGGTGTGAGAGGTGTGCCTTAGGGTTGTGAATCCTAATGTTCACCCCATTCTCCTATACTGTACCCATCTTAGCTTCCTTACTCATGGAATGGGGTGTTAGGGTTCACAACCTCAAGGCACACCCCTCACACCTGTTCCTGCATGCAGGGTGGAGGTGGGGGTGGGGTGTTAGGGTTTGGAACCCTAAGACCGCATTTCCCTACTTTTGTTGCTGGAACACTAATGGTGTATTAATACATTTTTTTTGCAGAGAATATATATAAGTAGTGCTCTTCAGGCATTATTGTGCCTTTAAAGTGTTAATAACACATTAACACATTAATACAATGTAATTAGCTAATTGACATCATAATACGTTGACTAGTATTAGAAAACCCACAGAGTAGAAAGACTGAATGTAAGCAGAGAAGAAATGGCAAAAAGCTGTTTTTGGAAGTCTGCAACCCCAAACATAAGTTGTAGTCCATGTTGCCACCTAAAAAGGATTAAGCGTATGACAGTCGTATGGTGGGAGTGGCAATGTCCCTCCCCAGGAGGGGAAAGCTGCCTTGCAGCTGTTCAGTCCTGCTCCCACCCCCCCACACAGCTGACCCCCAATGACCCAGGTCTGTTCCCGAACCCAGGTTGCTGGCATGGCGTGAGGTGTGGCATCCAGCACCTCAACCATCAGCACCACTGGCCAGCTTTTTTTTTTTATAAGTGTGACATAATATGATGCACACACAGGTGTAGAGTAATGAAGTGTAATATGTACAATGTATTTTTTACAATGTACTGAACTTCAACCTCCCTTTTTGGGGGCTAGGTTGCAATTATGCTTTCAATAAACTCAGATTCAAACTGGCTACCATCATATTAGCTCCCCCGGTGGTGCGTTATTCGTCCTCTCTCCGTGCCCTATGCCCATTCTCCCCCCCACCATTTTCTAGCTACCAGCACTATCAGACGCTTGGCATTGCATGTTGAAGGGAAGGGGAGGGCATGGTGGGGGGTGCGGACATTGGAGGGTGAAGGAACGGCCCTCTCATATAGGGTTGGTTAGGTCCAGAAGATGCCCTGGGGTGAAATGGAACCTAGAACGTGGTGATCTATGTCTATTCCCCATACCCAAGGGCAGCATCCTTTTTGATGGGCAAGTGGCCGGGACAGCCCAGGAACCCCATCCAACCCGGGCGGTGTTATGCAATGCTAGATCTGGCAAGAACAAGTCTGTTGTTATTGTCGGCTTTGTTGGAACAGCTGATCTGGCTTGCATCACTGAGACCTGGATGAAAATGCCAGCCCCATTTTAGAGGCAGCAATTCCAGTCGGGTACTCTGTGATACACCACCCGAGATTGGACTGCGGGGAGGTAGCAGTCTGCTTTAAGACCGGGTTGGGCCTCACGGATGTACCAGTTGAGGAAGCTGAATCCTTTGAGTGTACTGTGGTAGCTGGTGTGGGCTGCAGGATAGCTCTCGTCTATCTTCCACCCAGGGACGAAAAGCGTTTCCTGCAGGAAGTGGCAGACTTCGCCACCGACATGGCATTGGAGTCGCCTAGACTGATGGTTCTGGGCGACTTCAGTGCCTGGGTCGATGACGATCTCTCGCCTTTTGGTCAACACTTCCTCCAGCTGATGATATCGCAGGGCTTCACACAGATTGTTTCATCAGCTACCCATAATCATGGTCACTCTCTGGATCTGGTTTTCCTCCTGGGGATTAAGGTCTCTGATTTGGGGGTGGAACCTGTCAGTTGGTCTGATCATTACACCGTGAGGTTCAACTTTTATGCTCCCCTTCATAGGTCTGCCCCTGTGGAGATGGTCAGGTACCACACTTTACGGGATGTGTGCCCTGAAGACCTGATGGCAGTGATTGACCTCTCGGAGTTTCCTGTTGCCAGCCCAAGTCTGGAGTCGATGGTTCAGGCCTATAACCAGATAATTTCCTCAACTCTAGACTTGATAGCTCCTGTCTGTGTTCATCCCCTCCCACTCCACCCTTAGGCCTCTTGGTTTGATGGGTCCTTGAGGAAGTTGCAGCATGTGGGACGAAGGTTAGAGCATCGCTGGCAGAAATTTGCTGTGGAAGTTGACTGCCTTAGTTTGGTGCAGCATTACCAGTTCTACCAATCAGCGCTCTCCCATAAGAAGGCAGAGTTCCTGTCCAGGGAGGTCGCTGTCACTCAAAATCGACTGGCTCAGCTCTTCCAAACTGTGGACGGGTTGTGCAACCCAGCCTGTCTGCAGCTCCGTTGAGCTTTTTCACATAAAGAGTGTGATGAGATTGCTCAATCCTTTGCGAATAAGGTGGCTGACATTGGATCAGAGATCCGCTTGATCCATTCTATGGGGGATGCTGTTGTTCGGCATTTGGTCATGGTACCTCGTGTCTCCTGGAGTACCGTTGACCTGCCGGAGTTTGAGGATATTATGCAGATTGTCCAGGGGATGTGCCTTACGTGCTGTAGTTTAGATCCAGGCCCAGCTTCCCTGATTTTGGGTTGTTTTGAGATCATTGGCTTGTTTCTGGCTCAAATTATCTGCTGCTCCTTAGAATTGGGTGAGTTTCCAAGCTCTCTGAAGGAGGCAGTGGTGACATCCCTTCTGAAGAAAGCTTCATTGGACCCAAATATTTTTGCTAACTACAGACCGATCTCAAACCTTCCCTTTATTGGAAAGGTTATAGAGAAAGTAGTGGCAAACCAGCTGGAGAACCATTTGACCATTCATAGTATCTACGAAACTCTCCAGTCATGTTTTCGTAAGAGGCACAGTACTGACACTGCTCTGGTTCGGGCGCTCAATGATCACCTGATGGCAAGAGATCAGAGAAACTGTTCTATTCTGGTACTCCTTGATCTCTCTTCAGCCTTTGACACTGTAGACCATGGGGTTTTGCTCAAGCACGTGAGGTCCATCTGCGGCTTGTCAAGTACAGTGATCAGATGGTTTTCATCATTTCTATCTGGTAGAATGCAGAGAGTTGTGTCGGGCATGTTTTCTTCCAGCCCTTTCTGTCTGCCTTGTGGGTTCCCCCAGGGCTTGGTGTTGTCCCCCATGTTGTTTGCAGTGTGCATTCTACCCCTCGGAGACATTGTGAGATGGTGTGGGCTGAGGTTTCACTGCTATGCTTATGATACCCAGCTCAACCTGTCCCGATCAGGTTAGTGCTTTCTCAGTATTTAATACCTGCCTCACTGAAATCCATGACGGGATGAATTCAAGCTGGTTAAAGTTGAACGCAGGAAAGACTAAGGTTATGGTAGTGGACCTGGGTCACAGGATAGAGGGGCTGAGAACTGATCAGCCCTCTGGTTTATTTCTGGGGGATGATCAGATCCTTACCTCAGAAAGGGTGCATAACCTGGGAGTGGTACTTGACGACGGGCTGACCCTTCATTATTAGGTGTTGACAGTCATCAAGTCAGCCTTTTACCATGTTAGGAACATTGCCAGGGTGAAACACCTTGTTCTGTCCAGTGTTTTACCTGTGTTGGTCCACGCCTTTGTGACTTCTCATCTTGACTACAGCAGCTCCCCTTTACTTAGGGCTTCCTAGGGTTGATATCTGCCGCTTGCAGCTAGTGCAGAACGCTGCAACTCGATTGTTGACAGGGGTGTCTGGGAGCTCACATATCACCCCTGTGCTGCGTGATCTGCACTGGCAGCTGATTCAGTTGCAGATCACCTTTAAAGTAGGTTTACTGACCTACAAAGCCCTACATGGACTCGGTCCGAATACTTGAAAGAGCTTCTGATTCCTTACAACCCTGTGTAACAGCCAGTTCAGCTGGCAAGGGGTTGCTGGAGGTTCTGAGGGTTACTTTAAAATCTTCTGGGGCCCATGCTTTTATGTTTATGGCCCCAACCCTCTGGAATTCTCTGCCCCATCAGCTTCGGGAATGTACGAACATGGGGAGCTTCAAGCGGGAACTTAAGACCTACCTGTGGAGATAAGCATTTATGAAGTGATATTATGATTTTAATTATTATTTTAACTATACTTCTTGGGATTTTATTGTTACTTTTGTACAGCGCCTTGGTACCTGAAAGGTGTTTAATAAATAAAGTTTAATTATTATTATTAGTTATATATGGGGAAATACATGATGGCCTTTTCTATGGAGATGAGGGACCAACCATGCAATATAACTGTATCTATATATCTATGTCTGTCTAGGTCTAGATAGATAGATAGACGGATGGACAGACAGATAGACACAGATATAAGTATATATACATATGTATGTCAGCACAAAGAGGTTAAGTGACTTGCACAAGGTCAAGATAAGTGGGAGTTGTGGGATTCAAACTTAGGTCTCAAGGCTTAAAGTACCATGTTCTCTAACCAGTAGGCCAGGTTACCATCTGTCAGCTGCAAGAACATGACCTACCCCATTTTCCTTGTTCTGTATGCCTATCCATTTCTTGCCTAAATGGAGCCACAACCACTCCCCTCACCCTCATCCTCCAAGAGCTCCACTTCCTCGCTGCCACAATACATCTCGGTCCTTACAACCCCCACTGGCAGCAGTGGTACCACAGAGGAAACCCAGAGGAGAAGCAGATCATCCTGGAAATGCTTAACCTTCTTTCAGTTAAACACTATGAAGCAACAAGCTCAGAATATTAAAACGTTGATCACCTGCACAGCAAGCAGCTTCCTAGTCCCAGGGCCACAGGCCAGCCTTATAATAATTTTTTTCAGTATCAGTTGCAGGCTCAGTCCCCTGATGCTGTCCCTTAAAGTCATATCAGACCAGGGCTGGCCCAGTAGTGTAGTTGTAGCACAATTTGAACTCTGTTTGGAGTGAAGCACGGGGTACTTTTTTCCATTCGCACCACACCTTGAATAGTCATACTCACTAAGTGTATCGCTTTGACCTTTGCTGTTACTACACCTGGGAAGTAAGAACATCCCTGAGAGAGGAAAATTATGTATGCAGTATAGCCTAGAGGTTTGAGTAACGAACTGCAAATCAGCTTGGTGCATTCAGCAGACTTGGGTTTGATTCCCATAACCTCTACTTGCATACTGTTGTGACTCTGAGCAAGTCACGTAACCTCCCCAGTGCTCCTGGGATGCCCCCTGAAAACAGGCATTGTGCCTAGTGGACCTTACCTGGTTACCAAAGAATGAAAAAAAATTCAGCAAAGGAAGGAGTGATGAAAGTGTATATCCAAAGTTACACAGTAAAAGTTAGGAATGTGATTGACTGGATTACTGTTTGTGAATCCTGAGTTTTATTAATGTACTGCTTTTGAAAAGAGAATTGTAGCTGTAGCACTGCCACTTGCTATACCAGCGACCTGGGTTAGGGAGAGAACCTGTGTCATTGGGGCGGGCAGAAAAAGGGAGGATGGAGCGTCCTGTGAACTGCTCATCTCCCAAGGGTGGAGAAGGATGCACCTCCCACAATGCACCTGGTACCTAAGAGAGGCTAGGTGTTGTGGCAAGCAGAATGCTCAAGTAAGGGAGGGATACCAGCAGATATGGCTGCATCAGTGCAAACCAGATGTCCTAGGGCAAAAACAGAGGAAAAACTCAGATGTGGCAGCACAAGAAACGGTTCCTTGCAGGCCTGGCACTAGTGATCAGTCACCTGGGAACCTGGATCTTGCTCCAGAGGGGTTTGGCCATCCCTACCAGCTCTGCCACAAGGAATAAGTCGTGAATTAGTTTAGGTAATTCTGAGGATGGTGAATGATTGAACTGTGGGGAGGCATCTGGAAGAAGGGCCAGCCAATAAGGAAAGGCAGGTAAACAGAAGATCAAAAAAAGAAAAAAAAAAGTCACAGACACAGCTGCAAATCTGACACCAGAAGCAGCTCCTATTTGACTTAATGATCTTGCAGTGTGTCATGTTCTGTGGTTAACAAGCAACCTTCCTGGCTGTATATTCAATGCCGGTTATAAAAAGAAAACACTCAGAAGTCATGTATTGCAATTCCCAACAACAATCCAGTGCACCACCACCACCAGACCTACTACGGCACCAAGGTGAGCCCCAGTAACTAGCATTATATGAGTCAGAGGCTCACTTCAGAGTTTTGGGGGGGGGCTTGTCTACTGACTGAGATGCCCCATTATAAGTGAAAAGCAGTGTTATATTGGTTACTTAGGCTAACGTCGGAGCAATAGGTGTCCTGTCTGTAAACTGCCTTCCCCCCCACCTTATTAATACTGTACAGTAAATAACAGTGTTCATTTCAGAGCTAGGGCAGCCCTGTCTGTAAACTGACCCAACTCCCCCACTGTTGTTTGCTGCAGTTCATTTCACCACTGCTGCTTAAAGAGCACCAAACATGCTAATTTTAATATTTTTGCTGAAGCCTCCCGGCAAGAGTTTTCCTCATAAGGACTTCAGAAGTCCACTCTTTTGAATTTATTACTCAGTGTTTTGCTTAGAGGAGGGGGTTGTAATTCCATGATCAGAGGAGTTGGATGCCTGAGCTATGAGAGTTCTGCCTAGAAACTATGTCCTCTCCCCCATAATAAGTAAGTGGCAGTGTTATGTTAGTTCCTTATCATGGGGGAGCTCGTTTTATAGACAGGGCTCCATAGCACTGAAGTGAGCCACATACAACGCTGGAATAATGGAGCACGGGCTTTATTTACAGACAGAATGCCCATGGCTCTGAAGTGAGCCTCAGTAACTAATATAACGCTGCTGTTTACTTGTTATGGGGAACTTGGTTTATAGACCAGACACTCGTATCTCTGAAATTAACAAACACAACTTGTATAACACTGATATTTATTTATAACAAGGTGTTTTGTTTACAGACAGGCCCCCATAGCTCTGTTGGGAGCCTCATAGAAACATAGAAACATAGAAGATGATGGCAGAAAAAGATCAACGGTCCATCCAGTCTGCCCAAGGGTCTCTATAGAACCATGTGACCCGGTGTCAATCAGGGTCTTACCCTTCCCCAACAGTTAGCTTATTCCTTCCCCATCCAGTGATGACTATCCGCTTCATTTTATCCCAAGCATGTTTGAAACCACCCATAGTTCCAGCTGCCTCAGTAACTTATGCAATACAGCTATTTACTTATGATGGGAGACGAGCGCATACAGTAGTTTACAGACACAACCCTCATAGCTCTAAATGGAGCCTCAATAACTCATACCCATTTACTTATAATATAGAAACACTGAAACTGAGAATTTTACAGCATGAGGAGACCACTGGTCCATCAAGTCTGCCCATACCACACCACTTCACTGTACCTGTACCATTGAGTTGTCTCCCTCTTCCCCTGCTCCCTTGACTTCAATCCCACGGTGCCCTCCCTAGGGATTATAAATCCACTAGCCCTGTCACAACCATGTTTAGACCTAGTTAGGGCAGTTGACTCCACCACTTCTGTTGGTCTTTTCCACAGTTCCACCACCATTTACTTCCTCACATCTCTTGAATGCGCCCCCACCAACCTCTGACCATGCCCCTTTTTTTTACAAACAGGTCCTTGTAGCCTTATAGCCTTCAGAAACTATAATTTTTCCATCATGTTCCCCTCTCATGCCATGCCTCCAGCAGGTACATATTTATTTATTTATTTTATTTTAGTCTTCGGTAACCGGGTAAGGCCCACTAGGCACAAGCGCCTGTTTTCAGGAGCGACCTGGGAGCACTGGGTGGTTAAGTGACTTGCTCAGAGTCACACAGTATGCAAGTGGAGGTTGTGGGAATAAAACTCCGGTCTGGTCTGCTGGATGTATCAAGCTCATTCACACCTCATTCCTCTAATCTCTAGACTATACTGCCAGCCCATCAGCTGTACCTCATAGGATCTGCCTTGCTGGTGCTGGATCATCTTGGTGACCCTCCTCTGCTCCGACTGCAGTCTGTCTATGTCCTACCTCCGGTGTGGATTCCAGAACTGAACACAGTACTCTAGATGAGGCCTCACCAGGGATCTTTTGGACTGGGCACTTTATAAATAAATTTTGCCTTGCCTATATAAGGATAGTATCACCTTGCTTCTCTTACTATCAAAACCCCTCCATATACACCCCAGCATCCTCAATGCCTTGCTACGTGCTTTGGTGCAATGACTAGCCTGCTTGAGAGTCAGTGATTATAACCCTCACATCCCGCTCATTTGTCGAAGTGGTCAGCATTACCCCTTCCATTCAGCATTCCATGCGTGGATTCCATCTCCCTAAGTGCATTAACTTGCAGTTGTTGGCATTAAATCCCAACTGCCAGATCTTAGACCATCTTTCCAGCTTTTCTAAGTCCATTCGAAGTTCCTGCACCACTTCCTCATGATATTTCCTGCCACCGAGCATTGCGTCATCAGCAGATACCTTCCCTTATGTCACTGATGAACATATTGAATAAGACAAGTCCCATGACGAACCCCTGCAGCACCCCACTCATGACTTCCCTGACCCCCAATGTAGCCCTGCTCACTAATACCTTTTCTTGCCTCCCTCAAGCCAATTTCGTACCCACCTGACAAAACCCTGCTCCACTCTCATGTCCTCCAACTTTTTCAGCAGTCTCCTGTGTGGAACTGAATTAAAGACCTTGTGGAAATCAAAGAAGGGCAAATCTACCACCTGTCCTCTGTCTATTGCCTTAGTGACCCAGTTGAAAAACAGTATCAAGTTGGTCTGGCATAACCTCCCTGACACAAACTTAGGCTGCTTTCTATTTTGCAATCCATTATCCTCCAAGTAGGCTATCAGACGTTCTTTGACGATGGACTTCATCAGCTTAGCTATGATGAAGGTAAGACTGACAAGCATCTAGTTGCCCAGACCTCACTTCCGTGGAGTGGTACTACATTGGTGAACCTCCAATCCACTGGTACTGTTCCTCACTTCAGTGAAGCATTAAATAGCCAGATTAAGAATACAGCCAATTCTGCAGTCAATTCCCTAAGCACCCTTGGGTACGGGCTGTCTGGGCCTGGAACCACTAATGAACATATGAAGGTGCCGGCAGAAAAAGGCCTTTAGGTCTATTAAAGTCTGCCTGAGTGTGCAGCTTGCAGTTTACTTCTCCTGCAGCTGCCCCCCATTCCATTCTCATCATACCCTCGCCCTGGACTATCCCCCTTTTTGCTCTTGTCTGTACTTGCCCTCCCCTTGACTGTATCTCATCCCTGTTTAAAACTGTCCACTGTCTTCAGTGCGATCAACATCTCCAGCAGTGCATTCCACCCAGCTACCACCCTCTCTGTGAAGTAGTGCCACCTCATCTCCCTCCTGAATCTTCCCCTTTCAACTTAAGACTGTGCCCCCTTGTGACCCTTCCTCCCTTTATTTATTTATTTAGATTTTGTTAACCAAGGTAAGCCCACTGAGACTAAGGTCCCTTTTTCAGGGGCGACCCGGAGTTGAGAAAACCAACCACTTTACATTAGGTATGCACAAAGTAACACAGTATAAGAGTACATTCATAGTCAGGGGGTACAATAAGACAATTACAGTTTCATAACATTAGGGCTATGACATTAATTGGATTATTGCTTCTGGGCAGTCAAGAGGAGAAAGAGAGATTTTAGTCCTTTGTCATAGGGAGGGGAATGTGGATAAGGACATGAACTAGCGGTTGCAGCCGCAGAGGCTCAGCTCAATGAGGTATGCTTTAAGACCTGCTTTGAGCGAGGATTGGGAGGGCCTGTCTAGTAAGCTTGTGGGGAGCGAGTTCCAGAGGTGGGGGGGCCGTGAACTGAAAGAAGCGTTTACCTTGGTTAGTCTGTATGCGAGGGATGTTCAGTAGTTGACTAGTGGTGGACCGGAGGTTACGGAGGGAGACTTTGGGGGTGAGCAGGTCACTCAGGTGAGGCAGGTGGCCAAGGGAGATGAGTTTATATGTGAGACAGGTGGAGGCATAGGTTAGTTTATGCTGTAGGGTTGGCCAGCGTAGGTCGTTGAGGGCCTCACAGTGATGCCTCCTAGGGGAGGAGTTAGTTCCAAAGCCGGGCGAGGTGGAAAGGGTAGTGAGTTTGTTTAGCTCTGCCTCCTGAGCGACAGGAACAGGGAGAGCCATATAACAGTGAGGAATGAGGTTGCAGCTTGCAATGGCTCATCATAAGCCCCGGAAGAGCTGCCCAGCGTGTATAAGAGGCCAAGCCTCTGTGAATGGATCTGGTTAAGGCATCAAAATGAGGATTGTAGGCTAACTCCTGGTCAAGGAGTACCCCAAGGTACCTGAACTGATCAACAACTTCAACAGGCCTACCAAGGGCTGATGAGAGTTGGAGCAACCCACTATGGTCTTTGCCCAGCCGTCGGGTCCCAAAGAGGACTGCCTTTGTTTTTTCCTCATTAAGTTTTAGGCGATTGGTAGTGAACCAGAGTTCAAGTGTTGAGAGGCTGACCTGAAGTCTGGCAGCGATAACCGAGGGTTGGGGGTCGCTGTGATAGATTACAGTGTCATCCACATAGAGGATAAGGATGCATGGTGAACAAGCTCCTTCAAGGTCATTTAGGAATAGCGAGAATAGTAGGGGGCCCAGGATGGAGCCCTGGGGTACACCGGAGGTCACGGGTCTGGGGTCAGAGTGTGATCCCTGCCAGCGGACGCTTTGGGATCAGTTTCTAAGGTAGCTAGAGATCCAGGAGAGTGTGAGCTGATCAAGGCCGAGGCAGAGGAGTTTGGTAAGGAGAAGCTCATGGTTGACCAAGTCAAAGGCCTTGGATAGGTCAATAAATAGAGCGCCCGTTGGAGTGCCTAGGTCCATGGCATGGAGTATGTCTGGTGTTAGCCGGATGAGGGCAGTGTTGGTGCCGTGACCTTTCCGAAAGCCATGCTGTACTTTGGAGAGGAGCAGGTGTTGTTCCAGGTAGGATTGTAGTTGGTCATAGACAAGTCTCTCCTGAATTTTACCCAGGGGGCAGAGAAGAGAGATAGGCCTGTAGTGTTCCACTCTGTCCTGAGTTCCTTTTTTGTGGACTGGAACAATGGTCGCAGCCTTCCATTTAGAGGGGACCGTCCCTTCTTGGAGGGATCTATTGATGAGCAGGGTGATGGGGTAGGTGATGGCTGGAGCTGTGACCCTCAGCAGCTGGGGCTCCAGGAGGTCATTGCCAGGAGAGGACTCGGGTTTTATTTTGCACAGGAGGGGCAGTACTGAGTTGGGTTCAACTGGTTTCAGGTGGAATAAGGGGAGAGGCGGCACCCAGTCTGTGAGGGAGGGAGGGTGTCAAGGGCACTGTTGGGGGTGGCAGCTGGGTTTGCAAAGGATGCACTGAAGGCTTCCACCACTTTAGAAGGGTCATGGAGACTGAGTCCCCAACTTGGAGCGGGGCATCATGTTCCATTGAGGAGCCCTTAAGGAGAGCATTTATGTGGCCCCAGAATTTCTTTGGGTCACTTAGGTGGCCAGTTTGGAGGTCCCTGAGGTATTTTGATTTGGCCTGTTTAACATCTTTTTTACATTGATTCCTCAGGCACCGGTACTTCTCCCAATCGGGTTTGCATCCGGAGGATTTGTAGTGACCCCATGCCTTGTCCCAGAGACGCATGGTGTGTTTAAGTTTAGGGTTTAACCACTTGTGGCAGTTACCCTGTAGCCTGAGTTTTTTCCAGGGGGCATGTTGGTTAGTGATTGAGAGGAAACAATTGGTGAAATAGTCTAGGGCCTTGTCAATAGTGGGGAGGGAGACAATGGGGCCCCAGTCTACCTTAAGTAGATCAGAGCAGAGATCAGCGGGTACAAAGCGGCTGAAGTTCCTAGCTTCAATCACTCTGGGGGCAGACTTGGGGGGTTTATTGGACCAGGTACAGAAAATAGGGGAGTGGTCGCTAAGGGAGTCAGACATGATCCCTGCAGTCAATATCCGATCAGGGTGGGAGGCCAGCACCCAGTCAAGTAGGGAGTGGTTTCCCGATTTGGTGTTGAGCCGAGTGGGCAAGCTGACCAGTTGGGTAAGTGATACATCCATTATTAGGTTCCTGGATCTGGAGGTATTTGGGGAGAGCCAGTTTAGGTTGAAGTCCCCGAGGAGGATGGTCTCACCCAGGGGGAGATTGTGAATGGCACTTATGAGGGCTTCAAGGGAGGTGGTGGCAGTTTGAGTTGGGAGATAGACACACCCAATAATGAGAGGTTTGGTGCGACCAAGGAGAATCTTCACTAGTACTACCTCACCCAGGGATCCGCTAGGAGTGGGGAGATCAACCAGGGTAGCATTTCTTCTTTCCTGCTCTATCCTTTCTTATGGTCTGATAGCCAGCCAGTTTGATTTCATGAGGGAGGATGTGGGGCTTTAGCTATGTCTCCGTCACCGCCAGTATGTCAGGTTTGTAGAGCTGGGTCCAAGCCTCGAGGTCAAGCATTTTCTGCCTTAGGCTGCCAATATTCATGTGGACCAGTTTAAGCCCACTAGTATTTGCCCAGAGGGGGTTAGTATGGTCACTATGCATGAGGTTGGGAGCGGATGGACCAGGGTTGGTTTCAGTGTCCCCCCCAAGTATTAGCCTAAGCCTGGATGAGGGGCCCATGGGGTAAGGAGGGGGGGTGAGTGGGATGGGGAGACTCCATCACGGGGGGTCGTGATGAGCGGTGGTGAAAGGGAGACGTTGTAGTGAGGTATTGAGGGGCTGGAGATGCATCAGCTGGATGGTACAATTTTTCGCAGTAATCACATAGATAATTGGCTCAGGGCAGGTTTTTCCATGAGTGACGTGGATATTTGGCTCAGGAGAGTGTGGTGGATATTGTTTTAGGCACCAATCACAGCAAGCAGGCAGAAAGGAATTAGTACATTTAAGAGGGTAAGCTGTAGGCTGAGTTGCTGTTGATGCAACCTCTAGTGGTGAGGTCAGATAGCCTGCAAATGGAAAAGTGAGCTGATAGGTTTTGCAGCTCACGTGACTATTCCTATAAAGGCAGACACTCACCAAGGGTGGTGGTGGGGGTGGTGGGGGCGCGCGCAAGCGCGGCGAGAATCCACTATTGGAAGCAGTGAGAGGACCTGCCCTGATGCATCACACCGCCGTTAGGACCTTGCATGTAAGTACCTGCCAGAATCGGGCTCGGGGCTCCGCACAATGTTGCTCAGCAAGGGGAGGGTTCTCTGGGTTGGGTCCCTCGTGACCTTCATTGCTCCGTGGGGAGGGTGAGGGATGGGTTCCTTTCTCCACGG
Source organism: Neoceratodus forsteri (assembly GCA_016271365.2). Lineage (NCBI taxonomy): Eukaryota > Metazoa > Chordata > Ceratodontiformes > Ceratodontidae > Neoceratodus > Neoceratodus forsteri. Next base: position 225,195,037 of record CM028138.1, on the reverse strand, counting down.
CGGGCGGGCGGGAGGGCAGCGGTGGCGCCAACGACCACCAGGTAGAGCACAGCCTGAGCCTTTAAGTGGAACAATCCTCCCATTTTGACCTTGTTTATGTCCTTAAAGAATTTAAAGGTGTCTATCATGTCCCCCTTCTCCCTTCTGTCCTCAGAATGAATACATGTTGAGCTCCCTCCCTTTTCTCTCATAGGGTTTCTTCCCTAGACCCAGGATCATCTATGTCACCCTACGCTGCACCCCTTCCAGCAATCTTACATCCTTTTTTAGGTAAGGGCAACAGTACTGCACACAGTACTCCAAGTGCTGCCTCACTAGTGATCTGTACAAGAGTAGGATAACCTCATCTCTTCTTGAGGTGATAACCCTGGCAATGCACCCCAGCATCCAATTTGCCATTGCTGCTTCCCTCCGGCACTGTGGTGTTACCCTCATGTCCCTTGTGACTAGTACCCCAGGTCTTTCTCCTCTACTGAAATTGATACCTGCAATCCCCACAGCCAATAGTTGGTCCAGGAGTTTCTGGCTCTGAGGTGCATGACCTTGCACTTCTTAGCATTAAACCCCAACTGCCACACATCTGACCATTGCTCGAGTTTAGATAGCTCCTCCCTGAGTTCCTTCCTCTATTCCTCACTGTCCACCTTTGCACATATCTTTGTGTCACTGGCAAACTGGTTGATCTTACTCTTGACCCCCTCTGCAATATCCCCGATAGAGACATTGAATAAAATGGGGCCTAGCACTGAACCCTGCAGTATTCTACTAGTCACTGATCTTGATATCAATCAATCAATCAAAATCTCTATTTATCCAGGCGAACATCATTGAGCAGAGCTCTTTTACAAGATGGACCTGGTTAGTACAGGGTCGGGTAACATCCATCATAAAAACATATAAATACATGTAAATAAGTATATAAACACAAACAAAATGGTGCAGTAATAGGGGAATCAAATGATAAAAGGAAAACAAGGCAAGCCATTACAGAGGAGGATTCAAATACAAGGGGGCAGGTCCACCATTGAACCATGCAACTGTATATAAACCATGTTCTCGGTATAGAAGTACCATTTGGTTCATTTACCAGGGGCAGTCACTAATACTAGCCATGAAAATGGCTTGGAGAACTACCAACTAATGGTAGATGGGATACCAGGAGGGGTATGTAATATGTAAGCGAAGGATAAACATTATGAGAAGTGAAGACCCAAGGATAGGTCGGTAGAACTGATGCGGCGGTGGGGGCCTATGGGGAGAGGGAAAGGGGAGTTAGTACTTTTATAGGATGATTGCGTGTAGACTGTGGATGAGTGCAGTATAGAGTTGTGAAGAGAAGGCTGAAGAAAGCAAGAAGATAGACCAGTATCAAAGGGAGGACAGAGGCATCAAGGTGTTACATGAAAGCATGATGACAGACCAGGACCAAGGTGGAGACAAGCACTAGAAGTAATTCAATCATGGTTAAATGGTACAGGCTAGCATGATGACAATTCATGGTCATGGGAAACAATTGCACTGATAATTTCTGAGATGTGAATATAAGAGCTTGAAAGATTAGATGCCGATGGGTGACCTCAGTTTCAGGTTTTTTTGCAATTTATTCCACAAGGAGGACAGTGTAAAGTTTATAGCAGCCCTGCCAAAGCAAGAGTTAACTTTGGGAACCATTAGTAGGAGAGATTGACAACTTCTCAGGGTGTAATTGCCTATTGGTTTTATAGGAAGACAGTCTGTAATGTATTGGGGCAGTTTTTTGGAGATGGCTCTCATGGTCCATAAGGCTGCATTTTTATCATGCCTGAATTGAAGAGAACTCCACCCCACTGATTGATATAGGGAGCAGTGGTGAGTGGAATAAGGCAGGCCTGTGATGAACCTCAAAGCTCTATGATATAATGTGTCAAGTTTGGTGAGGTAGGAAATGGGGCAGTGACCGTAGAGGATGTCAGCATAATCTATCAAGGATAGAAAGGTTGATTGTACCAGCTGTAGTTTGGCATCTCTAATTAAGAAGCGGGCTATCCTAAAGAACAGGCCAAGTCTCTGTCGTAATTTTTTGAGTAATTCTTCAATGTGCTCTATAAAGGAGAGCCTATGGTCCAGCCATACTCTCAGGTATTTGAATTTGGGGACAAATTCCAATTTCTCACCAAGAATTGTAGTAATCTGCAGCACAGGATCTGATAGGGCTGAATTTACCATTTGGGCAGACGGAGAAAAGAGCATTGCTTTTTTTTTTGTTGGTGTTAAGTAATAGTTTTTTGTTTAGGAGTTGATGTTGCAGCAGGTTGAACTCAGATTGAAGGTCATTACAAGCAGATTGTAATGACAGGCGGCTTACGTAAAGAACTGTATCATCTGCAGACAGATGAATGTTGCCCTTAGTTATGCTTTCATCAATATTGTTGATGTATATTGCAAATATGATTGGTCCTAAGATAGAACCCTGGGAACACCTCTTAGGAGAGGTTTGAGAGTTGAGAGATCTCCTTCCGCTTTCACCTGCTGGAAACAATCAGAGAGGTAGTTGTTGAACCACTGTAAAGATAATGGGTCAGTACCTAGTGAGGTCAGGAAAGAGAGTAGCAGAGAATGGTTGACGGTGTTGAAGGCCTTGCTCAGGTCCAAGAATATGGCGCAGATGTAATTCCTGTTGTCTAGCTCTCTTTGCCAGTCATTAGTCACTTTGGCAAGTGCTGTGATGGTGCTATGTTTGGCTCTAAACCCTGATTGGACTGGATTAAGCAGGTTATTAGCTTCTAGATACTGCCTCAGCTGGTTAATTACGACTTTTTCAGGAAATTTTGACAAGACCAGGAGAATCGAAATTGGTCTATAATTATTTAGATAAGAGGGATTTCCGGACTTGAATAGGGATATGATGTGCGCTGTTTTCCATATTGAAGGAATGGATCCTTGAGTTAGTGATAGGCTAAATAAATGGGTTATGGGCATGGCTAACACATGGATGGCCACCTTCAAAAAATATGGGTCGAGGGTATCCGTACCAGGACTTTTCTTTACATCCAGTTTTAGCAATAGGTCTTCAACTTCTTTCAAAGTAGTAGGACAGAAGGAGAAGACTGAATCGATGACACTAGGATCTGCACCTTGATTATCCACCTGAGAGCATATCAGATTCACCGGGGAATTGTTGAAGGCTAAGCCTGCAGTCTCAAAGTGATTATTGAAGGCATCTAGAACTTCCAGACTGTCATTAATGGTGTTACTGTTTAAGGAGATTTCATCAGGTAGTGAGCCACCGGACATGTGACCAGACAAGTCCTTGACGGTTTTCCAAAATTTTGTAGGATTTTTGGAGGCACAGAGAAATTCAGAATGATAGTATGCAGCTTTTGTATCTCTAACCATTCTAGTACATGAGTTTCGTGCCCTTTTGAACTTGAACCAGTCCGCAGCAGACTGGGTTTTGCGTCCTTTTTTCCATAGGTTATCTCTTTCAGTCAGTGCAGATTTTAATAATGGCTTGAACCATCTACATGCATTTTTTGCTATTTGCACCTTAACTATAAGGGTATATTTATTTAGGGCGTCTAGGATAATTTTGCTGAATATGTCGAATGCTGACTGCGTGTTTTTTGCCAAATAGAACTCTAGCCAATACAAGGAGTGTTTCAGTTCATTTATGTAGACAGTGAGATCAAAGTTCTGTCTAGATCTCTTGGCAGCAAACTTTGGTGAAGTAGTAGGTTTGTTGCTTGATCTTATGCAAGCAATAAATGAGTGATCACTGATATCACTGAAGAAGGTGCCGGCAAAGGAGGAGAGATGTGGTTTATTCACTAGGATAACATCTAGCAGGGAGCTATTATCCACATTCTTTTTATTTACTCGTGTTGGTTCGACAAAGAGTTGCAATAATCCATGGGCATCACAGAAAGCTATGAGAGGAGCGGTGGTTTTAGATAGCCAGTCTAAATTAAGATCCCCAAGAATAATTATTTCTGAAGATTGTTGTTCGATGATATTACTCAGATGAGGTAACAATTGTAGATTGGCAGAAGGAGGTCTATAGCACCCTATGATGCATAATATTGAAGTGTACAAGATGATGACTTGAAGAGACAGACATTCATAAGCATTTGCAACAAATAAAGCACTCAGACAGGATGCCGTATACCTATCCTTGACATAGATGGCAACCCCTCCACCTCTGGAGTGTCTGTCTGCTCTAAATAGTATATAGTTAGGGATATTGACTTCTCTGTTGGAGGTGGCTGGTCTAAGCCAGGTTTCTGAAACCACTAGGATGTCTGGTCGAGTATGGAGGACCCAGGTCAGGATCACGGAGAACTTTTTTAACAGACTACATACATTAATGTGGAGGAAACTCATGCCTTTCAGTGTGGCAAGGTCAGAGGGCGATGTGATTGCAGCTGGTGGCCCCGGATTGAGCTCCACATTTCCTGAGCACGGGAGAAGAAGGAGTGAAAGTTTTCTTAGAGTGGCTATAGTAAGCTTCGCACTGGTAACCCCTTTACATCGTTGTGGGCCATCATCCTGGGGGGGCGCGCCCCAATATTTTTTGCCCTTCCCACTAAGGGTGGCAGAGACAAGTACTCTGACTGCTATCTGTAGTGGTGACAGCTCTATAATGTTGGCAGAAGTCATAAGCTGAGGTGGTAATTCATTTTGTGTACCAGCGTTAAAGGTAATATGAAAATAGTGTTAAAGAATTAGGGAGTTGAAAAGGTATATATCCACGTAGAGACAGGAACTAGTTACAGAGCAGATCAGATTAGTATCCACAGTAATAAAGGCTTGAGGTGGCATACACTGGGCATGCAATATGAGATAGAAGAAGGACCAGAACAGGATTCGCGATTTGACACACACATAGTGGAATAAGAATGGGGGGGTAGCTAGAGAGGAGGAGCTAGAAAGCCAGAGTGGGGTTTATGTGTATTTAATCAGGACCGGGGGGGGGGTGAAAAAATTGGAAAAAATTGGAAGCTAGGGCTCCCTTCCTGGAGGTAATCAGTCCCTGAGGGCAAGTCCATACCTGCGTTTCAGTGAGAGGCTGGTGGCTTCAGACCTGGACTGCAGGTGGCAGTCTGGCAGGTTAGATTCATTAGATAACCATGGCTGTGGCTCTCAGACTACCTGGAAGGAGAAGGCAGAGGAGAATTAAATAAGAAAGTCAGAGGGGGTGGGGCTGCTCGTGGAGCTAGAAAGAAATGCAGACTGGCTTAAACGGGGGTCTCCCCCTTTGCAACTACCCTTTGCTGTCTGTTCTGTAGCCAGCTCCTAACTCACCCCACTAGTTTCTCCCCTGCCCTCAGGTACCTCAGCTTGCCCAATAACTTTCCGTGTGGCACCAAGTCGAACGTCTTGCTGAAGTCCACATACAGGACATCCAAAGCATGGCCCCCGTCAACTGCTCTTGTGACCCAATCAAAGAAGTCAATTAGTTTGATCTGACATGATCTACCCGAGACAAACCCATGCTGTCTTTCAGCCTGGAGACCATTACTATCTAGAAAGGATATCAACCTCTCCTTCAGGATGGTCTCCATTAGCTTCCCCACAATGAAAATCAAGCTTACCAGTCTATAATTGTTCGGTTTGTCCCTGGAACCACTCCTATGGAAGAGTACTATGTGAGCCATCCTCCAGTCCATGGGCACTCTCCCTGTCTCCAAAGAGGTGTTAAACAGGTCTGCCAGTGGGCCTGCCAATACCTCTGCCAATTCCTTCAGGACTCTTGGATGAACACCATCGGGTCAGGGTGCCTTATCCACCCACAAGGCATTAAGGCCTTTTAGAACCCTATTCTCTAGTATGATCCCGTCCATTACCTCTGCCCCCCACCTGTTCCTCCTTTTCCTTGTGGTATCGGACCATCTTTTTCTTTAGTGAACACTGAGCAGAAGTACTCATTGAATGTCTTCAGCTGGTCTTCCCCTTTTTCTGCCTAACCCCCCACTCTCTTGATTTTGACAATCTCATCCCTACAACTCCTCCTCTCTCTTATGTACGTGAATAAATCCTTTTCACCCTCTCTGATCCCAAGCCAAGCTCAGTTTCCATGCAGCTTTAGCTGTCCTGACTGCTCTGCTCACTTCCCTAGATTTTTTTCGAGTACTGTTCTTCGTCCTCTCCTCGCCCGGATTTCTTGTACCTGTTGAAGGCCACTCTCTTCTCCCTCACTTTTCCAGACACTTCCTTGCTAAGACAGCTAGGCTTTTTAGACCTGGACTGCTTACTCTCTGTCTTGGCACACATTTTCATGGCCTCTATCAGACCCCTGTTTATGATAAACTTTCTGTTCAGCATCCCTCTCTGGGAAAATTTCAGCAAGATGCATCCCCAGAATGCTGCCCATCCTGACAAAATCTGCCTTCCTGAAGTCTACCACTCTCGTCTTGGTCCTGGCTGACTCTCTACCCATGTGGAGGAAGAACCACACTGAGCAGTGATAGCTTCCCACTAGAAGGTCCTGTACAACTTCATCCTGGACTTGGACCCCATTTGCTAATACAATATCCACTATGTTACCCTCCCTGGTGGGCTCTGTCACTCCCTGATCTAGGTAGCTGTCTTGGATAGCCTCCAGCAGTACATGTTCCCTGGCATTCATAGTAGTCATGGCTCACCAGGCAATCCCAGGTAGATTAAAGTTATCAACTATGACCATACACCCTCTGCCACTGACCTTCCTGATCTGCTCCTCCAACTTCCTGTAATTTTCCTCGTTCTGTGAGGGTGGCCTGTAAACCACCCTATCTATCGTAAGGGCTTCCAGTTCCTTCCTCACCCACTCTACTATCTCCAACCTGTCCATTTCCTGACCCCACCGAATGTGGCAACCTTGATACTGCTCTCCGGTAGAAGTCCACCATCCTCTACTATGAATACCAAGCAGAAGTAACTATTTTGTACATTTACCTTCTGCTCATAGTCTTTAACTACTCTGCCCTGTGCTAGCCTGACTATCCCCACTCTGTTTTCCTTTTTTCCAAAGGTAACTACAAAACTATTTTTCCCTACCTTTTATATATTCAGCAATCTGCAGCTCTGTGTCTGCCTTTGCTCTTCTAACAGCTACCCTTGCTTCTTTGAGCCTAGTTATGGCTCCATGCATGAAAAGGGGTTACCAATGGATCCTGAAGTTTGTAATGCAGTACATATGCAGGATTTTGAGTATAATACAGTCATTTAAGTAGCCTATGTGGGGAGATACATAAGATCACATTAATGGAATCAGATGTTTCCATATTAAAAAATGTACTTTAATTAGTCAAAATGCATGAAAATCTGTGCACTCATCTGTGACATGGCTATCCATGTGTGTACAATAGTCTTTTAGTGTCATTGAACTAGACTTTTCTGGCAGTAAAAATAATTTGTGTCCTGCTTTCATTTATTACACTTCCTTATTGTGCTGCTTTGATTCCCACCCAACCCCAGAGGGCCCTAAAGATGTGGTCTCGTGTGTAACCATTAATGTCCCCTTGAGTTACTTCTGATTTTTTGTAATAATCTGCACTTTGGTGCTATTTGTGTTGTATTTTTGTCCCTAGGTTACGTGCTGCATTTGTTTATGGTACTACAGTGCATTGCCCTGTTTCTTTAAGTACACAGCATGATCTCAAGCTGTCCCCTTTGCTCCCCTGATCCATTTATGTCCCACACCACCGGATGTTCACATGACTGCAGGGGTGCAGGGGTGCCACTAGCAAAACCATTTCGGTACTTACATCAGCACGAGATTGGGACAGGCCGGTGGGGGGGATTTAAAAGATGATTCCCTGCAATTTCTAGCCCTTTCCTGTCATCGACTGTCTTGCCCTGGAGAGCTCTTGTCCTCCTGTGTGACCCTCATTACATCACTATCCTCATTGCATCAGGTAACTAACGATTATGCCTGCAGCCAAAAATACTGTTTTTTTTTTTATTACTAGTTTTGGTAATGTAAGTGAGCCACTGGGAGGTTCATTAATAGTGCAAATTAGCCCACTCCCTGGACTTCCCTTTTTGCCTTCTGGATTTGGTGCAGGGGGCACCATTTGAAATAAAATGTGAATTTGGGATCTTAAACTTCTTTATGTCCCTGTTCACCATGCGATTTTCTTGGAGGAGCTGGTACAGGGGGGTTGCATAGATCAACTTTCCAGGTTACTATGCTTCATTTTAAATGTACTTTTTATGTTTTGACTGTATTTATATGATGCTGTTACAGTACATTTTTTTGTAGGGGGAGTGAAGATGGAGTGGAGTGTCAGATTAGCTAGCATACTGCATTATTTGGTTATTGGGGAGGGTTTAGTACCTGTATCTAATCCGTGGGCTCTTAATGTTTGAGATACTGATATTTATTTTGGTTTTTGGTTTCAATGCTTTATTTTAAGTGTGCTTTTTATGTTTGCTTGCACGCATGTGCACAAAACATAGTGCCATCATCCAAGTTTTCAGAGGTGTGTCACCCCCTCTTCCAATTCAGTCAGTGTGTTGGCAGGCGCAGCCACAGTTCTCCAATGCCTGCTGGAGCTATCTATGACAGCTCCAAAATGCAGTGGAGTACAGTTGAAAGGAGGAGCTATGCTTCAGTGAGCAGCGATAAGATATCACCTGCTCATGCGTGCTCCCCCCTACACACACACACACACCACGTCTTGTAAACTGTGCTGCTTGCGCACACACTGCACAGCAAGAAGTGCCCAATCACTCGGCTGTGCTGTGCCCCCTAAAAGCCTTCCAAATGCCTCGCTGGGTGCCCACCCCAGTGTGGCAACTCATCGTATAGCCGAAGGGGGTGCCCAATCCCCCGTCGGCTCCACTGTCCTCCCCTCAAGTGTACAGGGTACCATGCTGGGAGCCCACCCCAGCGTGGCAACTGATGCTATGGCTGACGGGGGTGCCCAATCCCCCATCGGCTCCACGCCCCCCCAACCAGCCATCCTTGTGCCATGCTGGGAGCCCACCCCAGCGTGGCAAACGTTCTGCGTCGTCATTAAAAAAAAAACCTGGAAATAAAAACTGTCCCTAGACATTTCTCCCTGCCCCCACAACCCACCCACCCACTGTGCACCCTGCCTCCCACACCCCACCCCATACTTATCTCCGGACCTCGCGTGACGATCTTCCGTGGACTGGGAACACGTCTGCACTCTTCAAAGCCGACCGCGAACTGAGGAAATGCCGGTAAGCTGTATAATGGGATAGATAGGGTTTTCTCAACTTTGCTGCATATCTCAGGCATTTTTTGGAATTTTTGCACCAAATTTTCAACATGGGGTTTTTGGGACCCCTTCTCATGAATGACGTCACTGTCATGGTGTTATTTGGGCCCGAAGGGTGATTTCGCAGTCACTGCACAAAATCACCTTTCGGGACCAATTAACAAAACAACACTGCCAGTGTTCATAAGGTGGGCTCTCAAGAACCCTATTTTGAAAATTTGATGGAAATATTAAAAAAAATGACTCTTTTACGAGCGTGCGTTGCGCAGATCCTACGCAGGCTGGTAAGTTCGCAAATTTTCAATATTTTCACTCCAGATTTTCAACATTGCCATTTTACCATACCTTCTTATGAGCAGTACAGCTGTCATTTTTCACATCTCACCCAAAATGTGTTTCTGCCCATGTAGCGCACAATGGCGCAGTCGGTGTGCGAAATCAATGTATGGGCCAAATTAAGAAAATCACAGTGACACTGTTCATGAGCAGAGGTCTTAAAATGGCTATGTTGAAAATTTGGTGAAAAAATTCCTAAAAATGACTGTTTTACGAGCGTGTGTTGCGCAGTTCCTACACACGCTCGTAAGTTTGTGAATTTTCAATATTTTCACTCCAGATTTTCAACATTGCCATTTTACCACACCTCCTTATGAGCAGTACAGCTGTCATTTTTCACATCTTGCCCAAAATTTGTTTCTGTTTATGTTGCGCACAATGGCGCAGTCAGTGTGCGAAATCAATGTATGAGACACATTAAGAAAATCACAGTGACATTGTTGTTGAGCAGAAGTCTTAAAATGGCTATGTTGAAAATTTGGTGAAAAATTCCCTAAAAATGACTGTTTTATGAGCGTGCGTTGTGCAGTTCCTACGCACGCTCGTAAATTTGCAAATTTTCAATATTTTCAATCCAGATTTTCAACTTTGCCATTTTATTACACTTCCTTATGAGCAGTACAGTTGTCATTTGTCAAATGGTGCAGTCGGTGTGCAAAATCAATGTATGGGACACATTAAGAAAATCACAGTGACACCGTTCATGAGCAGAGGTCTTAAAATGGCTATGTTGAAAATTTGGTGAAAAATTTCCTAAAAATGACTGTTTTACGAGCATGCGTTGCACAGTTCCTATGCAGGCTCTTAAATGTGAGAATTTTCAATATTTACATTCCAGATTTTCAACATTGCCATTTTATTACACTTCCTTATGAACAGTATAGCTGCCATTTTTCCCATGACACCCAAAATGTGTTTTCACACATGTAGCGCACTATGGTGCAGTCAGTGTGCGAAAGCAATGTTTGTGACAGATTAAGAAAATCACAGTTACACTGTTCATGAGCAGAGATCTTAAAATGGCTATGTTGAAAATTTGGTGACAAAAGTCCATAAAATGACTGTGTTACGAGTGAGCATTGCGCAGTTTCCACGCACCCTCGTAAGTTCATGACTTTGTAATATTTTCAGTACAGATTTTCACCAGTGGCATTTTTCCACACTGCCTTATGAACAGTACAGCTGTCATTTTTCAGAACATGGCCAAAATGTGTTTTCACACTTTCAACGCAGAGATGCGTGGTCACTGTGGGAAATCATTGTTCGAGACAGGTAAAGAAAATTACAGTGACACTGTTCGTGATCGTAGGTCCCAAAATGCCTGTGTTGACAATCTGCTGTAAAAATATCCCCAAACTAATTACATTACAGGTGTGTGTTGCACAGTTTCTATGCACGCTCGTGACTTCACCAGTTTTTTTAATATTTTTACTGCAGATTTGCAACATTGCCATTTTTTACACCTCCCCATGAACAGTACAGCTGTCATTTTTTACATCCTGTTCGGAATGTTTTTGCACCTGTGGTGCTAAATGCCGTAGTCACTGTGCATAAGCAGCTTTCGGCTAACAAACTGATATTGCCACTGTTCACGAGGTGGGGTCACAAAAAAACCACGTTGAAAATTTGCAGTGAAAATACCGACGAATGCCTGAGGTACTAGGGTTTCTAACCAAAACGCCCAACCCTGTAGAGAATGACAGGCATCAGGGATGTGACTTGGGATTCTTACCTGTAATGCTCATACCATTCCACACCCTGCAGCCAGTGAGAGGCATCGAGGTATGCCTTTGACTCTTCAGCCCCCAAGTTCACCTCATTCTCCTATACCGCACCCATCCCACCATACTTCCTGATGGAATGGGGTGCGCATAAGGGCCAAAGACCCCAAGGCACACCGTGACACTTGTCAGTGTCTGCAGGGTGGGGTGTGGTGAAATGGCATGGCCGTTATGCCTGACAACCCAAAGGCACACCCCAATGCCTGTCACTGTCTGCAGGGTGGTGGTGGGGTTGGCTTCAGTTCAATACTTCACTGCCATTCCTATTACGCAGCTCTGTAACTTCTACACTACCACTGCCAATGCCAGCAAGCAAACATTCGGCATTGACAAATGCTTGTTATATGTTGGGATGGTATTTTACATACTGTTGTTAAAATGATTATTCTTTTCTTGGGGTATTAAAAAGATTGTGTGGAGTGTCTGGTATTTATTGAGGGTATTGGTATTTTTTTTTTTTTTAAAAAGCATATTTCGTGTATTTAACTGGGTACTGCCAGTACAACCCACCAACACTCCTGAATGTGTGCTTCTCCCTACTGAAGAGTTGTATGAGCACTATTCCTCTGCCCATCCCCAAAATGTGAAACACTGCCCCTCAGAATGGGAACACTTCATTAAATCTATTACTCAGAAGCTCAGATCACTGTTGAAAGGTGTGCCTTTGCGTTCACAAAGTTCACCATTATTCAAATATCCAAAGTTCATTATTAAATAAATAATACATTTTTTATATGAACTGCTATGCATTTTTGCTATAATGTTATTGCTGAATGTGGGACAAACCATCTCACTGTGTAACAAGGGGCTTTTGTGAAACAAAATGAGTAACTGTTCCTCATGATATGGTACAGTTGAGAGATATGGCATGATCAGATGTGCATGTTAGTTTGGTGAGCCCAAATTAGGCAGCCACAAATTTAGGTGGGGGGTAGGTTTGCTTGGCACAACCTTGACGTTGGTTGTGATGGGTTATTGCATTGCATAATACATTTGTTACTGACTTCTTTATTTGTAGGGTGCACCATTTCTCTTTTGTCTCTTTACCCTTGAGCAAAGGAGGGAGAGAGGTGATATGATCGAGACATTTAAACACCTTAAGGGCATAAACAAGGTGAAAGAGTCTAACATGTTTAAATATAAGAAAAATAGCAGGACAAGAGGACACAGCATGAGATTAGAGGGAGGCCGATTAAGGAGGAATGTGAGGAAATTCTTTTTCACAGAAAGGGTGGTAGATGCATGGAATGGCTTACCACAAGAAGTGGTGGCTATGAATACAGTGCAGGGCTTCAAACAGGCATGGGATAGGCATAAGGGAGCAATACAAATGACTATGAATAGATAGGTCACTGACAGAGCAAAGGCCGATGGCACATTTATAAGGTAGAAAAAAAAATGGGCAGACTGGATGGGCCTTGCGGTCCTTATCTGCCGTCAACTTCTGTGTTTCTGTGTTTCTGTGTTGGTGCTTAGCAGGACACCCACAGCATTTGTTGTTTATCTGGGTACCAAACCATGTGGTCACTGATTATTTTTTGCAGGGGGAGCGGGTTGGTGCACTATTTTGTCTGCGTGTATTAGGTCTGGTGACCGTTTTTGACTGATTCCCTGTGGTATGTTTTGTGGTGTGCCTCAGTTTTTGGTTGGCAGACAGCTGGATGTGTGCCTCCATTTTGTTTGCAGATGGGTGGATGCATCCCTCAATTTTTTTTTTTGTAGATGGGTGGATGCGTACCTCCATTTTGTTTGCTGATTTGTGTATGATTGCCTCAGTTTTGATTTGCAGATGGGTGGGTGCATGCCTCCATTTTGTTTGCAGATTTGTGTATTATTGCCTCCATTTTGATTTGTAGATAGGTGGATGCCTCTCCATTTTGTTTACAGATTTGTGTATGATTGCCTCCATTTTGATCTGCAGAGGGGCGGATGCATGTCTCCATTTTGTTTGCACATTTGTGTATGATTGGTATACCATGAGTATAGTGACCAAATGTGGGCATCACGTCAAAATGTATGCTATATTCATGGGCTACCCTGCAAGGGTAGTGACTGTACACTACCACTATGGTAGTGTATGGTGACAGGACGGAGGGATAGCAAGGGGAAGGGGAGGGACAGGGAACAGGTTTTGAGGGATGGGTGTACCTGCTGCCACCGAGCTAGCCATGTGGTGTGGTGGTGTTGGTAGCTAGCTCAGGTGAAGCAGGTACAGGTCTTGGGACTGGGTGCAGGAAAATGTTGCCACTGCCTGCAGCCGCGCACTTAATTTTTTTGGTCTAGGGATTTTGCCCCCTCCCTGACATGCACCCCCCTGGAGTTGAGAATCCTTATTCGGGGGCACAGCCCCCCCACAAAAACACTTTTTTCGATTCCGGATGTTGGGTCGCTTGAAAGTGTACCTTGCCGATCTGCTTTTCAGTGATATACATTCACCATAATAGCGATCGCTGTTCTGCAATTGCCATTATGATATGGACCATATCATTGCCGCCATTTTGATTTGCAGATAGGTGGATGCATGCCTCCATTTTATTTGCAGATTTGTGTACAATTGTCTCCATGTTTTTTTTTTGGCCCCCCTGTCTCCACTGATGCGCTCTCTTCTAGGGTATCCTCTGCTCACTCTGCCCGCCCCGGTACCTTTCAGGATACCTCCAGATCTGTCCTCATGCTGCCTTGGCCTACCCCCCTCCAGGCAGGGAGGAAGGGGATCCTGGGATGTCTCCCTCCAGTCCATTAGTGTGTGTCAGGCAGTCTGGATGGTCCCTGAGATCCGGGTTATGGTGTCTGGGAGCTTGGATCCCCGTCTACGCCGGCATCCACAAGGTACTTTTCTGTGTTTCTGGTGCCATCCCCTGAGGATGTAGGCACACAAGGGGGGGGCCAAGGGATGGAGCACGTTGTGATGTGCAGACACTCTGGCTCCTGGCCTATGTCCTCCCCTCCCACTGGCTGTCCCAGGTGCACCACCACCCGTGGTCACCCAGGTGGCTGTAGAGTAGCAGGACAAGCAAACCTCCCCTCCCGGAGAAGGAGAGCAGCCAATGGGCGCTCGATCCTTCTCCCCCGGATGGCCCTCCAGCTGCCCGAGTCGGTTCCCAAATCAAGGTTACTGGCGCCATGAGCAGTAAACCTACCACTGTGCCGGCGGGATGGCTAATTGCCTCCATGTTGATTTGCAGATGGGTGGATGCATGCCTTTCCATTTTGTTTGCAGATGTGTGTATGATCGCCTCCATTTTGATTTGCAGAGGGGTGGATGCATGCCTCCATTTTGTTTGTAGGTTTATGTATGATCGCCTCCATTTTGTTTGTAGATGGGTGGCTGCATCCCTTCATTTTGTTTGCAGCTGTGTGGATGCATGGCTCTCTTTTGTTACCAGAGGGGTGTATGCTTGCTGCCATTTTGTTGGCAGAACTGTGGGTGCCTGGCTTCAATTTTTTTTACTTTTTCCTTTTTGGCAGATGGGATGATGCATGGTTTACATTTTGATTATTACATTTTTCTCCTTTTTTATCTTCACTTACGGAGTGATTTAATAATTTGAACAGTTTGTTTGTGGGTTCTTGATTTGTTTGACGTTGGGTTAAGATTTTGGTATTTGAAAACAAAAACATTAACAAAATGAATTTATTATTTTTTTTTTTAACTTGGACACCACCATGGCAACCCTACCTACCATTTTGGTTTAAATTTCAAAATCACCAAACAACTCCAGATGTGCGCTTATTGTATTCCAACAGATGGTTCCATGTGATAACAGCGAAAGCCTAAAGGCAATCACCATTATCAATAAGTCAAGAGTGCCGAGAGCAAAAAGGCACTGGGGACTTAGTTTTTAATGTTTCCTGTGGGGGGCTGTGCCCCCCACCTCCCCATGGGGGTCTTCACTCCCCCCTCACTTCCCTACTAAAGGATTCTCAACTCCAGGGGGGTGCATGTCAGGAGGGGTGAAAACATAAAAAAAAAGCTCAGGCCAGGCAGAACAAAAATGCACCAGCACCTGGACCCGAACCCAGTACCCTGCCAACCAATGCCGGCAACCCACCCACCATGCCACAGGGTCAGCACAGTAATTGACTGTGGCACACCACCCACATCCCTCACTGTGTGTGCCCACTCCCACCCCCACACGTGCATACTTGCAGCCACATCCTGTCACTGGAGTCGCCCACCCCCATCCGGCTACTGTATCCGTCTCAGCCATTCCTGCAATTCACTGGGGAGCAGGACACCGTATTGTCGCACCCTTTCCTGGTGCCCTCATCACTGGCTACCAAACAGATGGCTTGTACTGGGCTGGTGATGTTGCCGAAACCCATTTTATGAGTGACTATGTCCACAGCCCCCAAAAACAGTTATGCATATTGCATATATGTGTTTGCTACACCGGTACACCAATTACCTGTTTATGCACAATTGAGTTGTCTGCCTAAGCAAGCAACAACTATTGTTGGTGGGGTGTCTGGTTTGTGTGCTGTGAGTCAGATGGTGTTTGGGTGATGCTGCTGCATTAGATAACTTGTTGGGCACTGCTCACAGTATTCTGTTTTTTGCACATCTAAAGTGTTTATTATTGTGCCTTTGTGGACTTTCTGGTTGCATCACAGTGCAGCCACAGCATATTGTTAATCATAGCAGAAAACCATATGGTCACTGTTTTTGGAGGGCTGGAGCTTAGTGTTAAAAAGCACTCTCCTCGTGCTGCTTGTTGTGGTGCCCTAATTAGGGCACATTATTGTCTTAGTTATTTTTATTTATTATTTCATTTTTGCTGACCGGGTAAGTGCACTGGACAAATTCTGCCTATTTTCAGGCACGACCCAGGAGAAGGGGATACAGATGAATGCCGACTGACCTTGAACCAGATTAAGCTGTTTGTGGTATTTTTTCAGTGAATGGAGGGAAATTTGGCCAGGACACTGGGAATATCCCCCTACTCTTCATGCTAGAGAGTGCTGGTGCACAGCGCTGGTGGAAGCTTCGGCAGTATGGAGGCTGACAGTGATGGAGAAGGAGGGGCCCTGTTCTTTCTCATGGGCCCGATGGAGAGATATGGGAGGCAGCTGGGATACACCATTTGGGTGGTCAGCAAATCGCCTCTGCAATCTCTTCATGCATTTTAGTAGAAACAGATGCAAAACTGTTCACAAAATTACTCTGTAATCGGTTGGCCTTGGCAGCCACTACCATTGTGCATCCATCTCAATTCTGTGCACTCCTGGGGAGCTCTATACAGGACAATCTGATATTTATAAGAGAAATATTACAGAAAGAGCAAGCGGTTCTCGGGGTTCTTATTGTCCTTGGATCAGGCCAAAGATTTTGATTTCGTCAACCATTAATACTTATGGGAGTGCCTATGGGCATATGGTATCCTGGACAGGTTTGTCCAGTGGATACAAGCTGTTATGATGGAGCCACAGTGCTCCTTTATTGTAATGGGTGGTTGGGGTTGGGGCGTATGGCAGGGCTTCCCCCTAAGCCCCTTGCTCTCTGTCCTGTCTATTGACCCACTGATCTGTAAACTGAATAATGCCCCAGATCTGCTGGGACTTTCCTTTTCCAGTTCGGATCCAGAGATATGGACTTTGGCCTATGAAGATGGCATCTGCTTCATTTTGGTAGATGTCCCCTCCTCTGAAAATGCAGGTCTTCTCCTTAATTCCTTTTCAGGTGTTACAGGGGTATGCCTTAATTTTGACAAAAGTAAATGTATTCTTATAGGGGATCCCGGATACACCTCAGACTTTATTTTGAAAGTCCAGGTAACAAAAGATTCATGCAAAATACTGGGGGTGTATTTTGGGACAGGGGATATGGCCCTGTATAATTGGCATCAGCAGATATTAGCGGTC
Organism: Neoceratodus forsteri; assembly: GCA_016271365.2. Classification (NCBI taxonomy): domain Eukaryota; kingdom Metazoa; phylum Chordata; order Ceratodontiformes; family Ceratodontidae; genus Neoceratodus; species Neoceratodus forsteri. The sequence goes on along the minus strand of CM028138.1, from coordinate 225,177,852 downwards.
CAAGACAAGGTGGAGATGTACAATAGATGGACACTGTCTAAATTAAAGAGGGTCTATATGATTAAAACTTCTTTGTTGGCGGCTATGATCCATCTCAGCTGTATTCTTCTGTTGCCTCAGCAATTGGAAACTAAACTATATGCCTAGTTCTTTAAATACATTGGGGTACTCGTCTTAACCCAAATAAGAGAGGCATTTTGTTCCTGGACAGAGCCTCTGGTGGTTTAAAAATGATTAATCCCATTCCCTTTTTCTTTTCTATGTTCTTAACTTACAATCTTAAACCTGCAGTACTAAGTAAAGATAAACTGTGGACTCTCTGGGTGTTGGATTCTTTGAACCCTATTATTAGGCTTTGGCCAGTACATGACAACATTCCTAAGCAGCGCCCAATCTCTACCCTTCCAGTATATTTTCAAGGCTGCTTTGGTAAACTGGAGTTATGGATTGATTACCAGGTCTTAGGCAGAGACTGACTCGCATAAGGAAATCTATACCTTTATCATGCAAAAGAGGTTTATTGTACATCCTCATTATAGTGACAAGATCTTGAAGGATAGGCAGGAGATAGGTCAGATGTTGACCTCCCTTAGACTCCTGAAACAGATATGGAATGTGACCTGGCTTTCAGTACATGGTCGTTTAAATGTTAAGGGCAATTTAAGATACAAGGGCATGAAAGAGTGAAATTACCCTAGGGTGATGTGCATTGTGGAACCGGAAACAATGCATCACCTGTGTTTTCAGTGCCCATACATATGGAATTTTGGGGGTATTGTTAATCAGAAATGGCCTGCCTCTCCTTTTAGGTCAGTTACCCCGGATATTCTGTGGTTGGGCCTATTTCCTGTTGGGTGTCGGGGGTATGATTCACATACTTCATGGCTTATTCTGGCATGTTGCAAATGTTATATTTGGCATAGCAGGTGTCATTTGGTGATACAACAACGTTTGATTACTGAATTACAGCTGCTTTATATGATAGAGGAAGCTGTCCTAAAAAGCAAACGTATTGACCAGCTCTCCCTTCCCTTCCCTTCCTGGAGTTCCAGCGAAGATGGGGGCGCTATTATCTGGTTACCCTGAGTAACCGTGGGATACTTATACAGGCTTAGACCTTCATAACCCAGGTTCAGGTGTGGGATGCTAGTCCACCTTTGGGGGAGACTGTGCAGCGGCACTACTGTGTACAAGATTGCTTATGAGGTTACTGTTTATTTTCTGTTTACTTACTGTTTCTTTCAGTCCTCAGTATTTATTATTTGTGTGTAGTAACTTTTTTTATGTTTTAAATTCACTTACAAGTTCGTAACTTTTTCCCTTCCTTTTTAAGTAGGGGAGGGGAATAACTTTTCATTTTTCCTTTTTTTACTACAGTTTGGATATATGCTTGGAATACTTGTGGATTTTATAGCTTCATTTGAATATAATTTAATGTGCTGTAACACTACTTATGTCTATTTACTTTCCGATAAAAAAAATTCCCCTTGCTCTTGTAGTGAGGTTGGGGAGGGGGTATGTTTACGGTATTTTTATTTACTAATGGGGTTAAAAGTATGATGAAGAGAAAAGAGAATGTGGGCTCAAACAGCTATTACCGAAGAAAAAAGTCCTCACATTAGGGCACGATAAAAACTGATTTTAATGTCACAAAAGCAGTAAAAACAAGCACTGTTAAGGTACAAATGAGTGGTAGCACCCCCGGTAACTGTCAACATTTCACATCATCACCAGATGCTTTATCAAGGTGATAGCTGTTTGAACCTGCGTTCTTTTTTCTGTTCATTGTTGATATTTGTAGCATGGCTCCAGCTTCGATACACTGACCTCAGTCACTGAAATTGTAGTTAAAAGTATGATGTAATACTGTTTTATGATTTCATTTTTCCTTTCTTATGATCATGTATGATGCAATACTAATTTGTTTGTGTGTTCTTTTCATTTGTGATTTAAAATTCACCTATTCTTTTAGTGGGAGGGGAGTCCGTTAACAACATCTATTAACCAATTTGGGGATAATAACAAGGGATTTTGTATGAAATGTATGATGTATTCCTTATTTATGTTTAATTTTATTTTATATTATGATTTATATGAAATAACACTGTTATGTATATAATTTGTTTTCAAGTTATAATAAAAATATCCCCCTACTCTTTTTCAAGGAGTGCCATGGGATCTTTAATATCCACCTGAACTACCATCAGAACAGGCAGATGGGACCTCGGTTTAACGTATTATCCAAAAGACAGCACCTCAGGAGTGCAGCACCCCCGTCATGCTACACTGCAGTGTCAGTATTGGGATTTAACCCAAGTGCCTGGTGTGGGGATAGAACACATACCCTTCTGATCTTCCGGCCTCAGAGGCGAGTGTGCCACCTGCTGAGCCACTGACTGTGTCTGTCTGGACCATATTGGTCAGCCATATCATATATGTGTTTGATGGGTTTACAGAATTTTGCCTAACCAAAAAAAAAAAAACATTTACTGAGAAAACCAACTATACCATTTTCTGAGGGTGTTGTCTGTGTTCAGCTTATATGGACAGTCCTTTATTCAGGTGATATGGAGTGATAATGCCCTTATTAGAATGCTTACTTTAATGATGAACTTCTTTGAAAGATTCCATCAGGTATTTAGTTGCATGCCTCCATGTTGCCTGCAGATGGGTGGTGGCATACCTTCATATTGTGTTCAGAGTGGTGGTGGCATGCCTCCATGTTGCCTGCAGATGGGTGGTGGCATGCCTTCATGTTGTGTGCAGATGGGTGGATGGCATGCCTTCATGTTGTGTACAGATGGGTGGATGGCATGCCTTCATGTTGTGTGCAGATGGGTGGTGGCATGTCTCCATGTTGTGTGCAGATGGGTGGATGGCATGCCTTCATGTTGTGTGCAGATGGGTGGTGGCATGTCTCCATGTTGTGTGCAGATGGGTGGATGGCATGCCTTCATGTTGTGTGCAGATGGGTGATGGCATGTCTCCATGTTGTGTGCAGATGGGTGGATGGCATGCCTTCATGTTGTGTGCAGATGGGTGGTGGCATGTCTCCATGTTGTGTGCAGATGGGTGGATGGCACGCCTTCATGTTGTGTGCAGATGGATGGATGGCATGCCTTCATGTTGTGTGCAGATGGGTGGTGGCATGTCTCCATGTTGTCTGCAGATGGGTGGTGGCATGCCTTCATGTTGCCTGCAGATGGGTGGTGGCATGCTTCGAAGTTGTCTGCAGATGGGTGGTGACATGCCTTCATGTTGTCTGCAGATGGGTGGTGGCATGCCTTCATGTTGTGTGCAGATGGGTGGTGGCATGCCTTCATGTTGTCTGCAGACGGGTGGTGGCATGTCTTCATGTTGTCTGCAGATGGGTGGTGGCATGTCTTCATGTTGTCTGCAGATGGGTGGATGGCATGCCTCCGTTTTGTCTGCAGATGGGTGGTGGCATGCCTTCATGTTGTGTGCAGATGGGTAGAGGTGTGCCTGTAGTACTTTAATGTCCCCTATTACATGAGCAGCCCTACTTTTAAGTCCCCTGTTACATGTGCAACTTTGTGGAGGCTTTTTCTCATACCCTGAAATAACAGTTATCCTACACCATACTACATTTTTATAAGTGAGTCACAGCATTAAAAAATGATTATAATAATTACTATATTATAGATTTTAAAAACTGACACTAATGTCATACTTTGGTAGCCCTTTTTCATGCACAGACCCTCTGGTATCCCTGCCATTCTTCCTCTCTCGTGTTCCTCTTGTGCCTAGAGAAGGCCCTTTTTGGCCCTTACAGCCTCTCCCACCTGCTTTGAAAACCAGATCGGCTTTTCGTGCTTGTTTCATTTGGTAATCTTCCTTGCACAAGATCCTTTTGCCTCCAGAAGAGTCTCATTTATCCTACCTCATTGTTCTGCAGTAGTAGCGCCAAATCTGTCAAGCAATTTTGTGAGATTCCCTATTTATCCTTCACAAAATTTAGGGAAAAAAAATCCTCTAGAATTCTTTTATGCTTGCTTGCACGCATGTGCAAGAAACATAGTGCCATTATCCGAGATTTCGGAGGTGTGTCACCCCCTCTTCCAATTCAGTCAGTGTGTTTGGCAGGCGCGGCCCCTGTAAGCCAATGCATGCTGGAGCTGTCTATGACAAGCTCCAAAATGCAGTGGCATACAGTTGAAAGGGGGAGCTACGCTTCAGTGAGCAGCGATAAGATATTGTCTGCTCATGCGCAGCTCCCCTACACACACACACATATGCGACACTCCGGCGTGCACCCCCCGCACGTACACTCTGTATAGCCGACGGGGTCCCAACTCGCCGTGGCTGTGCTGCACCTCTGCCCCCAAAGTTTCCAAATGCCATGCTGGGTGCCCACCCCAGCGTGCAATTGATGATATAGCCGTGGGGGGTGCCTAATCCCATCAGCTCCACTGTTCTCCCCTCTGTACTGGATGCCACTCTGGGAGCCCACCCCAGCATGGCAATAGATGCTTGGCTGACAGGGGTGCTCAATCCCCATCGCTGAACGCCCCACCCCTCAACCATCCTTGTAAAGCGCTGGGAGCCCACTCTGCCGTGGCAAACGTCCCATGTCGCCATTGAAAATAAAAGAAAACCTGTAAAGAAAAAACGGTCCCACATAGTCTCCTGGCCCCCCACAACCTGCACCCACCCACTGCGCACTCTGCTTCCCCACACCCCTCACTCCTATACTTACTCTCCGGACCTCGGCGCGACGATCTTCGGTGGACCGGGAACATGTCTGCACTCTTCAAAGCCGATCGCGAACTGAGGAAATGCCGTTAAGTTGTATAATGGGTTAGATAGGGTTTTTTCAACTTTGTTGCATATCTCAGGCATTTTTTGGAATTATTGCACCAAATTTTCAACATGGGGATTTTGGGACCCCTTCTCATGAATGATGTCACTGTCATGGCGTTATTCAGGCCCGAAGGGTGATTTCGCACTCACTGCACGGTCACTGCACGAAATCACCTTTCAGGACCGATTAACAAAACGACACTGCCAGTGTTCATAAGGTGGGCTCTCAAGAAGCCTATTTTGGAAATTTGGTGGAAAATGACTGTTTTACTTAGCTAAGCAGTAAAGTTCCACGCGACGCCTTAAGTTCAAGAAATTTTCAATATTTTCACCCAGATTTTCAACATTGCATTTTACCACACCTTCTTATAGGTAGTACAGCTGTCATTTTCATCGCACCTAAAACGCAGTCTCACTTCATGTAGCTTATTAAATGCGTAGTCGGTGCGTGAAAAGAATGTATGGGACAAATTAAGAACATCACAGTGACACTGTGCATGAGCAGAGGTCTTAAATGGCATATGTTGAAAATTTGGTGAAAATTCCCAAAATGACTGTTTTAATGAAGCGCTATACAGGCAGTTCTACGCGACGCCAGAAGTTCGCAAATTTTCAATATTTTCACTTCAGATTTTCAACATTGCCATTTTACCATACATTCTTATGAGTAGTACAGCTGTCATTTTTCACATCTCACCCAAAATGTGTTTCCGCCCATGTAGCACACAATGGCACAGTCGGTGTGTGAAACCAATGTACGGGACAAATTAAGAAAACCACAGTGACACTGTTCATGAGCAGAGGTCTTAAAATAGCTATATTGAAAATTTGGTGAAAAAATTCCTAACAATGACTGTTTTACGAGCATGCGTTGCGCAGTTCCTACGCACGCTCGTAAGTTTGCGAATTTTCAATATTTTCACTCCAGATTTTCAACATTGCCATTTTACCACACCTCCTTATGAGCAGTACAGCTGTCATTTTTCACATCTTGCCCAAAATGTGTTTCCACCCATGTAGCGCACAATGGTGCAGTCGATGTGCGAAATCAACGTATGGGACACATTAAGAAAATCACAGTGACACTGTTCATGAGCAAAGGTCTTAAAATGGCTATGTTGAAAATTTGGTGAAAAAATTCCTAAAAATGACTGTTTTACGAGCGTGTGTTGCGCAGTTCCTATGTATGCTCATAAGTTTGCGAATTTAATATTTTCACTCCAGATTTTCAACATTGCCATTTTATTACACTTCCTTATGAACAGTACAGCTGCCATTTTTCATATGCCACCCAAAATGTGTTTTCGCACATCTAGCGCACAATGGTGCTGTTGGTGTGCAAAAGCAATGTTTGGGACAGATTAAGAAAATCACAATTACACCATTCATAAGCAGAGGTCTTAAAATGGCTATGTTGAAAATTTGGTGACAAAAGTCCATAAAATGACTGTGTTATGAGTGAGCATTGCACAGTTTCCACGCACCCTTGTAAGTTCATGACTTTGTAATATTTTAAGTCCAGATTTTCACCAGTGGCATTTTTCCACACTGCCTTATTTACAGTACAGCTGTCATTTTTCACAACATGGCCGAAGTGTGTTTTCACACTTTCAGCACAGAGATGCATGGTCGCTGTGGGAAATCATTGTTCGGGACAGATAAAGAAAATCACAGTGACACTGTTCATGATCGGAGGCACCAAAATGCCTGAGTTGACAATCTGCTGTAAAAAAATCCCCAACCTAATTATATTACGGGTGTGCGTTGCACAGTTTCTATGTACGCTCGTGACTTCACCATTTTTATGTTGCTTGCACGCATGTGCAAGAAACATAGTGCCATCATCGGAGATTTCGGAGGTGTGTCACCTCCTCCTCCAATTCAGTCAGTGAGCTGGCAGGCGCGACCCCTGTAAGCCAATGCATTTTGGAGCTGTCTATGACACGCTCCAAAATGCAGTGGCATACAGTTGAAAGGGATACGCTTGAGTGAGCACCGATAAGATATCGGCTGCTCACGGCAGCTCCCCCACACACAGGCGCAGCGCCTCGTCAGACTGTATAGCCGACGGGTGCCCAATCCCCATCGGCTGAGCTGCGCCCCCCCTGTGGGTGCCATGCTGGGAGCCCACCCCAGCATGGCAAGCGCAATGGCCGGTCGGGTGCCCAATCCCGGCCGGCTGAATGCCCCCGCCCTAGTGCCACGCTGGGAGCCCACCCGTGTGGCAGCAAATACCATGGCCGAGGTGCCCAATCCTCGTCAGCTGAATGCCCCACAGTCCTTGTGCCACGCTGGGAGCCTACCCCAGCGTGGCAAACGTCCCACAACGCCTTTTTTTTTAAACCTGTAAACGAAAACGGTCCCGCAGCTGCCTCCCAGCCCCTCCCACAACCCGCACCCACCCACTGCGCACCCAGCCTCTCCACACCCCTCACCCCATACTTACCTCCGGACTCTGGTGCAATGATCTTCGGTGGACCGGGAACACGTCTGCACTCTTCAAAGCCGACCGCGAACTGAGGAAATGCCGGTAAGCTGTATAATGGGTTAGATAGGGGGGTTTCAACTTTGCTGCATATCTCAGGCATTTTTGGGAATTTTGGCACCAAATTTTCAACATGGGGTTTTTGGGACCCCTTCTCATGAATGATTCACTGTCATGGCGTTATTCGGGCCCGAAGGATGATTTCGCTCAGTGACTGTGAAATCACCCTCCGGGCCCAAATACCACCATGACAGTAACATCATTCATGAGAAGGCATCCCAGAAACCCCATGTTGAAAATTTGGTGCCAAAATTCCAAAAAATGACTGTTTTACGAGCGTGCATTGCGCAGTTCTATGCACGCTCGTAAGTTCGTGAAATTTCAATATTTTCACTCCAGATTTTCAACATTGCCATTTTGCCACACCTTCTTATGAGTAGTACAGCTGTCATTTTTCACATCTCACCCAAAATGTGTTTCCGCCCATGTAGTGCAGAATGGTGCAGTCGGTGTGCGAAATCAATGTACGGAACAAATTAAGAAAATCACAGTGACACTGTTCATGAGCAGAGGTCTTAAAATGGCTATGTTGAAAATTTAGTGAAAAAATTCCTAAAAATGACTGTTTTACGAGTGCAGGCTCGTAAATTTGCAAATTTTCAATATTTTCATTCCAGATTTTCAACATTGCCATTTTACCACACCTCCTTATGAGCAGTACAGCTGTCATTTTTCACATCCTGCTCAAAACGTGTTTCCACCCACGTAGCACACAATGGCACAGTCGGTGTGCGAAATCAATGTAAGGGACACATTAAGAAAATCACCATGACACTGTACATTAGCAGAGGTCTTAAAATGGCTATGTTGAAAATTTGGTGAAAAATTCCTAAAAATGACTGTTTTACGAGTGTGCGTTGCACAGTTCTCACGCACGCTCGTAGGTTTGCAAATTTTCAATATTTCCACTCCAGATTTTCAACATTGCCATTTTACCACACCTCCTTATGAGCAGTACAGCTGTCATTTTTCACATCCTGCTCAAAAAGTGTTTCAGCCCTCGTAGCACACAATGGCACAGTCGGTTATGCGAAATCAATGTATGGGACACATTAAGAAAATCACCATGACACTGTTCATTAGCAGAGGTCTTAATATGGCTATGTTGAAAATTTGGTGAAAAATTCCTAAAAATGACTGTTTTACTGAGCATGCGTTGCACAGTTCTTACGTACGCTCGTAAGTTCGCAAATTTTCAATATTTGCACTCCAATGACTTCCAAATACCTAAACAGCACATAGAAGCAAGCAACATTCGACATTGACAAATGCTTGTTTTAAATATTTTTACTGCAGATTTGCTACATTGTCATTTTTTACACCTCCACATGAACAGTACAGCTGTCATTTTTTACATCCTGTTCGGAATGTTTTTGCACCTGTGGTGCTAAATGCCATAGTCACTGTGCACAAGCAGCTTTTGGCTAAGAAACTGATATTCCCCCTGTTCATGAGGTGGGGTCACAAAAAAACCATGTTGAACATTTGGAGTGAAAATACCAACGAATGCCTGAGATATTAGGGTTTCCAACCATAACGCCCAAGCCTGTAGAGAATGACAAGCATCAGGGGTGTGACTTGGGATTCTTGCCTGTAATGCTCATACCATTCCACACCCTGCAGCCAGTGAAAGGCATCGAGGTATGCCTTGGACTCTTCGGCTCCAAAGTTCACCCCATTCTCCTATATCGCACCCATCTCACTGAATTTCCTAATGGAATGGGGTGCGCATAAGGGCCAAAGACCCCAAGGAACACCGTGACACTTGCCAGTGTCTGCAGGGTGGGGTGTACTGAAATGGCATGGCCGTTATGCCTGATGACCCAAAGGCACACCCCAATGCCTGTCAGTCTCTGCAGGGTGGTGGTGGGGTTGGCTTCAGTTCAATACTTCACTGCCATTCCTATTATGCAGCTCTGTAACTTCTACACTACCACTGCCAATGCCAGCAAGCAAACATTCGGCATTGACAAATGCGTGTTGTTATACCCACAGAAAAAGGCCAGTTCCTATTACAGTACTTAAGTGCCATCTGGTAGATTTTCAACTACACTATCAGATGAGACAACCCTCTTCCGGTAGCAGTGAACACACTGGCAATAAAAACAAAATCCCTAACTTAAGGTTTCACAATTCTCAATAGGGATTTTTAAAAATAGTTATAAATCCTTTGACTAATTCAGTGCTACTACTGTACTCATCACTCTGCTCTGCATCCGCCAATCTCTCTCTAACCAGTTTCTGAAGCTGACTGAAATCCACTTGTCTGAGGCCCAGAACCACTGTCTTAGAGGGAGACCATTGTTCCTCACTGCCAGTCCAACCACACAGTATTGCGGCCACAAGACCCAAAAGGTTTCCTGACTGTCACTGCCCACTACTATCTTGGAAATGGTGAGTACCAAGTTGAGAATGGTATCCTGCATTGTGGGATCTCTGACCAACTGTACCAGTAAGCAGCCCTGCAACATGCCTAGCAGAGCCTGACTATTGGTACCCTTTGTTGAGAACTACTCCAGTCAGTTTCTGGCAGGTCCAGGTCCCCCACTAACACCAGATCCCATTTTGCTGCTCCCCTCCTGATTTCCTCACCCAGTTCCCTGACCACTTCTTCTTTCTGCTCCAGTAGTCTGTAGACCACCCCTACCCTAAACTTCTTTCCAACAGCTGATGTCAGTTGCACCCAGAAGACCCCACTCCCCTCTTCTTTTTGATGGTTCCATTTCTTTCACCTCACTTCCTTCCTTAATATATAGGGCTGCTCCACCTCCTTTATTCCTGCCCATGTCTCTCCTAAGCAACGTATACCCCAGAACAGACCGATCCCAATCATCACTCCCACTTGCCCATGTCTCCGTGCTGGTCACAAAGTCTAACTTAGTCTCTGCAACCATTGCTTGGATTTCACCGATCTTACTGTCCAAACATCTTGCATTAAGGCAAACCATCTTCAATGTACCCCCTTACTGCAGCCTCCTTTACTTGATCCCCTCTTAGTGCCGTTTCCTCCCTTCCCAGCCCATCCATTACTCCTTTTGCTAGCTGGACTGTTAATGCCCACTCTCTCTTTCTTTTCTTTTCTTTCACCTGTTCCCTGCCCCTGTCAAGCCTGATTTTAGTTCCATTTTTGGGTGAACCTGGGGAGGGTTCAGTTTATGGACAGGGACCTCATAGGTCTGAACTGAACTCCAATAACTCATACAACACCATTGTTTACTTATAATAGGGGAAGGATTAGTTTATAGACAGGGCTTCCATAGCTCTGAAGTGAACATTAAAAGTGCATACAACATTGCCATTTATTCAAAATGTGGGGAAGGGGTACTGAGTTTAGAATCATTCTGAAGTGAGTCAAAGTACAGTAGCTCATAGAGTGATGCCATTTACAGTACTCATAATGTGGAAAGCAAGCTTGAAGATCCCCTCAGCTCATAAATCTCACGTTTCTAATGCTAACAGAAGTTGTTAGAAGGGGTGCAATGTCTTAACGCAGCATGGGAAAAATCCCCTGGCAGTTGTGTACATCTTCAAAACACTGAAGAAGACTCTGATGTGGTTCTTTCTATATTTAAGAGGAAAACCTGCAGTTCCTGTTTCTTTAAGGTCATGCCGATGATTCTGAAATGGGGAATCCAAACAAATTCTTTAGTTGCACAGAAAGGACGGGGGTTGACTACATTACAGTTTCTGTTTTCTGTTAGCCCAGGCGTTTTAGGCCTGTACTTCTTGCTCATCCTGTGCTAATGTAGGAAGTGCTCAAAAAACCTACTTCCTATATTTCTTCTGTGTTTTCATCTAGAGGCAAGCAGTATCACTGGTAGAGAGACACACACACACACACACACACACACACACACTGATCCTCAGGGGAATAGCCCCCCACCAGCAAGAAAACACATTTAAAGGTGCTGTGAAACTGTATTAAGTTTTAAATGCCCTTGTGTTTCATATGTATGCTGAATTCTGATGTTTTGACCTATTTCTGTTAAAATAATCAATATTAATATTGTCTTTGTAACCATTATATGCTTATTATGCAAACTGACAGGGCTACTAAGCCTCACGAGGACTCCTGGTAGATAAGGGGAATGTCCTATTTGTCTGTCACAGTGTAGAAGGTCTTACGTCACTAATGTGCCTGCTGCAGAGTACCACTTACATGATGAAAAGCACATCAGGACTTTTTAGAAAAACTTGCTGCATAGTCAGAGAAGGCTCCTGAACCTGGAGATGATGGAGTAGACAATTAAATAGCAGATTGATTAGGAATCTAGCATCGCACCCATGCTCTAGGAAAAAAAAGATGTGTAACCTGTATTCCCATGTACACGGGTGTCGTAAACTAATTCTATCTGACTTAAACATTCACCAAATTCTCTTCCACAGTCCAATAGTTACTTCTAAGTTGGTCCTTTAAGATTTCATTGAACTGCTCAACATCTGATTTTGTATGATAATGGGTGCAGCGCATTTTATTGATGCCCATCTGCTGGCGAAGCTGCTTGAACAAGTCAGTTTCAAACTGGCGGCCTTCATCTGAATGAAAGGATTCTGATACTATACATCATGCGCTATGAAGAAATCCTGACAGATGTGCCTAGAAACAGTAGAGGCTTTCTGGTCTGACACTGCAGACATAGTAACACACTTTATAAAGTAATCTTCAGTCAAAGAACATATCTGTTACTTTTGGTAGTTGATGGAAGGGTAGTTATATTAGCTGCATGCATTTGAAACATCTGTTAGCAATGATAGGTCAAATATGTGCTTTTAACTTAGGCACTTGGATGCTTCTTGACTGACGGGCAGCACAACGACTGCAATAATCTGCAATGTCTGTAGCAATTAAAGGACAATTACAGGTGTCAGATGCACACTGCAACATTTCTTGAACTCCAAAATGTCCTGCCAGGCCACTGCAATGCAAACAGAACAGAACCTTAGGCATCAAGTGCTGTGCTGTAATAACCTGAAGGACTGTGACTTTTCCTGGAGCACACATTACTGCACAGCACAAAACATCTTGTTTTATTGCTAGTTGATGGTACTAACACTAGACTCCGAGCAAGGTTGGTGAACAAGATTAAAGTTGACAAAGTGGAGGCTTGCAGTTGGAAGTCTTCCAGGCAATAACTTGCCACAATCTGGGTCATATTTCTGATGGGTAAGAAGACTAAAACTTTCAATGAAAATGAATTCTAAAAAGAGAAAGCTTTATGCTGTTATTTGTATTTCTGATGTTGACAGAAGTGGACACAGCCATAGGTATTGTCAAAGCATGTACTTGATTTGAAGCCATTTTCCTCATTAGTTTTGGATGTTGTGGAGTTTTCTGAGGAAGGTGGTGGCATTTCTGGAATGACTTTGGGCTCACACTGGGACCTTTGAGCTAGTGCATCTGCTCAAATGCTCAAGGAGCCCTTCTTCCAGAAGAGTAATTTTCCACTGGTATTTCGTCAGGCCAGCTAATGGCATATGATCTGTGATGATGGTAAACTAGTGTCCAATGCGGTAGAGTCAAAAGATTGCCCAAAGGTCCTTGTCAAATGTACACAAGTGATTTTCAGAAGATGGCAAAGTGTGGCTAGCATTAGCTATTACATGATCAAACATATTGCAATGTGGAGACAGTGTTGAGCTCCAACATGGTGGCACCTTTATAACAGAATTTGTCTGATATTCTTACTAAACTAATGCAACTAGCAATTCTAACTTACTGGAACACTATAAACTCAACACTATCTGCAATCAGAATACCCTTGGAGCAGAATGAGTCCAAAAAAGGGACAAAACGAACTTCTCAGATCCTGGACGTCTACCTATCAGCTCAGAGTTCAACCTTCAGCTCAGGGCCTACTGCTTCTACTTTGGCAGCACCGGAGCTTCCTATGATACAGATCCACGCAATGCTAGCAAAGATCCAGACCATGGGGGATGAAACGAATAAGCATTTGGCAACAGTGGAGGCAAAACTCCTAGATAATGACCACAGCATCCAAGAAAATGCAATGGCTATTAAGAATATTAAAGAGGGGTCAGAGAAGCAACAAAAGTGCAAAGCCACTTTAGTGAGAGACCTGCACTTTGTTAAATCTAAAATTGAAACATTGGAGAACCTTTAGAGACAAGCTAACATCAGAGTTGTTGGATTCTTCTCCAAACACTCCAGACCCACAGACCTACAAGCTGCAGTAAACAAAATGATCTTTCACATGTTATAGCTCCTACCTTCCGATGCCAGAATCCAGATACTAAACATGTTTACTATCCTTCAGAGGCCCGAGTCATGCGGTGATTCTCAGCAGCCACTTACAGCACTCGCCACACTCTCAGTCCCTGACACATGGATAGCAGTTCTACAGGAAGCTCACTCTCGCAGGGAGATAATATGGGAAGGGCATCGCCTCTCTTTCTTCCCAGATCTTGCAACGCAGACACAACAAAGAAAAAAGAACTGCAACTAATTAAAAAGCAACTCTTACAGAATGGATTTGAGGCAAAACAATTTCCTGTCAGACTTCTAATTAAACATGCTGCCAAGTCACACATTTTTGTAGACCCCGAAGTGGCATCAGCGTTTTTGCTGAGAAACTGATTTCCAGCCTTCTCCCCACTACCAACTCCTCCGATAAATGAGGTTGACTTTTACTTCTTTTATTGTACAGGGTTGCTCAAATTGTAGACTGGGGGTCTAATGCTTCTAAATGTTGGACTGATTGTGGCACTTTTACCATCAGTAATAAATAGTTCATTTTAAGGGCTATCTTTTGTAGCTGTTGCATAAGGGAAATGCCAGTTTGTGTTATCCACTATAGATACTGCCATGTCAGTAGCTCTATGCTGAACCTGCCTTTCTAAAACTCCTAATAGGCTAATGCTGTAAAAGTAATATGTTGGTGCATATGGCACTTCTCTGTTTTTTTAGCTGAAATATTTCCTGATTTTCTCCTGCTCCCACAAGGCGGGTTGCCATGCTCCACATAAACCTGTGGGTACTTTAATCAACTTAATCGAGACCAGACCATCTGGTTAGAATGTAGTTACAGTTATTCAACCTGGTTTTTGTTCCTTCTATAAACTAGTTCTACAAGGGAACTGTCTTCCTGGCTTAAAAGAACTGTTAGTGTAATTTGGGATGAGAGGGTCAAGACTCTACAGGATGAACAGTTTGGACTATACGCCTATTTAAACTATTAGTGAACAACACATTACCTGGACTTCAGTGTTTTACAAAATGCAATTTTATCATCTCTGTACAAGTGTTGTGGAGGTGTGTATACTTCACTTTGATATTTTTTATGAAGAAACAGTGTATGCTGTCTTATCGTAAAACCACATAATTGCAATACGGTGCCAGTACAGTGTCAATGGCAGTGTTAGAAGCATCTGTGTACACATGAAAAGGCTTCTGAAAGTTAGGGCAGGCAATTATTGGTGGGTTGTCATATGTATCTCAAAAACATTGAAGTGCTTCTTCTTTGAAGGTCCACTCAAATACAACATCCCACTGTGACAGGCTGCTAACTTATGCAGTAAGATGTGCAAACTTCTTTACAAATTAATGACAACTGGAACATATACCTAAGAAGGCTTGGATGTCTGCCTGTGTGTATGTTTTCTTTAAGTAGAAGGAGAAGGGGGTTCCAGGATGCCCGGACTCCTGGGAATACTAGCAATGTCAGTCAGATGAACTTCTTCCAAAAGCAAAGCATGAAAGAGTTTGACTCCAGATTAAAAAAGCCAGCTTTTATTTTCCTTCATATGTTACCTCAATACAAACTGATGTTTCATGGGGTACCCTTCTCCACTTCACTATGGCAGAAAAGGTGGTATTAGTATTTTTCTTAAATTGCTTCTAAATTGTGACTTTATACCCATGAGGAGGTGCAGGAGGCAGCAACCCTGACAAAAGCCAACTTTTACTTTGCAAGCACCCAGAAGGGGCATATAATATGGAAGCATCTAGGTGGACTTCCCAAGCCTAGTTCACTAAGAAGGGTTCTTGTGGTTATAAAGACAAGGTTGAGGTGAAGCTCGCAAGAAAGTAAGAAAATAGCTTTTATAATCAGGAGTCCAACTCTCTCATTTGTTCATGTTTTTGAAGTAAGTCACTGTCATACCTTCTCAGTATTATGAGAATCAAGTTTGATGCCATCTTTGAACACAGTGTGTCCTAGGAAATTACGTCAAGTTTTGGTAAAAAAAAAGAACACTTGGATGGCTCTAAAGTGATCCCAGCTTTTTGGAAACAAGTGAACACATCTTGCAAGGTTTGAAAATGTTGTTAAAAGCTACAACTGAACAGGATGACATCATTCAAGTAAGCTAAGGCTCTGGACTAATGAAGGCCACTCAAGACAAAGACCATTAGATGCTGCTCTGTTAGGGATGCATTCATTACTCCCAGAGGCACTACATTAAAATTGTTAAATCTTGTGCCAGTTGTGAATGCTGTATTGTCTTTTTCTTGTAGAATCATTTCCACTTGCCAGTAACCAAAGGCTAAATCCATGGTGGAGAACAGTCATGAACTAGCAAATGAGACTAGCATGCCATTCATCTGTGGAATGGGATGGGAATCCTTGACAGTCATGGCATTTAATTTCATATAGTCTATGCAATATCTATAGTAGTCATATTTTTTGTCAATATAATTTTATTGAATATAAAGTTAAAATACCAATAAATAACACTGTCTAATACACTCTATATACATTCCCATTTTTCTAACAAACATCCAAGTTTCTAATCACAAACTTTCAAGAATATCAGTAATTAATATTAATAAAAAATAGTGTTTAAACTACTGTAACCATAGAAGAACATTCAATATTGCTTCTACTAGGGATGGGTGAATTGACTGTGCCACACTTCTGAATCCCCTTGGACTGGCCGACTTGGCTCTGACTGGGAAAAATTTGCCTTTTTGTGGCTCGACCTGAATCACCAAGTTGGCCCAGTTGGGAAGTGCAGTCTGGTCCAGGAAAAACACTCTCACCACCAGTACTGCATGGAAAAGGCAAGGCAGGGTGATGAAAAAAAAGCATTTTTCCCCCCCATCTCTGATCAATACTCCCAAGTCCCTGGACATCACATGACCAACAAAGGTAAACACTCTTGATCGTGAGGCACTGAAGGGAGTCAACCAATGAGGGTCTGGTCTCTGTTCTGTAACTGACTGATGTTCTAGCCAATCGTGTGTCAACCACCACAGGACATCTTTAGGAAACAGTGTATCAAGCGCATTTGGGGCTTTGCATTCAAAGGAGACAGTTTTTTGTGTGTGGTGTGTGTAGAGATTTAAAAAAATGGTGAAAACGAAACACAATGTTTTTCATTTTGTTAGAGGAAGAGTAGAGTGACCAGCGAATTCAACTGCAGACAACAGCAGAGTGCAGACATTGCAGCATAGTAATCTGTAAAAAAAAAATGTCATTTTTGTTAGAAGGGGGGGATGGAGCTAATAAGCAACCTGAATGGACATGTCTCCGTTAAGCTCTACTGCTGATTTTCTTATACTGACCAAATTTGTAATTATCTTTATTGTGTAGTGCATATTGACTTTAAGTCTACTTTTGTAAACTCCTGTGGACAAAATGGGTCCATAAAAGGCAGATAAAGCTGCTGCTTCTTCCTTGAAATCAATGGAGGATTTTTTACTCCCCAAACCAGGAGTTTCCACCATGGTGCTGACAACAGCCCCGAAAGACTCTGCGATCAATAGAATTTTTACCATCCTGCAGAAGATCAAAGAAAAAGTCAATCAAACCAACACTTCATTGTCTGCTATGGATCAGTGGGTCTTAAAACTGGAAGAAGGGAGGGAAGAGAGCTCTAAGGTCTTAGAGGAACTTTTGGTTCATCAGGAGTGATTTGCCTTGTCTCAGTCCTGGGGCTCCAAATTTCTCACTAATAAAGTCAAAACCCTTGAGAACCAACTTTGCGCTGCTAATATTCGGGTAGTGGGGCTGCATCTATCCATTGAAGCTAGAGATTTACAAAGGGTGTTTGAGACTATACTTATGGAGTCTTTGGGTTTGGATAGAGATTCTGTCCTTGTTACTCACATTTTCCATCTACCAAACTACAGGAAACTACTGGAGAATATGGAACGGCAGGCTACAGTGCTCATGATGGTGGGCTTGGCAACACTCATTTTATCAATATTTTTGTGCTGAACAACTTTTGTGCTCACAGTACCATGCTATCATTTTTTATTTTAAAGTTATTCACATTTGAATACAGTTAGTACTGCTAGCATATATCTGCAAAGCTGTGGCATCTGTCTCTGGAATGATATCATTAAGGCAACCATTTTAGGATTCTTAGAACAGGATTTTTGAATCAGGAGAGGGTTTGTTTACAATCTGCAAATGCTACGGAACTGCATTTATCCTTCTTTAATAAATGCAGTTTCAGTTTAAATGTAAACAGCCTCTCCTTTACCATCCTATGGAGTCATTTTTTAAAAAAACAAAATGTATAAAAAGACAGTTTAGGTATCTTTTAAAAATTAATCAGTTAATGATGAATTTATTGCCAAGAACATGCAGCCATTTTCTGCAGTGGAGAATGACAGTTTTAGAGCCCTTTTAAAATATTTTGCTACATGTTAGAACATACCAGGTTGTAAAGATTTTGCAACTGTGGCAGTTCCCAAAATGTACGAATGTATGCAAAGTAAAATAAAACTGGCTCTTCAAGACAGTGAATGTGGTTCTGTGCACCTGACCACAGACATGTGGACAAGTTCTCAAACCACTGATTATATGTGCATCACAGCACTTTGGGTGTCATAATCATCTTCAAACACCACCACAAGCAACAGTTTACAGGAAGGAAGACAAAGAATGGCAGATCTCTGCATTAACATGTTTGATAAGCATCACACTGCTGACAATGGCTCCTATGCACTATTGGGGTGGGGGGTACGTGGAATCAGTATGTACCCTGCCAGTGTAGCTGCGCATATGCAGACAGATGTGCATCGGCCAGGATTCACTCCCAGCCTCCACCTGTCTGTGGCCCTGCCCCCCCTGGCATGCAGGACTCCTCAGAGCAGCCAGGGGTAGAGATGAAGACCTGGCCAGGCATCCATTTGGATGCCCAGACTCAGACACAAAGTGAATCCCCTATGTGGTGGGGCACGCATTGGCAGTGCACCCCCATGAAAGTCCTACAGCTGGCGACTGTGGCAGTGAGAGGAGGGCAAAGCCATCAATCCTTCCGAGATGCAGCCTCAAAGTGGGTCACAGTGATGGGGTGGGGTGTCTGTTGGCAGTGCTTGTGAGGCACTGTACACCACCACATGTCAGGGGGAACTAGTGGTGGGGGTTGGCAGCTGGTGCCATGCAGGGGGGCAACATCCATGGGCCAGTGCCTCCATGTGATGTGTGGGTTTGGTGTGGGGGCGCCTGGCAGCTGCCACTCATGATATGCACTGGGTGGCACCAGGCAGCCATGGGGAGGTCTGGCTGCAGTGGTCCCGGTGGTAGTGCAGGCTATCCGTCCCATTCAGTTGGTGGCCAGTTGTGTGTGCAGGGTACATAGTGGGTTTACAGCACGGTTCTCCCTGTCATACCCTGTGCCCTCCTCTGCACTCCCACAGCCAGCACTACTCACCATTGTGCATGGTGCATAGTGCTGGCATGCCCCTAGCCAGCCCATGAGAGATGCGGTTCACGGTCATGGGGGGATCGGATGCATTGGATCTGCACGCCCCTCTTTGTGCATCCCACATGGAGGGGTGCAGTGGCTGTGGAGTGGCTACACACTGTAGATACGCAGCACATAGCCACTATGCTGATTAGTGCATAAGGCCTATTATTTTGGAAAAGTTGCATGACAAAATTTCTGAATGGTTAGAGCTCCAAGGACTCACTACTGAATTTGTGGTTTCAGACAATGGCGCCGATAGTGTTAGTGCATTGAAACATGGTAGTTTTACTCACATTTCCTAATTTGCACACTCATTAAATCTGTTAGTACGAGCTTTCATTGCCAGTGACAACAGTATAGTAACATTAGTGGGTGCTGCAAAGAAAATCTGTGGCCATTTTAGTCATTCTGTAAAATCATGTGGTAGTTTGGCTGATCTCCAGAAAAAAATGGCTTGTCAATACAGAAACTAAAAGAAAAAATTACTCACCTTAGTAATTGCTTTTCTTCTCATGGAGTCTTGCTATATTATGACTAATGCAGTTAGCCACTGCACTTGAACTGCCCCGGAGAGGAAAGAGTTAACTCAAGGGAGTCTGGAGTTCTACAGCCCGAGAGCGCTTATGCCAAAGTCTCTATCTGGGCAGTTTCAAATGAAACTGTCAGATCTTCTGAAGCTAATACTAAGCAACAAGTCTGTGTGAAAGCTCTACACTAGCCAAATAGCTACCTACTAGTATAAATAACAACAATATAAACAACAATAACAATAATAACAATGAATAATAGTATTATTAGTTACCCCTGACAAGCACCATTAGGACCCCCTTCCCCAAAGACTCAAGTCCAGGAAGGGGCCAATATATACCTAAATAAAATAACCTAGTTCCCTAACCCTAAATAAAAGAAGGTAAGGGAAAAAACTACAATGGCATGACACAGTGCTTGCACTAATTTACCCCCTACCCAAGTAGAAGTTCTGAGAGGGGCAGGAGGAGGGTGGTCATAATATGTAAGACTCCATGAGAAGAAAAGCAATTACTAAGGTGAGTAATTTTTCTTCAAACACCATAAAGTCTTGCTATATTAAAGCTAATACAGATTACACAGCTGCATTCTCCATGGAGGAGGATCAGAACCTACTTAGGAAATAGGCTCTGAAGCACAGCTGTGCTAAAACGAGCATCTCTCCTGGACTGAATATCCAGGGAATAATGCTTGGTAAAAGTGTGAACTGTTTTCCAAGTAGCAGCTTGACAGATTTCCAGAATGGGAATATCTCTAGCAGCCGCTAGAGATGCAGCTGTACCCCTGGTGGGAGTGAGCCCTCAGTCCTGAGGGAGGTTCTCTACCTAGTTTTTGATAACAAAATTGGATACAAGAGACAATCCACCTTGCAATTGTCCTCTTAGTGGCAGGTTTCCCTTTGCCAACCTCGCCATAGGTAAGGAAGAGTTGGAGGGATTCGAACCTGTGACCCTTGGTGCATTCCCAAATAGTAGCTTAAGGCTCTTTTGACGTCCAAGCTGTGTAGTCTCCTCTCACCTGAGGAAGAATGCTCAGTGAAAAATACTGGAAGAGATATGGATTGGTTCAGGTGGAAATCTGAAACCACTTTAGGCAAAAACTTTCTGTTAGTCCTGAGGACTACCTTATCTCTGTGGAAAGAGATAAAATCTTCTTCCACTGACAGGGCCTGTAGTTCACTTATGCGTCTGGCAGAAGTGATAGCCACTAGGAAAACAGTTTTCCAAGTTAGAAACTTGAGCTCTGCTGAGGACAGAGGCTCAAAGGGAGGTTGCATTAACTGAGCAATGCAAACATTCAGGTCCCAGGTGGGAGCTGGTTCTCGAAAAGGAGGTTAATGTGAAGTAACCCCTTAAAAACTTGAAAACACAGGGTGAGAAGAAAGGAAGCAGGCTTCCTGCTGACACAAAACAGAGACAGCTGCCAGATGAACCTTTAAGGTAGCTGGCCTAAGGCCTAAGGAATTTAAATGGACCAAATAGTCCAGTAAATGGGCAGATCAGCAGATTCTGGGATAATCTGCTTCTCAGAGCACCAGATGGAAAACCTTTTCCACTTAGAATTGTAAGTGGCCCTAGTGGAAGGTTTCCTTGAAGCCTTTAAAATATCCAGAACACCTTGAGAAAGGTGTAAGTCAGCAAATTCTAACTCCTCAAGAGCCATGCCTTGAGATGGAGGAGTTGAGGTCCGGATACCACACTCTCCCTGTGCACAGGCCAGCAAGTCGTGGACTCTGGGCAAGCTCAGGGGCAGGAGTAGACTGTCAAGGACAGAAGCAGTGGTACCAGGGCTGTCTGGCCCAATCTGGGGCAATCAGAATCACTTTGCAGGGCTGAGATCTGATTTTACTAGTACCCTGAAAAGAAGAGGAAAGGGGAAAGACATACAGGAACTTCCTTTCCAATCCAACTGAAAGGCGTCCAGGGGACTGAGCCCAGCACTGGAGGCCTGCAACAAAACAGAGGAAGTTGGTGGTTGTCTGGGGCTGCGAAAAGATCTATCTGAGGGTGCCCCATCTGGCAAAGACCGACCCCAGCATCTGAGGATTCAGAGCCCATTCGTGATGGCCTGAGAAATCCTGCTGAGGGCATCCGCCAGGACATTGTCCTTCCTGGAAGGTGAACTGCTATCAGGGAGGTGTTCAGGAGTAAGCCAGAGACCACAACTTCATTGCTTCGTGCCAAGGCTGAAGACCGGTAGCCCCTTGCTTGTTGATGTACCACATTGTTGTGGTGTTGTCTGTCCTGACTTGAACTACTTTGTTCTGGACAGAAGCTGAAAATGCCTGAAGAGCTAGAAAGACAGCTCTGAGTTCCAAAAGGTTGATGTGGAGCAGAGATTCCAGAGGAGACCACACTCCCTGAGTGGACAGGTCGCCCAAGTGAGCTCCCCACCCTAACAGGGAGGCATCCGTGGTGAGGGTGAGGGAGTGGGAGACGGGAATGAAAGGAACCCCTTGTTTTAGATTGCTTTGATCCTGCCACCAGTGTAGAGCCAGGATCAGAGTTTGGGTCACTGGAACCAATTTGGAAAGGGGGTCCCTCCTTTGAGACCAATAGGCCCTCAAATGGAACTGAATGTCCCTCATCTGGAATCTTGCTCCTTGCACTACCGCTGTGGAAGCAGCCATGTGCCCTAGGAGTTGCAGAAAATGTCTTGCTGGTCAAGAAACCTGCAGGGTAAAGGAGGAAGCCAGGGCAATGAGCCTGTCTACCCTTTCCGAGGGAAGAAATGCCCTGGCTAACTTTGTGTTCAATTCTGCACCTATGAAAGTTAGTACCTGAACTGGTTCCAGAACTGACTTTGGTAAATTCAGCAGGAATCCCAGGGAAATGGGAAGCTGCTGGGTGACTTGCAAGTGGGATTTTACCTGATCTGGGGACTTACCCACTATGAGCCAGTCATCCAGGTAGGAAACACAGCAATCCCTTGCCTTCTTAAATGAGCCACTACCACAGCTAGACATTTTGTAGATACCCTTGGCGCAGAGGTAAGGCCGAAGGGCATTGCCCTGAACTGGTAGTGGCCTGAGGGCAGTTCGAACCTGAGGTACTTTCGGTGAGAAGGCCTGATCAGAACATGAAAATAGGCATCCTTGAGGTCCAGGAAGCCAGCCAGTCCCTGGCCTCAGGGAAGAGCAAAATCATTGCCAGAGTTAACATTTTGAACTTTGGTTTCAAAAGATGCTTGTTCAGGTACCTTAAATCTAGGATGAGCCGCCATTCTCCTGTCTTTTGGGGTAAGAAAGTATCTTGAGTACAGCCCCTTGCCCTGATGGCAAGGAGGACCCTTTCTACTGCTTTGCAGTCCAGAAGAAAGAAACCTCTGCTTCAAAGCAAGGGCTTCTGTAGGATTTGCAGGTGGAAAATGTCTGGCTCTCATCTTTGGAAACTGTTTGAAGCTGAGAACAGACCCTGGCTTATACCTCCAGAACCCATCTGTCCGAGTTAAGGACACAGTTCTGGCTGAAATAAACCAACCTGCCCCCACTGGTACAGGAGAATCGGCCTGGGCACCCCATCAGGGTGCCTGCTTCGCATAGCCTTAGGCTGAGGGAGGGGACGGTTTACTTGTGCCCGCTCTTACCTCTGCCTCTGAAGAAACCCTCTGTGCAAAATGCAGAGGAGGCCTGAGATTGGTAAAAGGCCTGTGGAAAGGCCTGCCCCTACCTCTGGGAGTGTGCCTCTGTGGAGTGGCATGCCTCTCCTTAGCCTGGGCACTTTTGTAGGTAGTTCTGTATTCATCCATCTTTTTCATATAGTTTTCTGTTTGTTCCCCAAACAGAGAATTACCCACTACAGGAAAATCCATAGCCTTTGACTGAGTATCTTGGGACAGATTAGTGCATCTGAGCCATGCCAGCCTACGGAAAGCTACAGAAGTGGCCATGACCCTAGAGGAAACATCATTAACATCAACAGCAGTATGAAATTGAACTTTAGAGGCTTCAATGCCATCAGCAGCCACCTGTTCCAACTCACTAGCCAGCTGGCCATGTGCCTGCTTGGCTAACTGCAATACTGTGTCCCATCTAGATTTCTGATATCTAGCTATATAAGCCATATAATTTGCCTGCCTGAGTCCCAAAGAAGCTGCCATATACTGTTTTTTCACCATGGCATCAATCTTCCTGGAATCCTTATCAGGAGGATGTGAGGCCTGGGGAATATTAGCCTGTCACAGGCTGCAGCTTGACCACACCTACATGACTACACTGCTCAGTGAGGAAGTCTGTATCAGAGCCTGACAAAGTATACCTTCTGTCCATTTTTTATCTACAGGAGGGACAGAATGAGAGATTTTAAAATCTTTTGTTTTGCTTCCTAAATGACTTATGCAAAGGAATAGACAACCTCCTAGACTCTGGTATATCCATCATTTCTACATAATCAGGCTCCTCTTGCTCATCCACAGCCTCCTCTAAAGGAAGCTGGAGGGTTTCTGCAACCTTTGTAAAACGTAAAATGAGAAGGGACTCAGACAAAATAGGAGGAGATTCTAAAGGTCTGTCTGGAGAAATGTCCGGTTCAATGGGCACGCCCAGACCCTCCCAGCCACATATATATTGATCAAATTCTCCTCCCCTCCTGTGGTTCATAAAATTCCTCAACATCATACTCCTGAACCACTGGAACTGAACGAACCAACCCTTTACCAACTGTTGGTGGTTCGACAGGACCCTGAGACAGTGACTGGACAATCTGTATGGCTTTAGCTATTTCTGCAGCAGTTGGAGAGATAATTTTGGACTCCAAACCTACTGATTTCTTTGTCTTTTCACTGGGACTGGTTCCTCTGAACCAGCCTTCCTTTGGCCCGAGGAAGTCTCGCCCTGGTCAGAGGGCACTCCCTCTGGTCCAGTGGGTGCTAGACCGGGCTGGCCATCCGGGTCAGCGGACTTTTTGGCCTCTCGTTCCCTGAGCCGGCCCAATCTCTTTTCCAGGGTGGCTGCAGGGAAATTTTTACACACCTGGCAGTCTGACAGGAGGTGGTCAGCCCCCAGACAATAAACACAAGTGGTGTGTGGGTCAGCCTTGGCAAAGGCTTCCCCACAGACATCACAGTGTTGAAACCCAGTGGGCCCGGTTTTTCTTTTGGGTTTCTCAGACATAATGCCAGCCTAACCAAAAACTTGCCCTTTGATGGCAGAGCCAGGCAAGACACCCTTATCAGTTCCTAATCGTGTCACGGGTATTTGAAAACCTAATTTCAAAGCAAGGTTTTTAGAACCGATAAGAACCGGGAACCGCACTCTAAAAGCCCAACCAACACTTTAAAACGTTAATTTCAGCAAACCGATCGGTTCAAAACCGAACCGATAATTGAATTTCCACACAGACTTTAATTTTTGTACTTACGGTTTACCAGATAGAGCTTTTAACGAAATGCGGTAAAATAAATACTTTTTGCGGTTCAAATGAACGAAATACTAAGCTTAAACCGAGAAATGAACCGAGCTGAAGGAGCTGATCTCTGGAGCGACTGTTCAGTGAAGCGGAGTAAAGAATCTGACAGTTTCATTTGAAACTGCCCAGATAGAGCTTTGGCATAAGCGCTCTCGCGCTGTAGAACTCCAGACTCCCTGGAGTTAACCTTTCCTCTCCGGGGCAGTTCAAGTGCAGTGGCTAACTGCATTAGTCATAATATAGCAAGACTTCATGGTGTTTGAACAAGATGTTCCGATGAGATGGAACTCAACGTTTTACATGTGAGAGACTTCTCACATAAAGAAGGCAGTCCATGAATGTACCATGGAGCACAACGTAGCAGATGGTACACAGAATTCATTCCAGTGGGGCCTCCTGGAGCATCTTCCATTGCTCTTGACTCCCTCTGAGGAAGCAACTTGACAGATTAGTAAAGAGAATGATACTCTAAACCAGGTTATTAGTAAAGAGAATGATACTCTAAGCCAGGTTATTAGTAAAGAGAATGATACTCTAAACCAGGTTATTAGTAAAGAGAATGATACTCTAAGCCAGGTTATTAGTAAAGAGAATGATACTCTAAGCCAGGTTATTAGTAAAGAGAATGATACTCTAAGCCAGGTTATTCCCATCATACATTTATTGAACAAAGAACTCAGGAGGCTGTGCAGAGGTTCTGAACAAAAAGGAAGCAAATCTGGTGTATCTCTTATGGACTGATTGATACAGAAATTCCAAAATTGCAGAAGACTTCAAAATATCATGAGAGACCCACATTTTCCTGTTTCCTCTCTTCTTGATCCTCAGTTTAAGCTGCAACAGCTGCCTCCTTCAGATCTTGGTGACTCTTATCTTGACTACAAAAACATGCTGATTTCAGTAATTACACAGGAAAAGGAATGAACTGTATTTGACAGTACAAGTGAATCATGTGATGTGGATGCTACATCTGATGATGCAACATCTGTTGGTGATCACAGCAATAATTTCCACTTATTACCACCATGTAAGCCTTCATCAGCATTGGCTAGTCCTGCACAAAGTCCTCTTTCATGGCCCTTGAAAAAGGCATGTCATTCTGAAAAGCACACAGATGACTCTTAACACTTTTTGGTGAACACTCATGGAAACTGATAATTCAGATGTGTCTGTCATGGAGCCGCCTTCTTTGTCTTTGTCTGATATTGTGGGTGCCTATTTATGAGAACCACTCATTAATATTACTGATGACCCTTTTGAGTACTGGCTGGAAAAGTAAAACATCTGGCCTGCACTATCTGCCTTTGCTATAAAGCTTCTCAGTTGCCCTCCCACTAGTGTTTACTGTGAGCGTGTATTTAGCACAGCTGGAAATATTGTCTCTGATGGCCACACAAGGCTTACTCCTGAAAATGTATAGGGCCTTACCTTCCCAAAAGTCAGTCTCAACAAATTCTCTTACCAGTTCGGTGAAGAGTGGCAGGAACATAAAAGCGATGATGACGAACAGCTGCAGCAGGTGTCTCCTAATAAGGGTAAAACATAGAAACATATAGAAACATAGAATTTGATGGCAGATAAGGACTGCTTGGCCCACCCAGTCTGCCCATTTCCATACCTACTGGATAAGCTGCAGATCCTAGTTAACCAGCAGCCTACTTCTTCCTACCCCACCCCCTAGAATTGCCTTATGACTGTCTCATGCATGCTTGAATTCCACCACTGATTTTGACTCCACAACCTCCTCCGGAAGGCCGTTCCATGCATCCACAACCCTCTCTGTGAAAAAATACTTCCTTAAATTACCTCTGAGCTGCCCCCCATCTTCAAATTGTGCCCTCTTGTTCTTGCACACCTCTTTTTTTGAAAGATGCTACCCTCTTGGACTTTGTTGATTCCCTTGAGGTACTTGAACGTTTCTATCATGTCCCCCCCCTTTCCTCAAGGCTATACGTATTAAGCTCCTTTCGTCTCTCTTCATATGTCTTCTGGTGCAGATCCTGCACCATTTTAGTTGCCCTCCTCTGGACAGCTTCCATCCTGTCTATGTCTTTGCGGAGATTGGGTCTCCAGAACTGCACACAGTACTCAGATGGGGTCTCACCAGCTGTCTGTACAGAGGGATAATAACTTCCTGTTTTCTACTAGTGATGCCTCTCCCTATGCATCCCAGTATCCCCCCAGCCCTCCTTGCTGCCCTCTCACATTGCTTGCCCACCTTTAGGTCATCTGATATGACTACACCCAGGTCCCTTTCCATTTTTGTTGTTGTTAGTATCTCACACCCCATTGTGTACTCTTCCCCTGGGTTTTTGTTTCCCAGGTGCATTACCTTGCACTTCTTAGCATTGAATCTAAGCTGCCATACATGTGACCATTCCTCTAACCTTGCCAAGTCCCTTCTCATCCTTTCCACCCCACCTGTGCATCAACTCTGTTGCAGATCTTTGTGTCATCTGCAAAGAGACATACTTTTCCTTCCAGTCCTTCTGCAATGTCGCTTATAAAGACATTGAAGAGGACCAGTCCTAATACTGAACCCTGTGGTACCCCACTAGTAACCTTCCTTTCTTCTGAGTGGACTCCATTTACTATTACTCTCTGTGTCCTATTCTCCAGCCAATTCTTTACCCAGGCTGTCATCTTGGGACCCCACTCCCAGGCTGGCTAACTTGTATATTAATCTTTTGTGTGGGACTGTGTCAAATGCCTTGCTAAAGTCTAGGTAGGCCATGTCCACAGCCCCTCCCTGATCTACTACTTTGGTCACCCAGTCAAAGAAATCTATCAGATTCATCTGGCACGACCTTCCCGCTGTGAATCCATGCTGCCTAGGGTCCTGTGCCTCTCTGGCCTCTAGATACTCAACAATTCTTTCCTTCAGAAGTGATTCCATCATTTTCCCTACCACTGAGGTTAAACTAACAGGTCTGTAGTTTCCTGCTTCTGCCTTGCTCCCACTTTTGTGAAGGGGAATCACATCTGCCCTCCTCCAGTCCTCGGGTACCACCCCATCCTCCCATGATTTGTTAAAAAGGGTAGTCAGTGGTGTCACTAGTTCTACCCTTAGTTCTTTTAGAATTCTGGGATGAATCCCATCAGGCCCCATTGCTTTGTCCACCTTCAGTTTTAAGAGTTCTTTCAGAACCCTTTCTTCTGTAAATGGGCTGGTATCAACTTCTGTATCCAGAGTGTTTCTACTGTTTGTTTTATGCACCTCCCCCTCTTCATTTGTAAATACTGAGCAAAAATATTTGTTTAGTATCTCTGCCTTTTCACAGTCTCCCTCTGCCTACCCTTCCTCCTCTTTATTAAGCCTCACTATCCCTCCCTTGGTTCTCCTTCGCTCCCTGATGTACCTATAAAAGGTTTTATCCCCCAGACCGGGTACTTCCTTGGTGTTGTTTGAAGATGATGGTGGTTATTTTATTTAAGTCAAATTTATTTCTTTGAATTCAGAGGACAAAGGTCAGCAACCATAATAGAAAGATCAGGAAAAAATGTTCTTCTTCTGTGGTCATGGTGTATATAACATCATATGTATTGGTGTATGTGTTTTTTACATTCATTTGGGAACCCAGGTGGAGTGTAATTTGTTTATTCAGCAAGTTAAAAATACAAACAGGGCACAGGCAATGAATTGTTGGATGTTTGGGGTGGATGGTGGGACCAAGGGGGCAAAACAAAGTCAAAATACCTATGTGCACATACAGCCACCGTGTGTGCTGGTCCCAGCAGTCCTCGGGTCCTGTACCGATCCCCACCAGCTTGATGACAGGGGGAATAACAACAGGGGTGGGGACTGGCAGGTGGGCTTCATGGCAGGAGTAGATGGTGGTAAGCATCTAAGAGCTCTATAAAAAATTGACTGCAATTATTAGTTGTGGAAGCTTGTAGGATATATCTAAAAACTGTAATGTTGGGTGGTAGTGGGGGGGGCAAGGTCAACCACATAAGTTACAAAACACAAGTGATAAGAAATAATTTGCCATTCAGGCGGGAGTGTGTTGGATGGTTTGGGGCCCATGATGCTTGTTATAACAGCAAGTAGGCAAGCAAAGCATTTCCAAATAAAAAAAAAATAACATCTCAAGTCAAAAGCATTGGAAAGATGGCTGGGGCCCCATTACATTCATTTATTTACTTATTTACTTATTCATTGAGGACTATTGGAATTACAACCCTAGAGTTATAAGACACTTTTGCAAAAGCTCGACGTCAGTAATCACATACATAGCAAACACAGATACGGCAACAACAATATAAAACAGTCAGGTTTACAGTTTTTTAGGGGTGTTAAGACAGACCCTGAGTAGTTACATTTTTTTTTTTTTTTTTAGTAAACAAGAGTTTCATCAGGTGGCTGGCTGTGGTGAGCTAGAATAGCGTGCCACAGCTAAATGCAGTCACAGTTGGATTGGGTGAGAAGTTCTGTTCAGAGTGAGGACCTGTAGTATCCTAGCCACAGTTCTGAGGAGATAACTTGAGGTAGTTTATTCACCCAGAGGGGGCCCTATAGTAAAAGGAGCGTTGGTCCAGTGGGGTCCTACAGTGGGGGACTGAGAGTGGGGTTGATACAGAGCTCCTGGTGGCCTTAGGGCAGGGAGCATGCTGGACCAAGAGATGAAGGCTCGGTGGGAAGAGGCCAAGGGAGAGCTTCTTGGCTAGGAGACAGGTATGGTATCTAAGTCTTCCCTCGAAGTTAAGCCAGTTTAAGAGCCTATAGAGCTCACATGTATGGGTCCACATGGAGCACCCTGAGACTATGTGGCAGGCTTTATTCAGAGAGACCTTGATGTGACGAAGAGCAGTGTGATCAGCTGATCCATAGAATATTATTCTGTAGTCTATCAGAGATAATACTGACGTGGTCGCTGCAAGTCGCAGAGCCTCGGGAGGTAAGCACCCTCGATGCCTGTAATGGAGTCCTATTCTAGTGTTGGCAGCCAAGCTGAGCTGGTTGATATGCTCATGGTACATCATGGACAAGTCAAGAGTGACACCCAGGTATTTAAAAGTGGATACTAGTTCAAGTGAGGAGCTCTGGAAGTTATAGATGGTAAAGGGAAAGTGTCTGAGTGAATTTTGGAGGTGGGCGAAGAACATCACCTTAGTTTTTTATAGTTTAGGACAAGTCTGTGCTCTGTGAACCAGGCTTCTGCTTCTGAGAACGTACGTTGCAGGGAGAATTGGAGGGGGTGGGGGTCAGGGTGGCTGGTGAACAGAACCGCATCATCGGTGTAGAGGAGCAATTGGCCTGAGCAGGCCTTAGGGAGAGTATTTAAGAAGAGGATGAAGAGAAGGGGTCCCAAAATTGAGCCCTGAGGTAACCCAGAGTGGACTGGTTGACTGGAGGAGAGTGTAGAGTTAATTTTGACCCTTCGGGATCTGTTGCAGAGGTAGCTTTCAAACCGGTTGGTGGCTTCCAGGGACAGTCCCATAGCAGGCAGAGATTGGAGAAGGAGGGTGTGGCTTCTGTCAAGTGAATATAGGCAGATCCCATAAGGTGTCCGCTGTCAGGAGCATTGTTTATAAATGTGGCGTATTCAAGGAGGCTGGTGGTAGTACTATGCGCTTTTCTGCACTCATGTTGTTCAGGGCAGAGTAGGTTATATTTTGTGAGGTAGTCAGTGAGCTGGTCAGATACTACTTTTTCAAGTGCCTTAGAGATGGGGAGAAGAATCAAGATGGAGCGTAGTTTCTCGGGGAGGTGCAATCCCCACTTTTAAAAATTGGGGTGATGACAACCAATTTTCAATGGGTGGGGAGTTGTCTGAGGCATAGGGACCAGTAAAGAATATTGGTGACGGGGTGATGATAGAGTCAATAATAAGGAGGATGAGTTTTAAATCTAGGTAGTCACTACTATGCTGTGTTGTTCCAAGTACTTTGGTTACATAGCGCCATGCCTCACGGGGGGAGATTGTCCGAAGCCTGGGGGTGGATGATGGATGGGGAAGGGGAGGAGTTGGGTCCAGAGCTGTGTCCGGAGCTGGGTCAAAGAAATTGAAAGGAAGGACTCCACTTAGATAGGAGAAGGTGGCGTTGAGAGCGACTGCAAAAGTCAAGGGGGTCCTGAGAGAGGGAGCCATTAAGCTGCAGTTGGGCCGGGGGGGGGGAGAAGATAGTTTTGCCATTAAGTTCCTTAATACTGTTCCAGAACTTAAGCCCCAATCACCAGGATGTGGTGGGTGTTTCCTGATAGTAGGCTGCTTTGGCTTTGTGAATCTCCCTTGTGCACCTGTTCCTGGCTGCCCTATGCAATTGCCGATCATGGGATTTGCCTGATTCATTAGCTTTATGCAGCAGGTTATCCCACTGCTTCATGAGATCAAGTAGTATATGGGATAGCCAGGGAGTGTCCTTGCCTTTGGTTACCTGTTTTGTGACAGGGGCATAGAGATCACAGGCCAAGTTACACGTGGAGATAAAGTGGTCAAGGGCACGGTCAATGGTTGGTGCAGAGTTGATGGGAGTCCAGTCACAGAGTAGCAGGTGTTTTCTGAGGTTATAGAGATATCCCTTTTTAAGGAGGTGCAGGAGGGTAAATTTGGGTGGAAGTTTGGGTGTTTTAGCCACCCTCCGACAGAGGACAGGAAAGTGGTCACTCAGGGCATCTGTTAGCTCGGAGACATTGGATATTTGGGTAGGCCAATTAGTTAGGATGAGGACAAGTAGTGTGGATGTTCCAGTTTTGTGGTTGAGTCTAGTAGGGGATGTGACTACTTAGGTGAGGTCCAATGTAGCAACTAGGTCCTTGTAGGGTGCTGAGGAGGAGGCCAGCCAGTTGTCATTGAAGTCTCCCAGGGCAATGATCTCACTGGAATTAAGTAACTGGAAAGGCAGTTTAGAACTGATTTCCTGGTTATGCTGCCTTTCTCCCACCAAAAAGCATGCAAGACTCAGTGAAGGCCTGTACTCTGCTGTTGTCTTTCTGCTGTTGAATTCACTGGTCTTGCGCTCTCTTTCTTACATTTAACACACTGCTTCATTTCACTCCAAAGCCCCAAATGAGCTGTGTACACTGGGCTGGATTCATAAATAGTTTTGGGACTAAGTCCCACACCACAACTCCAGATGTGGACCGAACTTTCTGCAGCTGTGGAGACTGCTATTCACATCCACAGCAGCTGTGGAAGATGTTATGCCTGGTCCTTTTTTCTGCAGCTGCTGGGATTTCCATGGCAACATCACCTGCAAGCTGCTGTAAATTGGGGAGACAGATGTAAACCAGCTCCGCTTTTGAGAATATCATAGCTGTGGGAGAAATTGCGGTTCTGCAAGTAGCAACCCACTTGCGCCAAGTTTTTCCCGCAGCTGTGGGATTTTTAAGAGTTTTGTGAATCCAGCCTACTGTTGCCTATGAATGTCATGTGGTGACTGACACAGAGGAGTGACAAGAACAACAGTTAAGTTATTTCATTGTTGTTGGCTGCTTGCTGACCTTGAAAAATTACTCAAAAATACAGACACAATTTTGTTTTTGAAAAGGTTCAATTTTTTTGTTTTTAACAGAGGGATCTAAAAGAATAATACTGATGCATTTCTCATACCGAGATAGACTAAAATAAGTCTACAATTCATTAGTCTAGAGCAGAGTAAATCGGAACCTTTTAGAAACAAGCATTTGTCAATGCCAAATGTTGCTTGCTTATATGTGCTGTTTAGGTATTTGGAAGTGAAAGTACCATGACTAAGAACTGTCATGCCCCCCTCACCGTCCACTGTGTCTTTCTGTTCAGTATGCACAGAAATAAGGGAGGGGAAAGGACCACAGCAGTACAGCAGTTGCAAAGGTGTGAAGAGGTGGACAGTCCATTCACAGGCAGAAGAATCCTGCAGGAGGTGACTAAATTGAAGGTGGACAAAGTGATGGGACCAGATGGCATACACCCAAGGATATTAAGAGAACTGTGAAGGGAGATAGCAGTACCTGTGGCAGCCATGTTCACTGAGTCATTCAACACAGAGGTGCTCCCAGAGAATTGGAGTAGGGCACATGTGGTCCCTCTATCAAATCCAGCAGTAGAGAGGAGGTGGGGAACTATAGGCCAGTCAGCCTCACCTCAGTAGTGGGGAAGATCATGGAGACATTGCTTAAAGAAAGGATAGCGGGGCATCTAGAAGTCATCGGAGCCCAGGACCATATGCAACATGGATTCACAGTGGGGAGGTCATGTCAGACAAATCTGGTTGATCTCTTTGAGTGGGTGACAAAAGAAGTAAATCAGGGTGGGGCAGTGGACAATGCTAATCTTGATTTAAGCAAAGCCTTTGACACCGTCTCACATGGGAGGCTGATAAACTAGCTGAGTAGGCTGGGCATGGGTCAAAGGGTGGTAAAGTGGGTTAGAAACTGGCTAACAGACAGGAGGTAGGAGGCAGAGAATGGTGGTAAATTGGGTGCAGTCTGGGGAGAGGGGGTGACCAGTCAGGTGCCGGAGGGATTGGTCCTGGGGCCAGTCCTGTTCAATGTCTTCATTAGTGACATTGCAGAAGGGCTGAAGGGAAAGTCTGCCTGTTTGCAGATGACACCAAGATCTGTAACACAGTGGATACCCCAGAGGAGATGAAGAAAATGAGGAGGGACCTGGGGAAGCTTGAAAAATAGTCTGAGGACTGGCAACTGAAGTTAATTCAAAAAAGTGCAAAATTATGCACTGGGGACACAGAAACCCTAGGGAAAGATACAGGATCGGGAAGGGGGCAGTTGCTGACAGTCACAAAGAAGGAAAGGGACCTGGGGGTTCTTATTTCAGATGACCTGAAAATGTCAAACTGGTAAGGCAGCTGGGAGGGTCAGTGACATGCTGAGGTGCATAGGCGGGGTATCACCAACATAAGGAGGGAGGTAGTGATGCCATTATATAAAACCATAGTCAGGCTTCACATGGAGTACTGTATGCAGTTCTGGAGGTCACACCTTCATAAGAATATTAACAGGCTGGAGATGGTCCAGAGAAGGGTGAATGAGATGGTACAGAGCTTGCAACACAAGACTTAGGAGGAGAATTAAGGGACCTTAATATGTACTCACTGGAAGAGAGGAGGGAAAGAGGGGATATGATAGAAACATTTAAGTACCTCAAGGGTATAAGTATAACTACTGAGAAGCAGGAGACAACTGCTATAGACACATGTGCCAGCTTCTGTCTGCTATTCTTTTGTTATAAATCTGTAATCTCCAGTATTTCAGTAACCAGATGACCACACTGACTTCTTTAGGCAATGTTGTGCTGGTTGATGTCTGGTGTCAGATGGCAGACAGAGGGCTCACCAGATTGTGTTGCCATTTGGAAAACTTCATAGAGTGTTCTTTTACTGGTAAGTGTTTTGGAAAGCTGGTTAAGTTCTCACAATTATTATTATGATTTTGGTCCCCCATCCCCACACCCCAACAGTCATCAATGGCCACAGCTGCAGCCTTCTTCTTGCCAAGATGGTGGGTGAGCAGCTGCCTTTACAGTTTGTGAAGTCTGACGTCTTTCAGTGCCGCTTATTGGTCATCTTTCAACACAGGTGAGGTGCTGCCAGCCCAAAACTAACTCAGGACAAGCAGGTTTCAAAGTGGGGAAGAAATGGAGTGAGCAAGAATCTAGCACTCATTCAGATGCAGCGTTGATTTTAAGATCAGCATACTGGTGTGAACACAGCAAATAGAACCCCAGCTCTTTAAGCAGCCTTATGAAGCACTGGGGTTCTGTTTATTGTACTGTAAGTGAGCTGCATCTAATTTGGTAATTTACTGTACCTTACATCTGGATGTATGGTAGGCCCTAACCACCCCCTACTGCTCAAGCAACTGTCCTCCATTGGGATCTCCAGTGATGCCCTTCCATGGTTCACCAGCTACCTTGATAATCGGATCCAACGTGTAAGGATTGCAGGGATCTCTTCGGATGAGAAACCGGTCCGCTCTGGAGTCCCCCAGGGGTCTATTCTGGGCCCTCTACTCTTCTCCCTCTTCATCAACAGTCTCCCCAGTGCCTGCCACCAAAAAATATTACTATTCGAAGACGATGCAGTCCTGTTTTCCAGCCATCATGACATTACAGTCCTTGAATCCCAGCTGCAGCTCGACTTCAATCGCATCGAAGACTGGTTCAATTCTCATAAACTTGTCCTGAACCACAGCAAGACTAAAGCCATGTCCTTCTGTAACCGACAGAGCAGGCACAACTCTCTGTCCCTCACCATCAAGAACCATGCTGGGAACCCACTTGAACATGTCAAGGAGTTCAAGTACCTTGGTATTACCCTGGATAGTACCCTCTCCTACACTCGGCATATTGGCACTATTGCCAAGACTGCCAATATCTGATTGGACTACTACACAACACACAAGCACTGTATGCCTGGATGCCCTTAAACTAGCCATCTACAGCTCTGTCACCTCTATCATTGACTACGGCCTTGCCATCTATGGCTGTGCCCCAACAAAGTGCCCTCCGCAGGATCTCAGTTGCTCTCAACAAAGCCTGTAGACTACTGATGGGTGCAGCCTGACAAACTCACACCTGTGACCTCTATGCACAGGCCAGCTGGCTACCCCTATGCAGCAGAATACAATACCAGACCTGCTTACTTGCAAAAGATTCTCCTTGGTCTCATGCCACCTGGTGGCTCACTCCTTACTACCTACAGTGGCATTCAACAAACACGTGGTGCCCAATCTCTAACCTTTCAGGTTCCCAGATGTCGTACTTCCATGGGTCAGCGGTCCTTTATCTATAGAGCCACTCAATGGTTCAATTCCCTCAATAAAGAAGCACTTTCCTCTACTACACTTGGACCCTTCAAAAGGAATCTCAAACTTTACCTCACCTCTAAAACTCAATGTGACTGTTTCATTGAACAGAGATCTCTCTAAACACCTCCCAGCTCACTCATGTCTCACAGCCCGCTCTTTCCCAATCTCATTCCCTCTGGCACTGGGCCTTCCTTGTGACTCCTTTCCTGCTTCACATCTCCACTGGTACAAGACATTTTCCACCACCATCGGACAGTGGCCCATTAGCCTGCCAACTTCCTCTCCCGGTCGCATGCCTGCAAAACTAACTGCCTATGGTGCTCTCTATCTCTTATTGTTACCGCAGCCAGCTACCTACTCAAGCTGCTCGTTTTATGAATATTATCACAATGTATGTTATAACTGAGTATTATTATTTTTTCTTTTAGTTGTTTTGGTTGTTTATTGTGCATTCTTTTACTACCTCTGTATGTATGTTGACCCTCATCCTTTGATGTGGAACCTTTGTAAACGAGCAGTTTCTGCTCAAAGGTATTTGTAATCCGAGAATTTAATAAATAAATAAATAAACTTTAAATAAACACTGTGCCTGAATGAACACATGATGCCATAGAAACATAGAATTTGTCAGCAGAAAAGGACCGCTCAACCCACCCAGTCTGCGCAAGT
Source organism: Neoceratodus forsteri (assembly GCA_016271365.2). Lineage (NCBI taxonomy): Eukaryota > Metazoa > Chordata > Ceratodontiformes > Ceratodontidae > Neoceratodus > Neoceratodus forsteri. The sequence goes on along the minus strand of CM028138.1, from coordinate 225,141,476 downwards.
GTTCTCTACCTGCCTGTATATGTTACTGCATGTCTTATTCTGCCTGGGTCCTAGAAACATAGAAACATAGAGGTTGACGGCAGATAAGGACCGCAAGGCCCATCCAGTCTGCCCATTTCTTTTTCTACCTTATAAATGTGCCATCGGCCTTTGCTCTGTCAGTGGCCTATCTATTCATACTCATCTGTATTGCTCCCTTATGCCTATCCCATGTCTGTTTGAGGTCCTGCACTGTATTCATAGCCACCACTTCCTGAGGTAGGCCGTTCCATGCATCCACCACTCTTTCTGTGAAAAAGAATTTCCTCACATTCCCCCTTAATCGGCCTCCTCTAATCTCATGCTGTGTCCTCTTGTCCTGCTATTTTTCTTATATTTAAACATGTTAGACTCTTTCAACTTGTTAATGCCCTTAAGGTGTTTGAATGTTTCGATCATATCACCTCTCTCCCTCCTTTGCTCAAGGGTATACATACTAAGCTCTGTTAATCTGTCCTCATATGTCTTCTGATGCAGTCCCTGCACCATTTTGGTTGCCCTTCTCTGAACTGCCTCAATTTGGTTAATGTGCTTGTGAAGGTGTGGCCTCCAGTACTGCATGCAGTACTCCAGATGGGGCCTAACCAGTGTCTTGTAAAGAGGGATTATTACCTCCCTCTTACGACTTGTGATACCCCTACTAATACACCCTAACATCCCCCTAGCCTTACCTACTGCTTTAGAGGTCTGATTGGATGATTTGAGGTCATCGGTGATGATGATGATGCCCGAGTCTCTTTCTTCCTTTGTGACTGCCAGCAACTCCCCTCCCAGCATATAGGTGGCTTCAAGGTTTCTCTTCCCTATGGGCATGATCTTGCACTTCTTTGCATTAAATCCCAGTTGCCACTCTTCTGACCATTTTGCTAGTTTATCCAGATCTCTTCTTATTCTGCCCACCCCATCTGGATCACCTACTCTGTTGCAGATCTTGGTGTCATCTGCAAACAGACAACTTACCCTCTAGTCCATCTGCAATGTCACTGATGAAGATATTGAAGAGGACTGGCCTCGGGACTGATCCCTGAGGTACCCCACTTGTGACTTGCATCTCTTCTGACTGTATACCATTTACCACCACTCTCTGTTTTCTGCCCGTCAACCAGTTTGCCACCCAGTTGACCAACTTCTGACCCATCCCAAGCCTACCAGCTTATTTATCAATCTTCTATGTGGAACAGTGTCGAAAGCTTTACTGAAGTCAAGGTAGGTGACATCAACTGCTCCCTCTTGGTCCACCACTCTGGTTACCCAGTCAAAGAAATCTATGAGATTAGGTTGACAGGACCTTCCTTTTGTAAACCCATGCTGTCTTGGATCCTGTACCCCTATGGATTCCAGGTATTGCACTATTCTTTCCTTAAGGAGTGCCTCCATAATCTTGCCCACTGCTGAGGTAAGACTGACTGGTCTGTAATTCCCTGCCTCCTCTCTGCTACCACTCTTGTGGAGCGGGATCACATAAGCCTTTCTCCAGTCTTCTGGGACCTCTCCTGTGCTCATAGACTCACTAAACAGTTCTGCTAATGGCTCTGCAAGTTCCACCCTTAGCTCCTTAAGTACCCTGGGATGTATGCCATCAGGTCCCATTGCCTTGTCCACCCTGAGCTTAGCGAGCTCTTGTAGGACCCTTTCTTTTGTGAAGGGAGTAGTGCTCACCTCCCTCCCCCTGTGTCCATGGTACTGAACTGTGGGCCCTGCCCTACCTTCTCTTCAGTAAATACTGAGCAAACGTATCTATTTAGGATAGATGCTTTTACAGGGTCCTCTCCTCACATGCCCCCTTTTCTCCTTTGAGATTAGCAATATCCCCTCTGGACTTTCTCCTTTCACTAATGTATCTATAGAAAGTCTTGTCACCTTCTTTTACTGTTTGTGCTATCAGGTCCATCAGGACCTCCTTGTGAATGACCTTGCTTAATGGATTTTTCCTGCAATGAACTTGAACCTACTCCACTTCCATAGCCCTATTGATCTCCATTGACCCCTCCTTCCCTTTTTTATGTTGATTGTGCACATGCACAAGAAACATATTGAGGCAGCTTGCTGCAGAAGCAGGTTGTGGCGGCATAGCACTGTTGTGGCCAATGCCCCCACAGCCTTTGGAGGCTTGGGACACTTTTCCCAATGGGGTGCCATGCTGCTGCTGACACTAGTTCAGACAACGTGCCGCAACCTTGTAAGGTTTCAGCCGCTGTAATCAGGGGCCACCTCGTCATTGCAGCATCAGCCATGCTGCCATGAGGGAGCGACCCGTCATTGCAGGGTGGAACCTTGTTACTGTGATATTGTTTGTGAACATGGCAGCGGCTTGCCGCCATGTTCACAAACAATAGTATGCACCCCCACTGCCAAGGGGGTGCCCAGTCCACCTCAGCAGCATGTGCCCCCTCCACCATGTTTGTTTGCTGACAGGGGCCCCAATCTCCATCGGCTTCAGTGCCCTGACATTCATGTTGCCGATGGGGGAGCTCACTCCCCATTGACATTATGTCCCCCTTCCCAGTTTCATTTGCTGATGGGGGAGCTCAATCTTCATCGGCATAATCCTCCCCAAACATGCAGTACAGTTGTGCTGAGGGGGTGCCCAATCCCCCTCGGCTCTTGCATCCCACTTTTGTGCTTACAGGGTTGCCCAATCCCCCCAAAAAACACTCTGTTGGCATGCTGGGAGCCCACGCCAGTGTGACAAATGGCCCTGTAAAAAAAAAAAAAAAACCTTACCGCGATGTTTTTTTTTTCTTACCTGTCAAAAAAACAGTCCCTCGCGGTCTCCCTGCCCCGTCCCACAACCCGCACTCCACCCTCTGTGCCCTGCCTCCCCACACCCACCTCACCCCATACTTACCTGCAGGAGTCTGGTGCGACGATCTTCGGTGGACCGGGAACACGTCTGCACTCTCCAAAGCCGACTGCGAACTGAAGAAATGCCGGTAAGCTGTATAATGGCATAAATTGGGTTTTTTCAACTTTGGTGCATATCTCAGGCATTTTTTGGAATTTTGGCACCAAATTTTTAACATGGGGTTTTTGGGACCCCTACTCATGAATTCTGCTACTGTCATGGTGTTATTCATCCCCGAAAGGTGATTTTGCGGTCACTTCACGGAATCACCTTTCAGGACTGATTAATTGATTAATGAAACAACAGTGCCAGTGTTCATGAGGTGGGCTCTCGAAAAGACTATGTTGCAAATTTGTGAAAAAATCCAAAAAATTACTGTTTTACGAACGTGCATTGCGCAGTTGGTATGCAAGCTCGTAACTTCACAAATCTGCAATATTTTCACTTCAGATTTTCAACATTGGCAATTTTCTGCACTTGTTTATGAACAGTACAGTTGTCATTTTTCCCATCCTGGCCAAAATGTGTTTTTTCACATTTCCGGCGCAGAAAAGTGCGGTCGCTGTAGGAAATCAGTGTTCGGGACAGATTAAGAATATGACAGTGACACTGTTCATGAGCAGAGGTCCTAAAATGCCTATGTTGAAAATTTGGTGATGATACTCCATAAAATGTGTTACGAACGTGCATTGCGCAGTTGCGCAATTCTATGAGCAGCCTTATTGCCAATGTTCTGTAATGCTATCTATATTGTACTAAGTCCTAGATACCATTTTAAATTGTGATTTCTAACTGTATGTATTTGATTTGGAGCCCTGTTGCATGCTGCAATCAGGAAGAGAGTCTGAGCACATAGCAATAGTTGCTAGGTGTGCTTAGCACTAGTAGGAACGACTACAGAGGGGCCTTTCTAAGTGCTTATTTTATTTTGGGCACTGTGTAAATGAACAACAGACACTTACAAGTGTCTGCACAGTGTAAACCACAGTTTTGTAAAACATTTGAGGCGTACAGACAAGCGAGGGTGTCGTGACCCCGGGAGTCTACTTTCGGGTCATGCTAGGGTACTTCAGTGAGCCCTGCAGTGGTGGGCGAGCTAATTCTATGAGCAGCCTTATTGCTAATGTTCTGTAATGCTATCTGTATTGTGCTAAGTCCTATGTACAATTTTAAATTGTGATTTCTAACTGTATGTATATGATTTAGAGCCCTGTTGCATGCTGCAATCAGGAAGAGGGTCTGAGCACATAGCAACAGTTGCTAGGTGTGCTTAACACTAGTAGAAACTACAGAGGGGCTTTTCTAAGTGCTTATTTTATTTTTGGCACTGTGTAAATGAACAACAGATGCTTACAAGTGTCTGCACAGTGTAAACCACAGTTTTGTAAAACATTTGAGGTGTACAGACAAGCGAGGGTGTCGCGACCCCAGGAGTCTACTTCCGGGTCACGCTAGGGTACTTCAGCAAGCCCTGCAGTGGTGGGCGAGCTAATTCTATGAACAGCCTTATTGCCAATGTTCTGTAATGCTATCTGTATTATGCTATGTCCTATATACCATTTTAAATTGTGATTTCTAACTGTATGTATGTGATTTGGAGCCCTGTTGCATGCTGCAATCAGGAAGAGAGTCTGAGCACATAACAACAGTTGCTAGGTGTGCTTATCGCTAGTAGAAATGACTACAGAGTGGCTTTTCTAAGTGCTTATTTTATTTTGAGCACTGTGTAAATGAACAATAGACACTTACAAGTGTCTGCACAGTGTAAACCACAGTTTAAAAAAAAAAATTTGAGGTGTACAGACAAGCGAGGGTGTTGTGACCCCAGAAGTCTACCTCTGGGTCATGCTAGGGTACTTCAGCAAGCCCTGCAGTGAGCAGGGTGAGCTTGGCAAGTGCGCATCACACAAATGGAGACGGTGGGGTAGACACACAGATTCGTTTTAAGCATGACAAGTAGAGATGAGAGGAAATACCAGAAAATAGGTAAGATCTGAGACTGCATTGTGTGTGATAAAGTATAAGAGCTTATTGCTTACCAATTAAGGAGGAAAATGGATTTTAACACCTTATTTGAGGGAAAACAGGGGTCTCAATGTGTATCATGTGAAATGTACTTATTCTCTGAGATACCTATCTTAGAAAATCCATTTATTTGTTTGAAATGTAGACAAAATGCTGACATGCTTGCAGAAATAGCAACCTTTGGTACTCGTTTACAAGCTCTTGAATTCAGTCAAAAAACATGGCGACTAGGATCAATGAAAGAGATGGTGGTAAATCACAGTCGCCAAGAAGGAACAATGAAGATTGTGTTCCAAACCATCTTAGTAAGCACCCAAGCACTTCCAACCTTCATCAAAACTTATTTCAACAAGTTAGGAGGAACTCAGATAGTAACATTTCAACCAAAAAGAGAACTAGATTGGAGGAATCTGATGAGATAAATGATGAAAACTGGTACACAGTTCAGGATACAAGACAAGTAAAAAAAAAAAAAAGGAAGAAATGCAGAAGGATTTATGTTACCCCTGTTAAATAAATTTGATCCACTACTCCAGTTAACAGAGGAAGATCAAATTATTGACCATATTCCCCTTTCTCTAACTATATCTCCTACCCAGATTACTCATGCTCAGCCTACTTTTAACCCTCCCCCCTCAGGGATCTTATTGGTATTGAACCACCCCAGGTCACTCTCCACAACATTAATGTTGTTCAGAATTGTTTAAATCCTAGTACTATTAGCAATAATAATGAAACTGTACTCCTTTTGGATATCACACTCAACATGGATACCACTCAAAATGAGCTTCCCCTGGTCATTCCTCTCGATAATAATACTGCTTCAAATTGCCCTCTGTAACTACTTTCTAGTGCTGATAAGAATTTATGTATTTGCTTTTGTTGGAAATAAAGAAAATGTTACAAGTTGCAAGCATGTCGGCATTTTGTCTACACTTCAATGAATAATGGAACGGTACTCCTCCTGGACATCCCTTCTTCTACATCAAATGAAACCAACACCTCAAGCTCTAATATATTGCCTAACCAAATATTCATTCTGGGAGACTCCATAACTAGATTCACTGATAGATTTACCACTAGAGGAAATAAAGAAAATGTTACAAGTTGCAGCTATAGTGGTGCGCAAATTAAGGATTTGGCTAATATGTTTCCTGGTATATTCAAAAACATTACAAATCCCAAAACAGCTGTATTACATGTTGGGACCAATAACTTTGGGAAACAAGAGGATGAAAATATAATTAAAGATATGGAGGATGTGGTTCAAACCTTACGTTCACTTAATGTGACTCCGATTATTTCAGAAGTCCTACCTGTTCCATGAGCAAGTAGTCATAGAATGAAAACAATAAAAAATTATAATAACTGGTTAAGGAGATGGTGCCTTACAAATAATATTAAATGTTTAACTACATGGGAAACATTTGAGGGAAGGGATGACCTGTATAGCTACAGTGGACTACATCTAAACATGAAAGGTACAAGTATATTAGGATGCATTATCCATAACAGCATCAAAACTACAATACCAACAAAAAACTAAATGCCTGGAGGAAAACTAAGTTTAACCAAAATAAACCTTTAATATTATTTCATAAACAAACAAAACATGATTTGACCTTCCTCCTTACAAATGCAGGCAGTCTCCACATGACAAAATTGGATGAATTGGAGATATTACTTCATAATGATAATATAGATATTGCTGCAATCACCAAGACATGGTGGGGAGACAAATCTAGTTGGAATATGAATATTACTGGATATAATACAGTACATAAAAATAGACCCCAGAAAAGAGGGGAAGGGATTGTATTTTTTTATAAAAAACAACATGAATTACAAGTCCATCAGTGAAACTGATGAAGAAATACATAGTGAAATCTTATGGAATGAAATTATAAGAGAGAAATTAACTAAATTGACTGTAGGACTCTGTTACAGACCACCAGGAATCAAAGAAACTGAATATCTTGTTCTACTAAATAACCTAAGTTCAAAATTTGATAATTCAGACATATTACTTCTGGGTGATTTTAATTTCCCAGGGATTGACTGGGAAAAAGGTACCACCAAAAATAAAATGGAAAATGCATTCCTGGATTTATGTAACACTTATGATTTAACCCAGATAGTATGAGCCCCAACAAGGAAAAATAATATATTGGATCTGGTAATAACAGATGACCCCCAAATAGTTAGTAATATCACAATTCAAAATCCACTGTCAAGCAGTGATCATTTAAGCAATAAGCCACGAGGGGGTGTGGGTTATCGGGGGATTTACCACGGCTGGAGTGGTTTGCCCACAAAACCGAGTAGGTAAATCCGCAGTCGTGGTAATCCCCGATAACCCACGTCCCCTGAGTGGCTTATTACATTATACCACAGATATACCATGGATGAGTTCTTTAAAAAGGTGTATTTTTATGTATTAAAAATAATGTTTTTCAGAGAAATAAGCTTACGCTGAAAAAAATAGTGCCTTATTTAAAATTTATATTCCAAAATATGCACATAGAAAAACATTTATAGCCCACCATGTTTGCCTTTTGGAGGTGTCTTCATGTTGCTGCAGTTCAAGCTGCAACCTGCAGCATTTCCTTATTGGTTGCTTGCTTGTGATGCTGCGTTTTGTTGCCGACAGGACTGGATGGCCGAGTTACTGTTAAGGGCCCGCGGAGTTTGAGTTGGGAGCTGCGGGAGAAAGTGATGGTGTAGCTGGCTGAGGGACTGTTGCGGCATGTGGAGAAACCGGAGGTGTTCCCTCTTCTTGATATGTTGTGACCCATTGTGTTGCCGTCATGGAGCTTCCGGGTTAATGTCCGCATCATGAAAATGGACTCGGGGAAATCTGTTACAGTCGTCGGAAGTTCTTTGCTGTTTTATTTTTTTTTTTCGTGCTGCCATTGATAGAGGAAGAGCAGGGATTTTAAAATGAGACAGGGACTGTATGGAGAGAGAGGATGTACAGGAATGGAGGCGGAGCTGAGCGGAGAAAAAATTATTTCGAGGTGATCCGGTGGAAGTGGTTGCAGGAAACAGAAAGGCTGTTTAAAATTAGACACTGAGGCTTACAGAGTATTTTGTTCGTGATGTATGGAGGTGTTGTTTTGGGATCCCAGTTAGCAGGGAAGCAAGATGGCGGTTGGAGTTCTGAGATTTCGGGGTCGGACTGTTTTTTTTTTTAAACATGCGGCTGGCTGGCACCTTTTGCGGTGATTATCAGAGGATTTACAACGGAGGTAAGGTGCCAGCCTGCCATTCTGATTGGTTGCTTTCTGAAGTGCATGGTATAATGTGTAATAACATTTGAAATAACAACTCATATCAAATGCAACTTTGGTAAAACCACCTTTAAGGATTATGGAAAAGCAAATTTTGATTTTCTAAATAAAGAACTAATAGCATGGAATTGGGAATATAATACTACATCCCCAGATGAGTTCTGGAAACTATTGGTAAATAAATTATTTTCTGTAGAACATAAGTATATCCCAGATAAAATAGGTTACAATAACCGAGGTAAACCACCTATCTGGGTCACTCCAACCATATGTTACTTAATAAATAAAAAAAGAGAGCGTAAAGAGCCTCAAAATGATGTAATACCGGATACAATAACGCTAAATACAGGGAAATACTAAAAAAATGTAAGGAACAAATAAAGAAAGAAAAGAATAAAATGTAATTCAAATTAGCACACATCAATGATGGAGACAAAAGCTTTTATTCATATGTCAACAACAGAAAACAAACAACTAAAATTACCGGCCCTCTAGTTATAAATGATAATACCATTCAGGTGCCCCAAGAATTCAATAAATACTTTTGTTAAATTTTTAGTCCCACCCAAAATATTCATACTGATAAGGAGAGTAACAAAACTCAAACTGATTATGTTTTACCTGAGATAAGTAAACAAGAAATCAAGAACAAATTATACTCAATTAAAATAAATAAATCCCAGGGTCCAGATAATCTTCATCCGCGGTCATTGAAAGAAACAGCTTCCTGGTTGATTGATCCCCTATACATATTGTTTAATATGTCCCTAAGTACTGGGCAAATACAAAATGACTGGAAGACCGCATTAATAACTCCAATACATAAAAAGGGCAATAAGAGTGACATATCAAATTACAGGCCAATAAGTTTGACCAGTGTATTGGGTAAAATCTTCGAGGGTATTTTAAAAGATAGAATAGAAAAGATCTAATGCGTAAACAGATTGTGGACCCAAATCAGCACTGCTTTAGAAAGAAAAGATCTTGCTTAACTAGTAACTTAGTATTCCACGAGAGAGTGAGCAATCGCCTTTACAAAAAAATACCAGTAGCTGTATTATATCTGGACTTGTGTAAGGCATTTGATAAAGTGCCACACTATAGCGTGATAAATAAAATGGAAAAAAATCAGGATGCATCCCATAATGGTAAACTGGGTAAAAGAGTGGTTAAGAAACCATACACAAGTAGTACGTATAACAGGATATACCTCGACTCCTGGAACAGTTACTAGTGGAGTGCTTCAAGGGTCTGTGCTGGGACCTATCTTGTTTAATACATTTGTGTCAGATATGACAGTCAATCTTAAAAATATGGCAATTAAATTTGCAGATGACACAAAGATTGCAGTCAGCGTTGGCACATCAGAGGAAATTGCTGACTTCAAAAATTACCTCCGAGAACTTGAACATTGGTCCAGTCTAAATAGCATGGAATTTAATATCAGCAAATGTGTCATCGTGCATTTGGGGGAAAATAATCCAAATATGTGTTATAAGTTAAAAGACTCTGATTTGATATCATTAAATGAAGTAAAAGATGTGGGTGTTATAATTAAAGCAGACCTTACTTTCTCCACTTATTGTAATTACATTAAAAATCGAGAAAACAAAATTATAGGCTGTATTAAAAGATCCTTTGTCACTAGAAATACGGCATGCATTCTCCCTCTGTATAGAGCATATGTGCGCCCCCACTTAGACTACTGTTCACCACTATGGAGTCCCCATCTCAGACGTGTCATAAACACATTGGAGGGTGTGCAGCATAGGATCACTAAAATTATAGATGGTTTGCAGAATAAAGAATATGGGGAATGACTTGGGGAGTTGGGGTTATACTCACTGGAACCTAGAAGAACTAGGGGTGACCTTCTCCTGATGTTTAATATAATAAAAGACAATGAGCTTATGACCCTATTGAGAATGACTTTGAATAAGAGGGAATGTAACCTCAGAAGTCATAAATTTCAACTATCCTTAACTTTCCCTAGATTAGACACCAGACGTTCATTTTTACTCAGAGAATAATTTCAATTTGTAATGGGTTACCTAAAGCATTGCTAGATACAGAAAATGCTGAAACTTTCAAGATTAATTTAGATAAATGTTTATTAAATTTGGTATAAAGACATCCAATAATTTGGAGATGCACTTATATGGGGCACAGCCTTCTGTGTGCTCTAATACTCTTAGTACGTAATCTTAGTAGTTTGCACGCATGCTCATAACTCCGAAAATTTATATTTTCACTCCAGATTTTCAATACTGCCATTTTCCCACACCTACTTATGAACAGTACAGCTGTCATTTTTCCCATCCAGGCCAAAATGTGTTTTCGCACTTCTGGCACAGAATAGCGTGGTTGCTGTGGGAAATCAGTGTTTGGAACAGATTAAGAACATGACAGTGATACTGTTCATGAGCAGAGGTCCTAAAATGCCTATGTTGAAAATTTGGTGACGATAGCCCATCAAATGACTGTGTTACAAGTGTACATTGAGCAGTTTACACGCACCCTTGCAACTTCGCAGATTTGTAATATTGTCATGCCAGATTTTCAACATTGGCATTTTTTCACACCTTCTTATGAACAGTATAGCTGTCATTTTTCACATCCTGACTGAAATGTGTTTTCGCACTTCCGGCGCAGAATAGCGCGGTCACTGTGGGAAATCAGTGTTCGGGACAGATTAAGAAAATGACAGTGACACTGTTCATGAGCAGAGGTCCTAAAATCCCTATGTTGAAAATTTGGTGATGAAACACCATAAAATGATTGTGTTACAAGCGTGTGTTGAACTGTTGCCACACACCCTTGTAACTTTGCAAATTTGTAATATTTTCACGCCACATTTTCAACACTGGCATTTTTTCACACCTCCTTATGAACAGTACAGCTGTCGTTTTTCACATCCTGGCTAAAATATGTTTTTGCACTCCTGCTGCAGAATAGCACGGTCGCTATGGGAAATCAGTGTCTGGGACAGATTAAGATCGAGCAAGTTAGAGGGGAGAGTGACCGAGCTCAACTGAGCTCTGTCGGGACTGCTGCAGATTTCTTTGTGGGCAGAAAAAGACCCCAACGCAGAAGCCCAGTACAAAAGGGCAGCCTGCAGCACTGGGAGAAACAGAACTAGAGAGTAAGTGAGGGAGGGGGAGAGAATGAGCTCAACGGAGCTCGGTTGGGACTGCTGTGGATTTCTTTGTGGGCAGAAAAAGGCACCAACACAGGCAGGAGCCCAGTACAAAAGGGCAGCTTGCAGTACGGGGAGACACAGAACGAGCGAGTGAGAGGGGGGAGTGAGTGAACTCAATGGAGCTGTGTTGGGACTGCTGCGGATTTCTCTTTGGGTAGAAAATGTTGCCAGTGCAAGCAGGAGCCCAGTACAAAAGGGCAGCCTGCAGCATCAGGAGAAATAGAATAAGCGAGTGAGAGATGGGGAGTGAGAGAGCTCAATGGAACTGTGCCAGAACTTTAGAGTTGCCCACCCTCCTGCCCAGGGTCCTCCGTGGTCCTATATTACAGCAGGGTCTCTGGAGTGGATCAAAGCAATGACTGGATATGCCCATGTCTCCTTATGAACAGTACAACAATCATTTTTCACATCCTGGCCGAAATGTGTTTTCGCACTTCCAGCGTAGAATAGTGCGTTTGCTGTGGGAAATCAGTGTTCAGGACACATTAAGAAAACCATGGTTACACTGTTCATGAGTAGAGGTCCTAAAATCCCTATGTTCAAAATTCTGTGATGAAAGTCCATAAAATGACTGTGTTACGAGCGTGCATTGTGCAGTTTCCACGCACCCTTGTAACTTCGCAAATCAGTAATATTTTCATGCCAGATTTTCAACACTGGCATTTTTTCACACCTCCTTATGAACAGTACAGGTGTCATTTTTCACATCCTGGCTGAAATGTGTTTTCGCACTTGCGGTGCAAAATAGCACAGTTGCTGTGGGAAATCAGTGTTCGGGACAGATTAAGAAAATGTCAGTTGCACTATTCATGACCAGAGGTCCTAAAATCTCTATGTTGAAAATTTGGTGACGAAAGTCCATAAATGACTGTTACAAGCATGCGGTGAACTGTATCCACACACCCTTGTAACTTTGCAAATTTGTAATATTTTCACGCCACATTTTCAACACTGCCGTTTTTTCACACCTCCTCCTTATGAACAGTACAACTGTCATTTTTCACATCCTGGCCTAAATATGTTTTTTTCACTCCTGCCGCAGATTAGCACGGTCACTGTGGGAAATCAGTGTTTGGGACAGATTAAGATCAAAAGAGTGAGAGGGGGGAGTGACCAAGCTCAGCTCTGTCGGGACTGCTGTGGATTTCTTGGTGGGCAGAATCAGGCTCCAACGCAGGAACGCAGTACAAAAAGGCAGCCTACAGTGCCGGAAGAAACAGAACACGTGGGTGAGGAAGGGGGAGTGAGAGAGCTCAACCGAGCTCTATTGTGACTGCTGCTTATTTCTTTGTGGGCAGAAAAAGGCAGCAACGCAGGCAGGAGCCCAGTACAAAAGGGCAGCCTGCAGCACCAGGAGAAACAGAATGAGTGCATGAAAGAGGGAGACTGAGCAACGTCAACGGAGCTTTGTCGGGACAGCTGCGGATTACTCTGTGGGCAGAGAAAGGTGCCAGTGTAGGCAGGAGCCCAGTACAGAAGCGCAGCCTGCAGTGCCAAGAGAAACAGAATGAGCGAGTGACAGAGGAGGAGTGAGTGATCTCAACAGAGCTAAGCAATCAACATTTGGCATTGACAAATGCTTGTTCTAATATACCCCTATGTTTATCCCATGCATGCTTCATGCCCCCTACCATTTAAGCTTCCACCACTTCTCCTGGCAGTCTGTTCAAGGCAGCTACCACCCTTTCAGTATATAAATATTTTTTCATATCTATCCTGAATGCCCCTCTCCCCAGCTTCATTGTATGTCCCTTGGTTTGGGTGCTCATCCTCATTTAAAGGAAACTCCCCAACTTTACCTTCCTTACCCCGTGAGGTACTTTGTAGGTCTTTATCATGTCACCTCTCGGCCTCCTCTCTTCCAGAGTGTACATGTTGAGATTCTTCAGCATTTCCTTGTAGGGATTCCTGTGAAAATTATTAATCATTTTAGTTGCCCTCCTCTGGAAAACCTCCACCTTATGTCCTTTCTGAAGTGTGGACTCTAAAACTGGACACAGTACTCCAGCTGGGGGTATACCAGGGAGTGATACAATGGCAGCAAAACATCCCTCCTCCTCCTACTGGAGATGCCACTTCTTATGCACCCCAGAATCCAATTTGCCCTGCCCATAGCCTTGTCACACTGTACTGCCACCATGAGGTCCTCTGATATAATAACCTCAAGGACCCTTTCATGTCTAGTGAGTATCAGTACCTCCCCCCATTGTACAGCCAGCATCAGGGTTCCTATGCCCTAGGTATATGATTTTACACTTGTTGGCATTGAATCCCAAGTATGTAAGAAAATGGAATTGGTTTGAATGAATTGCAGGCTTTTAAGCAGCTTTTTGGGGACCGTGTATGTGTGTGTGTGTGGGGACTCTGCTACTATAACTATTTGCTTTTGATTTGATATAATGTGCGAACAGGCTAACCCTGCTCCCCACTCCATGTGCTATATAAGAGATAAAGAGCCCAAATAGCACCGGGCCAAGCACTGGGCCCTGCGGCACCCCGCTTGTCACTGCTCTGGGTGCCGAGAGCTACCCCACCACCACCACCCTCTGCACCCTCCCCTGTAACCAGTTCTCTATCCATTTAGTCAGACTACCTTCCACCCGTACCCCTCCTCACTCTTCTCTTCCTTGGCCTGTGTCCCTCCTCCCAGCAGTCCGCACCCTTTCTCCTCCTTATTCTTACTGGGTGGTGGTGCCTTCTGTATTACACTCCAACTACTCTGCCCGCCCCCTTCCAGGGTTACTACGCCTCAGCCTTTACCTATATCTAGGACAGTGAGCTCAATAGGCTCCCCTGTTCGGACCTTTCTACCAACCTCAGTATTTTGGCCACCCCCTCCAGTTTAAATCCACCTTAGTAGAGATATACCCCTCTAATCCTGCCTTTGTTTTTGTACATATTGGTCATCCCAACCGACCCCTCCAGCCCTCGCCCCAACGTCAGGCCGACCTGCTCACCTTCACGGATTACCCCCCCATGGTGGGGTGGTGAGGAGCTTCCCAGCTTGACCCACCGGAGTAGGATCCAGTTGAGGAGGCACCATTCGGGGTGGGCAGCAGGGGTCAGAAGCTCATGCTGCCCAACCGTAGCCGATTTTGCATTTTTCTCCCCTTTGCGGAGTGCAGGTGTGCAATGACGCTTAGGCACAGCATGCCAACGTCCACCACACTCCACCCCCTTTACTACACCACTCTAGTAGCACCCTCGGTCATCACCAGGGGCCGCTACAGAGTGGTGGATCCCTGGATCCCACCCTGGGATAAGAGACCAGTCCTCTGGATGCTCAATCCTATCCCTCCCCCCACCGACCCGTGGCGGCCCGAGCTCGCATCCGAACCCAGGTCGCCAGTGTGGCATGAGATGTGGTGTCCAGTGCCTTAACCCTTAGTGCCAGTGGGCCGGCAGTAATGCTGCCTTTAATACTCCCCTTCCTGCTCTAGTGTACCCTGTCCCCCGCATACAAGGCACTATTCCCACCAGACCCTACCCCAGTTAGTCACTAACCCTAATGTCTGATGTGGCACCAGTCCCTCAGGAACTTGTTGAAATCCTCAAGCCTACCCTTCCTCAACATGCTTGCACATGGTGCTGGCATTACCTCCTAGAATGCAACCGACTCCCCCACTCCCTCACACTGCCCGCCCAACTACGCGAACCTCCCCCTCACTACTTCCACAGTCTCCTCCGTCAAGTCGTTTGTACCCACATGCAACAATAAATGAGGTTTCTTCCTCCCCCTCGCTGCACGCTTGAGCAGTGCCTGCCCTGCCCCTCCTGCAGTCAACCTGGGGACAGCTTCAAACCAAATATGGCTGTGCCTTTCCCCCTTTCTGCCCCATCTCACCCATTTCAGTATATAATCCCCCAGGATGCATACCACCCTGTCCCTTACCCTCTTTCTCTTCTAAAGCCCCTTCCACCACCCCCACTATTTGTTCTTCCCTGCCCCTTACCCCCGCCAGCTGCACCCTCTGTGACTTCTGCATCTGTAAACCCTACTTCCGCTTCACCCCTTTTTTCTGCCTTATTCCTCCCATCCCCCTTGAACCCCCTTCCCAGCCTGACTGCTTCCTACTGGGCTTCCCATGTCGACCTCCCTCCCTACCCTGCTGATTTTCAACCCTCTCCTATCCCCACTGTTGTTGATTTAGAGCCCCCATTCCTTCTACCCCAATAGTGATGCCCCTCCATCCTTCCCTTCCTGCTGTACACCCCACCACCCTTCCAAAGATGCCTGCCCTATTGACATGTGGCACCTGCCCCATTTTGGCCCCCATCTTATGTTACAGGCTCTTACTCCCAGATTCTGTACCCTACTACAACTGTTAGGCACGTATTTACTCACATTCCTGTCCCCCTCCCACACTAGTCCCCCTACTGACCCTTTGATGACCGGGTTAATTCAGTCTCAAATCTCATCCTTTAGATACTGTATTACCGTAGCAATCCTAAAGCCTCCTTGTCCGTTATTCATCCCTCAGGTACCATACTTTTTGTTCTCAGCTCTCATATAGGTTCACTAAGCCCAGTTAGAAATCCTATTGCACTCCAAGTATTTCTCAGCTCAGTTAGAGAAATAAACAGAACAAATAAATATGTATTATTACAGCAATCATAACAGTATAGCTCAGTACTTAGCTCAGTTAGAGAAATAAACAGAACAACTAAATCTGTATTATTACAGCAATCCTAAAAGTATCCAACCATTGCTTTGTCTCCACTCCAGAGACCCTGCTGTAACATAGGACCACAGAGGACCCTGGGCAGGAGGGTGGGCAACTCTAAAGTCCCGGCAAAGCTGCATTGAGCTCGCGCACTTACCCTCGCCTACTTGCTCGTTCTATTTCTCCCAGCGCTGCAGGCTGCCCTTTTGTACTGGGCTCCTGCTTGCATTGGCGCCTTTTTCTGCCCACAAAGAAATCCGCATCAGTCCTGACAGAGCTCTGTTAAGCTCACTCACTCCCCCTCTCTCACTCACTCATTCTATTTCTCTCGGAGCTGCAGGCTGCCCTTTTGTACTGGACTACTGCCTGCGTTGGCACCTTCTTCTGCCCACAAGGAAATCTGCAACAGTCCTGACACAGCTCCGTTGAGCTCGCTCACTCCCCCTCTCTCATTTGCTCATTCTTTTTCCCACAGGGCTGCAGGCTGCCCTTTTGTACTGGGCTCCTGCCTGCATTAGCACCTTTCTCTGCCCACAAAGAAGTTCACAGCTGTCCTGACAGAGCTCCGTTGAGGTCGCTCACTCCCACTCTCTCACTCACTCATTCTGTTTGTCCTGGCGCTGCAGGCTGCCCTTTTGTACTGGGCTCCTGCCTCCTTTGGTGACTTTTTCTGCCACAAAGAAATCTCCAGCAGTCCTGACAGAGCTCCATTGTGCTTGCTCAGTCTCCCTCTCTCCCTCACTTTTTCCATTTCTCCCAGCACTGCAGGCTGCCCTTTTGTACTGGGCTCCAGCCTGTGTTAGTGCCTTTTTCTGCCCACAAAGAAATCTGCAGCAGTCCAGATATAGCTTCATTGAGCTCGATCACTCCCCCGTCTCAATTGCTCGTTCTGTTTCTCCCGATGCTGCAGGCTGCCCTTTTGTACTGGTCCCTTGCCTGCATTGACACCTTTCTCTGCCCACAAAGAAAACCACAGCAGTCCCGACAGAGCTCTGTTGAACTTGCTCGCTCCCCCTCCCTCACTCGCTCGTCCTGTTTCTCCCGGTGCTGCAAACTGCCCTTTTGTACTGGGCTCCTGCCTGCATCGACACCTTTTTCTGCCCACAAAGAAATCTGCAGCAGGCCCGACAGAGCTCAGTTGAGCTCGGTCACTCCCCCTCTCTCACTCGCTTGATCTTAATCTGTCCCGAACACTGATTTCCCAAAGCGACTGCACTATTCTGCGCTGGAATCTCGAAAACACATTTCAGCAAGGATGTGAAAAATGACAGCTATACTGTTCATAAGGAGGTGTGAAAAAATGTCAGTGTTGAAAATCTGGCATGAAAATATTACAAATTTGCGAAGTTACAAGGGTGCATGGAAACTGCGCAGCGCACGCTCGTAACACAGTCATTTTATGGACTTTCATCACAAAATTTTCAACATAGGCATTTTAGGACCTCTGCTCATGAACAGTGTCACTGTGATTTTCTTAATGTGTCCCGAACTCTGATTTCCCGCACCGACCGCACTATTCTGCGCCGTAAGTGCGAAAACACATTTCGGCCAGGATGTGAAAAATGACAGCTCTATTGTTCATAAAGAAGTTCAGAAAAATGCCAATGTTGAAAATCTGGAGTGAAAATATTGCAAATTCATGAAGTTACGAGCATGTGTAGCAACTGCTCAAGGCACACTCGTAAAACAGTCATTGTTTGGATTTTTTCCACCAAATTTGCAACATAGTCTTTTTGAGAGCCCACCTCATGAACCCTGGCACTGTCATTTCATTAATCGGTCCCAAAAGGTGATTCTGCATAGTGACAGTGAAATCACCTTTCGAGACTGAATAACGCCATGACAATGGATGAATTCACGAGGAGAGGTCCCAATAACTCCATGTTGAAAATTTGGTGCCAAAATTCCCCAAAATGCCTGAGATATGCACCAAAGTTGAAAAAAAACTTATTTATGCCATTATACAGTTTACCGGCATTTCTTCAGTTCGTGGTCGACTTTGAAGAGTGCAGACGTGTTCACGGTCCAACGAAGATTGTCGCGCTGGGCTCCAGAGGTAAGTATTGGTTGAGGGGAGTGTGGGAAGGCAGGGTGTGCAGAGGGTGGGGGGCGGGTTGGGGTGGGGCCACGGACTCAACGAGGCCGTTTTCTTGTTCTGAGGTAAAAAAATCACTTGACTGTTTTTTTCAGGGACATTGGCACACTGGGGTGGGCTCCCAGTGTGCCACCTGGCTCAGTTTGGGGATATAGCGGTGAGTTGGGCACCCCGTCCAGCACATACTGAGGGGTGGAGTGCCGAGGGGATTGGGCACCCCCTTGGCAGACAAAACATCAGGGGGGAACATTATGCTGACTGGGAGTGGGCTCACCCATTGGCAACTTTAATGGGGAAGGGGGGACTGAAGCTGACAGGGACTGGGCACCCCGTTGGCAAAGAAAGAGGGGGGCATGATGCCGAGGGGGATTGGCTGCGCTCTTGAGGTTTACTGATGCCCTAGCAACCACTCGAGACGATTATACCATAGTTATCACCCATACATCAGGCATTATCCTCTGTGTTTAGGTCCCGAACTATAGTATTACGGCACCTGAATGAGACTATTATCAGTCATGAGCAGTGGTATTATCAGTGTGGAAGGGATGTTATTACCGGTAATTTTTTAAATGCTTTACAAGGGTATTATTTTCAGAATCCATATATTAAAAATAAAATAATAGATAGATGGGGGTGTATTACAAGGCAGTAAGACCATCGAGAGGTTTTGGGGACTTGGAACCTCGAAAGCGAGCTCGAGGTTCCCAAAGTCTAAAACCTCAAGATAATCTTACCGTAATCACTCTTATCTATTTGTTATTTTTTACAATATATGGATCCATTAAAAATATTCTGTGTTTTTCTGTGGGGCTTCTGACTATGCGCTGTGCTGACCGGCTGAAAACTCTCTCACTTGATCACCCACCGCCCCCCTCGCATGTCTGTTATATTTAGATTTGACGTGTTCTGTGGCAGTTAGTCTTACGTTTCCCTTTTGTTGTCCTTTAATGAACAGAGGAAGAAGCAGATAATACGGTGATAAAAATAAAACAAACAAATAGAAAAATGAAGAAATAGGGTGACCGTCCGCTAAGCAAGTGTATAAAGCCACCATGTTTTAAAAGTTGTTCTGCCCGTCCCACACAGGAAAGCTGCCAATAAGAATGCACGCCATCACTTTCAGTGTGCAGGAAAGACGTGGCAGCTTGGCAACTGGGTCTGTGTGGCAGGCAGAGTTGCACATGCGCTGTGTCATTTCTGTGATAATACTATCTTTCAGAGCAGAAACGATAGCATTATCACCTCTGAACGATAGTATTATCAGGGAGCAAGAATGGTATTATCACTTTGGATAGTGTAGTATTACAGGGATTTTTTTTGTATGGGACAGGATGGTATTATTTGGCCATATCCATATGTTATAATGTATTTATTGTTAGGCTGTGCCTCAGTTGTTAGTAGTTTCCAATTCACATTCCTCTTTATCAGAATTACAGCACTTGCTGTTCTTGAACTATAACCTGGTCCATAAACGTCTCCCTCCCACTCACTACAGAGTATTTGGATGCCATTGTGTCTTAGGTGAGTTTCTGAAGTCCGGCTATGTCCTGTGTTTAAAACCTCTGACATTTCATGTTATGTGTTCCATTGCAAGCCATATTCCTAAGATCATTTTAAATACAATGTCACATAGCTAGAGTTATGTAGTTTGCACTTGTTATCCTCTTCTGAGGTGTAGCAGAAATGTTCTAAAAACTGTATCTTAAAACCAACCCTCCCTCCTGTACTAACACTGAGTGGTTACTATCATCACAAAGACTGCCTATCTCTGCCTGTCAACATGGAGCTAATTACCAAAATGGTGCTCCCTGTCTTTGCTTTGCGGATGTAATCTATGGCTCTGCCTCCTCCATTTCCCTCGCCACATTGGATACTCTCCTCAACTCCATCTGCCATTTTGTATCTGACTCTCCACCATACACACATCACTGCTCACTATATTTCTCCCTATCCATCCTTCCTTCCTCTGCAGTCTCGCTGACAGGCCCATTGCACTTTGTTCATCTCCAAATTTTGGTTCAACACCCTTCCTCCTATCTCTCCTTGCTCCTGTCCCAAATCCCCCCTGCCTCCTTCTCCCTCTGATCTAAGGAACTCACACTTCTGCCATTCCTCACCCATGCTCCTGTGCTGGACAATCTGCATTCCTCGATAGTCTCCCCTCACTCTGGAACAAACTCCTCCCTCCCTCTGTCTCTCCCTCTACATCCTGCAGCTCCTTCAGATGCTGGCTGAAACTTCTAACCCCCCCACTTGCTCCTGCTACATTTCTTCCAGTTACGCTTTGAAGTACTTATTTTAGTCCAAACCTGTTTC
Source organism: Neoceratodus forsteri (assembly GCA_016271365.2). Lineage (NCBI taxonomy): Eukaryota > Metazoa > Chordata > Ceratodontiformes > Ceratodontidae > Neoceratodus > Neoceratodus forsteri. The sequence continues at coordinate 225,121,003 of CM028138.1, read as the reverse complement.
TCGTGATTCTATGCACTACTACCGTTCACTGCACTTTGCTTTCGTTGTGGTACATGAAAATGTTCTTTATTTATCCTATTATTGTATTTACACTGCTTGTCCGTCTGTTCAGATGTTGATTTTGCTTTCTCTGCGGCTGTATGCTCCATCTCCCCTCTTCTGGATCTTATCTGGAAATGAGCCTCAGCTCAGTGTGCCTTTCTTGGTTACCGAATTTTAAATGAAATAGAATAAATAAATAATAAGCTTATGTGTTCCTTAAGTAAGCAATAACGCACGGCAGGGTGTGCTGATAAAACACACTCCAGGGTGTGCTGATAATGTGGATTAATGCACACCTCTAGGGTGTTGTCACAGCCCCTGGGGTGTGCGTTAATCCACATTATCAGCACACCCTGGAGTGTGTTTTAATCACAAAAGGTGTTTTTTTGATGTTTAAACAACAAAATAGGGACTGTATCCTACTGCAAAGAAAAACAGTTGCCAACTAATAATGCACTGCTCAGTGGTTTTATGCACAAACAAATGTCAGAAATGCAGTACTGGCATGATTTCTGACAGTTGATGCACATAATACACTTCCATACAGTGCTATCAGTGCCACCTTGTTCACTGTCTCCATCTGTCTGCCTGTCTCTTTCTCCCGCTCCCTGCTTGTTTTCTGTGCACTGTCGCTGACCTGCTGATTGCATGTGCTGATAATGTGGCTGAACGGGAGGAGAGAGAGAGAGAGAGAGACACACACACACACACACACATATGACCAGCTGGACAAGCAACGATGCACTCTGCCGTTGAATGTTCTCACCCCAGCACACCATGCACACTGCAACTGTTCTCTGTCTCCAGACACCCCTTCCCCCACCCCCTCAAAACAATGGGTGACAACAGAAGTAGCAACCTGGCCCACTTGGAGTCCTCATCTCTCACTCTCACTGTCGCCAGTGCACCACAGCCAGGTAGACGTACAGAAAGAGAGAGAGAGAAAATCACACAGACTGCCATACCACTCTAATGAGATCTGCCGCTACTGCAAGGTGGATCAAAAAGTTCTACTACGCTCGCACTGTGCTGTGTGTGTATGGGGGAGGTGGTGCAGGGGATCTCAGTTTTGAGGACTGCGGTCACAGCCAGACAATGCAGCTCACTACTGACAGTTCAGCTCTTTCTGCACAGATTTGACATTACTGTTGGTAGGTGAGCTGCACATTACAGGACACCAGTGCTACTGTGTGCTGCGCTCTGATCCCCTGCTCTCCCTTTCGTTCTCTTTTCTGCCCTTCACAGACAGCACCAAAGTACGGGTGGTTTGGGAATGAGTCTGTACTGATGACTTCTGCTGGGGGGGGGGGGCTCTCCCTCTCTCTTTGTCTCTGTTCCCTCTCTGACCTGTGTGCTGCCCCCACCCTCCAACAAAGCCAGACAACATTGAACTGTTCTCACTCCCCACACAATTTCTCACTGTATGGAAAGCAGCATGGTGGCGGGGCACGAGAGAGGACACTGCAGCTCAACACAGGTGTGTGTGTGTGGGTGTCTGCGTGTGGGGGGGGACATGCAACAAAACATCGCCCCTGTGATATATACACCCATGTATAATTGCAAACCTGTCACCCCAACAGGAACAGATGCCACAAACACCCTCTTGCGAGACAAGTCAGTGGACAGAAGGTTCAGGGGCTGGGTGGCCGGGGGATATACACTGAAACCACATCACCGGCCAGAAAGAGGAGGTGTTCGACAAGTTCCTGTGACAGGTTGCAAGGGACAGTCACTGAAATACAGCACACAGTGCAAGTTCCTTATCTTCATTTTCTCGTCACCCTGTCACTGTCTCTCTCTCTCTCGCTCTCGCTCCCCCGGCGTCACAGCACAGCCACTCTCTCATGAGCCACCTTGCTCTCCATTGCCATTCTGCCTATAACTGAATGGTTCACTTAATTGATAAAAGAACTGCAAATGACTGCCTTTGCAAAATTATATTCCCCTACACAACAAGTGCAGGTCTGCCCAGGGATTTCAGATCTGGGGGACCTCTTCACCCTAACTGTGCCGATGTTGGCACCTATGCACTAATGGGGTGGGGGTACATGGAATCCATGCATACCCCACCCGTGTAGCTGCACACCTAAAGACAGGTGCACACCAATGGTATTCATGACCGCTGGCCACCTGTCCGCAGCACCACCACCCCCAGCATGCGGGAGCACAGAGGACAGATACACAGACCAGGTGGACATCCAATGGGTTGCCCGACCCAGTCTGCCGGTGGATCCCTTGCACCTACTGGCACAGAGAAATGGCTGCTGCATGCAGTGCGTGGAAACAAAGGATCAGGCTGGTGCCCGGTCGGCCATCCCCAGACCACCATTCGCTGTCCATGGTCTGGGGTGGTATGATGTGGGGTATGGCAGTCCTCTCCTGTTATTCTGCAACCAGGGAACTGACATCCCAGGGGGTTCACAGACATTATAGCAGGGGTTCCCCCTTCATACTGGAATTTAGGAGGGCTGTCTTTGCCAAAATGGGTGAGTGCCTAAGGAATGCACTAGCAAATGGGCAGGAAAAAGGGGTGGAAGAACAATGGGGAATAATAAAAAAAGCCATCACAGAGGTAACAAGCCTTTATGTGAAGCAAATTAACAAAATGAAACGATGTAAGAAACCACTATGGTTCTCAAAGGAAGTGGCAATCAAGGTTCAAGAGAAAAAGAAAGCATTCAGGAAGTACAAGGAATCACAGAAGGAGCAGGACAGGGAACTGTATCAGTTAAAGCAAAAGGAAGCTGGGAAGGCAGTCAGAACAGCAAAGGCCCAAACCAAGGAAAAGATAGCCAACTCAGTTAAGAAGGGGATAAAACCTTTATAGGTACATCAGGGAGTGAAGGAAGACCAAGGGAGGCTAGTGAGGCTTAATAAAGAGGAGGGAGGGTGGGCAGAGGGTGACTGTGAAAAGGCAGAGATACTAAACAAATATTTTTGCTCAGTATTTACAAAGGAAGTGGGAGGTACCTAAAACAAACAGTAGAAACACTCTGGATACAGAAGTTGATACCAGTCCATTTACAGAAGAAAAGGTTCTGAAAGAACTCTTAAAACTGAAGATGGACAAAGCAATGGAGCCTGATGGGATTCATCCCAGAATTCTAAAAGAACTAAGAGTAGAACTAGTGACACCACTGACTACCCTCTTTAACAAATCATGGGAGGATGGGGTGGTACCCGAGGACTGGAGAAGGGCAGATGTTATTCCCCTTCACAAAAGTGGGAGCAAGGCAGAAGCAGAAAACTACAGACCTGTTAGTTTAACCTCAGTGGTAGGGAAAATGATGGAATCACTTCTGAAGGAAAGAATTGTTGAGTATCTAGAGGCCAGAGGGCTCAGGACCCAAGGCAGGGATTTACAGGAAGGTCATGCCAGACAAATCTGATAGATTTTTTGACTGGGTGACCAAAGTAGTAGATCAGGGAGGGGCTGTGGACATGGCCTACCTAGACTTCAGCAAGGCATTTGACACATCACACAAAAATTAATATACAAGCTAGCCAGCCTGGGAGTGGATCCCAAGATGACAGCCTGGGTAAAGGAATTGGCTGGAGAATAGGACACAGAGAGTAATAGTAAATGGAATCCACTCTGAAGAAAGGGGTTACTAGTGAGGTGCATGAGGTTCAGTATTGGACTGGTCTCTTCAATGTCTTTATAAGCGACATTGCAGAGGACTGGAAGGAAAAGTATGTCTCTTTGCAGATGACACAAAGATCTGCAACAGAGTTGATGCGAGGGTGGGTGGAAAGGATGAGAAGGGACTTGGCATGGTTAGAGGAATGGTCAAATGCATGGCAGCTTAGATTCAATGCTAAGAAGTGCAAGGTAATGCACCTGGAAACAAAAACCCAGGGATGAGTACACAATGGGGTTGAGATACTAACAACAACAAAATGGAAAGGGACCTGGGAGTAGTCATATCAGATGACCTAAAGGTGGGCAAGCAATGTGAGAGGGCAGCAAGGAGGCTGGGGGATACTGGGATGCATAGGGAGGCATCACCAGTAGAAAACAGGAAGTTACTATCCCTCTGTACAGACAGTTGGTAAGACCCCATCTGGAGTACTGAGTGCAGTTCTGGAGACCCAATCTCCACAAGGACATAGACAGGATGGAGGCTGTCCAGAGCAGGGCAATTAAAATGGTGCAGGGTCTGCACCGGAAGACATATGAAGAGAGACTTAAGGAGCTGAATATGTATAGCCTCGAGGAAAGGAGGGAGAGGGGGGACATGATAGAAACTTTCAAGTATCTCAGGGAATCAACAAAGTCCAAGAGGTAGCATCTTTCAAAAAGAGGTGTGCAAGAACAAGGGGCACAATTTGAAGAAAGAAGGGGTGGCTCAGAGGTAATTTAAGGAAGTATTTTTTCACAGAGAGGGTTGTGGATGCATGGAGCGGCCTTCGGAGGAAGGTTGTGAGTCAAAAACAGTGGTGGAATTCAAGCATGCATGGGACAGTCATAAGGCAATTCTAGGGGTTGGGGGTAGGAAGAAGTAGGCTGCTGGTTAACTAGGATCTGCAGCTTATCCAATAGGTAGGGAAATGGGCAGACTGGGTGGGCCAAGAGGTCCTTATCTGCCGTCAAAATCTATGTTTCTATACTGTGCACCCCTCGCACCCAGCGCTCCGCGACTTTGTGAATGTAGCAGAGTGTGGGCACGCCCCCACCCACCCCAACTGTGATGCCCTCCTCACGGTCTGGTGGTGGGGCTGCACACCCGGTAGGTGACTCCCACAGCTGGCTGCATGGGAGCACAATGGCTGCAGAGTGGTTACGCGCCCCAGATACACACGCGTAGCCACTCCACCCCATTAGTGCATAGGGCCCAATGTGTATTATTGCATGGTCAGCTGACAGTCCTGCACCAATCAGGAAACCCTCTCAGGCTACCCATGTTATAATGCTTATTATAACATGGGTAGCCTCAGAGAGTTGCCTGATTGGTGCATTACCATCACCTGACCGTGCAATAATGCACATTTTTGGCACAGTTAGAGAGAAGAGGTGCCCCAGATCTGAGATCCCTGGGCAGACCTGTACTTATTGTGTAGGGGAAAATAATTTTGCAAAGGCAGCCATTTCCAATCCTCACTAAGGGACTGGAGACTGTGTGCCTCACAACTCCCCCAGGGTGTGCGTTAATCCACATTATTAGCACACCTTGTTGTACATTAATGCTTACTTTTATGTCAGTGCCTCTCCAATTAGTCCCAACTAAAATAAATTATTGATAAAAACAAAATATTTAATTCAGTGGGGGGGGGAGTAAAATAACTCAGTTAAAGATCCCATATCCTTACTATGGCCTGACACAAGGCAACTGATGCAGACAATTAGTTTAACCCCCCCCCCCACCATCAACCACACATACATTAAACTATTCATTACATACTATGCTTACTAATTACTGGATTTCTAAATATAGTATCTGTTGGGTACCTTACTTAGAAAGATTGAAACATAAGTTTAGCAACTCCTATTTCCTGTTGGCACCTCATCAGTGCAACACCCCCTTCATACTGCAGTGCACTGTCAGTAATGGGTATTTCTCCATGTATCTGGTGTGGGGCTAGAGCCCATGACTAGCATTATCAACTACTCATATTGTTCAATACTCATTAATTAAATAATACTAAGCAATAACGTACTATATGAAAAAATTGTCAATGCTAAACATGTTCGCTTGCATGCTGTTACAACTTGGAACAGTATCTTGAAGGTGTGGGCAGACCTTTCGTACCCCAGTAGCCACTGTCTTGTGGATGTTTGGTTTCACTGGGCAAAGGGGTATAGACCCCATATTCAGAGGTGGCCATGTGTGTTGTGTAGCAGTTAGATCATGGCTGTCTCAGGGGCAGTATTCATACAATTAGCATGCACCAGCTGGAGCGTGCGGTCTAAATATGTGGCCATGTCAGTGCAGCACATAGTGACTATGCACTATGCTGACACAGCCTCAGACTGAATATGGGACACAGGAGTTCAGTAGAGATGCTGTAGGCCAAATGAGATAGTGCCTGGGCTCCGCTAGGCCATATTCAGCACTAACATGCTAATCAGTCCATGGGGCATGCAAGGTGCTATGGGCCATATGCATGCCCATTATGGGCTAAATAATATGTCTGCATGACCCTCCTGAGTGCATATCCTGTAGCTGTCATGAATATTCCTGGTGGTCTAGTAGTCTTCCAACCCCCTGATTGCCTATACTACAGCTGTCTTGAATATTCTTGGTGATCTAGTGGTCTCCCCACCCAACCCCAATTACATATCCTGTAGCTGTCTTAAATATTCCTGGTGGTCTACAATCCCCAGTCCCCTCCCTGTAAGAGCATCAAGCCCCCTCCAGGCCACCCACGGAGGAGCCTCTTTCTGCTTAAAGTTGAACCAGCATAACATTCTGTGGTGATATGCATATGCATCCCATGATGCTTTGCATTGTGTGGGCATGTGCGATTTTGTATTTACTTGAAACTTGGCTTCCCAGCCAAATGCCATTTGGGGTAACCCTTGTCTCAGTGTTTGCGCACAGAGGTTCTTTGTCATATATATATATATATATATATATATATATATACACACATATATATGTACATTATAGGGGCGCAGCTGTGCCCCTATAGTTAGGGTTGAGTAGGCAGTTCAATGTTAAACTCAAAATTTTGTACTTTAATAACTTTGCAACCGTTCTACAGATTTGCACAAAATTTGGTATGCACGTTACGTTCCAGTTGTATGCACAGCCTCTGACTTGCAGAGAGGTGAATAAAACATGTTTTCGCTCATTGACTTTGCTGGGATTTTTCTTTGAACTTGCCTACAGCCCAGATGGTTTGGTTTTTGGGTCTGAAATTTTCAGGGCAAAAAGGGACTGCCCCACAGATGTGCCTTTGCTAGTCTGGTGAAAAAATAATAAGCAATTTTCAAGTTATTTTCAAGTTATAGCAATTTAAACATTTGAACAAATATTTTCTGAGCATGCTCAGTAAGCACTTCAAGATAGCTGTATGAAATAAAGTAGGAATCCTGCTTTGTATGGGAAAATTCCTACTTCGTATGGACACCATCTTGTTTTCAGTTTTGCCTGAAATATTCAAATTTGGAAACCTCCCAAAAATGATATTCTGGGGAGGAACCAACACATGTAGCTTGCTTATTGGGACCCCTTATGTGCATTTTGCTGCACTTTACTGCTCGAAAAATGCCCTTAAAATGAGTTTTATTTAACATTTCAATTATTTTTAGTATCGGCGTCACACAAAGTAGGATCCTGCTTCGTATGCCAAGATACAAAGTAGGATTCTACTTCATGAGCCATATGGAGTAGGATCATGCTTTGTATGCTGAGATATGAAGTAGGATCCTACTTCATGAGCCTAAAGTGCAGGAATGTTTGAACTTATGTTGATATCTCTGCCATTTTTTATTATTTTTTCACCACATTTTCAACATGGGCCTTTTGGGACCCCACCTCATGAACACTGGTGCTGCCATGTCATAACTCAGTCCCAAAAGGTGATTTCATGGTCAGTCACCCTTTGCAACCAGTTAACAAAATGACAGTGTCAGTGCTCATGAGGTGGGGTCCCAAAAGGCCCATGTTGAAAATGTGGTGCAAAAATACCAAAAAACACCTGTTATGTGTGATCATTGAAATTTCGCTATGCACTCCCATAACTTTGGCAATTTTTAATATTTTCACTCCAAATTGTCAGCATTGCCATTATTTCACACCACCTCATGAACAGTATAACTGTAATTTTTCATATCCTGCCTGAAACATGTTTAGCCTCCTGTGGTGCAGAATGGCACATGTGCTGCGCGAAATCACCTTTTGGGACCAATTAATGAAATGGCACTGCCAGTGTTCATGAGGTGGGGTCCCCAAAAGGCCGTGCTGAAAATTTGGTGACAACATTCCTAAAAATGCCCAAGTTACATGTGTCCATTGACTTTATTTAACGCACGCACATAGCTTTCGTACTTTTTAATATTTTGACGTCAAATTTTCAGCAGAGCCATTTTTCACACCACCTCATGAACAGTACTGCTGTCATTTTTCACATCCTTTCCAAAATGTGTTTTCACACCTGTGGTACAGAATGACGCTGGCAATAGCGCATTATTAAGTGTTGCCTTGCATTTCACAATTTCTCTGTACTGGGGTACATGAGATGGGGTAATTTTTTTTTTTGGTTGTTTAACCAGGTATAGCACACTAAGCTGAAAGCTTTTTTACAGGAGCGACCTGGGAGCACAAGGAGGTTAAGTGACTTGCTCAGGGTCACACAGTATGCAAGTGGAAGCTGTGGGATTCAAACCCAGGTCTGGTCTGCTGGATGTCACCAGATTTGCAGCTCAGAGCCTTAGACCACTGCGCTATACTGCCTCCATAATAAGATGCCTATGCTGACAATTTGGTTACTGTTGTTAGACACAGAGGGCCCTATGCTTCCACACCTACATACATATGCATATCTACGGAGGGGTTGGAGCGCAGGGTCCAAAGGTAAAATATGGACACTATTATACCATCTCAAAAAGTAAGGAAATTAAGTGCAAAAAAACTCAATTAATGCATCAGTTAGGGTTCATAATATAGCAGCAAAGTATGGAAATTCAGTGTTAGGTTATTCTTCAATACTCATCTTCTCCACACATCAACAGGTATCAGGGTGTGCCATGGGGTCGTTGGTTTAACTCTCACCCCATTCCATGTGTATGGAAGCTGAGATGGTACAGTACAGGAGAATGGGTGAGAGTTAGGCTGATGAGCTCCAGGCACAACTCGGCATCTGTTGGTGTGTGGAGGGTGGGGGTGGGGTGGTAGGGTAGGAACTCTAACACTGAGTATATATATGAATACCATTATACTAGCTCAAAAAGTAAGGAAATTCTTTGACAAAACTGTGTTAATGCAACATTTAGGGTTCAGGCTACAGCGACAAAAGTAGGGAAATGTGGCTTTAGGGTTTCCAACTGTAAGACCATGCCCTCACTTCTAAAACAAATCAGGGGTGGAGTTTTCCTTGGTGCTGTCAACCCTAAAGCTACAAGCTGCCATGACTTCCATGATGCTGCAGTCCAGGCTCTCCACACTGCAGACTCTGTGTCCCATGATACCATCCACACCATTCTGCTGCTTACATGCTGCTCCCTGCTAATGGCAATGCCTAATATGGCTCCCAGCCTAATAAGCCACATACCACTACTGAACCACTGAAACAGCCACACTATTGTACCGCTCATCAAATCACCAAACCAGCTGCATTACCATGCCACTCATGACCGCACCTATCACTTGCCACCCCAGACTAAAGGAAGGAGTATCCCAGACATGGCCTCTTTCTATATAGAAGGCCACAACACTATGGACTAACAAAGAGGTCAAAAAGCAAAAATAACACTACAGTACAGAAAACACTAATGCCCATCCCATTCTGTGAGCTAACAATGTCACACATGATCTCTTTTCTTCATGCAGGTCCCACAGGGGGAGGGGTAAGCATTAGGGTTGACAACCCCAAGGAAGGAAGACCCTCACCACTGATTTGCCAAGACTCCGGAGACCCAAAACCCTAATTTCTTTTTCCTTTTACTGCTTGGGGAGGTAGGGCATTAGGGTTGGAAGCCCTAATGCCACATTTACCTACTTTTGGGGCATTAAGTTACCCTAAATGGTGCATTAATGCAGTTTTTTGCAAAGAATGTCCTTACTTTTTGAGATACTATAACTCCCTGTTGGAGCAAAGGGCCATCCATATATGCTTACATGTCAAAACAGAAACCGACATTACCTTATTACCCCACCTCATGAACACCGTGCTGAGAATTTTCAAATCCTTGTCGAAACGTCATTCCACACCACTGCAATATAATTCCATCCCACAGATGAGAAAACACATTTTGGCCAGGATCTGAAAAATGACAGCTGTCACATTCATGAGGTGATGTGCAAAGATGGCTATGTTGAAAATTTGGGGTGAAAATATTTAAAATTACCAACGTTATGAGTGAGCATAGTAAAATTTCAATGCACACATAACTTTGCCATTTTTATGTATTCTGACTTCATATTTTCAACATGGCCTTCTTATGACCCGACCTCATGAACAATGGCAGTGAAAATTTTCAAATCCCACCTGAGAGGTGATTTGGCGACACAACCATGAAATCGCCTTTCGGGCCTCCTTATGACCCCAACTCATGAACAACGGCAGTGAAAATGTTCAAATCCCATCTGAAAGGTGATTTCACCAAGCGACTATGAAATTGCCTTTGGGGCAAGATTTGTGGAATTCCACTGCCATCGTTCATTAGGTGGGGTCCCCAAAAGGCCATGTTGAAAATTTGGTGTCAAAATAGGCAAATGTGGCTGAGTTATGCATCAAAGTTGAAAATCCCAAAGAAATACACTGAACTGCTCTTACCTTAGTTTCTCATATTGCAGTTGGCGGTTCCAGCAGTAAGATGTGTCTTTGATCGGAGAGTGGATCTTCATCCTGTGACCTGTTCAGGTAAGTGAGGGTGTGTGGGGATTTACTTGGAGGCATGGGGTAGTGAGTGCTGAGTGGGAGATGGGGGTCTGATCAGCGAGGGACTGTTTACTTTTTTGCAGGTTTGCAAAAAAAAAACTTCAAGGGACCATTTTCTTCATTTCAGATTGGGGCAGCAATCGGAGGGTGGGAGTGGCATTATAAACCAGGGAAAGACAACAAAAATAATGAGTTAGCAATTGGAGGGTGGGGGTGTCACTAGATACCAGGGAAAGATCAATTAACTATGATGATGGTGATCAGAGGGTGGTGGTGCCACTAAACACCAGGGAAAGAGTAACAAACTATAGGGACAGTGATCAGATTGTGGGGGTTGCCACTAGACACCAGGGAAAGATCAATTAACTATGGTGACAGTGATCAGAGGGTGGAGGTGCCACTAAACAACAGGGGAAGATCAATAAACTATGGGGACAGTGATCAGAGTGTGGGGGGGTGCTACTAGACATCAGGGAAATATTACTTCATTGTGTGGACAGCAATAAGAGGGTGGGGGTTGCCACTAGACACCAGGGAAATGGCAGCTCACTGTTCTCACTGCAGCCTACAGCTTGAGTTCCAGCACCGGCTGCAGAACTCAAGAAAGTCCTGCTATTCTCATACAGAGAATGTGGTTCAACGGTTCCTGTCACTAAGCTGGGCACCCTGATTTTTGGGTGCTCAGAAAAGGTATTTCTGGCAAGTTTAAATACAAATAAACACCAGAATCTAGCTAAACAGGTCCTGTTTAGCTATGTTCTGGTGTCTGTTTTCTTTAAATACATAATTTGATTGTAGTTTTACTGTTTGCAAGTTTAAAACAGTAACAAGAAAATGGCAGCCATCTGGAATATTTTTCCCCACAGGACAAGTAAATCATGCAAATAACCACTTGCAATGTGTTTTTAACCTTTTGTGATTGGTATTTCTCTGCACATGAACAGTAAATCATGAGTTGTTAACACTTGCGAACATTTTTTTATTGATCAGACTGTTTGTTTTTTTAATCGACCAAACTTGAACGTTATTGCAAAAATCGTTACAATTCAGAAACTGCATTTTTTCACCAAACCATCCAAATGCACACCCTAGACACAGTCCCCACCATCCCTGAAAATTTCATGAAGAAATTTCATACGGTCTAGGCTGTAGGCGAGAGCAAAAATACCCAATGTTAAGTATAGGGGGAAAAAAGTAGATTTTTTTTCACTTTTTGACCCTCAGTATCTCAAATACCATACAAGATGTCAACATGAAACTGTTTACATCTTGAAACTCTGACAGCCTGACTGCATATGCCAAATTCTGTGGTAATTCGTAAAACAACGGGAACGTTATTAAGGTGCAAAAAATAATTGGGTTTAACATTGAACTGCCTACTCAACCCTAACTATTCGGGTGCTACTGCACCCCTATTATATATGTATAGAGACAGAATATCTGCAAGGTAAGTGTTGTATACTTGGAAGTATTTCCATAGAGAGGCTAACACAATCATAAGGTCAAAAGCACGAAGAGTGAGTGACCTTTCTGAGCTTGCTGGGCTCCAAGATGGTAATATTTCATGAGCATGCAGGACTTAACTAGCAATATATTTTAATTATTACATAAGCTTGGACATTTTTCAAGCATTTGCAAATGTTTCTGGGGTTTGCATTATTTTGAGTAGTTTTAGTTTTTTTTCCAAAGTGTAGGGATTTTCTGTATTATAGTGATATGCACTATTACTTTAATGTTTTTCTATAGTGTGGGCTCTCTATGTTTGCTTGGGCATGCACAGCAAACATTGCGTTGCAATAGCAGGGTTTCAGAGGTATGTCACTGTCTGGTCAACTGCAGCTCAGGCTGCAGTGGATTTGACAGCCCAGTGATCAGCAAGACTGATCATGACACTGCTCTGTGCTTGTGAGACAGAAATTTCTTGTAGCTAAAAGGAGTGAGCCACTCCTGTCACAGAGCAGCTCGATTCTTTCATCTGCATGACACCACCCAACAAGCAGGTCAGCAATGTCAAGATCAGCCTGCTAGTCATCCCCCACCCCAACTGCTACCACCATCTGTAAAAACAATCCCACCCTCTGCCAAGTATTCCTCCCACTGCCCAATCGCTTCCCATGTCCCTTTTTGTAAAAAACATCCCACCCTCTTAAAGTATCCCTCCCACCTCCAGGTTACTTCCTGTGCCCCTTTCTGTAAGAAACATTTTGCTCTCTGTCAAGTATCCCTCCCACCTACAGATTGCTTCCCATGTGCCTTTCTATAAGAAACATCCCACCCTCTACCAAGTATCTATCCCACCTCTCGATCACTTCCCATGTCTCTTTCTGTAACCCCACTTCAAGTAACTCTGGCAGTGGTGCCCAATCTGCTTCCAGAACAATTACGGGAACCCCTACACCCCCATCTCCCAATAATATGCAGCACCAGTTGCTGGCCCAGTGGTGCTGAAAGTTGAGGCACTGGACACCACACCACACTGGTGACCTGGGTTCTGCGGAGAGAACTCAGGATCTCTGGGGTCAGCAGGGGAGGAGAGGATTGAGCATCTGTAGGACAGCTCTCATCTCCTCGGGAGGATGGGTGAGTGACTCTCCAGCACTAGCGACTCCCAGCAGAGGCTGCGGGTGCAATAGTGGGGAGTCACATCGATGACGGGGTGGGAGCATTAGTAGACGTCCATGGGAAGAGTACAGGAGCATGCTCAGCCTGCAATGGACATCATTGCATGTCCGCGCTCCCTGGGGAACATTCACACTCACAAACAAAGAAACAACCCATTGGCTGGGAGGAAGACATCACCTTTCCCCACCTCCGATGCCAGACCCTTCCCAACAGATCCTGTCACCCTCCTCCACCTCTACCCAATGAGGCATTTGATGAAGTAAGCACTGTGGAGCTCTAGGCGGCCCTGTCCCAGGGGGCAATGACCAGGGGTTCCCCTAGGGTGTGTTGTGGGTGGGTCAGGGGTCTGGGATCATGGCTTGGGAGGATCTCGGTAGGAGGGACACAAGACAGAACAACTGATGGGGCCCCAGTCAGCAGTGACAGGAGAGAAAAAGAAGTGGGGAAAAAAAATTATGTGACACCAGGGTGCCCACCCTTGGTGCCACCAACTAACATACACCAACACTGGGGTGCCCAATCCCCAGTGTCAGTCTCCTCCCTTGTCATCTTCTTTTTTCTTTCTGCTGAAACAAAGACAACAGTCCATTAATGTGTACTCCTCCCCTTTGACCCCCACCCCACCTTGACCCCCTTCTCAGCAACCCACCAACCCATGGCCCTCCCACCTAATACTTACTGATCTGGTCCAGTGCTGCTCTCTCTGAAGACATCCTGCTGTTTCCAAGCTCTGGCTGTGACTGACTGTAAACAATGTAAGTTCAGTTAATGGCCTTTTAATGTGTTTTAAATTTTTACTCATAACTTTGTAATTTCTTAGTATTTTTACCTCAAATATTCAACATGGCCTTTTTGTAACCCTACCTCATGAACCAGGTAGGTGAAATTTTTAACATCCTTCGAAAAATGTGTTCACAGTCACTCTGCAAAATCACATTTGGACAGGATTTTAAAAAGTTTCACCTATCTTATACGTTGAACATTTGGGGTCAAAATCTTTAAAAAACTACTGTACAAAGTTATGAAGCAATGTTAAAATTTATTTATTTATTTATTGAAATTGTTTCACCAGGATGGCACACTGAGCAAAAAGATGCTTGTCTCCCGGTGCAGCCTGGGGGGTAAGGGTACAGTGGGAGATAACTTGCAGGTTATCAAGAGTTACATATGAGAGGAAAACAGTAGAACATAGCTGAGCACAATTACAGCAATACAGTAGTCAGATTCAGTTGAACAGTTTACAGAGAAAATTTCAGTTATGCAGTTGCCGGATACAATTGTGTGATGGAATAGGGAAAAGACAAACAGTACAGTTCAACAACAACACTAGGCAGGCATAGATTATATTACAGAATGGGATAGTATTAGATAGATGAGGTGTGACACTGAGTGGAGAAAATGTGAGGCTCAGGCAGTATCAAGGAGGGTTTAGGACAGGGCAAAGCCCATGTACTAGAAGTGCTAAAGCTGGTCTAGATAAGCCAGCTTCCATAGCGTAAGCTAGGTGCCACTGGTCAGGCAATCAGGAGGGGGGTGGTAAAGGGGACACCTTCGTGGCTTAAGTGCAGGAGCAATTTACTGAGAGGTAGTTTGCTAGTGCTGAAGACAGGGAGTGGATAGAGGAGGAATGGCGAATTTGGGGAGGGAGTTCATTCCAGAGTTTGGGGAAGCGGTAGGAGAAGGCAGATTGCCCAATAGTGGTTTTCTACCTAGGGATTTGAAGTTTCCAGTCATCGAGGGATCTGAGGGCATGAGAAGGGGAGGAAGCTGGGGTAAGTAAGGTAGAGAGGTATGAGGGCAGGGCGTCATGCCAGAATTCAGCTGCAAATTTAGCACAGTGCTGGAGGCGACAGTTTTCGAGGGAAAAGAATGTGAGGGCATGGTAGAGGTTGCAGTGATGGGTGCGGGGGGTGGCATCGAGGGCAAAGTGACAGAAGGCATGGAAAAGTGTGTCCAGTCTGGATAAGGTAGATTTGGGAGCAGCACTGTATACTATGTCGCAGTAGTCAAAAGAGGGGAGGATCATCTTATGCACTAGCTCACGCCTGGCCATGAGAGGGAGGCAGTTGCAGTTCCTTTAAAGGGCTCTGAGCTTGGGGCGCAGTTTTTTTATAATGGCATCAATGTGGTAGGAGAAGGGCAGGTGACAGTCGAGCCAAACCCCGAGGTAGCGGAAGGAAGTGACGTCCTCCAGTAGCGTCCCATCAAGGGTGTGGAAGGTAGGGAGGGAAGGAAGCCTGATTAGACGTTGCCGAGTGCCGAAGGTCATGGTGGTAGTTTTGTTCACATTGAGAGAGAGAGAGATGGTGAGAGCTAAACCATAACTGTACCTTGTTGAAGTCAGCCTGAAGGTTGGCTGTTACTTCTTCTGGGGAGGAGCCCGAGGCAAAAAGGACAGTATCGTCTGCGTACATTTGAATAGACATGGATGAGCACACTAGAGGGAGGTTATTTAGAAAGTTTGAGAACAGGATAGGGCAAAGTACTGATCCCTGGGGAACTCCGATGGCTATAGGGAGGGGTAAGGAGGTGACGTCGGCGATTCTAACTGATTGAGTTCTGTCAGTGAGGTAGACTTTGAACCAATTGGTAGCTGAGCCAGCTAGGCCCACTTCTGAGAGACACTGAAGTAGCAGAGGGTGGGAGACCATATCGGAAAGCTTTGGCAAGGTCTATGAAAATGGCCGAGGTGATCAACCCTTTGTCCATGCCTGAGAGGATGGAATCCGTGAACCTAACCAGGGAGGAGGCTGTGGAATGGCCCTTCCTGAAAATGGACTGGAACGGTGTGAAGAAGTTGGTGTCAGAGAGGATGGAGGTGAGTTGGTTGAGCACTAAGTGTTCTTGCAGCTTTGCGAGTGCAGGGGGGAGGGAGATAGGGCGATAATTTGAGGGGGAGGTGGTGATGCCCCCTTTAGGGAGGGGGATGACGATGGCCTGCTTCCAGACCTGGGGGACAGCGGCAGAGGAAAAGGAGAGGTTTAAGAGGGTGGCAAGGGGGGGGGTTGCAATGGCCGGGGCGGAGAGGTACATAGATACATAGACAGTGTCGGCAGATAAGGGCCTAGGGCCGACCCAGTCTGCCCATTTGAGCTTGTAAGTTCAGTTTATGTTTTCCTAGAAGTCTGTTGCTCCTTACCCCCTGACCTCCAGAATTCCTTTATGTCTATCCCATGCATTCTTAAATCCTGTAATTGTTTCAGCCCCCACCACTTCCTCTGGTAGGATGTTCCGCTTGTCCACCACCCATTCTGTGAAGAAATTCTTCCTCATGTTTCCTCTGAATCATCCTCCATCCAACTTCATCCCATGCCCTCTAGTCCTGGAACATCTTTTTTGATTAAAAATAGTGTATTCCTGCATCCTGTTCCTCCCTGTGAGATGCTTGTATGTCTCTATCATATCCCCTCTCTCCCTCCTCTCCTCCAGAGAGTACATATTCAGTTCCTTCAACCTGTCCTCATAGGACTTGTGATGCAATCCATGTACCATCTTTGTTGCCCTCTTCTGAACCTTTTCTACCCTGTCTATGTCCTTATGTAGGTAACGTCTCCAGAACTGTACACTGTATTCCAGGTGGGGCCTCACTAGTGTCTTGTATAGTGGAATTATGACCTTGCTTTTCCTGCTGGTGATGCCCCTGCCTATGCATCCCAGCATCCTATTTGCTTTACCTGCTGCCTTGAGTTCTAGGAGATTGGTGACAGATGAAGCTGGGAAGCCAGGCCGGTAATAGACTCCAGCTATGTAGATAGGGAGGGAGAAGGTGGAGGAGATTGCAGTCGAGGCCATCGGGGATTTACCTTTTGTTGTATCGAGGGCCTGAAGGGCTTCAAGGATGTCAACTGGCAGGATTACTTTGAAGGTGAAGGTGGAGGGCCCACTGGAATTAGAACATATGGGAGGAGGACTGAGTGGCACCGAAGTGGGCAGGGAAGAGAGGAGGGCCAAGGCACAGGAGGAGAAATATGTGTTGAATGCAGTGGTGACATCCTGTGGCTCAGTGAAGAGGGAGTTGTTCACAAGGAGGAGAGGGGAAGGGTGGGCAGTTACGGGGGAGAAGACAGAGTGAATAACCTTCCAGAATTTGGATGGACAGTTTAAGTTGGAACGAAGGGAGGAGCTGAAGTATTCCGCTTTAGCTAGGTGGGTTGCTCTGGTGCATTTGCTGCATAGAGACTGATAGATGACAAGGCCACTTGGGAGGCGTGAGGTTTTGTGAGTGCTCCATGCTTTGTCCTGGCCGATTTGGCAGGCTGTCAGTTCCTGAGTGATCCAGGGCAGGTGATAGCCATGTACCCTGAAGCAACGCAGTGGGGCGTGAACATCCCAGACTTGGAGGAACATGTTTTGGAAATAAAGGAAGGCATTGTCAATAGAGCAGAGTTTGGTGGGGGATTCCCAGCAAGCAAGAGCTAAGTCTTCAAGCACAGAGGCGAGATTTAGAGATTTGTAGGAATGCTGGAGTATGAACTTTGAAGGGGGATGAGGTCGGTGGATTTTCCAGACTAGATAAATAATGTGGTGATCACTTAGGGAATCGGGTAGGAGCTCTGAAGCAATAACTCGGTGGGGGTGACTGGTGAGGCCCCAGTCAAGTAGTGAGTGGTTTCCTGTTTTGGAGTTTAGGTGTGTGGGCTCGGAGATGGTTTGTGAGAGGTTAAGCGAGGCAATGTCCGTCCGGGTTTTGCTGAAGGAGGGAGCTAGCCAGTTGTGATTGAAGTCGCCCATGACATAGAGTTCTCCAGTAGGGGTTTGGGAGGCAGTTTGTTCTAGGAGTTTGGTGACAGACGAAGCTGGTAAGCCATGCCGGCAATAGACTCCAGCTATGTAGATAGGGAGGGAGAAGGGAGGAGTCAGTTGAAGCAAGAGAATTTCATAGGCATTGGGTTCCACTTTGGCTAGGGCGGTTGAAAAACGCAGATCAGAGTTTACATAGATAGCCACACCACTGCCTCTAGTTGACCTGTCCTGATGGGCAATTGCATAGCCTGGAGTAGCAATCGAGGAGTCAGGGACATGTTTGTTTTGTTTAGTCAAGTTTCAGAGAGGACGATGACATCAGGGGCATAGTGTGCTGCGAGTAACTGGAGGGAGTCAAGTTTAAGGGGCAAGCTATGTATATTGTGCAGGAGGCACAGACCCTGTGGGAGGTGGTCTCCAGTGGGGTTAGGGGTTGTGTTAGGGTAGGGGCCTGCTGTTGAATGCACCATGGGTAGGTTTGAGGGGCCAGGGTTAGGATGTATGTCCCCTGCTGCAAGTAGTAAGAGACCGATAGTAAGGTACGTAGTGAACACTTGTGTGCATAATTCAACAGGAGTAATTAGGGGGAATAAGCAGGGGGAGAGTGGGCAAGGAGGTATAAAGGAGCTAGTGGTAGTGGAAGATGCAAGAGGCAGGGAACCGACAAGGAATAGGCGAGTTCGAACTTAAGTGCGGCCTCTGGTGGTCAGTGAAGATAAAGTGCAGGTGGAAAACAAGGGAGATAGGAAAAAAGCGACCCCCGTGACACATGATATCGCAAGACACTCTTGAATAAAAGAAAAGCCGGCTAAGGGTGGGAGGGTATTGGGGGCAGGAGGGAGCAGTCGCAGCGATTTAATGGGTATACAGCTGTAGAGAAGCTCTCCAGCAGGAAATATGCACGGTCTTTGTACCTTGTTTCGGTTCGGGGGTGGGAGGGGCTCCTCCCGTTATGCCCTCGGGATCTGGACCCTGCAGCTGACGGATCCACAACTTCTGCTGTGGAGAAAGGAGATGAATGAATTTTATAGCCAGACTGAGTAAGGCATTTGCATATTTTCTAACTTGGTATCCACATTGACTGTGGGCGTGGACTTGAGGTTTCCTAAGACTGTATTTCCTAAGACTGTAGGAGATGGAGTTACTAATAGGGAGTTAATTTTATATATATATATATTTTTTTTTATATATAAATATAGTGTTGTTTTTCAGAAGGTTCCTAACTAGAGCAGGTATGAGAACTAGGAAAATGGAGTGTCTGATTTGGAGAGTCTGATTGTGCTGTTGCTCCCCCAGAGGATACAGGCTGGCTCAGTATTAAATAAGAACAGCAGACTAGCTGCAGTCACAACAGGCGCCTTAGCAAAAGTTCAAACCTACTCAACTTTAGGTTGCAATATATCTAGCAGATTTATTCAGTGTTAACTCATATCTTTGCTAATTTCCCAGACTTTGACCACAGATGTTCAACATGGAATTTTCTTAACCCCACCTCATGAACCAGGAAGATGAAATCCCCCCAAAATGTGTTTGTACAGTTGTTCTGCAAAATTATGTTTTGGACGGGAATAAAAATCACCTGTCTTGATCATAAGGTGAGGTTATAACAAGACTATGTTGAAAATTTGGGGTAAAAAAATCTCAAGAAACAACAAAATTATTAAGCAACATTGAAATTCTTCAATGTTTACTTATAACTTTGCTATTTTTCCAGATGTTGACCACAGAGTTTCAAAACATACTTTTTTTTTACCCAGCTCATGAACAAGGCAGGTGTAATTTTTCAAATCCCCTTCAAAGCATGTTTTTGCAGTTGCTCTGCAAAATCACCTTTTCGAACAGGATTTAAAACGTCCTTATAGTGATCATGAGGTAGATTAATAAAAAGACTATGCTGAAAATTTGAGATCACAATCTCAAAAAACAAAATTATGAAGAAAAGCTGAAATTCTTCAATGTTTACATCTGGCTTTGCAATTTTACCAGATTTTGACCCCACATTTGTGACATAGCCGTTTTTGCACCAGTCGTGAAGGTAGAGGGATGTGTAGACAAAGAAGTGAGCAAAGCGGAAGTATTAAATTAACACTTCTGCTTTGTCTTTGCAAGGGAAAAGGATGGACCATTGCCAAACAGGGGAGGAGGGAGGGAGGGGATGGGAGGTGCTGAAGCAGTAATAGAGGTAGAAAGAGTGAGTGAGGGGTTGCTGGCACTGAAGGTGAACAAATTCCCGGGACCAGACAGCATACACCCGAGGGTGCTGAAAGAGCTACCTGTAGCTGGTGGGGCCGCTGACTGTTCTCTTCAATAGATCTCTGAAGTCCAGCGTGGTGCTGCTAGACTGGCAAATGGCACATGTGGTGCCCCTCCACAAGAGTGGACCCAAGGATGACTTGTGGAACTATAGGCAAGTCAGCCTGACCGCCATAGTATGTAAACTCATGGAGACCATACTTAAGGAAAGGCTGGTGAGATACACTGAGGAGAATGGTCTACAGGACAGGAGGTAGCATGGATTTGTAGCTGACAAATCATGTCAAACGAACCTGATTGAATTCTTTGACTGGGTCACAAGGGTGGTGGACAGAGGCCAGGAGATGTACATCTTATACCTGGACTTGAGCAAGGCCATCAATTCTGTACCACACAGGAGGCTGATCAGGAAACTGATGGATCTAGGGGTGGGGAAGAAAATGGTAAGGTCGTAGACAACTGGTTGAGGGGCAGAACCAAGGGAGTAGTGGTGGGGGGAGAGTTCTCCAGAACCAAAGAGGTCACCAGCCAGGTCCCACAGGGATCAGTGCAGGGGCCAGTGTTGTTCAGTGTCTTCATAAGTAACATCAGGGAAGGCATTAAAGGCAAGAGGTATACCGCAGCACCGCACAACATTGCGCATGTCCTCTGTGTGCACCCCACAGCAGCGCACAGGAACAACTCACAGGGCCATGCAGTACACTGGCCATATCCCCTGTGTCTTCATTCTGGGGGGTCCACCCCATGTGCGCACTGCACACACATGATCCACACACCTCAATGAGAACCAAGCCGCCAAATCCACTTGGCAGCACCCATAGCTTAGCGGGTGTGGCGCACACACCAGAAACAGTTAGCCGGCATCATCTGCTCATGGGTTTGAGACCCGTGGCTCACACCAGGATGTACATACACCACCAGTACGCCATGCACAGGCCATCACAGAGTCCAAACCACCCACCACCACCCACAGAACGCCACCCACAGTGACACACCAGTGCCGCACCCGCCAACAGACAGGATGCCACTTTAGCCTTGTTACTACCGCTGTTGGTGCATCTGCTGGGTCGTAGTCCATAATAATCATCGGGAGTGGCTACAGGATGGATCAGTCGGCCTGTGCATGGGCCATGCAGGTATGTGTTCAATTTTTGCACAAATGTACAGGAACAGGACCACCAGTTATCTTTTGCACCCCCCAACCCCCAGGCTGAGCCAGCTCCTGACCCACAGCACACCCACTGAGTGCAGGGACATTCCCCCCCAGACAATCTCTGCCAAGTGTGGACAGCACTCACCCTGCCCCCACCTTTTCCAACTCGCGGCACCCCCTGCCCACCGGCAGGGCACGTCGGCCTCCCCCAGACGGCAGGCATCACAGGCAGAACCCCCAACACAGCGTGGAACAGCCCGTCTTATACCCCTGCCACAATACTACATGGGCATCTGTGGATGGGCCCTGCAATACCCCCATCCCATCCCATCGTGACCCTCTGGTAACACATCACCCCTTGCCTGCCATGCAGCACCGACATGCATGGAGCTGCCACAGGGGAACAGTGGCACAGTTCAGGGGTACTGAGGTGGCAATGAGCTGTGTACACTGCCATGCCATGTGGTCATGGCACACTGCATGGCAAACAGACCTGCCAGGTGTGGGGCATAACACCAACCCCTGTTTTCTCCTGCAGGGGACGCGACACCTGCAGGCTAGCAATGCCAGTGCACAATGTCAGTGCAGGCCAGGGCTGTGTGTGGAGCCCACTGTGTAGTGGGATACAATGACACCCATGACACCCGCCTGTGTGCATTGGCCCCAGTTGGCCCACCCTGCTGTGCAGGACAGGAGCACCACAGTACAACAACCACAAACAGCACCCACCTCCCCTGCTGCAGGCACCATGTGGGACTCACCTGTGGGTTGGGGGGTAGGACTGTGCTAGCAATACTTGTACCGCTGCCTGCACACCTGTGTGCTATGTGTTGCTGGCCCACCCCCCTCCCACAATGATGAGCTGCACCTGCACCTCATTTGTGCCTGCCAGACCATCCTGGTTCCACAGTGTGTATGTCTGTCACAGCAAGAGGGGGCAATGCATGCAGTAGGTGCAGGTCCTCAGGCACACAGCAGGCCCCCATATAAGGGTGCCCCCAGTGCAGGCCAGGTATCCAGACTGTGGGTTCTGCCTGGTGTGTGAGGGTGCCTCTCAGCTACGTCAGGAGCCAGAAGGGTGCCTCCCTGCTGCACCATGCCGGCTTTCTATACAGGTGGGAGAGGGTACACAATGACTGGATTCATTGGAAGCGTGTGGACTATGATAAGGCGCAGTGCCCAAGTGAGGGTGCACACGCTGGGCAAGGAGGTGGTTCATGACACATCCAACCACAATCACATGCCAGATGCTTCCAGAATTGCTGCCAGGGAGGTGGCTGCAGTGGTAAAGACCCATGCCAAGAGGACCGATGAGACCTGCAGCGCCATGGTGGCAGCATGCATGACCAGTGTACATACAGTGGTAATGGGGGAACTGCCATCGATGCCCCTCATCAAGCGGACCTGTGCCAGGACCAGGACATCATCATACAGGCCACCATCACAGCCAACATCCCTGCGTGACCTGATGATCCCAGCTGAGTACACCACAACGGACACAGGGGTGTTGTTCCTCCAGCACAACTGTGGGCCTGGGGACAGCAGGCTGCTTGTATTTGCCACCAAGCCAATGCTGGCACAGCTCGCGGGGTGTTCAACGATCCTGGCCGATGGCATGTTCCATGTTATGCCACCACTGTTCCACCAGTTGTATACTGTGCATGGGCTGGTCAAGGGCATGACCTTCCCAGCAGTGTATCTACTGATGAGCACCAGGGCCAATGTTGCCTGCACCGCTGCATTCCAACAGATCACGTCCCTCTGCCCTGGACTCACTCCAACAATGATCTTGACCAACTTTAAACTGGCGGCCATGCAAGCATTTGGCACTGTTTTCCAAGGGTACCAGCTGCATGGGTGCTTTTTTCACCTAGCCCAGGTAGTGTGGCATTGGTGCCAGTGCATCGAGGGATTCATGGTGCAGTACACAGAGGACCCTGAGTTCACCCAGCATGCCAGGATGGTAGTGGCTCTGGCCTTTGTTTCCCTGGGTGAGGTTGTGGCCACATGTAAGACCCTGCGGGACCTTGCTTATGTTAAGGCAAATGGGGACCTGCTGAATGACCTTTTGGACTACTTTGAGGACACCTGGATTGGCAGACCTGTGGAGCATACCACCAGAAGGAGGCCTCTATATGTCATTGAGACCTGGAATATGTATGAGGTGGCCCGGGACAGAAATCCCGCATGACCAATGCTGTTGAGGCTTGGCACTGGAGGTTTTCCGCCCACCTCGGGCGTGCCACCCTAATCTGTGGAGATTCATAGGAGCCCTTTACGCAGAGCAGCAGCTCACCGATGTTAAGCTGGCCCAGTTCACTGCAGGGAACACCATGCAGATGGTGAAGAGGAAGCATAAGGATGCCAGCAGAAGGATTGCTGGGATCGTGACCACCTACACTGAACAGTCCACCATTGACTACCTGAGGGGTATTGCCTTCAACCTATCCCTCCAGGTGTGACGAGACTCTTTGTGGTGGAGCAACTGTGTGGGGGGGGGGATAGTCTGGGATGGGGCACTGTCACCTTTGCACTTCTGTTTTGTTGTGACCTGCACCAGTAAAATCACTTGCATCACATGTTTGTCGTCCTGGCTCTTTTGTCCAGGCCACACCATGTGGTCCTGTTTGCACTGTTATTGTCTTAGACATATACCATGTTAGCTGTTTTCGTTTTAACTGTTTTGCCTGCACTGTTTATGCATTACCTGTTTTGGCTTGCCGCATTATGATCCCATGCCACAACAGAACCACAAGAGGGCATAGCTTAAAGTTGATGAGGGAGAGGTTTAGGAGGGATGTTAGGAAGCATTTTTATATGGAGAGGCTAGTGGCCACATGGAATGCACTGCCAGAATAGGTAGTCTCAGTAAAGATGGTGGGGCCTTTAAGAGGGCCTGAACAAACACACAGGGAACCCATGGGACTGAGGACGGGTAGAAGGGAGGGAGGGAAGAAAGGAATGGCACCGGGGGGAGGAGCAGAGTCATTGGCATAAAGCATAAACCCTGCATCATTTACTGAGCGGATGCAACAGACCAATTTGGCCTTCTGTTTTCACAAGCCAGCCCAATGACACAATAGTGGTGCCATCATCCACCATGCATGCTTTTCCTCCTTATGTTCTCCCCCCACCATTGCTGGGGTGGTGCACATCGGTGTGTGCATGCAGAAGCAGGCACACTCCGCAGAATTCCTTCAGCTTCCTCCCTTCTTGTCTGTTCCATCCACCTAGTGGCAGTCACGTGGCAGAGCCAGCAGCCCTCCCTCTCTGGGAGAGGAGAGCGGTCCATTTGTGCTCTATCCTCTCCCCCCGGCTGGCCACAGAAACCCGAGCTCACTTTCGATCCTGGGTTAGGAGCGATCTAGTGTTCCTGGGGCCGGCCGGGAGGGAGAGGATAGAGCACCGATGGACTGCTCTCCTCTCCCAGGGAGGACTGCCAGCTCCATCACGCGACTGCTACCAGGTGGAGGCCTAGTGGTAGGATGGTTAGGGAACAGCCAAGAAGGGAGGGAGCTGCAAGACTTCTGCAGTGTGTATGTGCTTCTACATGCACACACCAACGTTCACCACCCTAGTAACAGGGAGACAACATAAGGAGGAAAAGCATGGGGATGGGCTTCATGAAGCCCTGCCTGTGCAGTCATGGTCTGCTCTGCCTTTCAGCTGGGGCACTCTGGATATGTGTGCCTCAGGGGTAAGATGGCCCTCCCCTCTCTGACCCCACTGAAGGGGAATCTGTGGGGGAACTAGCACCTGGGTGGCAGAGTTTGGGATGGATGTTGTTACGGGGACAGGGCTGATAGTCACCCATCCTGCATGGGAAAATAAAAACCTTTGTGGGGAAAAACACCCTGTTTTTCACAGTCATTTCACAAAATAATATTTTGGGTCTTGTCGTGTTCATATGTTAGGGCAATAAAAACTAGTATTTTGCAGATGCAAGGTCACAGTCTAAGAAAACAATAATGTTATGTGTGAACCTCTTCATTTCCCAATAATGACAATTTCACTATTTTAACTCATATTATTAATTTAGGCAACCATGCATGACAGGGCATGTGTCCTGCTGGGATAACATCATTCCTCGAGTGATTGGGCATGAGGTTGCTGGCCAAGTGCATCCAACCTCTGAGAAGTGACTTTATTCCCACAACACATGCCCTGGAGTGCATTATTGCAATTATAAAATGGCTTGCTTGTTAAAAAAATGATAAAAGATGAAAAAATACATTTTTAGTTTCTTTTTAAATAGGTATGATGTTGTGCTGGGATAACATCACTGTTGGAGGTCTGCACTGACCAGTCAGAGCCCAGGATTTTTTTCTGGCCATTTTATCATTTTTAGCCTCTGCACTATCAGTACAGAACTCCTACACAGAAAATATGAGCAAGCAAACATTCATCATTGACAGATGCTTGTTTCATAGTGTAGTGGGGTCCATTCATTCAGTTTCAGGATGGCCAATTGAGCAGTATGGCTCGTGCAGTTGGTTTCAACAGTTGGAAGCAGTATGTGTGTACTGTCGGGAGAGGCAGCACAGAGCAGTCCAGAGCAGCATAAAATAAGGATCATTGTGGGTGAGCAGCTCTGAGTCGGCACCAGGAGCTGAATGGCAGCAGAAGCAGCATGGAGGGCTTGATAGCTGAAATGAGTGCTGGAGTGTAAACAGACATTGCCGTTTGATGAGTGAGATTTTAAGGAGCCAGTGTTGTGTTTTTTAGGTTAGAGACATTTTTGGCATAGTGGTTGTCTGTTGGTTTTGTAGAGCCTGTAGATGGAGACATTATTATTGCCTACCTCTCTGTTTAAACATTGTTTCTCTGCCTGGAAGGACTGCACAGCCTGTCTATTGCTTACTGGCCCCACCTGGTGTCAGCGGTCGGTACCAGCAACCAAGACATAGGAGGTGACGTGGGAAGGAGGAGGGGCACTCCAGTTCAAAAGAGAGACGTGGATTCCTTTCTCCATGACACATGCACTTTCATTCAGCCACAGTAAGAACTGCCTACCTCTCTGCTTAGACATCATTTTTTTTGCATGGAAGGACTGCTCAGCCTGTCTACTGTTTACTGGCCCGACCTGGTGGCAGCAGTCGGTACCGGCAACCGGACATAAGAGGTGACATGGGAAGGAGGAGGGATGCTCCAGTTCAAAAGAGAACCATGGATTCCTTTCTCCAGCACAGACACACTTTCATTCAGCCACAGTAAGAACTGCCTACCTCTCTGTTTAGACATCGTTTTTCTGCCTGGAAGGACTGCACAACTGAGCTACTGTTTACCAGCCCGACCTGGTGGCAGCGGTCAGTAGCAGCAACTGGGACATAGGAGGTGACGTGGGAAGGAGGAGGAGGGGCACTACAGTTCAAAGGGGCTTATCCTTCTAGTGGCTCTCCATGCAGCGGCTCTCTGCATGAGTGACTCTTGCTGGAGTGGCGAGAGTCCTCGGTGGAAGTCACAGACAGGAGGTGCAGGAGGGTGCCCTATTGAAAAATAAAACAAACAAGAAAAAAACAATAAAGAAAACAAACAAATAATAATAATAAATAAAATGTAAACAGTTTGTGCATTTGTGGAGGGGAGAAAGGGGATGAGATAGTGTAGGTCAAACAGTATCTATTTAAAATGTTTGTGTATAGTAATTGGTATTGCTTTTTATTGTTATTGTTGGGGTACAGTTAGAGTGTTATAAAAAAATAACAAGTGCAAAGGGGATAGCCAGTATGTGTGGGGTGGGAGAAATTATGTATACACCAAATAACATGCTTGTGGTGAAAACAAATCATAGTGAAGCAAAAAGAAATATGGGGCAAGTAAATGGGGGTAATGTGTATAATACCATTTGTAAACCTGTGGATTTAGATCTGAATGAGGGGGTTACTAGAAATATTCCTGTGGTGATAACATGCTATAGGAAACCTAAAAGAGATGTGGGTTATGTACACTGGAGAAATCTGTATAATATAGATTGTGAACCCATGGGTACAGATTTGAAGGAGGGGGACCAAATTCCAGTTTAAATTACACACAGAGATGACAGAACATATAGGAGTAAAGTGAGATGTAGATCTATTACAAGATGAAATTTAGTTAATGTGGAAATTCAAAAATCATGGGTCCCTACCTTAATGAACACAAATATTAGAGTTCTTGTTACAAAAGTAGATGAGTTAAGTGTGGTGTTGAAGAATAATCTTGTGCAAATTGGTGCTATTACTGAAACATGGTGTACACCACCCCCCAGTACCAGATGAAGCCTTACAGGTTAGTGGGTATCAGATAGTTAAAAAAGACCGGGTAGGAAAAATGTGTGTGGGGGTGGGGGGACTTGCATGTTATATACAACAGAACATTTCAGTTATAAAAATGAGTGAATTAGAGGATGAGGGATTTGAGGCATTGTGGTTAAAAGTAAATATGCCCAGACTTCCCAGAAATTGTATTCCTTTGTTTGTGGGTTGTTTTTATCATCCCCCTTCTAGTAATAGTTTTAGTATGATTATGCACCTAAATTGGTGTTTAGATAGAATAATGGAAAAATATCCTGTGTGTGAGATTGTGTTAATGGGGGATGCAAATCAACTACAGTTATCTAAAGTTATGCAAGGTAGGAATTTGAAACATATAGAGAAGGGACTAGAGGGAAAAATACTTTGGGTGTTGTGATTACAAATTTGGACAAATGGTATAACCTCCCCTGAAATTGGAGCACCAATAGGTACATCTGATCACAAATCTGTATTTGTTACCTCCAGTGTAGTAGGGTGTAAAGCTCAAAGAGAGAAGAAAAAGGTGCGGATAAGCCAGAAATGGAATTGTACACAAAAGGAAAAGTGTTAGATGCAATAGCAGGAGAATTCAAGATGGAATGGTTTAAACTTGAAAAAGCAGATTCCACATGGTCTACGGTGGTTGCAAAATTATAGGGGATAATGGATAAATTTGCACCTCTGTGTAAGGTTGAAACTAGAGGGGGGGATAAACCTTGGGTTACAGAAGAATTTAAAGCACTGATAACAAAAACAGAGGACGTTGAAAGCAGGGAGGATGGATCAATTCCATAGTTTGAGGAATAAAATAAATAGGTTGGGAAAATGGAATAAAAGGAGGTATTATGAAAAAAAGATTAGTGGGTTACAAGATGCAGACCCAGGAAAATGGTGGGACTCTACAAAGGTGATAATTCAAGGGTAATCATGAGGAAGAACAGATAGGAAGATGGGCAGTAAATTGTGGAATTGAGGGTGAAAATAAGGTGATGCAATTTGTACAGGAATTAAATATAGCATAGTGTGAAGTTAGTAGAAAGTCTGAACCTTTGAAAGAATGTGAAGAAGAGGGGTCGATAGTTCCAGATAAGTATTTAGTGTCAATAGAGGATGTTGCCAAGGTGTTAAAAAGATTAAAAATAAATAAAGCAGTGGGGCCAGATAATATACCTAACTGGATTTGGCAGGAGGGAGCTGATTTGATAGCATCTTGGATTTGTAATGTGTTTAATCAATCAACGTTGCTGGGAAAAATGCCCAGTCAATGGAAACAGGCCGAGTTGTACCTCTGGCTAAAGTAAATCATTCAGGTGATGTTAGTAAGGATTTTAGACCTATTTCGTTGACTTGTGTTGTTTCAAAGGTTTGTGAGGAATTTGTTATAAACTGGCTTTTGGAAGTAATAAGCCAGTATATGGATCCCAATCAATTTGGTTCCTTGAGGGGGTGATTTACCACCCTAGCTCTATAAAAATTTCAAGAGTTATGTATGAGGTCATGGGAAAGTGGGGAAGTGGTAAGAGCAGTGTTAGCTGATTATAAGAAAGCATTTGATTTGATAGCACATGATATTCTAATAGATAAATTACAATTGTTGGCAGTTCCTGTTTGTATAATAAGATGGATTCATGGCTTTCTTGTAGGGAGGTCACAGTAGATAGAAAATGAGGGGTAGAGATCAGAATTAGATTATTTACATGGGGGGGGTCCCACAAGGTAGCAAACTGGGGCCTATTTTGTTTCTTATTGTGATTAATGATTTGCATGCAATGGAGCCATGTATTAAATATGTGGATGATACATCTGTTATTGATAGGTTTGGAGAACTAAGTCAAAGCGTAATGCAGAAAGATTTAGAAGAAACTGAAGTTTGGACTCAGAATAACAAGATGCAGATAAACCCAGAAAAATACAAGAAATACGATTTGAGAAAACAAATAAGGCTGAGTTACCACAACTTAGGTTTGGGGGTAGTTTTGTGGAGGTAGTGAAGAGTGTTAAATTGTTAGGGTTACAATTTCAAAATGATTTGGGATGGCAAGAACAAGCGTCAGGGATGGTAAAGAAGAAAAAATTACTCACCTTAGTAATGTTGTTTCTTCTAATGGAGTCTTGCTATATTATGACTATTGCAGTTTGCCCCAGCCTTAGAACTGCTCCGGAGGTGAAAGAGTTAACTTCCATGCAGAGCATGGAGTTTAGAGCGCGAGCTCGGTTCAGAAGCTCTGTTTGGCTGGTTTCAAACCGAAACCGTCAGATCTTTACGAGCAAAAACTCACTAAGGTTCTGTGTGGAAGCTGTAACCTACACTAGCCAACTGGCTACTAGTATATTAACACATTTTTGCTGGTCTCAACACAAAAACTCAAGTCAGTGGACCAGAAAATTAAGATAAAATAACTAAATAAACACAACACCCAAACATGAAAGAGGGCATCAATAAATGCCAACAGAGGACTACCCACCCCATACCCTAAAGTAGGAGTTCTGAGAGGGGCAGGCTGGGGGGGAGGTCATAATATAGCAAGACTCCATTAGAAGAAACAACATTACTAAGGTGAGTAATTTTTTCTTCAAACAACATGAAGTCTTGCTATATTATGACTATTGCAGACTACACAGCAGTACCTCCATGGAGGAGGGACAGAACCTACTTAGGGAATAGGCTCTGAAGTACGGCTGTGCCAAACCGAGCATCCCTCCTGGCCTGGATATCCAGGAGTAATGCTTGGTGAAAGTGTGTACTGTCTTCCAAGTAGCTGCCTGACATATCTCCAAGATAGGGATGTCTCTAGCAGCAGCTAGAGATGCAGCTGTACCTCTGTTAGAGTGAGCCTCAGGCCTGAGGGGGGAACCTACCCAGCTTTGATAGCAAAATTGGATACTAGAAACGATCCACCTGGCAATGGATCTTTAGTGGCAGGTCTCCTTTCCCAACCTCACCATAAGTGAGAAACAGTTGGAGGAGTCAAACCTGTGACCCTTGGTACGCTCTATGTAGTAACTTAGGGCCTCTTAACATCTGTTGTGCAGCCTCCTCTCACCAGAGGAGGAATGGTCAGTGAAGAACACTGGAAGTGAAATAGATTGGTTAAGGTGGAAATCTGAAACCACCTTAGGCAAAAACTTCCTGTTAGTCCTGAGGACCACTTTATCCCTGTGAAAGGAAATAAAGTCAGTTTCTACTGATAAAGCCTGTAACTCACTTATATGCCTGGCAGAAGTGATGGCTACCAGAAATACAGTTTTCCAAGTCAAATACTTAAGCTCTGCCAAAGACAGAGGCTCAAAGGGGGGTTGCATTAGCTGAGCAATGCATACATTAAGATCCCAAGCCGGGGCAGGGTCCCTGAATGGAGGATTGGTGTGAAGCAATCCTTTAAAAAACTTGGAAAATACAGGATGAGCAGAAAGAGAAGAGGGCTTCCCTGCTGAAATGAAGGCAGAGACAGCAGCCAAGTGAACTTTCAGGGTGGCTGGTCTCAGTCCCAAAGAATTAAGATGGACCATGTAGTCCAATACAGTGGGTAGATCAGCAGATTCTGGGAAACATGCTTCCCAGAACACCATATGGAAAACCTTTTCCACTTGGAGTTATAGGTAGCCCTGGTGGAAGGCTTCCTAGCAGCCTTCAGGATTTCGAGAATACTTTGAGAAAGTTGCAAATCAGCAAACTCTAACCGCTCAAGAGCCAAGCCTTGAGGTTGAGGGATTTGAGATTCGGATACCAAACTCTCCCCTGAGCACAGGTTAACAGATTGTGGTTCCTGGGGAGACACAGAGGAAGATGGACTGCTAAGGACAGAAGGAGTGGGTACCAGGGTTGTCTGGACCAGTCTGGAGCAATCAAGATCATTTTGCAGGGCTGAGACCTGATTTTGACTAGTACTTTGAACAGGAGAGGGAAAGGGGGGACGGCATAAAGAAACTTCCCTTCCCAATCGAGGAGAAAGGCATCCAGGGGAACTGAGCCCAACACTGGGGGCCTGCAACAAAACAGTGGAAGTTGATAATTGTCTGGGGCTGCGAAAAGATCTATCTGAGGAGTGCCCCATCTGGCAAACACTATCCCCAGTAATTAGGGGATCCAGTGACCATTCGTGATGGCCCTGGGAAATCCTGCTGAGGGCATCTGCCAGGACATTGTCCTTGCCTGGGAGGTGAACTGCTGTGAGGGAAGTGTTCAGGAGTAAGCCAGAGACCACAACTTCATCATCCCGTGCACAAGGCCAAGACCAGTGCCCCCTGTTTGTTGGATGTACCACATTGTAGTGGTGTTGTCTGTTCTGACCTGTACCACCTTGTTCTGAACAGAGTCAGAGAAAACCTGAGTTCTAGAAAACAGCTCTGAGTTCCAACAGATTGATGTGGAGCAGAGATTCCTCAGGGACCATAATCCTGGGTGGAGAGGTCTCTATGTGAGCTCCCCATCCCAAGAGGGATGCATCTGTAGTAAGGGTCAAGGAATGGGACAGAGGGATGAAAGGTACCCCCTGTCTCAGATTGCTCTGATCCTGCCACCACTGAAGGGCGTGGATCAGGGTTCGAGTCACTGGGATTAACTTGGATAGAGGATCTCTTCTTTGAGACCAGACAGCTCTCAAATGGAACTTAATGTCCCTCATCTGAAATCTTGCTCCTTGCACCACAGCTGTGGAGGCAGCCACATGCCCTAGGAGCTGCAGGAAATGCCTTGATGGTCGAGAGACCTGCAGAGTGAAGGAGGCAGCCAGGGCCACTAAGGTCCTTACCCTTTCCAAGGAAGGAAGGCTCTGGCCTGCTTGGTATCCAGTTCTGCGCCTATAAAGGTGAGTACCTGGACAGGTTCCAAAACTGACTTTGGAAGATTGAGAAGAAATCCCAGAGAGGCAGCTGCTGGTAACTAGCAGGTGTGATTTGACCTGGTCTGAGACTGACCCACAATGAGCCAATCGTCCCAGATAGGGAAAATAGCAACTTTGCCTTCTTAGGTGAGCGATGCTACTGCCAGACACTTTGTGAACACCCTTGGGGCAGAAGTGAGGTCGAAGGGCATTGCTCTGAACTGATAATGGCCTGAGGACAGTTCGAATCTGAGGTACTGTCGATGGGAGCTTCTGATAAGAACATGGAAGTAGGCATCTTTGAGGTCCAGGGAGGCTAGCCAGTCCCCTGGCCTTAGGGAGGGTAAAATCATTCCCAGAGTCACCATTTTGAACTTTGGCTTTAAAAGGTGCTTGTTTAGATATCTTAGGTCCAGGATAGGCTGCCACCTCCTGTCTTTTGGGTAAGGAAGTACCTGGAGTACAGACCCTGCCCTGGTGAAGGGAGAAACCTTTTCTACAGCTCTGAGAGCCAGGAGGGTTGAGACTTTGTTTCCAAAGCAAGAGTCTCTAAAGGGTTTGCAGGTGGAAAAGATCTGGTCTCATCTTTGGAAATTTCTTGAAGCTGAGAACTAGACCCTGGCTCACTACTTCCAGGACCCACCTGTCTGAGTTAAAGACTGCCAGTCCTGGATGAAGTGAGCCAACCTGCCCCTCACAGGTAGTGGAGAGCCAACCCTGGGCATCCCATCAGGGTGCCTGTTTGGCAGGGGCTTTAGGCTGAGGGGTGGAGCAGGTCTGCTCGAACCCTCGCCTGCCTCTCCTCTCTGAAGAACCCTCTGTACATAGGCTGAAGAGGAGGGGCCTGAGTCTGGTAAAAGGCCTGTGAAAAGGCCTACCCTACCCCTGGGGCTGCCTCTGAGGAGTGGCTTGCCGCTCCTTGACTTGTGCACTCCTGTAAGTGGTTCTATATTCATCCATTTTCTTCATATAATTCTCTGTCTGCTCCCCAAACAGAGAATTTCCCACCACAGGAAAATCCATAGCCTTAGACTGGTATCCTGTGACAAAGTAGTACACCTGAGCCAGGCCAATCTGCTAAAAGCCACAGATGTAGCCATGACTCTAGAGGATACATCGTTAGAATCCACTGCAGCATGGAATTGCAACTTAGATGCCTCAATACTATCAAGACCACCTGCTCCAGCTCCTTTGCGAGCTGGCTAGGGACCTGTTTGGCTAAGGCCATGACAGTATCCCATCTAGATTTCTGGTATCTTGCAACATAAGCCATATAGTTAGCTTGTCTGAGTTCCAAGGATGCTGCCATGTATTGTTTTTGGCCATGGCATCAATCTTCCTGGAATCCTTGTCAGGAGGATGTGAAGCCAGTGGAATATTAGCTTTATCACAGGCTGCAGCCTGAACTACCCCAACATGACTGCATTGCTGTGAAAAAAAGTCTGTATCAGGACCTGACAAAGTGTACCTCCTGTCCATCTTTTTATCCACAGGAGGCACAGAATTAGGAGCTTTTAAAATTTTTATTGTTTATTTTCTAAAAGATTTATGTAAAGGGATGGACAACCTCCTGGACTCTGGGATATCTAACATCTCCACATAGTCAGGCTCCTCTTGCTCATCCAAAGCCTCCTCTAAGGGAAGCTGGAGGGTCTCAGCAACTTTTTTATAAAACAAAAAATGAGAAGGGGACTCAGAAAGCCTAGGGGGAGACTCACCTGAAGGTCTGTCTGGAGAGATGTCCAGTTCAATGGGCACATCCAGACTTTCAAAGTCACATTCACACTGATCATAATCCTCATCCCCCTCCTCTGGTTCGTAGAACTCTTCTATATCATAATCCTGAACCACTGGAACCGACCGAACCGACCTTTTGCCAGACAGTGGCGGTTCGGAGGGAACCGGGGACAGGGACTGGACAATCTGTATTGCCCTGGCTATCTCAGCAGCAGTTGGAGAAGGAATTTTGGACTCCAAACCTGCTGATTTTTTAGATTTCTTTGCTGGAACTGGCTCCTCAGAGCCAGCTTTTCGTTTGCCCAAGGAAGTCTCGCCCTGGTCAGAGGGCATTCCCTCCGGTTCGGTTGGCACCGAACCGGGCTGGCCATCCGGGTCAGCGGACTTTTTGGCCTCTCATTCCCTAAGCCTGCCCACTCTCTTGTCCAGGGTGGCTGCAGGGAAATTTTTACAAATCTGGCAGTCTGAATTGAGGTGGTCAAACCCCAGACAATAGACACATGTAGTGTGTGGGTCAGCCTTGGCAAAGGCTTCCCCACAGACACTACAGTGTTGAAACCCAGTGGGCCCGGTTTTTCTTTTGGGTTTCTCAGACATGATGCCAGCCTAACCAACCAACTTGCCCTTTTGATGGCAGTGCCAGTCAAGACACCCTTATCGGTTCCAAACCGTGTCACGGGTCGTGGAAAAAACCGTAACGAAATCCATTTTTTTTAGAACCGATAAGAACCAGGAACCACACTCTAAAAAGCCTTAAAAGGCTTTAAACTTATATTTAAATACAACTCGATCGGTTCAACCAAACCGATAATACTTTACAAGTTCCACACAGAAAAAACCCTATCTATTACTTACGATTACCATAGACAGAGCCTGAACCGATCGGTTTTACGGTTAAAATAATGAACTCGTGGTTAAATTAAACCGAGAAATAGCGCTTTAAACTGAAGAAATGAACCGAGCAACAGGAGGAATCTCCGGAGCGACAGTTCAATGAGGCGGAGTAAAGAATCTGACGGTTTCAGTTTGAAACCAGCCAAACAGAGCTTCTGAACCGAGCTCGCGCTCTAAACTCCATGCTCTGCATGGAAGTTAACTCTTTCACTTCCGGAGCAGTTCTAAGGCTGGGGCAAACTGCAATAGTCATAATATAGCAAGACTTCATGTTGTTTGAAGGGGAACTCAAGGGTGTATTTTCTGACAATGTTAAAAAGAGCAGGTGTGAGTTAGGATGATTTAGGTTTTTTTTTTTGCACAGTGGTTTATCCTGTTTTGGAGTATGGGGCCAGTGTATGGGAAGCTGGGTTACTTTTGGCAGAAAGTGAAGTAATTGAAATAATTCAGAAGAGAGCTTTGAGGATTATTGTGGGTCGTGAAATGTCATATAATGAAGTATTGAAAATGTGTAAGTTAGAAAGGTTGGATGAGAGAAGAGTAAATGTGTCAAATAAATTGTGTTATGAAATTTTTAACCCTCAGCATAAGTTGCACACACTGTTACCAGTTAGAGAAATAGCAGTTTATGAGTTAAGAAAACAGGTAAGATGGAGAATACCAGTGTTTAGAACAATTATCAATCCTCATTTTTTATGAAATTTTTAAATGAGTGTTAAAATTACAGGAATATATTTTCTTTTTCCTTTTTTTTATCAATTGTCTATTGAAATTGTAATTTTAATGTGTTTTGTATTGTGATATATGCCTTTGTAAATAATTTGTATTTTTCTTAAAAGTTTGTGTATTGAACTTCAGCTGACCCACTTCAGTGGGGTTTGGGCTGCAATATGGTAAATGAACAAACACACAAACAAAGTGGTTCTTCCATGCATTTTAAGTTTATTTCATGTGCCACTAAGGTTTTTACATATTTTATTAAGGTTGTAATACCATGTTTTGTATTGTGCTCTTCAGTCATCATATTATTAAGTTGTTATTAACACATTAATAAAGCAGTAGCCATTAATTAGATGCATATCTGCTAATTCAATATAATCAGATATGGATGGATAGATATAGAGATAACAGACAGACAGAAACATGTAGTGAGTGTGGCATTCAGTGGCTCAGCTGTAGTGTGTCTAAGTCCAAAATGGGTGCCCTGGGTACTGAAACAAACCTGTGCTACGAACAAATGGATGGTCATAGTCAGGAATACAGCTGATAGCAATGCTTCCCCAGCTGGGGATGATGGTGCTGTTTTCTGAGTCCACAGTGACCTTTGCTGAGCACTATAGAGGGGCTGCCCTCCACTTCAGTGAAATAGATGTGTCTCTGCAAAGCCACCAGAGGGCATGGTGCCACACCTTTGGGTAGTAAGGAACGGAAGATAAACAGGGCAAAAAAGAAACACCATGCCAGTTTGATAATGGCCACTAGTAATCTTGGGTACCACATAATTCAGAGTGGGCCCTACTGGACCTGTGATGTTGGGACTGGGAGGTTGCCAAGGGACAAGATCTTGATGTACAGGGAACAACATCTTCGTTAAAAAAAAATAGATGTAGCGAGTGACAAAAGGGGACAAAGACTGAATCACAGAGAGACCAAGAGAGAGAGATGAACAGACAGACCTCTCCCTCACAGATGATCACCAAGGCAATAGTAGTGGTGCGCAGCCCTGCTGTTCTCCCTCCTCCTCCTCTGAGGAGAGTGTCCTATGGAATGCTCAGTCCAACTCCCCCAGCCAGACCTCAATGATCTGAGCTTATTCCCAAACTCAGATTGCTGGCATTGTGACAGTAGTGCTACTGTTGTTCCAATGGGCCACCAACAAAAGTGCATGTATAAGACAGGAAGGGGGCAAACTAATAGAAAGTAATGAAGATGGCATGATGAGAAAGATGGATGAAAAAATACTTCCCATAACCAAGCAGCACACTGCTGATATTATTGTTGAGCAGTACACAATGTAAAATTGTTTGGGGTTTGGCAGTTTCCTGTTCTCTGTGGTTTCAGTACCAGCAATCATGGGGGATCAGCTGACAAATTGTTGCCATTAGCATTTAAACTCAGAGACTATACAGCTCTCACCTCATTGGCATCCACCAGACGTGGACTTCCTGAAGAAACCAAACTGAGTACTGAGATTAGGCAATCTTGTGGGGAGGGAGCTATCTCTAAAGTTTTGCATATCCGCTTTCACTTAGCACTTAGCAGCTTGAATGTTGAAGAGAGAGCAAAATTTAAAAAAACAGGGTAACGTTACTCTGCCATGCCATAAGCACAGCTGATGGGGTGGAGGAATTTAATTTATACTAAGATATCTTTAACCACTAGCAGTCTTTGCGATGGGGTGAGGCAACATAAAAGGGTCACTTTTCTGTTGGTGGGGGAAGGACATTAACTCCCACTCTGACTGTTGCAAATTTACCTAAGTGGCTGAATCAGTAATTAAACTCAGGGTCATCTCTGCATGTAAAGTGGAATCTTTTCACTGAGCTAAAAGACAATTTATGTCAACTGATCCTGGTGGCTTACATAGAAACATGCAATTTGACAGCAGAAAAAGGCCCAATGGCTCATTCCATCTGCCCATGCCCACACCCATACTACCCAATTCTCCTGAGCTGGTCCTAATGATCATCCTTCTCCCTTGCCCTTTTCCACCCCCTCCTGCCCTTACTATGGTCTTGTGCCTGTTTCATTCTTGCTTGAATCCACCTGCTGGTTTTGTCAATACTGTTTCCTGTGGCAGGCATTTCCACTTATCCAACAACCTTTCCGTGAAAAATTAGTTGTGCACATCTTTCCAGACTGCAGACTCTTATCTCCAGCCAGCTTTAATGAATTCCCCCTTGGGCATGTGTTTGTAGTTAGGCTGCACAGTTCTTGGTATATCACCATGTTTATGGTATTTGTGCATCTCAGTCATGTCCCTCCTTTTCTTCCTAGTCTCCAGGTTGTGCATATTAAGGTCCCTTAGTTTTGCCACACGTCTTCTACCCTTCTCCTGGATCATTTTGGGCACCCTTCTCTGTACAGCCTCCACTTTTTCAGTCCTTCCTTAGGTATGGCCTCCAGAATCTTGCACAGTACTCTAGATATGGGCATACCAGGGATCTGTATGAGTGAAGGATCATCTCCCTGTTTCTACAGCTGATCCCCCTTCCTAGGCAACCTAGCATCCCATTCACCTTTCCTGCTGCACTGTTGCACTGTTCCGTAGATGTCAGACTATTCAATATTATCACTCCCAGATCCTTTTCGCCTGCTATGCTCTCTATTACTACTCCCCCACATGAGGTATTGGGTTTTGTGTTTTTGTCACCAATGTTCAATACCTTGCATTTTTTTGCCATTAAACCTTAGTTGTCAAACCTTAGACCATCCCTCCAGCCTTTCAGGTCCTTCCTCAATGCTCTGATCATACCCTCACTGTCCGCCTTTGACAGATCTTGGTTCCATCTGCAAAGAGGAAAGAGATCTTACCCTGAACACCCACCCTTACATCACAAGTGAATTCTAATTAACACCAGATAACTCCCCGTTCATCACCATCCTCTGTGTCCACCCTCAGCTCGTTTTACACGCATGTTACTATCTTATTCTCTGCCCTTAGATACCTCTGTTTTTTTACCAGTCTTCTGTGAGGGACTGAATCAAAGGCCTTACGGAAATCCAGGCACAGTATTTCAACTGCCTATCCTTTGTTAGCTGCTCTACTCACCCAGTTAAAAAACTTGATCAGGTTCATCTGGCATGACCTCCCTCATGTGAACCATTGTTGCCTGACATCCTGTAGCCTGTTTACTTTGAGAAAGTCTACCAGTCTCTCTCTTAGCATAGCCTCCAGCAATTTCCCCACTATAAACATCAGGCTGACATGTCTATAGTTACCTGGTTCATCCATCCTGCCACTTTTGTTCAGAGGAACCACACTGACAGTCATCAGATCCATGGGGACCACCCCTGTGCTTAGCAAGCAGTTGAACATAGTGACCAAAGGTGCTGCATTTACCTTCTCCATTTCCTTTAGTATACTTGGGTGCATCCCATCAGGTGCCGTTGATTTATCTACTCTTATTGCCACCAGCCCCTCAATCACCCTTTCTTCCATGATGTGAGAGTTACTATTAGTGGTACCCCCACCTCCTCTTTTAGTTCAACTCCAGAATCTGGTAGTGGATTAGCCTCCTTCTTGGTGAAAACTGAATGAAAATATTGATTTGATAATCCAAGCCTTGCAGCTATCCCCTTCCTGCCTGCCTTTCCATTCCTCAGCCCCACTATACCCTCCTTATCTTTGCACTTCTCCAAAAAGAGTCAAAAGAACACCTTGTCCCCCTTCTGCTCCACCTTGTCCATTGCATTTTTGACCCTCTTGCTGGTCTCCTTAGTTGCCATAGTACAGCTTCTTGTCCCCATCCATTTGGCTTTCTTGTACTTTCTAAATGCGTTTTTTTCCCCCTTTCACTGCTTGCCTCATCTCTGGTGTGAACCACAATGCTTCCCTAGACCTCCTTCCTTTGCTTACTTACAACAAACCACTGCCTCTGTTACTCCTGTTTTGAATGTTTCCCCATTTCCTCTCCATTCTCTCAATTCCTACTGTTACCTTCATTCTGTCTGCTAATAATTCCTGCACCCTCCTAAAATACACTTTCCTACAGTCCCATACTTTTAGTTGGCTGCTCACTTTGTCGATCTCAATCCATACAGTCTCATGGTTGCTTAACTCAAGTGGTTCCCAGACCATAATACAGTGGACCCTCTCACCATTGGTGAGCATCAGATCCAGCAGAACTCCTTCCTTTGTGGGGGCCTATACTAATTAATTAAGGAAAGTTCCCTAGTAGCCACTACCAAGAGCTTATTCCTTGAGCTTGTGTCTGGAACCTTCTAATTTACATCTGGCATATTAAAATCCCCTAACAACACTATCTACCCTGACCTTGCTACCCTCCTGATAACCTTTTCTAGTTCTCCAGCTGCCTTCAGAGTCTGGATGGTGGTCTGTACACCACTCCTTTTTTAAATTGTCTATCATTACCCATGCTTACCTGTATCTAAAAGGTTTCTATCCTCTTGGATTCTTCTATGTTATTCAACTTAGAGACCTCAATTCCATCCGGAATATACAGTGTCACTCTCCTACCCTTGTCCTATCTCCTATCCTTCCTAAATAGTGCACGGTCTGGAATCACCATGTCACAGTCATGGTTCTGCATAGCCCACTTTTCTGTGACAGCTACGAAGTCCAGCTTTTACTTCTGTCACTAGTACTTGCAGCTCCGAGATTTTGTTTCCCATGCTTCTAGCATTAGTGCATATCACTCTCCAGCACTTTGTTATCCCCTTCCCTCATACTTGCTTCCTTCCAGGATTTCCTGCTCTGGACCCAGTTACTGTAGAGCGCAATCACATAATTAGATTTAGAAATGTTAATATTCTTATTTTCAATTGTTTTACTCCTTTTAACTACTGAAATTTAAGGAGTGGGATTTTTAAAGCCTATCCTGGACTAGTCAAGTCTCAGTCATGGTTCTCCGTAGCCCATGTTTTTGTGACAGCCACTAAGTCCAGCTATGCTTCCATCACTAGTGTCTGCAGCTCTCGGATCTTGTTCCCTAGGCTTCTTGCATTAATGCCCACCACTCTTCAGTGCTCCAGAGTAAACATTTCCTAACACTGTTCAGTAAAAATTGAAAAAACAAAATGCCCCCCCCAAAACACTCAAAAGAATGG
This sequence comes from Neoceratodus forsteri, assembly GCA_016271365.2. Classification (NCBI taxonomy): domain Eukaryota; kingdom Metazoa; phylum Chordata; order Ceratodontiformes; family Ceratodontidae; genus Neoceratodus; species Neoceratodus forsteri. Next base: position 225,080,129 of record CM028138.1, on the reverse strand, counting down.
CTACCTATCCACACTATCACTTTAAATATTACATGCCTTTTCTCTGTAGTCTATGAAATACATGGATGGGACTTCTTCCCTACAGAAGTGGTTAGCAGCTTGTTCCCTGTATACCCATTTCCTGTACACACAATTGCGATGAAAACTAACAGTACCCATCCAAATGTAATATAGAAAATAAAAGATAGGTAAGTCTGCTACACTCAGAAAGAAACCTCTTTAAGGGAGGTAAGCAGAGCATAAAACCGCTTGCCCTTTGGGCTCATGATTTTATGGTCTGATTAGCCCCCAATGGGTCTGTTTCCTTGTACACCATATGTACCCATCATTCATTCTATATGTACACCCTCATCAACTGCCCAATCATGCTGTGTGCTCGCTAACTGTAACCCCGACTTATACTTTGTACTTAGACACCAGACAGTCCGCATACTTCCTGCACTAGGGTTCTCACCTGGCTCACTCTCAGGGGAAAGGGCATGCAAAAAACATTTGTATTTTTACCGGGAACCAGGATGCGCCATAGCACTGACTGGGGTGTACCACTAAACATACTGTTCACACACAGATAAATGTCCACAACCAGAACTAGAGCCAAGTAGTAGGTTTTATTCTGACATGATGGACTGACATAACATTTGCCCACTGGGGCTGCAGGTGCAAAACAGGTACACAAACTCCACAAATCCACAGTAATGATTTTCTACCAGTCCATTTAGTACCGGTCCCACACTGCCTTAGAGGGTACAAGAAACAAGATTCTTGTCAATCCGTCTTCCGGGCTATGTCCAGAAGTGAATGCAAACAATGCTGTGCCACAATTTTCAGTTTCCATTCTTTTCTAGAAAGCAAACAATGATGGTTCACTTATCCCAGGGGTGGACAATGGCCGGCTCCCCCCCTTTACCAAAGTCCCACACTCCACAGAGTCTTGTACAGGACAGGGCACATCTTCAAACCTGGGAGAAACAGTCCCAGAAACATTCCCAAATAAAACTAAGACAAGGCCTCTCATCATATTCCAGACAAAAGTGAGTGTTTAGCTCCATATTCTAGGCAGAGGGGAGGCAACTCTTTTTCCAAACAAAGTCCAAACCGGGAAGGCAACATTTAAGTATTAAACAGTCTTCCAACAGTTCTTGAGGTAAAATTATCCCAACAGGCAGGAATTCCCTGAGAGATAGGGCAAAACCTGGCCATTCCAGAAACTAGGCAGCACTTTTCCAGTCAAAAGTCTCTCAGAAATGGGGGAGAACCCCAAGTGTTACTCATGTTATAGGACCCATTGTCTTTCAGAATTTTCACCCCTCAGGGGTTCCATGCAGGAAAAGGCCACCACTGCAACTTTTTGTTTTTTAGTTGTTTAACCAGGAGTAGCACACTAAGCTGGAAGCTTTTTTACAGGAGCATCCTGGGAGCACAAGGAAGTTAAGTGACTTGCTCAGGGTCACACAGTATGTAAATGGAAGCTGTGGTATTCAAACCCAGGTCTGGTCTGCTGGATGTCACCAGATTTGCAGCTCAGAGCCTTAAACCACTACGCTATACTGCCTCCCTTGGCACAGTTGGCACAGATCTCTCTGTGATCTGACTAAGGGCTGAACTGGTTCAGGAAAGAGGAGTCACCTCTCCTGAGGCTCTCCACAATCAGCCCTCAGAGCTGAATTGCATTGCTCTGAGGCAGAAAACTGACTGACACAGTAACATTCTATCATGGCTTATGCTGCTGCAAAAGCCATTCCCACTTGGAATCTCTGACAGAATGACTGACAGAAACTGCCAAGGGAGCCCTAGAAGTTTAACTCTTTGCAGCCCAGCATGCCTACCTAAAAAACCACTTACTAACATGGTTCTAGTAACCTAAGAGGGAACCTGGGGATGCATATGTGTTTTTTTCATTCTGTCAGCGTTCCCTGTTCCCAAAATTGGATACACTGTTGATATTGCTTTTGGGCTGGTGATCATCAACCTCTGCAATGAGGTAACCCAGATTTTTAGGTCCAGAGTGGTACTCTGGAATTTCTGTTATATGAGCATCATAATCAGAGGCATGCTTGACCATGCCTGAAATGTTTCCAGGTAAAATGTTTCAGTGGATGCATCATCACAGCCTAAGTCAGCATGCATGACTGGAGACATAGAGGCAGACAGCTCTTTTCAGAGCTCTTTGCAACCGAGTCAATTTAGTTCTTTCTTTTGTGTATTGATTATACTGATAGGTATAGTAATTCCTGTTGTCATTAGTGACCAGAGTAAGTTAAACATATACAAAAAGTTTACATACACAATAAGAAACAAATATAAATGCAACACATGTCACAACTGGTTATTGGAGTGGCATATCGACATCTAACTGTACGAAGCACAGAGATTTTGTCTGAAACTGGAAACAGTATTACGCTGAACAATAGTTGGCAGAAGGTTATTATACAGTTTGATAGCATTATATGGCAAAGCTCTCTGACCTTGCTGGGTACTCCTGAATGGGACAATAAATGAAAATTTCTGAGACTTCATGGTATAAGTGTCTCTAGTCTTCTTGCATGTAGTAAACAGGCTGGTTTTAAAATGTGGGTACTTGCCCAGAGCCATCTTATGTATAAAGGTAGCCAGTTAGAAGAACATTTTGGATACAGAAATATAAGGAATACTTAGAAGTTGCCGAACTCTAAAATAGTGTAGGAGTGATTTTTTTGTTATATACAGTATTTTGTTTATTGCCTGGTCACCAGTCTCGCCCTCTCTGCTCAATTACCTCCTAGCCCCTATTGAGTTTTTCATCCCTCATCAACCCTACAGGCTCCATGCCCCCCCCCCACGGTGTGGCCCTTGGCATCCCCCAAAACGTCTGTCATATTTCAATGGAAGTGGCTGTCAGTTGGCTCAGCAAGGTTTAGGAGTGTGTTATTTTGCCTCCCCTGGGGCTTTTTCATCTTAGGTTGTGCCCAGCCTGCTCTCTCTGGCTCAGCGGGCTCAAAAGTGTAAGTGTCATGTTGCCTTCCCTGGAGATTTTTTCACTTTAGGTTATTTATATATATATATATATATATATATATATATATATATATATGTGTGTGTGTGTGTATATATATACATTTATGATAATGGGTGGACATATATTCAGTGTGATAAATGCGTTTATCTGAGTCACTGTATGTATAAATAAATTTATACATACAGTGACCATTTATGCACACAGTTACTATGTCACAAATCTCTTTAGAATTCATTTAGAATGTTTGGCCTCAGAAGCAGTACTAACCATATTCAAATGGGAATAACTTTAAAACGAAAAAAGATAGCATGGTACTGTGAGCACGAAAATTGTTCAGCACAAAATTATCTACAAAATGAGTGGTGTTTCATGTATAGATACCTTATAGATTTTTTTACAATTAGCCAAAAAGCAGAAGAAAATGTAATTTTTTGTTCTCTTTTTTGACAAACAAATGTGAATAACTTTAAAACAAAAAATGATAGCATGGTACTGTGAGCATGAAATATGTTCAACACAAAAATATCTACAAAATGAGTGGTGTTTCAGTTATAGATACCTTTTAGTTTTTTTTATAATTAGCAAAAAACAGCATAAAATTCAATTTTATTTTCCCTTTTTTGACAAACAAATGGGAATAACTTTAAAATGAAAAGGGTAGCATAGTACTGTGAGCATGACATTTGTTCAGCAAGAAGTTTTCAACCAAATGAGTGGTGTTTCATTTAATAGCAACCACTATGCTAGGCAGACATACTCTAGGAAAGTTAACCAAAACTCTCAAACATTATAATTTAAAATAAAGATAAACAGTCAAAACCAAATGTTCCTGCACTGAAAGAAAGCCCCCCTATTGTATAAATGAAATATACAATGGTGAGCTGTCAGATAAATGATTTATCTACACTTGTGCTGTTTGACCTTGGACACCTCGCTCATGGCTTACGCCACTAGTGAGGTTACCCAAGGTCAAACAGCACTTGTGTAGATAAATCATTTATCAGACAGCTCGCCATTGTATATCCTATATATATATATATATATATATATATATATATATATATATATATATGTGTGTATATATATCCTTTGCAAAAAACTATGTTAATACAGACAGGATGAGAAATGGAAAAAACATTAGGAATTTAGATCTCCAGAGTATTGGAATATCAGTGGTGGGATCTTAGTTGGTGTTGTCAAACCTAATGCCCACCCCCAAGCCCATAGCCTCCTGTCCAAAGCACAAGATACAGCTCCAACCTAGTGCCTCATAGTGATACAGTATGGACAACATAATCTGTCAGAGCTTTCTTTACATAGGGCTCTGCATGAAGACATCACATTTGACCACATCTGATCCAGGGTAGAGGTTTGCATTATTTTATTTTTATTTTTTATTTATTTATTGAAGTCTTGGAATTATAACCCTTTGAGTCAAAAACTCTTTTGCAAAGGCTCCTTGAGCTCCCAATAGCTTTTTGCAATCATCTCATACTATAATTATATACATTTCAACAGTAACACTATATAATTTCTAAACAAAGGGATACCAATACCAGTTGCATTTCCACATAATGATCTGCATATATTTTTATACCAGCAGATATGCAAGGGAGGAAAAAGACAGAAACAGCAAGGGAAGACTGAGACAGTGAAAGGCAAAGAATTGCAAGACTGTTGGGGTGATCAAATCCTAGGTCTCACAGGAAAATGTGGTTAAGCAACCAGACAGACAAGAGACAGGAAAGGAAAGAACAGAACAGATTCCTGCATTCATACTCTCCATAACAACTGGGACAGGGTCCTATTCAACCCTGTCCCATACACCCCTCTCCTTAAGAGGGAACCTGTTTAATCAAATAGGTTTCCAAAACATTCCATTAATTCTCTAACATTAGCTTCTAACTTTCAGAAGTTAAGCACATGTGCAGCATCCTTTTTTTCTACAACAGTACAGCAAACAGTAGAGTTTAAACTCATACATTTGTTTTTTAACCCTCAAAACCCTCAATTCCTGATCCATACCTTGACAGAAAATCCGCATTGCTATTCTTTTTACCAGATTTGTATATCACCTTGAATTTAAATGGCTGTAGTGCCAGGTATCACCTTGTGATTCTGGAATGTTTATCTTTCATTTGGTTAAGTAAACCAAGAGGATTGTGATCTGTTATAAGTACAAAGTCATTTCCTAGCAAATAAAACTTAAGGGACTCCATGGCCCACTTAGCTGCTAAACATTCCTTTTCAATGGTGGAGTACCTTTTCTCTCTGTCATGCAACTTCCTACTTATGTACAGAATAGGATGTTCCTTTCCATCTATATTTTGACTCAGGACTGCACCTAGGCCTACCTCTGAGGCATCTGTTTGTAACAAAAATGGTTTCCCAAAGTCTGGGCTTCTTAAAACACGGGCTGAATATGATGCAGCCTTAATGGCTTGAAAAGCTTCATCGCACTCTGGAGTCCATTTCACATTATTTGGGAATCATTTCTTTGTGAGTTCAGAGAGGGGAGTAGCTAACTCTGCAAAGTTGGGAACAAATCTCTAATAATAACCAGCCAGCCCTAAAAATGACCTAACATGTTTCTTGGTTTTAGGGACAGGGCTGTTAGCTGCAGCTTCTATCTTGGAAACCTCTGGTTGGACTTCTCCATTTCCCAAAACATAGCCCAAATATCTGTGTAACCCCTGGGTGGTGCTATCCCCAGTGTTACACCCCTGCCTACTACTTACAAGCTAAGCCGAGGGGTTTGGGTTCATTAACTGATAACCATATTGAGGCATTAAGGAGAATGAGGCAGGAATCGGGGTTGAGGAACAGTGGGCAGTATTTAAAATGGGGATTACAAGAGCAACAGAATTATGCATTAAGCAGGTTAGCAAGAGGAAAAGGAAGAGGAGACCATTATGGTTTTCCAAAGAGGTAGCAAAGAAAGTGAAAGCCAAAAAGATTGCATTCAGGTAATACAAAAGCCACAGGCAGAAGGGATAGGAAGAAGTACCAGGAGAAGCAAAGGGAGGCAGGGAGGTCGGTGAGGGACGCAAAGCTCAGACAGAAGAACACATTGCAAAATCAGTTGGTAGAGGGACAAAACCTTTTACAGGTACATAAGTGAAAAAAGAAAAGACAAAGGGAGGGATAGTGAGACTGAAGGGGAGGATGGGGCGACGTGGAGGATGACAATAGTAAAGCTGACATATTGAACAGGTATTTCTGTTCAGTCTTTACTGAGGAAGAGGAGAGTAATGGGTCTGAAGGGAGTATAAGGGGTGAGAATGGTGCAGAAATGGACACAAGTCCCTTTACACGAGAAAGGGTCCTGAAGGAACTGGAAGTAATAAGAGTTGATAAAGCAATGGGGCCAGATGGGGTGCACCCCAGGGTCCTTAAAGAACTAAGAGAGGTGGTGGATGAACATCTGGCTATCCTGTTTAGCCGATCACTGGAAACAGGGGAGGTACCCAAAGATTGAAGGACAGCAGATGTAGTCCCCTTATACAAAAGTGGGAACAAAGAGGAAGCGGGGAACTACAGACCAGTCAGCCTCACCTCGGAAGTGGGGAAGATCATGGAAGCACTACTGAAGGAGAGATTGGTGGAACATCTGGTTGTCAATGGACTACAGGACCCAAGGCAGCATGGTTTCACCAGGGGAGTCCATGTCAGACCAACCTCATTGAATTTTTGACTGGGTGACTAGGGAGGTGGATCAGGGAGGGCAGGAACATGGCCCATCTGGACTTCAGCAAGGCCTTTGACATTGTGCCACATAGAAGACTATTACACAAACTGGGGAATATGGGTGTGGGCAGGACAGTAGTGTGGTGGGTAGGTAACTGGCTGGGCGGCAGGACACAGAGGGTGGTGGTAAATGGCTGTCACTCCACAGAGGGAGAGTGACCAATGGGGTACCACAGGGATCAGTGCTGGGACCGGTCCTATTCAACATCTTCATCAGTGACATTGCGCAGGACCTAGAAGGCAGAATTTCACTGTTCGCTGATGACACAAAGCTCTGTAACAGAGTAGACACACCAGAGGGTGTAGACAGAATGAGAAGGGACCTGCAGAAACTTGAAGAATGGTCAGGGATTTGGCAGTTGAAATTCAGTGCAAAGAAGTGCAAGATAATGCATATGGGGCACAAAAACCCTGGCACAATTTATCAGTTGGGGGGTGAGGATATAGCATGCACCAAGCAGGAAAGAAATCTTGGGGTTATGATCTCTGATGACCTCAAGGTAGGGAAACAGTGTGACAAGGCAGCAGGTAAAGCAAATAGGATGCTGGGATGCATAGGCAGGGGCATAATTCCACTATACAAGACACTAGTGAGGTCCCACCTGGAGTACAGTGTATAGTTCTGGAGATCTTACCTACGTAAGGACATAGACAGAGTAGAGAAGATTCAGAGGAGGGCAACAAAGATGGTGCATGGATTGTATCACAAGTCCTATGAGGACAGGTTGAAGGAATTGAACATGTACTCCCTGGAGGGGAGGAGGGAGAGAAGGGATATGATAGAGACATACAAGTATCTTACAGGGAGAAACAGGGTGCAGGAATACACTATTTTTAAGCGAAAAAGATGTTCCAGGACTAGAGGGCATGGGATGAAGTTGGAGGGAGGACAAGTCAGAGGAAACGTGAGGAAGAATTTCTTCACAGAACGGTTGGTGGACAAGTGGAACACCCTGCCAGAGGAAGTGGTGGGGGCTGAAACAATCACGGGATTTAAGAATGCATGGGATAGACATAAAGGAATTCTGGAGGCCAGGGGTAAGGGGCAACACACTTCTAGGAAAACATAAACTGAACTTACAGGCTCAAATGGGCAGACTGGGTGGGCCATAGGCCTTTATCTGCCAACACTGTCTATGTATCTATGTAACCCTTGCGCAGTGCCTCCACTCAGGGTGCTTTACATGGATAAGGTGGTAATGGGTGTAGCCCCCTGAGGTGCTACACCACCCATGATGACCATTTATCTTCACCAGACATGCCCAATAAACACATACCTGCATTTCAACATTTTGATTTAAAGGCTCTCTCTAATAATATTCTCACACCATATATTTCAACAACAAATAACAAGAGATTTATTTAGGAGGTATAAGAGTTAGAAAGGGGAAATAGGAGGGAAGTTATGCAGATCTCTGTTTACAAAATATACAAGGTTGACTTAGGTTTTGCTGGTGAATCCTCCAGCTGGGCGGCTACATACTAATAGGCAGAAAGCAATCACAGTTTACCATATGACTTATGATACCCAGAGCCCTGGCTATCTAGCTGCTGACAAATCAGATGGCACATAATAATTATCGTATTACCCACACTGGTACCAGTCCCAGAACCATACGGAACCCCACAATCTCATATCATACTGGAATAAACAGATACCACAGTCCTAGATGTTGCAGGCCTGGTGGATGTTGCAGCTGGTTGAGTTGGCCAGCTATAGATTTGAGGGAGGGTCAACTTGGAAACAGATTCTTGCAAAGCTTCATGTAACCCCCCTACAAATGGGGGTTCCCAAAAAGTCTTCCATGAGCTAGCCCAAATGCTTGCTGCCAGGTTGGTGTTCGGCGCTATAGCCATTTAAGTATATTGCCAGTGAGTGCCTGTGTGGCCTCCATGTACTTTAAGAGCTGCTAGTTGCAGTGCTCATTAATCTGAAAAGGGGGGCAGAGTGTTGGCATGCTCAAGTCTTGCCCGGGGCTGCTGGAAAATAGCTCAGTTTTTGCCATCGCTAATTGTGCAGAGGGAGCTCTGCTGAAGGATGCCACTATTTGCTGAAAGTAATTTAGAGTAATAATGATAATGTAGTTTGTTCTAACCTGCCTTCTTTGCAGCAAAGACTGTTTTGATTATCTCCTCATTTTGGTCCCGAACTGCCGAATAGGACCAATCAGTAATGGGGGACTCTAAAATGGAGCCTGCTCCTAGGGGCTGTATGGATCCAAAGCTGGGGGGATTGTAGTTTTGGACTGTTGGCACCCTTAAGCAACTAAAGAGGGAGCTCTTGTTGTGATTGACAGCTGTACTGACCAACTGAACCTTTTGGATCTGAGGGGAAACTCCCCCGAGCTGTCTGCTGTGTAGCCAGATCTGAGTGGGAAGCTGAGGGAGAAGCAGCTTGCATAGCCCGAGCAGGTATCTGCGTAGTTTCGAGCAGGAGAGCTGTGGGAAGGACTGATTTCTGGCCTGTGTGCCTGTTTACTGCTCTGAGAGGGAGAGAATAGAATACTAATGCTGGATGCGCAAGGTGATGGAAAATTACCAGAAGGATTGTTGGTCAAGCCCAGCATCTTGCCTGCTCATGCTCATGCCTATGCACAACAGGTGATGGTCCAGATTCACAATGTGTCAGAGCAGGAGATTCGGGTGAACAGAGGCTGCACCCTAGCTATGGTACACTTCACAGACAATGCAGTGTTGCCCAGTAACAAGCACCCTGGTGCAACTGATAGAGTGACTCCTGACTTGTTTGACTTTGGTGACTTCCCATTGCCAGCTGAATGGAATACTAGAATCAGCAAGAAACTTTCCCAGAGAGACCAAGTGTTTTCATTGAAGGAATGGGACATGGGATGTGTCCAGGGTGAGGAGCATCACATATGCCTGCACGATGAACGGCCGTTTCGTGAGCGGTCTCGGCACTTAGCTCCAGCAGACACAGATGATGTGAGAAGACACCTGCAGGAAATGCTTGTGGCTGGTGTGATACAAGAATCCAGGAGCCCTTATGCTTCACCCATTGTGGTTGTGTGTAAGAAGAATGGGTCAGTGAGAATGTGTGTGTATTATCGAAACCTGAACCGGCAGACCATCCCTGATCAATACACCATGCCCCATATACAAGATGCTCTGGACTGTTTGAATGGGAGCAAATGGTTCTTAGTGTTGGATCTTCGCAGTGGGTACTACCAGATGCCCATGGCCCCGGAAGACCATGAGAAAACAGCCTTCATCTGTCCATTGGGGTTCTATGAGTTTTTGAGGATGCCACAAGGGATATCGGGTGCCCCAGCCACTTTTCAGCGATTGATGGAACGTGCGGTAGGGGATATGAATTTGTTGGAATGCCTGGTGTACTTGGACGATGTCATTGTGTTTGGAAGTTCATTGGAGGAGCATGAGAGTTGACTATTTAAAGTATTAAACCGACTGGAGGATTTCGGGCTCAAGCTGTCCATCAACAAGTGCCAGTTTTTTTAGACCTCCGTGAAGTATGTGGGGCACATAGTATCTACCCTGGGGGATAGAGACTGATCCCAGTAAAGCTGAGGCCTTGACCACCTGGCCCCAGTCCCACAATCTGAAAGAATTACAGCGCTTCCTGGGGTTCTGTGGCTACTATCACAGGTTCATAAAAGACTATTCTAAGGTGATTAGCCCACCCTGAATCTTACCCAGGGTTACCCTCCCACAAATTGTAAATACAAGAAAGGGGCCACCTCAGGAACAGAAAGAGTATACCTCCACCCAGGTGAAATTTTCAGGTCTCGCTGGATGCCTGACTGTGAAGCAGCTTTCCATGAAATCATATACCAGCTCACCCATGCCCACATTCTCGCCTATGCTGATCCTACCAAACCCTATGTGCTGCATACCGACGCTAGTCTACAAGGTTTGGGAGCTGTGCTGTATCAAGACCATGAGGATGGTTTGAGACCTGTGGCCTTCGCTAGTAGGAGTCTGACCCCATCAGAGCGAAACTACCCTGTGCATAAGTTGGAATTCCTGGTGTTAAAGTGGGCCATCATTGACCAGTTCCATGAATACCTATATGGGGCAAAGATACTGGTGAAGACTGACAATAACCCGTTGACCTATGTGAGACTTCAGCTTAGTTAGACGCCACAGGGCATCGGTGGCTTTCTGCATTGTCTACCTATGATTATGCTGTTGAATACAGATCAGGCCTGAATCACATCGATGCTGACGTCCTGTCCCGAAGGCCCACTTCCAAAAGTGACTGGCTCAGGCTGTCTGAACCTGACAATTGAGCACTGTGCCAAAAGTTTGATAAAGATGAACAGATGTCTGCAGACACAGTGGACTGCTTAGTAGATTGCTTGGGCCCCTCTGATACATGCATACCAGCTGCGTACTGTCACTTCTCCGCTCTAGATATTAGTGCACTACCTCAATTTAATAATGACAGCATTCAGTGGGCTCAATCCCAAGATCCTATGCTTCAGCCAGCCCTTGATGTCCTCCATGCAGGGAAAGATGTGTCCAACATGCGTTCCTCTGATTTGCAAACTGATTTATTGTTTAAAGAAGGCCCCAAGTTGAAGCTGATTAATCAGTTGTTGTATAGAGAGACAGTAGATCGGGGTGGTCAAGTAGACAAACAGCAACTGGTTCTGCCCACAGCCTTCAGAGGTTTGGTTCTGAGGTCCCTCCACAATCATATGGGCCACCTCGGTATCAACCAAACCCATGATCTAGTACGATCTCTATTTTATTGGCCCAAGATGGGAGCCAATGTGGAGCACCATGTAAGGACTTGCAGTCGCTGCTTGCAGAGAAAGGCCTTGCCCACAGACGGATGCCCCTCTTGTTAACATTACTACCAGCACCCCAATGGAACTAATCTGCATAGACTTTTTGAGTTTGGAGCCTGACCAGCGAAGCATTGGTAATGTGTTAGTGATTACGGATCATTTCACACGGTATGCACAAGTGTTCCCCACCAAAGATCAAAAGGCATCCACCACGGCCAAGGTGCTAGTGGAGAATTTCTTTGTTCACTATGGAGCCCCCCAACAAATTCATTCTGATCAAGGTAGAGACTTTGAGAGTCGCTTAATCAAAGAAATGTTTTCTCTATGGGTGGGTGCGAAAGTCAAGAACCACTCCTTATCACCCGCATGGGGACCCCCAACCAGAATGCTTTAATCGCACCCTGCTAGACATGCTAGGCACCCTGCACCCAAAAGACAAGCATAAATGGAGCCAGCAGATTAGCACCTTGGTACACGTCTATAGTTGCACAAAAAATGATGCTACCGGGTTCTCTCCCTACCGCCTCATGTTCGGGAGAGAGGCTCGGCTGCCAGTTGATGTTTCTTTCGGGGTCTCTCCAGATGGAGTCTGAGCTGAAAATTATCTACAGTATGTGCAAAAACTGAAAGCTCAATTGAATCATGCATACCAACTGGCCAAGACAATGACTGCCAAGAGAAACTTAGCCAATAAAGAGAGACATGATAAAAGAGTAAAGGCCCAAGAGCTTCGAACTGGAGACCATGTGTTGTTGCGGAATTTCGGACTGCATGGTAAACGTAAAATTGCTGACCGATGGCACCATCTTCCCCATATAGTAGGAGGCAAGTGGGATGATTTATCTGTGTACAAAGTACGGCCTGAAAACAACTCAAAAGCTGTCAAGACCATGCACCGTAACCATTTACTGCCTACTGGCCAAGTCGTGGTTGAAGCTGAACCCCTGAGGTTGTTCCCCTTGGACCAGTGACTTGTGCTGCTGCAAAACAAAGACAGAGTCAATCTACCCCAGTGGCCACAGACTTAAGGTTTTCTCCACAGTTCTCCACAGCAAGCCCAGAATGGTAATGACTGTCAGTCCACTTCTGATGAGAGTGAGTGCAACTATGCTTATTACCCCTCTTACGAAATGAGTCAGCAGTTCCAAGGTAACCCCATGATCAAATGTAGGCATGAAGTTGGGCCTTCTGGACTGCCTAACCCCTCAGCTTCATCCTTGGAGCCAATGCACCCTGAAAGTGAAATGCAAAGTGTCATGTCTGACAATATTGAGTCACTCTGTATGGTGGAATTGTATGATTTGCCTGAGGAAGGAGCCAATGATGTGAGTCATTCTGGTGACATGCCAGAACCCGAAGAATACTTTGAGTGTGATGATAATTCCCTTCCGGTGCCAGAGTGCCTTCCAAGTGAGCAAAGTGTCGTAGAAACAGAACTTACAGAGCCAGGGGCTGATGGTGCTCCAAGTTCGAACCTTCCTACCCAGGCAGAGGCCCAACTCACAAGTAATGAAAGCCCCAAGGCTTAGGTAGAAAGTACAGAGACTGTGGTATTTCCCCCCAGAAAGACTGACCAAGCTGTCAAGCTTGTGGTGCGCTTTAGTTATGATTCCCCTGGGAGGCCAGTGAATTTGCCCCTCAATGTGGTCCACAAGGGGCTTTATGTTTCCTAGAGCTCACTGCCCAAACTGAGTCTAAGTAACAATTCCCAGTTGATTGTCCTGCCCTCTAGGTATGGTGCCCCTGCCCCGTCTAACCCCAGGTTAGCTGATAGGGAAGGGCCCCCTCTCACATTGTTCAATGTACAGGAAGTTATTACCTGAATTCAGTACAGTAATGTGTAAAATATATGTGTGAAATATGCCTAATGTAATTTAGAATAGACATTGTTCTGTGAAATGCAGTGAATGTGTATAGTAAAGGTTGAACATGTTGACTGATGCCTTAGAAGCTATAGGCTTAGCCTGCTAATGGTATAGATGTACAGTATAAATTGCAATTGTCATTATTGTGATGGTACCCACTTGACACGGATGCCAAGTTTTCTCAAGGCAGGGAAGGGTGTAACCCACCTACAAATGGGGGTTCCCGAAAAGTCTTCCATGAGCTAGCCCAAATGCTCGCTGCCTGGTTGGTGTTCGGCTCTATAGCCATTTAAATGTATTGCCAGTGAGTGCCTGTGTGGCCTCCGTGTACTGTTGCTTTAAGAGCTGCTGGTTGCAGTGATAATTAATCTGAAAGGGGGACAGCGTGTTGGCATGCTCGAGTCCCGCCTGGGCTGCTGGAAAATAGCTCCGTTTTTGCCATCGCTAATTGTGCAGCGGGAGCTCTGCTGAAGGATGTAACTATTTGCTGAAAGTAATTTAGAGTAATAATGATAATGTTGTTTGTTCTAACCTGCCTTCTTTGCAGCAAAGACTGTTTTGATTATCTCCTCCATTTTGGTCTCGAACTGCTGAATTGGACCAATCAGTAAGGGGGGACTCTAAAATGGAGTCTGCTCCTAGGGGCTGTATGGACCCAAAGCTGTGGGGATTGTAGTTTTGGACTGTTGGCGCCCTTAAGCAACTAAAGGGGGAGCTCTTGTTGTGATTGACAGCTGTACCGACCAACCGAACCTTTTGGATCTGAGGGAAAAATCCCGAGCTGTCTGCTGGCTAGCCAGATCTGAGTGGGAAGCTGAGGGAGAAGCAGCTTGCATAGCCCGAGCAGGTATCTGTGTCATTTTGAGCGGGAGAGCTGTGGGAAGGCCTGATTTCTACCCTGCATGCCTGTCTACTGCTCTGAGAGGGAGAGAAATGGAAAGTGTCATTATCGGACTAAATCAGAGTTCGGTGTGAACCAAGTAGCTACTAATGGGGGATCAGGCTTTACCAGAGGAGGACCGAAGATTGTGCTGAATGCGATCGGCTTGCCAGAAATTCTGTTTTCCTTCAAAACTCCTGTGTGGCGCACAGAACTTAGTGATTGAGACCAGGGAGTGCTGTGCCTGGTTCAGTAAGTTTTCCCTTGCATATAAATGTGCTGTGTACCAAGTGGGGGTTGCGATCTGGTTCCCCACATTGCGAACTGTGTTCTGCTAGCTGGAAGTTGTTTCCAGCACAAATGGACTGAATCCGCCGTTAGCTCCAGTGGCTGGACCTTGCCACGAGGGCCCCGCCATCCTACCCAGCTGCACAGAGAAGGGCCATCGATGAGAGACCTGCCCGGGGATCATCCCCCTGCTCCACACCTGAACAGGAACGATGCCGAGGTGAATCATGTGGGCCCCGCTTCTCCTGGCACTCTAGAGAGATTATCTGCTGTCTCAATTTTCATCCATCCTGTGTCCAGCCTTGGGTATCGTGAGTAACCACCAGGGTAGCTCCCTGCAGCTACATTTTAATCTAAGTGTGTCATCTGATTGCTGTGTTGTTTCTTTCTTTCACAAACTGAGCCATCTGGCTCCAGATTACAAATAGTGTGTTGTGCAAGTTGTTTTTTCCATCTCAGGGCCCTGAACAGCTGCAACGCTGGCCTACCCCGGGCAACGGTCCTGGCTAGCCTACCTTTCCTTTCACCTGGGTACCCAGAGAGTGTGACTGTGTTTGGGACTCTGATTACACACACAGATGTGTGCTTGATAGAGTATTTAAGCTAATAACCTTTATTACGCCCCTCCCTTGTTATAGCCCCCTGAATAAATCAGATCTACTTTCTTCTGCAATTGCACCAGACTGTGGTTCCAGTTTGTGCTCGAAGTATTGTATTGTTGCCATTTGTTCTGTCTAACTTTGTTTTACAGGGGTTCCCAGGGTCGAACTGGGGAAACCCACCCTGGTGATAAGTGCAAACTGCACGAGTACTTGCAAAGCATATCAGGGGAATTGTGAAAGTAATTATTGTTTATTGTGTAGCCCACTAGCAGGAACAGAGAGGGGTTACAGTGTCCCAGAGGGCTGTGCCCAGGCTAGTTTGACCACTACCAATCCTGACCTCTGGGTGGAGGCACCTGTTTCAGAACTCAGGCTCCTTAACCTGCTGGTAGACAAGCAGGCAGGGGTAGTAGCCCCTGGTGTAGTGCCACCTAGGGGTTACATGCAGATTACTATTTACAACAAAGGCAGGGATTTCCCTGCAATTCTAGCAGAGTCAGCAGGAATTGACCCTGCTGGACACATCAAGCCAGGGATTGCCCTGCACAGTACTGAACGACAGGGATTGTCGAACATTCCAGGACAAGCTACTTGGATTTAACATCCTGAACATTCAGCACAATATTTTGAAAGTCCCAATCCAGAGTACTTAGTAAATGATACTTTTGTGAAGTATTCCATATTTCTTTGACACAAGGTCACATCCAGTACAGTTATATACCAGATAAGCATCCATCCAGCTTAACCAGACAGCGACACTTTTACCAAGCATCCTATATGTAGTTACATGAAGTTACATCCAGTACATTTA
Organism: Neoceratodus forsteri; assembly: GCA_016271365.2. Lineage (NCBI taxonomy): Eukaryota > Metazoa > Chordata > Ceratodontiformes > Ceratodontidae > Neoceratodus > Neoceratodus forsteri. Next base: position 225,064,169 of record CM028138.1, on the reverse strand, counting down.
CATAACAACAACAGAACTCATTGGCAAAGTCCCATCCAGTATGTCTAGACATGTTACACTTATGGCAAGTGCTCACAGACGACATCCGGGTAAGACAACAGTAATATTCTCTTCAGAATAACAAACACAGTATGCTCTAGGGCCTCCTGTCCCATAAAGTGGCAAACGCGGCTTGGCAGACAGCTCCACAGAAGCAGGACTCTAACCCACAGCTACGATAACTTGCAACACATTTATATGATTTACTAGCCAGGCATCTTGCTGCACCTGCAATTTAGCCATTTGGGCCACAGACAAGATGCATCCATATTAACTTTTACTAGACAGTCTCTGATGGGGTTAGTAGCCCAGATTGACAACTTCAATATTTCAGAATCAACAGAACACATCTGCTAGACTTCCGGTTCTGCCTCTAAAGTCGATGGTAGTATAGGGAGACTGCTCTGTTCCCACGCTCTGGATTAACCCCTCCATCTTCACATACTGTTAAGACAGAATATTCAAAAAAGATGAATAAGAGGGGAAAAAAAGCCGCCGAGCCAGTGAAGTCAAGAAAAGCAGAGGAGGCGAGAGTAGATGCTGAGAGAATGGACTCCAAAATGTCGGAGTTGGATGCCGCACAGTCCCAACAAGGCAGCTCGCCATCTAAGTCAGGTGGAATGACCTACCAAACGCCGAAAGCTAAAAACAAAAAAATAAAGCTGGACACTATATATCATGAGTTATGTGCATTTAGGGCAGACATAAAACAATTATATAGTGAAATCAGGAGAGATGTAACCTTGCAGGAACAGTGTGCAGATGACTCCGAGCACCAGATAACTGCTACGGAAAACAGGGTTGACGACCTTGAAATTCACCAGCAGCAAATGCAAGAACAACAGGAGAGCATGGTAGCCCATCAAGAAGATGCAGAAAATCAAGTGAGGTGGAAAAATATTCACCTATATTGTATTCTGGAGGGTGCTGAGGGGCCGAAAATATCAGACTTTGTTGCCAACCTGCTTAAAAAGGCACTAGACCTCCCGGAGTATTTCCCTCTGAACCTTGAACGGGTTCATAGAGCCCTAGCACCAAAACCCTCCTCCTCAAATGCCAGCCCATGCTCGATCATAGCACATTTTAATAGTTATACCACGAAAGAATATATTTTAACTCATTTCCTCCACAGGAGCTCTCTGAAGTTGTACCAGTTGTCTCCTGTATACTGTTAATAGTAAATCCTGGGCCTTTCTAAGCAAAATCAAGCTATAGTCAGCATGTCACAAACAAATCCTAATAGCTCAAGAACCATAAGTGCTAGACACAAAGTATGAGCAGCAAAGTTATTCAGCACAAAATTACCTTTCCAGTGGTGGTATGCAAAGAATAATACGTAATTTGGTTTTTTTTCTATGCTGGTTGAAACAGCAAAAAAAATGTTTTTCACTAAAACAGGCAACGTAAGCCATACACACCATACCATAAACAAATACGAATAACTCCTGAAGTATACATGATATACACAGAATATCAGTGGCAAAGTTGTTCAGCACAAAATTACCTTTCCAACAGTGCTATGCAGTCAAATACATATTATATTCTGTTACATTATATATTAAAATATATAAGTGACTTCTCCAGACATTGCCAGGGCACACAGGAAGGCAGTAGCTGACTTCTGTAGGTGTCCTCAGGACACACCAGTGTATTTTACTGATGCCTACAGGCATCTACTAGGAGACAATGAGTTAACTACAGCATGGCACAAGCAGAAGATTTACCATGCTCAGTCCAGAGTTTACATAGATCACGACTACTAGCCCCCAGTGATGAGGCAGTGCAGGGCCTTCCTTCCTCTACTTCCAGCACTGAAATTGAGAGGGATCAAGTTTAACACACCCTACCCTGCAAGGCTGGTCATGTTCCTGGCAGAGGAGAAGCAGGAGTTTACCTCAGTGGAGGAAGCTCGAGAAGCTTTGATGGCTCAGCGCATTCAGTTCCAGGAAAAAGTAAGATCCTCTAATCTACCCTTACCTCAGCCACCGCACTGGCAGACTGTGACAGCTGCAAAATGCAGCCTGGAAAAGAAGGAGAACAACTCTAACATTTCAGACCCTATACAACGTCTAGCTGAGTTCAGGCAAGATGCAAACGCAGTCATAGATACCTGGAAAAGAAAATCATCTTTATGCCTGTTTTTCTTACTCTCTCTCTGCGATTATCTACTCACTTCTGTTGATGAGGTATACTGTTGGGGGTGGGAGGGAGGAGGAGAGGCCATTCTCTCTCTCTCTCTCTCTCTTTTCCAGGCAAGGTCGCACGGTGAGACTCGACTCTAGGTCAATACAAATAATCATTTTCAGGCCCTCTATAATTAGGCAAGTCTTGATCATCTGTCGTAGCCCTCACCTGAGGCTCTAATTCTGAATGGGGCTCTCCCCCACCCCACCCCCACAAAGACACCGCTGTAGTGAACTCATGCAGCTTGGCCCTAACTTGGGAGGCAGACGTTGGATCCTGGAACACTCAGACTGCATAGCATTACAGTCTGAAATTTATCATGCAGCATTTCAGTTCTGCTTACTATAAAATGCCCCCTTTTTTCCCCCTTCTTCTCTGGTGTTACCATGTTAGATGACCTCATGGCTGAGCAGGTGCCATATCAGGCTAAAGGGGGTCAGAGACTTTTATTTATGAATTTGGGATCCTCTACTATGGAACGGCTCATAGTTAGATGAGGGGCTTTAGCTAGTTAAATAAAATTCTCCGAATTAAGTATGGGCATTGATCTTATACAATGTTTACTTTCACTGGCTCAATTTAAAGTCCTTGAAATAGTATCAGAGTGCAGGGAAAACTCTGAATTTCTATGGATACCAACACAACTAGACATTATGGGGCGTTTTTATCCCCACTGACACTCATCTGGACTGTGTAGTACGGTACGGGCTGCATGCCCATTGTCTCATGCTGTGGACCAATGGGCGTACAGCCCTACATTATGGAGTCAGTCGGAAGGAGGAGGGGCGGAAAGAGGGTGGGGAGCTGCCGCCCACCGCTGACTGGGGAGGAGCGGGGCGGCGGGGGTCAGTTGGTGGGTGGTGAGGGGAGTACCGCTGTACCACCAGGGTTGGATTACTTTGTCATGAGAGATTACTGATGCCCACGATTAGGCTGCAAGTGGTCCACTGGATCACCAGGGATATAGGACGATTATAATTTTCTACATATGTCCGCAATTGGGCTGCAAGCAGTCCACTGGACCACCAGGGATATGGGACTATTATTTCTCTACATATGCCCACAATCAGGCATGGGGGGGGCGCCACCACGAAGGTGCAGCCGGAGCTCGGGTGGCTACCCACAGGTGGCAGCTGCCTTGTTGCACCCTGCAATATGGCAGCTCACCTGTGGGTGGCCAGCTGTTGCTCCTTTTTTTTTTGGCTCACCTGTGTGCAGCGCAGGTAGGGGTTGTGCATGCATGGGCTCAGCACATCCTGGGCTGAATATCGGGATGTGCGGAGCATGCATGGGCACGCCCCCCCCCACCTGTGCCACATACATTACTGATGCGCTACAGAGCATTGGGATTTGTTCCAGGCTCAATTCCCCTTTGACTATCACACCGGGACACATCAGTGGGTTGCGCATGGTGTAACTGTGTTGCGCCATGTGCAACCCTTTTGAGTATCCCACCCCTGGAGTCTATTAGGGACATTTCTACAGAAACCTCTATACTTTCGGATCATACGCCAATCTTTTGAAAAATTAGATGTTGCAAAGCATAGAAAACAGGTGTTCTGGAGGCTGAATTTGTTGTGCCTTCAAGACCAGCAGTTTTTACGATTGATTAAAGAACAAATTCCAGGTATCCTTGCAGAAAATCATTCCCTCGCGACATCAGCTGTTATGATATGGGATACCTTCAAAATGGTATTGAGAGGGGAAATAATTCACTACTCCACCCATAGAAAGAAAAGAAGGGAAGCTCTGGAAAAAGAACTCCGGGGAACTATGCCAGAGTTGCAAAAATGACTACATTAGGGGGATGCATCAATAAAATCCCAGTTGCAAACTACCAAACAGAAGCTCCAGAAACTCACAGATCAGAGAATAGAACAACAGCTTTTCTATTTGAAGCTTAAAACACGCGAGGGGGCAGCTAAAGGAGCTAGGAACTTAGCTAGGTGACTGAGGGGGGCAAAATATCAGACAATGGTCACCAAAATGCTAGATCTGGAGACTAAACGTCTCCTAACATATCTAACGGCCATTAGAAATATCATGGCAAAATACTATCAAAATCTGTATTCGGAACAAATACATCCTACTCCCCAGCAGATAGATACATATCTTTAGACCTCTCCACTCTCCCATCTTACCCGGCAACAAGCTGAGGACCTGATCCGTCCCATTTCAAGGGAAGAAATTGAAATCATCCTTAAACAAACTAGAACTCAAAAGGCTCCACGCCCAGATGGCTATCCCAATGAGTTTTATAGGAAATTCCAAAAATCTTTGATTCCCGTGGTTTAGGATGGGGGCCCCCCACCCCATCTTGGAGATATGCCAAGATAGCAGCAATTCTTAAACCAGGAAAAGACCCCACCCTGCTGCACTCCTACCGCCCCATTTCGAAACTTAATTGTGACAATAAACTGTTTACTTCAATATTGGCCCATAGGGTTAATGCTTTCCTACCCCAGCTGATAGATCAGGACCAAGTGGGATTTGTCACAAAGCGTCAGGCCCATGACACCATCCATCAAGTTTTACTACTCATGGAGTATGCTGTAAAGAGACAGATCCCATTAAGCCTCCTGGGACTGGATGCCGAGAAGGCATTTGATAGGGTGAACTGGTCCTTTCTATGGGCTACATTGCATCGATTTGCTTTCCCAGAAAAATTTATCTTTCAGATCCAGGCTTTATACCACTCTCCGATAGCTTATCTTAAATTGGATGGGGCCCTTTCTTCTCCCTTTGCTTTGTTTAGAGGTACCAGACAGGGCTGCCCCCTCTCCCCTTTATTATTCACTTTTTATTTAGAACCTTTAGCAGCCCATATTAGGGCTCAGGCCAGGACTGAAGGAATACCCTTAGGGGGTAGACCAAATAAAATCACTCTTTTTGCAGATGATGTCCTTTTCACCTTGACCTCTCCAGAGACATTGGTCCCAGGGGGTTGGGAGCAACTTAGTATATTTAGTGAGCTTTCGGGGTATAAAATAAATAGTTCAAAAACTGAAGTACTCAAATTTTCATTCAACCCCTCTCGACAACTGAAAAATGAATTTCCATTCCACTGGACTAGTCGAAATGTGATACCTGGGCATTAAAATCCCTTCTAACCTAATACACCTGGAGTTGGTAAACCTGGAACTGATCACTCAACAGATCACCAGAGACCTATCTAAATGGACCCAGTTGTTCCTGGGAATGGTTAATCGAGCGGAGGTCATTCAACAAAATATTCTACCCCGCCTACTTTCTTTTCTCCAAACCTTACCTATAACTCCCTCGGAAGCCTACATTAGATCATAGGATAAATTCACATCTAGGTTTATTTGGGGAGGGAGAACACCTCCAGTGAGGTACAGTCTTCTGCAATTGCCTAGGGTACAGGGAGGTCTCAGTTTACCAGACTGGAGGGAATATGCCTTACCGGCACAGATACGTATAGTACTTATGTACATGTCAAACTAATATAACACACATTGGAAAGACATTGAAGTTATACTTAATGGGTTGGATCCTTTCCACCCTTATATCCTGGGGAACCCTCTGAGATGTTTACCGCTGAAGCATTTCTCGACTTTTACAGGAGCATCCTTTAAGAGTTGGCTCTACCTGATAAGGCATACTTTGTCCCCGTCTGAAGCAAGATTTCTAACAGCTGTGGCCCAAGATGTCACCCTGTGCCCACTTAGTATATTTAGTGAGCTTTCGGGGTATAAAATACTTGATAAGCTAACTAAAACGCTGGGAACAGCACTCCTTACACTATGTTTACCAGTTGATAGGCCCCTTTGGCAGTCATTCCTTTACATATCTGCAAACCACTTATAAACTTTCATCTGAATTTTTTCAAGTGTATACTGAACTTAAGAGAAATTTGATGCTTCTGGTAGAGATACTAACAGGAGTAGCTAGGGCACCATCTGACCTAGTAACTTTGATTACCAGGCACTTAGGAGGTGAGGTTGTAGAACACATCATAAGTAATTTATATAAGGCCATTAGAAATTATAAGGACAACCTGGACTTGAAAAGGCAAAGGTGGGAAAGAGAATTAGCTATTCTAACAGAAGAAGCTACTTGGCAAAAAGCAGCCCTGCCCTATTCTAAAATTACTCCTGCAACTTACTGGAGGGAGTTTGCCTAGAAGTCCAGGATTCATTTTTTCAGGACCGCGGATGTGACTGCAAAAATGGGAGGGCAGGAAAGGGAATATTGTTGGAGGAATTGTGGACATGCTTCAGCAGGTAATGAGCATATATTCTGGTCATGTCCTCTCCTTTCAGGATATTGAGGGGAGATTACAGTGGAGATCTCGAAAACCTTTGATGTGTCCGATTGGTTGACACCCACTTTTGTCTTGACAGCAACACCTCCTGAAGGGTTAAAAATGAACTGTATGTATTATAAAGTGCTAGTACTTTTAATTTTAATAGCCAAAAAATAATTACTAGATCCTGGCTTACCGATAAAATTCCAAAGAAAGAACACTGGAGGAACTTAACTTATGAAACATAATTTGGAACATTCCTCAGCAAAAATGAATAACCGACTAAACAGTTTCAGTACTAGATAGGGGAAATGGGTTTCCTATCGATTAGAGCATTAGCAGGACTTTGTCCCATCATTAGAGTCTATACAGTCAAGAAGCTAATGAGACTGCTCTGCCATTGGATTTGCATATGGCAGGGAATGTTAGAGCAGAGAGTGACTCTAGACTGGAATAAGAACGCAATATAGTGTATGGTGGAATGTGGTTGTGTATGGAAATCCATACACCGCAAAAAGTTGTTCTGCTGTAGTAGTTACATCCTCACTAACGCAGAATGACTTTTCATTCTGCATTAGTGAGGATGTCATAATACAAGGGGCTACAGCAGACATCCTGATTCATCCCTTGCTGTGTGAGAGGGGCGTGCGAGTATGCTGGGCAGCGGCAGTTGTGAATCGACGGCCTCGGCAAAACCGAGTGAAAATACGGAAAAGTGAGTCTCTTTTTATCTTTTTTTTTGGGCACCATACACTATAAAGAACAGTTTATGGTTACCCATACACTACAGGCTATTCTTTCACCTCATAGATACAATGCCGACTTAGAGACCTCTCGAGCTTCGCTCTCAAGGTCATCAGTCAGCATTGTATCCACTCAGTGGAAGAACAGCCTTGTAGGTATGCGTAACCATACACTATCCTATATTTGGATCTTTATTAGACCAAGACAATTTGGGGAAAATCAATTATTCATTAATCTGTCTCAGTTGTTAGGGTATAAAATCATTGCTTTATCTTTCTCACAATGTATTGTAACCACTGTGCAGGCATCAAGATTGTCATGCTGCAATATTATTGGACTCATATGTTTGTCTTCTCCTGAGTTGTATGATGATTATATGGTTACACACTTATTTTATAAAATTAAAAATGTAAAAAAAAAAAAAAGAACACATCTGCTAGCAGGACTTGAGGCCCCCAAGATTACTTTTAGAGCTTCTCCCTTGCACTGGGGGGTATGAGGGTACTCACTCAGGTCCTCCATGAGTCTCATCTGCAATTGAAGGCTTCCTGAATTCTCTTCAGCTCTCTCACCACTGAGGCATGGCAGATGTGCTTCATTTCCACATCTTTCCCCAACATGGGAGGGAGGGCTAGCCTCTGAAGGACATTTCTGGCAACCTCCAGACTAGCAGTTGCAGAACAACTAAAATTACTTTAACTTTTAAAAATGGATAGAGGAAATAACAAATGCCCCCTGATGACTGGAGAAGCATAGCTAAGTGTCCCAGGCCTAGTGGCATGGCTGGGGCCTGAGCCCCAGCCCCTGTGGGGGGGCTCCCAGCAGGCTAGAGCCTGCTCTCCTTCTCTCACTCTGGCAGATCTGGCAAAATGCTGGCAGACACTGTCTCTTATAGGGCTCCTAGTTCGACTCTTGATTGGCAGCAGAGAGAGGGCGACAGGTCTCTAAATGGCTGAGGGACCTGTCACTCAGAACAGTCAAGGCACAATTGGATTAGAGAATTGGCACATAAAATGATGTCCCTGCAAGTCCCCATGAGCACTTGGGTGGCAACCCATGAGGTGTAGTGAATGTCCCACAAGTCATGGCTTTCTATTCCTGGCTCCCAACTGGCTGTGACTGCTTGCAATGGTTGCTTATCCCACTGTCCCTTATAGCAGATTAGATACAGTCTTGAACAATGTCCTGGTGCAGCCAGAAATAAATCATTTTTGGCGCCAATGCCCCACAGTTCTGCAGCTCAGAGGCTGTACTTGCAGTCACTGCACAGTTGAAGGGTGTGGCTCATTTGATTTCCCAGTTGCTACTGCACATAACAGGCTCCCCCTGCAGCAGCAGACAGGCTGATACACAAGAGTTCCAAGTGCTGGAAAAACATTTATCTTTAATTTACAACACTCTGAAACACTTCTCCCCACATGTACAGTAAATCCCCCCTATGCAGCAACAGTTTATAACATTTAAAACATGTAATTTCTTTATTTTTTGGCAAAAGTCGAACATAGCTACCCTGGAGGCAGCCAGGCAAACAGTTATTAATGATACAGACGACCAGGGCCCTACTCAGGCATACTTGCCCTGACCCCCGGTCTAATGCTTCAAATTTCCATCTGAGTGCCCCCCCCCACAGCAGGCTATCCGTGGTCACCAGGTCCCAATTAGGTGGAAGGGATCCATGGCACAGTCCCCAAGGCGACCACAAAATGAGCGGTTCGATTGAGGGCAAAATTCCAGAGGGGGTATTGCTAAAAACAAAGGGGATAAGGGGGCGTGTGAGGAGGAGGACCATGTAAAAGTATCTATCTTAAACAGATACTTCTGCTCAGTATTTACTGAAGAGAAGGTAGGGCAGGGCTCACAGTTCTGCACCATGGACACAGGGGGAGGGAGGTGTGCATTAGTCCCTTCACAAAAGAAAGGGTCCTACAAGAGCTCAATAAGCTCAGGGTGGACAAGGCAATGGAACCTGATGGCATACATCCCAGTGTACTAAAGGAGCTAAGGGTGGAACTAGCAAAGCCATTATCAGAACTGTTTAGTGAGTCTCTGAGCACAGAAGTCCTAGAAGACTGGAGAAGGGCTTATGTGATCCCGCTCCACAAGAGTGGTAGCAGGGAGAGGCAGGGAACTACAGACCAGTTAGTCTTACCTCAGTAGTGGGAAGATTATGGAGACACTCCTTAAGGAAAGGATAGTGCAACACCTGGAATCCATAGGAGCACAGGATCCAAGACAGCCTGGGTTTACAAAAGGAAGGTCCTGTCAAACTAATCTCATAGATTTCTTTGACTGGGTAACCAGAGTGGTGGACCAAGGGGGAACAGTTGATGTTGCCTACCTTGACTTGAGCAAAGTTTTTGATACTGTTCCACATAGAAGATTGATTAATAAGCTGGGTAGGCTCGGGGTGGGTCAGATATTGGTCAACTGGGTGGCAAACTGGTTGGCGGGCAGAAAACAGAGAGTCGTGGTAAATGGTATACAGTCAGAAGAGATGCAAGTCACAAGTGGGGTACCTCAGGAATCAGTCCTGGGGCCAGTCCTCTTCAATATTTTCATCAGTGACATTGCAGATGGACTGGAGGGTAAGGTTTGTCTGTTTGCGGATGACACCAAGATCTGCAACAGAGTAGATGATCCAGATGGTGTGGGCAGAATGAGAAGAGATCTGGATAAACTAGCAAAATGGTTGGAAGAGTGGCAACTGGGGTTTAATGCAAAGAAGTGCAAGATTATGTACATAGGGAACAGAAACCCTGAAGCCACCTATAGGCTGGGAGGGGAGTTGCTGGCAGTCACAAGGGAAGAAAGAGACTTGGGTGTCCTCATCACCGATGACCTGAAATCATCCAAGCAGATCTCTAAAGCAGTAGGTAAGACTAGGGGGATGTTGGGGTGTATTAGTAGGGGTATCAGAAGTCGGAAGAAGGAGGTAATAATCCCTCTTTACAAGACACTGGTTAGGCCCCATCTGGAGTACTGCATGCAGTACTGGAGGCCACACCTTCACAAGGACATTAACTAAATTGAGGCAGTCCAGAGAAGGGCAACCAAAATGGTGCAGGGACTTCATCAGAAAACATATGAGGACAGATTAACTGAACTCAATATGTATATCCTAGAGCAAAGGAGTGAGAGAGGTGATATGATTGAAACATTCAAACACCTTAAGGGTATTAACAAAGTGAAAGAGTCTAACATGTTTCAATATAAAAAAAATAGCAGGACAAGATGACACAGCATGAGATTAGAGGGAGGTCGATTAAGTGGTAATGTAAGGAAGTTCTTTTTCACAGAAAAGGTGGTGGATGCATGGAACGGCCTACCTCAGGAAGTGGTGGATATGAATACAGTGCAGGGCTTCAAACAGGCATGGGATAGGCATAAGGGAGCAATACATATGAGTATGAATAGATAGACCATTGACAGAGCAAAGGCCTATGGCACATTCATAAAGTAGAAAAAGAAATGGGCAGACTAGATGGGCCTTCCGGTCTTTATCTGCTGTCAACTTCTATGTTTCTATGTTTCTATTCACGCTATCGCAAGTCCTGCTGCCCTGGAGGCAGCACTTTTAAAATGGCCACTCGTGAGTGGCATTGTTAAGCCCCAAGGGTCTGGATTTAAATCAGGCTGCAGGCTGGAGCACACAGAAAAGCAAACAAGATCTGGAGGGACCATAAAAAATTTGGTGTCCAAAATGGGAGCGCCCGGGAGACAGCAGGAGGGGAACAGAGGTACAAGGCTAAGGTAAGCCCAGGCTGGCAATTTTAGGAACTCCCATTTGCAAAGGGGTTGCAACTGGTTTTCTGCATACCCAATGCACATTTGGTAGGATTAATAGTCAGATCTGCATTTTTGATAGCTTGGATAACTGCTCATAGGTGTTCCAGGAGGCTTTTCCAGTCTGGACTGTACACCACGACATCATCCAGGTACGCAGCACAATAACCAGTGTGAGGTGTTAAAATTACATCCATGTACCCTGGAATGTCGCTGGTGCACCATGTAAACCAAATGGCATGGTGGTGAACTGATAGAATCCAACAGGAGTGGCAATTGCAGTTTTGTCTCTGGATTCTTTAGCTAAAGGAATTTGCCAGTAACGCTTGGTGAGATTGAGGGTACTGATATACTTTGCACTCCCCAGTCTGTCCACCAAATCATTTATTCTGAACATAGGATAACTCAAATTCTGACACTTGATTAAGTTTCCTAAAATCAAGGCAGATTCTAACACCCCCTTCTTTTTTGTATACAATTACCATTGAAGATGACCAAGCACTCCTTGACTCTCTTATGATACCCAATTCTTTCATTTTTTGTATTTCCTTAACCACATCAGCTCTTAACCGCTCTGGTAACCTGTATGTCTTTTTGCCTAATAGGGCGAGCATTCCTTGGCACTATTATGTGCTTGACCCCTTTTACTCGGCCTGGTACTGTGGTAAAAGTACTGTTATATGTCTTTAGCATATTATGAATTTCTGCAGTTTTTTCTGAGGTTAAGGAAACATTCACCTTTATAGCATCAGCAGTTTTGTTCCAGTCATCATAAGCTACATCAATATCTTCCTTATCAAGTTTCTGGTAAAACTAGCAAAGCAGCTTTTGGCATTTTTTCAACCCATTTCTTGAGGAGGTTAGCATGGTATATCTTAATAGGATTTTTCCTGTCAGGAGTCTCAGTCTCATGGTTAACGGTGCTAGTACATCTAAGCACACTATAAGGCCCTTACCACTTCATTAACAGTTTATTTTCTGTTGTGAGTAATAGTAGCAAAACCTTTTCACCTGGCTCAAAAACATTTTCTTTTATCCATGGTCATAATATACCTTCTGCTGGTTTTGGGCCTCTTCCTGATCACTATGGGCAATTTTAACATATTTTGCCAGCTTCTTTCTTAGGGCACACATATAAGACGTTATAGATTGTTTCTGAGTGGGGTTATCTTCCCACATTTCTTTTATTACATCCAGTGGCCCTCTTGGCTGCCTACCATACAGCATTTCAAATGGTGAAAACCCTGTTGATGCCTGTGGCACTTCTCTGTAAGCAAAAAGTAGATAAGGTAAGTATTGGTCCCAATCTTTCCCTTCCCCTTTTACAAACCTTTTTAACATGTGTTTTAGGGTTTGAGACTGTCGGTCTGAGGGTGATAGGGGGAGGTGTGTATGGCAATGATATCTAGTAGTCTGTATAGCTCCTTAAGTAATGCAGCACCAAAATTACTACCCTGATCAGTAATAATTTCTTTAGGTATGCCCAGTCTGCTGAAATTTTTTGCAAGCTCTGCTGCCATTTTTGAAGCTATGATGGTACGCATTGGAACTGCTTCTGGCTATCGAGTAGCATAGTCGCATACAACCAGGATAAATCTATTACCCTTTTTACTTTTGCCTAAAGTGCCAACCACATCCATTGCAATTCTCTCAAAAAGCACATCTATCAAAGGTAGGGGCACCTTGTCTTTTCTAGTGACTAGGGCTACTTTCTGGCACTCAGCACATGAATTACAATAGGATAGCAACATTTTCATGAAATCAAGTCCACTAAAATCTATACAGCAATCTGGCAAGGGTGCGATCCCTCCCTGAGTTACCAGCCATAGGACTATCATGTGCTATCTGTAACAACTCTGTTCTATACTTCTGTGGTATAACCAATTGTTCTGTCTGTTCCTGTGTCTGTGGTTTAACTCAAACTCTGTACAGTAACCCATTACATTTTTTAAACATTGGTCCACCCTGTTTTGGTTTCACCACCAGCTGCTTAAAATAACCCTGGAGAGAAACATTGTTAGCTTGTTCTGAAAGAAAATCACAATCAGTGATCAGTTTAGTTTCAGCATTTTCATATGGTAACCCCTTATGTCCATCAGTCATTTGTTGCCACAGTTTCTTCAGGCATTGTCTTTCTTTCCTGGATTTCTGAATCTTGGAGCTGTGCTCAAACAAGTCCAAATCAAAGTCACTGAAAGGAAAAGTGTCCCCACCATTTGAGATTTTCTTTGCCTAAGCTGTTGTTACCACTGCTTCTGAAACTGCAGGGTTTAGTTCCTCTGAGACTAACTCAGTAAATCCTGGACAGTCATCTCCAATAATCACAGGTACAGGTAACTTAGGTACTACCCCCACTTTCATTTGGTGCGTCACACCCTTAATGGTCAGAGTCACTTGAGTGGTGGGATAGCATTGAGTGTCCATGTGGATGCAGATGACATCAGTACCTGGTCCTGTTGCATATTGTTTTCCCAGCACTACAACATGCACTAGGGTCTGTCTGCATCTCGAATCAATGAGTCCCTTTACAGTCTTATCCCCCACTTTCACATCTGTTAAGTACTTGCCCCAATTTGCAGAGGACAAATCTGCTCCAGTGTCACTCTTCTTATGGCAGTTCCTTGCAATATGACCTGGCTTATTACACTTATAGCAAATAACATCTTTGGGCACAGATTTGTTACCCCAACCAGAGTTCTTATCAGACTAGGAGTTTAAATGGGAAAAAGAATGTCTTACCAGTGCTTGGCTGTTCCCTCGCTGCTGTGGCATCTGTCTGGCCATTTGGTAGTCTTCGGCCAAAGAAACAGCTTTTTCCCCACTTTCTGGTCAGTGTTCCTTTACCCAAAGCTGCACATCTGTAGCCAGGATGTTGATGAATTGCTGCATTGCAAATGTGTCAAAGATCTGTGTAACTGTTTTGCCCACTGGTTGGAGCCATTTTATCAGGAGTTCTCTGAGCTGGGTGAAGGCTTCTCAAGGATTGTTGACTGAGTTGTACTTCAGAGATCGAAATCTCTGCATGTAGGGCTTTCCTTAGATGTCATACTTTTTCAGGATTTTGCTTTTCACCAGGTCATAGTTTTCTGACTGTGCAGTGTCCATATTGCCATAGAAAAGTTGGGCTTTCCCTGTCAGGTAGGGTACCAGTTTGATTGTCCATTGCTGCTCTGGCCATTGGCAGGCTGTGGCAACTCTTCCAAAAGTTGTCAGGTATGCCTCAATATCATCCGAGGGACACAACTTTGTAAGTTTAATGGCTTTTAAGTTGCTTATGCTTTGTTGTTCATCTGGATCTGTGCCAGATCCTCTGTCTTTAATAGCTCGCAAGGCATCCAGCCATCACTGCTCCTGTCGCTGCATCTCTTCTCTCCTCTGCTGCTCCTGTCACTGCATCTCTTCTCTCCTCTGTGCTTCTAAATGTTGAATCTCTTTTCCTCTCTACTTCTCCATCTCTTTTTGTTGTATAGCCCACCATTTGAAAAAGTCCATCAGGCTTTCAGGTTCTGTCACTGCCTGTTCTTTTTCCATAACTTGTGCTGGCTGTACAATCTCAGCTTGGATGTCTGTCTCTGCTAGTTTGGCTGCCATTCTCCTGGTAACCACTCCTGGACTTGCTGCTGCAGAATCCATTCCTTTGTCTATGTTTCCCTGGTACTAGGTCCAGTACCCCCACACAAAATTCCTGGCTTAGAGTATGCACGGCATAAATCCCACTTCTCACACCATCTGCCGTTAAGGCACAGGTCAGAAACCATAGGAAAAAACAGGAGCAGTTGTAGAATTCATAAAAAGCGTTTATTAGTGCTAGCAATAACATAAAAAATAAGCTTGCTCAGTATAACTGTTTACAAAAGCAGAATAAACAGAGAAGATTCATCTGAGTTTTCCTTCAATCTCTGTGTCTGTTGCAAGAAAGTTCAGATTTGTTTTTATAAATCCTTGCAACCCTCCTTCTTAACAAGCATCCTCTTTTTTTTCTAAAATGTTGTAAATTTCAGGCAGGTGCAGCTAGAACACAATGTCCCAAAACTGAGGCCCCTTATCCACAGCTTCTGAAAAAGGGCTTAAAAACTGGTCTCAGGTTAACCCCTTGAGTTCCCAATAGCATTTTGCAATCATCTCAAACTATAATTATGTACATTTCAACATTAATGCTATATAATTTCTAAACAAAGGGATAACAATATCAAGTTACATTTCCACATAACGATTTGCATATATTTTTATACCAGCAGAGATGCAAGTGAGGAAAAAGACATACACAACAAGGGAAGACTGAGAGACAGTGAGAGGCAGAGAACTGCGAGACTGTCGGGATGATCAAATCCTAGGTCTCACAGGAAAATTTGGTTGCACAACCAAACAGACAAGAGACAGGAAAGGAAAGAACAGATCCCTGCATTCAAACTCTCCATAATAACTGGGAGAGGGTCCTATTCAACCCTGTCACAAGGAGATTAATACAGTACATTATACATAGGATATGAGTATACTAATAATACAGTACATTATACATAAGTGCATCATAAATGAGGGCAGAGTACATGGCAAAGAAACAAACATGGTGAGTAGATTTAAAACAGACAGGATATGAAACATTACAGGAAATTAATATAGTACATAATACATAGGATAAGAGTATACAAGTAATACAGTGCATTATACGTAAGTGCATCATAACTGAGGGCAGAGTACATGACAATGAAACAAACATGGTGCAAGCAGTGCCTAGTTAACTGAGTAAACAGACAGGAAATTAAAGAAAAGATAGGGAGACCAGAAGGAATTCAGTTAAGGAGAGTTGGGAGACAGCTGGGGGGGGGAGGTAGGGAGAAAAGTTAAGTAGAGGGGTATAAGGTGTGGGAGAAGGAGGAATAAGAAAGAGTGCAGGTTAAAGGATGAGTAAAGGGAAGGAGAGGAACAGAGTGGGGAGGGAGAAATTAGACCAAGATAAGGTGGGGAGGAGCAGGGGAAATTGAGGGACGAGTCATGAGCAGTCCCAGATTGACCAGTAAAGGCTAGGAGCAGTCACAACTATTCACAGAGAGTAAGTGCTGGTGAAGTTTAGTTTTAAAGGGGCCCAATTTAACTGTAGAGGAAACCAGAGGAGGCAGGCCATTGAGCAGGACAGGGGGTCCTGTAGAAGAATGCTTGCTGCCCTAGGGATGTCTTACAGAAAGGGACTAGGTAGAGGGCCTTATCAGAGCTCCTAGTAGAACAAGGAGTAGGGGCAGGGGAGATGAGCTGCTGGACCGAGGGAGGGGAGAATGAGGTGTTAAGCTTCTTGGCCAACAGGAAGGTGTGATAGTTTAGCCTGCCCTTAAAATTTAGCCAGTTCATTTGACTGTAAAGATCGAAGGTATGAGTTAACTTTGGTGTTCCTGATATGAGTTAACATGCTATATTGAGTCTTTATTTAAGGTTGACAACCCCAAGTAAGACACACCAATGATTCGCCAATACTCTGGAGACTCAAATCCTGCATGTTTTTTTTTATTTCCGGTCTTTGTGCGCTTTGCGTTTTACAACTCTAATATCTGCATTAATGTAGCTTTTTGCAAAGAACTTCCCTTCTTTTTGTGATAGTTGAACTGTATCCTCATTTGCGCAGATCCCTTTGGGACCTGTACAAAATGAACTAAATACAATATTGGAGACAGTCATGATACAGTGCATGGGCCCAGCAGACCCCTGAACACATCTTGATACCTTGTGGGAGAGGTTCTCTGACCCACGACAGGGTGTGATGTCTGCACCAAAACACTGCTCAGTCCCTACCCAGGCCGTGGCTGGTGCTGCATGCTGCAGCACCTTCCCCATCAGCCTTGTCCCAGTAAACCTGCTCACTGAGTTCACACCTGAACTCAGCTCACTGGCACGGTAAGGCAGCCTGTTCCCCAGAGGTGCAACGGACATCCTTGCAATCAATGTTATTTAATAAATTCTTTGTTAATATTTTGACCCCAAACTTTCAGTATATTCTTCTGATGATCCCACCTCATAAACCCCATAGGTGAACATTTTCAAATCCATGCTGAAACGCCATTCCGCCACAGGTGCGTAAACAAGTTTTGGACAGGATGTGAAAAATGACTACTGTACTGTTCATGAGGTGGTGTGAAAAAATGGGTATGTTGAAAATCTGGAGTCAAAATATTGTAAATTAAAGTTATGCTCTTGCATAGAAACATTTCAATGCACACTCTTAACTCGGCCATTTCCAGAGTTTTATTTAATAAATTTTCAACATGGATCTTTGGGACCCCACCTCATGAACACTGGCACTGTCATTTTGTTAATTAATCCAGAAAGGTGATTTCATGCAGTGACCACAAAATCACCTTCCATGCCCGACTAACAAAACGACAATGACAGTGTTCATGACGTGGAGTCCCAAAAAGGCCATGTTGAAAATCTGGTGAAAAAAATTCGAACAAATGGTAACAATATCACCATAAGTTCAAAACACCATTGAAAATACATTATACGGCATTTACCTGTATTCCTCAGTTTGCAGTTTGGCTTTGAACAGTGCAGACGTGTACCAGTCCACAGAAGATGGTATCAGCTGACCTCCGGAGGAAAGTATAGAGTAAAGGGAGGTGTGGGGTGGTGGGTGCTCAGGGAGGGTGGGGTAGGGAGACAGCAGCTACTTATGAAGGACCGCTTTTTTCAGATTAAAAAACAAAAAGTCAAGGTAGGGCATTTTTTTCTTTTCAGGGAAACATAAAAATAATAAAGTATTTCAGGACACTGAGGGTGGGCTCCCCAGTGTCCCACACTGCTGGGGGGGTGTAAATGCTGACACAGGGATTGGGGCCCCCAACGTCGGCAGATGAGTTAATACATTTTAATCATTTTTAAATCCATATTTTCCATTACCTTATATCCTTTAAGCAAGCGGGTCTCAGTTCGTGATACCTTAGTGAACCTGTGACCATTTAGGGATACTTTTTTGCAAGAACTCTCTTATAAATCTAAATCGGGTAATCACTCTTTTTCATCTGCCGCCCTCCACTTTTGGAATTTGTTACCAGTTAATGTGAGAACTGCCCCTTCTCTTCAGAGTTTTAGGAGTTGCTTGAAAAATCACTTACTAGATTTTCATGTTTGGGTTCCATGTGATAACGGCAATTGCGGAAAGGCGATCGCCATTAGAGTGAGTGTACATTGCTGAAAATCAATTTTGGCAATGTGTACTCCTGGCGCACAGCAAAAGGGTGCTGGGGACTTTTTTATTTTAATGTGGAGGGCTACGCCCCCTGCACACTCCTTGTGGGGGGCTTCACCCCCTGCAACCCCCTTACTAAAGGATTCTCAGCTCTGGGGGGGCATATCAGGGGGTGCAAAAGCAGGAAAACAAAATGGCCAGGCGCAACAAAACGAACGTGTGCCTGAAACCAAACCCAGTTCCTTTTCAACCCTAGACTGCCACCCACCATGCCAGAGGGCCAGCTTGGCAGCCCACTGCCACAATACGCCTTACAAACCCTCCTTCCCTTCTGCCTGTCACATGGCTTGCTTGCCCCCCTGTGCATGTGTACATATAGCGACATCCTGTCACTATATTGGCAGACCCCCCCATCCTGTCGCCCTCCCTGCCCAGTAGCCCTGTGGACAAGTGCCATGACTGAGTCACCCTTTTTGAAAACGCTCAATCGCATTCGCCATTGTCATGGGCTACCTATGTCTGTAATTGCTATGGCTAGTTTGTTATGTTTATTGTTACTGTGATTCATCTATTTGTTATTTGATATTGTTGTATTTGTTTTTTGTGTTCAGGTTGGACCTGAAAAAGGACATGTTCCAGAGTCTTTTACCCAGTTAACAAAATACAAACAAACAAACGAGTTAATAAGAAAAAGGACTGCACAGGGGGGAAGCATCTGACACCGGGGGTGGGCATCCCAGTGATGAAAAAGAATTAGAAACAATACAAAATAAATAAATAAATAAATAAAATGAATACATAAATTGCCACCAGGAATAAATAAATTAAATAAATGAATACATAAATTGCCACCAGGGATTGGGGCACCCCGGTTTGCAGAAAACAGTTTGAGGCACAGTCAGGATGGCAGGGCTACAATGACAGTAGCCCGGTCCCTGATACCGGTCAACAGCAGCCTCCTGCACTATAGGACACAGCTGTCTTTAATAAATGACAGCTGTGTCACATAGTCCAACTACTGTAGCACACAGCTGTCATTTATTAAAGACAGCTGTGTCGTACATGTCTCGGTCAACAGAAGATGATATTGGCTGACCTCCTGACATAAGTATAGGGTAAGGGGGAGTGTAGGGTGGTGGGTACTCAGTGGGAGGGTCGGGTTGGGGTAGGGAGATGATGGGGATGATGAGAGACCGTTTTCTTTTTTTCAGGTTAAAAAAAATAAGAGGTTGTGGGATGTTTTTTTCTTTTCAGGAAAATCTAAACTAAATAACAGTATTTTAGGGGCACTGGGATGGGCTCCCCAGTGTCTCACACTGCTGGGGGGTGTAAATGCTGACAAGGGGATTGGGGTCCCCAATGTCGGCAGACAAATTAATAAATAAAGGTGCTGCATGGGGAGAAGCATCCGACACTGGGGGTGGGCATTCCATTGTCAGAGAAAAATAAGAAACAATAAAAAAAAATTAATTAAATAAATAAATAAATACATAAACTGCCACCGGGGATTGGGGCCCCCTGTGTGCAGATAACAGTTTTGTTAAGGCGCAGTCAGGATGGTGGGGCTACAATGACAGTAGCCCCGTTTCTGACCTACGAGTCACGACAGTAGCAGCCTGCACTACACGACACAGCTGTCTTTAATAATATGACAGCTGTATCATATAGTGCAAGTGGGGACTTTTTTATTCTAATGCAGAGGGCTACACCACCTGCACACTCCTCGTGGGGGGCTCCATCCCCTGCACCCCCCCTTACTAAAGGATTCTCAGCTCTGGGGGAAGCATGTCGGGGGTGCAAAAGCAAGAAAACAAAATGGACAGGCACAACAAAATGAACACACGCCTGGAACTGAATCTGGTTCCCTTTCAACCCTAGCCTGCCACCCACCCACCATGCCACGGGGGAGAAGCATATAGTAACTTGCAGTCTGATTGGCAGTCTGATTTGCTAAAACACAGTTACATGGCCAGAAATAGTTTGTGCTGTAGTCCTGTTGCAATGACAGTGGTCAATAGTCTCTGCATTATTGCTCTGAAACCAGTCAATAGTCTTGTCTGCTGATCTTAAAAAGCTGCTGCTACTTTTAAAAGCTGCTGCTGCTAATTAAAAGTTAAAAGTTGCTTCAGTGCAGTTGCTTATTAATAGCAGCTTTGCTTCTATACAACACAGCTGCCATTTATTAAAGACAGCTGTGTCGTATAGTGCAGGCTGCCGCTTTTGCAAAAATTCAGTTATGAATAGAACGTTTATTTTTTTTGAACTGTGCATGCTCAGAAACAGAAACTTGTTATTAAATATTTTAAAAACTACCTAACAGCTGCACCTAAAAACCACAAAAGCACACACTTTGGACCAACCTCTATCAAGCCTGAAAGTTTCAGGTTTCAAAGCCTCCTATTTTTTTAGTTATCGGGTGGCAAAAAAAGTCTTAAAAATTTTCACAAACCGACTTTTGCAGGTTTTTGCACCTCTGTAACTTTGTCTCTTCAGAACTGATCTACATGAAATTTATAGGATCGAGAGTTCCTGGCATGGAGGCTATGCTTTCCAAATTTAATGTAAATCGATTGAAGGGGGAAAAGTTATTAGGGTGCAAATATTTGAGTTTAACACAAAAGTGCTTACTTAACCCTAATATACAGGCTATATATACATATATATATGTACACAGACACACATATTGGTGATATTTTTGCTCCCTCCAGACCTAAAGTGTGGATATTGAAATATTCTCACTGTAGGTCCCCATGAGCAAAAATATCTTCACTATAGGTGCTGATTGGTGGCAGTCAGCAGCTCGGGCAGTACAGTTCTAATTTTAGAACTCAGTTCTGCTTTCATGTGCTGGCTCCCATCTACTAGTCTCATTTCATGCCAGTCTCCCTAACAGCACTTTCGTTTTTTATCTTCTTCCTAGTAACATTCATTTAAAAGAAGGCCAAATCCCCCAGATCACATTTTTAACTCTCACAAAACACATTGTTGGCTTACTAGCCCCTCCAGCAGTTGTGTTATCTTCTCCCTCTCTTCATATCCTAATACAGCCTTTCAGTCTCTGACCGGCACTTCCCCTTTTCTCTTCCCAGTGAACATCTCCTCGATGACTTTGATTTCAGCTGTGCCCACTAAAACGGCGCCTCAAACCACCCACTCTATAGCTGCACTCTCCAGTGATTTAACCTTCCAACAAAAAGAACCGACCACTCAGAAACCATGCATACATGCATGCACTAATCACAACACAGGTCCCATAGTACACTAATCAATCGGGCCCCCGCATTTTTACTCTATGGAAACATACAGTAACTGTTGAGAAAGTCAGATTGATTAAAAATGAACAGGCAACATTTCTAAAGACAGCAAAACCAGAACAAAGTGGAAAGAAACTCCAGAACAAGCTTTGGATAAATCAAATATGCTACGGGGGCCTCAGAAATATTTCCGACATTTTTTTGTTGTGCAGGTTGATATTATGACATCATGAGTGACTTCACCACTCATGATGTCATAAGGTCAACCTGCACTCAAAAAAATATCAGAGCTATTTCTGAAGCCCCTTAGCATTTAATAACTTGCAGTCTGATTTGCTAAAACACAGTTACATGGCCAGAAATAGTTTGTGCTGTAGTCCTGTTGCAATGACAGTGGTCAATAGTCTCTGCATTATTGCCCTGAAGCCAGTCAATAGTCTTGTCTGCTGATCTTAAAAAGCTGCTGCTACTTTTAAAATCTGTTGCTGCTAATTAAAAGTTAAAAGTTGATTCAGTGCAGTTGCTTGTTAATAGCCACTGATTGTTAAGCATTGTTACTGCTTGTTAAAGTAGCTCCGACTGGGAAGATGGAGTCAGCGGATCACTGTATCGGATGCTTTTTGCAGAGCTCTAGACTGTACAGCAGAGTTTCAGTGCAACTGAGCACTAAACACCATTTTCTAAACTTTCTTTTGCTTCTAAGTGTCAGATTGTCTTTTGAGCTCTTGATATCAAATGTGTACAGTTCCAGTATGGTGAAGCCAAGCCAGGGACCCTCACAGGAGACCAGGAAAGGGAGAGTGGGGAAACAGCAGGATCATGCTGTGAAGGACTCTTGCAGTCTCATTCTAGTGGGTTTGCTTGAGTCCATGAATGTAGCCTTGTTTTCGGTCATTCAAGACCTAAAGAAACATTTTAAACAGGCAGTTGAAGACCTAGACCACAAAACAGACAATATCATCACTCAAGCAGCCTCTTTGGGAACAAGAATAGACAATGTGCCTGTGGAAATTAAAACTACTGCAGAATCTGTGAGCAAATTAGCGGCAGTCATCTCCAATCTTGTGCAAAAGAATAAAGTACTGAAACTCTGCATCAAGCATTAGTTCAGTTCAGTTTTATTAATCAGCTAAACCCATGTTACAGAGTTAGGCCTTGACAATGTTAAAATGAAAAATGACAAAAAAGAATTCCATGTACAATCTCATAACTTATAACATTTAGTGTCAAAACATACATACAGTAGTACATCCCTCTCCCCACACCTTCTTTACCTACCCTCACTAGGTTTATTCAGGGACGTACCCTTCTGTAACATCTGAGGACTTAGTACGTCTATGATTGTAACTTGTAATATGTAACAATATGTAACCTAAGTGTATTCTATGTTCAATGTTTCTTTTTTTTTTCTTTTGCACCTGTAATGTTGTCCACTGTTGTAACCTGCACTATGTAACACTGTCTGCCCTCCTTGCGACGAGGTGCCTTTGTAAATGAGTCCTTGACTCAAAGGTTGTAAATTCAACTTGTACAAATAAATAAATAAAGAAATTCTGTCCAACTGTGCAAAAATCAGTCCTGTGCAAATCCTGCAATAGTAAAATCATCTAACTGTATTAGACTTTAGGTTGATGCCTTCTGATGTTTTTTATAGTATTTCTTTTTCCATCCATAAATAGCTGCCAGAAAGTTTGCAATTCTAGTAATTTCATCTATAGCACCAAGATGTAATAGAATAACAAGCATTTGTCAATGCCAAATGTTGTCTTGCTGGCATTGGCATCGGTAGTGCAGGACTTGAGAGATGCATAATAGGAAAGGCAGTGAACTGTTGAACTGACGCCAACCCCACCCCCACCCTGCAGAGACTGACAGGCATTGGGACGTGCTTTTGGGTTGTTGGCCATAACACTCATGTCATTTCACCTCACCCTACCCTGCAGACACTGACAAGTGTTGCGGTGTGCCTTGGGGTCTTCGGGCCCACACTCACCCCATTCCAAAAAGAAAAACACTGAGATGGGTGTAGTATAGGAGAATGGGGTGAACTTTGGGGCTGAAGACTCCAAGGCACACCTTGATGCCTGTCACTGGATGCAGGGTGGGGGTGGAATGGCATGAGCATTACAGTCGACAATCCCAAGTCACACCCCTGACACCTGTCAGTCTCTACATGGGGCGTTATGGTTGGACACCCTAATGCCCCGGGTGATTTCACTCCAGTTTTTCAACATGGGCTTTTTGTGACCCTACCTCATGAACAGTGGCACTATCAGTTTGTTAGTCGAAAGGTGATTTTGTACAGTGACTGCACCATTTGGTGCCACAGGTGCGAAAACACATTTCAGGCAGGATGGGAAAAATGACAGCTGCACTGTTCAGGAGGATGTGTAAAAAAATGGCAATGTTGAAAATCTGGAGAGAAAATATTAAAAATTGTTCGAAGTTACAAGCGTGCATGGAAACTGCAAAACACACACTCATAACACAGTCATTTTTTAGACTTTTTTCACCAAATTTGCAACATAGGCCTTTTGGGACCCCACCTCATGAACAGTAGCACTGTTGGTTCATTAATCAGTCCCCAAAGGTGATTCCGCGCAGTGACCATGAAATCACCTTTCGGGACTGAGTAACAAAATGACAGTGCATGTGTTCATAAGGTGGGGTCCCAAGAACCCCATGTTGAAAATTTGGAAGCAAAATTCAAAAAAATTGGCTGAGATATCCACCTGAGTTGACCCCCCCCCCCATTGATACCATTATACAGTTTACCATAATTTTTTTCAGTTCTCAGTCAGCTTTTGAAGATTTCAGACATGTCCCACTTCACTGAAGATCGCCATGCCAGACCTCCAGAGGTAAGTATGGGGTGATGGGGGTTGTTGGGAGGTGGGGTGTGCAGAGAGTGGGTGCAGGTTGGGGAGGAGGGGTGTCCTGATGACAAGGGACCACTTTCTTTTTTACAGGGACAAAAAAAAAGGACATCAGGGTAATGTTTTTTTTATTTACAGGTTTTACAAAAAAATACATTTGGGCACACTGGGGTGTGCTCCCAGTATGCCACATGAGTTTGGGGAGACTGAAGCCGACAGGGATTGGGCACCCCTGTCAGCAACGAAAGTGTGAAGAGGGAAGGGGGACATGGTGCTGACGGGTATTGGGCACCCACATCGGCAAAGAAAGTGCGTAGTGTGTTGGGGGCATGATGCAGACGGGATTAAAATTTCGTCAGCAAACACACTGAACTGGGGTACACGACAGGACTGGGCACCCCAAAGTCGGCTTTCTGTGATTGTGTGGTGGACTGCAGGAGCCACCATATTTATTGAAATGCTTCACCAGGAAAGGCATGTATGGGAAGCATGTCATCTCTGCCGCTGCGTGACGAGCTTGTCTCTGATTGCAGCGGCACATTTCTTTCAAGTTGTGGCCACTTTACATAAGTTTTGTGTCAGCGCTAGCATGCTGGCTAATTGGGGAATGAGGGATGCACCTACTAAAGTGTGCCCTGCATTCGCCAACACTGACACACCTCTCACTGTGCTATTACTACCACAAGATGTTGCTTGCGCACATGCAAGACAACATAAAAATGGGGTAATAAGTGAAGTCAATATACCTTTTAAGAAAATCTTGTAAGAATAGATTTCTATATTTATTATTTAGATGACAGGTTTTATTGATATGATATGGTCCAAGGTCTCAGTTATGCCATTGTTACACAGACATTCCATGTAGGTTTGATCTTTATTTTTGTAGATTTTATTATAACAAATATACTCGAGCATTAAGAAAATGAGGTTCTATGTGATAACTGCAACTGCAAAACCACTGGCAACTAGAAATAGATTTAGGTGGGGGCTGTGCCTCTGCACTCCCCCGCACCCCTGATTTTTAGATTGCTAACTGCAGGGGGGGTGCATGTCAGGGAGGGAGAGACAGTCTGAAAAAAAAATTATTGCAGCAACAGTAAAATGTTTCCCAGTCCCCAGCCCTGAACCCAGTGCCTGCTGCACCGAAGCTAACCACCCTCACCACTACACCACATGGCTAGCCCAGCAGCAGCAGGCCACACTACCCCACACAAGCCCTCTTCTCTATCCCTCCCCTTCCGGTTGCCATTGTAACCCTCCCTCACTCATCGCTACCCTCGCTGTCCCATTCTGTTGCTCCCCTTACTTGGTAGCTCACATGTACAGCACTGCAAATGAGCCATTCTTTTGAGAGTCACCCATTTGTAGTTGCAATTATTACTGGATGCCAGAAAATGAGGTGACAAAAGCTAAGTTATGGTTATTGGCAGTGTTATGGTGGAGGATCACACCTCCCACCCCAGAGAAATCAATCCTCTTACCACCAGCCCACAGCCAGCTAGGCCTTGGGGTACAAGCTCAGATCTACTGCATTGCAAATGGCTCCCAGATGTGGCGCTATTGAGCAACCTATGATACAGCAGTTCTTTTTTCCATTCTGTTTATCCTCCATCACTGGTGCTGCCCAGCTCTGCTTGATCATCTCCTAGCCCTGTCAGACACGTTCTCTGGCTCTTAGCCCACCTTTCAGAGGGTACACAGAGGTGCTTCTGCTCCATGATGGATTCTGTTGGGGGATCAGAGGCTGTTTCCTATGCAGGTCAATCATTTACTAACATACTAACACACTATTTGCCAGCAGATTAGGCCTTACAGTCTATCGAGTCTGCTCGAACCTTAGATCCTTAGTTGGGTGCCGAGACCCTCCCATCCCTTGTGCTCCAGAAACCTCTATCATCCATCCCCACCCCTCTGGGACAGGCCATCATCTGATACATCCACTTTCTGTGTCTGTCCCACCTCTCTTGAAGCCCTCCAC
This sequence comes from Neoceratodus forsteri, assembly GCA_016271365.2. Lineage (NCBI taxonomy): Eukaryota > Metazoa > Chordata > Ceratodontiformes > Ceratodontidae > Neoceratodus > Neoceratodus forsteri. The sequence continues at coordinate 225,037,870 of CM028138.1, read as the reverse complement.
TGTGGATCTCTGAACCAGTTCACCAGGCAGTGCATTCCAAGGGTCCACCACCCTCTCAGTGAAAAACCTCCTCCTCTTTCCCCCTCACCCTTCCACCTTCCAACTTCAAACCATGCCCTCTGGTGATACCTCCCTGCTTTAGTCTAAAGATCCCCTCCATGTTTACCCTATTTATTCCCTTGAGGTACTTGAAGACCTCAATCATGTCCCCCCTGTCTCTCCTCTCCTCCAATGAAAACAGGCAGAGCTCCTCAAGTCTGTCCTCATACGTCAAATCCCCTAGCCCTCGTATCATCTTTTGTTTCTCCTCTGTACCTCTCCAGGAGCTGTATGTCCTCTTCAAGTGTGGTCTCCAGTACTGTACACAGTACTCAAGGTGTGGTCTAACCAGTCCATTGTACAGTGGCAGAATCACTCCTTGCTCCTAGAGGTGATCCCTCACGATGCATCCCAACATCCTGTTTGCCTTTGCTAGCGCCTCCCGCACTGCTCAGAGTTATTCATACATGCATCCACCATGACCCCTAGGTCTTTTTCCCCTATTGAGGCCTTCAGTGCCTCCTCCCAGGGTGTACCTGTGTTTAGGTTTCCACCAAGATGCAACACCTTGCACTTGGTGATATTGAAATTTAATTTCATGTGTGAGCCCAGCTTCAGGGTGTCCAGGTCCCTGCAGGGCCAACCTCCTCTTCTCCCTCCACTACTGCTCCCATCTTGGAGTCATCCGTGAAGAGACTCATTTCACACCCTATACCCTCCCTGATGTCCGATATGTATGCATTAAACAGGATCGGACCCAGGACCGAGCCCTGCGGTACCCCACTACCAACCTCTCTAGGGTTCTTGAGCTCCCCACAGACCACTACTCTCTGGGTATGTCCAGCTAGCCAGTTTTCAATCCATCTGACCATCAAAGGGCCTACTCCCTAACCCCATCAGTTTCTCCACCAGACCATTGTGGGACAGAGTCAAACACCTTGCTAAGTCCAAGAATAATACATCCACAGGCTTTCCCTGTCCAGTTCTGATGTTACCCATCTGTAGAACTCCACAAGGTTGGTTTGACATGATCTACCTGGCACAAACCCATGTTGCCGACTTCATCCAGACCTCCCACCTCCTCCAAGTACATACCCCAATCGTTCCTTTAGTATACTCTCCATTAATTTTCCCACCACTAAGGTCAAACTGATGGGTCTATAGTTACCTGTACCTCCTCACCCCCTTTATGGATTGGGCACCACATGTGCCTTTGGCCAATCCCTAGGTACCCTCCCCTGTCTCAAGTGACTCTGTTGAAGAGCTCCGCCAGGGTGCATGTATGTCCGCCAATTCCCATAGTACTCTCGGATGAATGCAATCCCGCCCAGGAGATTTGTCTTTCTTTAGGTCTTGATGACAACTGCCACCTTTTGGCGGAGATAGCATCATCCGTCCCTCCACCTTACTGGCTCCTTTTATCCTTACCCAGATGTGACACCCCTGGGGTACCTCTCCTCCTTCTTGCTCCATTTCTGTTGCTCCTGATCCCACTTACTGCCGCTTCTATCCCTTCGTGCCTTGCTTTGTAGATATCCCATCCCTCCCTAGTGAACACAGAGGCAAAGTACTCATAATACCTCTGCCTGGTCTCTCGCCTTCCACCCACCCTCCTTCTGATCTCAATCTGCTGAGATGGCCTTAGGTTTTTCCTCCGCCTCCCCAATGTACCGAAGAACCTCTTTCCTCCATGTATCCACTGTGCCAGCCGCTGCTTTTTTACTGACTTAGCTCCCTCACCATACGGGTGACTTTTCTAGATGCAAGCTGGTACATTTCCTTATCCCTATCCCTCTTGTTGTTTTATATTTTTTACAGTCTTCTTTCTCTGATCATACCTGTACCTCACTGGACCACCAGCATGGTTTATGTGACCTTGCTCCCTTATGTTTCAACTTAGCGCAGATCCTGACTGCCCCATGAAGTCCCGCTTTATGACTCCCATCTCCTTCCACACTTGTCATTGAGGTAATCCTCTCAAGTGATCCTTGAGAATATTTCCCATGCCCATAAAGTCTGCCCCTGAAGTCCACTGCCAGTGTCCTAGATCTCACCCCTCCCCCATGCTTATTTGAAACCAGAAGTATTGTGGTCGCCTCCCAGTCAGGGTCCTGTACAACCATATCCCTTACCAGATCCCCATCTGCCAGAACCACATCCAGGACATGCCCCTCCCTTGTGGTCTCCATCACATGCTGTGTTAAGAACACATCCTGGAAGCCATCCAGCAGCCTCTGCTCCTTGGCCACCTTAGAGGACATGGTTCCCCAGTTTGTACCTGGCATATTAAGGTCCCCATCAACACCACTCCTTCCCTTTTGGTCCACACTGGGCAATGATGTGTCCAGCAAACCATCCTCTAGAACATCACTCATCCCGGAGCCTATATACTACCCAGCTTGACCTTATCTCCTGCTGGGGATCGTAGGTGACCAAGGCCTCCACGTTTCCCTCTGCCTCTTCTACCCTAGCAATTTCTATGTCATCTCTAATGAACATAGCCACTCCACCCCCTCTGCCCTCCTTTCTATCCTTCCTAAGCATAGTGTACCCCTGTATGTTTAGGTCCCAGTCATGGTTTTTGTTGGCCCACGTCTCCGTGACCGCCGCCACATCCACCCCGAACAGCATGGCCTGGAACTCTGGCAACTTGTTTCCCAAGCTCCTGGCATTTACTAACACCAACCCCCACCCCTTATCCCTGATCCTCTTGTCGAACCCCACCCAGATTCCTTATACTTCCACCTCCTCTGCTCCTCCTGATACCTCCACCCCAGTCTGTTTCCCTCCCCTTGGGCTTGAAGGTTACCCCTCATCTGGAGGAGAGGGCTTGGTCAGCCCCCTCCTTATCCCTTCCCCTCACAAGTTTAAACCCCACCTTTCTTGTATGTAGTCAGCCATCCCTGTTTAAGGACTTCCTTCCCTAATGGGGCAAGATGAAGCCTGTCTTTGGCATAGTCCCTTATCCTCCCAAACTCCATTCCAGTTCCCTAACACCCCCAACCCACTCTCTTCACCCCACTTCCTGAGCCAGTCATTAACCTCTGTGAGCTTCATTTTTTTCTCCACTGAGGCCTTTGGTACTGGCAATATCTCTGAAAAGGAAATGTTGCATCCATTATCCCTACAGACTCTGGCAAGTTCTTGGAACCTTGCTTGGATTTCCAAAACGCTATTTCCCTCTAGATCATTAGTTCCCAAATGCACCAGGAAATCCGGGTTCACTCCACAATCCCTAACCATTTCATACACCATGAACTTTGCTCTGTGCACTGTCAGCCCAGAGATACTCACTACCTTCACCTGGCTATGGCATCCACCCCCTGTCCCTCCCACTGGATACCCTAATCATCGAGTCTCCCAATAACAGAACCTTAACACCGCCATCATCCTTATGGTTACCTCCACTATGCCCTCTCAGCCCCCTTCCCCCCCTTTATTCATGGTCTCAATTCCATGGGAGTCTTCCTGCCTTATTTGAGACTCCCTTGTCACCCTCCCCTTTCTGCCTCCCTTACTATTTTGCCCACTTAACTCAAACCCCCTCTGAATAGGTGTCCCCTTTAACCCTCTCTTATCCGAACCATTTATCCTGGCCCTGATGGTTTCCCCTTCCCCCACACTGCCACCCCCCCCCTTGTGATAGTACCCCTGCCTCCAGAGGCTCTCTGTGGGTCCCCTTTAGCTAGGGTCCCATCCTTGGTACTGACCCCCTGCAAAGGGGCTCCTCTCCACCTCCTTGTCTCCCAGTTTCTCTCCAGTCATGCTCTCCTCCTCATGTCTGGAATATGTTGCATCTCCCCATTTGCTTAACATATATGTTCCCCTTCTCCTCTGGGACTATTTCTATCCTTTCATAGCCGGTCTGTGATGCCCTATGGGTATCCGACTCCTCCCCGCCTCTGTATAAGTTTCCTCATTTCCACCAACCCTTCCTCCCTCTAGGTTGCTTAGTAGCTCAAATTTATTGACACTCTATGTCAGCCTCCATCAAGTAACCCGAGTTTCCCCTGACTGCACCTCTAAACTGCCCCTCTTCTTCCCCTCTTGCTCTGTTCACCTTAGGAGCTCGCTTCCCACAGTCTGCTGTTTTAGGCTTCCGCACAATAGCCCCTCCTGACTCTTCCCCCTCCACTATCTTTGTATTCAGAATGTTCACCCCGTACGCTTTCCCCTTACAATATCACAGCCCAAGTAACAGTACTAATTTAAGGTAATAATTTTTAACACATAGAACTAATTTCACTTACAAAACTATTCAAATATTTCAGTTAAAACAGAATATAACCCCAGACCTCTGTCTTACCAGCCTGCTGCTTAAGTTCCCAAGTGAACATTTGTGGGAAGAGGTGACAAGTCAGAAACATGAGGCCAGGGAGTGCCAGTCTCATACTGTTACACTCTAGGGTTTTCCACCTTGAGCCTCAACCCCCCATACCGGTGGCAAGAATGCCACGGAAACTTATGCAAGAGAGGCAGGCTTTCATTCTGATTTCAGCCAGCATCTGCCAGCCCACAAGCAGCACAGACTGCACCTTCACTTTTTGGTCACCCACGTGGCCTTATAGCAGCAATGCTTGCCCCTCCCTCCCTCCCTAGACGGCATCCTCTGGGATGCTCAGTCCTCTTCTGCCCAGCTGGCCCCAAAATCCAAGGCTTGTTCCTGAACCTGGGTTGCCAGTGTCACAAGCAGCAGTCCCACCATTGCCCCGATGGGTATACAGAAGTTCTACTGTTTATAGCTCATGCCTGGTGATAAACAAAGAGGTTCAGTCCCCTCTGCTGTCAGTCCCTCACCTTTTAGCAGCAGAAAATATGTCAGTTTGGGTAATCCTGCACTGCATCTGCCCCAAATTGTACCTAGACCCGAAGATAAACAGAGGACTTCAGTTTCCAGTGTCGTCATTCCATTACAAGTCACCAGCACTAAATACATCACAGTGTGGAGAAACCAACACTGTACCTGTCCCACACCACACCATACCTGGCACTATGGTAGATGTACAGCTTTAGTCTAAAGTACTGTTATTTCTCACCATTCACTACCACTAGCTACAACACAGTGCAGGCAATCCTGCTATATACCTGCCCCACACTGTAGCTGGCACTGAAGAAAAACAATGAGCTTCAGTCTCCAGAGCTGTCATCCCCTTACCATTCAGCAGCACTAACTACGTCACAAAGCAGAAAAGCCAGCAGTGTACCTATCCCACATTGTGCCTGGCACTGTAGTAGACAGAGGACTTCAGACGACTGGTGGTACAGTGGTTAGCATATCTGCCTTCCAAGCAGTTTACCTGCATTCGATTCCTGTCCAATGCAGAAGGTAATGTTATCTCAGAGGTAATAGAAGTAAGTATTTTTTCATGGAAAAGGTGGTAGATGCATGGAACAGCCTCCCAGCGGAGGCTGTGGGCGCAAAACAAGTAGGGGAATTCAAGAATGCATGGGACAGACATAAGGGAACCCTAGCTATAAAAAAGAGAAGGTAAGCCGGAGATCAAGTAGGGTCTGCAGTATTGCAGTAGATAGGGAAAATGGGCGTCCTTATCTGTCATCAGTTTCTATGTTTCTATGTTTCAGTCTACAATGCTGTTAGTCCCTCACCTCTCACCAGCACTAAATACATCACACTCTCAAGAAACCTGCACTGTACCTGCGCCACACTGTACCTGGTCACCTGTGAAAAAACAGAGGGCATCAGTTTCCAGTGCTGTCACTGCCTTACTTTGAACCAATGTAAATTCATAGGATACAGCTAATATACAATGTTTCTGTTTTGTTCCAGAGCATGGCAACCACGGTGGTGCAACTTTATCTCACCCTGCCACACAACACCAATTGCTGGACCAAGCAACTCTGCGGCGTAGCATGTTTTGTCAAGGACAACCCAAAAAGGTCCTACTTCATCCGCATATTTGACCTCAAGGTGAGCAATGACTTCTTTCATTTGGGTGGGATTATGAAAGTGGCCAGGATGGGCTGTACTGTACTGTACTGCCCATCATCAGTCCCTCAACTATTACTACCCATCAAGGCGGCAGCCATCTCGGGTTTTACCTCCATTATTACACTCTAGTCTGTTGGACACAGTTTCATGTTCACATTTCTGCAGCACCACTGTGGAGGGTGTGTCCACAGCACAACTGTGGAGGAAGTGGAGCTTCCACAACACTGTCTTGACCCACCAGAGGAACAGCTGCAGAAACAGTAATGCTGGTGCACCCTACCCAACCACTGTCAATCGCAGTACTTCTGGCTATGGACTGCCCAATCATGGGAGCCAGGGTTTGCTGTCAAATCCAAGTTGCTCACACGGTAGCACAACAAGCTGCTGATGGGCTGTTGGGTGGCCCATTAATTACTCCTTTAATAGGAAGGCAGTCAGTGCCAGGGCTAGAGCATCAAAGTATGTAACAGAATATCCCAGGCTTCAATCCCTGCCACAGCCAACTGGCTTACCCTGTGACATTTAGCATGTCACTTATATAACCTTCAGTTATATAACCTCCCTCATATTCCATCCCTCCCAGCTCAAAAACAGAGTAGAAGCAGGACTGGTGTGGGACAAACCCTAGTACTGCACTGCGGTGTCATTCTTTGGTATTTATTTATTTATTTGTTTTTGTTAACCAGGTAAGCACACTAGACAACAAGTGCCTATTTTCAGGTGCGACCCAGGAGGTTACAATACAGAAGAAAAAATTACAATACAGCATGTTACGAAAAGAGCAAACATGGTACATTGTCAAGATAACACACAGGCCCACATCACAGGTGGAGCCAGAGTACAATATGGAGACATGATACAATCAGAGATAGAAACATGATACAAATTTAGCTTGTATTAAATTGTAGAGAAGACAATGGTATTTTGCAAGAAACGGTAAGGGGGACATGCCAACCACAAGATTCCATGGAGGCACGGGGAGGCAGGAGATTATCAGGTAACCACAAGGGGCGTGTAAACAGTGTAACTAACAGTGTGACTTGTCAGGTAACAGATAAAGGGGAGTGTAGGTAGTAAGCACGCCAGCAGGATACTTAGCTAGTAAAGGGGGTGGGGGGGCTGTGACAGAGTCAAGGCTCCGGCTAAGGGAAGAGAACTGCTTGCATCCTGGAGGGCAGGACAGGGTAACGTGTGGTCGTCTAAGTGCTTACTATGAAGGGAGCTAGTGGGTAAGGGGGTAAGTGTTGTAGAGGAGAGTGGAAGGGGCCAATTTGGCATGGGGGAGAGGTGTCATGGATGAGGGAGGGGCTCCCCTGCATCTAGTGAGCACAAAGGCAAGTGGAGGCTGCTTTGAGGAACTTCCATAGGGAAGTTTTGAAGCCGGGGTGTGAGGGGGTGGCTCGGACTAGGGTGGGGAGGGAGTTCCAAAGTTTTGGAGCGTAGACGGGGAAGGCCTGGTCACCAGTGAGGGAGCGGGTCCTCGGGACCGTGCAGACCTGGGTTGAGCTAGATCTCAGGAGGTAGGCTGGGGTGCAGTGTTTGAAGGGAAGTGCAAGAGCAGAGCGGCATGCAGTTCGGACTGTATTATCTACAAAGTTGCCGAGGACAAAGGCTCGGTGTTTTTCAGGGGGGAGCCACTCTAGTCGGGCGTAGAGGTCACATCGGTGCATAAGGCTGGGCAGAGAGGGAGAAGGACATATGTTGTTGTAGGTTGATCCCACTTTGGTTAGTCTGGCATTCAGGACTGGCTGAAAGGCGACAAGCTCATAACAGAGTGTGTAGAGAACCTCTGGCTATGGGCTAAATGGGCAGCTGGAGGGAGGCAGTCCTTAGCCCTGTAGGCTAAGCCAAGCTTGCAATTTGAAGCTCTGCAGATGTTCTGGAGATGCTCAGTGAGATCAAGCTGAGGATCTAGGGTCACACCTAGGTACCTGGCGGATTCCAGGACCGGCAGGAGGGAGCCATTGCCCCCATGAATGACAAGGGGGGGAGGGGCAGGAGGCAGTTTTCGCCACCGAACCGAATAACATGGCATGGGTCTTGTTTAGGTTAACGGTGAGCTTGTGCCCCACGAGCCAGTTGCGGATATGCCCAAAGTCTGAATTGAGTTGGGAGTTAATAGTTGCGATGTCCTGCGAGCTGGATAATAGTACCAGGTCATCCACATACAGTGTGGCGGACATGAAGGTAGCAATGGAGGGGAGTGTATTTACATAGAGGGAGAACAGAATGGGACCAAGAACAGACCCTTGGGGGACTCTGCATCGGACTGGGGAAAGGTCCGATAGGGCACGGTTGAAACAGGTGTATTGTTGTCTGCCCCCAAGGTAGTTGGAGAACCAGGCAAGGGCTCCGGGGGAGAAACCAATTGAGAGCAAAGTGGAGTGTAGGAGGTCATGGTCGACCCGGTTGAAGGCCTTAGAGAGGTCGACGAAGATGGCTCCAGTCAATTTACCAAGGTCTGTCGCAGATCTGATCTCTGAGGTGACTATGGCAATAGCAGTCGCCATGCTGTGCCCCTTCCTGAACCCATGCTGCGTTGGGGAGAGAACATCATACTCCTGCTGGTAATGGGAAATTTGTCCAGCTATGGCCTTTTTGAGTAGCTTGCTGGTAGCAGAGAGTATGGCAATGGGGCGATAGTTGTTCATCTCCTTGGGGTTGCCGTGCTTAAACACTGGGACAACCTTGGCCACTTTCCAAACATCAGGTAAAGTTCCCGAGGTGAAGGAAGAGTTGAAATTGTGGGTAATCGGCCGGGCAAGGAGGGGCACCCCTAGACTAAGTAACTTCGGCCCAAGGTTATCGTATCCCGCCCCTGTATGGTGTGAGAGACTTGCAAGGAGAGCTTGAGTCTCTCTAACAGAGATTAGTTTAAGGTAAAAAGGTGGACAGGGGAGGGGTGTCCAGAGGTTCAGGGGTGGAGCGAAGGGGCGGGGGGGCTAGCAGTTCAGAGAACAAGCGGTTGAATGCTGAGGCTATGGTCTGGGGGTTGTTACAGTTGGCCCCTCAACATTATGTCGGCGACCGAATTCTTGGCCGGACCCTCCACCATATTTTGATGTTTTGCCAAAAGCGCCGGGGTTGTGTCGAGTTGAGCATAGCAGTTACAGAACTCACTCTGGCGTGCATGTATGGCAGACTTGCAGGAGTTTCAAGCCGTCGGTATTCAAGGAGGTCGGGTTGTCGCTGGAGATTTTGTGGTTTATCCAGCACTTGTCTCTCTGCTTCATTAAGGCTAATAGGCCTCCATGGAGCCACTTAGTGACAGTGCCCTTCACCCTCCTTTTTGTAAGGGGGGCATGTCTGTTTTGCAGCGGGATGAAAGCCACAAGGAAGTGGTCCAGTGCTATAGCTGGGTCATTGGTGCTATGTACCCAAGTCCAGACAGTGCAGCGTAGGTCCTCCAGGAAGTCATCAAGGATGAGCTTGGAGTAGTCCCTCATCTGTATCACTCTACTGGGAATTTTGGTGGCCGCAGATCCCCAGATGCAGAAAATCAGAGAGTGGTCAGAGATGGCATCCAGGAGTGTACCAGAGTGGAGGATTTTATCCAATCTGTTGCTCAGTAGCCAGTCAATAAGCGAGCCCTTGTCCCCCAAGGGAGATCCTGGTGGGTTCCGAGATGGTCTGACTGAGGGTGAGGCCCGAGAGAAGCGGCTCATATTGTTTGGTATTTGGACCCAGCCAGTTGTGGTTAAAATCCCCCAGGATTAGCACCTCATTTGAACCTACCTTGTCTTTTAGGTGGTCAAGTAGACCGGTGAGCCCTAGAACGCCTCCCTTAGGGGGGTTGTAGGCACAGATCAGGTGTACCTTTTTGGTGTTTCCGAGCAGGAGGAGGGAGTGAATGAATTCACAACCAGTGGTGTCAGGGGGGACACACCTGGGATACGTTGAGGTGCCCCCTATGGTATAGGAGTACACCCCCCCGTGTTTCTTACCCCCCATCCTGCCTAATGAGGCTGTAACCCGGAATGGCACATGCGGTGTCAGGGGTACAAGGCTTCAGCCAGGTTTCCGTAATACCCATGATGTCAGGTGCATACAGGGTCGCCCAGGCTGTCAGTTCCACTAGGTTATGTAGTATACTGCAGATGTTTAGATGCACTATTTTTAGGCCTTTTTTGGATAGCCAGACCAGAGGGGGCTTAGGAGGGTAGGGGGTTGCTGAGGGGCCATGGCAGGATATTGAGTGGACCGGCAGCACGAGCGGAGTCATGGCCCGATCTCATGGTGGCAGTGAGGTAACCCGGGAGGAACAGGTCCCTCCAGGCAGTGGGCAGAGATAAAAGGCCATGCGGATGTTAAATCCCTCACCCAGTTCAGTGGGAAGAGTAGTACAAGCCTGCGTGAGCAGGGCTCCTTGGAGCCTTTTCTTTTTTTTTTTTTTTTGGAGAGGTCAAAGGGCATCACGAAACCTGTGCTTTAATGAGCCTTGGTTGGAGACTCCACAAACAGTCCGGACCAGTGCACAACATAGAGAAAAGATATGAGCCCTCTGATGGTGAGTTAGTATAGCCTGCAGATGGTAAAGTGGGCTGATAGGACAAAAAAGCCCACATGACCTGAGCTATATATCTCAGAGACGACCACGGGTGGTGGTGGTGGGGGCGCTGGGGCAGCCAGAGAAGCCAGCGGGGCCAGTCCTATCCAGACGTGCAAAGGGAAGCAGCTGGGCTCCACCGTGTGGCTGCGAGTAGATTCCAGGTAAGCAGGGACCACCAAGAGGCACAACAACCCCCCCCGAGTCTCTCAGGTGAGTTTGGTGGCTATAGCTTGGAGAAATCAGTATCAGGCCAGTAACTCTTTACCTGCAAGTGGTGAATGCGTGTACTGCTTGTCCTTGGGAGGTGGAGGAGAACAGTCTATTCGGCCGCCCTCGCGACCGACCAGAAGATGCAGCATCCCTGCCTGTGGAGAGAGAATAGCAGCCGTGAGCCTCCTATATCCAGGTATGGGGAGGGAATTCTCAGCAAGCAAGCAGCGTGGGGCAGAACAATGCTGGGGGGTCCAGGGAACACAGGTAGGGAGAGGAAAACAGCTGCGACACAGCCTAATGATGTTAGTTAGAACAGCACACTCTAGTTGAGGTCGCATGTACGCTAAAGTAAAAATGCTGTATAACAAATCTAATCTAAGCAAAGGCTAAAACGCAGTACACCATGTAGTAACTAAGCAGACAAAACGCAGCATGTGGCTGGAATCCCCACAGTAGAAAATAACAGGCAAGAGCTGGAGTTTACCTTAAAGTGAAATTAAAGCACCAGGCAGACTTGATACATTACAGGCAAGGGCTGAAGTTTATCTTAAAGTGAAACTAAAGCACCAGGCAGACTTGGTACATTACATGCAAGGGCTGGAGTTTACCTTATAATGAATTTAAAGCACCAGGCAGACTTTAGTACATTACAGGCAAGGGCTGGAGTTTAACATAAAAACAAAATTAAAGCTTCAGTTAATGATAGTTAAAGCACCCGTTGGGTAGTAGATAAAACACATTTAAAGGGCTGGAAAATTTCCTCAAAAAACAATCAGACTTAGTACATTACAGTCAAGGGCTGGAGTTTAACATAAAAATGAAATTAAAGCATCAGTTAACGATAGTTAAAGCACCCATTGGGTAGTAGATAAAACACATTTAAAGGGCTGGAAAATTTCCTCAGAAAAAACAATCAACACATCTACGCCGAGAGTCCTATCCAGACGCGCAGAGGGAAACAGCTGGGCCTCCACCGGCTGGGGCGTAGCACGCCCAGGTAAACGGGGACCACCAAGAGGCACAACACCCTCCCCGAAGCCCCTAGGCCAGTTTGGTGGATATAGTGTTCAGAGAAATCAGTAGCAGACCAGTAACTCTTTACCTGCAAGTGGTGAGTGTGCGGTGTGCTCGTTGTCCTAGGAGGTTGGGGGAGAGCAGTCTATTGGGCTGCCCTCACGACCGACCAGGAGATGCAGCGTCCCTGCCTGCAAGTGGTGAGTGTGAGGTGTGCTCCTTGTCCTTGGGGGTTGGGGGAGAGCAGTCTATTTGGCCACCCTCATGACCGACCAGGAGATGCAGCATCCCTGCCTGCAAGTGGTGAGTGCGCGGTGTGCAGTATCGCTGTTATGATGCCAGCTCCCCAGTGTGGGGCACCTTGAACTGCACTGTAGTGTCAGCATTGGGTGCCAGCCCAGGTCCCCAGTGTGGGGCACCCCTTATACTGCACCGTTGTGTCAGCATTGAGTATGAATCCAGGTTCCTAGTGTGGGACACCCCCTAATACTGTGCTGCGGTGTCAGCACTGGGTAGGAGCCCAAGTCACTGGTTCAAGACACCCCCCATACTGCATTGTAGTGTCAGCTCTGGGTGTCCTTCTAGGCCAACAGTGTAGTACACACCCTAAGTACTGTACTGCAGTGTCAATGTTGGGTATGAATCCAGATCTCCAGTGTGGGACACCCCCTTATACTGCACTGTAGTGTCAGCAAGGGGTATCAGTCCAGGCTCCCAGTATGGTATGGTATATTCCCATAGTACTATACTGCAGGGTTTGCATTGGGTATGAGCCCAGGTCTTCACTTTAAGACAACCCCTAGTACTATTCTGTAGTGTCAGTACTGGGTGTCAGTCCGTGACACCAATGTGGTACATATTCCTAGTACTGCACTATAGTATCAGTGTTAGGTATAAGCCCAGGTCCCCAGAATGAGGTGAAACACCCCCTAGTACTAGTACTGCTCTGCAGAATTGCCACATTTTAAATGCAGGTGATAAGCCTGTGTGATTGCTGGCAACTGTGCAAGTTGGAAGGCCAGGGGTGGGACTTGTCATCATGGTAATGTATGATAAGATGGTTCAGGGGTATGAGATGAAGTAACCAATGGGTGGTGAAGCCAATAGATAGCAGGTAAGAATAGTTGCAGGTTCAGAGAACGGGACCACTGGATTCCAGGGATGGCTCTATATTGGTCGGGAGTGTGGGAACTGCATACGGACTGGTCATTGATGGGGTAGCTCTAAGCACCAGGCATAGGCTTATTATGAGGTTATGTCTTAGGGGCCTGACACCACAGAAGTGAAACTGTGCTTGCCATGAAAGCATGACAGTGCCACTTCAGCTCTGTCACCCTAGGATGTTAGCTGGTGCTACCACCTATGAGAAACAGTCAAAGCAACTGGTTGTGTTTGATGCCTAGTGAAGTCCAGAATTGCTAGAGGAATCACAAACCCAAACATTTTTCAGTTCATTTTATTTAACTCATGTTTGATTTTTATTGTCATGGAGTGAAATAACATTCTTTACTCTAATACTGTTTACTGGTGCACAATTTGGAATAAGACATTGGAATACTCTCCTGCAGTGTGGAAATGGCTTTGGCCATAGCATTTTTGGGTGGCGGCACTGTGCACCTGATTTGTACCACCAGCTATTGCAATTGGGCTCCAAATCTTTGTTATAAACAGTTACATCCATGCAGCTTCCAGCCACTAGGGTGTACTGTAGAGCTGGCAGGGTGGCCATCAATTTTAGATCAGAGCTTGGATACACCACATTCCTACTTGTGCAGACTGAATCCTTTGAATGCCTGTACATTAATGGGAAAGTCCCCTCAACATTATTTTCTGTTTGCTAGGGTAGTGTGTAGGCATGAACAATGATACTCTCTCTTGCATTCTCCTAATTTCATCCTAATTTAAATTTAAATGTAGTTGTTTCACTCTGCTCTGCCCTGGTGTGAAAACTTGTTTGACGCCATTGCAAAGGAGATGACCCCACTCATAAAAGGAAACAGGGAGATAATAATCTGTATTTGCACATCAAAGGGACTGAGAGCAAGCAAAGAGCTCCTAGCACATAGGAATTACTCAGTTGGATAACAAAACTTCACAAGCATAAGCATCCTTTCAACTGCATTTGTACAACTCAGACACACTTGAAACAACAGAGAGCATTAGGGAACTTACATTGGAAAGTTTTATGGCCAGCAGAAGACAAGAATAACGGGACTTCAGCAGACATACAACATGGCAATAGCACTTCTGCTGACTTGTGCATGTAAGCATCAACTCCCATGATGCCTTGCATGAGTGGGGTCATGATCTTTGCAATGTTGTCAAACAGCTTTTCACACCAGGGCAAAGCAGAGTGAAGCAACTTCATTTAAATTTAAATTAGGATGAAATTAGGGGGTGTAAGAGAGAGAATCATTGTTCATGACTACAAACTACACAGGTACACAGAAAATATGTTGAGGGGACTTTCCCTTTAAGGTTGTAAGGGCAAAGGGTACAGTGCTCCTCATTTCATGTTCCATGTAGTGTGAGGGGGATTTCCTGCTGGAGTTTTCTGAATTTGTTATTGTGGCATTACTCAAGCCGCAAAGGATTTTGTTACTCATCGACTTCAAGGGCTCAGTCAACAAAACTCAGTATTGTTCACAAAATCTCCTCCAGCATATGGCAGTGCTAGATCTTGTTCGGGTAGGTACCGCTGCAGTTCATGAGAGGGGTCATACTCTGGATCTGGGCTTCACAGTGGGCTATATATCTTTCATGCCAGTTTGATCCAGTAGCTTTAGTTAAATCATCATGCAGTGTTTTCACATTCAGGGCTTCCATCAAGCAACCCCCCTATCCCCATGGAAATGACCCAGTATCAGCCCAGAGGATATTTCAAGCACATTAGATGCCTGCACAATAGGAACCGAATAGGCATTTGATGCCTTCAATGGAGACATTTGGACATGTTCGATGCCTACGCAATAGGAACTGAATAGGCAGTTGATGCCTACAATGTGACACTGATACTCTAATACCTGTTCTTTTCACCCTGTGACTCTCTGCTGGAACTCTCCTTGATATAATGACAAGCTTCAGCAGACGGAGTTGCAGTGTCAGTGGTCCCACTTCATTGCTGACTGACTGACTGCCTCTGAGATCCCATTATCAGGGATAACAGAGGTCAATCCCTGTTCTGAATGCAGAATATCTGTCTGGGATGATTGCTGCAGGGAAGAAGAAGCCATCCCAACTCTTCTGCACCATGAACAGGTTGCTCTTATCAAGCTGTCTTTGGCCCTAGGGAGTATTTATTTATTTGTCATAATCAGATATAACACCTTTGAGCCACAGTAGCTCATTTACTAAGGTTCGTCGTCAACAATAAAAGATTTCAGTAAGGATTTCACATATTTCAGAGTACAGTACATACAATTTCACAATATATTCGGAAGATACATACAAGATGTGATAAAAAAGAGCATCACATGGATATGGCATTGTCAGTATGTATAATTTCACAATATTTCACAAGATACATACAAGTTGTGACAAAAGAGAGCAACACACAGATGTGTCATGAGATTAGGCAAGAGGTAGCAATTGAGGTTAAGGGTATGCAAAGTGCAAGGAATTCATCTGTTTCTTTCTTGAGTGTTAGACATATGGGACAGGAGCCACTCAGATAGTTTCATTTTGACTGGCAGTGCTCCGGATGATGGTGTCACAAAAGCAATGAATTTATGGGCTGATTTCCATCCAGTAACACAAACAAGTATCCTACATACTGTGGATATATAATGATGACAGAAAAAGGCCCATAGGCCCATAAAGTCTTCCTAACCTTCAGTACCTAACTATTCTGCACTGGCCTTACTGGCCATCCCGCCTTTGTTTCTACCACTCCTTTTCTAACTAATCCCATATGCCTGCCCCATCCCTTTTTAAAGCTTCTCACTGATTTGGCCTGTACCACTTCCTCTGACAGGTGGTTCCACTTGCCACCACTCTGTTGGTGAAAAAGTGCTTGCAGATATCCCCTTTGAATCTCTGCCCCGCACATTTCAGTGAAAGTCCCTATATTTGACATCAAGTAGAAAACCACCTTGGCATCCATGCAGGTACCTGTATGTTTCGAACATGTCACCTTGTTCCATCTTTCCTTCAAGAGTGTACTTGTTAAAGTAGTGCAGCCTTTCCTCATACTGTATGTCATGCCTCCAAGTCCATGAACCATCTTGGTTGCTCTGTGCTGTACTGCTCCCACATTGTCCCAGTCTTTTCTCAGGTGTGGACTGCAGTACCTTTTGCAGTACTCCAGATGCAATTGCACCAGTCACCTGTACAATGCAAGGATCACTTCCTGGTTTCTAGTGCTAATCCTCCTCCTGATGCATCCCAGCATCCTGTTTGCCTTACCTATAGCTCTGCTACGGTGTGCTGTTATTTTCAGGCTCTCTGGTATCATGACCCCTAGGTAATTTTCTTCCAGGGTGCTTTCCAGTAACCCCCCACCCCATTTCATATTGCACACCTGTGTTCCTTTTCCCAATGGGCATCACTTTTCATTTCTCTAGCCTTGAAGCCCGGTTGCCATATATTTGACCAGCTGTCCAGCCTACCCAGATCCTTGAGTTCCCTTATCTCCTTCTTTATGTCTACCCTTACACAGATCTTTGTGTCATCTGCAAAGAGGCAGATCCTGCCCTTGATAACCCCCCATGTCACCAACATATTGAAAAGGACCAAGCCCAACACTGACTCTTGAGGTACTCCACTTGTTATGTCCTATACCTTGGAAAAAATCCCCATTTACTACTATCCTTTGTGTTCTTCCCCTCAGCCAGTTCTCTGTCCAAGTCACCAATCTTTCTTCCACCCAAAACACCCTAACCTTTTTGACCAGCCTCCTGTGGGGTCAAAGGTCTTGCTTAAATACTGGTATACTATATTGACTGCCTATCTCCTATTAGCTGGCCTGGTCTGGTCACCCAGTCGAAGAAATTGACCAGATTTGTCTAGCAAGACCTTCCTCTTGTAAAACCATGTTGTCTGAGGTCCTGTAGCCCATTTCCCTCCAGGAAGTCCACTAGTTCCTCCTTTAGTATAGACTCCATAATCTTTCCCACTGTAGATGAAAAGCTGACTGGTCTATAGTCCCCCACTCATTCTTTCCTCCACTCTTGTGTAGTGGGACCATGTTCAATGTCCTCCAGTCCCTAGGGACCCCCCATCCAGTAAGCAGTTCAATATGTCTACAAGTGGTCCTGCTATCACCTCCGCTATGTCTCTAAGCATTCTCAGGTGTAAGCTCTCAGGACCCATAGATGTATCTGCTTTCAACCCTTCAAGCTTTTCTAATACCCTATTCCCTGTTATTTTGGCCACGCTACTTGAGCACTTGCTTTACTGTCCTCCACCCTGAACCCCACATTCCACTAGTGGCCCATCCCTCTCCCTAGTAAAGACTGAATAAAATATTTGTTCAGAATCTCTGCTTTCCCTTAGTCCCTCTCCTCCCATCCTTCCTCACTCTTCAGCCTTATAATACCCCATTTAACGTTATAAATCTCCTGGATATACCTGAAAAATGCCCTTTTCCCTCTTGCATCGCTCCCATTGCAAGCCAAAGTTCCATCTCAACCTCAGCCTCCCTCACCTTTCTGCTGGCTATCTTTGTTTCCTCTAGGTACCTTTCTCTATCCTTTCCTCTTTGGCTCCCTTTGTACTTCAGGAATGCCCTTCTTTTGGCTCTTAGTGCCATCTTTACTTTGTCCATGAACCACATTGGACCCCTTGCCCTTTTTCCCTTTGACACCCTTGAAAGCGAGCTTTCTGCCACTTCAGTCATTGTTTTTTTAAATTATTCCCATTTTCCTCCACCCCTTCTACATAGAAACATAGACTGTGACAGCAGAAAAAGACCAGAGGTCCATCCAGTCTGCTCATATGCTCTATAATCCCTGGAATCTTCCCTGGAACCTATTGTCCCTCCAGGGTACTAACCCTCCCCATCCTATCCTCATTCTCCTCCCTGGTCCTGTTGCCCAAGGCAACTACTATTCCCTTCATTCTATCCCATGCCTACTTGAATCCCTTGTGACCTCAAGTTAGTATTCAGGGTAAATAATTCCTCACAGTTTACCTTGTTAATTCCTTTAAGGAAGTTGAAGGTCTCTACCATATCTCCCCTCTCCTTTCTGGTTTCCAGTGATTACATATTTAGTGCCTTGAGGCACTCATCATAGGATCTGCCCTGCAGGCACTGAATTATTTTTGTTACTCTGCGTTGTGCTATTTCCAACTTATCCCTGTCCTCTTTGAGGTGAGGACTCCAGAACTGGACATACTACTCCAGAGGTGAGGCCCCACATGGGATCTGCATAGGGGAAGTATTACCTCTTTTCTTCAGCTATCAGTACCCCTGCCGATACAACCCAGCATCCTGTTAACCTTGCTATAGGCCTTGTCACACTGGCTCATTTGTTTATGGGAGTTACTGATGATAGCTCCTAGGTCCCATTCCTCTTCCGTAGTAAAAACACTCACTCCCACCCATCCATTACTCCATCTTGAGGTTCCTTTTTCCTAAGTGCATTACCTTGCACTTTTTGGCATTGTATTTAACTGCCAGACCTTTGACCTCCTCTCTAGTTTTTGTAGGTCCCTCTGCATATCATTTACTCCTTCATCACTATCCACCCTGCCACATAGTTTTGTGTCATCTGCGAAGAGGCACAGTCTGCCCTGGATTCCCACACCAATGTCATTAATGAACACGTTGAAGAGGACCAGACCCAGGACAGATCCCCGTGGAATCTTGCTCATGACCTCTCTTTCTTCTTATTTAACCCCATTGACCACCACCCTCTGCTGCCTCCCTTCTAACCAACTACCAAACAGTTCATTACGGTTTTAGCCACACCCAGGTCTTCCATTTTTCTGAGCAACCTTTTGTGCGGTACAGAATCAAAAGCCTTGCTGAAGTCAAAGTACAACAGAGCCACAGCATGGCCTTGTCCACTTACTTGGTCACCCAGTCAAAGACAAAAGTCAAATTAGTCTGAGAAGACCTTCTCACCACAAAACTATGTTGTTTACTATCCTGGAGCCAGTTGTTCTCTAGGTAGTCCATGAGGTCCTCTTTGATCAGTGATTCCATCAGCTTCCCCACAATGGAGGTTAGACTGACAGGCCTGTAGTTCCCTGGTTGCTCCCTATCCCCCCCCCATGAAGCGGTACAATGTCTGCCATTCTCCAATCCTTTGTAACTTCCCTGGACCTAACTGAGCTGTTGAACAGCCCAGCCAGTTGTTCATCCAGTTCTGCTGCTAATTCCCTAAGTATCCTCAGATGCAACCCATCTAGTCCTGGGGTTTTATTTATTTATTTGAATTTTGATGACCGGGTGGGCCCACTGAGATGAACTTGTCCTTTTTTCAAGGGCCACCCGGGGTCTGATCTATCTTAAGGGCTGCCAGACCTTTCAGGACCCTCTCGCTAGTAAGTATTGGCTGTCTCATTTCTGGTATTCCCTTAGCGGCCGCTTTGATGCTGCTTTCTGGCATGGATCTGCAGTCCTCCTTAGTGAATACTGAGCAAAAGTAGTCATAAGGACGGCAGCCTTTTGCTCATGCTTCTCTGTTACCCTACTCCCCTCAACTAGCCATTCAATGCCCCCTTTTTTCCTTTTTTCACTGCTATATCTAAAAAACTGTTTTCTCTGTTCTTGACCCCCTCTACGATACACAGCTCCATGTCTGCTTTTGCCTCCCTGATGACTCTCTTTGCCTCCCTATTTTTCTGTAGATAATCCTCCCTTTCTGCCTCCCCCTGTTTTTCCTTTATAGAAGACTTTCTTTTTGGCCCTGACCCTAGCTGAGAACCATAGTGGTCTCTTAAACCTGTTTTTGAGATACTGTTCTATGATTGCTTTTGATGCCTTGAGGATAGCTCCCTTTATTGCCCCCCTCTCTCCTCTACCCCCTCATGTCCTTCAACCCTACTAACTTATCCCTGACCAGTTCCCTCAACCAATCAAAGTCCTCCCTTCTAATGTCAAGGACTTTCTTTCTTGATTGTGGGTTGCCAGCCCCAAGGGCTAATTCAAACCACATGGAGTTGTGGTCGCTGTTCCCTAGTTGCTCCCCTACTCCCATATCACCCCCCACCTCTGAATTGGTAAGCACCACATCAGATATTGTGATCTGCCTGGTAGGTTCCTTAACAAGCTGTACCAATAGACAGTCTTAGAAGGCATCCAGTAATGTCTGACTCCTCTCACTCCTGGGCACCAAGACCTTCCAATCGATGTCAGGCAGGTTCAAGTCACCCACCACTACTACTTCCCCCTTTGCTTCCCTTCTTTTAAGTTCCTCCTCAAGTTCTCTGTCCCTTTCCTCCCCTTGCCCTGAGGACCTATAGATCACCCCTAAGCACACTTTCCTGCCTGAGGTCGCTGTGAGCTGCACCCATATTGACTCAGTCTCCCCACTGCTATCCGTAATACTTCAGTCTTCTGCCACTTCAATCCCCCCCTTTGAAAAAAAGAGCAACTCTTCCCCCTTTACCAGTTCTTCTATCCCTCCTGAACAGTGAATATCCAGGGAAGATCATCTCCCAGTCATTTTTCTCTGAGGCCCAAATTTCTGTGATTGCCACCAGGTCCACTTCAGTGTCTGCCATAAGTGCCTGGAGCTCTCTGAGTTTGTTGCCTAGGCTCCTGGTGTTATGGCATACCCCCTCCATTTGACCCATGCTTTAACTCTGCTACTGTCCTTTTGCTTTTCATGTTTTCTTCCCTCCCTGTTTGTGCCTATACCTTTTTCTTTCCTCCTCAAAGGTATTCCTCCCATAAGTTTTGTAAACCCTACTGTACTCTCTTTGCAGTTACTGTCCCCTGGATGTGGGAGATTTCTATCTAGGATCCTCTTCTGCTCATCTTGAACCATGGATTCCAAAGACCAGGACTCACCCACAGTCAGTTTAAACGTCTGATGTAGATGTCAAACTTCTGCCCCAGTGCACTAGTGCCTCTTTTATCAGGTGACGTCATCACCTTTGAAGAGTCTCCTGCCCCAGAAATCTCCCCAGACCCCAACAATATGGTACTCCATGTCCTGACACCACCCCTTAAGCCAACTGTTTAACTCCTCTATTTAATTACCCCCGATTCTGTCTTGCCTCACCTCCCTGTCCCACACAGGCAGAATCTCGGAAAAGTCCAAGGAGGCTAAGTGTGCCACCAATCTGTGCTTCAGTCTCTGGAAGTTCCACTTCATTGTCTAACAACTGGCTGGCAAGATCATTGGTACCCAGGTGTACCACAGCCCCCAGCTCCCCCCCCCCACCATCCTCCCTATTCTGTCTAAATTCCAGATGGCTGACACTCCAAGTAGGAATCAGACCACCCCCTCCCATCTGACCCTTCCCTTATCACCATATTGATCCCCCTGATCACTGAGTCCCGATCACTAGCACCTTTCTCTTAGCCGTGCTCCTCTTGGGTGCCAACATCATGTCCTGCCCTTTCCCTTCGACTGACCTGGAGTCAGGAGCCTGAACCTCCAAGCAATTCACTGTCTCGATGGTGCTAGGATGGACAACCTCCTTATGGCTGCCCCTACCCCCTACTGCACCCTGCCACTCTCCACCCCTCTGGACTAGTGGGTCTCTGGGGGAGTGGCGGTGTAGGGGGTGTGCTTCTCGTGAGCTCCTGCTGAGCTGAGTGCACAGCTGAGATATCTCTTTCCTTGCTGCTACTAACTGAGCAAGGAGCTCAGCTATGGTTCTGCAGAAAGGGAGGCACCCCTCCTCCAGAGCACATCCCTGGAGAAGAGTGCCCCACAGTCCCCACAATTGAGCACCTCACCCCTGAACCACATCCTATAAGGAACTGTACTGGCGAGATAGAACCTTAATTAATATCACTTTGTTTAGACAGTACTCCCCACCCAGATGGGGTGAATCTACTACCAACTAGCTGTTACCAGCTTACCATATAAGATACAGTGACAGCGTATGATTCAAGTTGCACAAATACAACCCCGATGTTGACAAGTAATCGGGCTATATCACAGATACAGATGTGAGAAAAACCAACCTTGAGAACTTAGAGAATAACAACTGGTGGAATTAAAGAGCCAGTGGAACCAGAACATGCAGACAGGAAAATAATACACAGTTTATGCAGTAATCAGTTGTAAGTTTTTATTTCTGAAGCATTTTTTCTTTTTCCTTTTGCTCATTAAAAAGTCTTCTATGTGAAAATGCTGTGCTGTATGTGTGGAACAGTTCTTAGCCTGGCAGCTGACATATCTAGCTCTAGTCCCCCCACTACATAAGAACATAAGAATGGTGTCGGCAGATGGGGACCATTTAATCCATCTAGTCTGCCCAAGGTTGCTACCCCCCTCCCCTTTAATTGTTCAAGCCAAGCTGTCCACACTGTCTGTCCCATGGTAGTTTAAATTCTCTTACTGTCTCATGGGTCTATCACCCTCTCCGTGAAGAAATACTTTTTATAGTTGCTTCTGATCTTGCCTAGTACTCTCAACATCATTTACTTCATTATTGCCATCAGTCATAGCATTTTCAGGATCATTATTTTCGCACAATTCTGTATTTTCTGGTATGCCACAAGGGATGCTTTCTGTTGCGGGCTTTCTTTCTTGCAATTCAAACAGCTCTACCAAACACAAAGAGTCAACTACCTCAAAAGTCACACTTTGCACCTCACTTTTGGGGGGCCAAAGGTCTGTGGAGATGGCTGGATGGTGAGGCAGTCCTGAGGGCCCCGCTTCATCTCTGAAATTGCACATGGGATTACCTTGGAGCAACTGACTCAGTTCATAGGAGGGATAATAGGATGCTTCGCACTCACTGTCATCAGATTCAGACTGGTAATCAGTGTTATGTTGGGCCTGCCTGGGGGAAGGCCTTGACTCTTTGACAACTGGAGACAGGGTGATCTGTTTCTTGAAGTGCTGAGTCGATGATTATTTGACCAATAGGCAGCAAATGATTCCTGTGCATTGTCTTGGTAGCTTGTGGGTCATTTTCAGGGTGCACTTTATAAACTGGCAGATCTTCCAGCTTACTGACAACAACGTAAGGGGTATGAGCCCACCTGTCTGTAATTTTATGCTTTCCATATAGCCCCAAATTCTGCAATAAAACACAGTCTCCAGGTAGCAATTCCTGAGCTTTGACATGCTTGTCATGCCTTTCCTTGTTTGCCAAGTTTCTCTTTGCTGCCATGGTGTGGCCTAGTTGGTAAGCATGGTTTAACTGGGTCTTTAACTTTTGAACATATTGTAGGTGGGTTTCAGCTTGAGCTCCATCTGGGGACACCCCGAAGCAAATGTCTATGGGCAAGCAGGCTTCCAGACCAAACATCAGACTGTAGGGGGAAAACCCAGTGGCATCACTTTTGGTGCAATTATAGGCGTGTACCAAGGTGCATATCTGTTGGCTCCATCTTCACTTGTCCTGGGGATGAAGTGTGCCCAGCATGTCAAGTAGTGTTCAGTTAAACCTTTCAGGCTGTGGATCCCCCTGGGAGTGATAGGGGGTAGTTCAGGATTTTCATGCTCCCCAGAGAGACAGCATTTCCTTAATCAGACAGCTCTCAAAGTCCCTCCGCATATCAGAGTGAATTCTCTGAGTAGCACCATAATGGCCAAATAACTTTTCAATTAAGACCTTGGCCACTGTGGATGCTTTCTGGTCCTTAGTCGGGTAAGCCTGTGCATAACGTCTAAAATGACTAGTCACCACTAGCACATTGCCAATATTCTTCTTTTCAGGTTCAAGGCACAAGAAATCAATACACACCAGCTCCATGGGCGCACTAGTAGAAATATTGACCAAAGGTGCAGCCCTCTGAGGTGGAGCTTTTCTCTGAAGTCAGCAGCTACAAGTCTTGATATGAATCTCAATGTCAACCCCCATCTTCAGCCAACAGAATCGAGCACAGGCCAAGTCTGTAGTTTGGTCACAACCCAAGTGTCCTATCTGGTCATGGAGGGCCCATAGAACTACATGTTTGAAAGCTGTAAGTAATAATAATTGCTGTTTGTCAGGTTGACCTTGTTGGTTTATGATTTCTCTATAAAGTAGCTGGTTACGCAATTTGAATCTGGGTCCCTCTCTAAACAACAAAGCAGTTTGTGAATCTGAGGAGCGAAGCTTGGACACATCTTTCCCAACACGTATAGCATCGAGCACAGGCTTAATCATGGGGTCTTAAGCCTTGGCCCACTGTATGCTATCTGGAGTAAGTTGAGGCAATCCACTGAGGTCTAATGCTGCAAGGTGGCAGTAGGCCATGGGAACACAAGTGTCAGGAGGACCTAAGTTGTCTACTATGCAGTCAACTGTTTCAGGAGATGGATGCTCATCTTTGCCGAATTTTTGGCAGAGGGCTTTGATAGACTGCTCAGACATTCTCACCCAATTGGTATTAGAGTTAGGTCATCTGGAAAGGGCATCAGCATCAGTGTGGTTCAAGCCCGGTTGATACTCCACTGAATAATCATAAGTGGAAAGTACAGATAACCAGCGATGCCCTGTGGTGTCCAATTTAGCCGAGGTCTGAACATAAGTGAGAGGATTATTGTGTGTCTTGACCAGAATCTTGGCACCACAAAGATATTCATGGAATTAGTCCACCACAGCCCATTTTAGTGCAAGAAATTCAAGCTTGTGTATGGGATACTTTCTTTCAGACAGGGTTAGGCTCTGACTAGCAAACACCACTGGGCATAAACCTTCCTCATACTCTTGATACAGAACAGCACCAAGTCCCTTCAAGCTGGTGTCAGTGTGTAACACATAGGGTCTGGTAGGGTTGGCATATGCAAGCACAGGGGCATGGGTGAGTTGATGAATGATATCATAGAAAGCAGCTTCACACTCAGAAGTTCACCTGGCCCCAAAAGGTTCATGTGTCCGAAAGTAAATGTTGTCTTCCTCATTAACTGCACTTTTTTTTTACCTCTTGTTTTAAGGGGGATAGCCTTGAGTTAGGTTGAGCAAAGAGTAGATGACTTTGGAGTGATCTTTTATGAACCAACGGTAGTAACCGCAGAACCCCAAGATTCTCTGCAGTTCCTTTAGGTTGTTAGGCTGAGGCCAGGTGGTCAAGGACTCCACTTTGCTTGGGTCTGTCTGAATCCCATCAGCTGACACTATGTGACCTACATGTTTCACAGAAATTTGGAAGAATTGACACGTGTCTATTGATAACTTTAGCCCAAAGTCCTCTAATCTGTCAAGAGCCTTAAACAGGTGAACTTCATGTTCCTCCAGAGTCTGGCTGAACACAGTGATGTCATCAAGATATACAAGTCATTCTAATAAGTTCATGTCTCCCACTGCTCATTCCATTGGCCCCTGGCAAGTGGCGGGTGCATACATACAGAGAAATTCATAGAAACCCAGGGGACAAATGAAGGCTGTTTTTTCCTAGTCTTCCTGGGCCATCGGGATTTGAAAATACCCGCTCCGAAGGTCAAGTATTGAGAACCACTGGCCCCCTTTGAGGCAGTTAAGGGCATCCTGGATACGAGGCATGGTGTATTGGTCTGGGACAGTTCTCTGATTCAGCGTCCAGTTGTCCACACACATCCTTACTGATCCATTCTTCTTCCGGACTACCATAATTGGGGAGGCATAGGAGCATCAAGGCTCTTGGATAATTCCTGCAGCCAGCATTTCCTGAAGGTGACATCTACCATCATCTACGTCAGCAGGTGCAAGGCGACGGGACCTCTCTCTGAATGTCCTCTCATCATACGAACATACCTACGAAGAAACCAGCAGAAGAAGGCCATTAAGTCTATCAAGTCTGCTCATATTGCAGGGTCCACAACTTGAGCTAATGTCCCTGCCCTCCCTTCCCACTCCTCCCATCCTTCCTACCCATGATTCTTACCTTCCCCCGATGCATATCACAGCCTCTCTTAAAGCTGACCACTGTCTTCAATGAGATAATCTCTTCCGGCAGCGCATTCCAAGTGTCCACACCTTCCCTGTGAAGAAGTGCTTCCTGACCTCCCTCCTAAACCTCCCACCCTCCAGCTTAAGATTATGCCCCCCTGTGATATGGTTGCCACTCAGCTTAAAGAAACTCTCCTTATCAACCATATTTATCCCTTTCAAGTACTTGAATGTCCCAATCATGTCCTCTTTTTCTCTCCTGTCTTCCAGGGAGTACATGTTCAGTGCCCTCAACCTCTCCTCTTATGCCTTGCCCTGCTGACTAGCTATCATCTTTGTAGCCCTCCTCTGTACCTTCTCCCGCAGGTTAATGTCCTTTTTGAGGTGTGGACACCAGTACTGAACTCCATACTCTAGATGCAGCCTTACCAGTGACCCGTATAAGGGCAGTATAACCTCCTCTCTCCTACTACTGATCCCTCTAGCTATGCATCCCAGTATCTTGTTTGCCTTTGTTGCTGCTTTCTTGCATGAAGTCAAATGTAATGTTCAGCCCCTGTGACACATCCTACGTCCCACTCCTTCAAGAATACTCGGCTTCTCTGAGCCAACTCTTGGCCGATCCTAGCCTTCCATTTGGCAGGTAGGGGGTACTCCCCAAAGTCAAACAGGTCAGGGGTCACCTCATCGCCCTCTCCAGGGCACTTCTTGCTGGGAAGCACAGCAGTGTCCACACATATACAGTGGCTAGGGTGCACTCTCGATTCACCCAAACCTCTCAATCTGACATATTCTGAACTTGCAGTACTACCTGCCGAGCGTAGGCATGGGCCTGAGCAGGTAGAATTCTAGGCTTGACCAATAGTCCCTCTGGCAGTTTCCCCTCTTCTGGGGTGACCAGCATAAGGATTTTATTTTTAACATCTGTCTTTAGGTGCACTTTGTCACAGACCCACTCAGCAGGTCAGCCCTCTACTCCCAAAGTGCCAACCTCTGAGCGCAGTCTTGTGAACAGTTAACCGAACTAGGTAACCCTCTTGTCTGTTATTGTGGATTTGAATCAACCTTTGGTCTCAAGTCTTGGAGGGATTCAAACTGTGAACCTCTTGTTAGCATTCCCAATGTACAGGCTCAGATAATTCTGTCTTCGGGGGGCCAGATATCTTTGCCTATGGGCACCTAACCAGGTGTACAGAAATGAACCCTTAAAAACTGTAATAAAAGACCTCAGATTTTAAATGTTTACCTTTTTCCAGTTTGGTATCACCATTCAAGCTTATGTACAGTGTCTGCTTTAACCATATATACTCTACTTGTAAAGGAAAGAAATTCAAAGACAGACCAAGTAGGCTCTAAAAATAGAGTTTACTAAAAGAGATAAAAATATGTAACATGTAAATACAGAACCACATATCACAAAACATACAAATCACTTAAACAAAACAGGTTTTAACAGTGCAGTTCCTACTACAGTACTTAGATTTCTCTCTCTCTCTAAATATCTGCTTAAAGTGCTCACAGTTGTTTCTTTGTCAAGGTCTAGATAGAAAAGTCTCTGACGGAAAACAGAATAATGTTTAAAAGCTGGTTTCTCCCACCTATTTGAATGAGGCCACCTAGCTCCTCCCTGTCAGAATATATAAAAACATATATCTATATAAAAACAGGATGTCTTTTCCAAGTATTAAATTCTGCAACCTCAGCACAACTCATGTTCTTCAAATGGCTCTCTTTGATCTTATGATCAGCTTCCCCCTTCCAGGACATAAAAGCATCTTTTATGACTTCGCACTAAAATGTCACAACCTGCTCTTCTTCCTCCAAGCGTTATCAAAGTTTATGATTTTCCCTCTTAGCAACTACAGCTATAATTAACTTAGTTAAAGTCTGTAATTAGCTTTGGGCCTTCCAGGTAACACCTTGTATCTAAAACCTGTGTGTGTGTGTGTGTGTGTGTGTGTGTCATACTCACATGTTGTTTCAGCATTTCTCAAGAGAGACAGTCCATAACCCACTTTTATATTACAAAAAATGATACAGTGATCAGAACCAGCTGTCCAAGTGTCACAATTCCTCCCCACCTAGACTGAATTTGGGGGCTCTATCCCCTGCATGGGATGAGCTTCCCAAATCAGTTCACTCCTCATAGACCCTAGACAGCCCATCTGAGTTCTGATTTTTGGCTCCAGCCCTATGTAATATTGTCATATCATACCCTTGCAAAGCAAGACTCCATCTTAGCAATCTACCATTGTTCTTTGTCATCTGCGTCAGCCAAACCAGGGGGTTGTGGTCAGTCTGCACCACAAAATGCTGCCCAAATAAGTATGACTCTAATTTCTTTAGGGCCCACACTATGGCAAGACACTCCTTTTCAACCATGGAGTATGCTTGCTCCCTGGGAAGTAACTTCCTACTCAGGTACACTACTGGGTGATCTTTCCCTTGGCTGGATGTCTGACTCAGTACTGCCCCAATACCCACGTCTGAGGCATCAGTCTGAACTATAAAGGTTTTGCTATAGTCCGGACTTGTCAAAACAGGAGCACTGCACAGTGCCTCCTTCAGTTTGGAAAAGGCTTCCTCACAGGCTGGGCCCCAGGTAATTTTCTTGGGCATCCTTTTCTTTGTCGGGTCAGACAGCGAAGCAGCCAGGGCACTGTAATTGGATACAAATTTTCTGTAGTACCATTCTGTCCCTAGAAAACTCCTGACCTGCTTCTGTGTTTCTGGGCTGGGCCACACCTGGATTACCTCTATCTTTATTTGATTAAGACAGAGCTGCCCCCGGCCTACCACATGCCTGAGGTATGCCACTTCTCCCATGGCCACCTGGCACTTCTCAGCTTTGACAGTGAGCCCGGCCCTCTGTATCCTGCCCAGCACTTTCCTAAGGTGGGATAGGTGTTCCTCCCAGCTGGCACTAAAAATGGTAATGTCATCCAGGTACACCACGGCGTACTCCTCAGCACCATTTAACACCTGGTTCACCAACCTTTGGAAAGTGGCTGGGGCATTCTTCATTCGGAAAGGCATTATTTTAAACTCAAATAAGCCTATCAGAGTGATGAAGGCTGACCTCTCCCTAGCTCTGTCTGTCAACTCTACCTGCCAATACCCCTTGATCAGGCCAATGGTCATAAGGTAGGTCGCCCCTCCCAACTTGTCCAGGAGTTTGTCCATCTGGGGCATCGGGTGGGCATCTGACTTTGTGACTGCATTCAGTCCATGTTAGTCCACACAGAAATGAGTAGAGCCATCTGGCTTAGGCACAAGGACTATGGGTGAGGACCAGGGGCTGTGGGATCTCTGGATTACCCCTAAATCCAGCATCTCCTCCACTTTCCACCTAATGTCCTTTTGGATAGCCTCTGACACCCAATATGCTGTCTGTCATATGGGTGTATGTGTCCCTGTCTCCACATCGTGTGTCGCTAAGGGGGTTAGTCCAGGCTTAGCGCTAAACAATGGGGCAAAGTCTGCCAAAACCTCCCTTACTTTCTGGATCTGGTCAGGGGCCAGCTGGGGAGACAATTTTACTGCCTTCACAGAGGACTCCCACTTACTTTCCTCCAGCAAGTCCAGAAGGGGGTCTCTATCGTCTGTCCCCTCCACAGGACTACACATTGCAAACACCATGTAAGCCCTTTTTGCATATGGCTTCATCATGTTGACATGGTACATCCTTTCTGCCTGTCTTCGGTCAGGTAACTCCACAATGTAGTTAATGTAATTTACCTTCCTAACCACTTTTTACAGTCCTGCCCACTCAGCCTGCAGCTTGTCTTTCTGGACCGGAATAAGGAACATGACTTCCTGACCCACTATGTACAAGTGAGCTCTGGCTCTGAGGTCATACCACACTTTTGGTTTTTGTTGGGCAGCTGCTAGGTTGCTCTGGGCTGTCCCCATAAGTTCCTTCAGCCTTTCTCTAAACCTAAGGATGTAATCCACAATGGGAGTTCCCTGGGTGGTGTGCTTGCCTTCCCAGTCCTCCCAGATCAAGTCTAGGGGTCCACATACCCGTCATCCATATAAGAGTTTGAAGGGAGAAAATCCTGTAGACTCTTGGGGCACCTTCCTGTATGCAAACAACAGGTGGGGAAGGTATTTCTCCCAGTCCCTCCCATGCTGTTCAGCAAACACCCGGAGCATTGACTTTAGGGTACCACTGAATCTTTCCAGAAGCCCATTGACTTGTGGGTGATACGGTGTCATGCATCTCTACACCATCCCACACTTCGCCCATAAACATTTTATCAGGTCTGACATGAAGGAACCCCCTCGATCGGTGATTACTTCCTGGGGAAATCCAACACGGGAGAAAATCCCAAGTAAGGCATCTGCCACTTTGTCCATCCTCAGTGAGGATAGGGCGACTGCCTCTGTGTACCGGGTGGCATAATCCACCACAGTCAGGATGAATCTCTTCCCTGAGGATCTGGGGGTATTTAAAGGCGCACATATCCATTCCCACCCTCTGGAATGGCTCCTCCACTATGGGCAATGGAATCAGGGTGGCTTGGGTCTTCTTGCCCGCCTTCCATATTTCTTGGCACCGGTGACAAGACCTGCAATACTCCTTCACCTGCTGGGTGAAGTTAGGCCAGTAGAAATTCTGGGCTAACCGCTGTGTAGTGCTCGCGATTCCCAGATGACCAGACAAGGGAATATCATGTGCAATTTTGAGCCTGCCTAGCATCCCTCCCTCCCTCTGTCTGTACTGCCTGAATATACATAAGTCCATTTTCCCAATAAACCTTATGGCTACCGTCACCTCCCTGTGCTCCTTCAGAGTCTGCCCAAGCCCTCAGCTTCTCTAAACTAGGGTCACTCCTCTGAGCAGCTGCAAACCCCTCACACAGTCCCAAGGCATGGAACAGGTCTCCTTCAGTCGCTAAACTAGGGTCCCCTAGCACTAGCATCAGGTCCTTCAGGATCACTGTTAATCTCAACCCTCTGACAAAGGGTCACCCCTCCCTCATCGGAGTAACCCTCTGTAGCTGTGTGGTTACTTGCTACTAGGGAAATTTCTACCCCCTCTTCATTAATCTCCATATCAGGACACACAGGCTGGTGGACCAGCCTCTCAGTGGTTTCCACAATGGCTTCTGTGGGGTTCAGGGAACTACAATTTTCCCTTGCCACTTGGCTATGGGTAACTGCAGATTCCATCCCTTGTTTGATATTGTTGCCCAGGATCACATCCACTGCTAAGGTTTTGGCTACAGCCACCTGTTGCACAGTCCCCCCTGTTTCATCCCAATCTAGGAGAACACTAGTGAGGGGCAATGTTTTCACCTAACCAGTGAAGTCCTGTACAGTGACGTATTTATTGGGTATAAGCTGACCAGGCTCTACCAGATCCCCCTTTACCAAGGTCAGGGATGTCCCTGTGTCCTTTAACCCCTGCGTCTGTACACCATTCACCATGACTGGGTGCATGTGTTCTCTCATGTTCATTGGCATGCTTCCAGGGACACACAAATAACCCATTTCTTTTTTAGCACCGCCTTGAATATTATTGCTCACCTTTTTGGGGCACTGTCTGGCAATATGCCCAGTTTCTTTACATAACCAATATTCACTTCTCTTTTCAGAGAAATCTTTTCTCTGAAAACTGGGGCTAACTGGTTTCAGTGGAGGCAGTGAGGGTTTTAGCTGCCCTGAAGGTGCACTTTTCCCTTTCTGTGCTGCCGCACCTGCCCCATTTGCTCTCAAAGCAGGTCTGCTCTTGGCATAGCGGTCCGAGAGTTTAGCAGCCTCTTGCACTGTTTTGGGATCTCAGTCCTCCAGCCAGGTTTTCAGCTCTGCTGGGAACGCCCAGAAAAACTGTTCTAATAAAATCACATTTTCAATTTTATCAACAGAGTTTGCCTCAATTCCTTCCCACCAACAATCTAAAAACTGACATTGTTTCATGGTTAGCTCCTCGTAGCTCATATCAGGGCTTCTCCTGAGCTTATGTAATTTAGCTCTGTATGATTCAGCAGTTAATTCAAACTTTTTTAACAGTGCAGCTTTTAACTTGCTGTAATCATTACTGTCCTCATTGTCCATTTGACCCAATGCATCCCAAGCTTTCCCAGTAAGTAGCAGGGATAGCTGGAAGCTCCAGGATTCTCTAGGAATTTTAGCCTGAATACAAACTTTTTCAAAAGAATTTAAAAAAGCATCCATATCTTCTCCCTCTTTAAACTCAGCTATTAATTTGGAATTCAATTTGTAACCCATTCCTGCAGTCCCAGTTAAACCCAAGCCACTTACCTGCTCTGGTGTCACTGGTCGGAGTCGTAGCTTCTCCAGTTCATGTTGCCTCTGGCACTCCTCTCTCTGCTCCTCTGCATCTCGCTGGCGCTCATGTTCCTCATGGTCTGCCTCCCTCTGTTCTCGTTCTGCCTCTCGGCATTCTCGCTTTACCTCACGGCGTTCTTGCTCTGCCTTACGGTGTTCCCACTCTGCCTCTTGTCTGTCTCGTTCTCTCTTCTCCTGGAACTCCAGCTCAATCCTGCACAACTCAATTTGCAGCCTGAGTACTTCTGGGTCCAGGATACTGGTGACCTTCTCCTGTTGCTGTGGCCCTTCACTGACAGTGGTCCTGTTGCAATTCTCATTGGATCTGGACACTGCACTGGCCACTAGCCCTGCCACATTCAAGGTTTGGTCCTCTTCAGTCACGGTCCGTGACTTACTGCTCTGGGTATCTGCCGCCATCAGGGCATCTATGAGGTTCTGCTTGCTGGCTTTCACCACAAAAACGGGACTCCTCTGTCCCCTCACAACTGCTTTAAGGAGTCTACAGTGTGCCTGCTGTAGTTGGAAGCCATCTTCTTCTCTCACTACTGCTACTCTGACTTGCACTTTAGAAAAAATAAAATGGGTAGGAACTTGACTGTACGCCAAGTGATATAGTTCTGTTTCCTTTTTAAAAATAAATCACTGCCTTTTTCTATCTTTGCAAGTGAGCTTATGGTCTCAGCTGACACATTGAACAATACAAGCTTGTAATACCAAAATTATGCCACTGCTGCCCACCAATCTGTCACAAACCCACTCAGCAGGTCAGTCCTCTACTCTCAAAGTGCCAACCTCCAAGTGCAGTCTTGTGAACAGTTAACAGAGCAAGGTAACCCTCTTGTCTGTTTTTGTGGATTCAAATCAACCTTTGGCCTCATGTCTTGGAGGGATTCAAACTATGAACCTCTTGTTAGCGTACCCAGTGTACAGGCTCAGATAATTCTGTCTTCTGGGGCCAGATATCTTTGCCTATGGGCACCTAACCAGGTGTACAGAAATGAACCCTTAAAAACTGTAATAAAAGACCTCAGATTTTAAACGCTTACCTTTTTCCAGTTTGGTATCATCATTCAAGCTTATGTACAGTGTCTGCTGTAACCATATACTCTACTTGTAAAGGAAAGAAATTCAAAGACAGACCAAGTAGGCTCTAAAAATAGAGTTAACTAAAATAAATAAAAATATGTAACATGTAAATACAGAACCATATATCACAAAACATAGAAATCACTTAAACAAAACAGGTTTTAACAGTGCAATTCCTACTACAGTACTTAGATTTCTCTCTCTCTCTCTAAATATCTGCTTAAAGTGCTCACAGATGTTTCTTTGTCAAGGTCTAGATAGAAGAGTCTCTGAAGGAAAACAGAATAATGTTTAAAAGCTGGTTTTCCCCACCTATTTGCATGAGGTCTCCTAGCTGCTCCCTGTCAGAATACATACAAAAATATATCTATATAAAAACAGGATGTTTTTTCCAAGTATTAAATTCTGCAACCTCAGCATAACTCATGTTCTTCAAATGACTCTCTTTGATCTTATGATAAGCGTCCCCCTTCCAGGACATGAAAGCATCTTTTATGACTTCGCACTAAAACGTCACAACCTGCTTTTCTATCTCCAAGCATTGTCAAAGTTTATGATTTTCCCTATTAGCAACTACAGCTATAATTAACTTAGTTAAAGTCTGTAATTAGCTTTGGACCTTCCAGGTAACACCTTGTATCTAAAACCTGTGTGTGTGTGTGTGTGTGTGTCATACTCACATGTTGTTTCAGCATTCCTCAAGAGAGACAGTCCATAACCCATTGTTATATTACAAAAAATGATACAATGATCAGAACCAGCTGTCCAAGTGTCACACACTTCACCACTGATAATGCACTGAGCATTGGGAGGTAGCACCAGTGAGTCAGGATCCTTTTTCCAGACTATCCCCACGGGTTCATCTTTCTCAATCTCTTGTGTCCACATCTGCAAATCGTAGACTAGCCATACTAGGGTCAGAATGTGCAGGGTCCTTCCAGTTCACTTGGCTTGCTTTTCCTGACACAGCTGGGCTAACCGGCCGAACATATGTGCATTGGTACCAGTTAGTAAAGGGACACCATCATAAAGCCCAGTCAGCGGGCACACCAAGGCCAGGGTCTCCACTTGTTAATCCATGCCTGCTACAGCAGCAGGAAAGGACAACTAAATTTGTACATACCCCAGGTAAGGATAGGATTTCTCACTCAATCCCCATAAGTGCAGTCCTTCAAGGGGTTAGAGTGAGAGGTCACATAAGTACTGACATTACCAGTCTTGAAATATAATAGTGATCTGTGAGTCACTGTCCAGCACAGCATGAGTAGAAATGCCATTACCGGTTACTGTGGTCTCCATGGAGGGGCCCACCATCTAAGACCAGTCCAGAGAGGTAGGTTTGGAAGACTGTCCTACAGCAGTTTTGGAGGAGTACGATTTTCTCGGTGGGCCAGGCAGAGCCTTTATGCTGCTCTGATGATCCAAGTTTAACAGTTTGGCCGTGATCTTCCACAAGTTTTCCAGAAAGTTACAGCCCCATCAGGTATGCCTGTCTTCTCCACACAGCAGAACACCTGTTCCCCAGAATCATTGGAGTGACTATGTTCATCCCGAACTTTATGCCAGTTGGTAGGGGGAGGTCTACTGTCTTCCTTTGATTTCTTCTCAGTTCCTGGGCCCCGCCACTCCCCTAATGGGCAGATCTATGGGTGGTGAGTCAGAGGTCCCCCACCAAGGCTCTCAACTCTCGTATTTCTTCCATCAATTTGGACTCTGCCCAGGGTTCATGACCAATGACATTGGCCCCCACACCCCCAAGTGGAACCTCACTTCTAGTCTGAGTCAGCAGTGAGAGCTTCAGGCCACTTCCGTCATGGCTTGTTGACTAGCTCACATCTCTTTTATCTCTTTGAGCAGTTCTCTAACCTGCTAGGTCTCAACAGAGTCCTCTATTTCCTCAGATCAGTCTGAGACTTGGCTGGTGTGAGCAACCCTCCATAGGGCTCCCATCCATCCTCATCGTTCTCAGCCTCTCAAATCTCCTTCATCAGCCAGCAGTATTCAGGAGGGTTAGCTTTCCTGTCTTGAAACTTCAACTTTAGCATGAGCACACTGGAGTAATGGGCAGATTTAAGAATGTGCTCCAGCCTGACTCAGTTCAGGTCACTAGCTGGGACACCCCCTTTTCTATGGGCCCTCTGCAAGACATGTTCAATCCGGGTAACAAAAGCAGACAATTTTTCACTTTTCCATTGTTTAGCAGACTTGACCTTCCACATTAAGTCTTCCCTAGAATCTGTGCTGCCAGACACCACTTCTAATGCAGAGAGGTACTCAACCACAGTGGCCTCAGGGTTGGTGGATTGAAGAAATCGGATAGCTTCCAGTAAACAGCCCCTTAAGCTTTCCATAAGTCTCTTTCTCTTCTACCCCTCTGAACATTGCCCCTTTTGGACCAGTGGAGTAGCACAGTCCATCCATGTCTCGAGGTTGTCCTCCCCCACTGAGACAGGGACTGCACCAGAGAACAGTTTGAGCCTGCGGTATGAGTTCAGGTGTACAGAAGGTATCATGATGGGAGAGGTCACCACAGGGGATGCCCTGGGGGTAGATGGAGAGGCCCGAGGAGATTGTATAGGAGTGGCCTCCTCCAAACCCCCAAGATCTTTAACAATTCCTTAGCTGTCCAGCTTTCAGCAGCTAGCAGTCTTAACAGTTTGTCTTTGAATCCCTCCACCCTCAGGGACCCCCAGGGGAAGACGGGTCACTATGCAAATGAATAACTCTCCACCCCTTCTGGGACCCTTTGGGCATGATAACAGGAGGTACCTTTTCAGGGTCTATAGCAAGGCTACAAGAAAGGAGGGCCACCAAGGTCTGGTCAAACAGATCTGAGTCCCGCCCCCACACATCAACCTTTCCCAGACACTTAATCTTCCCCACAGTTTCTTCAATAGTTTCATTAGAAGTCCCCAGTGGGACATCTAGTAACAGTATGGCCTGATGGGAATCAATCCTTTTGGCCTCACTCTGCCCCATAATGCGGTGCATGATCAGCTTGTGGGAAGGAATTTTCCATTTGGGCATAGTAAGCACCTCCACTTCAAGTCCTGTCTTTGTTTTGCACTTGACTGAAATTTTACCTTTTGGCCACTAGAGGGCGCAAATCCCAGTGGTGCCTCCAAGATGTAACCCCTAGGTGGTGCTACGCTATGAGCTACTACCCCTGCCTGCGTGACTATGCACAGGTTGAGGGGCGTGAGTTCGGTGAATGGATGCCTCCACCTGGAGGAATGGTTTTGGGGTAGTGTAGCTGCTTTTGGTATAGCCCTCCGGGATGCTATAACCACCCACCAAGCCTTCCAGTGGCCTAGACAGTTTAGCAATAGAACATTCACATTACCAAATGACAGTAATGATATGCTCACACTCCTTGCACTTAGCTTAGGGCTGGATCTTCCACAACTGCCTTGGAGACCCCTGGAAATTAAGACCTGTGATGCAACAATACAGTAATACAGCAGTAACCAAACCAATAAGGTACACAGTAGCCAGGTTAAACATGAAAACCAATAATCTGGTTTATTCAGGGGAAGTGAACAAGGATGGTGCGTGAACCTAACAAATGATTGGCACATCTGATTTGATTCAGCATGCACTGTAAGTCTCTTTGACATAGTCCCACAACCCTGGGTACCCAGTAAGGTAAACAGGCTAGCCTGAAGCATTGCCTGGGGTAGGCCGGCAGTGCAGCTGTTGGGGCCCTTAGGAAAGAAAATGGTTAACATGCACACAACCCAAATATATGTAATCGGGAGCTGGATAGCTCAGTCCATTGCCATAAACCCAAACAAGAAAATCAGATGGAACACAATGATTACTGCTGATGTTGCAGGAAGCTACCTTGTTTTGTAATCGTGCTACCCAGACCAGGATGCAGGACAGGCGAGATGAAGACCTTGTGATGTTGCACTGCATTACCAGAGGAAGCAGGGCCTACACGACTCACCTCCTGGTGGTTGCTACCCATTTGGCAGTGTTGAGCAGGGGGCCAAATCTCCAAGCGGGTCTTTCGATGAGAATGTCTCTGAATCGGGAGCAGCAGCCTAGGCTGAGATGGCAGGGCCCAGGCAGAAAGAACAGTTTGGATAAAGTCCATGGTGAAGCGCTGGAAAAGCATCCAGCTGGCATAACAGAGTTTGCCACGGGGAACCAAATCGCAACCCACGAAACACATTTAGCACATCTACAACACTTAGCTTATTTAGCCACAGTTTGGATAAAGTCTATTTGCCAATCAGAGCTTCACTGTGCAAACCTTTCGATCTGAGGCTCACTTCTGATATCAGGCGGATCAATCGCTTCTGGAGCAAGTCTTCAGTCCACTCATAAGTAGCAATAACACACTTTTCTCTCTTCAGGCACAGGTCTCAACCAATAATCGGAAAAGTCCAACTTTCACACACAAGGTCGATACTTTAAGCTGGAAGATGTAACAGGCAGGCCAGCAGAGCCTTCCAGCCGATTGTCCCATGCTCCTACAGAAGCAGTTGCTCGATGGCTCGAGCTGTTCACTCTTCAATCTCCAACTCTTGACTGACACTGCTTCAGGCAGTTCTGGGTATATCCTCTGAGATCCAAAGTGTTCAGCTGGCTGAAGGAGCTGTCTGTCACAGTGAGGACTCCCCCTCCAGGTCCATTTATGCACCAAATCTTTAAAACTACAAATTCTACAGAATTTCAGTCCCACAAGACCTCTGGGGACAGTCTCCATTTTAGGTCCTCTGAGGTTCAATTGGTCCAACACTAGAAGTCCAGAACCAAATGGGCAATATAGGGTCATGTATTTTCATGTCAAGTCTGAACCTGAATTATAGGCCTGGTTCACTTATAATGGAAGTAATCTATTTCAACTATTGTTCTATTTCTGCTAAATGGCTGAAGCCTGTCATTTGTGTAGATCAGAAATTATTTTTTAGGATTTGTGCTGGCTTCTAGCTATTGAAGGATAGGTACAGATATGCTTGTTTTCCTAATTTGTTTTTGCTAAGTGTAAGAATAACATTTTATCTTGAACCTTGTTTAGGAACAGACACAATGACAGCATTGAATGTGCATCAACAAGTATGTCACCTATGTTAGCCAGAACTGGAACAGCTAGATGTAGCCTTGAATAGATTTGCCAGGTTTGCCCTGGATACCCCACGGTTGACACGTCACTGCACAATGTACAGATCCTTAAATTGGATTAATCTAATTGAGTGAAGACATTTGCATACAATACATTTGGTTCACCAACATCTAAAGAAAAAGACACCACTATACTAAGAAAGTTCATTTGAAATACGTACCTCAAGGGTAGATTTGAGAAGAGCATAAAACCTAGAACTAGAGATCCCTAAAATGAGAACAGCAAAGGGAAACTGAGCTATAGTTGCCTGTGGACCTAGAATTTCGAATAGGTTGCCAGATTATATGAGACCAAAGGTAAGTGGCCCATGGAACAAGATTAGATGCTGATTGCTCTAAGAGTTTATTCAGTTAAAGACCTGTTGCTGCTGTTAACTTTTTTTTAAATGTCTGTTTATGATTGTGTGACTGTATAAGTGTTTTGAAGTGTTTATGAAACTTGTGCATGTATGTTGTATATTTGTTGTAATAATTGTCATGAATGAATGTGGACCTCATTGAAAATGACTTTGTCCTCAAATGGACTATCCTTTTCCTTGGAATGTTCTTAAGGAATAAACTTTTACAAACAAACATACAATTTTGGTAAATTAATCATTATTTTCCACTGGAGTTTCTTGTTACAAAACCAATGTGTATTGAAATTTAATTAATTAGGACAGAGTTCAAACTGTGTCTTGTGGAATTAGGTGAAAATATGTGGAGTCTGTTGAGACAGTGAAGCAGAACTTTAAGAGTCTGGGGGACAGATTGAAGGTGCACTCGGCTTCCCTGGCCTTTTCTGAGATCCTTTTTCTGTTGAATAGAGGGAATGGGTACAACAGAGTAAGGAAGGAAGGAAGGAAGAGACTGAGGAGTTTAATGAGTGGTTGAAGGGATGGTATCAGGATGAGGGATACCATTTTGGGGGAGACTGAGGGGGCTTCTGGGATAAGAGATTCTTCAAGGGTGATGACCTTCACCTAACGAGATAGGGGTCAGTGCTCTGGAGCAGAAGTCTGACGTTTACATTGGACAGTTAAAGGGACACTGTCAACTCCCTTAGTCTTCAAACGGTTTGACAAGATCTGTTCAGAGTCGATATGGCTGTGGAGAGCTTTTAGGCACGGCAAGAGCATTGAGAAAAGAATATGCAGTGCTCTTGTTGCACCAGAGTCAGCTATAGCTGAAGCAGCTACAGCAAGTGAAGATGGGGATGTGACTGATGTCTGTATAAGACACTCATGAGATCGCACCTGGAATACTGCATTCAGTTCTGGAGGCCCCATATGAGAAAAAAAACATAGACATAGTAGAGGTGGTGCAGTAGAGGGCAACCACAATGGCGCCGGGCATATGGGATAAGACCTATGAGGAAAGACTAGCCAAATCGATATTTAAAATATTTATTTCATTTGGGTAAACTATTTGAAATATTGAATTTTTACAGAATATGCCAGCTGAGATTTGATATATGATATATTGTATCTCAGCTGGCATATGCTATAAAATATCACTTACAGTGTGGGCATGCTTTTACCCATTATTTCTTTTTGTTGCATTATCTTTTTATTGATTCTTCATTTTTTAACACAGATACAGTCTATGATACACCATCGTAACTAGATAGCAAGCACCATAAATGAATTGCAAACTGATTCAGGTAATTTAAAAACCAGCAGTAAGTTAGTATAACAGTCCATTCCACATATTAGAATTCATCTTATGGACTATTCTAGGTCGCTCTATGTCTTTAATACCTTTCCCCTGTCCAACACTGGATTTTTTACAGATGGTTTGCTCTAAATCTTTAGAAATTTACATACAATTTCTGTGCAGTCATATAGAAAAAATTAAACTAATGCCTAAATCATGAAACCTGCAGTCT
The DNA here is from genome assembly GCA_016271365.2 of Neoceratodus forsteri. Lineage (NCBI taxonomy): Eukaryota > Metazoa > Chordata > Ceratodontiformes > Ceratodontidae > Neoceratodus > Neoceratodus forsteri. The sequence goes on along the minus strand of CM028138.1, from coordinate 224,997,799 downwards.
ATGCATAAGTCTGTATACCAGCATTAGAATTGTTAAAGGTTAAGTAGATAGATAAGAATATAAAAGAAGCATTTGTCAATGCCGAATGTTGACTCGCTGGCATTGACACTGGTAGTGCAGGAGTTAGAGATGCATAATAGGAGTGGCAGTGAAGTATTGAACTGACGCCAACCCCACACCCACCCTGCAGAAATTGACAGGTGTTGGGGTGTGCCTTTGGGTTGTCAGCTATAATGCTCATGCCATTTTACCTCACCCTACCCTGTAGACACTGACAAGTGTCGTGTTGGGGGTGGGGGTGGAATGGCGGAAGCATTACAGCTGATGATCCCAAGTCACACCCCTGACACCTGTCAGTCTCTAGAGGGTGGGGTGTAACAGTTGGAAACCTTAACGCCGTAGATGTGTGTTGGTATTTTCACTGCAAATTATCAAAATGGGATTTTTGTGACCCCACCTCATGAAGAGCGGCATTATCAGCAAAAGGTGATTTTGCACAGCGACTGTGCCATTTGGCATCACAGGTACGTAAACACATTTTGGGCAGAATGTGAAAAATGATAACTGTATTGTTCATGAGGAAGTGTAAAAAAATGGCAACATTGAAAATCTGGAGTGAAAATATAAAAAATTGGCGAAGTCATGAGCATGCATAGAAACAGCGCAATGCACATCCGTAACCCAATTATTTTTGGTGTTTTTTAAACCACATTTTCAATATAGGCATTTTGGGACCTCCCTTCATGAACAGTGGCACTGTGATTTTCTTAATCTGTCTCAAAAGTTGATCTCCCACAGTGACCACGCCATTGTACGCCACAGGTGAGAAAACACATTTCAGGCAGGATGTGAAAAATGACAGCTGTACTATTCATAAGGAGGTGTGAAAAATGCCAGTGTTGAAAATTTGGCATGGAAATATTGCAAATTTGCGAAGTTACAAGGGTGCGTGGAAACTGCACAACACATATTTGTAACAGAGTCATTTTATGGACTTTCATAACCAAATTTTCAATAGGCATTTTAGGACCTCTGCTCATGAACAGTGTCACTGTCATTTTGTCAAACTGTCTCGAAAACTGATTTGGCACAGTGACTGCACTATTCTGCGCTGGACGTGTGAAAACACATTTCGGCCAGGATATGTAAAATGACAACTGTGCTGTTCATAAGGAGGTGTGGGAAAATGGCAATATTGAAAATCTGGAGAGAAAATATTACAAATTCACGAAGTTGCGAGTGTGCATGGAAACTGTGCAACGCACACTTCTAAAACAGCCATTTTGGGGATTTTTGTCACCAAATTTGCAACATAGGCTTTTTGAGAGCCCCCCTCATGAACCATGGCACTGTCATTTTGTTAATGGGTCCCAAAAGGTGATTCCGCACAGTAACTGCGAAATCACTTTTTGGGACCGAATAACATCATGACAGTGACTGAATTCATGAGGAGGGTTCACAATAACGCCATGTTGAAAATTTGATGCCAAAATTCCCAAAAATGGTAGAGATATGCACCAAAGTTGAAAAAACCCTATTTATGCCATTATACAGCTTACCAACATTTCTTCAGTTCACGGTCGGCTTTGAAGAGTGCAGACGTGTTCCCGGTCCACCAAAGATCATCGCACCAGGCTCCAGAGGTAAGTATGGGGTGAGGGGGATGTGGGAAGGTGGGGTACACAGAGGGTGGGTGTGGGTTGAGGGAGGGAGCAGGACAGACCGTGAGGGACAGTTTTCTGATTTACAGGTTTAAAACAAAAAAACATTGTGGGACTTTTTTTTTTACAGGGCATTTGGCATGCTGGGGTGGGCTCCCAGCATGCCACCTGAGTGTTTTGGGGGTGCTGTAGCCAAGGGGTGATTGGGCACCCTGTCAGCACATGTGAAGGGGGGACAAGAGCCGAGGATTGGACACCCCTCGGCACACAACAAGTGGGGGGACATTGTCAACAGGGAGTGGGACCCCATCAGCAAATTAGACTGGGAAGGGGGCACTAAAGCCAATGGGGATTGGGACCCCATCTGCAAAGAAAGACTGTTGGGGGCTTATGATGCTGAGGGGAATTGGGCACCCGGCACACATATGAAATGGGGGCATTATACCAATGGCGAGTGGGCTCCCCCACTGGCAAATTAAACTGGGAAGGGGGACTAAAGCCAGCGGGATTGGTGCCCTGTCGGCAGAGAAAGACTGTTGGGAGGGTGCATGATGCCGAGGGGGATTGGGCACCCCCTCAGCACACATGTGAAATGGGAGGGAGGGGGCATTATGCCGACAAGGGGTGAGCTCCCCCATCAGCAAATGAAGTGGGTTGGGGATGCCGATGGGGACTGGGCACCCCTGAAGTCAGTGCTCTGCGAGGTGGCAGTCAATGCCACCATGTTTATTGAAATGGTTCACCAGAAAAGGCACACCGCTGCATGATGAGTTTGGCTCTGATTGCAGCAACCTTTTCTTTGATCTGGTTGCCAGTTTATGTGTTGCTGGTGTCAACTCCTGCAGCTGCCTTATTGGAGAATGAGGGACGCACCTACTGATGCGTGCCCTGCATTCGCCCACAGTGACCACACCTCCAAATGCTACATATTGCAATATGTTGACAGTAAGCGAGCCAACATAAAAAGAACTTCACACTTTGTTTTGCTACCACATTTCCATATTAGCCCACCTACTTCATTGCCTCAGGTAATTTGGCTACCCTCTTTCAACTTTTAAATTATATAGCCATTGATGTCACATGATATCGCCCATTCTACCCCATATGGGTTCAGTTTGTCTGGTAAGGAGTTCTCATCCCGCATCTTCTCTGAGTATTAGTGCCTCCACTGGAGATAATGAGGTCAGTAGCCCACCCCATTCTGTCAGGAAACGTTCCTCCCACCCTTTCAGGGCTTATGTCAACCTGTCCGTGGATAGAGTGGCCAGCAGGAGGTTCTTCCAAATTGCCACTGTGGGCTTGGTACACGAGACCCATGTATTAAGTATAATTTGCCTGGCTATAACCAGCATCACTCTTATCCACCTTGGATATAAGCACCAATCCCCTCCTCTCATCCCTCTCCACCCCAAATAGGAGAGACGGGTGACACCTCCACTGTCCGGCTCCATATGGCAGAGACATTCATTGCTCTCTCTTTCCAATAGCTCTGAAGAATCTCACACTCCCAACAATAGTGGAAATATGTACCCCTTCCCTTAACACATCTACCACACATGGGAGACATCCCTGGGCAGAATTTGTGACCCATGCTTGGGGGATAAAATAGTCAATGTAGGAATTTAAACTGAGTTTTTTTTAATCTATTGCATAGCCATATTTATTTATTTATTGAATTGCTTCACCAGGAAAGATACACTGAGTAACTTAATGCTCATCTCACGGTACATCCTGAGGGAGTAGGGGGAGGGATGTACAGTGTGAGAGTTCAGTTACATTCATAAAAGATGGAGATACATTCATACAAATTGCAATGCAGGTTCATGGCAGTTGAGTACATAATAAGCAGATGCAACAGTTACAGTATTGGCAGTACATTGGAGCAACATACAATAGAATCAGTACATGGACCAAGCACAGGATGCAAGGTTAACAATTGCATACAACAGGCAGTTAGCAAGTGTTGCAGATGCAGCAGGGTGAGCATATTGGATCCTGTCACCCTTATTAAGTGCTACTCTAGTGGGGTAGTATAAGTGCTGGAGAGGCAGCGAGGGACAAGGAGGCAGGTAAGCAGGGGGAGGGTCAGAAGCAGGTACAGGTGGGTGTAAGTTAGTTGTGCAAAGCAGAGGTAAGGGAATATAGGAAGGAGGAGTGGCGGATTTGTGGGGGTAGTGCATTCCACATTTTAGGCAAGCAGTAGGAGAAGGCTTTTTGGCCAGAGGCAGTAGTTCTGCAGTGAACTGAGAGGGTACGAGAGTCAGCCTGGAATCTCAGGGACTAGAGAGAGTGGGTAGAGGTGCCAAGAGAGGAGGAGATATATGAGGGGAGAGATCCAAGCCAGAATTTGGAGATGAGCTTAGCACCACGTAGCGCATGCTGGGAATGTAGGAGAAGGAGGTTGAGAGAGAGGTAGAGATCGCAGTGATGTGTGCGGGAAGGGGCATCAAGAGCAAAGCGACAGAAGGAATTGAAGAGAGAGTCCAGTCTGGATAGGTGGGACCATGGCGCAGCACCGTAGACTATGTTGCACTAGTCAAAAATAGGCATGATCATCTTCTGTACCAGCTCACGCCTGGCAGCGAGCAGGATGCAGCTGTGGTTTCTGTAAAGTGCCCCGACTTTGGGCCTTAATTTTTTCAGAATGGCATCAATGTGTACAGAGAAGTCAAGGTGTCTGTCCAGCCAGATGCCGAGATACCTGAAGGAGGGGGAGTCCTCTACAGCAGTCCCATCAAGGGTGTGAAAGGTGGGGAGGTGACTTAGCCGAGTAAGTCTCTGCCTTGTGCCAAAGGACATGGAGACTGTCTTCTTGGCATTTAGAAAGAGCTGATGAGAACTAAACCAGAGCTGGATTTTAGTGAAGTCAAACTGTAGCCTGGTAGTGACATCAGTGACAGTATTGCCAGTGGTATACAGTACTGTATCATCCGCATACATGTGGATGCTGGATGCAGTGCAGACCAGGGGAAGGTCATTTAAAAAGATGGAGAACAGAATGGGGCCTAGCACTGAGCTTTGGGGGACTCCAGTGGTTATAGGCGGGGGGAAGAGATAGCATCAGCTATTCTTACTGACTGCGACCTGCCAGACAGGTAGGCACGAAACCATCCTGTAGCAGAAGGGGATAGTCCAGCAGCTGTAAGGCTGTGAAGGAGGAGAGAGTGAGAGACAGCATCAAAGGCTTTGGCCAGGTTTACAAAGATAGCTGAGGTAATGTGCCCTTTATCAAAGCCTGAGGAGATGATGTCAGTTAACCTTAGGAGGGAGGTGGTAGTAGACTGGGATTTCCTGAAGCCAGACTGGAAGGGGGTGAAAAAAGCAGAATCAGAGAGAAACATGGAGAGTTGGTTGAGGGCTATATGTTCTTGTAATTTAGCTAAGGTTGGAAGTAGAGAGATAGGACGATAGTTCCCAGGTGAGGAGGGGTCACCCCCCCCTTAGGGAGGGGGGGAGACAACAGCATGTTTCCAGACAGGGGGTACAGTGGCAGTCTCAAAGGAGAGGTTTAGTAGCAGGGAAAGTGGGTAGGCTATGGCGGGAGCAGAGAGGTAGAGGGTCAAGACCATCAGGCGATGAGCCTTTAGTAGGGTTGAGTGCCAGGAGAGCTTGAAGGTAGTGTCAGGAGAGACGGGAGAAGGATAACAGGGAGGGGTATTGGGGATTTAGAGGTGGGGGACGGGGCAGTGGAGTAGAGGGGAAGGGACAGGTTGAGGGGCAATATAGGGGCGAGAGGAATAGAAGAGGGGGGTGTATTAATGTCAGGGGCAGGGAAGAGGGGCATCGGGGCAGGGGATGGGCTTGGGAGGGTGCTTAGCAAAGAAGACGCACAGGTGGTGAAGTGGGAGTTGAAGCATTCCGCGATGGTGATAGGTTCAGAGAGAACAGAGTGATTGTGCATGCGGATGGGAGGCGGAGGGGTAGAGGATGGCGAGAAGAGGGAGTGAACTACCTTCCAGAATTTAGAAGGGTTGTTCATATTAGTTTGGAAATTTGACTTAAAATGCTCTGCTTTGGCAAGATGGATTGCTTTGGTGCAGCCATTTTGAAGTTCCCGGTAATGTTGGTGATCACCAGGGTAGTTTGAGACTTTGGCTTTACGCCATACTAGGTTGCGAGCACGTTGGCAGGCCAGGAGCTCAGGAGTGACCAAAGGGAGTTGCCCACTACAGACCCTGGTTTTATGGGTCGGAGCACGGGAATTCCAAACCTGAAGAAACTTGGAGGAGAAGAAGGCAAGGGCCTTATCAGCTGAGGCTGCAGTGATAAGGGGGGCCCAGTCAGCTTGTGCGAAGTCGTGGAGCAAGGATTGCAGGTCTAGTGATGCAAAGGGTCTAGTAAGAATAGCTTTTGCTGGGAGTTTAGGCCTATGTATTTTCTGCACTACAAATGTCATGTGGTGGTCACTGATCGAGTCAGGTAGTAGCCCAGAAGCCACTACTCAATGGGGATGGGAGGTGAGGACCAGGTCCAGCAGGGAGTGGGTTAGTGTTTTAAGGTTTAGACGAGTGGGTTCCAGAATCAGCTGATGGAGGTTTAGGGCTTTGATGGTGGAACGGAAATTTGCCAGTGATGGGGCGAGCCAGTTTAGATTTAGGTCACTCAGGATGAATAGTTCCCCTCTACTAGCAAGTGAGGAGAGCTTGGAGACCAAGTCAGTGACATTGGAATGTGGCTGGCCAGGGCGACAGTAAACACCAGCAATGAAGATGGGGACTGTGTGAGGAAAGCAGAGTTTTAAAAGGAGAGCCTCATGGGATGACTGAACAGATGTTGTGAAGAAGGGACTGATCTGGAGTGTGGAGGAGGTATAGATAGCCACACTGCCACCTTGCCCAATCCTGTTCTGTCTAGTTATGGTAAAGCCAGGGATAGCAATAGAGTGGTCAATGATAGATTTGGACAGCCAGGTTTCAGTGATCACAATGATGTCAGGGGCGTAGGTGTGGACCAAGTGTTGCAGTAGGGAGATTTTGGGAACAAGACTTCATATATTTAGGTGGATGATTTTAAGGTCATTTGGTAGTGAGAGTGGATTTGTGGCTGGGTGGGCACCGGCTGGTGGATGGGCAGGTGCAGGGCCAGAGTTTGGGTGCATATCACCAAATGCTAGAAGCAGCAAGAGAATAAGGAGCTGTGATAGCCTGTGTCTCTTAGGTGAGTGATAGAGTAACCGTTTACTAGTTTTAGGGGGGAGGGATAGAATGCTAGGCGAGGATACTATCTTGAGGAGGGTAATAAGTTGAGTGAGTGCCGAAGTGAGCAAGGCACAGGGGAGAGTAGGGCAGTTGGGTAGTAACGTAACAACAGGTTGAAGCATTGTTCCAGTGGGAAGGCCGAGCTGACAATCACCATTGAGGGTGTTAGCAGACTAGGTCGGTCTACTGGCAGCTCAGTACAGAGAGAAAGAAGTAAGAACGGCAGGAGCAAGATTTTAACAGTCGTCCAGGACTCCATAGTAAGTGCAATGAGGGTGAGAATGTAAAGAGTTAATGAGCTGTAACTTGTGTATGGGGAGCCACAACCTGGGTAATAGTCCCATATGCAACATGATAATCATTCCCCAGTTATCTTCTGAGATGTTTATACCCATATCCGTTTCCCACTTCAGTTTGGCACCTCCTGATGTGTCTGGGAATTTGGCCCTATCACATCCAGCTGCTCTACCTATAAGCCCTCTCTCCTGTCTTTTGGTTCTGAGAATTTCCCTTTTGACTATTGACAGGGGGGAGCCATCTGTTGGTGTCATCTGCAGGTCCCTATTATAGCTTTGTACCTGTAATTGTCTATAAAAATGCAAGGTAGGTATCCACAAGCACTCCTGTACCACTGCAAATGAGCACATGCCCTCCCCCCTCATACAGATCTCCGATGCACCATATACCCCTCTCCTCCCACATCACCAGTCCCTGTTCCTCCAGCCCTGGCAGAAATTCTGGATTCCTTGCAACTGGGACCAGAATAGTGTTCTCCCTCTCTGCCCCATGCCTTTTCTTGATACTCACCTATGCCTCTAAGACCACTTCTACCAAGGGGTTGGGGTGTGGTAACTGTTTATAAGCTGATAGCCCACATCCCGATAAGTAAGGTGTTAGTCTGCCCGGGCATCCCTCCTCCTCCTCTAGCTCAACCCAGGATGTCACCTCTCTCCCATTTACACAATTATGCAAATAGTGGAACTGAACTGAGAAAAAGCACCCCTTTAAATAAGGAAAAGCTAGTCCCCCCTTTTCTTTGGTTGCTTTAAGCCTAGCCAGCCGTATTCTGGATTTCTTTCCCTGCCACTGGAATTCTCCAAAACATTTCTCCAACCTGGTGATGTCTCACACTGTGGGACAAAAGGGCACCATTTGCATCTGGTATAAAATCCTTGGCAGGACATTCATTTTTATTAGGTTTATCCGCCCCATCCAGGAAATTGGGAGGGCTCTCCATCTAATTAATTCTGACACAATAGTGTCAAATAATGGGGTGTAATTCATGTTATATAGTGTTTTTTAAGATCTACCCCAACCTTAATGCTTTAGTATGTGAAGTGGTGATCTACCCTTTTCAGGCCCACTTTGGTTATTGAGAAATAAAATCTCTGATTTCTGTATGTTTAACTTGTAGCCCGAAAATTGTGCAAACTCCTCAACTATTACGAGGATAGTGAGAATGGACACCTCAGGTTGTGTTACAAATAGAAGCAGATCATCTGCATATAGTGTGATTTTGTGCTGCCTCCCCAACCTCCCTGGGATTCCCTTAACTTGTCTGCTTTCCCGAATTTGGATAGCCAATGGCTCAATGGCCACCACAAACAAAAGAAGGGAGAGGGGCAGCCTTACCTCGTACCCCAGAACAGCTGGAACTCCTCAGTCGGTGCCCCTTTAACCAAGATTCATGATCTCGGGTCTCGGTAGAGCATTCTGATTAACTCCACAAACCCATCTCCCAGCCCAAAATGCCGTAGTGTCTCAAACAAATACTCCCACTCAATTACCCATTATTTCTTATTTTTTATTTATTTTATTTAAATTTTGGCGGTCACTGAGTCTGAAGCAGTCCCTTTTTCAGGGGTGACCCGGAATTAATTACATACATCTATAAGCATAACAAAATTCATACATGTCATTTCACAATTAACAGTCAATATAGACATACTTACCCAGTCAATGATACAATGGCAGGTAAATTACAATCAACAACAACAGGAGAAGAAGTATTATTATACACAAAACAGTCACAGTCAGATTGATGTCCCAATAAGGTTAGATCGGCAGCAGAGAGTTGACTAACTCAGTGGTAGCAGTTGCAGAGGCTCAGTTCCAACAAGTGGACTTTAAGACCCATCTTGAAGACCCCAAGGGAGGTACATTCCTGAAGACTACTATGGAGACCATTCTAGATGGGAGGGATGAAGGCAGCATAGGACCGGAGACCTAGAGAAGTCCTAACACTGGGGACTTGGAGAAGCCGCCGGCCAGAGGATCTCAGTGTTCTCCCATTCTTTTTGGGAGCTAATGTGTTAATTAGGCTAGGAGGGGTGCCATTTTGCTGGATCTTAAAATCAAGGCACAGTGAAGGATATGATAATCTACTATCTAGAGAAGGCCACCTTAGAGATAATAGTACCTAGCAGTGATGCTCCCTCCCATGGTGGCACCCCTACAGAGAAGCACCCTATCCTGTGAAACAGTATTTTTAGCCTTTGCATCTGATGAATTTGCACAATGCAGATCTGCTGAGAGTCAGTTTCAATGTGATCTTCCTTTTACACATTTTTACAATGTGTTTTCCTAGACTATGCCTGCTGATTGCTATATGCTGTATTTAGCCTGGATAGTTCACAGAAGACGTGGCATCTTATTTTCAGTGGGGCTCTACATCTACACATTATTATGCTGCATTGCATAAAATCAAAACACGCTGAAAACAATAGTTTACATCTGGAATAGGCTACCCTGAATAAATACATTATAAAAATGGTAAAATCAGGACCCCAACTGAAAACAAGATATTGCATCTAATCTGGGACATCCTGAGTAAATACAGTGCAAAAATGTGTAAAATGAAGATCCCTATGAGAATGTGATGTAGCATCTCCCCTGTGCTATCCAGGATACAAAATATAGGATAAGAAATATTTAAAGGAAATCTACTGTAAACTGAACTTCATTGTGTTCCACATAACCAAGACTGACATAAACAGTTTCTTTATTGTTTTATAACATATTAGATTGCAGTATTTATTTTAAATGTTGTGGCTGTGAGGATGGTGTGTACAGTGTGTGTGTGTGTGTGTGTGTGTTTGCTGTATATAATAAACTATGTCTGAGACAGTGCTTATCAGATAGCGTCTTAGGTTAAAAAAGCATGGAATCTCAACTGGCAAATCTTGTAAAATGACACTTACAGTGTGGTCAAGCTTTTACCCATTATTTCTAATGAATTTGCACAATAGAGAGCTCCGGAGAGGTAGTTTCAATGTGATCTTCCTTTTACACATTTTTACAATGTGTTTTCCTTGAATATGCCTGCTGATTGCTACATGTTTAGCCTGGATAGTTCACAGAAGATATGGCATCTTATTTTCAGTGGAACACTACATCTACACAATATTATGCTGCATTGTGCAAAATCAGAACACACTGAAAACAATATTTTACATCTGGACTAGGCTATCCTGAATAAATACATTATAAAAAATGGTAAAATCAGGACCCCAGTGAAAACAAAGATATTGCATCTAATCTGGGACAGCCTGAGTAACTACAGTGCAAAAATGTGTAAAATATAGATCCCTATGATAATGTGATGTAGCATCTCCCCTGTTCTATCTAGGATACAAAATATAGGATAAGAAATATTTAAAGGAAACCTACAGTAAACTGAACTGTATTATGGTCCACATAACCAAGACTGACATAAACAAACAATTTCTTTATTGTTTTATAACATATTAGATTGCAGTATTTATTTCAAATGTTGTGGCCATGAGGATGGTGTGTACAGTATGTGTTTGTGTGTGTGTGTGTGTGTGTGTGTGTGTGTGTGTGTGTTTGCTGAATATAATAAACTATGTCTGAGACAGTGCTTGTAAGATAGTGTCTTAAAAAAGCATCGAATCTCAACTAGCAAATCCTGTAAAATATCACTTACAGTGTGGTCATGCTTTTACCCATTATTTGTAATGAATCTGCACAATGCAGATTTGCTGAGAGGCAGTTTCAATGTGATCTTCCTGTTATACATTTTTACAATGTGATTTCCTAGAATATGCCTGCTGATTGCTACATGTTTAGCCTGGATAGTTCACAGAAGACGTGGCATCTTATTTTCAGTGGGTCTCTACATCTGCACAGTATTATGCTGCATTGTGTAAAATCAGAACACACTGAAAACAATATTTTACATCTGGAATATGCTACCCTGAATAAATACATTATAAAAATGGTAAAATCAGGACCCCACTGAAAACAAGATATTGCATCTAATCTGGGACAGCCTGAGTAAATACAGTGCAAAAATGTGTAAAATGAAGATCCCTATGAGAATGAGATGTAGCATCTCCCCTATGCTATCCAGGATACAAAATATAGGATAAGAAATATTTAATGGAAATCTACAGTAAACTGAATTGTATTATGGTCCACATAACCAAGACTGACATAAACAAACAATTTCTTTATTATTTTATAATATATTAGATTACAGTATTTATTTTGAATGTTGTGGCCATGAGGTTGGTGTGTACAGTATGTATGTGTGTGCGCGTGTGTGTGTGTGTGTGTGTTTCCTGTATATAATAAACTATGTCTGAGACAGTGCTTATAAGATAGTATCTTAAGAGGTTAAAAAAGCATCAAATCTCAACTGGCAAATCCTGTAAAATGTCACATACAGTGTGGTCATGCTTTTACCCATTATTTGTAATGAATCTGTACAATGCAGATTTGCTGAGAGGCAGTTTCAATGTGGTCTTCCTTTTACACATTTTTACAATGTGTTTTCCTAGAATATGAAACATAGAAACATAGACTTTGACGGCAGATAAGGACCGCTTGGCCCATCTAGTCTGCCCATTTCCCTACCTACAGGATAGGCCATAGATCCTAGTTAACCAACAGCCTATTTCTTCCTACCCCCCACAAGAATTGCCTTATGTCTGTCCCATGCATTCTTGAATTCTCCCACAGTTTTAGACCCCACAACGCCTCAGGAAGGCTGTTCCATGCATCCACTACCCTCTCTGTGAAATAATACTTCTCACATTGCCCCGAACCGCCTCCTTCTAACTTTAAATTGTGTCCCTTGTTCTTGCAAGTCTCTTTTTCTGAAAGACGCTACCCTCTTGGACTTTGTTGATTCCACTGAGGTACTTAAAAGTTTCTATCATGTCCCTCTCCTTCTTTCCTCAAGGGTATACATATTAAGCTCCTTTAGGCTCTCTCCTCATATGGCTTCTCTTGCAGACCCTGCACCATTTTAGTTGCCCTCCTCTGACTACCTCTATCCTGTCTATGTTCTTGCGGAGATGGGGTCTCCAGAACTGGACACAGTACTCCAGATGGGGTCTCACCAACTGTCTGTACAGAGGGATAACAACTTCCTGTTTTCTGCTGCTGATGCCTCCCATACATCCCAGTATACCCCAGCCTCCCTACTGCCTTCTCACATGCTTGCTCAACCTTAAGGTCATCTGATATGATTACCCCAGGTCCCTTTCCTTTTTGTTGTTGTTACTACATCCCCACCCATTGTGTATTCTTCCCTGGTTCTTGTTTCCCAGGTATTATTTTGCACTTCTTTGCATTGAATCCTAGCTGCCATACTTCTGACCATTCCTCCAACCTTGCCAAGTCCCTTTTCATCCTTTCCACGCTCCTTGTGTATCAACCCTGTTGCAGATCTTTGTGTCATCTGCAAAAAGGCATACTTTTCCTTCCAGTCCCTCTGCAATGTCACTGATGAAGACATTAAAAAGGACTGGACCCAATACTGAACCCTGCGGTACCCCACTAGTAACCCCTCTTTCTTCAGAGTGGACTCCATTTACAATTACCTTCTGTGTCCTGTTGTGCAGCCAATGTTTTACCCAGGCTACCACCCTGGGACCCACTCCCAGGCTGGTTAATTCGACTATTAATCTTTTGTGTGGGACTGTGTCAAATGCCTTGCTAAAGTCTAGGTAGGCCATGTCCACAGCCCCTCCCTGGTCTACTACTTTGGTCACCCAGTCAAAGAAATCTATTAGATTCTGCCTGACATGACCTTCCCGCTGTGAATCCATGCTGCCTTGGGTCCTGTGCTCCACTGGCCTCTGGGTACTCAACTATTCTTTCCTTCAGAAGTGACTCCATCACTTTCCCTAAAACAGAGGTCAGACTGACAGGTCTGTAGTTTCCTGCCTCTGTCTTGGTCCCACTTTTGTGAAGGGGAATCACATCCGCCTTCCTCCAGTCCTCGGGTACCACACCATCTTCCCATGATTTATTAAAAAGAGTAGCCAGTGGTTTCACTAGTTCCTCCCTTAATTCTTTTAGAATTCTGGGGTGAATTCCATCAGGACCCATTGCTTTGTCCACCTTCAGTTTTAGGAGTTCCTGCAGAACCCTTTCTTCTGTGAAAGGACTGGAATCGACCCCCTATCAAGAGTGCTTCTGTTAATTGGATTAGGCACTTCCCCCTCCTCTTTTGTGAATACTGAGCAGAAATATTCGTTCAGTATCCCTGCTTTTTCACTGTCCCCCTCTGCCCACCCACCGTTCATTCTATTCAGCCTCACTATCCCTCCCTTGTCTTTCTACGCTCACTGATGTACCTATAAAAGGTTTTATCCCCCTTCTTAACTGAGTTGGCTATCTTTTCCTCAGTTTGGGCCTTTGCTATTCTGACTTCCCTCCCTGCTTCCTTCTGCCTTAACTGGTACAGCTCTCTGTCCTGCTCCTTCTGTGTTTCCTTATACTCCGAATGCTATCTTTTCTTCCTGACTTTCACAGCCACCTTTTGAGAACCATAGTGGCTTTTTCTTTCATTTTGATTTGTTTATTTGCTTCACACAAAGGCTTGTTGCCTCTGTGATGGCAGTTTTGATGATTCCCATTGTTGCTCCACACCTCCTTCTAGCCTGTTTGCTAGTGCTTTTCTGAGGTACTCTCCCATCTTGCCAAAGTCAGCTCTCCTAAAGTCCAGTACCCTCACTTTTTGTGGCTTGACTCTGTAGCTGAGTTTAATGTGAACCACACTGTTTGATGGTCACTTGTCCCCAGATGGCAACCCACTTCTAGATCTGAGATCCTCTCACTGCCCCATTTGAGAGTACGAGGTCTAAGATTGCTCCCTCACGAGTGGGTTCTGAAACTAGCTGTCTAATGCCTGCCACCTGTAGGGCATCAAGAATGGCCCTGCTCTTGGATGTGGCTGCAGCAAATGTGCTCCAGTTAACATCTGGCATATTCAGGTCTCCCATCAATAGTATCTCTCTTTTCTCTGCCATTCTAAGAATGCCTTCTATCATAACCTTGTCCAGTCCCTCCCCCTGACATGGGGGTCTGTACACAACCCCTGTGTGGATTGTGGTGCCCTTTCCAGTCTCCAAGGTGACCCACAGTGCCTCCTCTCCTCCCTGTTTACTCTTTTGTACAGTTGCTTTTATCCCTTCCTTTATATAGAGAGCTACTCCTCCCCCTCTTCTTCCCTGCCTGTTTCTCCTGTAGTTTATGTACCCTGGTATGTTAACATCCCAGTCATGGTTCTCTGTGTACCATGTTTCTGTGACTGCTACGATATCCAGGCATCCCTCTTCCATCAAGGCCACCAGCTCAGGGAGCTTGTTGCCCAGACTACGGGCATTGGTACTCATTACCCTCCATTTCCTGATGGCCTTACCCTTTTTCCCATCCCTGTCCTTCTTGCCTTGTCACTTTCTCCATTTACCCTGCCCTTCTCCCTATCGACACCTCTATGTTGGTGTTTGCCGATTTACTACCGTGATTATTTGGGGTGGGCTAGGATTTCCTGCTCCTTTCCAGTGCCTCCCTTGGCTAGTTTAAAAGCTTGCCAATGAAGCATTTAAACTCATCACCTAGGATCCTGGTTCCCTCCCGGACAGATGCAGCCCATCATGCCAGTATAGGCTTGCATCACTCCAGGTGGACCCCCAGTCCCCAATGAAGCCAAATCCCTGAGCTCCACACCAGTTTTCAGCCACTGATTGAATCCCATGGTGAACACCTAGCCTCTCCTATGCCATAGATGGGCAGCACCTCCGAGAAGGTTACCGTGCGTGCTACTTGACTAAGGCCCTCCCCAATTCCACAACTCTTCCTGCACTTCTCTAATCCTTTCCTAGCCGGGTCATTTGTCCCCATGGACAATGACATCCAGCTCCTCCCCCTGTGTAGCTGTCTGCAATCCTGAGGATTCGCCTCCATGTCCCTCCAAGCCATGGCGCCAGGCAGGCACCTTACCTCCCTCTCCCCATCCTCCCCAGTTCTACCTTCCTAACAATGGAGTCCCCACCAGGAGTTGTTTCCTTCCCTGCAGAGTCCCCTGCCACCTCCTGTGGGTCTCCTTTGTGGAGGTTCCCAGCATCCTCCTTGGTCTCCACTGTGGGTGCCTCCATAGAGGAACCACACTTTGCCAGAATGGCATAGGAATTGTGGAGTGGTACAACTGGAGGAAATGTGCCTCTGTTCCACCACCCTCACCCTCCCTGAGCCCACTGTGGTCCAACCACTCCTCTTTCTTGGCAACCTCTGAGGCAACGGCAGTGGCACTGGTGGTCCCTGGATGGAAGAGGAGGTCCCACAAATCCTGGTCAACTCAGCCTGGAGATGAGCAACCTCCTCCCTCAGCCCAGGGAGGTACCTGCAGATGGGACAACACCGCATCCTCCAGAACGTCTCCCGGAAGACTGCTGCTCCACAGCCACTGCACTGCACCACTCCAATCATGTCTTATTTCTGGCCCCTTAACTGTTTTCAATCCTTACTCTTTCCTCTGTTTTTTTTTTTCTCTCTCTCCTTACTTTCTGCCTGTGTGCCCTTTAAGCTCCTGATTGTCCTGTTCTGAGACAAGAATATCCTATATTTCTCAGTGGACCACTTACTTGCTCAGAGGCAGACCTCCAGCAGCTAGAGGGGGCCGGAGAGCTACTCCTGCCCTTCTAGGATGGTGGGTCTTTGGTGGTTCTGTGATTACTCACTTCTTGCTCCCAAACAGGAAGTTCCTGTTGTCAGTCATATGCCTGCTGATTGCTATATATTTAGCCTGGATAGTTCACAGAAGACGTGGCATCTTATTTTCAGAGGAGCTCTACATCTATACAGTATTATGCTGCATTGTGTAAAATCAGAACACACTGAAAACAGTATTTTACATCTGGACTAGGCTACCCTGGATAAATACATTATAAAAATGGTAAAATCAGGACCCCACTGAAAACAAGATATTGCTTCTAATCTGGGACATCCTGAGTAAATACAGTGCAAAAATGTGTAAACTTAAGATCCCTATGAGAATGAGATGTAGCATCTCCCCTATGCTATCCAGGATACAAAATATACGTTTAGAAATATTGAAAGGAAATCTACTGTAAACTGAAAATTACTGTGTTCCACATAACCAAAACTGACATAAACAAACAATTTCTTTATTGTTTTATAACATATTAGATTGCAGTATTTATTTTGAAAGTTGTGGCCATGAGAATGGTGTGTACAGTGTGTGTGTGTGTGTTTGCTGTATATAATAAACTATGTCTGAGACAGTGCTGATCAGATAGTGTCTTAAGAGTTTAGAAAAACAGTGTAAATCTATTTAGGAGATTCCTTGCTGAAAAAGAGCGATATTTACGAAGTATGAATCCTTCTTGAAAGAGAATACCTGCCCAACTGAAGCTAGTAGCAAGAAAATGTTTAAATGCTAAGTATTTAAATGTGCAAGTTGTTGCATTTCGAAGGGGGTAAACAAATCTCCAGTTTAATAGGCAACCAATATTTAACAAGCTGTTTCAGTTTCCTAATGGCCATCTGTTAAGCAGCTTGGAGTTCTGTCTACAACATTCTAAACAGAAAGATGGGAGTATTTAACTGTCATACTGATTGCAGTTATGGATGGATACACTGAAAAGTACTAAAAATGTGTTCCACAGTATGCCAGATTTTCTAGCTAAAGCAAAATGACTGTAGGCTCTGCCCACAGCCATAAAAAACACATTTTGTAATTGTTCGCATCTGTAGAATGTGTTGATGTACCTGGTAGTTTGAATCTGATTCCTTTTGTCTTTTTAAAAGTGAAAAAAGGCTGCCCACCATATTGGTGTTACCACACACAAAAATATGTTTGTTTACATTCCTTAATCAACTCCCACTGCTCCTTTCCTGGACTTGGGAACACCTTCAACACAGTCTAGCCACTCAAGATGCAGTAGGAGGAGATAGGGTTGCTGCCTTTGGAAGAGGCAAAAATTGGACTCTAACTCCAGCCCAGACCCACCTCTTTTCATGACTGACAATGCATTGCTCTTCCTCCAAAGCCATTTGTTATGTCAATGAAGACTTTAAAGAAACAGTAAAAGACAACCCTTAAAGCAGCAGTTCAACAAAAATGTCAATATACTGCGTGTGTGTTAAATTGTCTTTTCTAGATTCTTCCTAGTTATTAATTCATTTAGTTATTTATTGAAATTGTTTACAAGGTAAACATACAGAGATAAAGGAACTGCCATTTACAGATATTCTCTGGGTGGACAAGATAAATACTGTAAATAGTATACAATGATATATAATAAACAAATTGCTTGTTTCCTATAGTGTGTAGTTCATATCACCAGGGGTCCAACAACTTCTGGTTCCCAGCAATAATCCATGGCACACTTGTAACTCCGAACACCAGTCCTTCCTAACTCTGAAATGTCTAACATCTCAAGGACAAAGGTCCTTTGCTTACCGTGCACCACTGTAGTTCAACTCCCTCCAGGAAAACAGTGCACGTCTGCCCACACTGGGTACTTTCAAAATGAACTTGAAGTTCCTAATGATACGCAAATCTCTGTATGCCTGCCATCGCTAGCAGCAAATTTCCACCCCCCATCACTACTTCCATCCCCTGCCCCTCAACCCTTACCTCTCTCCCCTGAGTAGGCCCTCTTGCTCTCCCCCCACACACACACACCTAGCACCCTCTCCCTCTGCCTCCAATCTAGCTACCTCCCTCCAATCGCTGCTGCTGTACTGATATTACGTTGTTCTTTTGCACATTGCACTTGGGCTCCTCCCCTTCACCCCTTTTTTTTCTTTTTTTCTTTAGCGCTTAGCAACGCTCCAAACAACCTCTTGTTTGCTGACAGCTGACTGGTTTCACCGTTGGGCACTGTAAATTATTTGTTTTCCTGTAACCTGTACTGTATTTGATATATAATCCTGTTTGTTTACCTTTGTATTTCTGCAATCCTTTGTATAATTTTCACCTATCTGTTGTACTGAAATGTACTGATGTGGAACCTATGTAAAGAGCTCTGAGCTCAAATGGTTTTCCCAGTACTGAAATAAATAAATAAATAAATAAATAAAAATATATTGATCCAATTCCTTTTCATGTCCACAATATTATTTTAAAGTCAAAAGAAGTGAGCATATTTTTTCTAGGGCAAAAAAAAAAACTAATTTAAAACATTTAAACAAGCTTAAATTATGTTAGACATAGAAAAATGCACCAGCAAATGAAAGTGAAAGATAACCAAATCTTTCATTGTTAAAAAAGGTAGAGAGTCAGACTTTTGCCCAGCTTTTCTGTAGTGCTGCTTTTAAGATGTAGAGTGGAACAGATTAGGTTAAGTAACTGCTAATGGTCTTAATGGTCATACGTTACACCTCCCAGGTTGACTGTTTTTACAAAAAATTGGCTATGTTGACAACAGAACTTGCTTGTAACCTGGACATGCAGCTGAAACAGTGAATGATATGACAAAATCTGTTTCAAAGGTATGTGAGTACTCAAAATGGCTCAAAACCTACCATTGGGCAAAACCGGATTATCAGATAGGGACCCTGAAAACCAGATTACCAGGTAAAATACCTGACAGGTGGCGACCCTAGGAGGAGAGGAGCTATTGCATCATGAGCGCCTGCTCTGCTTTTGTTTTTTCTAATGTTCATGAAGTACGCAATAAAAGTAGATCAAAAATTACAAAGAAGGTTGAGTAAAATTATATCATTAGCGTGCATTTCAGTTCTACTACAAAAAGAGACATATTAAACAACCAGCAACATCAATGAATTTTAGAGAAGGTAAGCAATCATAAAATATGGACTTTGGCTAGAAATAGTATGTTGCAAAATGGGTTGACAGCGTCCCATTAAACTGGGTGCAGTGGAGGCAGAGGCTAGGGGGAACCACTGAAAAGGGAGAGCAGGTGGAGAACCTAGCTAGGGCTGCCCCTGAACAAGGGAATAGTAACAGTAACATGAGTAACAATAAATTGAAATTCAGATTAGGTTAAGGGAAGAGGCCAATGAGGGAGATCGGACAAATCCTACATTTAACATGAAAAATAAAAAAATGAAGGCGACAAGGGAAGAATAAGGGAGAAGGAATAAGAAAAAACAGGAGGAGATCAGGAGAAAAATGGAAACAAGTCTGCCTTAATGCCAAGAGTCTGGAAAATAAAATTAGTGAGCTCCAAGCAATGGTAGCAGACACCGAGATGGATCTAGTAGCCATCACAGAAATGTAGGCCACAGAGAATAACGACTGGCACCCGACAGTCCCAGGTTACACCATGTTAGACAGAATAGAGTACAATGTAAAGGAGGAGGCAGAGTCTTGTATGTCACAGAGGACATCGAGGCAGTGGAGGATGGAAAACATCAGGGGCAGGGGTGTAGCCAGGGATTTCAGAGCTGCACACCAAGTGGACTCACTGCTACCCCCTTGTTAGGATGAGCTACCCTCCCCCCCCCAGGGTGTAGCTAGACAATATACAAATGTACACCAGGACCCTGTTTGTTGCCTCATTTGGAACAATAAATATAGCTTTTGTGTCTCATGACTATGGTTGTTGCCATGCATGGGTAAATACAAATGCCATGCATTGTTCCCTAAGACACCCACATACCATCCCAGAGCCTGTAAAGCTGTATTGTCCTTGGGATGCAAAGAAAGTATTAGTGACTAGTTCTTTTAGTTTTGACTCTTATGAATAAAATTACAGAAAGGTTCAGTATTTTATTTTTTTAGATTTCATGGAAAAAAAGAAGCAGTTTAGAGCCTATTTGCTACCCCCTTAAATAAAATTGCACATGATGGATTGCTTGAAGTATGTCTGCCTACACCCATAATCAGGGGAGGTAATGGGAAACAATCACTGTGGGTTCAGTTAACGGCATCCTAAGCTGAGAAAGTACAAATGGAGATGATCTACAAACCTCTAGGACAGGAGGGGAGAGATGAAGAGCTAGGGACAGAACTAGAAAGGTGGGCGGCAAAGGGGGAGGTGGTTGTGGTAGGAGATCTAACCCTGCCAGATATTGATTGGGTCATTCCAGCATCCAGGTGCTCCAGAAGTCAGGCCCTGCTGGATACATTGCAGGACTGCCTGTTGGTGCAGCTAGTTAAGGAACCCCTTAGGCAGGCTGCCATTCTCGATGTGGTGCTCACCAGTTCGGAAGTGATAGTAGGAGTGAGGGTGGGGGAGCCACTAGGGTCCAGCGACCATAACTCTATATGGTTCAACCTGGCCCTTGGGACAAGTAATCCCTCATTAAAGGGTGAAGTCCTAGATTTCAGAAGGGCAGACTTCAACCGGATAAAGCAGCTGGTCCGGGACAAGTTAGTTGGAATGAACAGCATCAGGAATGTGGAGGAAAGATGAGGGGCAATCAAGGGTTCCATTTTCAAGGCAACAAAGTCTCGCATGAAAACAGTAATCAAAATAAAAAGGTACCATAAGCCAATATGGTTCTCTGGAAAGGTTAGGGAAGCAGTAAGAGCCAAAAAAGAAGGCATTCACCAGATACAAAGAAAAAAAAGGGAAGGAGGAATGGGGAGAGTACCAAATGAGAACAAGGGAAACCAAAAGGGTGGTCAGAAAGCAAAGGCAGACTCAGAGTTGTGTATTGCAGAGGTGGTCAAGGGTGGGGAAAAATAGTTATTTCAATATATTAGGGGAAAAACAGTTCTTTAGATATATTAGGGGAAAAAGAAAGAAGGGAAGGAGCAATTTTTAGCCTAACAGAGGGAGGTAGAGTAACTGAGGGGGACAGGCAGAAAGCAGCTGTTCTTAATCACTAGTTTTGCCTTGTATTCACAAGGGAAGACAGAGGGTCTCTGCCAGACAGTGGCATTAAGGCCACTGTAAAGGGGATCCCTGACATGAGGCAGCAAGTATTTACCAGTAAAAGGGTTTGGAAAGGGTTCACGGCCCTTAAGATATATAAGGCCTCAGGGCCAGGTGGGATGCATCTGAGGGTGCTCAAGGCATGGGCAATGGAACTAACCGATGCCCTGGAGGGGCTACTCAATAACTCAGTTCAGACTGCCCACCATTTCCCCAACATCCAACAGAAGCACCTCGACCACAGAGGGTAGTGGGTCCAGGAAGTTGGCAGGTGGTTAGGAGGGGCAAATCGGTGCCCCATCACTCAGTGCTCTCCAACATATCACCTCCACAAACCATACAAAAATTATAAACAGGTATCTGCCTCTATCTCTGAAATCAAACAAAGGGGCAGAGGACACTGCAGAACAGGAGCTAGCACAACAAAACTCACCTAAAATAGGAACCAAAGCAAAAAGGAAATCTAAAAACCTTCTGATCATAGAAGACTCCATGATTCGGGGAGTTGATACGTATCTCCAGCCAGGGGTAATGGTCAGATGTTTTCCAGGTACATCAACATGGAGAAACACTCACCGCATTGCTAAAATTGTTCAGGAAGCAGGAGAAAACATTGATGTCCTGGTACACATAGGGACTAATGATCTCGCCAGCCGGTCAGTTGTGGAGACCAAGGAACACGTGACCAGGCTGGGTGACAAACTATCATCCATTTCATCTGGCAACTCCTTCTCTGAGATCCTGCCAGTCTGGGGGGGGGGACAGGTGGATGGAAGATCAGAGAAGGGGAGACAGGGGAGCTAAACATGTGGCTCAAGGGCTGGCGCCAGGAAAAAGGACACAGATTTGTAGGGAACTGGCAACAGTTTTGGGAGCGAAAGTTCTTTAAATTTGATGGACTGCATTTGACTAAGGATGGAGTCAGTGCTTTGGGGCAGATGTTTGACATCTTTACAGAATATTTAAACTAGCAAATGGGGAGAGGGGTGCAGCACCCCATACGTCGAATGGGAAGAACTCCCCCCTCCCATAGCTTGTGGTCAAACAGGAGTTCAGCATGTTTGTAGTTCATGTGCCTCACCAGGTAAAGAAAAAGGTTCTGCTCCCCATACGATGCACAGGGGAAACCCCGGACCTCACCCAACAACTAACACACCAAAATCTAGCCAGTGGAAAATCATGTACACAAATGCTCGCAGTCTGGGAAACAAGATCCCAGACCTGCAGGCAATAATGATACAGGCTAAACTGGACATAGTAGCAATTAACGAGACATGGTTTACCAGTAACCACACTTGGGAGACTTCAGTACCTGGCTATGTACCTTCAGAAGAGACTGATGTGCAAAAAGGGCCGGGGGTGGAGTGGCCCTTTATGTCAATGAAAATATCAAAGCTACAGAAATTCAGAATACACATAAGGAACCAGAAGAACTGTGGGTCACCCTGGAAACAGGAAATGGAACAGCCATATGAACTGGGGTTGTGTACAGGCCTCCAGACCAAGGGGAGGACATAGACAAATTACCATTAGAAGATATACAAAACATGACAGCTAAAGGTGAGGTTCTGATAATGGGAGACTTCAACATGCCAGATACAGATTGGTCAATACCAGCAGGGACATCTGCCAGAACTAGACACATGGTGGATTCCCTGCAGGGGGAGGACCTCAAACAACTGGTACAACAATCCACAAGAGACAGGGCTATCCTATTTCTAGTACTGACTAACAGGGGAAAGGATCACAGATCTCCAGGTAGAAGGTCACCTGGGTGCCAGTGACCATCACATGGTATGGTTCAATTTGGCCACTAGAACAAAATCATCCCATTCAAAAGCAAAAATATGGGACTTCAGAGGAGCTGACTTTGATAAGATGGCCAACAGAGTTAAGCTAGCACTGGCAAAAAAGAAATACAGGTGAGGGGGTACAGGCAAACTGGGCAACCATTAAAGATGCAATACTTGAAGCAACATCTTATTGTGTTAGTGAGAAAAGGAAGTGCAAAAGAAGAAGGAAACCACTTTGGTTCTGAAACACAGTAGCAGGAAAGGTCAGAGCCAAAAGGCTGGCCTTCAGGAAATATAAGAAGAGAAGGCAGCAGGATGAAGATAGGGAGGCATGCCAAACTTCCCTAAGGGGAAGCAGTGAAGGCAGTAAGGCAGGCAAAGGCCCAAACCATGTAAATACTAGCACGGACAGTAAAAGAAAGTGACAAGACTTTCTATAGATACATTAGTGAAAGGAGAAAGTCCAGAGGGGTATTGCTAAGATCAAAGGGAATAAGGGGGCATGTGAGGAGGAGGAGGACCATATAAAAGCATCTATCCTAAATAGACACTTCTGCTCAGTATTTACTGAAGAGAAGGTAGGGCAGGGCCCACAGCTCAGCACCATGGACACGGGGGGAGGGAGGTATGCACTAGTCTTTTCACAAAAGAAAGGGTCCTACAAGAGCTCAATAAGCTCAGGGTGGACAAGGCAATGGGACCTGATGGCATACATCCCAGGGTACTAAAGGAGCTAAGAGTGGAACTAGCAGAGCCATTATCAGAACTGTTTAGTGAGTCTCTGAGCACAGGAGAGGTCCCAGAAGACTGGAGAAGGGCTCATGTGATCCCGCTCCACAAGAGTGGCAGCAAGGAGGAGGCAGGGAACTACAGACCTGTCAGTCTTACCTCAGTAGTGGGCAAGATTATGGAGACACTCCTTAAGGAAACGATAGTGCAACACCTGGAATCCATAGAAGCACAGGATCCAAGACAGCATGGGTTTACAAAAGGAAGGTCCTGTCAAACTAATCTCATAGATTTCTTTGACTGGGTAACCAGAGTGGTGGACCAAGGGTGAGCAGTTGATGTTGCCTACCTTGACTTGAGCAAAGCTTTCAGTACTGTTCCACATAGAAGATTGATTAATAAGTTGGGTAGGCACGGGGTGGGTCAGATGTTGGTCAACTGGGTGGCAAACTGGTTGACGGGCAAAAAACAGAGAGTGGTAGTAAACGGTATACAGTCAGAAGAGATGCAAGTCACAAGTGGGGTACCTCAGGGATCAGTCCTGGAGCCAGTCCTCTTCAATATCTTCATCAGTGACATTGCAAGTGGACTGGAGGGTAATGTTTGTCTATCTACAGATGACACCAAGCTCTGCAACAGAGTAGATGATCCAGATGGAGTGGGCAGAATGCGAAGAGATCTGGATAAACTAGCAAAATGGTTGGAAGAGTGGCAACTGGGGTTTAACGCACAGAAGTGCAAGATCATGCACATAGGGAAGAGAAACCCTGAAGCCACCTATAGGCTGGGAGGGGAGTTGCTGGCAGTCACAAGGGAAGAAAGAGACTTGGGCGTCATCATCACTGATGACCTGAAATCATCTAAGCAGACCATTAAAGCAGTAGGTAAGGCTAGGGGTATGTTGGGGTGTATTAGAAGGGGCATCACAATTTGGAAAAGGGAGTTAATAATCCCTCTTTACAAGACACTGGTTAGGCCCAATCTGGAGTACTGGAGGCCACACCTTCACAAGGATGTTAACAAAATGGAGGCAGTCCAGAGAAGGGCAACCAAAATGGTGCAGGGACTGCATCAGAAAACATAGGAGGACAGATTAACTAAGCTTAATATGTATACCCTAGAGCAAAGGAGGGAGAGAGGTGATATGATTGAAACATTCAAACACCTTAAGGGCATTAACAAGGTGAAAGAATCTAACATGTTTCAATATAAGAAAAATAGCAGGACAAGAGGACACAGCATGAGATTAGAGGCAGTCCGATTAAGGGGTAATGTGAGGAACTTCTCTTTTACAGAAAGGGTGATGGATGCATGGAATGGCCTACCTCAGGAAGTGGTGGATATGAATACAGTGCAGGGCTTCAAACAGGCATGGGATAGGCATAAGGGAGCAATACAGATGAGTATGAAAAGATAGGCCATTGATAGAGAAAAGGCCAATGACACATTCATAAGGTAAAAAAAGAAATGAGCAGACTGGATGGGCCTTGCGGTCCTTATCTGCTGTCAACTTCTATGTTTCTATGTTTCAGACAGGGGTAGTTCCAAAACACTGGAGGGTAGTATACATCATCCAACTCCATGGGGGGGGGAGGACAAGGAGCAGCCAGGTAGCTACAGACCTGTCAGTCATACCTCTATTATGGGTAAACTGACAGAGACACTAGTCAAAGAGGACTTCATAAACTACCTGGAGAGCCAAAGACTCCAGGATAGCAAACAGCACATGTTTGTTGTAGGAAGGTCTTATCAGACCAACCTGATAGTATTCTTTGACTGAGTAATGAGGGTACTGGATAAGGGCCATGCTGTGGATTTACTCTACTTCGATTTCAGCAAGGCTTTCAACTCAGTGCCTCACAGAAGGTCGCTGAAGAAGCTAGAGGATCTGGGTACAGCAAAAGACACAGATGGGTAAGAAACTGGTTGGGAGGGAGACAGCAGAGGATTGTGGTTAACAGAGTCAAATCAGAAGAGAAGGAGGACAACAGTGGGGTGCTACAAAGATCAGTCCTAGGTCCAGTCCTTTTCAGTATGTTCATTAGCGACCTGGGAGAAGGAATCCAGGGCAAGATATGTTTCTTTGCAGTTGACACTAAGCTCTTTGACAGGGTAGGCAGCAAGGAGGGGGTTAGAAAAATGCAAAGTGACTTGCAAAAGCTAGAGAAATGGTCAGAGGTTTGGCAGCTGAAATTCAATGGCAAAAAGTGCAAGGTGATGCACATACGAGGACAGAGTACTGGATGGGGGGGTGACTCTGAGGAAAGAGATCTAGGGGTCATTATCAGTGACTCCCTAAAACAATCAAACCAGTTTAACAAGGCCAACAGTAAAGTAAACAGAATGTTGGGGTGTATAGTAAGGGGTATTGATAGCAGAAGGAAGGAGGTATTTTTACATTTTTATAGATCGCTGGTGAGACCTCACCTGGAGTACTGTGCCCAATTCTGGAGTCTTTGCCTAAGAAAAGATATGAATAGGCTGGAGACAGTGCAATGTAGGGTGACTAAAATGCTTTAGGGCCAACAGGGTAGATATTATGAGGATCTGCTCAAGGCACTGAACAGGTACACACTGGAGGCCAGATGAGAGATGGACGATATGATAGAGACCTTCAAGTTCCTGAAAGGAATAAACAAGGTTAAGTGCGTGGAACTATTCAGCTTAAGTAGCAGATCAAGAAAACGGATATGAGTGGAAACTGACAGGGAAGATTCAAGATGGAAGTGACAAGGTTTTATTTTACAGAAACTGTGGAGGAGTTATGGAACAATCTGCCAGCTGATCTGGTGGGTGCCAAAACTATCAATGGTTTCAAACATGGCTGAGACAGAGTGAAGGGCTTAGTGGTTGCTCATGGTGATAGCAGTAGGGCGGAGAACACGAGGGTGGATAGTGTGGGTTAGAACCCTGTATAGATAATAGGTCCTGGGTTTGTTAGGGTTTATGGGCAGACTGGACAGACCAGTGGTCTTTTTCTGTTGGCATTGTCTGTTTCTATGAAAACATGCCTATCAAATGTTTCCAGCTGAAATGTAAGCAAAATTCAGTTTAGCTGTCTTAAGTCTGATGACATGAGACATAAAATGCTTGCTCTCTAAAATGTGCTGTGTAAAAATGACCACTTCTCTCAAGAAACATGGTGCCTGATTTTCAAAGCGTCGGGAAAGACGCAAGGTGCATGCATCAAAAAAAATGATGCAAGGGGCTCTTTGGGTCACACCTTGCATCATTCCCAATTTTCTATCATAGCCTGTGCCAGTTGTGGACTGCCTGTACCAGCCGGGCTTGTGCCATGGTTGCAGTAGATGCACTGCTGCACCAAGGCAGAAGAGGGCTTGCACCACATCAGTGTTGCAGCATCCCCTAAATTGGGATTTGCAACCCCCTTCCAAAGGCCACACAGGTCGCCAGAGTTAGACGTGCCAGGGTTTGTCTAACATCCTTTGTGCTTCCACTCCTTCAACCATGCTAACCATGTGGAAGGCTCCTGTCCCAGATACTACTCCCCATCGTGCCACAGGGTGGTGTACCTGGCAATATAGCCATACCTACTGTTAGGGAGACCACACAGGTGTGTAGCCATGCTGAAGTCTCCAGACAACCAGCAGAAGACAGCGAAAGTCCCCATTTAGACATGCACCAGCTCTGATGACTCAGTGGAATCCTGATGGCACACAGGACAGTGCTACAGTGGTGCTCACAGGGGTGATTTCTGTCCCCAGAGTCATCTCCATGCATTGTGTGGCATAATGCCAGTCCTGTATATGTGGATGCAGGTACACCAGTTGTGGGAGCACAGATGGTCCCCCTCCAACTGCCTGGACACTGGCACCACATTGACCAAATGGTGGAGCAGTAGGGGATGTCTTGCACCACTAGCAGCCATCCAACCTCAAATGTGTGCAGTGGTCTGGAGACAGGGGGAAACCGTTTGTATTGGCCCATAAGCTGGGAAGGGGAGTGGCACCTCTGCACTGTGTGCAGCACTGTCTGTAGGTATGGATGACCATGATGACATCATCCAGTCCATGGAGGAGCTCACAGTCTTCGGCCAATGACAATGCTGGGGACATTGCATTAGACAACTAGTACTGGAGCCAACTCGAGAGGGAGCAATCTTAGACCTGGTTCTCTCAAATGGAGATGGAGAGAGGATCACAGATGTAGAAGTGGGTAGCCATCTGGGAACTAGCGACCATCGAACAGTATGGTTCACAATAAACACAGCAATAGAGTCAAGCCATACAAAGGCAATAGTACTGGACTTTAGGAGGGCTAACTTTGCCAATATGGGTGAGTGCCTAAGGAATGCACTAGCAAATGGGCAGGAAGAAGGGGTGGAAGAACAATGGGGAATAATAAAAACTGCCATCACAGAGGTAACAAGCCTTTGTGTGAAGCAAATAAACAAAACAAAACAATGTAAGAAACCACTATGGTTCTCAAAGGAAGTGGCGGTGAAGGTTCAAGAGAAAAAGAAAGCATTCAGGAAGTACAAGGAATCGTAGAAGGAGCAGGACAAAGAACTGTATCAGTTAAAGCAAAAGGAGGCTGGGAAGGCAGTCAGAACAGCAAAGGTCCAAATCGAGGAAAAGATAGCCAACTCAGTTAAGAAGGGGGATAAAACTTTTTATAGGTACATCAGGGAGCATAGGAAGACCAAGGGAGGGATAATGAGGCTAAATAAAGGAGAGGGAGGGTGGGAAGAGGGAGACTGTGAAAAGGCAGAGATACTGAACAAATATTTTTGCTCAGTATTTACAAATGAAGAGGGGGAGGTACCTAAAACAAACAGTAGAAACACTCTGGATACAGAAGTTGATACCAGCCCATTTACAGAAGAAAGGGTTCTGAAAGAACTCTTAAAACTGAAGGTGGACAAAGCAATGGGACCTGATGGGATTCATCCCAGAATTCTAAAAGAACTAAGGGTAGAACTAGTGACACCACTGACTACCCTTTTTAACAAATCATGGGAGGATGGGGTGCTACCCGAGGACTGGAGGAGGGCAGATGTGATTCCCCTTCACAAAAGTGGGAGCAAGGCAGACGCAGGAAACTACAGACCTGTTAGTTTAACCTCAGTGATAGGGAAAATGATGGAATCACTTCTGAAGGAAAGAATTGTCGAGTATCTAGAGGCCAGAGGGGCAGAGGACCCTCGGCAGCATGGATTCACAGCGGGAAGGTCATGCCAGACGAATCATATAGATTTCTTTGACTGGGTGACCAAAGTAGTAGATCAGGGAGGGGTTGTGGACATGGCCTACCTAGACTTTAGCAAGGCATTTGACACAGTCCCACACAAAAGATTAATATACAAGTTAGCCAGCCTGGGAGTAGGTCCCAAGATGACATCCTGGGTAAAGAATTGGCTGGAGAATAGGACACAGAGAGTAATAGTAAATGGAATCCACTCAGAAGAAAGGAGGGTTACTAGTGGGATACTGCAGGGTTCAGTATTAGGACCGGTCCTCTTCAATGTCTTTATAAACAACATTGCAGAGGGACTGGAAGGAAAAGTATGTCTCTCTGCAGATGACACAAAGATCTGCAACAGAGTTGATGCACAAGGTGGGGTGGAAAGGATGAGAAGGGACTTGGCAAGGTTAGAGGAATGGTCAAATGTGGCAGCTTAGATTCAGTGCTAAGAGCAAGGTAATGGACCTGGGAAACAAAACCCAGGGGAAGAGTACACAATGGGGGTGAGATACTAACAACAACAAA
The DNA here is from genome assembly GCA_016271365.2 of Neoceratodus forsteri. Lineage (NCBI taxonomy): Eukaryota > Metazoa > Chordata > Ceratodontiformes > Ceratodontidae > Neoceratodus > Neoceratodus forsteri. Next base: position 224,968,562 of record CM028138.1, on the reverse strand, counting down.
ATGGAAAGGACCTGGGGGTAGTCATATCAGATGACCTAAAGGTGGGCAAGTAATGTGAGAGGGCAGCAAGGAGGGCTGGGGGGATACTGGGATGCATAGGGAGAGGCATCACCAGTAGAAAACAGGAAGTTATTATACCTCTGTACAGACAGCTGGTGAAACCCCGTCTGGAGTACTGTGTGCAGTTCTGGAGACCCAATCTCCACAAAGACATAGACAGGATGGAAGCTGTCCAGAGGAGGGCAACTAAAATGGTGCAGGGTCTACACTGGAAGACATATGAAGAGAGAGACGAAAGGAGCTTAATATGCATGGCCTCGAGGAAAGGAGGGAGGGGGGGGGACATGATAGAAACGTTCAAGTACCTCAAGGGAATCAACAAAGTCCAAGAGGGTAGCATCTTTCAAAAAAAGAGGTGTGCAAGAACAAGAGGGCACAATTTGAAGATGGGGGGATGGCTCAGAGGTAATTTAAGGAAGTATTTTTTCACAGAGAGGGTTGTGGATGCATGGAATGGCCTTCCGGAGGAGGTTGTGGAGTCAAAATCAGTGGTGGAATTCAAGCATGCATGGGACAGTCATAAGGCCATTCTAGGGGGTGGGGGTAGGAAGAAGTAGGCTGCTGGTTAACTAGGATCTGCAGCTTATCCAGTAGGTAGGGAAATGGGCAGACTGGGTGGGCCAAGCAGTCCTTATCTGCCATCAAATTCTATGTTTCTATGTTTCTATTGGAGTGTGACGGGGGCATTGCCAGTATGGACTGCCATCTGGTCCATTGGAACTGAGCTGGTACAGCATGCTGGCCGAGATCCAGCATCCCTGCTGCTGGTAGATGGCATGGAAGACTCCACGTCCACTGTTGAGCCTCTGTAGCCTGCACTCCCTTCCACTGCTGGTTTGTACTGTCACACCATACCATCATGGTGTCCCCCCCCATGGTGGCTGGTGGCAGAGCTATGTTGGTGCAGAGGTGTGTCTCTCAGGCCACCTGGGCATGTGTGACAAGTATGGGACTCTGCAATGCCATGTAGTGGCATAGGACAGTGCCCCACGTTTGGCAGTGCACACATATACATGTCATTCTGTCTGACTGGTGGTCCCTGTCAGTGTGTCTGGGATGCACAGTCTTGCAAGTCAGTGTCAGGGCAATATCTGTCAGTGTACTTTGTGTGTCCCTGCCCAACCCACTGGAAGGGTCATCCGGGACCATGGTGGTTGCTCATACACCTTGCAGTCACAGAGCACTGGCAGCATTGCAGACAGCTGTGTCCTGGAGTGGCATTGTGTTGTGTACCATGTGGTATTAGTGGGGTCCCATGGGTAGCATGTCTCCACTGCCAGGGAGCATGTCTGTGCTGGGGCCCCCCTTATGCTAGGACCATACTGTGTCAGCTTGGCATAGATATCCACATGCCTGCACCTGCTTTGCTACCACCACTTGGGGGGCACTGGGCATGGTCATCGGCAGCAGTGTGGCGGCACCCTGCATGCAAGGGATTGGCTGGGGGACATATCCACGGTGTGCACACCTCAGGTCACAATGTGCACATGGCACCATTTGGCCAGATTTGCAGGGGTCAGGGGTCAGTGGCAACCTCTGTCAAACCCCTCCCCTGTGCCAGTGATTTGATGCAAGTGACTGGTTGCAGCAACCTCAGAAAGTTTGGCACAGGAACCCTTCCTATACCAAAATTAGGTGCAGGGACCCTTGTGCACTGGGCTTTGGCACAAGCTGCCATTTGTCGCAGCTGGTATCGCTCTAAGGGCACATTTGAAAACTGAGCCCGTGGTATTGCTTAACAGCTAATGTCATCAAGAGATGTAGTATTTCCCAACATCTAATGCCATCAACTATACCATCAAGATGGTATTCTCACCATCTGATACCCTCAACATTTGATACCCCTAAGGCATGCACAGTACCTGTTTGACATCTAGATACTTATTATCATCACATCACCTACAGCAACAAGTCTATCTGCAGCAATTCAAAGTTACAGGACCTCAGGAGAAAGAAAAACATGTAGAAACCTGTGCTATCTACCATGCCTCAAAATCACAGTGTGACAAGTCATTCAGGGACAAAAATCCCACCAGCTCAAACACCTACCATGGGATTGGACCACGAAGGAGAGAATGCCAGCAAGTATCACTCCATCCCCCCCGAACCAGGTAAAAACAAATGTTTGTAAAAGACTGCAAGCCTTTGCCAAACAAACTCCCTAGCTAACATCTCATCTTTGGCAAGAGAATAAATGGGTTGGGAGTGATGTTTTACTTGGAGGCTGTAGGTTCATTAAGCAGCTAATGTGTGTGCATATTTTGCTAAGAACTGTATGAACAGCCATCAGTCAGACTGCTTATATACCAAACTGAAATTAGGACTCTTGTACTGAGGGTATCAGCTAAAAAGGAACAAAGAACATACCTTTCCAGCACCCCCCCCCCCCTTCCAGAATGAAGAAAAGACTGTCAGCAATGTGGTTTTCTAATAAGAGTATGTGGGTACAAATGTATTTGAAAGAGATTGTTACTTAATTACTTGCTAATTGCTTATATACCATCTTTTTCTGTACAAGTCTGTATTGCTCAAAATAAAACCCATTGAACAGTATAGTACAGGTTTCTTGTCATCTGCTTGTCCTGTGAAACTCTTGCTCATGACGTTGTGGGATTTATGTGAGGTCCACTACACTGGGATCAAGATTTGCTCTTGTGCTAGTATCAAATAATTCAGCTCGTCTCCCATACATTTGGCTTCCAAGTTTGGAATGGGGTAACAAAAACCAAGTCATAACACTCACAATGGGCTGTACAAGGAAATGTTTTGTGTGAAGGATTCTGAAAAGCCAAACCCAGCAAGGACCCCCTTTAAATACGCCAAAGACACTTTATCAAATGCTCTACATCGGGGCTGACAGTATAGTCTAGAGATTAGAGTAACGAGTTGTGAATGAGCTTGGTACATCCAGCAGACCTGGGTTTGATTCTCACAATGTCCACCTGCATACTGTGTGACTCTAAGCAAGTCAGTAAACTTCCCTAGTGCTCCCGGGTCAACCCTGAAAACAGGCACTTGTGCCTAGTGGGCCTTACCCAGTTACTGAAGACAATCTAAACTCAAAAGAAGGGCTGACTATTTGGAGTGGTTCAGATGGGCAACTACGTGTACTGTCCTATATATATATTGTGCCTGACGGTGTGAGACAAAACACATTTGATCCAAACGTATTAATCGTTGCATTATAGGCTGTACTTTCCTGGTTAAAAATGACATCAGAATTTTGTAGTCTGTATTTAAGACAGACGTGTCTGTAGGAGGCACAACTGGTGGCGAGCTTGCCAAGCTTGGGTATCGGTGAAATTATGACCTGTGACCAGGAGGGGACCATTATGCCATGCTCACCCACTGCAGCTGTAAAGGCTCTTTTTAACAGAGGGTGAAACTGCATATTTAAAGGAAAACCGTAGTTATCTGACACTCCCTACCCCAAAAAGTTAGCCCTCTAATTAGGCTTTTTACAAGTAAAAAAAAAATTCTGTAAGTAGCACAATCAGGGAACATGCTGGGCGCTGCATGGTGCCATTTCACGTTACTGTGCAGCTCTGCACTGCTTGTTTGTATTGAAAAGCATACAAGCAAGCAGTGCAGAGCCGCACTCTAACCTAAAATAGCACCACACAGCTCATGCCATTTTCCGTGATTATGCTACTTATACAGTTAAAGTAACTAGTACTGTAGAAAATCTTTTTCCATTTGTGAAAATCCTAATCAGGGGCTAAAGCTTCGGGTTGGGGAGTTTCAGAAAGCTACAGTTTTCCTTTAAACTGCTTATAAAATTCCCCTCCAAATCCATCAGTTCCTGAATATTTGTGGTTTCTTTTGTCTATTTTTAAATGTGTAATTTCCTTCAGGTGTTTTTACTACTGAACGCTATTTACTATTAGCTGTCCTAGATAGGGTATCGTTAAGACCCTTTACACAGCCTGCCTTAGTTATAATCTGTTCTATAAGACTAGAGAGGGTGATTCTAGACTCATTTTACACAACTTGCTAGTTACACTTCGTACTATTACATACCTGTAACATCTTTCAGAATCCCCTGTGGTCCTACGGTCTTCTTGTGGACACCCTGCAAATGGTCCTCAGGCAAATACTCCACTCATACTTCGTACCAATCACATGATGGGACACCATGCAATGGGATGCTTGCACATGTGGGGCTTAAACATTCGAAGCCAGATTCACAAAGCATTTTGGGATTAAGTTCCACTCCGCAACTCCAGTTGCGGACCGAAATCTCTGCAGCTGTGGAGATTAGTTTTCACAATTCCCCACAGCTGCAGAGATGTTACACCAGGTCCCACTGGCCGTAACAGTTTTCAGCAGCTGTGGGGACTTCCATGGCAACACCACCCACAAGTTGCCATAAATCATGGAGCCGGTCATAAACTGGTTCCATTTTTGTGAATACCGCAGCTATGGGAAAAGCTGCGGATCTGCAAGAGGCAACCCACTTGCACTAGGTTTTTCCCACAGCTGCGGGAATTTCATAAGCTTCGTGAATCTGGCCTTTTGTCCCCGCTAAGCCTGCTTCTGCCCCTTCCTAAGTCAGACAACAGTTTCACTGGTTGTAATTAACCACACAAACCACAAAAGACTACAAAAATTTTGTCAGTTAGGTTCCCCTTCCTGACTACTGTTACAGAAATTTAAAAAAACAGCCCCAAAAGTATCACAAAAGCCTGTTCTTCTGCATGCACATTCATACAGCCCCTTTACAGCAGTGTTATTTGTTAGCCAGCATGTAGATTTTTTTAACAGTAACATTTTCCTGGCAAAAACATAAATCCACCCATTTTTTATTTTCATTTTCTTTCATTCCTGAAGGAAGCTACATGATTTTGAAGATTTTAAAAGTTCCCACTCTTGTTCCATGCCCGCCATGTAAAAATTAAATATCTTGGTACAGTGCCGTGCTGTTTACCATAAGAAACATGTGGCAGTGCCATCCAAATACATCCACAGTATGAATCTATGCACATCAACAGGTAACCTCAATGAAACAGCTTTTTAACAACTGCAAGTGGCGGGAGTCATTAATTACAAACTTAGCAATAAAAGCTTGTTTTAAAAATATCTTAGAAAATTTAAGCTACAGGGAGGATCAATCTAAGGATGCCAGAAATATGTTTAAAAAAACCTATATGATGACATTTTTGGCTAACTGACAAATACTGCTGCTTTCAGTATGAAATAGAATAAATCACCTCTTCTGATTTAAGCTTGTTGGTCTCTCCTTCCTCTCAGCTCTCCCTGTCTCTTATTGGTGATAGCTGGGCAGTGGCCCACCTACTGTTCTTTGGACCTGGGGCCTACCTGTTTAGCGATCTGCTGCCAGAGGTCCGGGTCCCGATGTCTGTGGGGATAACCAGAAGGTTCCTGGAAGAGGGTCTTCCCTGTAGCTTTGAAGAGAGCCATGGTGAGGCCCATCCTCAAAAAGCCATCTTTCAGCCAGGATACGACTACAGAGTACTGACCTGCCTCACAGCTCCTTTCTGAGAAAGGTAATTGAGAAGGTGCGGGTGCTACAGCTTGAGGCACTCTTGGAATGCAACAACCTCCATGAGCCATTCCCATCTGGTTTCGGACCCTGCGAGCAGCACCAAGACAGCCCTTGTCAAGTTGCAAGGGATAGCGTGGTCCAGTCACTTGTTCTTGTTGCTTGCTCCTTAGCAACTGGCATGGTGGGTGATCATGTGATGCTGGATTGACTGGAGCACCATGCAGGGCTCTTCTTATCTAGCACAGAGCAACAATGGTGGGCAATGTCTCATCTGAATCTGCAGCTGTCACTTGTGTAGCACCCCAAAGGCGTGATCCTTTCCCCATCCACCAGAAAAGACCAACATTTTATGGTGATGCCATGACCTCAGGGAAAATAGTGGTATTTGTCATGTGGTGCTCTCAATTCATTCCTTCTACATTGGTGTACAGCCTAAACCTTTAGATTTCAGCAGCTTTACTGAGCCCATTCTGAACAATACAAGTGCTTTGTAGTCACACAGTCACAATTTTGTGCACATGCTTAAGGACTGCACAGGCTGGCAGAGAGTGGCCCCCTCCAATGCTGTTAACAATTTAGGTGTAACAATGGGAATTTAGAGCTTTACTTGACAAATACCTCTGCTTTCCCTGAGGAAGTGGCCTCAGCTGTGACTGATGCAAGAGTAGCGCCTTCCTTTTGTTGGTTACTTGAGTCCTGTTTTGCATAGGACACTTCTCTGACAATAAGAATAATTCACCTTTCGAGGGGAGTGGGCATCTAAGAACCAAACCCAGTAAGTACATGCAGATCACAATGAAGCTGTGTAAGCTGGCTGTGCTTAAAACAGCACTGTAGTGCCCAACAACCGAACAAACCATCTGCAAAGGCTGAGAACATTTTTCTTTCAATAATGAGTGCACTGGATGCCTATGTTTTTTTGTTGTTAATAAATGAATTTTTAATTTTCCAACTTTAGTGGTGGCATCCCATTTTGTGAGGTTTGTGTGTGCCGAAACCTTTTGTTAAACAAAGGCTGAGAACAGTAAACCATAGACACGTGTTTCACCCTTGTTAGAACTCATTAGTGTGCTTTTGCTAATGTCTTAGCCAAGGAGAAGAGGACAGCAAGCCCAATAAGGTAATGACTGAGCCAAATGCAAGCAGACTGTAAGACACCTTATAGTCCAGCTTATATTACTTACAGTGCCTTCCACTGAAGGTTATGTGTAATTCTGTGTTCTTTCATGACAACAATCTTGACTCGCACCAAATATGAACAATGAAATCCCCCTCCTCCATCTGTTCTAAACCAAGTATTGTGCCCTTTCATTATTGCAGGATGCGAAGATGACTTGGGAACAGGAGCTTTACTCACAGTTCACCTATTCAGACCCACTGCCATATTTTCACACGTTCTCCGCAAATGTAAGTATATGAGCTGCCTTTACAATGCTGTTTCAAAACTAAAGTGGTGCAGTCACCAACCAGAAAATGCAACAGTGCTTCTCTTCTTGATCTATTTCTTGGCACATCAGCAGTAACTGGGGTTTGTCGCTTTTACTATATGATGTTAGTTTGCATTATTTTGTGCATTTGTATACAGTGGCCAGGATATTCAAACTGCATTAGCAGTCACAAAGTGGGTTAGCAACTCACTCACACCATTTTGCAGCCCCAAAGCAGGGAAGGGCCATATAATGCCATGTTGAATGGCATGGTTAGTAAGGTACTAACCTGTTTGTAACCAGTCCTAAAATATGCTGATGTGCCTATACAAAGCAGCTGATAATGCCTTGCATATGGTAGGTTTGGAAAGTTGGTAAGTAGCTGTTAATGTGGTGCTAATTTTGCCTCCCCAAACCAGGTCTTGCCAACTGCACCCCCAATTGCACCCCTCTGCCACCCCCAAACACCCTACTGGTACAGATATATACCCTTCCTAGTGTCCAGAGGTTCCCCTTGCAACACACTTTCCTTGGAATCCAGTGGTCCCCCTGCTCCTCGATCAATCCACTGATATTAAAAACACACATTCCCTGGTGTCCACCTTCCCTCCATCAACATGCTGCTAATAATGAAACACAAAAACACATTTCCTGTTGTTCAGTAGCCTCCCCCCCACCCTTCCAATCAACTATTGAATATTAATATCTCACTCTCTTTGGTGTCCATTGCTTCTCCCCTGCCCCCATTCAACCAGCTGATAGTAATGCCTTAATTTCCCTGGTGTCCAGTGGCCCCCACTTAGGTACACCTCCCCCCACCTTGACCTGCCCAGTCCCCAGAATAACCCCCAATCAGTGACTGGCACAGACCCTCTGCTTATCTCAGTGGCTAGCTGCCAAATAACAGTTTGCAATTGTGTGCCTACTGCAATCATCTGCTACTACAGTAGCAGTGCAATTGAGAGCTGTCAGTCTGTGGCTGGTGACAGAGGTGATCATAGTGTCTGTGCAGGTCACTGAGTCACTGATGGGGGAGCATGCGGGGGACAGTGTGGGAGGGTCGGAGTGGGGGGGGAGTCAAATCTATGGAGGGATCACTGGACACCAGGGAAATTGAGGCAATAATATCTGTGGGTTGATCAGGGGTGGGAGGGACCACAGGGCACCAGGCAAAGTGTGTTAATAATATTGATGGGTGGATTGGGGGCAGGAGGGACCACTCAAAACCTGGGAAAGTTTGTTATTAATATCAACGGGTTGCTGGGGGGGGGGCAACAACTAGATACCAGAAAAAGTGTGTTATTAATATCATCGGGTTGATCAGTGGCAGGGGGAAACACTGGACACCAGGGAAATAGTACTTCCATATTATGTAGTTATGCATTTATTTCACCGAAAAGGTTTACTAGGGCAGACACTCTAAGATGATGATGACAGCTCCTACATGGTCAGCAGCTCTGACTGGCACCAAGGTGAGGGGGTTGCAAAGTGTGTGTGCTCCATGCTTGTAATAAGACACTAAAGGAGGTACAAAGGACCCCACAGTGCCTTGCTACTGCTATGGGGTCATTGATTGGTTGATTGAAACCTTCGAAGAGAACCTTTGAACATAAGTGCTCATTTACAAAGGTTCCATGTCAAATACATAGTGAACAATTACATACAGTTTTGAAAAAAATCGATACATATCATTGTATAAAAAGTCACAGGTTATGCACATTGAGAAACCGAATAAAATATTATTTGTTTACTGGACATATTCAGAAAGACCTTTGAGTCAAAGACTCATTTACAAAGGTTCCATGTCATACACTAAAGATTGTTTAACAGTTACAGTTGCACTGCACTGCAAAAGCAGATTGCAAAGATCTCTTACACTGATTGCACCTGGGGAGACTCCGCAGTGTTATTAGGCGATTCGTATAACCAGCTAGCGGCCCTAATAGCAAATTACTGCTTTTACAGCTGAGTACCTCAGAAAGAAGGCTTAAGGGTATTCCTGGCCGAGTTCCTGGTACTGTATTGGTTGGAGACAATGCAGAAGTAATTTGCTGAAGCAGGGGGCCCAAGAGTGCCATTTTGGCTAGCAAAAAGGGTCTGGAGTTTTATTCTGTTAAGTGAAGGTAACCAGTTAGTGAGTTTGTAAAGGGTACAACTATGGATGCAGTTATCTGTTCTAAGTACAAAGCAACCCACCTTATTACAGATTGCTTTACTCTGTTTAGCACAGTATCACAGGCAGCAGCATTGACAGGGAGCCCATACTCTATAAGTGACAGAATGGAGCTGGCCACACTAAGGTGTCATTTGCATCTTAAGGTATAAATATTTATTTAGCTTTTGGTTACCGGGTAAGTACACTAGACAAGTAATTTGCCTATTTTCAGGAACGACCCGGGAGAGTACAACATGGTGAATACAGAGTAGTACAGGGTAATACAGGAAACATTGCAGAGAGACAACTAGAATAGAACAGTTAGCAAGGTGACATTCACAAGGTATAGACAGTGATAGAGAAATTAATTACATCCAGTTTCAAGCAGTGGTGAGGTATCACAGAGTCACTGGTTATAGTATGAAATAGACAAATTAGAACTAAGTCAAGTGCCAGGTGTGGACAAATAATATCTCAGTCAAATGCCAAGAGAGGATTAATCCTTTAGGGGCGGGCTATGTGTCTGTAGTGAAGCACAAAGGCCATGTTGAGAAAGGACATTTCTCTATGGGGGTTTGGGACAGGCTCACGCAGAGGCCAGCTTCAGGAATCCTCACAGGTGTCTACGGAAACTATGGTAGGAGGGGGCCGACCGAGCCTGTTCTGGAAAGGAGTACCAGAGCCTGGGTGCACTAGCAGACTGTGCCACTGGAGCAATTGCCATTACAGGGCCCTAACAGCTGGATTGCTCCCGCAGTCCCCATAGTACCCCTGTGTCCACATACCTCCTGTGGCCAATAGGGAGCTGGGGTTTGCAAAAGCTGTGACATCATCATAGAACCCTTGGCTTCATTCCATTTCTTGTCAGTTACTTAGAATGTTCAGTCTTTAAGAGAATGTATAATGTACCACTAAATTGCTCCTTTCACATTTGAACTCCTTACCACCTGATCTAACTCCAGATATTGCTGATCTGTTACTACATTTTATGCTAAATTATTGTTTTTAAACTGTTACAGAAAGCCCATGCTACCGCCAAAGCATCGGGCCATTTCATCTATGTTTTGGGTGCACTCTTCAAAGTTCCATCTCAGGCCATCACATAGATACCTCACCATACCTGCCCAACTTGTGCATGAATGAAGTGCAATACAGATGGACTCCATCAGGGTTGTAGTGCAAAATGTGAATATGTCAAATGATTTGTCCGCAGTATACAGTAAGCAACATTCAGTACTAGTAGAGCTCTGCAGGCTGTTTATTGAACTTTTAAATTTGCTCATTAAATAGAGTTTAACGAGAGGACTGCTCTTAATGAAACATCTCATGCTCAGCCATTTAGACTTCGAGTGCTCTCCACAATAAGCATGTGCACCTTTTCATGAACTGATTGGGTGCGCAGCTGCCTAGGAAAATTTAAATGAGTGGCAGTTTGAAAAAGAGAACATTACAGGTATCATTTTCAAACTGCTGCTCTTTTAAATTGCAATGCTTATTGTTGTAGCTCCTAAAACACATGTACAGCTTCGTCTACATGTTCACCTTAAATGACAGCGTTTAATTCCTGATGTGTATTTTTGACTGCAACGGTTATAGTAGGCTTTTCCTAGGCTGCTGCGCACCCAATCAGTTCATAGAAGAGGCCTTCATGCTTACTGTGGAGCACATTCAGCAGAGCCTGCACAGCCAAGCCCGAGATGTGTTGGTAACAACAGCCTTCTCAATAAACGGTTTTTGACAAGTTGATGTAAATATAGAAAAAAAGGTCCACAGAGATCAAACTTATATTAAATGCTGTTAACTGTATACTGTGGACAAATCAGTTCATATGAGTAAGATCTGTACTAACACCCTGATGGTGTCCAGCCACTCTGCACTTCATTCACGTAAAGGTTGTACAGGCATGGTGAGGCATGTATGTAAATCATTCACTAAAAGGCAGAACTTTGAAGAGAGTGACCAAAACACAGATAAAATGGTACAATTCATTGAGAGTAGTAAAAGTTTAAAAATATTAATTTAGAACCACCTGTATCAATAGGTTGACAACAACTGGATCTACACCAGTAGCTAAAGCACTGGAATGTGACATATTCCCTTTATGTGTGCTGGATGTGGGGGGAGCACATCGCTAGAAATCGTCTGCCTGAAGTCTCTAATACCTTTTTTTTATGGCTGTGGGCGGAGCTTACAGCCATCTTGCTCTAGCTTGAAAAATGTGATATCGTAGAACATATTTTTTAGTACTTTTCAGTGTATCCTTCCATAAATGCAACTCACAATGACAGTTACGTAAAACACTCCCTTCTTTCTGTTTAGAATGTTGGAGACAGAACTGCAAGCTGCTTTCCTCTGAGAGCAAGTGTGCACACATTCCAAACAAATCTAAATATTTTTAAAACTATTCAATGTGCACACAAATGACTGTCTTGTTTAGTAAATCAGGCACATGGATTTACTAGAACAAGTAGTAATCATTAGCCATGTAGCCTCAGACAGTTCTACCAGACAGCGCCTGGCTTGAAGTTTTACCTCAAACTGACCTGCTAGAGCTAACCTGTATCAGCTTTCCTAGGAATCTACTAAGGCTTACAGTCATTAACCCTTTACTCACAGAACATCCCCTGTTTTCTAAAAAAAAAAAAAACAGAAGTGTGAACAAATACATACTAACCTGAGGTTACTGCAAAATACTCTATGTATTATCTAGTAACATGCACTACCTCCTCTACTTGTAGTCTATTATATTCATGCACTGTAAAAAGATTATACTGATAGCATGCAGTATCTCTTTTCATATGTAACAGTATTTGTTCGGACTAGTTTTTTAGGCTCTTACTAACTACAGTGTCAGTTCTTCCCTAACAAATAACACCTGTTGTATGTGTACCATACATCATGGTGTAAATGAACTTTGCACATTCTTCTACACTGTAAATTAGTATGTAGATAGAAGTAATATGTGCGGCATTTAGAAACTGTTTTGTTATCTCATTTAATAAAGTACAGAGATGTTTTATGTCATTTTAAGTGATGAATTAACTCCAGAGCCTGAATATATATATATATATATATATATATATATATATATATATATACAGGCTGCCTGTTTTATGTTCAATCTTTCCATGACTCTCAACAGTCTGACTTACAGGAAGACATGATCTCTGACTGTACACTGCAATCACTGAACATTTCAATAAAATTCATCTTGCTCTGTGCTGTATATTACAATGTAGTTCAGTCTATATTGTTAATTTCTGACATGACCACCCTTACCCCTTTTATAGCTTGTAATAATGGTAAAATAACTCCATCACTCTTTCTACGTAATAGCATCTGCATACGGCAATAAAAGTAGCATTTCTAAATCTCAGATCTGAAGTAACAAACTGCAGTGATCTGAAATGTGTCATAGAAAACATGACAGTAAAATGTGGTACATTAGATTTATGGCATAACAGAAAACAGTATTCTGCAGTCTTACATTCACAAAGTTGTTACCCAGCTTGAGATAAATGAATGCTTGGTTCAAACCCCGCCACAGCCACTTATACTTGATGACACTGTTGTAATGTGGGATTTAAGCAGACATACAGGTACGTATTTTTTTTTTAAATGTGTTTAAATATATTTTGCTGTAGAATGTGTGTCCATTTGCCTGTTGCAACAAGGTTAAACTTGATTCCATGCTAAGGAGGCACATTCTGTAATTGGACACTGTCTATTCTGCTTCACTCTGGGATCCATTTTAACATTTTAAGTAGCACCTAGCACTTCTACACATGCCCGAACTCGGGGCTGCAACTTTAAAAATGATTTTAAGTACCTTACATGGCTCTGTTTTCACTGGGAATTGGCTGTAGAGGTTCAGTTAACATACCTCTACATGCCACAATAGTTCTTTTTCTCTGGTGTAGATATGCCTCGCTCATCATTTGTACGAGCCTTCCAGCACAGGACAGGATGCTAGGGGCACACTCTGTCTTCCGGTGCGGCTGCAGTTTTGACATGGCGCATCCAGGAGAACCATTAAGAAGCTAAATAACTAGAGAAAGGTTAGCTGCATTTATTTTAAACCATGTACGTTGTTGCAATCGGGCATTTTGGCAGCCCTGGTGATTGCCCCCACTGTTGTGGACAGTTTTCCTTTAAAGGTCTTGCTAGTGTAGTTTGTATCCGTAGTAAGTTTTTTTTTTATAATTGTATTTTCTTCACAACTGTTTTCCCTCCCTCCTCTGTATCATCTGCTTGAGTTTTCTTCCTTAGTGTAGGCTTGCTTAGGTTTGATTCCCTCCCACTCCTAAAAACTTTTGGTACCCTCTGGGGTTGTTTGATGTTTTTAGGTTTAAATTGATTTTTTCACTGTACTTTTGGCTCAGTGATTTTGTCCTAGCTATTTAATAAAAATGGCATTTAAAATTGATTTAACCAATTAGAAAACATTTATTTTGTACATGAAGACCTTGTACATGTAGGGTCACCACCTTTGGATGAAGTAAAAACTGGATACTAAACCACACCCCAAACTCTGCCTCTGGCTCCACCCCCTTTTTATGACTGGCAAGTATATAGCTTTTCCTCCAAAGCTATTTGCAATGTCAGACTAAACATTAATAGTGATAGGAAATCATTTTTATACTTTTTTTTATTTGATTTAATATCTAAAGGGGATCAACAGGGCACCAGAGAGGTGTATAATTCACATGAAGGGAAATAAAACAAGGGGGAACAGCATGAGACTAAAAGGGTGGAAACTTAGAGGGAACTTGAGGAAATTCTGCTTCACTGAAAGGGTGGTGGAGAGATGGAACAGCCTCCCCTAGGAAGTGGTAGGGGTGGCCACGGTTCAGGGATTCAAGAATGCGTGGCATAGGCACATGGGAATTATCAAGCTAGGGCAAAAGGGTGGGGGCTTGTAGCATCTAGGGTACCTTAGGCATAAGAAAGAGGGATAGGCAAGACTTAATGGACCACAAGGCCTTTTTTTTTTTTTCAATTTGTTTAACCAGGACTAGCACACTAAGCTGAAAGCTTTTTTACAGGTGCGACCTGGGAGCACAGGGAAGTTAAGTGACTTACTCAGGGTCACACAGTCTGCAAGTGGAAGCTGTGGTGTTCAAACCCAGGTCTGGTCAGCTGGATGTCACCAGGTTTGCAGCTCAGAGCCTTAAACCACTGCGCTGTACTGCCTCCCTATGCTGACATCTCCTCTGCTGACAATATCTATGTATTTATTTATTCAGTTATTTATTTTTATGCTTTGGCAATTAGGTTAACTCCCATAGGCCACATAGCCCATTTTACAGGAGTGACCCAGGAGCACAGGAAGGTTAAGTGACTTGCTCAGGGTCACACAGTATGCACGTGGAGGCTGTGTGACTCAAACTCAGGTCTGCTGAATGTGCCAAGCTCATCCACAGCTTATTCCTCAACCCTCTGTTAAACACTCTCCCATTTTCCTTTCCATGACAGTCATGTATTCTGATGCTTTGACTAATTTTTGATAACTTAATTATTGGTGCTTGTGGTACCCTTAATACTGCACTGTGTTCCCTTTATCTCTGCAGCTACTGCTGTTTCTTTTCATATCTCTAAGACATTCCACAACTTCAGACACACCATTCCATGCTGTTTCTGTGAATGACCTGTAAAGGTGTAGTTAATATCATGGATTGTTCAGGTAATACAAAAATGAGAGCAAATGTAGCAATAAAGGCATAAAAGTTAGATTATTAATTTAACAAAAATGGGTCTAAAACATACCAGAACATAGGACAAACAAAAAGAAACTCATGGCAGCACATAAAGGTGTAAAAGCTGTTTACTGTCATAGCAGTAAAAGACCATACTTAAAATTCAGAGTGGAAAATATTAGGTTAATTTACTGCTAATGATCTTAAAGGCCATGCTTTACACCTCCCAGACAGACTGATTTTACAAATGCAGGCCTGTATGACATCAGAACTTCTTTGTAACCTGGACATGCAATGCAGCCAAACCACTGAATGATTAGATACATCAGTTTTAAGAGTATATGAGCATTCAAAATGGCTCAAAAACCGGACTGCATTTAATCAAAAGTGGATGACCGGACAAGGACCCTAAAAAATGGATTATCTGGTAAAAAACCGGATAGGTGGCAACCCTATGTACATGCAGTGCTCCCTCGTTTATTCCCCCCCCCACACCTTTATTGGCCACCTTTGCTTACTGGCGGTGTGAGCACCTGTCCTGTTTTCTGGTAATGCTAACACCTGATTTAACTGCAACTCTCTTTTATTTGCCACATTTTAGGATGCACCGAGGTTGGTGGATAAAAGGGGAAGCACTATATAATAATAGGGATGTAGGGCATCTCTGAAAACTCATACTACTTTTACAAATAAATGCAACATTTTTAGCCCATCAGGATTGCTTATTTTTAATATTCCAGACATTTTTATAACCATAAGAGGGTCTCTCATGCAAACAGTTCATAAATTCTGAAATACTAAGTTCAGTTGGCATAGTCCATTTCCCCCACATGGGGGTTTCTCTTATTGTCTACAAAGGAAATATTCTGATTTTAAATTCAAGTTCCATTGTTTATGACATTACTTGTAATATGTCCAGTTCCAGCATCTCTTATGATTATGAGTGCATTCTCAAGACCTTTGTGTACCAGAGCTACTCAGCTACGCTTCGCAGTTCTCTCACCCAAAAAATCAAGAAGATACTCCTATACAAATAAGAGATGCCTGACCTATGCATACAAATACATAAAACAGCAACAGCTTCTGCATTCTGTGGGCAAGGAAGTGACAGATTTGCAAGATGATGACAAGAGGGTGAGTCAGTTGCATATTCTGAGAGGCAAACAAAAGAGAAGTAAATATAGAAATACGTTTAGATGAAAAAGCAAATCTCAAAGTCAATTCAGGGATCTTTGGTCCTACAGAGTCCATCGTAAGCCGATGTATCCATATTTACTGTTTTGTAGATGAGGGCTGAGCCAGCCTTACGTTAAACTCTTTTCCAAAAAATTCTCCTTAACCAGAGTCCAGGTTATTTTAATCTTGCTAATTTTAGTATTAGTCTATTAGAAGGATATATACACTTTAGTCATTCCAGTACACTGTATGTGATCTGGACTCTCTTAAAGAATTTGGGGAATTTTTTTCCAGAGCTTGATCAGTACATTTAACTGTCTTGAGTCAGGATATTCAGAAATGCGCCAAAGGCCAGCGCAAGCACAGCACAGCGCAAGCCAGATGCACCACGGCAAACTGGGTGACATATTTAAAAATAGTGCTGGCCAAACTGCACCAGCGCAAGTCAGTTGAATATGGCACAGTTGCGCTATGGCACAACCAGAGATGCACTAGCACAACCAGGGAAGCATGGAGCACAAACAACAAGCCCAGGGACAAAGCCGGGGAAGCCCAGTGACAATGGGCACAGGACCCCACCAGCAGGGCACAGCAGTACACACACAGGCACAGAGCAGGAGGGCTGAATGCCCAACACACAATGGGGCACAGCCACCAACAGGGGTCCCGTGCACCACAGCAACTAGAGCCAGGCCACTGGCAGTGGACAAGTGCACGCCCCGAACTGTACCCCAGACCACAATGGAGACACGGCCAGCTGGGGACCAAAGGGGACACTGGCAATGCAGGTCTGCCAATGGTCGCCCTCCCAGCCCACCAGCCAGCCGACTGTGGCCACCGCCACACTGCAATGGGTGTCCACTCCCATGTCCCCGGTGCCACACACACCCATGCCCCACACACACACACAGGCAGCCCACACGCCAGGCAGGAACTGAGCCAGGGCCCAGGCAGAGGACCAGACCCCACAGGACTGGTCGCCCAGGGGTTGCAGACACCCCACCCCAGCATGCAGACATGTCCAGCAGGAGGATCCTGACTGTGTGCCACCCCCTGTACACACCTGCTGCCCACCTCTGACCACACCCTCACAACGACCCTGCAGGCATAGAGCACACCCATCAAACTGGGAGATGGCCACCACCATAACATGGCACACCACTGTACACAGCCGTTAACCACAGGAGCACCACATCGCCACCCCCCCCGCATAGACACCACTGACCAACACCTGACCACTGCAGCATGGCTCCACACACCACCTGCAAAGCAGACATGAAGACAGGCATGTAGGTGTAAAATGCTTTAGAAAATTTAAAACCACAACAACAAATCAAAGTAACAGGGGCAGGAACAGGGGAGGGACAATAAAGCGTGGGGACAGGTAACAGGTGCTGTACAATGGGAAGGAGGACTGTGGGGGAACAGGACCAGAAAGGGAAATGAGGGATAGGAACAGGGCCCCTCAACGGCAGCCATGGCCTGCCATCATGCCACATCTCCACCTCCTCCAGTCTGCTGCTGACATCCTCTGCAGGGAGACCACAGCCGCCAGCACCCTCCTCACAGCCACCAGCATGTCATAGGAGCCTGGTGTGTGTCCACCGAGCACATTGAGCAGGATGCCATCTGACACCTATGGCATGGGACAAGACAGTCAATCAGTGCAATGGCCCAGTGACATTTGCCCACCCACAGCGTGCAATGGAAGACAGTACCACACACCCCTGGAGAGCCAGGAATGGATGCCCATGGGAGGGGGACAATGCCAGACAACAACATGGCACACCATGATGGTGCAGAGAGGTGGTTGCAGCTATGCAGTGGCCACAGGACTGCACCATGACAGGCACATGGCACACAGCAACAGCAACACCGCAGCACAACTGGTGGAATCCATGCGTATGCCCACCCCACCAACAGCCAGTGCAATGTGGCCAAGGGATGGCATGCAGTGGCATACACGATGGACAGTATGACTCATACACAGCTGTCATGGCACATGGCAGAGGTGGCCATGGCTGTGCCCAATCCTCACCACTACCCCACTGTGACACTCAGAAGGAATGTGGAAATGCATACCTGCCCCGCGCTGTGCAGCTGAAGCCGCCTGCTGCCCACTTGGCTGTGCCGCCCCAGCCGCCTCCACCGCCGCCCTGGACCGTCTACAGCCTTACAGCCCTGTGGAGGAAATAAAGAGAGGTGGACATCAGTTCACAGACATTCATGAGGAGTCCCCCACCACCACACAGTCCATGCACTGGGTGAGTCCCCGTCTGTCCGTAGGCCCACACGCCAGCACGGCTGCCACCGGCATAGCAGCCATGCCCGATGCACGGTACCCCAGGCTGAGGATGTAGCCCTCTGCAGGCCATGCTGTGCAGCCCTGCCAACACCACGATATGACGCTTGGCCATAACAGCAACATGAGCACACCTACCCTGCTGTGGCACTGAACCACGCAGGACGCATGCCTGCAGATGCCACAGGTGGTCGGGTGCCCTCCTCTGCAGGTCTTCATAGCAGTGCCTGCACTGCTCTGCCAAGCACCCAACACTGGTCTGCCTTTCCTGGGCCTCCACCACACAGTGCCACAACTCCACCCTGGCCTGCTGCAGTGGCACCTGGCCATATAGCTGGCCTTCATATGACTGAACTACTGCCACCAGGTTGATCAGCTCAACCTCAGACCAGTTGGCTGCCCTTCTGCTTTGCCTCTGCGCCATGCTGAACTGCCGGGTTACACAGGAACATGGCCGTGTATCAGCGCACGTGCCTACCACATGTGCAGGATGCGGGATAGGGTATACAAGGCCGCAATTTTGCAGCACGTGGCTGCACAGTCACTGCACAGTACCGGGCAATAGCACAGTCCTGGGCATGTGCAGCACACCAGGGCCTTGTGGGGTCACGGGGTCATGCTAGGAATCATGGGTTAGAGGTCAGCACCCCCCTGCCTGCAGTGCACAGGTGCATGATAGAGGCGGTGCACACATGCGCGATTGCATACTGGTGCACCGTGCCATGGCATCATGCAAGCTGCGCAGGACATGTGATAGCAATGTGGCCAATGCCATGCACATCTGCACTGTGCATGTGTGGCTATTGTGCCACAGACTTGCTCCAGTGCAACTTTATTGCACCTAGTGCAATCACGCAATATTCGAACGCCGCATATAAATCACCTCATGAGCCAATGCATGGTGCAGTGGGGTGCATTAGCGTATCATTACAATTGCACACAGGTGAATTTGCATGCCTTGCGCCTTAAAAGCACTGCAGAACAGCACAGGCAGCAGACCGGTATTGCAACCGCTCAGGTACAGTATGTGACCGGCAACATGGGGGTCCAAGGCCTCATCACACACTGCTACTGGGTGCTGCAATGCAACATGCTGGCACTGACCCTCACTGCTTTTCATGTCCACAGGTGGAAGAATGTCGGGAAGTGAAGGAGCGGAGAGCTAGGGGCCTGCTCACAAGCACAGGTCCAACTTTACTGCTGCTGAGACCACTGCCCTCTTTGAGACCTATATGGATCAGGAGGGCCTACTCAGCAGTGCAACAGGCATACCACAGGAGCATGCGGTGGCCTGGGGGGAGGTGGCCCAGTACATGAACACCCATGGGAACCACCACCACACCACACAGGAGTGCAAGAAGAAGGTTGGCACAGACAGAAGGCATATCAAAGACAAGGTTGCAGCCATCCGGGCATCCTGCAGGGTGACCGGTGGTGGGCCATCAACCGTGCCACCGCTGACTGCCACGGAGGAGCTTGTGGTATCCACCATCAGCTGCACAGTGGTGGAGGGCATGCCTGGTGGTGGGTTCCAGACAGATGGCAGTCTCATACTGCATGGTGAGTATGTCAAGCCGGCAGGTGTGCCTGTCGTGGGTGTGTCATGTAGATTTGTCTGAGGCCATGCCCACTGCCCCATACGTGTGTGGATGCAGGCACAATGCGGCATGGTGGTGGGTGGCAACAGTGGCATGGGTGGGGATGGATGGGGGTGGGGCTGGGTGGGAGAGTGTGTGGGGGTGGGGGTGACCATGGGGTTTGCTGCTCTACTGACACACTGTTCCTGTTTTGCAGCACCAGCATGCCTCCACGCAGGGGAGTGGGCAGAGGCGTCCATGAACACGGATGCCCAACCCTCGATCTCAATGGGCATCCAGAGCCAGGACAGGCCATGTCTCAGCGGTGTCGGGCACATAGCCGTACCTGACATGGGGTTGGATGACCCCCTGGCTGGGTTCCTGTATGAGGACAGCCTGGAGGTGCTGTGTGCAGAGACCCAGCTCGGTGTGGCATCTGCCTGTGTGTGCGTGCCTGTGTGTTCATGGCCCTGCCCTCTCTGATATATGCCTCCGTCCCAGTATGCCTACTACTACTGTGCCCATCCTGTCCCCTGTTGTGTGTGCTGGGCTGTGTGGGCCATGCCTGTGTGTCTGTGTACTCACCGTTGTTGTCCGTAATGCTCCCTTGTGATCATGTCACAGTGACACCTTGTCTTCTGCACCATTCTGGGATCCCTCCTGCCAAGGGGCACCTGCCCTCTGGCCCAGCACCACCATCATCACCACTACTGTCGCCCTCATCAGCCTCGACTACTATTCCACGGTCAATGGCCATGTTGTGCAGGATGCAGCAGGCCAGGAATATGCCACAGGCTTTCGATGGGCTGTATTGTAGGGCACCACCTGATCTGTCTAGGCAAAGGAATCGCATCTTCAGCATGCCAAAGACATGCTCAATGATGTTGCATGTGCTGGCATGAGCCTTGTTGTAGCTTTCCTCTGCAGGAGGATGGTGGTCGCCAGTAGAGGGTGAGCAGCCATGCTGTTAGTGGGTATGCACTGTCACAGGTGTGGGTGACAACATGGTTATCCCTGTGCTGTGCTGCCATCCGCTCCCTCCCAGCCACCACACACACCTCATCCACCGCCCCATCCTTCCTCACTGCCCCTGGGGCCATGTCTCACGGCCACCCTAGCACATCCTATTCACCTACAAGGTGGCCCATGGGGATGTCTCCCCACTCAAACCTATGGCACAATGTGGAACTGTGCCATATGAAGGCATCGTGTGCATTTCCGGGGTGTGTGGCAC
This sequence comes from Neoceratodus forsteri, assembly GCA_016271365.2. Classification (NCBI taxonomy): domain Eukaryota; kingdom Metazoa; phylum Chordata; order Ceratodontiformes; family Ceratodontidae; genus Neoceratodus; species Neoceratodus forsteri. Next base: position 224,947,429 of record CM028138.1, on the reverse strand, counting down.
AGACATTGATGATGCGCCCCATGGCATCGCACACAACCTGGCAGTTGATGGATGGGTATCCCTTTCGGTTAATGTACACCACGCCTTCTGGGCCAGGTGATGTGTGGATGCTGACTTGGGTGCAGTCTATTGCCCTGATCACACCTGGCATGCCTGCCTCCTGGTGGAACTCCTGCATGTTTGCTGTGCTCTCTGCCTGTGTGCTGGAGAAATGGATATACTGTGCAGCATTTGGCAGCAGAGCAGTGAGGAACTGGGTGAGGAGGTGGGATGTGGCCGACTGGGTGATGCCCGTGGTATCACCCGTTGGTCTTCGGAAGGTGCCCAAGGCGAGCAGGCACATCACGGCAGTCACCTTCATCTCCACTGTCATGGCATAGCTACGTCTGGTGGGTGCCTGCATCTCATCACTGCACAGCTCACAGAGCTGCCTCAGAACTGCCCTGTTCAGGTGGTACCGGCCCATGATCTCTGTGTTGCTAAAGTTCTGATACGTGATCCTAGTATGGTACCACCTGTGTCGGGTATACTGCTGCTGGGCCCTTTGTTGGCCACACTGCTGTTCCTTCTCCTGCCTATGACCCTCATGATGGCGTCCATCAGGAATGGGCCACTGTCCATTGTTCAGGCACTGGGTGTCTCCCTGGGTGCCACTCATGCTCTGTCCATCCATCCATCAGCCTGTCATGCTCCCTCCCTCTCTGTCTGTCTCTCTCTCTCTGTCACTCCCTCTCACTCTTTCTTTCTCACTGTGCTCAGTGTTGTGCATCTGCTGTCTGTGTGTTTGAGCCTCTATTTATTGACTCATGTCTGCCTGGCACAACCTGGGGGTTTGCTCCTCAATTGCGCCATGCTCTGCGGTTGAATATGCCATTGCGTCACTTATGCATGGGTATGCCCCCTTGCACTTGCATTGCATACATTTTGGTTGCGCATTGGCACAATGCGATATGTGCTGCACCATGGCTCCCTTTGAATATCACTCGGTGGCACATCTTCGGACTTGCATCAGTCCATTTAGGTTGCGCCATGCGCAAGTGCACTGAATATCCTGACCTTGGCCTACTACTTTGTCCCTTAATCATCCTCTTAGAAACCACATGGTGGCGGAGGACAGAAAATTATTTGTAATGTGCAGTTGTTCCAGTCCACCCAGAAAAATGTCAAGCTTGACTGAGCGGTACATGTCAAATGCCAGGATGTAGTGGCACTCAGAGAGACCTGGTGGGGGAGGAAAATGACTAGAAAATTACAATACAGGGATACAGAGTATTCCTAAGGGATAGGCCTGACAAGAAAGGGTATGGGTAGGTCTCTTCGTAAGGGAAGGAGTCACTATAGAAGACAAGTAGGACATCAGGACAGCAAACAGTACACATAGTCCAGTTGGATTGAGCAAGGTAAAATGGGGCAAACAAGTAACCCTGGGGTGTCTGTAGGACCCCAACCAGCTCAGTGGAGCAGGATGCCCAGATGGCCAGGAAAATTACAAGAGCCACCAAACCTAATGCAGTGGTGAATCTGGGTGGCTTCAGTCTCCAGGCATAGACTGGTATCTTGAGAGTGCTAACAAAAGGCCTGAGACAGAGTTCCTTTTCTAGGGTGTAAGTGAACCTCAGGAGTTAGTCCCACACCAAAGAGGATACTTAGACATTGCCTCCCACTAGAGGTATATTCAATGGTGAGCCATGGAGGAGAGCCTTAGTGTGATGGGAGGAGCCATTTTTATGTTGGCTCGCGCATGCGCACCAGCCAACATCTTGCAGTAGTAGCAGATCTGGAGGTGTGGTCACTGTGGGCGAATGCAGGGCATGCATCAGTAGGTGCATCTCTCATTCCCCAATAAGCCAGCATGCAGGTGCTGACACCAGTAATATGTAAAGTGGTCACCACATCTAAGAAAAGTGCCGCTGCAATGAGAGTCAAGCTTGTCATGCAGCAGCGCAATAACACACCTCCCTACGAGCCCTTCCTGGTGAAGTATTCCAGTAAACATGGCGGCAGTAACTGCCGCCACCGCCTGCCACAATGCCGACTTCAGGGGTACCCAATCCCCCTGTTGGCATGCCCCAACCCATTTGTAATATTTTCACTCAATATTTTCAACACTGGCATTTTTTCACACCTCCTTATGAACAGTACAGCTGTCATTTTACATATCCTGGCAAAAATGTGTTTTCGCACTTCCTGTGCAGAATAGCACGGTTGCTGTGGGAAATCAGTTTTAGTGACAGTCTGAGAAAATGACAGTGACACTGTTCATGAGCAGAGGTCCTAAAATGCCTATGTTGAAAATTTGGTGACGAAAGTCCATAAAATGACTGTGTTACAAGCATGCGTTGCACAGTTTCCACGCACCTTTGTAACTTTGCAAATTTGCAATATTTTCATGCCAGATTTTCAACACTGGCATTTTTTCACACCTCCTTATGAACAGTACAGCTGTCATTTTTCACATCCTGCCTGAGCTGTGTTTTCCCACCTGTGGCGCACAATGGCGTGGTCGCTGTGGGAAATCAACTTTTGGGACAGATTAACAAAATCCCAGTGCCACTGTTCATGAGGGGAGGTCCCAAAACGCTTATGTTGAAAATGTGGTTAAAAAAATCCCCAAAATAATTGGGTTACGATGTGCATTACACAGTTTCTATGCATGCTCATGACTTCAGTTTTTCATATTTTCTCTCCAGATTTTCAACGTTGCCATTTTTTTACACCTCCTCATGAACAATACAGTTGTCATTTTTCACATCCTGCCCAAAATGTGTTTTCATAACTGTGGTACCAAATGGCGCAGTCGCTGTGCAAAATCACCTCTCGGTTAACAAACTGATAGCGCAGCTCTTCATGAGGGTGGGGTCACAAAAAGCCCATGTTGAAAATTTGGAGTGAAAATACCAACAAACGCCTATGCCATTAGGGTTTCCAACTGTAACACCCCACCCTGTAGAGACTGACAGGCGTCAGGGGTGTGACTTGGGATCAGCGGCTGTAATGCTCACGCCATTCCACCCCCACCCCCACCCTGCAGCCAGCGACAGGCATCGAAGTGTGCCTTGGACTGTTCGGCCCCAAAATTCACCCCATTCTCCTGTACTGCACCCATCTCAGCATATTTCCTTATGGAATGGGGTAAGTATAAGGCCCAAAGACCCCTAAGTACACCACGACACTTGTCAGTGTCTACAGGGTAGGGTGAGGTGAAATGGAATGAGCGTTATAGCTGATTACCCAAAGGCACGCCCCAACGCCTGTCAGTCTCTGCAGGGTGGGGTGGGGTTGGCGTCAGTTCAATACTTCACTGCCATTCCTATTATGCATCTCTTAACTCCTGCACTACCAATGCCAATGCCAGTGAGACAACATTCGGCATTGACAAATGCTTGTTAATGTCTGATGAAGCCTAAACACAGTACCATGAATTACCCTTTAAATCAGGCAGACCCCATTACCCTATCCACTAGTGAGCCAGCAGTTTCCTTACAATATATCTAGAGGGCTTTCCTACCAGAGAAACTGACTCATAATCTTATCCATTCACAAGGAGACTTAATGAAAAACTGTGGCACTGCTGCCACTAGGTCTTCAAAAGTTGTTTTATTTTTATCAGATTTGCTCAAACAGTCCATTATGCCATACCAGTAGTGAGTAAAGTGAACAAAGGAATAAGCAATGAGATACAATGGAGTGTGTATTATGCTGATCTAACCACATGCTCAAGGGCATAGTAAGCCACACCCTGAAGTGTCTTAGTGTGCTAATAAAATGGGCAAACTTTGAAATTAAAAAAAGCCAGCTTTTTAAAAATAAAAACAGGTATTTTCATTTGCATTAAAAGTAATTAGTAAAAAGAAGTCCATCTCCAGCTGTCAAGCATCTGTTTATCCACACACTCAATAGACGGAGCTTTTATTTATCATAGAATGCAGGAATTCAAACTTCTGCAGAATTCTACTGGCTGAATACTCACCTTTCTCCCCACACAAACATACACAACAGAAGGGCTCAGTAAACCAGTGATTCAATAGTATCTGTGGCAGCACAAGCAACAGAGGTTTCCCTGGGAGGCAGGTAAAGATGGGGGGACTCCATGGTCAAAAAAAAAGAAACTAAAAAATAAAACTGTGAGTGGTACTTCATTGTTTTTCAGTATGCATGTATGTAAGGAGTGGAACATAAATTAAAAGGGCATTTAATCTATTTGTTTGTTCTTTTTATTTTGATGGAGTTTTATTTTTAGGGCCTAGAGGATTTTTCAGTGATTAAAGGATGGCAGCCATGTTTGTAATAACAATCAAGATTTTTTTTAAAGGCATTGATATTGCAATTGTGCTGCATCCTAACTGCAAGTACTTTTATTAGCTGTGCTTTAGAAAGATCTGAGACACAGGTACTATCCAATCAGGACACTTTAACCCTAAAACTCACCTTGGGCAAACAACACAAAGTCCTATTACTGTTTACAGTATACATACCCTCTGGTACATTCAAAACGGGCATCCAGCAAGTACTTAGCAACCTGGAGCAGTAGAACAATAACTGGGAGCATATTATTGTTGGTGATTTTAATACCAATTGGCTGTCTAATGACTCCCGTGCAGTCCGTGATCAGGTGTCCGGACTCTATCTCACTCAGCTAGTCACACAAGCCACTAGGTTTAACTACAAAACAGGCACAAGCATGCTAATCGACTGGCTGCTCACTAGCAGCCTGGAGCATATCTCCAAGGTCTCAGTACTTCCTTACACTCTTAGCAATCATTCTCTGGTGATGTGCACCTGGTCGAATAAAGCCACCACTAGTACCCCCAAGGTCTCACGCAACCGCTCCCTGAGAACTGGGCAACTGGACTCCCTCAGACAATATCTGCAGTTGGTAGACTGGTCACCTTTAGACAGAGCCGACGACAGGAACCAAGCCCTCAACTTTTTCATCACAATCTTTACAAAGGCCTGTGATATCTTTGCCCCCTATAGAACCAAAAAAAACATGTGGAACTACCAATCCCTGGCTCATTGGCACCATTCTTGAACGCATGCAGGAATGGGATAACCTTTGGCATAGGTCCAAAGCTTCAAGTAGTGAGACAGATCTTATTAAATATAAGTCTGCCAGAAACTTATGTACCAAGCTCATCCGAGTAGCGAAGGCAAGCTACTACAATGGTTTTCTAAAAAGGAGCTGGGGCCAGGGAAAGGAGTTCTGGGACTCTGTGAAACTCTCACAGGAAAAGCCTCCAAAGCTCAGCTGGGCTTAATTGTCACTGCTACAGGGACACTCCATGAGCCGGTTGACATTACTAATGCATTCAACTGAGCCTTCTCTGACCTAAGCCCTGTTCTTCCCAGGGATTACCTGTCCTCCCTACCACTAATCAGACCCTCACTACTGCCCCGCCACCCTTAACCCAGAGCAATGCCCCAACTTTCTACTTCAAATAGTTGACCAGAAAAGACACCATCAAGTATGTAAAACGTGTTCCTGGTAAGACAAGAACAGGGAGCGACCTCGTTGACTTGAAGCTGGTTGCACTCACGTTAAAACGAATTGGCTGACCCACTTTCCAAAGTCTTCAATGCCTCGCTAAGGCCGGGTGTGTTCCCAAACAACTGGGAGAAGGCTGTGGTCACCCCTGTCCTTAAAACAGGTGATGCCACAAACCTAACAAACTACAGGCCCATCTCTGTACTCCCCCCCTCTATCCAAGGTTTTGGAACATGTTGTCTCTGACCAGCTTATGGAGTACCTTACAAAGCGCAACCTACTTTGTACCCAACAACATGGGTTCCAGAAAGATCATTCTACCATAACTATCCTAATTGACTACAACACCCAGCTATGCAATGCCTTCGATGAGGGTCTAGCAGTGGGGTCGATTTTCATAGACCTCACAAAGGCATTCGATACCATTAACCATCAACTCCTTCTGCAATATCTACTCTCTATAGGCCTGTCCCTGGATGCAGTCACCTGATTCAAGAGCTACCTGTCTGGCAGGTTACAACAAGTCAGAACTGGAAACTCGCTGTCCAAACCCACGATAGTGACTCTTGGAGTCCCCCAAGGCTCGATACTGGGACCACTTCTGTTTTGCCTCTTCACTGACCGTCTTCCCTCAGTCTGTCATGCATACATTGTGCTATATGTGAATGATGCTGTCATTTCCGTGAGTGGGACAAACCTTCCCGCCATCAACTATGAGCTCGAAGCAAACTTCCACAGACTTGAGGCATGGTTTCATGACAACTAATTGCTGCTTAACTACAAAAAAAACAAGCGCATGCTCTTTACACTTCCACAGAACAGGAAGAAATTCAGGATACTACAAATACAGAGCTCCAAAGGGGATATACTTGAGCAGGTCAACAGCTTTAAATATCTCAGGATACACCTGGACAGCACCCTCTCATTCTCTACACATGTAGACCAGGTAATTAAATCTGCCAATGCGAAGGTAGGTGTTCTTTATCGACATCGTCACTATATGCCACCTGAGGCACTGAAGCTTGTCATGCACAGCTCAGTGCTATCCTTCATCGACTATGGCCTCCTAATCTACAGTGGTGGGACCGACACTGTCCCAAAAAGGGTAAAAATCCTGCTAAATAAAGCATGTCAGTTAGTTCTGAGTGCTGATCGCTGGACACATACCTGCAACCTCTACAAAGCAACCAGATGGCTATCCCTTCACCTCAGGGCCCAATACCAGGCCTGCCTTTTAGGAAAGAAAGCCTTACTAGGACTTGCCCCTGAGTCTACTTCATGTCTTTTTAAAATAGACCAGCCAACTATCAGTACTCGGAGGTCCTCAAGGAGCATGCTTGCTGTTCCTTTCAAGCGCACCTCAACAGCACAAACGTCCCTTTCCTTCAGAAGACCTAAGTGGATAAATGACCTATCCCCTGTACTCATCGAATGTAATAAGGTCGGCAATTTCAAAGCTTGTCTCCTTGCACATCTTGCTCTATCCTGCATGTGTGACTGTCCCTCCTAACCCAACCATACCACAAGCACCTATCAAGATTCTCTTTACCTACCACCCTCTTGTCCACCTCCACCCACTTCCTCCTATTTCTACTCCTATTTTCTACCCCCCCACCCATCTCCTCCTCTTGCTACTCCTCACTCATTCTGACCCCCCAACTTCTATGACAAAGCCTCTTCAGGCTGCAGCTATTCTTGCTACCCTCCCTAGTCCCTATCTGGCTGCCTTCCCATACCCTGGCTTGGTCTCATTTCAACCTCGAGCTGCCGTCCCAAGCTAACAGTCTTGTCTTACTCTTCCATTTCCTAATGCTGAAACCTCCTTGAGAATTTCTAATCTTATGGAATCTAGAAGTGTATTCTTCGTTTATGGAATATAATTCTATGTATGTAACCAGAGTAACCCTGAACCTGTTGAATCGTTTTTTTTGCAATTATATTTTATACTACAGATGTATTTGTGATGTACCCAAGTTATTGCTGTTATTTGTTGTATTTTAATCTGTTTTGTATCTTGTCTGACCTGGACCCTTTGTAAACAATCCTATGGCTCAAAGGTATTTAATCCCAAAGTGAAATAAATAAATTTAAAAGAAAAGACGCAAGATTTTCCCTACCAATTTTGTAACTTATGTTATTTTTGAATGCATATATATATATATATATATATATTCATTTAGAAAACATGTAATTACACTTAGAAAATACTGTAGGTAGGGAATTTGCTACATTCTGATTAGCTGAGAGGGTTCAGAACCCAGTGCCTTATGGGGTGACAACCACTAGGTCAGGAACCTTTACAGCAACCAGGGCATAGTGTTCCTAGATATCTATGCCTGCCACAGATCTCTGAAAAAAAGTTTTGGGTTAGCCATGTTGATAAAGTCAAAACCCACCCACACTCATTTGCCATAACTTAAACAAAAACTGTTAAAACACATATTTCTGAAATTCCTACCCTGCCAATATCAAAATACAAGCAGCTCCATTTTGATCTGAACTCTAATAAACCTCCTTTTAACTTTTGTTTTTATTTTTTAAACACTGTCCATCACAGAACTCCTTGCTCCATTGCACAGCTGACAGCTGAAACTGACACTCCTTAGAGTTTCCTCACAGCTGAACTGCACTCTCGGTCACTTTGCCCAATCATTTACTCACATCTCTCTCTCCCTAAAACCTCAATCGGCCACCAACAGCCCCATTGCTATAATTAATAAACCGATAGCATTGGCTACCAGGTTTCCTCACACTACAAAAAGCCACACAGAAAGCCTCAGAGCCATGTTTTTCTCACAGCAGCTCACACTGTGCCCAGCATCATGCTCTCTCACTTTCTGGCATCTTTCTTTGCTAGAGCCAGGGTCTCTCATGCTCTCAGTCTAGCTGCAGCTGCCATGTCCTTTTCACCAAGAGCTAAGTCTCTCAGTCAGGTCTCATGGAAAACTGGGCTAATGGACCAAATTACATGAAACAAAGAAGGCACCGGCAGGTACCCACAGGTGACTGAAGGTAAACAGGGGGCTCTGCCAGATGGAAAAAGATGGTAATGTTCCTTTTAGCTTACTGTTGCCCTCAAACAAGCAGGTAGCTGTAACAGGTGGGAATAATGACAGACACCCTATCTAGAGTAAGGTGCAGTAACTGATCAGAAAGGTCAAAAAGGGGAATGTTAATTAAAAGGAAGATGTAAAGAGGCAGGTGGTAGAAGATGAGAAATATCCAAAGATAGCAAGTGAATAAAGGGAAAGCAAGTAACACTCTATCTCGGGTAGGGGATAAAGTAAATACTGCCAGAGGGTGGAGGTGGGTGTAGCAAGTGAATAAAGGGGCAAGCAAGTAACACTCTATCTAGGGTAGGGGGATGAAGTAAATACTGATAGGTAGGAAAGGAACAAACACCGAAAGAGGATAATAGGGCAAGGTACATTTGAAAGCAGGAGGTCGTGATACATAAAATCAGTTATGGGAGTGGTGCAGTGCAATGGTTGCAGAGCTGCAGTTTTCTGAGAGACTTTCTGGAGTCTTAGGTGCTTCCCCATCTACACTCAACTCTCCTGGTTGAGGGAGGAGATCACTGATCTCCAAGCTGAGTTAGTCAAGATCCAGAGGACCTTTTGCCCTACACAGGAGCCACAAGTCTACTGCCATTGCCCCAGAGGTTGCCTAGGAAGCGGAGGGCTGGTTGGACTGGTGGGCTCCAGGAGGGTGGGGGCAGCAGGTCTGGGACACATTCCTCTGTCTGTGCGACTACATAATTCCTTCACTGTTCTGGCAGGATGGGACTACCAAGAGAATGCACCTGGAGTAGTGGCAAGGGATGATGTGGGGTTCCTGCAAAGGGGAGGCACCAAGGTAGGAAGGAGAGGAACCCAGCAGAAGAGGAAGCAGCTTCTGGCAGGATACTCAGTTGTAAGGGTAGTAGAGTTGGGAACAGGAAGAGGGGAGAGAGGGAGGTTAGGTGCCTGCCTGGTGCCACAGTCCATAGGCATGAACAGCAGATCCTTGGAACCGCTAGAGCAGCAGGGCATGGGGGGAGCTGGATGTTCATGTCCATGCAGATCCTTAGGATAGGGAAGGACAAGGTACTGTGCACCAGGAGTTTCAACTCATGGTTGAAAGAATTGTGCCAAGAGGAGGGGTTTGACTTGATTGGAGACTGGTGACCAACTTGGAGGGATATAAGTCTGCACAGGGATGACAGCCTGCAACCGTCTGGGAGGGGAACTGCAGTCCTCTGTAGATAGTTTAACTGTCACTTTAATAAAATTTAAATGAGTTGAGGGATTAGTAAAAAGACAAAGGGAAGTATAAATCCCCCACACGACAGACTGAAGTAGTAGGAATGGAGGACCCAAGAGAAGCCCTCCCAGAAGCAGCTTAGAGAAGCAGAGAGTAGCAAAGGACAAGGAGAATGGGAATAAAAGTGTTAAAAAGAAAGGGGAAAATGAGATAGGGCACAAGGGGAGGAAGAGGGTTGCAGGCAGATTGGGAGCAAGATGTGGAGAGCCATGTGTGCAAATGCAAGGAGTCTTGGAAAATTCCAGACCTGGAGGCCATCATGACAGAGGCAGACCTGGTCTTGTGGCCATTATTGAGTTGTAGTGCACAGGGAGCCATGACTGGGAAGTGGCCAAACCAAGCTACACTCATTTCAGGAAGGATAGGGAGAGGAAAAAGGGTGGGGGGATTCTGCTGTATGTGAGGGAGGGTATCAAACTGATGGAAATGCAAAGGAACTGGGGAGAACAAGGAGTAGGAGGTGTTGTGAGTCACCTTGGAGACAGGAGCCAGAACCACTATTTGCACTGTGGTAAAATACAGACCTCCAGCACAGGGGAAAGAACTGGATAAGGCATGGGGAGGGGGCTATCAGAGTGAAAGGGTCCTGGACTTCAGGAGGGTAGATTTTAAAAAAGAAAAATGGGTGAATACCTCATAGACAACCTAGCAGGAGAGGATTGTCTGTGTTGGGTGGAGAAACAGTGGGCCAAATTGGGGAATGGTACAGTAAAGGCAACACATGGCTGAGCAAAGGAAGTGAGCAAAAACAGAAAGAAAAAGAGATGACTATGGTTCTCAGGGGAAGTGGCTGTGAAGGTAAAGGCTAAAAGGGTAGCATTCAGGAAATACAAGGAGACACAATGAGAAGAGGATAGGGAGGTGTACCAGGAAAAGTAGAGGAAGGCAGGGAAGGTGGTGAGGGGCACAAAGGCGCAGAGTCTGCAGACTGAAGAAAGGAGAGCCAAAGCGGTAACTAAAGGGGGGCAAGACATTTTCTAGAAACACAAGCAAAAGGAGTAAGGTAAGGGGAGGAATAGTGAGGCTATCAAGAGAAGGGGAGACTATGCAGAGGAGGATCAGAAAAAAGCAGATAACCTGAGCAGATACTTCTGTTCAGTCTTCACAGTGGAGGGAGAGGAGAAGGACCACATAAAAGCAGCAGAAACACTGAGAGGAGGTAGGCAGACACAAGTCCTTTCACAGAGGAAAGAGTCCTGAGAGGACATGTGAATCTGAAAGTGGATAAAGCTATGGGGGCTAATGGGGTACACCCAAGGGTGCTGAGGGAGCTCAGGGAGGTACTGGCTGCACCTCTGAAAGCCCTATTCAACAAATCACTGGAAACAAGAGTGGTCACAGAGGACTGCAGGAGGGCAGATGTAGGTCCACTTCAGAAAAGCAGCAGCATGGAGGAGGGATGGCAATTACCTGCTGGGCAGTCTAACATCAATGGTAGGGAAGTTCATGGAGCCTCTTTTAAAAGAAAGGCTAGTGTAGTATCTAGAATCTAGCAGGTTACAACACCCAAGGCAGAATGACTTCATGGGGGGGAGGGGTCATGCCAAATGAACATGACTGATTTCTTCGACTGAGTGACCAGGAAAATAGATCAGGGTGGGTGGTGGAGATGGCCTATTTAGATTTCAGGAAGGTCTTCTATACCGTACTACATAGAAGGCTTATAAGGAAACTGGGCAAATTGGGGGTGGGACCCAAGGTGGTAAACTGGGTATGGAACTGGTTGATGAATAAGCAACAGAGGGTGGTAGTAAATGACACACACTAAGAAGGAGAGCGTGACCAGTGGGGTACCTCAGAGCTCAGTATTGGGACCAGTCCTCTTCAATGTCTTTATAAGTGACATTGCAGAACAGCCAGAAGGGAAGATACGCCTTTTTGCAGATAACACCAAAATCTGCAATAGGGTAGATACTCAGGATGGGGAGGAGAGAATTAATCAAGACATGCGAAAACTTGAAGAGTGGTCAAGCATATGACAGCTGGGTTTCAATGTGAAAAAGTACAAAATCATGCACCTAGGGCACAGAAACCCAGAGGCGGTGCATAAAATAGGGGATGAGGTATTGACTGTAACTAAACAGAAAAGGGACCTTGGGGTAATCATTTCTGATGACCTCAAGGTGGCAAGGCAGCGCGAAAAGGTAATAGGCAGGGCCTGTAGGATGTTGGAGTGCATAGGGAGGGATATCAACAGCAGAAGGAGAGAGAGGTGGGGTTGCCACTGTATCAGTTGTTGGCGAGACTCCACCTGGAGTACTGTGTCCAGTTCTGAAGATCCCATCTCAGGAAGGATAGTAACAGGGTAGTGGCTGTCCAGAGGAGGGCAACTAAAATGATGCAGTGGTTGCACCATAAGACCTATGAGGAGAGACTTAGGGATCTTAATATGTACACCCTGGAAGAGAAGAGGTAGTGGGGACATGATAGAAATTTCTAAATACCTCACGGGGGTAAATAAGGTAAGGAAGGGAGTATTTTTCAGATGAGAAGGTGCACAAGAACAAGGGAGTGCAATAAAACTGCAAGGGGGGAGGAATTTAGAAGGGATGCGAGGAAATACTTCTTTACTGAATGAAAGGTAGAGCTCTGGAACAGTCTTCCAGCAGAGATGGTGGAGGGGAAAACAGTAGTGGGCTTGAAGCATGCATTGGATAGGCACAAAGAAATCTTAGTAGGAAAGTGGGGGGGGTGGCTGAGTAGCTCGAGCTTAGGTAGAGTCTAAGGCGAGAGTACAGGCAGGGGAAAAAAACTGGCAGACTGGGTGGGTCAAGCAGTCCTTATTGGCTGACAAATTCTAATTTTCCATGTTTCTATCAACAAAACAAGTCACTGTTTTTTAACAAAACAACCTCAAAATGCCAGTTTTGTAAACAGGCACACAATAGCTTGCAATAGGTCCACATACAGGCACACAGCTGAAATATGGACCATTTTTCCTTTTTTGTACTATTTTACAGATATTTTGTGTATTTTTATACTTTTTTGCCTTTTTAAATCTACATTTTGTTTACAAAGGACCCTTTTATAAGTGCAGTAAGACCGGAGGCATTAATTGTCAAGGGTTAATACAAGTCCAGGGGCTGATGGCATGAGATGCTTCACCTGTGCATGCATTAAAGGAATACTGTCAACCCATTAGGCCTCAAAGTGTCCTTAGTTTAAAAAACATGTTATGATAGTTCACATTCTGTAGAGACTGCTGATATAGCTGGTACAGTAGTTTGCTTCTGATAGGTTTTTTTTCAGAAGGTGAAAAACAGACTGCCCACCATATTGGTGTTATCACACAAAAACATGTTTACCTTCCTTGATAAACTCCCACTGCATCTTTCCAGGCCTAACACAGAGTAGCCACTCATTATGCTGTAGGAGCAGAAGAGACTGTTGTATCATGAGTGGCTGCATTGTTTGTGAGTGTTTCTAATGTCCAAGAAGTACGCAATAAGGGTGGAATCATAGAATCACAGAAGCTTGATGGCAGAAAAGGACCATACCGGCCCATCTAGTCTGCCCCTTTTTTTTCCCCCTACACCTCCCCCTTCCCCTCCTTGCCAGGCTCCACCCTCCCCCTGATACTCAGCCCCATATGTTTGTCCCATGCCCTCTTGAATTCTTACACCGATTTAGCCCCCACCACTCCATCTGGTAGTCTGTTCTAGGGCTCCACCACCCTCTCCATGAAGAAACACCCTCTCACATTGCCCCTGTATCTTTTTCCTTGCAATCTGAGGCTGTGACCTCTAGTTCTGATCCCCTCCTTCCTCTTAAGTAAACCCTCTTCTCCCACTTTGAGCCCCTTTACATATTTAAAAGTTTCAATCATGTCTTCCCTTTCCCTCCTTGTCTCCAGCATGTACAGATCAAGCTCTTTACACCTCTGCTCGTATGACTTTCCCTGCATACCCTGCACAATCTTGGTTGCCCTTCTCTGAACCCTCTCCAACGCATCTATATCCTTGTGGATATGAAACAAAATAAGGTTAAATATAAACATACATTAGCATGCCTTTCAGTTCTACTAAGCAAAGCTGAAGATAACACAAACCAGCAACATCAATGAATTTTAGTGAAGGTAAGCAATCATAACATGTGAGAGGTTTTTTTTTTTTAAATATTATTTATGCTCCTGCCCCCACAGCCCTCACAATCTGGGGAGCCCCAGCCCCATCACCCCGGTGTCCACCAGCCAGCACAGTAGTAGCCCCAGGGCTTACCCCCCAAGTGGGGTTGGAGGGGGGCCCACTCCTCTGAGACCAGATCAAGTATTCCTGTGCCGTGGCTGACCGGTACAAGACCTGCGAGCTCCTCCTTCATCATCTGTGGTGCATTTTCTATGGTTTTCCTTCTTGCCGGGATGGCGTGTGCAGTGACACCTGCAACAGTGCCACGCACACTCTTGTGCATGCCCCTGTCAAACATCTGTGCTGTTTCCGACCCCCCATCTTGTGGCATCAGTGTGCCAGTCCCCAGCCGCCACTAGGGGCCAGGCTAGCACTGACTACCGAAACCCCCCTTCCCCAGAGAAGGAGAGCTGTCCTCCGGATGCTCAATCCTTCTCCTCCCTGCTAACCCCTGGCAGCCCACGCTCGTTTCTGAACATGGGTCACCGGCATGGCGCAAGGTATGGCATCCAGCACCTCAACCCTCAGTGCCACTGTGCCAGCCAAAAATTTGGGGTTTAACTAGAAATAACATGTTAAAAAAAAGGCTGACGGTGTCCCTTTAACACATGACAACCAATGCATCTGTCATGTCTTATTGCACCATGTGACTGAGTCTTCCTGTTTTCATAAGGTACAGATGGTTGATTTAGCCAGGGAGTATTCAGATGCCAACTTAACAACCCCTTCTCCATGCTTAAGCCATTCAATTATTTCAAGTTTTTGGTTGACATCTAGGGCTTTTTGTTTCATTTGCTCAGCCATCTGAAAGGAAGGCGCTTTGCAGACACAACATTCAGTGACAGGGAATCCCGAGGTTTAAATACCATTCAACTGGTGCTAGTTTAACTATAATGAGAATAATGAGATATAAGCATTTTCACAGGATCGGGAACAAAGTGTTAACCACTAATCAAAAAGAGGCAACACAAGAGACTGCGATCTGGGAGTGCAGTGTGTTAATCAATTAGAACTGATTAGCTTCTGAGAGGTGATTATTTTCACACACACAGGCAATGCAAGAAAATGCGGTCGGGTGGTACAAAGTGTTAGCCACAACTTGAAAATATGGCATTTTAACGGGATCCATGATGAGAGTTCATTACAAGCATGTGTAACCCCTAGGTGGCGCTATCCCAAGGGCTACTTCCCCTGCCTGCTTAGCTAGTAGCAGGTTAAGGGGCCTGAGTTCTGAAATGGGCACCTCCACCCGGAGGTCAGGGTTGGCAGTGGTCAAGCTAACCTGGGCACAGCCCTCCGGGACACTGTAACCCCACTCTTTCCCCTCTAGTGGCCTGAACACTGTATAATAATCACTTTCACAATACCCCTGGTACACCACACAAGTACCCACACTATTTGCACTTACCACCAGGGCTGGTTCCTCTGGCTCGACCCTGGGGACCTCCTGTAAAACAAGGTTATGCACAGCAAATAGCAACAGTACAGTACTTTGAGCACAAACTGGAACCACAGTCAGATTACATGCAGAAAAAGTTAGATCTGATTTATTCAGGAACTTGAACAAGGAAGGGGCAAAATCAGGTTAATTAGCTTAAAGGTTATATCAATCAAGCAGTTATGCATGCGCTTTGAGTCCCCCCACACAGTCACACCTCTGTGTACCCAGGTGGAGAAGAGATGGGCTAGCCAGGACTGTTGCCCAGGGTTGCAGCTAGTTGGGGCCCTGTGATGGAAAATACAACATGCACAGTACACAATATTTGTAATCTGGAGCCAGAGGGCTCAGTTCGTAAAGGAAACGAAACAACAAGACAATCAGATGACACACTCAGATTAAGCTGTTGTTGCAGGGAGCTACCCCGGTATTTACTCACGATACCCAAGACTGGACACAGGCTAGACGAAAATCGAGACTGCAGGTGGTTGATCGGGAATGCCAGGAAAAGCAGGGCCCACACCAGTTGCAGAGGCGTTGTTCCTGTTCAAACATGGAGCAGGGGGTTGATCCCCAGGCAGGTCTCTGGTCGATGGCATCTCTGTGCAGTAGGTAGTCTGGTTGGGCCTATCTGGCAAGGCCCAGACCGCATGGAGACAAATTCGGATGCAGTCTATTTTGGGCTAGATACAGCTTCCAGCAAGCAGAACACAGTTCACACAGTGGCGAACTAACTCACAACCCACTAGCAGCTCATAGCACATTTACATGTACAGGAATTCTACTGTACCAGGCAGAGTGCTCCCCGGTCACAATCGCAAAGTCTCTGCATACACTGGGAGCTTAGGGGTAGCTGAAACTCCTGACAGGCCGATCGCATTCAGCAAAATCTTCGGTCTTCTTCAGGTTGAGCCTGGCCCACTTCAGTAGCTTACTTTAGTCACACAACTTGGACTTAGTCCAAAAATACCCCTTCTCTCCCTCTCAGGAGCAGCAGCAGACATGCAAGCCAAAAACTCAGCCCTTTCACAGTTTTCCCATGCAAATCCACTCAGGATTGCTGCCCAAAATACACTTGAGTGCTTCTCATTTCACTTCCCAGCTCAGAACTAAATGAAAACTGCAAGCAGCCCGGGACTTCCCCAAGATCCAAAAGATTTTGTTGGCTGATTTGGCTGTCAGTCAAAGCAAGAACTCCCCCTTCAGTTGCAAAAAAGGCACAAAAAGCTCAAACCACAGTTCCTACAGATTTTGAATTCAGACAGTTCCTGTAGTCCGGCTATATTTTAGGTCTCACCAGAACTGATTGGTATAATTTGCAGTCCAGGACCAAGATAGTGGAGACAAACAAAACAGTTCTTGCTACAAAGAAAGCAAGTTAGACAAACTGCATTATCATTATCACGCTAAATGATTTTCAGTAAATAGTTACATCTTTCAACAGAGCTCCCTCTCAGATTACTTAAGCTGCAATCAGGCAGCTCTTAAAGAGACAGTACACAGAGGTTATACAGGCTCTGGTAATCACATTTAAACTGCTAAAACACAGGACACCAGCCTGGCACTGAGCATTTAGGCAAGCTCAAGGAAGACTTTTTGGGAACCCCCATTTGCAGGGGGGTTACACATGGTTTGTTATAATGAGACTTGTCATAATGGGGGAGCACTGTACTTACACAGAACACATGTTATTACACTTACAGCCTTTTTATTTCAACTTAGAATCTGGAAAAAGAACACAGACAACAATCGCTAAAACACAGAAGTTGCAATGGTAAAAGAGGCAGTTTAAGCTAAAACTAGGTAAAACTTCTAACTGATCAGAGATCATTCTAAGCAATGATGTCATCACAGTACAAAATCACACTTCATAAAAGTCCCTGGCCATCAGCCTTTTCACCCTCATAAAATCAATGATCCTTGCCTTCCACAGTTTCTATCACAAATATGGCTGCCAGCTTTACTCACTAAAAACCTTCAACTAGATCCTAAAATTAAAAACAAGCATTTGTCAATGCCGAGGTTCACTAATGGTACATACTGTATATTAGTATTGTACAGAGTGGCGCAAGGCTACAGGTCCCAACGCAGGCTTATTTACATGCAGTTGAATACCATCATTTCTCACCAACAATACAAGGTTCTTATTTATTTCCCAGGTAACTTTCTATTGTCCGTGTTCCCCATGTCTTCAACCCTCCATGCTCAGGCACTGACTCCTCACTGTAGTCCCTCCCCGGCTCTTTTGTAGGACAGGAGAGGTCCCACTAGACAGCCCGAGAATCGGGCTGCCATGACAAGGGCAGGGTGTCTTCAGCTCCCTTCTCTGCACTGAATGCCGCAAAATTGAACGAAGAGACAGGGAAGGGGATCTATGGGAGTACAGGCAAGGGACTAGAAGGTAGGGGGACAAGGAAGAAGGAAAAACCCATGTCGGGGAGAGAGTCCCCATTTTGTTAATGTGCCACTAACTTTGGGTTGTGCCATTCAGCGCCACAGGTGCAAAAACACATTTCAGGCAGTATTTAAAAAATGACAGCTGAACTGTTCATAAGGAGGTGTGAAGAACTGGCAATGTTGAAAATCTGGAGTGAAAATATGAAAAAGTGGCAAAGTTATGAGTGTGCGTAGAAACTGTGCAAGGCATGCTCATAACTCAGTCGTTATGTTGATTGCGTGCATGCGCAAGAAACATGTTGTGGCAACTGTCTCCACAAGCAGGTTGTAGAGGCATGGCACTGTTGTGGCCAATGCCCCCACAGCCTTTAAAGGCTTGTCAGCATCCCCCAATGCCGTGACATACTGCTGCTGACACTAGTTTAGCGATGCCACCAACATAAAAAATTTAGCTGCTGCAATCAGGGGCTGCCTTGTCATTGCAGCATCAGCCATTCACTACGATGAGGGGTGACCCATCATTGCGGCAGGATCTTCACACACTGATATTGTTTGTGAGACATGGCGTGTTTGCCACCATGTTTACAAACAATTCTTTCCATGTTTATTTGCTGGCGGGGCCCCAATCCCTGTCAGTTTCAGTGACAATGTTTCTGTTGCTGTGATGGAGCCTACTCCCAGTCAGCATATATTAAACCCCGCTTATACTGTCTGCCCGGCGGTGCCCAATCCCGTCGGCATAATCACCCCCTCTTTTGTTGTGCCAGAAGGTGCTAATCTATGACTACAGCTTTCCCCAAAAGAAAGACTCGGTGGCATGCTGGAGCCCACCCCAGCGTGCCACATGCCTATAAAATAAAAACAGTCCGCAATGTCTTTTGTTTTTTTCACCCTGTAAAAAAGGAAACTGTCCCTCAGCGGTCTTCCTGCCCCCCTCCTGCAACCCGCGCCCACCCACTGCGCACCCTGCCTCTCCACACCCCCCTCACCCCATACTTACTTCTGGAACTCGGCGCAATGATCTTCGGTGGACTGGGAACATGTCTGCACTCTTCAAAGCTGACCACGAACTAAGAAAATGCCGGTAAGCTGTATAATGGAATAAATGCGTTGTTTCCAACTTTAATGCATTTCTAGTCATTTTTTGGAATTCTGGCACCAAATTTTCAACATGGGGTTTTTGTGACCCCTCCTCATGAATTCTGAAACTGCCATGGCGTTAATTGGCCCCAAAAGGTGATTTCACGATCACTGCGTGGAATCACCTTTCAGGGCTGATTAACAAAACGACAGTGCCAGTGTTCATGGGGTGGGTTCTCAAAAAGCTAATGTTGCAAATTTGGTGGAAAAAATCCAAAAAATGACTGTTTTATGAGCGTGCGTTGCGCAGTTGCTACGCATGCTCATAACTTCGCAAATTTGTAATATTTTGACACCAGATTTTCAGCATTGGCATTTCTTCACACCTCCTTGTGAACAGTACAGCTGTCATTGTTCACATCCTGGCCGAAATGTGTTTTCGCAGTTTCAGCACAGAATAGCACGGTCACCGTGGGAAATTAGTGTTCAGGACAGATTAAGAAAATGATAGTGACACTGTTCATGAGTAGAGGTCCTAAAATGCCTATATTGAAAATCTAGTGACGATACTCCATAAAATGACTGTGTTACAAGCATGCATTGTGCAATTTGCACGCACGCTCGTAACTTCGTGAATTTGTAATATTTTCACTCCAGATTTTCAACATTGCCATTTTCCCACACCTACTTATGAAAACTGTCATTTTTCCCATCCTGGCCGAAATGTGTTTTCGCACTTCCGGTGCAGAATAGGGCGGTCGCTGTGGAAAATCACTGTTCGAGAGAGATTAAGAAAATGGCAGTGATATTGTTCATGAGCAGAGGTCCTAAAATGCCTATGTTGAAAATTTGGTGATGATAGCCCATCAAATGACTGTGTTACAAGTGTGCATTGCGCACTTTCCACGTACCCTTGTAACTTCGCAGATTTGTAACATTGTCACGCCAGATTTTCAACAGTGGCATTTTTTCACACCTCCTTATAAGCAGTACAGCTGTCATTTTTCACATCTGACCAAAATGTGTTTCACAGTTCCGGCGAAAAATAACGTGGTCACTGTGGGAAATCAGTGTTCGGGACAGATTAAGAAAATGACAGTGGTACTGTTCATGAGCAGAGGTCCTACAATCCCTATGTTGAAAATCTGGTGACAAAACTCCATAACATGACTATGTTACAAGCGTGCATTGAACTGTTTCCACGCACCCTTGCAACTTTGCAAATATGTAATATTTTCACGCCACATTTTCAACAGTGGCATTTTTTCACACCTCCTTATGAACAGTACAGCTGTCATTTTTCACATCCTGGCTTAAATATGTTTTTGCACTCCTGCCAGAGAATAGCATGGTCACTGTGGGAAATCAGTGTTTGGGACAGATTAAGATCGAGCGAGTGAGAGGGGGAGTGACCGAGCTCAACTGAGCTCTGTCGGGACTGCTGTGGATTTGTTTGTGGGTGAAAAATGCCCAACACAAGAGCCCAGTACAAAAGGGCAGCCTGCAGCACTGGGAGAAACAGAACGAGAGAGTGAGTGAGGAAGGGGGAGTAAGCAAACTCACCGGAGCTCTGTCAGGACTGCTGCGGATTTCTTTGTGGGCAGAAAAAGGTGTCAGTGCAGGCGGGGGCACAGTACAAAAGGTCAGCCTGCAGCGGTGGGAGAAACAGTATGAGCGAGTGAGACAGGGGGACTGAGTGAGCTCCACGGAGCTCTATTATGACTGCTGCGGATTTCTTTGTGGGCAGAAAAAGGCGCCAATGCAGGCAGGAGCCCCGTACAAGAGGGCAGCTTGCAGTGCCAGGACAAACCGAATGAGCGTGTGTGAGAGAGAGACTGAGTGACCTCAACGGAGCTCTGTCGGGACAGCTGCAGATTTCTTTGTGGACAGGCAAAGGTGCCAATGCAGCCAAGAGCCCCGTACAAAAGCACAACCTGCAGCGCCAAGAGAAACAGAATGAGCGAGTGACAGAGAGGTAGTGAATGAGCTCAACGGAGCTCTATTGTGACTGCTGCAGATTTCTTTGTGGGCAGAAAAAGGCACAACGCAGGCAGGAGCCCAGTACAAAAGGCCAGCTTGCAGCACTGGAAGAAATGGAATGAATGAGTGAGAGAGGGGGAATGAGCGATCTCAATGGAGCTGTGTCGGGACTGCTTCAGATTTCTTTGTGGCCAGAAAAAGCCGCCAATGCAGGCAGCAGCCCAGTACAAAACGGCAGCCTGCAGCGCCGGGAGACACAGAACAAGCAAGTGAGGGAGGGGGAGTGAGTGAGCTCAATGGAGCTCTGGACTGCTGCAGATTTGTTTGTTGGCAGAAAAAGGCGCCAACAGAGGCAGGAGCCCAGTACGAAAGGGCAGCCTGCAGCGCCAGAAGAAACAGAATGAGTGTGAGACAGGGGGAGTGAGCGAGCTCAGCGGAGCTCTATCATGACTGCTGCAGATTTCTTTGTTGGCAGAAAAAGGCGGCAACGCAGGCAGGAGCCTACTACAAAAGGCCGGCCTGCAGCACCGGCAGAAACGGAATGAGTGAGTGAGAGAGGGAGAGTGAGCAGGCTTAACAGACCTGTGTTGGGACTGCTGCAGATTTCTGCGTGGGCAGAAAAAGACACCAACAGAGGCAGGAGCCCAGCACAAAAGGGCAGCCTGCAGCACCAGGAGAAACAGAATGAGCGAGTGAGAGAGGGGGAGTGAGCCACCTCAATGGAGCTCTGTCGGGACAGCTGCGGATTTCTTAGTGGGCAGAAAAAGCTGCCAATGCAGGCAGGAGCCCAGTACAAAACAGCATCCTGCAGTACTGGGAGAAACAGACTGAGCGAGTGACAGAGGGGCAGTGAGCGAGCTCAACAGACCAACGCAATCAACATTGGGCATTGACAAATGCTTGTTTTTTGGAATGTTTTCACCAAATTTTCAACATGGCCTTTTTGGGACCTCTCCTCATGAACAGTGGCACTGGGATTTTGTTAATCTGTCCCAAAAGTTGATTTTGCACAGCGACCATGCCATTCTGCACCACAGGTGCAAAAATGCATTTTGGGAAGGATGCAAAAAAATGACAGCTGTACTGTTCATAAGGGGGTGTGAAAAAATGGCAATGTTGGAAATTTGGAGTGAAAATATTAAAAATTGATGGAGTTATGAGCATGCATAGAAACTGCACAATGGACACTTGTAACTCAGTCATTTTTTGGAGTTTTGTTACCAAATTTGCAACAAGGCCTTTTTGGGACCCCACCTCATGAATAGTGGCACTGTCTTTTCATTAATTGGTCCCGAAAGGTGATTCCACACAGTGACCACAAAATCACTTTTCAGTACTAAGAAATCAAATGACAGTGACAGTGTTCATAAGGTGGGGTCTCAAGAACCCCATGTTGAAAATTTGGGACCAAAACTCTAAAGACTGACTGAGATATCAACCTAAGTTGAACCCCTCCAATTGACTGCCATTATAGGGCTTACCTTCATTTCTTTAGTTCCTGGTTGGTCTTTGAAGGGTGCAGACATGTTTCCGGTCCACAGAAGATCACTGCTCCAGACCTCCAGAGGTAAGTGGGGGTGCAGGGGGTGCAGGGAATTGGGGTGTGCAGAAAGGGAAGGTGCGGAGTTGGTGGAGGGACTGGGCGGGGAGCGATGAGGGATCGTTTTAATTTTTTTCAGGTTTAAAAAAAAATACCTTGTGGGACTGTTTTCTTTTTTAAAGGTGAAATAATAATATAATGGATTTCGGCACACTGTGGTGGGGTCCCAGTGTGCCAGAGTACTAGGAGGGGGGGTCAATGCTGACCAGGGGATTGGGCACCCCAAGGTTGGCTGAGAACATAGGGACATGGGGGGCAGTGCATCTGACACCGGGAGTGGGCATCCTGGTGTTGGAAACATCAAAGAGGTAGTTTTTTGGCACACTGGGGTGGGTTCCCAGTGTGCCACATTGATGGGGAAGGGGGGATACATGCTGACACAGGAACTGAGCACCCCAATGTTGGAAGGGGGGATCTGCTAGCTTGATCATGCTTAAGTGAAAACGCACTCAGGCACTGTAAACTCCCAGCCCATACAGAGCTTAGGCTGTGGCCTACTCTGCACAGGTGGGAGAAGAGGAGCAAAAGGAGTCAGCAGGAAGTGGAAGAGGCAGGGTAGGAATGCGCCTCCTCCCCCCCTTCCAGAATCGCCACTCCAATGGCACTATTGTAAATTTATTTATGCCCTACAAGGCTTAAGGTGTCAGCCAGGGGTACAAGGGGCTAGAGAGGGAAGGAACCAGTGGAGTTTGCGAGGGGGTGGGCAGAAACATCAGCCAGGCTGATTGGGATGCAAACAGCTGTCTGCTGGGCAGTAACCTGCAGGTGAAAGGAAAAAGCAGCCACATGATTGGTGCAGCTTTTTTCTTTTCAAGTGCAGACCACTTCTGGCAAAACAGCGTCATGGTCAGCCAGGCTGATGATTGGTATGATACTGTTGAGCCCCTTGCAGAGCACTCCGCATTGGACAGACAGTGTCACACCCCTCAAAGTCACTCATTGCAAAAAGTTTGATGTGCATGCGCGAACTTAATGAAATTGCCTTAAATTAAAAAAATAACAATTAAATGTTATTTGCCATTGGTGTTTCTTTGCGGACCATGAAAATTCCCCCTCCTATCCTTACCTGCTTATAATGGAAATGTCTGCTGTTTAACCTCTTATACATAAAACAGAAGTACTGGTTCCAACTGAGGCATTCTGTTGTGTGATTGTAGGGGTGAACATTCTGCCAGTAGAACTGAGCAACGAGTTGAATTCTTGTATTCCATCTATAGAAAACATTCCATCTATTAAGGACATCCCCTGCTGTTTCAGCTACCCCATGTCAAATACATAATTTTGTGCCCTGTACTGTACATGATGGTCATCTAAACATTAAACATCTACAACAAAAACATGGGTTGCCTTGCTTGTTTTTAAGTTATATGGTGAGACTTAAGCCCTATTTATAGAAAAATCATTAAGAGGTCAGATTACCTTATGTAATAACATCAAAGTTGTAGATGTCAACATGCGTGTGAAAGAAAAAGTGAAACAAGGACACGTCATTTGTCATGACGTTTGCTTCATTTTTTCCACAAATACAAAAATAAAGAGTAAATTACCAATACTCTGACACCCTCCTGAATTTACATTCCGAAAAATGCGGGAAATATTTGTATGTTTTTATGAATAAAACCATTCAAATCTCATGTCATTTTCATAAAACCTTTTTGAATGATGTGGAATATGGTTGTGAATATAGCAAAAGAAAGAACTCTAGGGGCTGCCATGCCTCTTTTAATTATATCTGCTTTCAAAGTTGCAGTTTCAGAGGTGGCTGGCTCAGGACCAAAATAATTGAAAAATCCCAATAAAAAATGAATTTCGTCAGAAAGGTATTCAAACAATTCAAAAGTACATGCAGAATGACAAGGATATTAATAAAAAAGAAATGGAGTAACCAAAGACAGACAGAGAAGAACATAAAGTGCCGTTAATAATGCCAGTGGCTACAATTGTAGGAACAAATTCCCTCACTGCCATCCTGTATATCATCTTAGCTGCACATGTCATAATAGGATAAATCATTATTCTAATAATTTTTCATATATTTAAGAATGTACTTGAGCCAGTAAACAGCCTTGAAAACTTTTTCAGGCATATCATAAAAATGGGAATTTGAAATACCAGGAAACTTCTTTAAATATAGGGAAGATAGAAAAGAAACAATGGGGGGGGGGTTTGATATATAGAAGAAGAAGGAAAGGGTGAGGAAACAGGCAAGTGGGAGCGGGTTGGGGGAAAAGAGATTTAAAGGCTAATTAAAAAAATGATTTTACAGTGCATGATGTTTGCAACTGAGGTGTCTGTCAATGATGTAAACTGCAGGGACTGTTTTGTTAGGGTGGATGAACCTTTAAAAAAAAAATCATTAAAATGTTTAACATTATTTTATTTTGGTTCATTTTTTAACATCACCCCCTGGCTGAAGAAATAACTGGTCCATTTTAAAATCACAATAAGACACTTCAAAGGTGTGCTTTGGTGGTTGAACAGGATGTGATGCCTCATGTCTCTCAGCACACCCAAGGTGTACATTTTTCCCACCACAGTGCACACTTTGTCATGCGTTATTGTTTAAACAATACTGTGTGTATATCAAATATATAATAGGTGGAAGTGGAATAACACACTTAGTTCCACACGTGAGTAACAAGACCTTCATAACTAACTTGTTGCTTTGCCACTTATGCACTTTGAGCTCACTAGTGGAGATACATCAAATGTGTTACTCCATTGCAATCAATTATGTATTCCCTATCTGTCTGATCTTCAAAAAGATATATATTCTCAAAGAGGAAGTCTGCTACTCTGTTTTGCAGGTCTACAGACAGACCATTCATTCTTAGTTAAGCATCCCTCCTGATGGATACTGCTACGGATGCTAAGGACCTGGATGTTGTATAATTAATGTCCACAGCATTTGCAATTGTTTTTCAGCTGTGTCTAGGCCAGGTTTTACATGATGCAAAAGTTGTGCCCTTTCATCAGCGGGCAGTCAGTCACAAAATAACAGCTTTCTAAAGTGCGTCTTGGCAGCATGATATGTAGCTAAGGAATACCATTTCCCTTATAAGGAGTGCGGCAGACGGATATAATTTTTTTCCCGAAAGTGTCAGTTTTTCTAGAATATTTGTCATTTGGTGCTAATGAAAAAGTTGTTTTAGCTGTCTCACATGCAGCAGCCTGGATAAGACCGTTTGGGTTAGGGTGCACGTAAAGGCATTCGGAACCCTATTTGGTTACCATGTATCTTTTCTCAGTGTTCGTGTTAACTGCTGTAGCTGATGGTGGCAAATGCAATATTTTAATTACTTAAATGTTTCATGGCTGGAGCTACTGGCTCCATTTTGTATATGTCAGCCCCAGCATCTCCAGAAAATCTGACTCCCCAAAGTCGGTTTCTGTTTTGGCAGTGGGGATGCTTCTCATAGCTGCCACAGCCTTGAAGAAAGCAAAGTAAAAGGAGTAATCATCTGAACTCAGGGGAATCCATTTCCTCAACACCTGTGACTTCTGGGATAACAGATTCTTCCTCCTTGAAGATGTTCTTCTTGGCAACACTGGGGTGTACAAGGCAGGAATTTCTGCTCTTGCATAGTTTGAAAGAACTGCCACGAGTGCTTGAGTTCTTCCATAGTGAGCGTGCATCGTGCATTACCAGCTGGCCGGATGATTGGCTCATAGATGCCTGCTCCTTTTCAGACTCCACAGGTTTTTCCCTTCCCTGTCTTAAAGCTAGTATGTGACGAGGACTCCTTAGCATGCCTTGTCTTGAAGTCCATTTTTTCTGAGCGTACCTCAGTCAAGGATTTGCTCTCTTTATAAAGTTTCTTGAGGATTCTGCTTTAGACTGGTCCTTAGAAGAAGCTGAGTCAGCAGTCATTTTTTGCAAAGAACATTTCAAACTTTTTTATAAGGTAATACTCTTTGGAGTTAGACAGAGAGGCTGGAGCTGATAGTGATTTTGTTTTTAATTTTCTCATTTCCTGTGTTTTGGAGAAAAACCCCTTGCACAAATCACAGCTGGCTGAATCGAGATTTGGGCCCAAACAGTTGTAGGAGTCTTAATGCCTTAGGCACTTTTTAAAACCACTGGGCCCTGTTTTTATGGCTGTGTGTGGAGCCTACAGCCATCTTGCTGTCTGTAGCTGGAAAAATGGAAGACAGTGAAACACATTTTTCGAGTTTTCAGTGTATTCTTCTGTAATGCCCCAAAGTATGGGGGCACTAAAGAAATAGGGGCTTCTGTAATTAAATACTGGGCCCTGGGGTGCCCCGTTATGAGTATGTGCTTAGGGGGTAGAAATAGGGGCTCTTGTGTGCCCCCCCCACTATGGCCAGGCAGGGCCAAGAAAGAAAGAAAAAAAAATTAACGTTTTTTTTCTCTGCTGCTTGCTCTACTCCATTCTATCCCCCACCCCTTCTTCCTGGAGCAGGCAGCATGAGAATGGGCACCCACATGCTGGGACCGCTGTCCCTGGCCGGCGTGTGGTGCCCATTTGAAATCCTGGCCGTTAGTTTTAGGCACAGGCTCAGGGTTCAATAACTAGAACCCCAAGCACCTTTTAAATAGGGGAGAGCCATTTTTCCACTGTTGATCGGGCTGGGCTGTGGAGGTGAGAGGACCTAGAGACTGCTATGAGGACCCTGGGCTTACCTGTGGTATTGATGCCAGTCCCATCGACTCTGCGGTGGTACCTCTCCTCCAGATAGCAAACACAGTAGACCACTGCTCCAGTGTGTGCCCCGATTGCTCCTGCGGTCAAGTCCAGTGGTCATCCCGAAGAAGAAAAGAAGATGACTCCTTTTGCTCCCAATGCTCTGGTGTGGGCTCCTGTTGTCCCATTTTTTTTTTGTCCCCCGAGTGTTCCAGTCCCACGTCGGCAGCATTACCAGAGCTGCACCACAACGTTGAGGTCATTGGCCCTCAAAATGCCCCCTTCTGTCCACTGCTTGCCTGCTACCTCCTCCCACTGCCAGAGACCTCCCTCCTTCTGCACCAGCTTCACCCAGGCCCGGGCAGTGTGTTGGCAGCAGCATGCTGAAAAGTGCTGGCAGCCTGTGTTATTTTAAATAAAAAAAAATAATTACATTATTTAGTGCTGGAAGTACTACCGGGGAACTGGGCGGGAGACCCTTTCTTTAAGTAAATCATTCGGGCGTGGCAATGCCCACAGAGAGGGGCCTGCCTATAGGCCCAGAGGGGAACTTATTAAATATTCAATAGGTGGGTGGATTGAGGGTGGGACAAGCCTTGGGTGACTGGCAGTTAGATTGAAGTCAGGCCAGCAGATGATTTAAAAGGGCAGTAAGGCCCAGAAGATTTAAAGGGGCCCAGTTGATAGGCCCACAGCAGCTAAAGGGGCTCAGTAGAGGAGAGAGTCCAGCAGCATAGGCTGAGTAGCCAGTGGAAGGGGCCCAGCAAGACTGGCCCAACAGATTTAAAGGGGCAGCAATCGACCCAACAGGTTAGAGGGGCCCAGCAAGTAGGTACACCAGAGCAGTTGAAGGGGGCCGAGCCAAAAGTAGGCCCATAGGTTAAAGGAGCCCAGAGACTTAAAAGACCTGGAAGGTCAGAGGAAAAAGGGCATAGTGCTCAGGGTATTCAGGGGTAGCCAGGTCCTAGTACCATAAGTAACCCGCAAGAGTAATACTATTGTCAAGGGTCAGCAAGAGAAGGGTGCTTAGCACACAACTGCCATCTAGTGACTGTCATCTGATAAAACTGTGAGTAGTATAAGTTCATATATCTCGTCAAATGTTAAATTTCAGCCAACCAGCGCGTGCCACGTCATTTGACAGGTGGGCGTGGCCTAAAACGGACCAATCAGAATCGCCCCGTGTTAAACCGGAAGTCCCTCCCTAAACTGCGCTAGCCCCGCCCCTTCTGGCGGAAATGACCGCGTTGAACCCGTGTCCGCCCCTTGTGCAGGAAATGACACGTGCTCAAACCCATGTCCCGCCTTGCGCAGGAAATGACCTAACACCACCATCTTGTAAGCGCCACGCCCTCCTTCGTGACACCCTCGATCCCCTGCCAGACCATCCTGGCTTGAACCCGAGTCCCACCATGCTAGCTTGAACTCCTGCGTCCCCTCCTTTCTCCTGCACCCCCACCAGCCTGACTGAACCCCTGTCCCCCGCCCCTCCTTCTCGTACACTCCTCGATCCCCTGCCAGACCATCCTGGCTGGAACCCGAGTCCCACCATGCTAGCTTGAACTCCTGCATCCCTCCTTTCTCCTGCACCCCCACCAGCCTGACTGAACCCCTGTCTCCCTTCTCCTGCACCCCCACCATCCTGGCTCGAACCCCTGCCCCCCCTTTCTCCTCAACCCCACCATCCTGGCTCGAACCCCTGTCCCTCTTCACCACCGTGCTCCTCCCACCCCAAAAAATCAGTTAGTGTTTATGTAGTGGTATGTGCCCCCCTGTAGGCCTGGTGTATAACTGCAGTGACATGTGTGTTTTTTGATTAGGATATTTTCAGAAGAAGTATCTAGGAGGGACCTGATGTGCAGAGGTTTCACAGATCTGTGGGAGACCCCACACCCAAGGGAAATTCATCTGCCTGTGTGAGTACCCTTTTCTGTTTTGTAACAGTATACAAAATTATTTAACATGCATCTGTAGGACTGTGTCAAACTTGCATCAAAGGATAGCTTTATGTATCGCATGTAACATTTATAAGCTAAAACAGGGGACCTCTGTGTAAATAAGATGGTTCAGCAGTTTTCTCTGGATAGCATTGCAACAATCGCAAAAACTAATTATTTATACTTTTGTCATGAATTAGAAAGAATAAAAATATATCAGAAAAAAGGAATACACATACCTATAGTTCACCCCCCTCAGCTCTGTGTAGTATCAAGGAGAAGGCTGAAATGAAATGTGTGTGTGATATTTATAATGTTTTGAAAAAGGGGGTGGGGCTACAACAGATGTACCTCTGACACGTTACCATGTATAGTATGATGGGGTGTGGTGATGGTTTTACCAAGGGGCAGTCCATCTTGCTAAGCGTTATATAAGCCCTGCATTTGAAGCCAGAAGGCACAGCTTTTGAGAGATTTCTCAGATTCTGTTTTATAGACTTGGAGCAGATTATCAAAAACATCAAGCAAGAAGATGGCAAGCGCTTCTCATTTCAACATCCCTGTAACAGGTCAGATTGTCATACCACCTAATGAAAATTCAACCTCCCTGTAACAAGCCAGATTGTCACACCACTAATGAAAGTCTGGAGATGAAAAGCCAAGCAAGAAGATAGCTATGGGGCCCCACAACCCAAGCCAGCGTATGTGTACTACGTGAGGTGTAAGAAGACAGATGCCCACACAAGTCTTATTGAGTGGAAGAGTGTCTGACATGAAAAAGAAACTCCGCTGAACAGTTTGGTGAATCAGAAAATCCTAAACCTGACTGTCCTTCTGAAGAGACACCACTGCAAGACCTTGAAGAGTTGCTGGGGTGTGAATCTGATGCAGAAAAAGAAGTTACTATGAGACCAAAAACAGAGAGTAACAAGAAGGGGCCAGAGATGATGGTCAGTGAGACACTGCCAAAAAGCATCAGAAAGTTGTGAAAAAGAAATGCAAGACAGAGCCAAGAGGCACTCTGACCAAGAGGCGATGATGATGATAATGCAGCCACAAGCAGTCAGGCCCAGGCTAAGAAAGAAAGATGAGAAAAATGAAGAAAAGAGTTGCCTTGATGAGGTAAATGCATTTTAACATTTAAAAAATGTGAGTGGTGACATGGTGTAACTGAGGAGATGAGTTAGCAGTAGAACTAAATCTTACCTATAACGAGTCAGAGGACCAATGCTGTTTTGTTTTACTCTAATAGACTGAAAGTTTGCGATGGAGCAGCAGTCATATTGGACAGCATGGATTCTCGACTTTCCACAAATCTACTACTCGACTCTCTTTGCTGTGTGAAAGATACAAATGTGGTTGTTAATGAGATGTGTGAGAACCAGTATGTTAGAAATACAGAGTGATAGAATGTTTCAAAATGTCACAGAACAGGCTGTGATCACTACACAACCCTCTTCTTCTACTGAGATTAGACAGGGGACCTCACGTGAAAAACCAGGCCTTAGTAGTAAACCCCCAAAACTGACAAGCGATATGTATTATAATCGTTATGTATCATACCATCCAAGCAGGCATAATTGCTTCCAGTAATACAGAGGGTAATACATTGTGAATTGGTGGATTCCTGTCCTGGGTGTGAGATAGATGATCCGAGTCAGAAAAACCATTCATGTGTCCTTGATGACTTAGGTCTAAAGCATACAGAAATGTTTCTGAAACCATACATATAGGGCAGCTCATGCCCGTGATCTTAACAATCGCTATGAAGCATCAGGGGTTAAATATGACCAATTGTACCCTGGAAACTATAAGTCATGTTTTAAATGATGTGAGAAAAATCGATGACCCCATGTGGTTAGTTACGCAAATGTTACAGCAGACAGACGGTGAAATTAAAAAAGATGCCTGCCATCTGGTCAGCAAAGGCTCCTTTAAAAAATTTCTAAAAAATTCAGGAACACTGTTTATACTGTAAAAAAAATTACCCCACCCCACCCCTCCCCCCAAATTACTACATGAAACATTTCAGTACCAAAATGTGTCATATTTTATTTTACAGATAATCATCACGGGATGCAAGTACAGAGAGAATCCAAGGTTTATCTGATCCTAAGCCATTACTGTCATCCATCACTGTTTGGTTCGCCTCAATATGACATTTGCCTTTGTGAGATACATGCAGCCTGAACTGATGATGTTTGCCCTTCCAGAAGTATGGGAGGATACAGATAAATATATAAATGAATCTGTGTTACCACTTGTAGAAAATGTTAAAGTGATTGCCGATATATTCATGGAAGGCGATGAATGTCTTTGTGGACTTTATATCATGGTCGTCATAGCCATGTGTGTGTGTGCTACAAAGCAGAAAAACCTTGTGATATTATGCGTGTTGTTAACCTAGCTTCTCTGCTTGCTGAAATGATCCACTGGTCAAAAAGGACCCTTTAAAAAATGATGTAAGGAAATTCAGGAACACTGTTTTCATTGTTAAAAACACCCCCTCCCACCCACCC
The DNA here is from genome assembly GCA_016271365.2 of Neoceratodus forsteri. NCBI lineage: Eukaryota > Metazoa > Chordata > Ceratodontiformes > Ceratodontidae > Neoceratodus > Neoceratodus forsteri. Next base: position 224,915,921 of record CM028138.1, on the reverse strand, counting down.
CCACCCAAAACTGCTACTTGTTACCATTTTAATATTGTTCATATTGTTACCCTGGCTTTTACCACTTGCTAAATGTATGTTTTTCCAGAGTATACAACGATGGGAAACACCTGTCAGTGCATCCAGAGGCTTATTTACCAACTAGTCAGACACAAAGCTAAACAACCTGGTTTAAATCTACCACAGGACAAGCACCGCCTGTACTTTTAGAGACATGCTAGGTCTTTTTGATGGTCTCCCAGAGGGACCCCAAAAGGAAACTGTGGATTATTTTAAGGATGAGGGGGCTACTCTTGAGGAAGCAATGTTTAAAATTGCTATAGAGTTTATGCATAACCCTTATGATGTAAAACACTTTTGTGGTTTTATCTGTACTGCTGTTGACTTTTTAGTGTTTAGTTTGCAGAACGGGGGGTCTGAGTCTGACATCATAAATTTTGCTTCTTTACAACAGTATTTATAACAGTATTTGAATATTTACTTTATAATACATCAACTAATGCATATAGGTTCTACATACAAATGGCATAACACATGGTAAGCATGCAACAGATTATATAATAATTTTGTTTTTCTACTCTTCAATTTTTACACGCTTCACAATACCCCGAAACAGCAACTTTTGAGCTGCATGTTTTACACAAGCATTGGCATCGTCCACTTCCCCCTTAGTGATGAGGTATGCACAATACATACACACATATGCCATATACCACTCAAAATAACAAGGCTGATTTTGAAGACATTCTGTTACATCTAAAATGACATTCACCTTGCATACTGCTCTACGATTACTGTTTTCCATTACGTCAACATAGAGTCTCCATACAAGGGGTGGCAACTCTTTAATCAGAGTCAGTGTGTTTTCTGCCAGTGAAGCAGCAGCATCTTCAGAGCAGACATTTAATGCAGGCTGCTTTCCAAAGTATATAGGTTCCTTTAAAATGTCCTTTATCACACGGTACATTGTAGACATCAAGACTGTCTGGAATATTGAAGCATGCCAGTACGCTCCATCTGAAAGTACATTATAATACACTATTTAGGAAAAGCATATGCTAAATCTGGTTTATGAAAACACAAAAAGCGATATAAAGAAGCAAAATTTATGATGTCAGACTCAGACCCTCGTTCTGCAAACTAAACACTAAAAGTCAACAGCAGTACAGATAAAACCACAAAAGTGTATTACATCATAAGGGTTATGCATAAACTCTATAGCAATTTTAAACATTGCTTCCTCAAGAGTAGCCTCATCCTTAAATAATCCACAGTTTCTTTTGGGGTCCCTCTGGGAGACCATCAAAAAGACCTTGGCATGTCTCTAAAAGTACAGAGCGGTGCTTGTCCTGTAGGTAGATTTAAACCAGGTTGTTTAGCTTTGTGTCTGACTAGTTGGTAACAAGCCTCTGGATGCACTGACAGGGTGTTTCCCATCGTTGTATACTCTGGAAAAACATACATTTAGCAAGTGGTAAAGCCAGGTAACAATATGAACAATATTAAAATGGTAACAAGTAGCAGTTTTTGGGTGGTGGTGGGGGTGGGGGTGTTTCTAACAATGAAAACAGTGTTCCTGAATTTCCTTATATCATTTTTTAAAGGGTCCTTTTTTGACCAGTGGATCATTTCAGCAAGCAGAGAAGCCAGGTTAACAACACGCACAATATCAACGTTTTTCTGCTTTGTAGTACACACACACATGGCTATGACTACCATGATATAAAGTCCACAAAGACATTCATCGCCTTCCATGAATATATCAGCAATCACTTTAACATTTCTACAAGTGGTAACACAGATTCATTTATATATTTATCTGTATCCTCCATACTTCTGGAAGGACAAACATCATCAGTTCATAGGCTGCATGTATCTCACAAGGCAAATGTCATATTGAGGCGAACCAAACAGTGATGGATGACAGTAATGGCTTAGGATCAGATACATAAACCTTTGATTCTCTCTGTACTTGCATCCCGCATGATTATCTGTAAAAATAAAATATGACACATTTTGGTACTGAAATGTTTCCATGTAGTAATTTGGGGAGGGTGGGGCAGGGTGGGGTAATTTTTACAATATAAACAGTGTTCCTGAATTTCTTTTTAGAAATTTTTAAAGGAGTTTTGCTGACAGACGGCAGGCATCTTTTTAATTTCACCGTCTGTCTGCTGTAACATTTGCTTAACTAACCACATGGGGTCATGGATTTTCTCACATCATTTAAAACATGACTTATAGTTTCCAGGGTACAATTGGTCATATTTAACCCTGATGCTTCATAGCGATTACCAAGATCACGGGCATGAGCTGCCCTATATGTATGGCTTCAGAAACATTTCTATGCTTCTTTGAACCTTAAGTCATCAAGGACACATGAATGGTTTTCTGACTAGGATCATCTATCTCACACCCAGGACAGGAATCCACCAATTCAATGTATTACCCTCTGTATCACTGAATAATTGTGCCACGGATGGTATGACAACATAACGTACTTACAATACATACCGTTGTCAGTTTTGGGGTTTACTACTAAGGCCTGGTTTTTCAGCGTGAGGTCCCCTGTCTAATCTCAGTAGAAGAAGAGGGTTGTGTAGTGATCACAGCCTGTTCTGTGACATTTTGAAACATTCTATCACTCTCTGTATTTCTAACATACTGGTTCTCACACATCTCATTAACAACCACATTTGTATCTTTCACACAGCAAAGACAGTCGATAGTAGATTTGTGGAAAGTCGAGAATCCATGTGTCCGAATATGACTGCTGCTCCATCGCAATCCTTCAGTCTATTAAAGTAAAACAAAAAACAGCATTGGTCCTCTGACTCATTATAGGTAGGATTTAGTTCTACTGCTAACTCATCTCCCTCAGTTACACCATGTCACCACTCACATTTTTTTAAATGTTAAAATGCATTTACCTCATCAAGGCAACTCTTTTCTTCATTTTTCTCATCTTTCTCTTTCTTAGCCTGGGCCTGACTGCTTGTGGCTGCATTATCATCATCATCACCCTCTTGGTCAGAGTGCCCTCTTAGCTCTGTCTTGCATTTCTTTTTCACAACTTTCTCTGATGCTTTTTTTGGCAGTGTCTCACTGACCATCATCTCTGGCCCCCCTTCTTGTTACTCTCTGTTTTTGCTCTATAGTAACTTCTTTTTCTGCATCAGATCTACACCCCAGCAACTCTTCAAGTTCTTGCAGTGGTGTCTTCAGAAGGACAGTCAGGTTTAGGATTTTCTGATTCACCAAACTGTTCAGCGAGTTTCTTTTTATGTCAGACACTCTTCCACTCAATAAGACTTGTGTGGGATACTTTCACACCTCACGTAGTACACATACATTGGCTTGGGTTGTGGGGCCCCGACAGCTATCTTCTTGCTTGGCTTTTCATCTCCAGACTTTTCATTAGGTGGTGTGACAATCTGGCTTGTTACAGGGAGGTTGAATTTTTCATTAGGTGGTATGACAATCTGACCTGTTACAGGGATGTTGAAATGAGAATTGCTTGCCATCTTCTTGCTTGATGTTTTTGATAATCTGCTCCAAGTCTATAAAACAGAATCTGAGAAATCTCTCAAAAGCTGTGCCTTCTGGCTTCAAATGCAGGGTTATATAATGCTTAGCAAGATGGACTGCCCTTGGTAAAACCATCACCACACCCCATCATACTATACATGGTAACGTGTCAGGAGGTACATCTGTTGTAGCCCCCACCCCTTTTTCAAAACATTATAAATATCACACACACATTTCATTTCAGCCTTCTCCTTGATACACAGAGCTGAGGGGTGAACTATAGGTATGTGTATTCCTTTTTCTGATATATTTTATTCTTTCTAATTCATGACAAAAGTATAAATAATTAGTTTTTTGCGATTGTTGCAATGTTATCCAGAGAAAACTGCTGAACCATCTTATTTACACAGAGGTCCCCCTGTTTAGCTTATAAAGGTTACATGCGATACATAAAGCTATCCTTTTGATGTAAGTTTGACACAGTCCTACAGATGCATGTTAAATAATTTTGTATACTGTTACAAAACAGAAAAAGGTACTCACACAGGCAGATGAATTTCCTCGGGTGTGGGGTCTCCACACAGATCTGTGAAACCTCTGCACGATCAGGTCCCCTCCTAGATACTTCTTTCTGAAAATATCCTAATCAAAAAACACACACATGTCCCTGCAGTTATACACCAGGCCTACAGGGGGACACATACCACTACATAAACACTAACTGATTTTTTGGGGTGGGAGGAGAACGGTGGTGAAGAGGGACAGGGGTTCGAGCCAGGATGGTGGGGGTGCAGGAGAAGGGGGACAGGGGTTCAGTCAGGCTGGTGGGGGTGCAGGAGAAAGGAGGGACTCAGGAGTTCAAGCTAGCACGGTGGGACTCGGGTTCGAGCCAGGATGGTCTGGCAGGGGATCGAGGAGTGTACGAGAAGGAGGGGCGTAAGACGCTTACAAGATGGTGGTGTTAGGTCATTTCCTGCGCAAGGGGGCGGGACACGGGTTTGAACGCATGTAATTTCCTGTGCAAGAGGCAGGACACGGGTTCGAACGCGTGTCATTTCCGCCAGAAGGGGCCGGGGCTAGCGCAATTTAGGAAGGGACTTCCGGTTTAACACGGGGTGATTCTGATTGGTCCATTTTAGGCCACGCCCACCTGTCAAATGATGTGGCACGCGCTGATTGGCTGAAATTTAACATTTGACGAGATATATGAACTTATACTACTACTGTGTATTGACTAGTATCTGAAATGTTGTGTTGCTTGCAAAGTACCAAGACTGTGTTTTTACTGGGATTTTGGTTATTTGCCCCTGCAATGGACAATTGCCCTGGAATCTTGGCACATTGCCCCTGCAATGAACAATTGCCCTGGACTTTGGTGATTTGCCCCTGCTCTTGGAAAATTGCCCCTGCAACAAACAATTGCCCCAGATTCTAGCAATTTGCTCCTGTTCCTGGCAAATTGCCCCAACAACAAACACCTTGGTGCAGTGAAAAGTGTATTTACCAGTGTTCATAGTGCCAACTGAATGTGTATGGACTCAGTCTTCTGCCACAACACCCCTGGTGGGGTTGTTCACAGCTGATTCTTCATCAAAGCAGTCTCCAGCCAGCGAAGAACTTCACAGCAGTACCTTTCCCTGTTATCTACTGTTGGTCAAAACCAACGCAACCCTGTGTGACTCCTGACCGCCAGTTCCTGGTTTCCTTGTTGTTTTGTCAGCCTGAAAGTGGAACGTCCTGAAAGAAGCTTTGTTTGTCACTCCCAGTCATTCGACGACAGTCGAGTCCAACATGACCAGTGTGTATCCGTGTCTGCCGGTTTGTTGTTTTTCTGATTCTGGACACTATAGGGCTCTGATCTTCGTCCTGCGTCCCACTCTTCCTGCTTGTGTCATCCTGCTTGCACCATGTTGTCCTCTGGGATCCAGCTTGTTCTTGGTGATGCTCTTGTGGATCCTTTGCCAAAGAAGCCTTAATGTGCTTCCATCCTTAGCAGCCCTTGTCAAGGGTTTGTGTCAGGGAAACTGCAGCAGATCTTCATTCTTGACAATCCTTGCAAGTGGGTTCGATGCCTTCATCTTTGGCAGCCCTGGTTGAGGGTTTGTGCCAGGGAACTTCAGTCAGTCTTTGTTTCTTCATCCTTGGCAGCCCTGGTCAAGGGTTTGTGCCAGGGAAATTGCAGCGGATCTTCACCCTTGGCAATCCTTTCAAGTGGATTCAATGCCAAGTCTTTGTTCCTTCATCCTTGGCTGCCCTGGTTGAGGGTTTGTGCCAGGTAAGAGTTCAGCAGATTTCAGTTCTCTTGTGCTAAAGTATTCCAGCAACCTTAGATGGTGGGTTGGCTGAAGAATCAGGGTCTGTTTGAAAATCTCTCACATCCCCTCCAACCTCTCCTAGGTTTTCACATAGGTGTAGTTTGGTACCAGTTAGGAACCCCATTCTCCCTTTTGTCCTGTTGCTTCTTCACTCTTCAGCTGTGTGCACGAAGACAGCAGGAAAAAGTTGGGCTTTCTTTAACATCAATAGACTCTTAGAGGTGGTTACTCCACCCGGCCCTTCGGGGTCTGCAACTGGTTTTCATTGTTCACTGCAGTGATTGTGTAATATCATTATAGAGTAATAAATGTTCTGAAACTGTTTACCAAATCATTTAGTGTAATCATAGTATAGAGCTTAATAGATGGTGGCCTTAGGCTGAGGTGCACCTCTTATGGACATTATAGAATGTTATATACTGTTCATGTTTGGTTTGGTTCCCCTCTTCCCTTGTGACCCTGTCTACCTTTCCCTGTGGTATGAATAAAGCCCATCGGGCATCAAACATATAGATTATCTCCTGCCTCTCCTTACCGAGTGCCTCCATCCGCCCACCCCATTTGAACCACAGTGTTGTCTCGCCATGCCACCTGCTTGAGGTGACACTGGTAGTGCAGCTGAAATAGACGATCTTAGGGGTCAGCACTCAGTTAGTTCACCACACTTCCACAACTATAAATCACTATGCCAGTTGAAATAAAATACTCCCTTCTTTCTGTTTATAATGCTGGAGACAGAACTCCAACCTGCTTATTAGGTGGACATTAGGAAACTGAAACAGCTTGTTAATTATTGGTTGCCCATTAAACTGGAGATTTGTTTACCACCTTCGAAATGCAACAACTTGCACATTTAAATACTTAGCATTTAAACATTTTCTTGGTACTAACTTCAGTTGGGCAGGTATTGTCTTTCAAGAAAGATTCATAACTCATAAATGTCACCCTTTCCCAGCAACGAATCTAAAAAGATTTACACTGTTTTTGTAATCTCTTAAGACACTACCTGATAAGCACTGTCTCATTTTTTTACTATGCTTTTTGGGAAGAAAATATATTGAGCTACAGCAAACACACACACACATACATATACATGTACTGTAGACATCATCCTCTTGGCCACAACATTTGAAATTAATACTGCAATCCGATATGTTATAAAACAAAGAAACTGTTTATGCCAGTGAACACAGTGAAGTTCAGTTTACAGTAGATTTCCTTTAAATATTTCTTATCCTATATGTTGTATCCTGGATAGCACAGGAGAGATGCTACATCACATTCTCATAGGGATCGTCATTTTACACATTTTTGTACTGTATTTACTCAGGATGTCCCAGATTAGATGCAATATCTTGTTTTCAGTGCAGTCATGATTTTACAATTTTTATAAATGTATTTATTCAGGGTAGCCTAGTTCAGATATAAAACATTGTTTTCAGTGTGTTCTGATTTTACACAGTGCAGCATAATATTATGTAGATGTGAAGCCCCACTGAAAATAAGATGGCATGTCTTCTGTGAACTATCCAGGCTAAATATATAGCAATCAGCAGGCATATTCTAGGAAAACACATTGTAAAAATGTATAAAAGGAAGACCAGATTGAAACTGCCTCTCAGCAGATCTGCATTGTGCAAACTCATTAGAAATAATGGGTAAAAGCATCCCAAAAGCTGTCCGCAGCCATATTGGCTCTGACCAGAACTTGTCTTTTAGGCTTTTGATGTAATTCAGACTCAGACATTAAACCTGAAATTGACACCACAGAAAATGTTGACCTCAGTCCTTGTGAGCCAGTTCCCACACTGGACACAATCGTGAGCCGACTGTTTTTCATAAATTTTAACCAAAGTCATTTAGGGCTGCAATGCCACAGCAAGAAGCAATGCAGCAGGTCAGGCACTTATTTACTATGGTCATACTACTGCCTTTAGGGTAGATGGAGGACTGGAGAACCATCAAGTCTACCCTTCCACTACAAAGTGATAGTATGCATAAACTGCCCATGATATGTCTTTGTCAAGTTCTGTCTGAAATGACATTTTTGTATTACAGTTAATAACATATTCAGGTAATGAGTTCCATAGGTTTACCACTTTTTGAGTATAGAAGTGCTTTTTTTATCAGTCCTAAAGCTATTCATTTTAAGTTGTCTGTTAAGGCCCCATACATTTTTCCTACATCAATGCATTCAAGATTAACTTTCATCACTAGATGCTCTCTGCAAATGTCAAATAAAAGCAGGAGGTCCCCCTAATGCTTCTCCTGTATAGACTGTGTAAAGTTAATTTGTGCAGTCTCACAGTATATGATAATGTGTTCCTCTCCCATATGGATTTTGCAAATCTCCTTTGGATTCACTCTGTTCTCTCTATATCACCTCTCAGGTTTGAGGCCCAAACTAGAGCCATTAGACTGTTATGCTCTAAACCATTACTCCAGCACAATCAGTGAGAGCAGAGTATGAAATGTGATTCAGGTCATGGTGCCTGGTACTATTTGGGAGCTGTAAAAAAAAAGATGAAAAAAAAACATTTTTTTAACAGGAAAACACAGTGCAGTAACAGAGAGCACCTATAACTAAATAGAGCTTAGTTGTCAATAAGTAAAATAATAAATCTTAGTGACTTAGCCATCAAATAGTAGCGAACACCAGTCTGGAGTGACCATTATCTTCAGCGGAAAAAAGATCTGCTGTTGAAATGCTGGGAGTGTCAAGACTAGCACAGAGAGAGAGAGAGAGAGAGAGAAAGCATCTGTGAAACGACATTCTCATCCTGGGGCATCACACATCTGCAGGAGATGCTGCACAGGTTGTACTGGGCAATTCACAGTCATGTTGTTAGAAATACCACCACCAAGGGCTGCTAATGGTCTAACGGGTAGCAAACTGCACCCCCGTGCCAGTGACCAGGATAAGGAAGTGGACTCGGGAGTGGGATCAGGCTAGCCCGAGGGTTGAGAATGCGCTGCTGTGTGGCAGTGCTTCCAGCTTGGGGAGCGAAGGCACTGGATTCCACCAATCCGGTGTGGTAGGCCAGGAGCTTGCTCTTCCACAGAGGCATGCCTGCAGCATGCAGAGCTGGATGTGGGCTGTGCCCAACATCGGGGAGAAAATAGAAAATGGAGCACACGAGTGAAGCTTGGACCCTTCTCCAGCCCATGCTGCCACCCAGGCCTGGCAATTTCTGGATGTGGACACCAGGAACAAAAGGATAGCTCTCACAGCTCTCACCTTCCTGGCCCTATCACAGGGGACAATCTATGGGGGATTTGGTGCTGGTAAGTCCTGGGGGATGCATGTACCAGCTGGGGTTGGGCTGGGGCAGATGCCAGGCCAACTCTACATGAGAAAAATCTCTTACAAAAAAAATGAGACCATTATGAAGATGTTATGACTAACTGAGCTTTAAAGCAGGATTAATGTGTATGGTGTACTGAGCAACATTTAAGATGTCACCCGCTAGATTGCTTTTTGTTCAACATTTCTGCTTTTTGATGGCTTAGATTCTATCACCAGATAACAACTGCAGTTTGACAGTAATTCTATTTCGCTAAAACTGGTTTGTCATTTGACTATAAAATTATGATAGCAATTAGACAAAATGCTACATTTTAAAATCCAGTTGAAACACTAACCAGGCTTCGTGGTAGAGGTCGGGCCCTGTCCTAATTCCATCTTTTTTATCTCCTCCACGTCCTTTCCATTTGTCCTGTGTCACTAAAAAGTGTACCGTATGGTATTTTCCTGTGCAGTCTGAAACTGATCACTACCAAGACTGTAACCCCTTCCCCCATCTCTTAATTTTATCCCTGTTTGCTTACCTGCACATTTGTCTCATTTCTTTTACCTCAGTCTTGTCTTCTGGAGATGAAGCCCTCTTAGGAGAGTTACTTTGTCTGCATGGCCTTCAACATAGCTATGCTGAACAGAAGCAACTGATGTTTTTTTTTTAAATGTAGTTTTATTCATATGCAGTAAAATATGTATTTAGAGACAGCTTGTTTCTAGGGGGTATATCATTGTTACAGTGAACCCAACACCGTGAAGCCATTACAGTGACACAACCTGTTCAACATCCAACGTGTAGAACAGGTTGCTGGAGCGCTGTACGGATACAGTGTCTCCTGGTTTTGGCTGCTCTCCCCCATAGTCCCCCCCCCGGAGCTGGCAATCTATAAGTCTGGGGGGGTTCAGGGGGCACAGCCCCCCACAACAGTCAAAATGTGCCCTGGTGCATGGGGCACCAGGATGGTCAGTCGACACATTTGCCAGGCGATGTGATCGCCATTGGCAAATTTGTGTCGATGTACTGTTTGTCGACAACTTTGTTGTTGACGAGACTTGGTGGAACCTTTCCAGGGCACAGCAATTATTACAACAGAAAATGTCATCACAGTGATTTCTGATCAGTGTTTCTAGTAATGGACGGGGGAGTATATATGACATGAAGAAATAATACAGAAAGTAGCTGAATGCAGCAAGACCATGGACGGTATGCAAAAATATATATATCGAAAATATGCTGAGTTCTATGACTCTAGAAGTCAACCAGTGACTTTTGGGTCCATGAGTTACTAGAGATGAGATAAGCACAAATAAAATGGCCACACTTTCTTGGATGCTGCACACCAGTACCCTCAAGCAAATGTCCTCAACAACAATTTTATTTTAAAGTTTCAAAATGAAGAAGCTGGACAAACCTAGTAGTGTAATCAAACATATCAAGCATCCTACTGACACTCCACAGAGGTCAGAATACAGTTACCAAATTATGAATGAACAGAGAAAAAACCCTCCTATAACTAATGAAACTATTATTTGTAATGCTTACAGTATCAAAATTAAGTATATTCATGTTCCTCCTTAAATGATGAGCACGCAGTCTGATTCTGACTTTACAAGGAATATGAGGTAGCCGTGGCATACTTCATGCCGCTACGTTCCCAGGGCCATGCGTCCACAGCCATCTTGGAACCCCCCCACCCCGATTCTCAAGCCAAATTCAAATTCCATTAATTTTACATGAAAATGAGTGCACTGTAATGTTCTCTGCCTTTACAGAGATAAATAAAAAGGGCAGAGCTCCTGGCTTAAGGACGAGGCCTGGTCAGTGCAGATATTAAGCCCACATCTCAAGTGTTTGTTTAATTTTGGTGCCCCCTCTCCCAAATGACACCTTTATGAAGTGTGCACCAGGTAAACTGAGGCTGTCTGGTGGGGAAGGGGGTGATGACTGAGAGAGGGAGTCATCCTGCAAGTCATATGTGCTCTCTCTGCTCCCAAATCACTGACACTGTGGAAGTACATCGGATGATTGAGGAGAGAGTGATTGCTACTGATTCCAAGCAGCAAATCGATCTAAAGTTCTCCAGCTGGATCAGCACTTAGAAAAGTGAGCCGTGGTGGCAGTCAACAGAAACCTAGGGAACATTTCTAGTTGGAGAACCCTTCCCGGGTCTAGGGGAAAATACTACAACAGCTTGTTTTACTGGGAGGGCTGCATTACATCAGTTACAATTATTATGCAATTACTTGACCTCTGGATCTGCAGTGACCTTCCACAGTGGCAGTTTACTGGGTTTCTGACAAGGGGCTATGAAGCAAAAGTTAGAAGCAGAATAACTCTTTTAACAGAAACGATGCTCACATTTGTGTTTCTACAGCACAAAGGGCATTTTAGCCTGCAAGCAAGATCGCAATTAATTTAGCATGCTGCTCAAAGCCCTTTTTAGGTAGTTAAGGTCTCCAGGTTCACCCCACACAGAGGCAGAGTCCATCATTTCTAATTCATAACTCTATGACATCAGTTGGTGAAACAGAAAGTCTTTTAGGTGTCACAGACACAGTTCAGGCCGAGCCTGTCCATCGGTCCATATGGTACAATAATTACAAAAAGACTGGAAAGGATGGTTGAAGCTCTCTGCTCTGGGATTGGACTACTGTTTGGAAGCCCTTTCAATATTTATTTTACAAGTCATATCCCCCAGTGCATCATGTTTCAGAATTTGCCCTGGCATAAGTGCAGCTTCACTTGGGAGGGACCACTGGGGATCCAAGCCTCAATTACGAGCGCTAGGGAGCTGTTCCTCCAGCCTCAATGATGCTGCCACCTCCACACCACTCCCATTGAGCATGGCCCCCCCCCACCTCAGTCTGAACAGGTAGGGGCAGATGCAAGGTGTCAGCCTTCCCACCAACTTGCACTTAGAAGAGGCAAGGAGTTTAAGTGGTCACCAAAAAATGTGGAACGCTTTCCCCTCATGGTAGAGGGAAGAATTAAACTTTAGTATTTAAACTGCAGATTAAATAGTTTTTCTTCCTTTCTCTCTCACAGAAAGTTGCCTGTTTTTGGAAGGCAGTGCTTTCTTCTGGGGAAAGGTACCCTGATCCTGATTAGGGGACTGCAGTTAGACCAGGACAAGGACCACTACCTCCCACCTCACAGGCCCCCACAGGGCAGAAGTCCTAAAAGTTCAGAAACAGTTCTCAATTTTTAAATCCGGTGTCCTAGCTCCTTAGTTGGCTAGACACTGAGCACAGATTTTAAATAAGCTAAACAAAGTGTCAACGTTTCTTTCTCTCTCAGGAAAGACATCAGGCTTTTACCCACTGTCAGTCATGAGCAATGATTCTTGGCTGGCTGTGCCCCATCTGGGACTGCTGTATACAAGACTGCCACCATGTATTTATGGATTGCTGGTGTTTTCCTTTCCTACAGAAACTGGAACTGCAGCAGGGATGTTAGATGGTGGCAGCTCAATTCCCTCTCAGTAGGAATAGACAAATGGCACTCATCGAGGGGGAAGAAAGTATAACAATTTTATTAAACAAATAGAAAGAGAGAAACATAACATTTGTTTGTGAAAAAGGACCTCTGGGCCCACCCATTCTGCCCAGATGGTCTTTACCTAGTCTGTCTCCACAGATCCTAATAGGTCTCCAGCAACCCCTCCTCCTCCCTGCTGTAGACCCTAGCTGGTCTCAGGGGACCTTCCCTCCTCCCTGCAAAACAAATACATGAACAGTGTTAGTGATCCACACAGCACTCCAGCGCTTCAAGGCCCCCCTGTCTTCTTCAGGGAGCTAAAACTAAAGAGGATAAAGCAGCTTTTTAAACCCACAAGTAGTCACATGGCACCAGTTATTCACCAATTAGATTCAATTTCACCGTTCAAAAAATTGATTACTGATTCATGCTATTGAGAGTGTGAGTAACTAGCATTTACATACAATAAATATTTTAAAAACAAAATTCATGATTTAATGGCGCTCTACAATAAACGCAATCAGCTATTAGCACTTTTATTGAAAGAATGATGTAAAGCCAATACCAGATACTCAGATGTGTTCCACCAAGTAAACACTCTAGATAATAATGTTGATAGCCAAACATCTAGGGCTAAATCATATGAAGTGCAAACAGTGCAGTTTAAAAGACAAAAAGCACAGTGTTAAAATAGAGGCTCTAAAAAGGAAACATTAGCCAGTTTGTGTGTTACTTTAAATATAATTTTTTTATATACTTCAAGATTAACACAATAGTGAAGAGAGAAAACTGGGACAGAAGCAGTGGGTAAAAAGTGGAGGGGGGGCTGTATCTTATAGAATGAAAAAATTCAAAGTAATAATAGGAAAGGAAGTTTATTTTATTTATGTATTTAAAGTGTGTCAACTGGGTAAGAACCCAAGGAAATACATGCTCATTTTCAAGGGTAACCCAGATACTTAAAAATGTGAACACAACATACATAAATTCAGTTTGTGCATTTGGACAAGGCATAATAACATTTAAAAAAAATAATTCATAACATACGTGTTGTATATACATTAACAGACAATGAATCAGCATAATCATTTATAAATGGAACTTGCAAGACAATATTTCTTAAATGTAGATTTGAAAATACACTCAGATTGTATTTGTAAGGCTGAGTCAAGTAATGTAACCCAAGTTTTCAAAGCCCTATATAAAAAGGATGTTTGACCAAGAGAATTATTAGATTTTGGAAGTCTAAGTTTCGGTCCATGAGAGGATCTAGTGAAATAGGTGGGAGTATTTAGGTTAACTAAATACATATGTAACCCCCAGGGGGCACTATCCCAAGGGCTACTACCCCTGCCTGCCCTAACTGTAGCAGGGTGAGGGGCCCAGATCCGTTGGCGGGTGCCTCCACCCAGAGGTCAGGGTTAGAACAGTCGAGGTTGACTCGGTCACAGCCCTCTGGGTTGCTGCAACCCCCCCTTTCCTCCCACTAGTGGTCCACACGGCTCAATTTTAGCATCCTTACCACACACACTTTTCCCCTGGCTCAATCCAGTCAGCTCACTCCAGGAACCCCCTGGAAAGTAAGGTACAGTTACACCACATTCACAGTGCAGTATTTTACCATTAAGACACAGACTAGCCAGTGTACTTTTGCAGAACAGGTGATCAGATTTATTTGAGGGGGAAATAACAAGGACCAGGGGGAAATCGGAGTAATTAGCTTACCACTACAGCATATGAAAATCTACCTATGGCTCTGTGCACAGGCCTAACCTATTAATTACTGTCTCTAGGTACCCAAGTCCTAATGGCTAGTCCCTCGATGCAGCTGTTTGGGGCCCTTACACAACTGAGCATTTAATTCCTGAGAAAATCAGATGGAGCCAGAAAGCTCGCTTAGTGCAGTCAGCAATACAACAAAACAATTTTCCCATGGTTTGTAAGCATTAACAGGGAGCTACCCTGATTCAGTACTCACAACTCCAACAGAGAACCACTCTTCCACCACTTGCAGGGCTGAGCCTGAGTTTCAGAAGCCTCCTCACACATTTATATGGAAGACAACAGAGGGGTACCAAACCAGGCAGCTGCTCCCAGAACCCGAACGACTTCACAGCAATTGCGGGCGTTAACTGCAGCTTCAAACGTCCTGATAGACTGAGTGCAATTCAGCAGATTCTCCAGTCCTCTTCAGGTGAAGCCTGGTAGGTAGCTGCGTTTATACACAGCCTCCTCTGACCACACGCCAGCGGATTTTATTCGGGACGTGCTGGCAAAGTAAACAGCCACCTAAGGCCTTTCACGCACTTCCTGCGTGAACACTCAATGGCGCAGAAGCTCAGGGCTCCACTCTCTTCCACAGTCACAGCACATCTGCCCCTGACAGCATGGGGTAAGCCTCACAGCCCGGGCGCTACCCGATCTCATTGGCTGGTTGCATATGCCAGTCACGAATTTTAGCCCTCAATAGCCCGAAAAGGTGCCATGACCCATAATGCCATGACCAGGAACTATAAGCTGTGTTCCCATTTGTCAGCCGGCTCCATCTAGAGTCCCGATCCTGGTTGGTCGCTCAATCCTTCACATTACTTGCCCCTAGCACCTCATTGGGCCCTTCAGAACGTCCTAGTCCAAAATAGAGGGGCACAGCACACAGAGTCCCAGCTGCAAGAAAGGCAGGTTAAACAGGCTGCAATCTTACCATTACTTTAACTGTTTTCAAGGAAACAATTACATCTTTCTGATGGGCTCCCCCTGCGCTTCTAGCGACTGCAGGAACGGAGCGATTAACCAATAGCCCAAGGCGGGAGTCGAGCACAGAAACCCCAGCCCCCTTTACAAACACCAAACTCTGCGAGCAGGCAGCTCTTAAAGAGACAGTACTGGAGGCTTTAAAAGCACTCACAATCCCCTCATTTAACGGCCTTACGCCGAACACCAGCCTGGCAGGGAGCACTTAAGCAAGCTCCGGGAAGGCTTCTAGGAACCCCCAATTGTAGGGGGGGTTACACATAAATGAAAATTAGTCTTAATGATTAAGAAATTTATAAAAATTCAACAAAGTAAAATAAATACATCTTGAATCAAAAGAGTACCAATTTCAGAACCTCTAAAGAGTGCAATGATGAGCACCTCATGGACAAGAAAGCACAAAACTAGAAATAGAGCTCTACAGAACATGAGCCCTAGAAATAAGTGATTTGGAAGCAGTGGCATCTAAAAATAATGTATTAAAAGGAGAAACTGAAATTATGGAAAAGAAAATTTCTTAATGAAAGTAATGTGTACATGGATGGGATATTCAGAATTGCACCAGGCAGGGGCGCAAACCGGGTGCAGCACAACTGGGATGCGCCAGGGCATGGCCTGGGCGATATTCAACGTGCTGCACCATGGCTCTGCACTGTTGAATATGGCACCATGGCCACCCGCATTGCACATGGCGTAGTGGCACTGCACCAGCGCAAGTGGCCAGAGAGGAGCAGGGGAATGCGCTAGCGCAAGTGGCATTACGCTAGGCACAGCAACCACGATATTCAGCAGTGGACATGCAAACGGAGCCATAATGTATGCAAGGCACAAATGGGGCCATTTGCATGTCATTATGGCCCCATTTGCATGCAGGTGCGCCGATCCCCTGCGACTTGCACCTGGCACCCTGCCAGGTTGCTACCGTCAGGGACCGACACCCCCTGTGCCTCACCAGCAATGCGCCCCATTACCTGATCATGGGCTGTAATAAATATTCTACTTCCTGGTGGTCCAGTGGACCGAACTCTGTGCCCGGTCGCGGGCTGTAATATATATGTTACTCCCTGGTGGTCCAGTGGTACCAGTACCCCCAACCCACCACTCGTACTCCACCACCCTCTCCTCCCCAGTCAGCAGCGAATGACAGCACCCCACCTGCAAGCCGCCGGCCGCCACCAACTGACAGTATACATAATAGCTGTACGCCCATTGGTCCACAAAGGTAATAATGGGCGTAGAGATTGTATTGTACTATTAGTCCCAAAATGTGAATGGATCCATTCACATTTGGGGACTGTGTAGTACAGTATGGTTCGAACACCGCTGACAGCCGTACTTATATGCTGTCAGTCGGCGGGCGCCGGGCAGCTTTGTGGGTGGGTGTTGCCACCTGCCGCTGACCGGGGAGCGGTGGCGGTATGAGTGGGGGGTTGGGAGGGGGGTATGAGTACCACTGGGCCACCAGGGAGTAACATATATATTACAGCCCACGATCAGGCACAGAGTTTGGTCCACTGGACCCCAGGAGTTAACTAATTATTAAAGCCTGCAATCAGGCATTGGGGGGCGCTTCAACACCGGACGGTGCCACCAAGGCTCGGGTGGCCACCCACAGCTGGCAGCTGCCGTGTTGCACCCAGCACTACGGCAGCCGGCCTGTGGGTGGCCAGTCCTTGCTCCTGTTTTTTTCGGGCACATCATAGAAACATAGAAACATAGATTTTGACGGCAGATAAGGACCACTTGGCCCACCCAGTCTGCCCATTTCCCTACCTAATGGATAAGCTGCAGATCCTAGTTAACCAGCAGCCTACTTCTTCCTACCCCAACCCCCTAGAATTGCTTTATGACTGTCCCATGCATGCTTGAATTCCACCACTGTTTTGACTCCACAACCTTCCTCCGAAGGCCGCTCCATGCATCCACAACCCTCTCTGTGAAAAAATACTTCCTTGTTACCTCTGAGCCACCCCTTCTATCTTCAAATTGTGCCCCTTGTTCTTGCACACCTCTTTTTTGAAAGATGCTACCTCTTGGACTTTGTTGATTCCCTTGAGGTACTTGAAAGTTTTATCATGTCCCCCCTTTCCTCAAGGCCATACATATTTAGCTCCTAAGTCTCTCTTCATATGTCTTCCGTGCAGACCCTGCACCATTTTAGTTGCCTTCTTCTGGACAGCCTCCATCCTGTCTATGTCTTTGCGCAGATTGGGTCTCCAGAACCGCATGCAGTACTCCAGATGGGGTCTCACCAACTGTCTGTACAGAGTGATAATAACTTCCTGTTTTCTACTGGTGATGCCTCTCCCTATGCATCCCAGTATCCCTCCAGCCCTCCTTGCTGCCCTCTCACATTGCTTGCCCACCTTTAGGTCATCTGATATGACTACCCCCAGGTCTCTTTCCATTTTTATTGTTGTTAGTATCTCACCCCCCATTGTGTACTCTTCCCCTGGGTTTTTGTTTCCCAGGTGCATTACCTTGCACTTCTTAGCATTGAATCTAAGCTGCCATACATTTGACCATTCCTCTAACCTTGCCAAGTTCCTTCTCATCCTTTCCACCCCACCTTGTGCATCAACTCTGTTGCAGATCTTTGTGTCATCTGCAAAGAGACATACTTTTCCTTCCAGTCCCTCTGCAATGTCGCTTATAAAGACATTGAAGAGGACCGGTCCTAATACTGAACCCTGCAGTACCCCACATCTTTGTGCCCCCCCTGTGCGGCACAAGGTGGGTGTGTGCCTACATATACACCCCATACATCTCGGGCTGAATATTGGGATGTGCTGCATATGCATGGGCAACCCCCGCACTCTGCTACATTACTGGTGCGCCTAGCGCATCGAGGTTTGCATGAGCAATTTCACCTTGAATATCGCATCATGACCAGTGGCTGCACATGGCATAACACTGTTGCGCCATGCGCAACCTCTTTGAATATCCCACCCCATAAGTATAGTGAGCCTATCCGGTTTTAGTTTTAACCGGTAAGGCACGAAAAAAAAACACTACCAAACATTTTTTCAGACATTAAGTTAAAAGCAAAAAGCACCAAGATTGTTAGTTAATTACTGACCCATTTCAATACTTGTTCTGTAATGCTGATGGCTAAGACAAAACTCCACTTTACTCCATGATATTCATAATGGCCCTTTCTGAAGATGGCTCTATCCTATTGGATTCATTAAAAATGTATTGCATGATTTTTTTACAACAAATTGCAGCTGTGAATTCTAGCACTTACTGTAGTTGTAGTGCCGTAATCATAGCATTGGCACATTCTGAAAATACAATGTAAGCGTTTTGATCATTAGATTTACTTGCAACCTCTTTCTGTGAAGCACGATAAAATGAAAATAAACACTAGAAAACACCATTTTATCTAATTTTTAATACTTTAATTTATAAACACCAGATAAACACCATTTTTCAAAAAATTTAAAATGTTGAAACGTGTTGAAAAATAGGCACCTGAATTAGGAAAAAATAAATTCTGAAAAATAAGCACCTCAATTAGGAAAAAAATTAACTCAGAAAACAAGAAACCCTAAGTATAGTTATACCGCTGGGGTCATAATATCAGGGATCATCAGTGTACTGTAAATTGACACTGAGGTCTAGCTCTTCATTGAGCCCCAATGGGCTTAGTTCCTGTAGTTGGAAGATCCAATAGGATTCCTTCCTAAGTAGTTCCTGTATCCTGCCCCACCCCCTTTGATTTGATAGAATTTGTTCTAACACATAAACCTTCAAACCATTTGTATTTTTATTTTGACAATGATTAAAATGTCTACCAACTGTAGAAATCTTCTTTTCCATTTTTAATGTCCCTTATGTGCTCCTGCACTCCTTTCCTGACCTCCCTGAATGTTCTTCATAAATCTTTGGACAGTTACATTGTAAAATATAAACCACAAATGATGAAGAGCAATTTAAAAATTGCTTAATTTAAACTGTTTAATTATTTATGCAGTTCAAGTAACTGTTTCCTGCTTGAAGAAATTTACATATACAGTAGAACAATGACCACAGCAAAATAAACTCATTGGCTTCACAGGAAGCTAGTGCAAATATGGTTTGTTCTCCTTGTGGGGCAAAAGTGACTTAGGGACAAGAGAGAGCTTTCAAATTTGGGGACCTATTGTAAGATATTCTAGAAGTATTCTTGAACAACTTGGGCACCCCACAGTTTTCCAGAACTTTTCAATTTTTCAGCGGGATAATCTGGCATCCTGTGAATATAGTGAGTCAATTAAAGCGATTCAATTTGGGTGAGGTAAAAATAACAATTGTCAAATGAGCTGTGTTGTAATAGGAGAGCATTATAAGTTCAGTGCTTTCATTTCAGTAGAGAGTCATACATGTACAGTAGTTATTTTGCCAAGTATATAGGTAGTTGTTCATTGGGCCAGATCCGAGCTGACCATGTGGCATACTAGTTACAGTCACTGCCAGTGTGGCTGGTGGACCCAGGTTCGGGTCTGGCTATGTTGACTTTTTTTTTTTATTGAAGTCCCATTCCAACTGTCCTCCTGACTTTCTTCCCCTCCACCCCCAGGTTGCCACCCACAACATTTTCCCCCTCCTGACCTATGTCCCCCTTGAAGTAGGTCCCCTCCCAATCTTTCCTCTCCTCAATGTATCCCCCAGTGATGGTTATTGTATGTATAGGTGGTGCAGGGGGGGCAAAGCCCCCCTCAAAAGAAAAGCAAGTGTAGCAGCACTGAGTTTGGAGCAAGCTGTAGTGCTCTGCACTGTTTTGCTTACTGCTGTTGTGGACTCGCTGTTTTTGGTCGGTGCCGTTTTCTCCATGCAGTTATCACAAAGAACCGGATAATCTTTATCCTGGTGCTGATTTTGTATACTCCAGTATAAAGGCCAGAGGATGTTCATCATCCTTATTTTGTACTTTTAGCAACAATAGATTTTCCCTTTCTAGGGCTTGTGCTTTGTCAAAACAGTCCAACAAATGATTTTGCTGATAACCTTTTTGTAACAAATGATCATTTAAAGCAGCAGACTGTTCCTTAAAGTCAACATCCTTAGAATAAGTGGAGGAACTGTCCATAGGGAACGCTGGAAATGAGGGAGGGACATGGGCACTACCTGCATGCTGTTGCTTGTCTGTATCTACATGACCAAATTCTTCCATTCTCCTCTACGTATAGGTCTAGGTTCAGAAACATTATTTTTTTATCCTGTTCCTCATATGTAAACTTGATATTCCAATTGTTTGTATTCATATATTGTAAAAATATATTTTGTCTCATCTGAAGTACCATTCCATAGGATTCATAGCATGATTGCAAGTCCATTAGCATTAGCCATAATGACTTGTTATGCATTTTAAACATATCCCACTATTCCCTCTCTATTCATAGCAACAGCAAGTGTTTTCTTGAAATGGCTAATGCTGGAAATATGTACCACGTTACTTGGTAGACTATTCCAATTGGAAACAACTCTCTGATTGATCCATGCCCCTTTTAGATTTTTATTTTGTTACAGTTTCTCTTCTTAATAACAAATCATGTCGTCTAATGTCTCTACAATTCTCCCTGGCTTCCAATACAATGCATTCATATAAACTGCTGTTACCATATAAACTTTAAAACAAACAAAGTTCTCCTCTCAATTTCCTATACTGCAAGGAGTACGTTCCTAGTTCCGTCAATCTCTCCTCATAGGACAGGTGTTTGATATGACCAAAATATCATCAATGTGCCTACACCAGTGCATGCTCTTGTTTGAAAAATGGGTTCAAAATATGGTAAAAATAAATTTAAATTCCCAGATACCTAAAAAAAGATTGTAGTTTGACAGGGCCTGATGAAGCTGCATATGCAGGGCAATAAATAGGGGAGACTTGCTGCATTCATTTTTACTTATTATGCCATAATGAACTTTTTTTATTTTGCAAATGAGTTCTGATGACTATGCTGGTTCTTTCTCCTTTTTACAGTTATGAACTGGTGGTCTCGTACAGTAGCACCAGTTCTGTCATGTGTGCCTGGCTACATTTGTTCATAAATGAAGGACAATACAGGGTGAAGGATGGTACCATTAGTGTAAGAGACTGAAACAGAGAACTGACAACTTCTGATTTGGGAGGAGAGTCAAAATGTACAGGTTGAGTTTTGATGATATTAAATAACAGTCTGTTTTGAGTAAGTCAGTTTCGCACTGCCTGTAAATCAGTGTTGAGTACACTATTAATATCACTAATACCATTTGAGCTTGCTATAAACGTCAAATCATCTGACCAAATGAATGAATGGCAGGGAATGGGGAAAGCACCTATAAAGGTTGTTGATGTGCAAGAAGAAGAATGGTCCTAAGCTACAATTTTGTGGCACTCCAAAGGTAGTAAGAGCTGGCACAGAGAAGGAATCCTTTAGTTTGACCATCTGATGCCTATTGTTCAGACAATTTCTGAACCAGGAGAGGGCCACTGTCAACATACCAAGATTGGCAAGTTTACTATTAAGTAAAGAATGATCGACTAGACAGAACGTGTTGGTTACGTCTATAAAGACTGCATCACTGAGGTTACCTCTATCCATGGCTGTAACAATCTTGTTGGTGAGTGTGAGGAGGGTGGTCATGGTACCATGTCCACTCCAAAAGCCATATTTTGGGGCAAAACAACTATATAAAGAAACAAATACAGTTTTTTTTTAATTAACATTTTATTGGTTTTACACAGTACAATTTCAAAAATTCATGTCCATTAGAAGGGAAAATAAATACAGTAGTCAGAAATCATGAGAACAAAAGAAAGCGAAGGTTTCAAGCAATAATGCACTCTACAGCAAAGCTGGTGTACTAAACTAAACTGAATTGATCAAACAAAAGGGACTGTGACACAAAGGTAAACATGGAGAAACAAAACTATATGCAACTGCATACAAGAGCCTATAAGATTACATATTTTCAGGATGACAACTCTGAGAAGGGACAGGACCAAGTTTCAAGGAACTTATCAGACTGGTTAAGCAAAAGCTAGGAGATTCTCTGTGCTAGGGCTGACATATTATTAAACCATTTGGATAACGAAGGCATGGATTGTACTTTCCAATTAGAAAGTAAGAGTCTCTTAGGGGCCAAGGATGCAGATAAAATCCAGTTAATCTTTTTTTTAGGGTAGGAAGTTAGTTTTGAGGGGAGCCCCACTTATACAGTGTTTTATTAACTCTAACAGTGGGGTCACTACCCAAAATGTCATATATGCGTCTGTCCCCTAACAACCAGTTGGTGTCTTTTAAGTAATCACATTTATCATTGATAACCACAGTACCAC
This sequence comes from Neoceratodus forsteri, assembly GCA_016271365.2. Lineage (NCBI taxonomy): Eukaryota > Metazoa > Chordata > Ceratodontiformes > Ceratodontidae > Neoceratodus > Neoceratodus forsteri. Next base: position 224,893,251 of record CM028138.1, on the reverse strand, counting down.
CTTTGTTTGCTTTCCTAATAACCACATTTTTACTTTTGTTTAATTCAGGCAAAGCATTCATTTTTCTTGATTGTGTTTACCCAACTCCCAGTCTCCTTCCAACAGACTTTCCACCTCTCTCTTAACCTGTCTTTGGTAGGTCAGAATTGCAGTATCTAAGGTTCCTGGACTAAACATAGACTTTGGTTTAAAATTAGATCTTAAAATCTTACCATTATCTGTGGTCTGGTTCTGAATACCCCCACTTTTCTGATCGACAGAAGCAGTAACTTCATCATCAAAGACATTCAAATTAATGTAAACCCCTTGCAAATGGAGGTTCCATGAAATGTCTGCTTGGGCTTACCTTAGCCCATTAGTTCTGTCCTTCTCCTGCTGTCTCTCGGGCTTCTCCCGACTTGGCCCCTAATTTTTCTGGCTTCCCAGGTGCTGCTTTGCCCTCATGAGTGCCCCAGCCTACAGCCTGAATGAAAATATAGCCCCTCGGAGCTGAAAACACTGACCGCGTGCTCCCGCTGCAAAGGTGCTGCCTCCAGGACAGCGGGAGTCATGTTGGCACATTAAGTGCCTTTGATGTGGAGCCACTTGTTTTGCGGCCACCTTGAGGACTGTGCCGTGGGTCCCGGGATCCCTTCCACCTATTTGGGACCCGGTGATCATGGACAGCCTGTTGGGGGACCGCTCAGATGGGAATTAAAGGAGTTCTGAATGGGGCTCATTTGACTATGCCTGTGCAGGGCCATGATCATTTGAATAATGCATAACAGTGTGTCTGGCTGCCTCCAGGGTAGCTATGTTCAGCTCCAGCCGAAAAGTAAAGAATTAAAATGTTTTAAATAATGAAACTGTTGCTGCTTGTTGGGAATATACTGTGCATGTGGGGAAAAAGTGTTTAAAGTTAAAATGACTGTTTCCCTGGCAATTCCAGTATCTGGGATTCTGTCTGTCAGCCAGTCAGCTGCTGCAAGCTTGCATAAGTGCAGTAGCAACAGAAAAAGTAAAGGAGCCACATTCTTTATCTGTGCAGTGACTGCAAGTGCAGCCTTTAAGCTACAGAACTGTGGGGCATGTGAGGCAAATAATTACTTCTTTCTGGCTGCACCAGGACATTATTCAGGACTGTATCTAATCTGCTATAAGGGACAGTGGGCTAAGCAGCCATTGCCAGCAATACAGCCAATTGGAATTGCAGCAATAGAAAGCCAGGACTTGTGGGACATTCACTGCATCTTATGGGTAAGCACCCAAGTGCTTATGGAGGCTTACAGGGATATTATTTTAGGCTCAATTTCTACAACCCAATTGTGCCTTGAGTGTTCTGATTGACAGGTCTCTTAGCATCTTGGAGACATGTCATCTCATCCCTGCTGCCAATCAGGAGTCGAGCTAGGAGCTCTATAAAGACACAATGTTGCCAGTTTGTCTGGAGATTCAGAGAGAGATTTTGAGAGCTGCAGAGCTGAGAGAAAGAGCAGCAGATCAGGCTCCAGCCTGCTGGGAGCCCCCCATGGGGGAGGGACTCAGGCTTCAGCCAAGCCAATTCAAGCCCTTTCAGTCTTCAGGTGGCATTTGTTATTTTCTTCAGTTAACAGTTAACTAGTTACAGTAATTGTGCTCTATGCAAAAGCTAGTCTGGAGGTTGCCAGTACTGTCCTCCAGAGGCTAGCCTTCCCACCCACGTCAAGGAAAGATGTGAACCAAAGATCAGATGTCCAGCAGCGGTGAGAGTGCTGACCAGACCAGATGACATCATGCAATGGTGAGAGCACTGACCGAGTACCTCAGCAGTGAGACAGCTGAAGAAGTCTTCAGGGTGCCTTCAATTGCAAATGAGACCCATGGAAGACCTGAGTGAGTACCCTGGTACCCCCCCCTCGGTGCGAGGGAGAAGCTAAGCAAGCAATCTTGGGAGTCCCAAGCCCCATTGAGAAATGTGTGCTGTTAAGTGTGAAGTGTTGAAGTTACCAGTCTGGGCTACTAACCCCATATAGGACTGCCTAGTTCAAGTAATGGATACATTTTGTCTGTGGCCCAAATGGCTAAGTAGCTGGTGCAGCAAGATGCTAGACATAGTGAATCATGTAAATATGTTGCAAGTTGTGAAGCTGTGGGTTCAAGACCTGCCATCGTGAAGTTGACTGCCAAGACGTGTTTGCCACTTCATGGGACAGGAGGCCCTAGAGCATACAATGTCTAGATGTGCTGGATAAGACTCTGTGAATAATGTTCTTGGTATATAGAATGTACTGACTGTGACTAAAGTATGGGATGCTTGATGAAAGTGTCATTGCCAACTTACTCTGGATGGATGCCTTTTGGAATATAAAGTACTGGATGTGACCATGTTTAAATTGCATATAGAATACTTGACAAAAGTATCACCCTAATTGCTTTGGATGGGACTTTCAAATGTTATGCTGAATGTACTGGATGTAAGATCCACATAGTTTATTCTGGAATGTTCGGAAGTCTGCGAGTGCAGGGCAATCCCTAATTTGTCTGCAAGTGCAGGGCAATCCCTGCTTTGCCTGCTAAAGTGCAGGGCAGTCCCTGTTGTGGATGTAAATAGTAATTTGCTGCTTTACAAAAATCCGTCTCCAAATTGCCCCCACCCTCAAATTAATAGCCGGCCACCTCGACCAGCTGCAACTCTTCTAGGCCTGCAACATCTTGGACTGTGGTATCTGTTTAACCAGTATGGTATGAGATTGCGGGGGTTCTGCTGTATCTGAGACTGGTACCAGTGTGGGTATTATTAATAATTATGTTTAACATCTGATTTATCAGCAGCTAGATAGCCAGGGCTCTGGATGTCTTAAGTCGAATGGTAAAATGTGATTTATGTCTGCCTTTAATCTGTAGCCACCCAGTTGGAGGGTTCACCAGCAAAATCCAAATGATCTCTCTACATGTGTAAATACAGTAAGATAACCTCTACTCCTCCTGTTTCCCTTACCTATATCCCCCTGAAATAAATATCTTGTTTGTTGTTTGAAATCCTGTGTGAGCATATTATTGGAGAGAGTCTTTAATTCAAAATGTGGAAATGTGGGGAGCTGTGTATTGGGGCATGTCTGGGGAAGATAACTGGTCATTGTGGGTGGTGTAGCAGCTCAGGGGGATACTCCCAGCCCCATCTCACCCACATAAAGCACCCTGAGTGGAGGCACTGCGCAAAAGTATTCAGAAATGGTTATCAGATGGCAAACCCAAACCCCTTAGCCTATGTCCAGGGTAGTAGGCAGGGGTGTAACACTGGGGGTGGTGCTGCCCAGGGGTTGCATTAACATTTGGTGAGGGGGGCGTGGCCTAGCTGAGGAGCTGAATGGAGGTGTTTTAGGAGAGCTCCATCCTAATCCACAACAAATCTGCTGCATCCTTGATTAGAAGCTGCCACAAATTGCTTATTCTACCTTGTTAGGACACTCCAATGTCGTACCAGGCAAGATCTACAAAGAAACAGGCAAAACTTAAGTTTTCTCAGGGACCCAAACAATCTGTCTCCACGAGGCCTAAGATTTCACCTAGTAAGTCGTCAGCCCGGGACTCGGCTGAGTCTCAGGACCCAGGAATCGACTCAGATGACTCTACAATGGAGGCAAGCCACCAATCTCTGGAAAGGCTAATTCGGGACCTAAAATATGATCTGGGCACCAGAATGCAGTCAGGTTTTGATAACCTGACTGCACAAATACAACACCTGCAACAATTAGTAAATACCACCACTGAAACAGTGGATGCCCATGAAACCCGCAGCATGGAGACAGAATCACATATTAGTTCTCAGGAAGATGCCACGGGGCAACTAACCACTAACCTGCAACAAGCCCTCAAGGACACAGAAACACTAAAGCAGGTGATTGATGATCATGAGAACAGAGAAAGGTGCTGCAATACTAGGCTAGTGGGCCTTCCTGAAGGTTTAGAAGGTAAAGACTGTCCGGCATTCATCAAGGCCTGGCTACAGAAACATCTCCAGCTAGCCCCAGATACTACCCCAGAAATTCAGAGGGCACACCAATCGCCAGGCCAGCGACCCACACCAGAACAGAGATCTAGACACCTCTTGGTTAAATTTTTGCGATTTCAGGATCACCAGGTTATTCTGACTGCAGCCCATAAGACTGGCCCATTTACAATCCAGGGCTCCAGGGTCAGTATTCTGGATTTCTCACGACAACTTCAGTTAAAATGACATTCTTTTACAGAGGCCAAAAAATGCTTACATGAACTGAACTGTCCTTTCATAATGGCTTACCCAGCGCGCCTTAATAGTATGCCAGCAGAGAAGCAGACAGTGAACATTCACGGACCCAGAAGCGGCCTCAGAATATGTGAGAGGTCTGTGAAAGGAGGGAGGTGAGAACCAGGCTGAGAATGGTGGAGATTTAACAGTCGAACTGCAAGTTATATGGATTTAATTTATATGCAGTATCTTGCCCACTGAAGGAGGGGGTTTTAGGTGAGGGTACGCAGTGGCACATAACTCCGGGGCCAGTGGCCTATAAGGGTGTGCTTGAGCAGGACCCTAAGTTCCCCCACCCCTGAATACGGGCAAGCGGGACTTTACCAGAGACTGAACAGATATATACTAATTTGGCCTCTGTTGGGCCTAAAGTTCTTATTCTTATTGTTACTGTTGTTAATATGGGCCATAATTTAGATCAGGTCTTTACCCAGATGGGGTATGTTTTGGGGGTCTTACATGCTGTGCCATTGGGAGAGATGAACCTGGAGTCCTGAGAAGATCTTCTAAGGGTAGTGGGGGGGGGGGTGCTGCTCCTAGCACTCAATGAGGCTATCACAGCTGCAGAGATTTGAATGCAGCAACAAAGTACTATATAGTATAATTTCATCAATGGGGATGGCCCGGGGGGGGGGCTGACTCCGTGACCACTATAAGGAGACCATTTGAGCTCAGATAATGCAATCCGGTTTTACTTGAGAGCATTGGAAGGTGGCACAAAGGAGAAAAAGACATGAGGGGCAATCAGGCAGCAAAACTGCAGCATGGGGAGGGAAGGGGGAAAGAGAGTACTGGCAAGGAATAGTATACACTAGAAGAAAGCCATAGCCTCAAAGTTATTTAACACTGACATTTAGAAGCTCAGTCAGGGACACACTGATAGGTTTAGGCTGCGCAATTCTGTTAAAACTGTAAACTTTATTCCTTATTTGGAGGAGGGCCAGGAGCCACGCCAGTCTGGGCGTGGGAGACGGCCCATCCTCTGACATAGCCCTGATATGAGCAATGTAAAGGTAATAGGCAACACGGAGAGGCAGAAACATTTAGCACACAGTGCCAGCTTTTGGTGGGTGTGGATCACCACACACAGCTTCTTCCCCTCGAGTAACTGTCGTAAGATACAGTGAGGGATGCACGTTATAAATCAGTAGGAACGTCATTCTCTTTCTTTTTGTTGGATTGGGCAGCTCACTCCGTGAGGAGTAGAGGAGGTTAGAGTTTCTTTTGACAGGTACAAGGGGGGAATAATTCAAAGTAAGGTACACAGGGTTGTTAAGAATGGGAGAGATTGTTAAAGGAGTAGTAAAATGAGGAAGGGGAAACCTCTCATATGGGATACTTAGTTTACAAGAAGGGGGATAATGGAACACGTTTGGGGGGTTCATGGTTCTACAAAAGTTGTGATGTTATGGGATAGGGTAAAAGGGGCAGGGAAGATTTATGTCTTTGCTATGCTTAAAATTAAAAAGTTTAGGATGGTTTAAACTAGACCTCGAATTGCTCCATTTGTTTTTGATAATATATAAAGTTACAGATCGAATTGATAGCTTCTTTTCTGATGTAAATGGCCGAGTTAGCAGTTCTGTCTTGGAATGTCAATGGATTGAAAACAGTGGTTAAAAGGAAATGGGTATGGTCATATATTAAAAAATAAAAGGGGATGTGGTCTTGTTACAGGAGATCCACCCCACAAAGGAGGAGGAGGACGATATGTGTATCTATATATCTATGATAAGCTAGCCCAAACTTGGGAAGGGATCTTGCTAGTGACATCTTTCACGTCTAAAGCTAGAGGTGTAACCATTTGGATCTGACCCAGTTTACCACGCAGAGTGAAGGGATTTAAGGCAGACCCTCAGGGTAGGTATATAATAGCGGAGGTAGTTCTAGGGGGAAAGGAATATATATTTGCTTCAATATATGGCCCTAATTTCGACTCCCCAGATTTCTTCACCCACCTGGGGGTAACACTGGTTCCTTATCAGGATAATTTAATAGTGGGAGGAGATTTTAATACATATCTGGACCCCAAGTTGGACCATTCAGGTTTAAAAAGTAAACTGTACCCCAAAAGTGTGACAGCCCTGCAAGATCTAGTCTCTAGGAAAGCATTAGTGGAGGCATGGAGGCATACCCATCCAGGGGATAGAGAATACTCATTTTATTCACACTCCCACCAAGTGTATACAAGGTTAGATTATATATTACTTTCCCCACAACTGATTACGGCCCCCTTTCATACCGCTTATGGTCCCATTCTAGTGTCAGATCATGCTCCATTACAACTTAGATTAGTGGTACCGCAACAGCCGAGTGGGGGAGCACAATGGAGACTGGACCCTGCCCTACTCCTAGATGGTAAATATATTCAGAACATAATGGGGAAAATTACAGAATTTATTGTAAACAATAAAGATAAAGGTACCCACATAAACTCTGTTTGGGATGCCCCCAAAGCTTATATTCAAGGGGAGACTATCTCATATGTAGCTTTTACAAGAAAACAGTCCCTCAAAACAGAGGAACAGCTATTACATGAGATTCAGGAGTTAGAGAAAAGAGCCATGACTAACCAACATCCTCACCTCATACAAGAAATAAAACAAATAAAGGGTAAATTGAATCAAATAATTAATGGGAGGCTAGAGAGGGATCTGGGCATTAGTAGGTCATACACCCACTTTGAGGGGGACGAATCTGGCAAGTGGCTTGCCAGCATGATTAAACAAAAAAAGGCAGAAAGGGCGATATTGTCAATGTCTCACCCAGATGGAACCCCTACATATGACCAGAAGGAAATAAATGAAATCTTTAAATCTTTCTACTCTGTATTATATACTACTCAGGTCCCGATGGGAGCAAAGTTGGAGGATTTCTTACAGGGGGTATCTTTGCCACACTTGGATGAGACTCTTAGAAGTGACCTAAACTCCCCCTTCACTATAGAGGAAGTTAAATTTGCGGTTGGTCAAATTAACAAAGGGAAGGCACCAGGCCCCAGTGGCATCCCTGCTGAATTTTACAGAGCCACATGGGATGCAATTAGCCCCCTCATGGGTGAGATAATAAAGAACACCTTACATCATGGTGATCTACCACAATCTCAGAGGATGGCCACAATAATAGCACTCCCCAAGCCTGGTAAGGATCCCTCCAAATGTGGATCCTATTGCCCCATATCACTTCTTAATGCTGATTATAAAATATTGGCTAAGATTTTATTGAACAGATTTGGAGGGAATGTTACTGGGGTTGATACATAATGACCAGAGGTTTTTGTTAAAGGTCACCAAGCCAAGCACAACCTTCGCAGGTCTATTAATATTATACATAGATGGAAGAAGAGGGGGGAACCACATAGAGGCCTCCTAGCCTTGGAAGCTGAGAAAGCGCTCGACCAGGTCGACTGGCCCTTTACGTTTGCAGTGTTACAAAAGTTCGGCCTGGGGAGAATATCCTGAAATAGACAGGTGCCCTCTATGCTTCACCAAAAGCCCAAATATTAACAAATAACACAATATCAAACCCCTTTGCTTTGTCCAGAGGGACAAGACAGAGATGTGCCCTGTCCCCCCTACTATAGGTACTCACAATGGAAGCACTGGCTTCTGCAATACGGGGACATGAGGAAATAGGGGGCTGTAGGATAGGAAAGGTAAATCACGTAATCTCCCTATTTGCAGATGACATTTTATTATTCTTGGGAAACCCCAGCAAGGCCCTTTCGGCACTAAGTAAAGTATTTGAGCTATATGGTCCTCTTTTGGGACACAAAATCAACTGGGACAAAAGTGAATGGATGCCGTTGGGAGATAGGAGGACCCCGATAGAAATTGCTGGGACTATAATAAATCCTACCAAACAGATTAAATACCTGGGAGTACTGTTACCAAGCAGATTATCCCAAATTACAACAATCAACTACGCCCCATTAGTCCAAAAAATTAAAAAAGACTGCATTATCTGGAGAAGTCTTCCCCTTACCCTATTGGGACAACTTAACCTGGTTAAAATGTATATATTTCCCAAAGCCCTATACCTTTTTTCAGTCGATCCCAATACCTCTCCCATGGAAATATATTAGGGCGTTGGAAGAAGTCTGCACCCAACTCCTATGGCAGGGGAAAAAGCAAAGAGTTAAGAAAGGTTTTGTGGTTACCTGAAAAAAAGGGGGCTTAAACCTGCCAAACTTTTGCTTTTATTATCTGTCGGCCCAACTGGCCCATATTCAAGATATGTTGAGGGCAGAAAATGACACACCATCTTGGGAAAAGCTGGAAGAGGGAAGGGAATCCCATATTTACTATTCCCTTTTGGTCAATAGCCTAAAATGGGGAACATCTCCAGGGATCACCAATCCATGCTACAGAGCCCCATTCTGGTTTAACTCTCTCCCTGCCCCATCACCAATGCTACCACTATCTCCAAATTCAAAACCACCCTTCGAAGCCAACTTCTCAACACTCGTAGCTGCTCCTGTCTCTGAATGAGGCCTGACCTCGACCTCTCCACCTGTGACAACGCCAGCTGGGCGGCTGTCCACCTAGCCCACCCCTTCCCAGCACACCATATCTAAGTATAACCTGGCCAGTGCCTGCTGTCTTATGGTTATACCAATAGATTGCTCAACATATGAAACCAACTTGTGTAAGAACTATTTAAAATACCTGTACCCTGTAACTCAAATGCATTTTTGTTTGACCACAGTGTGACGTGGCGCCTCTGATGAACGCCTATTTGAGAAAACCTGTACTGTGTAATCTAAAATGCTATGTATGTCCTCAATGTGATGAGGTACCTTTGGAAACGAGCCCCTGGCTCAAAAGTTGTAAACTGATTCTCACAAATAAATAAATAAAATGCACTAAAGTTACTTGGGGGGCTTGGATGCAGGCTTACTCAATTTTGGGACATAAACCGGGCTTGTCACCGGATGTGACTTTAGTGAAGTATCTGCAGGAGAAGGAGAACCTATCACTCAGTGATAGAAGAGGACTAGAAAGGTGGGACAGACAGGAACTCTTTCAACTTAACCAACTCCACAAAGATGGGAAGGCGAGGCATTTTCAAGTACTAATGAGTACATATCACTTACACCCCCTCCCATTACTTCCTGTACCTTAGAATACGCAGCAGAATTCAGAGATCCCACACAGATACTGAGGGACTACAGGATCACCAAATGGGACAATCTTCCTTCCTGGCACAACACTCTCCATTGGAAAAGTTATTCACAAAATTCTCTAATATGAAGGGATTCAGACCCCTTAACAGATGTTATAAGTTGCTGTTGGGTGGCTTGCCAGATCCTCTGGAAAGAGTTGAAAGGGCCTGACAGGAAGACTTGCACCCTGGGGGTCTCTCAGGAGGGGGGACTGGAAATTGCTTTTGGGAAACATTTTAAATTGCTCAGTCAACAATAGGCTTAGAACCATACAATATAACTTCTTGCAATGCACATACCATACTCCTAAATTGGCACATATAAGTGATCCTAACTCCTCCCCATACTGCCCTAAATGCGCAGTCCAAGTAGAGGACTTTAATCACATAATATGGAAATGCCCTAATGTCCTCTTATTTTGGATGGGAATAATTGAAATTCTATCCAAAACATTAAATGTTAACACAAGACTGGACCCGGCGAAAATCTTATTGGGATTACCTACTATGAGTAACGGTAGATCGGGAGGAGGACAAAGGTTATAGAGGATAGAAGTGGTAGTGGGCATGAGGGAACTAGCACTATATTAGAGACTAGCACAGGTCAATACAGTGGCCTCGTGGGCTTCTTCCCTAATACAAGTAATGAAACTGGAGAAGACACAATACAAAGTTAGAGGACAATTGGGTAAATATGAGGAGATTTGGTCTCTGCTAGATGATTCCATTCAGAGAGACTGGTTTCCATACTTCTGAGAAAACTGCTGGGTCGGTTGACACGCCAAGATGCTATCAAATCAAGTCACATTGTTTTTAAGCAAAATATGGTTAAGACTTAGAGTCTTTTCTTGATTAAGTATAAATTTTATTAAAAGTATCTGTACAAAGAAATCAATATAACTGTAACTCCCAAGTGTGGAAGTCGAGGTATGTAAGAACCTGTCCTAATGTAAATAAAGCATACAAAAAATAAATTTACATTTGGTTCTACATTACAGTCTTATTTAACCCAGGAATAGCAGTCATGGGTGTCTCATGTCCATTACTCATAGTTGCTGTCTCATCTGATTTTATGTAGTGTCTAAATCCTGCATTTTCATTTACATTCTCATCCACGGCAAAAAAACATTTGATCTTCAAAATCATAGAACATACAAAGATATAATTTTATGGCAAAAAAAGACTGCTTAGCCAACCTAGTCTGTCCAGATGTTCGTAGGTTCATAGCTGAATACAAGTCCTATAGACAGAATGGCCTTTTAATGTTTGCTTGCACGCATGTGCAAGAAACATAGTGCCACCATATGAGAATTTGTAGGTGTGCCTCCCTACTTCCAATGCCCTGCTGCCTTTGAAGGCACTGGCCCACCACGCCAATGAATGCAAGAGCTGTCTATGACAGCATTTGCAAATACAGCGGCATACAGTTCGAAGACAGACACTGCGGCATGTAGACAATTTGCATACTGACGTCAGCAGTATGCAAAGTGCCTACACGTTGGCACTGCAGTGCATCAGCTGCCATAGACAGCTCCCCCAAACAAGTAGCACGCTGGAGCCCACCCCAGTGTGCTCACTGCACCCCCACACACAGTATGGCCAAAGGGGGTGCCCAATCCCCCATTGGATCCACTGGCCCCCCAAACAGCCTTACAGGTGCCATGCTGGGAGCACACCCCAGCGTGGCAAACATCTGTCTGCTGCAGCCCTCCCCAACACACTTCCAGGTGCCATGCTGGGAGCCCACCTCGGCATATCAAACCTCTCTATGGCTGACGGGGGTGCCCAATCCCCCGTCAGCTTTGCTGCCCCCCCCAAAAAAAACTTCCAGCTGCCACCATGCTGGAGCCCACCCAGCGTGGAAACATCCTGAGTCATCTTCCTAAAATAAAAAAAAAAAAAACTAGGAAGAAAAAGTTTCCCTCGACGTATTGCGCCCCATCCCCACGGCGCCCACCCTCTGCTTGCATGCACCCCACTCCATGCTTACCTCCAGTCTGGTGCGACGATCTTAGGTGGACTGGGAACATGTCTGCACTCTTCAAAGCCGACCGTGAACTGAGGAAATGCCGGTAAGCTGTATAATGGGATAAATAGGGTTTTTTAAACTTTGCTGCATATCTCAGGCAGTGAGAGGCCTCGAGGTGTGCCTTGGACTCGTCAGCCCCAAAGTTCACTCCATTCTCCTATACTGCACCCATCTCACTGTATTTCCTGATGGAATGGGGTGAACATAAGGGCCAAAGACCCCAAGGCACACCGTAACCCTTGTCGGTGTCTGCAGGGTAGGGTGTGGTGAAATGGCATGGCCGTTATGCCTGACAACCCAAAGACACACCCCACCAATGCCAATACCAGCAAGCAAACATTCGGCATTGACAAATACTTGAACTCGCCACCATTATTTTCTGTTGGTGGAACATATATTTTTTCACCCATATACTTATTTAGTCTGTATTTGAACTGATCAGTGTTTTTACTTTCTACTATATGATTAGGTAGTGAATTCCAGCTACTTATTATCCTTTGTGTAAAGAAGTCAGATCATGTTTTGGTTGCATTAATTTCCCCTTTCAATCTATGCCTATGAGATCTTGTTTTTTTTTTTGTTAGGTTCTTGGCATTTTTGTAGTCTTATGCTTTCTATTAGATCGGGATTTTGAAGGGCTTTAAACATAAGACATAAATCACCCCTTAACTGTCTGTATTCGGTGGAATATAGTCCAAGCACGCAATAACACACAATGAGGTGTGAGTTACCTGCTGATAAGAGCACGCCCAGGGGTGTACTAAGGCACAAGGCGTTTGTGCCGAGTGCCTTATGTCCCAGGTGTGCTTTTAGCAGCACGTAACCCACACCTCGGAGTGTATTATTGCACTTATAAAATGGGCTGTCAGTATAAGTACCTCAGTAGAAAAAAAAATATGTATACATTTAGAAAACTATGGTTAAAAACTGTTAAATTTGTAAGACATAGAAAATAGTCCCTCAGTACTTCATAGGCTATGTATGATGTAATGTGTATCTGTGTGCCTCCCCCCTTGTGTTTTGCAAGACAGAAACACTTATTTTTGTTTTTTATTTATTTTCTTTTTGTTTGAGTTTTTTGTTTGTTATTTCAGGGTTTACTGCATTTGAATGTTACACAGTGTGTCTCTGTTAGCGGCCATAGAAAGCAATTTTTGTAATGGTATCTGCATGTGTTGTAGTAGGTTTGTTACTGTTGTAAGGGAGCTAGAATTAGTTTTTTTTCCATCTCTGTACGTGCATTTTCTTTATTTTACTTTTCTTCACAGTTCCTGTGTGATTTACGTAGTGGCAGGTGGCACAAGTAAAAGCGAGTGTGTCCTGTACGGGCCGCCATTGAGAAAAGCAGTTTAGTGTGCTGGCGTCAATGGAAATGGATGTTTTCGACTGTTGAAGGGAGGAATGGTAAAGTCTGAGTTGTTTTTCTGGAAGTTTATATTTGGTGGCTTCATTCTGTGGATCGGGAAGGGAGGATGGAATTTGAGGAGGTGTTCCGGGTCGGGTATTTGAAACCTGCAGCTCGCTGGATTTCTTGCCATCAGGATGTTGTTCAGCGCAGGTCAGGATACAAATGACTACAATACATAAAAAAACACATGTGTATTTATTCTGGGAAAACTTGACGTAGTCTATGTATCGGGGGGAGCAGAGTGTTCAGTACGTGCTATGGGCTGTCTGTGTATGTCGAGGTCAGGGGGCAGAGCAAGAGTGTTGAGCAGCTCATCTAGTGCACAGTGGTTGACGTCTGGTTAGCATGGCACAGAGCTGCAGGTAATTTTTTTGAGACAGGATGGTGTTGGGGACAGTGATATTTTTGTGTGGTGTGGTCAGCTTGGCAGAATTAGTGATAAGGATACAGCTAAAGCTAGGTTTTAACCAATCAGCATTCTGGATTTTTTAAGCCCATTTTATAAGATGTATTAATCTATCCTCATAGATATGTTGTTTTATATCCTTGATTTTTTGTTGTTATTTTCCTTTGCGCACCTTCCTTTATTTTTTACTTTTAACTGTGTTTGCTGCTACCATTCTGCCTCCACAGACCCAGTCTGGTCTCTGTTGACCCTTTCTGTCAACCCTCCCACCTCCCTGCATCCTATCAAATATACCCCATGTCTATCTCATGCATTTTTGAAGTGTCCACGCCACTGTTCTAGCCTCCACCGCTTCTGCTGGCAATCTATTACAGGCATCCACTGTCCTTACAGTGAAGAAATATTTCCTCACATCACTCTCGAATTCTCGCACTCCAGCTTGCATGTCCCCTGGTTCTGGTGCTTGTTTTCATTTGAAAGAGACTCCCCACCTGTACCCTATTCACCCCTTTGAGGTATCTATCTCTCTCTGTCTCTCTCTCTGTCTCTCTCTCTCCCGCCCCCAGGCTATACATGTTGAGATTATGCTATCTCTCTTCATAGAGCTTCTTATGCAAACCATGCACCATTTTAGTTGCCTTCCTCTGAACCATCTCTACATTGTCTATATTCTTTTTGAGGTGGTCTCCAACATTGAACAAAGTACTGTAGGTGTGGCTGCAGTAGTGAGCAATATAATGGCAACACCACCCCCCCCTCGTCCTGCTGGAGATACCCTTCCCTATGCAACTCAGCATTCCACTAGCCCTACGCACTGCCTTGTCACATAACCCTGCCACCTTGAGGTCCTCAGATATGATAATCCCTAGGTCACTTTCCTGGCTAGTGACTGTTAATACTACCCACCCCCACCCCCATCCTGTACTCAGCGCTGGTGTTTCCATGTCCTAGGTGTATTGTTTTGCACTTTTGCCACTGAATCCCAACTGCCATGTTTTATATCATTCTTCAAGTTTTCCAAGATCCCTGTACATTTGTTCCACCCCTTCCTAAGTGTCTACACTACTGCAGATTTTGATATCATCACAAAAAAGCATACCTTCCCTTCCAGCTCTTCAGCAATGTCCCCCATAAAGATACTGAAGAGGACTGCTTCCAGTACCAAGCCCTGTGATACCCTACTAGTCACACTCCCCTATTTAGGATTAGTACCATTAAACACCACCATCTGTCTCCTATCCTTTAACCAGTTTCTAACCCAGTTTACCACTATGGCTCCCACGCCTAGGCTGGTGAACTTCCTAATCAGCCTTCTATGCAGCACCATGTCAAAGCATACCTCTCAACCTTTCATCACCCAAATGTGTGACAAAATGTGTGACAGCTGGACAAAATGTGTGTGACCCATCATCAGACATGACATTGAAAGCTCAGAAAGCTGTGGAAATAAGTGTACTAATATTTATAATGTTTGCTGATATTGTAACATCTTATATTATAAATTTCTGTTTAAAAGTCTCAGTGGTGAATGTGGGATATCGCCTTCTCAATGTGGGACAGAGGGTTTCTGAGAAATAAAATGAGTGATGTGCCTCATAATGTATGACAGTTGAGACATATGTGTCAAAGGCCTTGAGAAGTCTTTATTTTATTTATTTATTATTCAGAAAGTACCTTTGAGCTAAAAGCTTGTTTACAAAGGTTCCACATCCGACACAAGGCTTGAACATTGGTACAGTACAATAAAACAGATTCAGAGTACAAGCAGCAATTGAGATAAAGTTACCTTAAACAGTTAAACAATTAAGGAAGTACAGGTGAAAAATCACAGAGCATGGTGTAAATGACTGAAACACAATAAAGCATCATGTGCAGCCGGGAAAACAGCTTTGTCACATATGTTGCTGTTGTAGGAGTTGCCTGGGAAGGTTGTGTAGGGAATGAAGGTAGAGAGAAAGTTAGAAGAAAGGGGTGGTGTGAGGAGTGAGATAGTAAAGGGTGAGAAGGGAGGGTAGTGTGGGATTGGCACAGCAAAGGGAAAAGGGTGGGGGTATCTAGAATAGAATTAGGAGGACTAGCCTAGCCAGTAGCAAAGGTAGCGGGCTAATAGGGCCCTCAATTGTAGAGTGTGAAGTGTATAGTTGGGAAGAGTACATTTCTATGGTTAAGTAGTCAAGTAGGGTAGTTTTTCACCAGTACTGCCAAGTGAGGAGAGGGTGGCACCAGGGTGGAGCTAGGTTCATGAGTGGCACTCACACGTACTGCCATTTGGTAGGTGCTGCCTCAGCTTATGCTTGAAGGCTGGCGGAGTCATGGCATTAGTTATAGAGGCAGGGAGCTCATTCATCCATAGTGGGGCCCTGTAGGCAAACAATCTTTGTCCTAGCGATGTTCTCCTGAAGGGGACACTGAGAGAGCCGTGGGCATTGCCTCTAGTAAAGTGCAGAGAATGTGCTAGAAGAAGGATCTGGAGGACACACAGAAGGGAGACACCAAGTTGTGCTTTTTTACCTAGTAGGCAGTACTGGAATTTAGTCCTTGCATTCAGGTTAAGCCATTTGACTTGCTCAGAGAGTTTGCAAGTATGCGTGAGCCTGTCTACCCCAGAAGCAGTCTGCATGCTTTACTGAGGGTGGTGGAAACTCTTTTGAGAACCGTGTCTGATGCTGTGCTGTACTCCACTAGCCCCTAATCTATGACTGATAGTATAGAGCTGGTTACTGAGAGTCATAGTGCTGCAGGTTTGAGAGAATTTCTGTGCCTATACAGGACCCCTAGTCTGGCACTGACTAATGTAACCACATGGTCAATGTGTTGTGTGTATGATAGGGTATCATCAAGTAAGCCCCCCAGATATTTGAACACTTGGACTTGTTCTAGTGGTTCCACCCTATTATTTGTGATGGCAAATAGAGATTTCTTTTTCCTTAGTTGGTGGCTGGCGAACATTTTTTTTTTTTTTTTTTTAATAGTTGAGCAGAAGTTTCTGCCCATCCTCTAATTGGGTGAAGGTAGACTGAAGATCCTTAGTGAGTTGTTCTAGTTGAGGCTTGCAGTTTATAATGACTGCATCGTCAGCATATAGGATGATTTTACTGAGATAGACTTTTGATAGTCTATTTAGGAAAAGGCTAAACAGTAGGGGTCCCAGGATGGACTCTTGGGGGACTTCCAGTGAGACCTCCCTTGTTGCTGATATCACCTTCCCAATGTTTACGGATTGCGATCTGCAGGAGAGGTAGTCCTTGAACCATTTAACCAAGGTAAGGGAGAGGCCTAATTGCAATAATTGCTGTAACAGTAGGTGGTGGTTGACTGTCAGAAGCTTTTGTGAGGTCAATAAAAATTGACCCCACAAGCCTGCTTCCTTCCAGGGCCTGGTGGACATAATCAGAGAATTCAACTAGAGTGGTTAAAGTACTATGGTTTTTCCAAAAGCCATGCTGCTGTGGGCATTGAATGTTATACTTCTGCAGGTAGTCTGTGAGCTGGTCTGAGATTATCCTCTCGGGGGAGAGGATGGAGATTGTCCAGTAGTTTGTTGTACTGTACCAATCTCCACTTTTATAAACTGGGGCGACAAGTGCCTGCTTCCAGAGTTTGGGTAATTTGGCCAGGGTAAGGGATTTATTGAAAATGTTTGTGATGGGTGAAAGCATCTCATCCAATGTGAGGGCCACTATTTTCATATCTAATTTGTCACTTCCTAGACTGGTTTTCCCCAGTACCTTCTTTACGTATTTCTTGGCCTCCTTGACCAAGATACACTTAAAGTGAAATGGTGAATGGTTGTTGTCTCTGATGGGGGCTCCCAGTGTTTGATTGGGTGCTGAGAAGTAGTCCAGGGGGAGGACAGAACTCAGGTCTGAGAATGCTGTGTTGAAGGAGTCAGAGTCTAAATAGGCCATAGCCACTGTTCTTCCCTGATAAATTTCCCTGGTCACCCAGTCACAGAACTCTATTTATTTGGCATGACCTCCTCTGCCCCCACCCCACCATGAATCCATGTGTTCTGTGGTCTTGCAGCCTATTGGATTCAAGATACTCTGTCATCCTCTTTCAGTAGTGTTTCCATCAATTCCCTCACCACTTAAGTGAAATTGACTGGCCTATAGTTGCTAGCCTTCTCCCTGCTGCTACTGGTATGTAGAGGGAACTCATGAGCCCTTCTACCATCTTCTGGAACCACTCCTGTTCCTAGAGAATTGTTAAACAAGGCTGTCAGTGGGGCAGCCAGAACCTTGCTAAGTTCTTTTAGTACCCTGGGGTGAATCTCATCTAGTCCCATAGCTTTGTCCACCTTCAGGGCTGCAAGCCCTTTCAAGCAGTCTTTCCTCTGAAAATGAATTTGTGCCTTTCCCCTCACCCCACTCTATCCCAGTTTCTCCCTGGTGGCCTGTTAGCTCCACCCTCCACTGTGAAGACTGAGAAGAAGTACCCGTTTAAGATGTCAGCTTTTAATTGGGCTCCTTCTGCAGTCTTCCCCTTCTGCCCTTCTAATTCTTATTATCCCTATGCTTGTTTTTCTCTTCTCATTTATGTACCTGAAGAAAGTGTTATCCCCGTAGCAGCTCTTTTGGCAATCCTGTCCTCTGCCTACTCCTTTGCTCCCCTCACCACCTTGCATGTTTCCTTCTGTGTTTCTAGGTATACCTCCCTGTCCTCATCCATCAGCAATTCCTTATACCTCTTGAATGTAACCTTTTTTCTTTTACCACCCTTGCCACTTCCTTGGAGAACCATAATGGTCTCTTCTTCCTTCAGTTGTTGCTTACTTTCTTTACATATAAGTTGGTTGCTTTAGTTATGCCCTCCCTTATTCTCCACCCTTTCCTGGTACTCCTTCACCCCCTCAGGCAACTCCTGGGGCAGTTATCCCTTTCTTTAAAATCCACCCCCTTAAGGTTCAGAACCCTCGTTCTCATTCTGGTTTGTCTGTGCTCCTGTCTTTATACTGAACCACACAGTATGGTGATTGCTGCTGCCAAGGGGACTGCCACAGTGATGTCTTCAGTGCTGTTTGTTTGTTTGTAACCACCAGGTCCAGCACTGCTCAGGTCCAGCACTGCCCTACCCTAGTGGGTTCTTTGACTATCTGCCTGAGAAAAATCCCTTGCAGGGAGTCAAGGATAGCCCTGCTCTTTGCCAAAGTCACATTTGGAAGACTCTACATCTGGCAGACTGAAGTCACCAACTAACAGCACCTCCCCCTTACTGGCCACTCTGATGATGACTTCCCATATACCTTGTCTATCTCCTTGCCCTGTGGTGAAGGTCAGTACACGACTCCAGTATGCCTCCAGGTTGACCCATAATAATTACAGCCCTTCATTTTTCTCTTTGTGCCCCTGTGCCTTTGTGGCCTTCATACCCTCCCTTACATATAATATAACCCTTCCTTCTTTCCTCCCTACTCCGTCTCTCCTGAACAGAGTGTAGCCTGGTATGTTCATTAATCAGTTGAGGTGCTCAGTACATTACAATTCCATTACTGCCATTGAATCTTGATTAGGCTTTTCAATAATGACTTACAGGCCTGGAAGTTTGTTAGCAAAGCTTTTTGTTAGTACACATAGCTTTCCAAATCTTATTTCCCCCTGTCTGCTACTCTGCTTCTCCCTCCAATTCCTGCCTGTTTTGTTCCCTGACTTTTCCCTTGACTCACCCCTTCCCTTTATAAATGCAGCATATCTGGTCCCTTTTAATCCTGTGTCCTCCCCAACCTGTGTTTATATTCCCATTTTCTTCTTTCTCACCCCGTCCCTGTCTTTTTGCATATCTGCTCTAGTAGAGTTTCCTCCACTATGGTCTTCCCTCTCTAACAGTTCCATCCCTAACATTTCTCCATCCTCTTTACCAGCTGGGGGGGAAACAGTTGTTGCCCCCTCTAGTTTAAATGCTAATCTATGTAGCATTTAAATCTGCCAACAAGGACTTCAGACCCCTTCCTAGAAAGACGCAGAACATACAGTAACTCCCATAGAAACCCATATCCTCCCAGGTTGATACCCAGTCCCTGATGTATACAAAACCTTCTTCCATGCACCATGCCTTCAACCATACATTAAGTACCCTGGTGTGGTGTTTCTTTTCCTCTCCCTGGATGTACATAGGTAGCAGCATGAAAGGAGTGACCATCTGTGCTACTTGCTTGAAGCCCTTCCCCAGCTCCCTGAAATTTCCCTTAACTACTCCTGCCGTTTTCTTTGCAATATCATTTGTCCCAGTACGGACAATGATATCCATCTCCCTCCCATCTCCCACTGCCCTAGCAATCTGTAGTATCTGCTCTCTGTCCCTCCCAGCTGAAGAACCCCTCAAGCACCTCACCGCCCTGTCTTCACCCTTCGAGCTCACACATTTTTCCCCTTCACAACTGAGTCCCCAACCACCAGCTGTTTCCTCTTTGGCTGGGGAATTCTCCTTCCCTCCTTGGGTTCTACACTTCTTAGAACCCCCACCTCATTCCTTCCCACAGTGATTTGTACTTCCGCTTGGTTGCACTTTCTGCCGGTAAGGTGAAGGTGTTATTCAATGGTATAGGTGGAGGGGTATGACCCCTACCCCCGCTCCCACCCTCCTGGAGCCAACCAGCTTTCATCTGCTCTGCCTCTGTCTAGGCATTATCTGGGGAAGCAGTGGAGGATTTTGTGGCCAGTGGCTGGGGCAGAAGGTCCGCTTTACCCATACCAGTTCGGCTTGGATTCAGTAACCTGTGCTTGGGACCCAGTGAGTTGATACATACAGACAGCACCTCAGTCTCTAGAAGGTTTCCTTAAAGATTACTGTACCACAACCATTACACTACACCACTCCCATGATCCTTACCCTCCTTTGCTTAGTGTCTACGCTAGCTCAATTTACCCTTCTACCTCCTCTTACACCCATGTTTCTACTACCTCAGTCCTGTTCTTTCTGGAAACTATTTTATAACCTTATCCTAAACTGGGTTTCTCTTGCTTCCCCTTTTTTAACCCTTGTACCTGTTCCTATTTAGTTCTGTACACACTAGGCTTCTTAAAACATTTTAAGACCTTTTTCAGAAAATCTAAGTTTACTGTCTACTTATTCATCTTACTGCACTGAAGGGTGTAACATGGTTAACTTAGATAACTCTTGCTGTTCACTGTTACGTAAGTTCTAATCTTTTTGAATTGTACTTCCAACTAAATAAAGTACACTAAATTTGAAAAATAAAAAACATTTTAAGACCTTTAAAACATTATGGTACCATTAGCTAAAAGGCTGCAGCAGAGAACTGCTAGGCCAAAGTCCTGAAGTACTATGTACAGGCCATACGCCTCTCAGAGCTTTCTCCAGGTTGGCTCACAGCAGCCAGGGGGCACAGTCAAGTCCACAAGCCTGCTCCTAGCAGGGCTTGAGTTATTACCACCACAGGTTGAGGCAAAGGTAATGTTACTGGTGTTAAGTTCCGGTGTGCGAGAGTGACTGGCCCCAACTTCCCTTTTGCTGTCAAATAGCTGATCTAGTTCCACCATGTCCATATTTTAATTAGTTGACCCCTCAGTCCCTGACGTCCTTATGTGCCGCTGTTGTTATTAAATCGATTTCATTTGGTACCCCCCATGTTTTTCTTCTAGTAGAAGTGTCTTAAATGTATTTTTGTTAAAATCTTAAACAATTCAACTTC
This sequence comes from Neoceratodus forsteri, assembly GCA_016271365.2. NCBI lineage: Eukaryota > Metazoa > Chordata > Ceratodontiformes > Ceratodontidae > Neoceratodus > Neoceratodus forsteri. The sequence continues at coordinate 224,872,348 of CM028138.1, read as the reverse complement.
CACACTGAAGTTATTTACAGGGGGCAAGAGAAATCTCAGTCCTCTTTTCAGTACACTCTGCTGAGATGCAGTGAAGGTAACAGAAGAAAGTGTTATAACTTCTTTTAACGCAGGGTCTTCTCCCTCAACAACTTGAGTGTAACCAGTTTTTGTGTATTTACCCCCCATCCAGTTTGCTTTTCTTTTTTGATTTACTTTATTTTGTGAGTATTGTCCTCTTTCTCTAAAAAATTACCTGAGATTTCTGGAGTTTCAGGTAAGAGAACTTATAGAAGAGACTCTAGAACTGCTCTTATTATCTCCAAAGAAAACTTTAGTCTGCTTTAAATTTGATTTTGATCTAAAGTTTTCTCTTCCTCTTGATTTTGACTTCTATAATTGTCTTCCACTGCACTGGGATGTAACATTTCTCTCCCAATTAAAATGTGTCCTTATAGGTAGTCCTTTTCAGCGTTTGTTATCTTTTATGTCCTTTTTGTTCTATTATTTCTTCTTCATCTTTTTGTAGTAATTTATTCAATTTCTTTTCATGTTTTACAAACTCAGCAGTATCTTTAAATCACGTTAATTAATTTTTTTATTGTTATTCTATATATTTATTTTGATGGCCATGTAAGTGCACTAGTGCCAAAGAGCCTTTTTTCAGGCATGATCTGGGTAGTTTATTTATTTAGTTTTTGTTGACAGAGGAGGGCTCAGCAATTGTGACTGTTTTCAGCCTTGTCCGAGGGCACTGAGACAGCTACAGCTGCAAACTTCACACATTGTACCAAATTCAGCTGTTAGTGGTATTTTTCTTCAATGAGGAAATCTGACCAGGAAACTGGGGCTCCCTACTATATCCCCTGCTCTTGGAAGAGGGCACTGTTGGCCTATCAAGATGGATGTACCTGGTGTGGTGGAGGAGGATGGACAACAGCACCTGTTTAGGAGATTGTTCTCACCCCTGCTCGTGGCTTCACAAGAGGACAGTGTGTTGGATTCAGCACTGATGGTTGAAGCTGAGATGGTGCAAATGGCAAACCCAGAAAGTGATGAAATTAAATTAATAACAGTAGACATGGTGGTAGGACTTACCACTGTAGAAGACATCCAGGTGGCAGAGCAACAGTTGGAATCGCAACTTTCACAGAGGAAGCAACATTTATTACAAATGCTGGCCAAAGACAAAGAACGGTACTCAAAAAGGGAAGCCTATCTGAAGATTCGACTGGCAGACACAGAGCAAGTTAAAAAGCATGCAGTCCTATGAAAATTGGGGCTGGAATGTGACAGAACTGGCCAGTGCTTTGATGTACAGCTGACAGAAAAAGATCAAGACAGTAACACAAGTGGAGAGAGACAGTGAGACAGCATTTGACAGTAGTTTTCAGCACGGAGGACAAGGCAACTCTGGATCTGCTACATCAAAAGCACCTTTTTAACTGCATATTGCCTTTGAGTGGTGAATTGGCTTAAAGTGCATTTTTTCTACATATTCAGGAACAGAACTGAACCTGCACCCTGCAGGAATTCGTCAAGGCTCAAATATAAAGAGGGGTTGAAGAAGTACCCTGACATGGTGTATGTCAGAAGAAAACTCTTAAAAGGCTCAATGCTGTTTTTCTCCTGGCAGCTTTATGCTCCGATACATATCTCCAGAGATGATACATACAATGTGAGTTTCAGAACACCCCAAGGCCTTGAATGCTTCTGAAATAAATATCAGCTATTTAGTTTTCCCCTTTGTGGTCATCCTTCATTGCAATACCCTTCACCAAACTCTTGACAAAAATAATAACTATTCTCTTCATGAATGAAGGTGTTCATATAAATGACATTTTTTTGGGGAGCTCATTCAGAGGTGTGAAGTGTTGAGTATCCTTTCCTCTATTTTAGATACTAAAAATTTGTGGACTGGAGGCTGGAAGTTTAAAATTTAATTATTCCAAACAAATTAGGAGTGGTCCATCTGCCAAACAGGTTTGTCATTGGAAGGGATAGGGGTGTTTGTTTTTACGTGGGGCAACCTAAGGTCTGCCGCATATGAGGGGCAAAACACACCTCAGTAGCACTTGTGATATACTGAAATGTGGTCTCTGTGGTGAGTTTCAGCATATCAGCATGGTGTGCAGGAACATTTTTAGGTGTGACTTATGCAAAGAAAAAGGCCACACAATTATTGACTGTCCCTGGGTGTCCAAGAATCAGTCTAGGGGTTACAATCAGGATACCATTCTTAAAAAAGCCCAGCATAGCATTGACGACCACAAAATCATGAAGATTCACAGTAGGGTCCTTGTAGTGATACAGATATATGCCCCATAGGTGGAACCTACATCAGTAGTTGAAGGCCCCTCCCCCCCTGCAAGGCTTTAAGTGAACCTGTCACTCCCTTGGAAGACAATGTCCCCACAGATTCCTTGACTGACCCTTCAGGTACAGTGCATCCTATGGCTATGGCCTTAGCTGTGCAGCAGCCAGAACCTGACCCTATACCTCCCCCCTGAAGGTATGACAGTGGTCTCCAGAAGAAGGACAAGGGCATCATGTAAACAGGTGCAGTCTGTTCAAGTACCTACTCATAAGAAACTTGATGTGCTGGGCTCACAAAAAGGGTGGGATGACTCTAATGTTGGAGATATGGCTTCAGTTGCTTCCACCACCCTGAGAAGATCTAGGACTTCACATGCAGTGCCTTCCTCTGCAACTAAAGAGGAAGGGACTGTTCCTTCTAAACAACAGAAGAAGAAAAAGGGATGGCAAAGAAAAAAACGAGGAACTTCAGTAATAATATATAGTTACTGATAGGAGTTTACTGCCTTGCCCCCCTTTTTGGAACATACTGTATGGGCACATTTCCCATAGCCTCCCTAAATGTGTGCAGCTTTAAATCCCCCCCCCCCCAAAAGACAGTTGTTTTTTCTGTATCTGTACTATACTAATTGTGACATAATGTTTTTACAGGAAACCAGACTGAGCTCTTTGTTTGATGTCTCACAAAAAAGCATGGGTATGGGGACTATCACTTTGGACATTTGGGGAGGATGCAGCTGATGGGATTGAGATTCTGTTTAGGGGCTGTAGTTTTTCAGTCTCCAGGTTAGTTGATATGCAGCCTGGGAGAGCACTGTTTTTGGATGTAGAGTTTCTTTCAGAAATCTTTAAAATCATTAATATTTATGCTGCTCAGAGTTGGCCCTCTGGTGCAGCAGGGTGCCACTTGTGACACCAATGACCCGGGTTTGGGAATGGACCCAGGAGTCAGAGGTCCTGCCAGGGCCGAGAAGGATTGAGTGCCATCCAGCAAGTCTCCTTCTCTGAGGGGAAGGGGGAGCTCTTGGCACATTAGCAGCCCCTGGTGGAGACTGGGAAGCCGCAAGGTACCGAGGCCACATGTCATGGGATGTGGGACAGACTTCAGTTGTGCCCGTTAATGTAATTGCACCTCCTAGGACAGTCATGCATCCACAAAAATCCAGCTCCGTGGATGATGCTCCTGCCTCTGCCACTACTCCTGTGTGACAAAGATCCACTGGGGGTGGGTCCTGCTCCTGTAGCCCCATCCTGGGGAGGGTAAGCCAGGACTAGCAACCAAATGTCCTGAGGAGGGGTGCCCACTCAGTGGCCCCACCTCGGGGGCAAGCCCGGGCTAGGGGGGTGGCGAGAGGGGGTGAGGGCTGAAGAGCCTCTGCCCAATTGGGCAGAGTTGGTGGGGTAACGGCCAAAAAAACCCAAATAAATAAAAAATATATAACAAAATAAAATTAAAAAAAAAAATATTTATGCTGCACAGGTTAAAAAGGCAAAAGTGGATTTATGGGATCTGATAACTCCATATCTGCACACAGGGAGACATGCAATCCTAGGGGGAGACCTCAGTTCCCAACTAGATAGAAGAAATCACACTTCCTTAGGGGAAAAAAGTGTATGTGATGCCAATGCTTTATTCGGCAAGATTTTGTGATTCATACAGTATTTTATTTATTTATTTATTTCAGTTTCAGATTAACACCTTTGAGCCAGAGGCTCATTAACAAAGGCTCCACGTTAGTAGATGCAGGACAAAAGACAAAATAGTACACACAGGTGAACAAGAAATTAACATAAAAGTGATAACTGCTAATGCATTGGGTACAGTATAACAAGTTTAGCAGTTCAATTCAGTTCAGTAGGGAATACATGTTTTACAATGAAGAGTAATTAACACACACAACACTGCAAAAAGTGTGGTACAATACTTGGGAGAGTGCGGAGCACAATCAAGAATGGGGGGGGGTCCCAGGCTGTCAAGCAGTAGAAAGGTAGAAGCAGCCATATCGGCCTTGCCTGTAGAGAGGCGAGGGTTGAGGGTAGGTGGGGGGGAAGTAGTGAGGAGCACAGAGGGTGAGATTTATAGGAAGTGGAAGGAGGGTGGGGGTGTGCCATAGGGCAGTAATAGGGCTGGGAGGGGGGTAGGAGACAGGGTTAGGGTGAAGGAAGGGGAGAGACGAGGGGGGAGTAGAGGGGGTTAGTGGAGGTGGCAGGGGAGGAGGTGCGTGGAGGGTGGGGTTTGTAAGTTTTAGGGGCAGGGGAAGCATCATTGCTTAGAATGGCAGCGGCAATCATATGTGTTTGCTAAATGGTATGTATGGTATATGGTAGTACTGTGCATAAAACAGGTGGGAATACTTACTATCATAGCAATCTGTCTACAAGAATTGATTGTTTGTACCCCAGTCTTCAGTGGTTATTGATAATACTATGGCTGCGGATGAATTTTCAGATTGCGTGTTGTTAAAAGGGTCTTTTATGTTTGGAGGAGGTAGGAAGGATCATTCTGTGGGAGGCGGAGGTTACATGTTTCCATTTTGAATAACTCAGAGATACAGGAAGCAGTATTTTAGCTTTAAGCAGCTAGTGTTCTGGGTATGGCTATGAATCCAGTGGAAAAGACACAAGTCGCTGTTGTACTCAGACCGATAAGCAGCAAATGCCAGTCAGGTAATGTTGAAAAATAAAGTATTTATTTTCACAAAATCTAAGACCTAACAATGGTCACACAGTTAAGCACTATACCGGCTCCACAACGCTTTGAGTCCAAATGAGTCTTCCTCAGGGGGTGGAGTTACAGTGAGGACTTATTACTTATGACACACAATTAACCAGGTGCATCTAATTACAATCAATAGGTGTTTTCGAAAAAATGGTGCATATAAAATAAAATTCATGTATGTCCTTTTCTAGACACTAGATGGAGCTGCAGTATAATATGTTGCACCCTAAGTTTTATGTTTATACATAAGTATTGTGGCGTTTTGGTTTGATCTGCCACTAAAAGACCCTTACGTTCTTTCTGGTCTGCCAGACCCATCTGTTGCTGCTGGTGAGGACCCCTTGCTGACTGTGTGAACAAACTGACAGATGCATAAAATAAATGGATAAAGGTGTTTATTCTGTACAGCAGATGTTCTCCTCATGAGGACTAGCCCCAAACTGACCGTCTAACTGACAGAAACTAAAGGGGTTTCTAGCCCCTGCTAAGGCAGTAATTAGCATAATATTTGCTACATAGTTCTGAGAGCACTTAAAGGAATGGCAGCTGGCATTAGCCCCATACATAAGTACGTCAGTGTACTCCACAGTATTAAAACTATGCATATAAAATAAAATTCATGTATGTCCCTTTCTAGACACTAGATGGAGCTGCAGTATAATATGCTGCATCCTAAGTTTTAACTTGTACCTTAAACAATTCACAATCTTAATACATTCTAATCTTTTTACTGTTAATACATTTCAGTTCAATTCATTTTTCAGTTTAATTCATTTTTCTTGTTCCTTATCTTAATAATATTTTCACAAATAAGGAAACATAAATGTTTAAAGTTCCAAAAGAAATGCAAATGAATGCAAAGGGATGTGAAACAAAAGGAACAGATGTCCAAACCTTCCAGTCATCCAAGGCATCCAGTCTTTTGTTTCTCATGGCAACTCTCAAGTAATGAGGGGATCTCCATGTGAGAGGACCTCCTTGTAAGTGAGTTCCAAACATAAGAGGGATCCCTGAAGGTTCAGACGAAAGAGTTTTTAGTAAACCTGGAAGGAGGAAAGCAGAAAGAACATATTATAACATTTCTGTTTCAGGACTGATTAATTATCAAGTCAACATTTTATTTTATTTTCAAAAAGGGCTTTAAGCACTGTACACTTCAATACAGCACCATCAGGGAATTGCAGCAATAAGACACTGGTTGGAATCATTGCCCAGTACAGATAGTACACCCAAGGAATTTATTTTGGAAGTTATTGAGTTTATGATTACACATAATTATTTTGAATTTAGGGGACAGTTTTACCAACAGAAGTACGGTACAGCAATGGGTGCAGGGATGGCACCAAGTTACATGATTCTTTTCTTGGGCCACTGGGAGAGGGAAATTGTATTTAATGAAGAAAAAAATCCATTCCTCTCATACATAAAGAAATGTCATTGTTTTATTGATGACATCCTTTGTGTGTGGGAAGGAGACAGAAGAAAGATCCCTTATTTTATACAGTGGCTTAATGAGAACTATTTGGATTTAAGATTCACCTACACTTCCGATGATGTAACTTCTGACTTCCTGGATGTAACTCTAACAGGTAACAAAACAGAGCACAGAGCAGAAACCCAATGCTACAGAAAACCTACAGCCTCTCTTCTTCTGGCTACAAGTACCCCAACCCCCAATACTCAACAATTCATTTCTGTACAGTCAATTACTGTGTTTACGCAGAAATTGTAGCACAAATGAAGTATTTAATGCACAGGCTGATGAACTGATAAAAAGATTCAAGGATAGGGGTTACAGCATGAAAACTCTTACAGAGGCTAGAGAAAAAGTAACTAGAATACCAAGGGAGTCTTTGTTACAAGGGAAGGACATGACCACATCCCAACAACAGCCGTGTACTTTTATTATGGAATATAATCACATTGCAGGCTGCATTGGCAATGTTATATATAAGAACTGGCCAATTTTACAGAGTGATTCAGTAGTAAACATGGCAGTAGGTGAGAAACCACTGGTAACCTTTAACAGAACCAAAAATCTTAGAGATAGGTTAGTCCACAGTAGGATTAAGTAACAGGTAGTCACACAGGACACATGGCCACCTAACAGACCAGCTGGATTTTACAGACGCACTAGATGCAACATATGTAAGTACATTTCCAGCACTAAAACATTTAAACATCCTAGACTAGACAATTTGAGTGTGGGAATACATGAACCGATAAGATGTGACACACAGACAAAACACCAGGAGGAAGGAGCTACTGGTATAACTAAAACTTATCTACTGGGACTAAGAACTAGAACTCTTGTACTGGGACCGTCAATTTAGGGTAAAAAAAAAGTTAGTGTGTTTGTCAGAGGTAGTTGAAGTAAATTGTTTTCTGTGTTATCTGTGTACTTCTCTAGGTGCTTGTCATAGGAGTCCGAAGGGAATTATCTGTGAAATTAACTAAGTGTAGAAAGATTAGCAAAGTAGGGGGAGTGGCTTAGCTGGAAGGAGCCTGGTTAGAACCAGATTTAAGCACTGCCCTAGATAGCTTTTGCCAGAGAACAGACAGAACACCAGGAGGAAGGAGCTACTGGTATAACTAAAACTTCTCTACTGGGACTATATTGCCCTCCTTCCCGCCTGTCCACCCTAAACTAGTTCTACTTTTATAGGCACAGGCTTTAAATGGCAACAGGAACTTCCTGTTTGGGAGCAGGAAATGAGTGATCACAGAGCCACCAAAGACTCACCATCCTAGAAGGGCAAGAGTAGCTCTCCGTCCCCCCCCCCCCAGAGGTCTGACTCTGAGCAAGTAAGGAGACTACTGAGAAATATAGGAACTTCTTGTCTCAGAACAGGAGGATCAGGAGCTACAAGGGCACAGAGGCAGTAGGTAAGTAGGGGAAGAAAAGTCAAAAAAAAAAAAAAAGAAACAAACAGAGGAAAGAGTAAGTATTCCAAACAACAGTTAGGGGGCCAGAAAAAAGACATGATGGGAGTGGTGCAGTGCAGTGGCTATGGAGCAGCAGTCTTCCGGGAGACATTCTAGAGGATGCAGTGTTGTCCCATCGGTAGGCACCTCTCTGGGCTGAGGAAGGAGGTTGCTCATCGCCAGGCTGAGTTGGCCAGGATTTGTGGCACCTCCTCTCCCACCCAGGGACCACCAGGGTCACTGCCGTTGCCTCAGAGGTTGCCAAGAAATAGGAGCGGTTGGACCACAGTGGGCTCAGGGAGGGTGAGGGTGGCAGAACAGAGAAGCATCTCTCCAGCTGTACCTCCACACCCCTGTGTTGTTCTGGAAAAGTGTGGTTCCTCCATGGAGGCACCTCACAATGGAGACCAAGGAGGATGCTGGGAACCTCCACAAAGGAGACACACAGGAGGGTAGCATGGGACCCGCAGGGGAAGGAAACAACTCCCTGGTGGGGACCCATTGTTAGGAAGGTAGAACTGGGGAGGAAGGAGAGGGAGGGAGGGAGGAGGTAGGTGCCTGCCTGGCACCATGGCTTGGAGGAACAGGGAGCAAATGCTCAGGATCACAGGAGCAGCTGCACAGGGGAGGGAGCTGGATGTCATTGTCCACCTAGGGGCAAATGATCTGGCTAAGAAATGGATCAGAGCAGTGCAAGAAGCATTTGTGGAGATGGGGAGGGGCCTTAGACAAATAGCACACATGGTAACCTTCTCGGAGGTGCTGCCTGTCTATGGCATGGATGAGGCTAGGGTGCTCCACACCATGGGATTCAATCAGTGGTTGAAAAACTGGTGCAGAGCTCAGGGATTTTGCTTCATTTAGGGCCTGGGGGTCCACTTGGATGGATGCAGACCTATACTGGCATGATGGTCTGCATCTGTCCAGGAGGGGAACCAGGATCCTAGGTGATAGGTTTAAATACTTCATTGGCAAGCATTTAAACTAGCCAAGGGAGGATGCACTGGAAAGGAGCAGGGAAATCCTAGCCCCCACAAAAAAAAAAATCAGGGTACTAAGTGAGGTAGACACCAACATAGAGATGTCAATAGGGAGAAGCGCTGGGGTAAATGGAGAAAGTGACAAATGCAATAAGGACAGGGATGGGGCAAAAAGGGGTAAGGCCATCAAGAAATTGAGGGTAATGAGTACCAACGCCCATAGTCTGGGCAACAAGCTCCCTGAACAGGTGGCCTGATGGAAGAGGGATGCCTGGATATCATAGCAGTCACAGCAACATGGTACACAGAGAACCATGACTGGGATGTTAACACACCAGGGTACACAACCTACAGGACAGACAGTGAGGGCAGAAGGGGGGTCAGCTTTCTATGTAAGGGAAGGGATAAAAGCAACTGAACAAAAGAGTAAAGAGGGAGGGGAGGGTGCACTGTAAGTCACCTTAGAGACTGGAAATGGCACCACAATCCACACAGGGGTTGTATACAGACCCCATGTCAGGGGGAGGGAATGGACAAGGATATGATAGAAGGCATACTTAGGATGGCAGAGAAAAGGGAGATACCATTGATGGGGAACCTTAACATGCCAGATGTTAACTGGAGCACCCTTGCTGCAACCACATCCAAAAGCAGGGCCATTCTTGATGCCCTTCAGGTGGCCTGCCTCAGACAGCTAGTTTTGGAACCTACTCATGAGGGAGCAATCTTAGACCTGGTACTCTCAAATGGGGACAGTGAGAGGATCTCAGATCTAGAAATGGGTAGCCATTTGGGAACAAGTGACCCCCAAACAGTGTGGTTCATGATAAACTCAGCTACAGAGTCAAGCCATACAAACGTGAGGGTTCTGGACTTCAGGAGGGCTGACTTTGGCAAGATTGGAGAGTGCCTTAGAAAAGGACGAGCAAATAGGCTAGAAGGAGGGATGGAGCAACAATGGGGAAATAGCAAAACTGCCATCACAGAGGCAACAAGCCTTTGTGTGAAGCAAATAAACAAACCAAAATGAAAGAAAATGCCACTATGGTTCTCAAAAGAAGTGGCGGCGAGGGTTAGGGAGAAAAAGATAGCATTTGGGGAGTATAAGTAAACACGGAAGGAGAAGGACAGAGAACTGTACCAGTTAAGGCAGAAGGAAGCAGGGAGGGTAGTCAGAATAGCAAAGGCACAAACTGAGCAAAAGATAGCCAACTCGGTTAAGAAGGGGTATAAAACCTTTTATAGGTATATCAGGGAGAGTAGAAAGACAAAGGGGAGGGATAGTGAGGCTAAATAGAATGGATGGTGGGTGGGCAGAGAGTGACAGTGAAAAAGCAGGGATACTGAATGAATACTTCTGTTCAGTATTCACAAAACAGGAAGTGGTGGAGGTGCCTAATCCAATTAACAGAAGCACTCTGGAGAGGGGCGTCGATCCCAGTCCTTTCACAGAAGAAAGGGTTCTGAAAGAACTCCTAAAACTGAAGGTGGACAAAGCAATGGGGCCAGATGGAATTCATCCCAGAATTCCAAAAGAATTAAGCAGAGAACTAGCGACACCACTGACTACCCTTTATAACAAATCATGGGAGGATGGTGTGGTACCTGAGGACTGGAAGAAGGCTGATGTGATTCCCCTTCACAAGAGTGGGAGCAAGACAGAGGCAAGAAACTACAGACCTGTCAGTTTGACCTCTGTGATAGGGGAAAGTGATGGAATCACTTCTGAAGGAAAGAATTGTTGAGTACCTAGAGGCCAGTGGGGCACAGGACCCAAGGCAGCATGGGTTCACAGCGGGGAAAGTCATGTCAGATTAATCTAATTGATTTATTTGACTGGGTGACCAAAGTAGTAAACCAGGGAGGGGCTGTGGACATGGCCTACCTAGACTTTAGCAAGACATTTGACACAGTCACACACAAAAGATTAGTAGTCAAATTAACCAGCCTTGGAGTGGGACCCAGGGTGATAGCCTGGGTAAAACATTGGCTGAACAACAGGACACAGAAGGTAATTGTAAATGGAGTCCACTCTGAAGAAAGAAGGGTTACTAGTGGGGTACAGCAGGGTTCAGTACTGGGTCCAGTCCTTTTTAAATGCCTTTATAAGTGACATTGCAGAGGGACTAGAAGGAAAAATATGCCTCTTTGCAGATGACACACAGATCTGCAACAGGGCTGATACACAAGGAGGTGTGGAAAGGATGAGAAGGGACTTGGCAAGGTTGGAGGAATGGTCAGAAGTATGGCAGCTTGGATTCAAGTGCAAAGTGATGTACCTGGGAAACAAGAACCCAAGGCAAGAATACACAATGGGGGGGAGGTAGTAACAACAACAAAAATGGAAAGGGACCTGGGGGTAATCATATCAGATGACCTTAAGGTTGGCAAGCAATGTGAGAAGGCGGGAGGGAGGGCTGGGGGGATACTGGGATGTATAGGGAGAGGCATCACCAGCAGAAAACAGGAAGTTGTTATCCCCCCTGAACAGAGAGTTGGTGAGACCCCATCTGGAGTACTGCATCCAGTTCTGGAGACCCCATCTCTGCAAGAACATAGACAGGATGGAGGCAGTTCAGAGGAGGGCAACTAAAATGGTGCAGGGTCTGCAAGAGAAGCCATATGAGGAGAGGCTAAAGGAGCTTAATATGTATACCCTTGAGGAAAGGAGGGAGAGGGGCGACATGATAGAAACTTTTAAGTACCTCAGTGGAATCAACAAAGTCCAAGAGGGTAGCATCTTTCAGAAAAGGAGATGTGCAAGAACAAGAGGACACAATTTAAAGATAGAGGGGGGAATGGCTCAGGGACAATGTGAGGAAGTATTTTTTCACAGAGAGGGTAGTGGATGCATGGAACAGCCTTCCTGAGGAGGTTGTGGGGTCTAAAACTGTGGGAGAATTCAATAATGTATGGGACAGACATAAGGAAATTTTTGTGGGGAGTAGGAAGAAATAGGCTGTTGGTTAAATAGGATCTGCAGCTTATCCTCTAGGCAGGGAAATGAGCAGACTAGGTGGGCCAAGCGGTTCTTATCTGCCATCAAAATCTATGTTTCTATGTTTATCCTATGTGGTCTACGTGCTCTGGTGTGACTGCAACCTGATCTGTGTGAGCAAAATGGTAAGGCCCCTCAAACAAAGGATACAGGAGCATGTCCACTCCATAATCAACTGTAGGCAAGACACACCTGTTGGTACACACTTTTCTCTTGCACACAATACAAAACCAGAAGAGTTGACGTTTGTGGGCCTGGAATGGGCACCCCCACTTAAGAATGGTGGAGACAGATCCAATCTCCTGCTACAATGGGAAAGCCAGTGGGTCTATAAACTCAGAAATGTAAAACCCCTGGGTCTGAATGGTAAATGGGACTTAAAGCCCTTTTTGAAAATAAAAATAAAATGTTGACTTGATAATTGATCAGTCCTGAAACAGAAATGTTATAATATGTTCTTGTTGCTTTCCTCCTTCTAGGTTTCCTAAAAACTCTTTTGTCTGAACCTTCAGGGATTCCTCTCATGTTTGGAACTCACTTACAAAGAGGTCCTCTCACATGGAGGGGGTCCCCTCATTACTTGCGAGTTGCCATGAGAAACAAAAGTCTGGATGCCTTGGCTGACAGGAAGGTTTGGACATCTGTCCCTTTTCTTTCACACCCCTTTGCATTATTTTGCATTTCTTTTGGAACTTTAAACATTTATATTTCCTTATTTGTAAAAACTATATTAAGATAAGGAACAAGAAAAATGAATTCAACTGAAAAATTAATTGAACTGAAATGTATTAACAGTAAAAAGATTAGATTTTATTAAGATTGTGAATTGGTTTAAGACACAAGTTAAAACTTAGGGTGCAGCATATTATACTGCAGCTCCATCTAATGTCTAGAAAAAGACATACTGTACATGAATTTTATTTTATATGCACCATTTTTATGTTTGCTTGCATGCATGTGCAAGAAACATAGTGCCATCATACGAGTTTTCCAGAGGTGTGTCAGCCTCTTCCAATTCAGTCAGTGTGTTTGCAGTCGCGGTCGCAGAGCGTCAATCACTGCTCCAGCTGTCTATGACAGCTGAAAATGCAGTGGCATACAGTGGAAAGGGAGAGCTCCGCTTGAGTGAGCAGAGCTCCCCCCCACACACACACGCGAGCATGCATGCATGCTGCATGCCCATGTGCCTTCCCCCTCCCCCACACTGTATGGCCGACAGGGATGCGCAATCCCCCGTCGGCTCCACACCCCCTCCAAAGCATCCAGGTGCCATGCTGGGGCCCACCCCAGCGTGGCAAAATGTTTATAGCCGTGAGGTGCCCAATCCCCTGTCGGCTGCAGCCTCCCAAAGCATCCAGGTGCCATGCTGGGAGCTCACCCAACATGGCAAAAATGTTATGGCCAACGGTGGTTCCCAATCCCACGCCGGGCTTTACTGTCCCTCTCCCCGCTTATGCTGTCACCGACGGGGGTGCCTGGGAACCCTGTCGGCTCCACGTCCCCTCCCTGAGTACAGGGTGCCACACTGGGAGCCCACCCCAGCATGGCAACAGATGCCATGGTCGACAGGGTGCCAAATCCCCATCGGCTCCATGCCCCCAGCCATCCTTCTGCCACACTGGAGCCCACCCCAGCGTGGCAAACGCCCCAAGCCGCTCTTTCCCAAAACAAAAAACATGTAAAGAAAAACGTCCTCACAGTCTCCCTGCCCCCACAACCCGCATCCACCACTGTGCACCCTGCCTCCCCACCCCCCACCCCATACTTACCTCCAGAGTCAGCACGATGATCTTCGTGGACGGGAACACGTCTGCACTCTTCAAAACCGACCGCGAACTGAGGAAATGCCGGTAAGCTGAATAATGGGATAGATAGGGTTTTTTCAACTTTGTTGCATATATCAAGCATTTTTTTGAATTTTTGCACCAAATTTTCAACATGGGGTTTTTGGGACCCTTCCTCATGAATTTTTGCACTGTCATGGCGTTACTCGGGCCCGAAGGGTGATTTCGCAGCCACTGCACGAAATCACCTTTCCGGAATGATTAACGAAACAACACTGCCAGTGTTCATAAGGTGGGCTCTCAAAAAGCATATTTTGAAAATTTGGTGGAAAAATTCCTAAAACTGACTGTTTTACGAGCGTGCGTTGCGCAGTTCCTACGCACACTCGTAAGTTCATGAGTTTTCAATATTTTCATTCCAGATTTTCAACATTGCCATTTTACCACACCTTCTTATGAGCAGTATAGCTGTCATTTTTCACATCTCACCCAAAATGTGTTTACGCTCATGTAGCGCACAGTCGGTGTGCGAAATCAATGTATGGGACACATTAAAAAAATCACAGTGACACTGGCCATGAGCAGAGGTGTTAAAATGGCTATGTTGAAAATTTGGTGAAAAAATTCCAAAAAATGACTGTTTTAGGAGCGCACGTTGTGCAGTTCCTACGCACGCTGGCAAGTTTGCGAATTTGTAATATTTGCACACCAGATTTTCAACAGTGCCATTTTACTGCACTTGCTTACGAGCAGTGCAGCCACCATTTTTCACATCTCGCCCAAAGTGTGTTTTCGCACATGTAGCGCACAATGGTACAGTCGGTGTGCGAAAACAATGTTTGGGACAGATTAAGAAAATCACAGTGACACTGGTCATGAGCAGAGGTCTTAAAATGGCTATGTTGAAAATTTGGTGACAAAACTCCGTAAAATGACTGTGTTATGAGTGAGCATTGCGCAGTTTCCACGCACCCTCATAGGTTCATGAATTCGTAATATTTTCAGTCCAGATTTTCACCAGTGGCATTTTTCCACACCTCCTTATGAACAGTACAGCTGTCATTTTCCACAACATGGCCGAAATGTGTTTTCACACTTTCAGTGCAGAGATGCATGGTCACTGTGGGAAATCATTGTTCGGGACAGATAAAAAAATCACACTGACACTGTTCATGATTGGATGTCCCAAAATGCCTGTGTTAACAATCTGCTGTAAAAAAATCCCCAAACTAGTTACATTACAGGTGTGCGTTGCACAGTTTCTACGCAAGCTCGTGACTTCACCAGTTTTTTTAAGATTTTACGCAGATTTTCAACATTGCCATTTTACACCTCCCCATGAACAGTACCATTCATTTTCACATCCTGTTCGGAATGTGTTTTTGCACCTGTGGTGCCAAATGCCATAGTCGACGTGCAAAAGAAGTTTTCGGCTAACAAACTGATATTGCCACTGTTCATGAGGTGGGGTCACAAAAAAAACCATGTTGAAAATTTGGAGTGAAAATACCAACGAATGCCTGAGGCGTTAGGGTTTCTGACCATAACGCCCCACCCTGTAAAGTATGACAGGCATCAGGGGTGTGACTTGGGATTCTTGCCTGTCATGCTTATACCATTCCACCCCCACTCACACCCACACCCTGCAGCCAGTGAGAGGCAACAAGGTGTGCCTCGGACTCTTCGGGCCCAAACTTCACACCATTCTCCTATACCGCACCCATCTCACCGTATTTCCTAATGGAATGGGGTGCGCATAAGGGCCAAAGACCCCAAGGCACACCGTGACACTTGTCAGTATCTGCAGAGTAGGGTGCGGTGAAATGGCATGGTCGTTATGCCTGATGACCCAAAGGCACACCCCCAATGCCTACCACTCTCTGCAGGGTGGTGGTGGGGTTGGCTTCAGTTCAATATTTCGCTGCCATTCCTATTATGCAGCTCTGTAACTTCTACACTACGAATGCCAGTGCCAGCAAGCAAACATTCGGCATTGACAAATGCTTGTTTTGAAAGCACCTATTGACTGCAATTATATGCACCTGGATAATCATATGTCATAAGTAATAAGTCCTCACTGTAACTCCACACCCTGAGGAAGACTCATTTGGAGCCGAAGCACTGGGGAGCTGGTATAGCGCTTAACTGTGTGACTATTGTTAGGTCCTAGATTTTGTGAAAATAAATACTTTATTTTTCAACATTACCTGACTGGCATTTGCTTCTTATCGGTCTGAGTGCAACAGTAACCTGTGTCTTTTGCAATGTTCTAGGCTGGCCACCCTTTAGCTACTGCACCGACCCTTGGAGAACGCCAATCGCAGCAGTAATCTCTTGTACTATGAACCCAGAGGCCTGGTGGGAAGATACAAAAAAATAAAATTATAGCTTGATGGGAAGCTACAAAAAATTAAATTAAAGCTTTATTCCAAAACATGGGGAAATGTAGGGTGCAAGCTGGCAATTTATGCTATTTAAAGTTAAGAGATACCTTGTATAGGTTGTTGAGAGAAAGTGTGGAGGGTTTGGGAACAGTGAAAGATCCAGTTGCCGAGGTTAAAGCAGGAATGTTTAAATTTCAATATGATCATGCTGCTTATGGAGTATTATTATGGCACAAAACATATACCTTCAATGATCCTTATGCAGCTTGCAAACATAGGGTTGATCACACAGTAATATCTAAATTAATGCTGAGGGATGGTTTGTTAGTGACTGTGGAAAGGGAAAAAATGATGCTTGTGGAACAGTATGTGCAAAGTCTTTTTAGTACATGAATGAACCAGGAACATAAGAAGGTTTCTCAATGTATGTATTTAGTTATTTGAAAATTGGTAACCAGGAGAGGCACAATGAGCCGAGGCTTGTTTCCAGGTGTGGCCCGGGGAGGGGAAACAGGAGAAGCACAGTACAACACATGTGGCAAGTCAGTAGAGCAACATTTGGTAATTACAATGGTACAAAAATAAAAATATATAAACAACTAAATTGCAGTCACAGCAAAAAAATGAAATGCCAGATTCAAGAGCAAGGGAAAATGGCAGTCCACAGCATGCAGTTACTAACTGACACAGGTGAGAGACCAGAAATCCCTATGCAGATGGAAGAGTAGTAGTGGTGAGGAAGTGCAGTCAGTAGGCAGGTACAGGAGACCCAGCCAGAGACCCAGCCAAGGATGGCTGAGGTAAGGGTGGGGGGAGTTAGGAGTAAGGGTAACAGGAGCAAGTGGAGTGTGGCTGGAGTTTCAACTGGTACCTGAGGGAGACATGAGAGGAGGGGAGGGGTAGAGGAAGGAGGGGAGTTTGTTCCAGAGTAAAGAAAATCATTAGCAGAAGGCAGATCAGGGCCCTTGAGAGGGTGGGGTAGCAGGGGATAATTCACGGGACCCGAGGCCAAGAGGGGCCCAGGCCACCCAGCATACTGCATGCAGGGAAGGGGCTGCAAGCTGGTAGGGACCCACAGAATAATTTCTGTCAAGGGGCCTGAGGCATATTGCCCAGTAGAGAAGCAGGGGTGAGAAGTGCAGAAAGTGCTATGATCCCTGGATTAAAGGGAGCAGGAGGCAGGGGATTGTAGGGAGAGGGGAGTGGAGAGGTAGGAGGGAAGATAACCAAACCAAACCAGTATTTGGATATGAAGGAGGTACAGCGAGCCTGGCAATGTGAAGGCTGAAGGAGGATGAAAAGGGAGGAGTAAAGGAAGCCATGGTGAGTATGGAGGGGGGAGTTTATAGGAAAGTGGCAGAATGAGTTGCAGAGGGTGTCCAATCTGGCAACAGAAGTGGAGGGGGCAATGCCATAGACTACATCCACATAGTTGCACACAGGCAGTGCCATTTTGGTAATGAGCTCCTTGCAAACCTGCAGAGTTAAGCAGTCTTTATTGCATTACAGGGCACTAAGCTTGGAATGGAGTTTAGCATGGCATCAATTTGGACAGAGATGTCAAACTTACTGTCGAGCCATACACCAAGGTACTTGAAGGACTGCACCATTGCAAGAAGGGTGCCATCCAGCATGGAGAAAACTGGGGGGGGGGCTGTGAGTCTGGCCAGTTTCTGACTGGTTCCAAAGGTCATGGACACTGTTTTTATAGTGTTCAGTTGGAGCTGGGTCTGTTCATGAAAAGAGGCTACCAAAGTGTGACATGAGGGTCAAATTTTCAGATTACTTCTAGATTAGTTTTGTGATTCATTTCAAGCTACTATGACCCAAGCATGAAAAAATAAACATATTGGAAGATAGAAGCTTCACATGTTCCTGAGATAAAAGAACTCTAATGTGGTGAGTGTAACCAGTTACACTACACATCATGGTGAAAGTATCATGTAACACAAGACACTTGTTTTAGTTGTAAAAAGTTTACTGACATATGTCGTGAGTTATATTAAACATGAAAAACAAATATTTACAAGAATTCTACTGCAATAATGTCAAATTTGATGTTTCGCACCATGTATCGTGGTGAATGTAACAAGTGACACCACACATATGTGTTGCTCACTAAAACTGTAGTAAAGATGCCCCCAACAACTAACATACTACTACTGGCTGATATAATGCTACAAAACATGCAAAATATTGACAATTATATTACTGGCAAGTGTGATGTTTGACACCACATGCCATGGTGAATGTAACGAGTGACGACACACATTTATTTTAGTTGTAAAACCTTTACTGAACATGCCTAACAACTAACATGCTGCTGCTAATGACTGACATAGCACTACAAAACCTGGAGAAATTTGACAATTCAACAACATTACTGAAAGATGTGATGTTTGACCCAACATAATGTGGCGGATGTAACTAGTTACCATGGTGAATGTAATTACCCGATCAAATTTGTTTCAGTTTTTTAAAAAACTTTACCGAACATTATTAATGGCTAACATACTACTGGCTTATAAAACATGGGTTGACAGGAATGGGCAACCTGATTGGCTGAGTCTCTTTGTGAGGCTTTATATTAAGTTAGCATTAATCCATGGGCCAGTGGAAAGACCGTGGAGTTCTGCCACCAGCTCATGTTTTTGAAGATTGAAAAGCAAAGTGTAGGGATGTCTATTTTCAATCCTGTTAGTGAGTGACACTATTGTGTTGCAGTATGGACAGCAGTTAATTCCAGCGCCATCTCAGAATTTCGTATTTGATATTAATGGTCTGCAGTTCCTCAGGTAGAAGATTGAGAGCGCCCTTCCCTTCAAAGTTTATGAGCCCATAAAATATGCGCATTGTCTTCTGTAATGAATCTGTGTCCTTGCATCGTGGCCATGTGAAGCTGCTAGCTCCACGCTGCTGCATAAAGCTGAAATGGTATTTGCCACTCTCATCCATGGTGGTTAGCTGACCGATATAGAAGGTCTTTCAATAATACACAGCATAAAATTTGTTCACCTGTATATGTGCTTTTGACTTCACTTTCTTTGAAGAGGCAGAAGGAGTGGCTGCATCAGAGCTCTGGTTGATGGTGCTGCTGCTTGATGGAACAGCCGGAGTCTCAGGAACCATGGCAGATGAAGAAGTGGCTGTGTCAGTGCTCCAGTTGGTGGTGCTGCTGCTTGAGGGAACAGTCAGAGTCTCACGAACCATGTCTTTGTCCGGATGGGTTGGCAGGGTAGTATCAGGCATTGTGACAGGAGATGCTGAGGTCGCCTGTGTGACTGGCATGACATGGCTCGAATATCCAGAAGATTTCTCAAGTGTACATAACGTCCATGATTCCACATGACAAGAGTTCGCACATGGGCCATCTTCCCTTTGACATGGTCTACAAAAACAGCTCAGTCCTATTGTTGCAACCGTGCCGTCTGCCACAGACTTAACACTATGGATCCTCCATGTTTCAGGTATGTTGCAAACTTCAGGTCCTGCTCGCCATTTTATTTGCCCGTCTCCCACCCATAAGAAGGTTCTTAGCACATGGCTGCATCCTTCATTGTCAGACTTTTTTGTCAGATTACTTGCACAAAATTGGAATAGTTCTTCTGCATTACAAATTACCGCCCGACGATTCTGCACCGCCAGACTTGCAGCAGATTTGATGACAGCACTTTCTCCATCTAATGGGCCTTTCCCATGACGTGAACCAAAAAAGGCTTGTTCAGTTTGAAACCCAATCTGTATCGGTGAAGATGAGACAGAGTTAAAAGCCCACTGAGATTTATATTGGCCTCCGCAGCCATCAGTGAACTGTATCACTCGTTCAATATTCAGTTTCCGAATGTTACACAGATGTCTATTTGCAAGTCCCACAAAATGGTGAACAGCATGGTGGTCATGCTTAAGGTCATTCAATATAAAGTCAATATACTCGGTGACAAGGCCTTCACATTTTGAACAACTGTAGTACGTGACTATAGGGTGTACTGTGGCCTGTTCATGGTGCCAATGACAGGACTGAATTTCATCTTGGAACCTGCAGGTGTAATTCTCTGAGAAGTCCAGCACCATTATGACCTAGCCTGTTGGCATTTGGTATTTCAGAGTTATGAACCGATTATGTTGCCATGATGCAATGTGTAGATGTTGGCCCAAAAAACGCACATCTTCTGTTATCATTTCCACAAGTTGAGTCACAGTGGTTTCTTTGCGTTGGAGCACTTTTCTAGACTGTTTAACCACAGTGTCATTCATGTCTCTGGTCACACTGACGGTATCCCATTGGAATCATTTGACTACATCATTTCGATGTTTCTGCACAAGTTCCTCTGTTTTTTTAAAATATTGCATTGGTACTGCAGTTCTCACAAGTTTTGCTGATGCAGTTGTTTACAAAAAAATTTTCACCAGGCATGCGTGGGCACATGGCGAGCTCGATAGCCCTATAAATGTTTTCAGTTTTGCATTGAGGCAAATGTTTTACATCTGCAAACCAATTCAAGGATTGCAGCTTTAACTCTGCATTGGCACAGTACTCACACAGGCACTGCTCCAGTTTTTGTTGCCTGGCAAGTTTGATATTTGTTGATCTCAGGCTGCGGAACTTAGTGGACCCTTTTTTTGTTTCAGGGTGTTGCTGGTGAAACTCCTGGTGGAGGCTAGTAAGGGTCTTGTCCAAGAAAACCTTTATTGTCGCAGTCCTTTTGGAAACTGCCTTCTTGTGTGGAGGTGGTGTAGAAGAGGCCTCAAAGAAGTTCTGAACATTCTTCACTGTTTCTACAGACAGTGCGGCTTTGTGCTGCTTGCTTCTTGGCTCTCTTTCCCTCCTTGATGCCCTCATCATTCTCTTCCGACTGATTCCGAGTGCTGTGCTTGCACCACGGAGCATTCTGTACTTTTTCAGCACCAGAAAAGAACTGATAATGCTCTTTTTGAATTCCTGCTGCTGTTTGGTATTGCATTCTTTCAGCTGTGACATGTTGTCCTTTATGACCTCAGCCATCTTGTCCTGAAGGTTAGTGCGGCAGGTCAAGCTCATGTTTTGCTTTGCCAGGGCATTCTGTTTTGCTGGTGAGCATGATGAAATTACCTTTGTAATTGTGCAAGAAAACCGTATGGGTGACTGTGGCAGTCCTTGTCGTGCTCTCTGAACTGCTTTCCTGCTAGCGCTCTGTGAGTGCCAGTGGGCCATTGGTGTGTCACAGTATGTATCCTGGGTCAGGTCAGCCATTGGGGTGTCACAGCATGTTTCCTGGATCACACATGTATTTTCTGGCGAGAGACACATTGCACATGGCACAGGTGGCAGGGGTGGAGGTGGGGGGGTGCAAACTGGTATCTCATTCTCTTTATTTTTCTTGTACAGTTTTCGCCTTTTTTCATTCGATCGTCTGCATTTCTGACTAGACATGTTACTCCGTTCTTTTTGTTTTCTCTCCCTCCAGCGTGCTCTCTCTTCATTCTTCTTTTGTGTATCTTTTCTGGTGGTTGCCTTTGAAGAAGTGGCTCTGTAGTCTGTAGCCACTGCAGTTTGGGCCTTGCGTACTCTGTATCGCTGCATTCTTATTCTGGCCTTCTCATTATAGTTTCTCTTCTTTTCTTCATTCACTGTATCTCGATAAGATTGTGACCGTGCTTTGCATTTCTCCAAATAGCTGCCATAATGTTCTGGATCCTTCTTCACATTGTCTCTGTACCGCTGACTTCTCTTCTTTACTGACAGTGCGCAGGGTGAAATATTCAGTGCATCTCTGATCAAATCTGCAGCAGATACACAAGGTCTTCTCATCTCCATTGCTTCAAAAACAAACTGAGATAAAAGATCTTATATTAGCTAGGCATTCCGCTCAAATAAAAAGCAGTAAACAGAGAGGCTGCACAGCAAATAGATGGACTGACACAAGCGGTAAGGACACATCTTACAAATTGGCATGAAGCGGACGAGTTGACCAAAGGAGACTCATTCCACATTCTCAGGCAGACAAACCAACTGTGGGAGATGCACACTACATTCTCTGGCAGACATACCTACTGTGGGAGACACACTCCACATTCTCAGGCAGACCAACTGTGGGAGACGCGCTCCACATTCTCAGGTAGACAGACCGGCCGTGGGAGACACACTCCACATTCTCAGGCAGACAGACCAACTATAGGAGACCTGCCCCACATTCTCAGGCACACAGATCGACCGTGGGAGACATGCTTCACATTCTCAGGCAGACAGACCAACCGTGGGAGATGTGCTGCACATTCTCAGGCAGAAAAAACAACCGTGGGAGACGCGCTCTACATTCTCAGGCAGATAGACTGACCATGGGAGATGCGCTCCACATTCTCAGGCAGACAGACCAACCGTGGGAGACATGCCCCACATTCTAAGACAGACAGACCGACCGTGGGAGACATGCTCCACATTCTCAGGCAGACAGACCAACCATGGGAGACGCGCTCCACATTCTCCAGCAGGCAGACCGACTGAAGAAGATGCGCTAAACATTACCAAAGGAGTCGTGCTAAACATTATCAAAGGAGATGCGCTAAATATGTCACAAGAATCAAGAGTAAAGGAGATGCACTCAAAATTATATGTAAACAGTTGTTAGTCACTGAAGAAACAAAACACCAAAAAAGGCAATTTACACAGTCACTTAATAGAAAAAAAAAACAAACAGCAACATGGATCTCAATTCCTCCCCCACACAAAACATTTTAACCTGCTTTTAAGCCACCGAACCTGGCTGATGCCTCTCCAGCTGTGTCTGTGTCCACCTACGTTTGGCCAGACAGTACCAACACAGTAACAAAACAAAACAGCAGGCTGGATTCAATCCCAAACAACCCCGCTAGCCAAACAAAGGAGGCCATGTGGTTCTCAAAATGGCTGAACGTAGGTGAGCAAACGCACATAGCTGGAACAAAGGCAGGAGTGCAGGCACATTTAGAAAAGAAAAATGTAACCTGCTTGTAAGCTACTGAACCTGGCTGATGCCCCTCCAGCTGTGTCTGTGTTCACCTATGTTTGGCCAGACAGTACCAACACAGTAGCAAAATAAAACAGCAGGCCAGATTTCAATCCCCAACAACCCCCCCCACCACCACCACCACCACCACCAAACAAAGGAAAACACATGGTTCTCAAAATGGCCAAACATAGGTGAACAAACACACATAGCTTGAACGAAGGCAGGAGTGCAGGCACATTTACAAAAAACAAAAATGTAACCTGCTTTTAAGCCACCGAACCTGGCTGATGCCCCTCCAGCTGTGTCTGTGTCCACCTATGTTTTGCCAGACAGTACCAACACAGTAGCAAAACAAAACAGAAGGCCGGTTTTCAATCCCAAACACCCCCCCCCACCAAACAAAGCAGGCCACATGGTTCTCAATATGGCCAAACGTAGGTGAATAAACAAACAAAGCTGGAAGTGCAGGAGTGCAGGAACATTTACCCCCAAAAAAAGCCACCTAACCGGGCTGATGCCCCTCCAGCTGTCTTTGTGCTCACCTATGCAGGCCAGACAGTTCCAAAACAAAAGCATGGATCTCATCCCCCCCTCCCCCACCTAACCGGGCTGATGCCCTCCAGCTGTGTTTGTGCTCACCTGTGCAGGCCAGGCGGTCCCAAAATAAAAACATGGACCCCCCCCCAAACAAAGGAGGTTCTTAAAATGGCCAAACTTCAGGCAACACCTGGCCAAGGGCATTCACAGCAAACTAACTTTTTGAACAGTTTGTAGCTCCACCCCCCCAACACACACACACGAAAGGCACATTTAGAGACTGATGCCCTATTTTTTTCAAAAGCAATGTCCATACTAAGCAATTATAATAATGTAAAAATGCATCAGTTCCCATCCTCTGTTGTGATGCATACAAACTGTAAATAAATATCATTTCTCATCCCCTGTGTGCCAACCCCCACACACACACACACACCAAGCACCATCCTTTTGAAACTTTTTTGGGAGAAATTTAAATAAAATAATGTTTACCCCTTTGAAGCAAGCAGCAAGCAGAACTGGCATGACTTAAGTAATTGTGACACCAGGCACACCCTGTGCTGAACGAACATGTAACCGAAGGTGCCTGGTGTCACAAACACATAAAGAAGAAACTTCGGCCCTAAAATCCAGCCCTGCTGCAACACTTACTTTAACTGCGTGCATTTGGAGTGTTTCTACAAATAACTCCATGGCCACATTCAGCAAAATGATTTCCATTCACCAACAAATCCTCCCAAGACTGTGTCGAAGGTAATTCTGGCCTTACCTGCCAGCAAACGTAATTCAGGGGAGAATGCTGTAATGCCAGGAAGTTCTTGTTTGTCCAGAGGTTCGGTGAATGAGACCGAGCGATGCAGTCGGCGACATTTTATAGACAAAGTCGCTCCGCCTGCTCCCATAAAAAATCACAATAAGTGCCTGGATCAAATTGGGGGGTCAGTCTCATAAGGTGACTGACGAACATCGTGAGAGCGTAACACGGTGGGAGCAGGGGGTCAAAGGTCACCCCACTTTGACTTTAAAGGGCTCTTTGCTCCATCACAAAGGTAGCACAGCACTTGGGAGAGTTTGGGGGGAACAAAAGAAACATTCACCCACAGGGCAGCAGCACCACAAAACATTTGGAGAGGCTGTGGGTGAACGTAACCTGCCATGACACCGGCAGTTACATTCACCACAGAAACTGCAGGGGGGAATAAATGGCATTTAATACTAAACAAAGGGGGGAAGCAAAAAGAAATTAAACACACAACTAAATACTGCTTTAAAAGTGAGTTTATTAATGGCAGGCATCAAAGTAAGCAGTGAAAATAAATACCTGAAAACATGTGGCTTGCAATGTCACAGTTTTGCCTGGGAAAAAAGCAGGAAAATGCTTCTGAAAATAAAAAAATAATATATATACAAACCATACAATTTTATGATTCTGTTTTCTATCTCTACATGTAACCAACTATTAAATGCAATGAAAAGGGCATGCCAGACACTATCAGATTTTTCTGTTCCCCTTTTCATGAGCAGACCCACTTGGTTCAGTTGGTACAAGTGCAGAATATTGCTGGTCTTGCTACAGCAGGTCTTCAACAGCTGCAATAGAGGAACCAGATGTAAAGATGACTGTGTCATCAGCATACATGTGAATCTGTAAGTTTGCACAGGCAGATGGGAGGTGATTCAGGAAGATGGAGAAGAGAATGTGGCTCAAGACGGAGCCCTGAGGGACCCCAGCATGGATGGGTAGTTGAGGTGACAGGACACCTCTTACCTGTACCAGTTCTTGACAGCCCATGAGGCAGGAGGAGAACTAATCAACAGCAGAAGCTAAGAGACCAGCAGAGCTCAGCTTGTCCAGGAGGGCTGGGTGGGACACCACAGCAAAGGCTTTGGCCAGATTGGTAAAAATGGAGCGATAATGTGCCCCTGATCCATCCTGGAGGAGATGAAATCAGTGATATACACAGGGAGGAAACAGTGGAATGGTGCTGCCAGAAGCCAGATCGGAAGGGGAAAGGAAGTTGGAGGTTGACAGGTAATCAAGTAGTCTGGAATGGACCAGTTACTCTTGCAGTTTTGAGAGGGAAGAGGGAGATGGGGTGGAAGTTGCCAGGGTAGGAGGGGTAACCCCCCGTGAAGTGGAATAATTTTGGCCAATGTCCAGGACTGAGGAACAACACAGAGGGAGAAGAAAAGGTTAAGCAATTGAGTAAGGGTAGCAGCAATAGCAGGAACGGAGAGGTGGAGGAGCTTGGGATCCATCCCATCAGTGCTGGACCTAGAGGGGTTGATAGCGGAGAAGGCAAGCAGGGTTTCCTGGGTGGTGGCAGAGGAAAGCGGAAACCTGAAGAGGGGTGGATAGAGGAGGAAGCTGAAGCAGGAGGAGAGGAGCCAGGAGGGGGAGAACAAGGGAGAACACAGGGAGTTTCCTGTACCTGAGGTATCAGAACAAAAGGCAAAAGTCTTACTAGCCCCTATTTTGGATACTAAAATTAGGGACATGATTGCATAATGTAAGGGTGGGTCTTTCACTGGAATTGATGGGATCGCAAATTAATTTTTTAAGTTTTTGCTGCTTTGTTGGTGTATTTTCTGCAAGAAGTGTTTCAGTTTATGATGGACTCCATCGGCTCTTCTGCTTCATTTGGAATGGCACTCATTATTTTTTTGTTCAAAAAAGGGAATCTGGGATGCTTGAAAAATTGAAGACCTATTAAACTCAGACTTTAACATTTTTTCAAAAATGTTCTGTAAACATCTTCAGGTGGTGGCACAGAAGTTAACAGAGCTCATAAAAACGTGTTCTATTCCTCAGATCTATACAAGAAAGTCTTTGTATTTTGTGGGATGCAGCGGAATCTGCTAATTCTGACAAAATCAAGGTTTTTTCCGTGCCTCTGGACTTGGAAAGGCCTTTATTTTATTTTTTATTTATTCAAATGTTTCACCAGGAAAGGCATACTGAGCTGTGACTGCTCATTTCCAGATGTGTCCTGGGAGAGAGGGGACTGGGAGAACAGTAAGAATACAAGGAGCAAAAAGACAATGCAGAATAATAAATGGATAACAGATACAATCAGGAAAAATGATGACAAATTTGACAACATTTGATAACAGTCAATACAACAATATAGCCAAGTGCTTGGAAGCTGTATTAAACAATCTCATGAGTAACATAGAATAAGTGCTAACCTGTGCAACAATCAGGGAGGCAAATATGGTAAGGACTGAAAATTAAACACAACTGCAGGAAGGGGAGAAAAGGTCCTTTCGGAGGGAGGTGAGGACCTGAGGGGAGGCAGCATGATGGATGGGTGGGGGGAGGTAATGACATATTTTGGGAAGCGGTGGGAGAATGCAGCCTGGCTTGATGAGGTGGACCTGGGTGGGATGGTTAAGGTACAGGAATCGAGGTTTCTAAGTGAGTGAGAAGAGGGCAGTTTGAGGGAAAGAATGGAGGAGAGATAAGGGGGGGAGAGAGTGAAGTTAGAAAGTTGGTGCAGTGGACATGGCACCTGCCTGTTAGGAAGGGAAGGGAGAGAGAGAGAGAGAGACTGGAATAGGGAGCAGTGATGGGTTCAGGAAGAACAATCAAGAGCGAAATGGCAGAAGGAGTGGAAAAGAGATTCCAGCCTGGTTAGGGAAGATTTGGGAGTGGCACTGTAGACTACATCTCCGTAGTCAAAAATAAAATAATTTTCTGAATCAGTGCATGGTGGACCAGCAATTGAATACATCCACGATGTATGTATAGGGCACCCATTTTGGTGGTGCTGTTTTTTATGGATGGCATCAGTGTGTCCAGAAAAAGTGAGGTTCCCGTCAAGTCAGATCCCAAGATACCTAAAGGAGAAATTGTCCTCGAGCAAAATTCAATCTAAGGTGTGCAAGGAGGGAAGGGATTGGAGCCAAGAGAGTCTCTGCCTCATGCCGAAGGTCATGGAGACTGTCTTCTTGGCGTTCAGGAATAATTGATTTGAGTGAAGTCAGAGCTGAACCTTATCAAAGTCATGCTGAAGTCTGGTCACTATATCAGCAAGAGAGGGACCAGATGTATACAAGCCAGTATCATCTGCATACATGTGGATGGAAGTGAGAGGACAGGCAGTGGGTAGGTCATTTAGGAAGATGGAGAATAACAGCAAGCCCAACATGGAACCCTGAGGAACTCCAGTGTTGGTGGGGAGGGGATACTGTATCACTAATCTGAATGGATTGTGTTCTACCCACTAAGTATGAGTGGAACCAGCTGGTAGCTGCATTTGAGAGCCCTGCAGAAGACAGTTTAGCAAGCAGGAGGAGGTGGGAGCCCATGTCGAAAGCCTTAGCAAGGTCAACAAAAATAGCAGAGGTAATAAGTCCCTGGTCCATACCAGTAACTATGGAGTCAGTAAGCCTGAGAAGGGAGGAGGCAGTGGAGTGGCCTTACTGGAAACCAGACTGGCACAGGGTGAAGTAAGAGGAGGAGTCAAGGTAGGAAGAGAGTTGGTATAGTACCAAGTGCTCCTGTAGCTTGGCAAGAATGGGGAGCAAATAAATAGGCCGGTAGTTACCAGGGGAGGAGGGATCACTGCCTTTTGTGAGGGGAATAACAGTAACATGTTTCTAGTCTGATGGGACAGATGCAAGAGAGAGAGATTTAGTAATGAAGCAAGGGGAATGGCAATAGCAGGAGCAGACAGGTGAAGAATTTTAGAGTTCAGACCAAAGGGGCACTTGCCTTCAGAGGGGTTAAGGGCAAGAAGAGCTTTGAGTACATTAGCTGGAGATATAGGACAGAAAGAGAAAGAGGGGGATGAGGGACAGCCTGATTGAGGGGGCTCATGCTGAAGGGTAGTGACGAAGAAGAAGGAAGAGTTGAGAAAAGGGAGGAGGTGCAGGATGTGAAGATTGTGTTAAACTCTATGGACACAGGGAGGGGTTCGGATTGGGAGACATTGCTCACTTTGACAACTGGAGTCAGGGGATGGGATGGAGAGGAGAACAGGGATTTAACCACCTTCCATAATTTGGATGGGTGCTTAATGTTTGTTTTAAATGTGGCTGTGACGTATTCATCTTTGGCCAGTCTAATTGCCCTGGTACAGGCATTTCTGAGAGTGCGGTAAATCTGGAGGGCAACTGGGGAGGCGGTGGATTTGGGTAACTTCCACGCCTGATCTCTGGCATGTAGTCATGCCATCAATTCAGTCGTGATCCATGGGAGGTGGGAGCCATGTACCTGGGTGCTTCTTAGAGGGGCATAGTGGTCCCAGATAGTGAGTAGCTTGGAGCTGAAATATTCCAGTGCAGAGTCAATAGAGGAGGCAAGGGAGATGGGGGACTGGTCAGAGCTAGACAGGTCATTTAGTACAGGAGCCAGATCTAAGGATTTGTATGACCGAATCAGTAATATTTTAGATGGGGCTTTAGAGCGGTGGATTTTACGAACAGTGTAGAGCAAGTGATGATCACCTAGGGCATCTGGTAAGATACCAGCTGCGATAATGTGAAGTGGGTGGGAGGTGAGGGCCCAGTCTATTAAGGAGTGATTTTTAGATTTAGTGTTTAGTTGGGTGGGTTTGCTTATTAACTAGGTTAGGTTCAGGAAGGCTATCTCATTCCGAGTTTTATTTTGGAAGGGGGAGAGCCAGTTCACGTTAAAATCTCTGAGTATATGCAGTTCGCCTGCACTCACACTGAGCTGCTGTGGAACTAAAGGGTAAACAGGGAAGGGAGAGGAGGAGGCACTGTGAGTCACCTTGGAGACAGGAAATGGCACCACAATCTGCACAGAAGTTGTATACAGACCCCCATCTCAGGGGGAGGAAACAGACAAGGAAAAGATAGGAGGCATCCTTAGAATGGCAGAAAAAGGGGAGATATTGTTGATGGGGGACCTGAATATGTCAGATGTTAACTGGACCACATTTGCTGCAGTCACATCCAAGAGCAAAGTCATTCTTGATGCCCTACAGTGGGCATGCCTCTGGCAGCTAGTGTTAGAACCCACTCAGAAGGGAGCAGTCTTAAACCTGGTACTCTCAAATGGGGACAGTGAGAGGATCTCGGATTTAGAAATGGGTAGCCATCTTGGAACAAGTGACCACCAGACAGTGTGGTTCACAATAAACACAGCCGTAGAGTCAAGCCATACAAAAGCAAGGGTACTGGACTTTCGAAGGGCTGACATTGACAGAATGGGAGCGTGCCTAAAGAATGCACTAGCAAAAGGGCAGGAAGGAGAGGTGGAGAAACAATGGGGAAAAATCAAAACTGCCATCACAGAGGCAACAAGCCGTTGTGTGAAGCAAATAAACAAAACAAAATGAAGGACAAAAACACTATGGCTCTCAAAAGAGGTGGCGGGGAAGGTTAGGGAGAAAAAGATAGCATTCAGGAAGTGTAAGTAATCACAGAAGGAGCAGGACAGAGAACTGTATCAGTTAAAGAATAAGGAAGTGGGGAAGGCAGTCAGAATAGCAAAGGCCCAAACTGAGGAAAAGATAGTCAATTCAGTTAAGAAGGGGGATAAAACATTTTGTAGGTACATTAGGGAGAGAAGAAAGACCAAGGGAGGGCTAGTGAGGCTTAATAAAGGGGAAGGAGGTGGGCAGAGGGAGACAGTGAAAAGGCAGAGATACTGAACGAATATGTAACCCCTAGGTGGCGCTATCCCAAGGGCTACTACCCCTGCCTGCTTGGCTAGTAGCAGGTTAAGGGGCCTGAGTTCTGAATTGGGTGCCTGCACCCACAGATCAGGGTTGGTAGTTGTCAAGCTAACCTGGGTGCAGCCCTCCGGGGCACTGTAATCCCCCTCTTTCCTTACTAGTGGCCGGAACAATACACTATAATCACTTTCACAATATCCCTGATACACACACAAGTACCCACACTGTTTGCACTTACCACCAGGGCTTTCCTCTGGCTCGACCCTGGGGATCCCCTGTAAAACAAGGTTATACACAGCAAATAACAGCAGTACAGTACTTTTGCACAAACTGGAACCACAGTCAGAGTAAATGCAAAAAAGAGTTAGATCTGATTTATTTAAGGGACTTGAACAAGGGAGGGGCGTAATCAGATTAATTTGCTTAAAGGCTGCATCAGTCAAACAGTTATGCATGTACTTCAGGGTCCATAAACAGTCACACACTCTGGATACCCAGATGGAGAACGGTGGGCTAGCCAGGAATGTTGCAGCTGGTTGGGGCTCTGTGATGGAAGAAAACAACATGCACCACACACACTAAATGCAATCCGGAGCCGGAGGGTTCAGTTCATGAAAAGAAAACAACAAGACAATCAGATGACACACTTTTAGATTAGGCTGTCATTGCAGGGAGCTACCCTGATGATTACTCATGATACCCAAGACTGGACATAGGTTGGCTGAAAATTGAGACTGCAGGTGGTTGATCTGGAGTGCCATGAGAAGCAACGCCCTCACGATTCGTCGAGGCATCGTTCCCATTCAAGCGTGGAGCAGGGGGCTGATCCCCAGGCAGGTTTCTCATTGATGGCTTTCTCTGTGCAGCGGGTAGTCTGGCTGGCCCAGTGTGGTAAGGCTCAGGCCAAATGGAGATAAATTCGGATACAGTCTGTTTTTGGCTGGATACAGCTTCCAGCAAGCAGAACACAGTTCACACAGTGGGGAACCAAATCACGACCCACTAACAACTCACAGCACATTTACATGTAAGGAAGTTCTACTGTACCAGGCAAACTGCTCTCCAGTCACGATCGCAAAGTCTTTCCACAAACCGGGGATTCAAAAGCAGCTGGAAATCCTGACAGGCCAATCACATTTGGCAAAACCTTCGGTCTTCTTCAGGTATGAGCCTGGTAAAAAATCAGTGGCTTACTTCGTTCTCACAAACTTGGATTTAGTCCGAAATAATTCTCTTCTCTCCCTCTCAGGGGTAGCAGGCAGACATGCAGGCCACATCTCAGGCCTTTCCACAGTTCTCCCACGCAAAACTACTCAGACGGCTGGTTGACTGTCTCAAGCTGTTGCTTCTTCAGCTCCCAACTTAGATCTGACTAAACAGCCAGCAAGCCCCAAGCAAACTTTCCCCAGAATCCAAAAGGTTTGGTTGGCTGATCTGTCTGTCAGTTACAACAAAGGCTCCCCCTTCAGGTGCAAAAAGCCGCCAAAAGCCCAAATCTACAATTCCTACAGGTTTTGACTCCAGACACCTCCTGTAGTCCGGCTCCATTTTAGGTCTCACCAGTACTGATTGGTCCAATTCGTCAGTCCAGGACCAAGATAGTGGAGATAAAAAAGTCCTTGCTACAAAGAAGGCAAGTTAGAAAAACTACATTATCATTATCACTCTAAATGATTTTCAGCAAATAGTTACATCTTTCAACAGAGCTCCCTTCTCAGATTACTTATGACTGCAATCCAGGCAGCTCTTAAAGAGACAGTATACAGGCACTCTCTGGCAATCACATTTAAACTGATAAAACTCAGGACACCAGCCTGGTAGTGAGCATTTGGGCAAGCTCAAGGAAGACTTTTCGGGAACCTCCATTTGTAGGGGAGTTACAAATACTTTTGCTCAGTATTCACAAAAGAAGAGGAGGGGGATGTACCTAAACCAAACAATAGAAGCACTCTGGATAGGTGAGTCGATACCAGTCCATTTACTGAAGAAAGGGTCCTGAATGAACTCCTAAAACTCAAGATGGTCAAGGCAATGGGACCTCAAGAGATTCACCTCAGAATTCCAAAAGAACTAAGAAAAAATAGTGGCACCACTGACTACCCTTTTTAACAAATCATGGAACGATGGTGTGGTACCTGACGACTGGAGGAAGGCGAATGTGATTCCCCTTCACAAAAGAGGGAGCAAGGCAGAGGCAGGAAACTACAAACCTGTTAGCTTGACCTCAGTGGTAGAGAGAATGACTGAATCATTTCTGAAAGAAATAATTGTTGAGTACCTAGAGGCCAGCAGGGCACAGGACCCAAGGCAGCATGGATTCACAGCGGGATGGTCATGTCAGACGAATCTTTCTTTGACTGGGTGACCAAAGTAGTAGATCAGAGAGGGGCTGTGGACATGGCCTACCTAGACTTTAGCAAGGCATTTGACACAGTCCTACACAAAAGATTAATAAACAAGTTAGCCAGCCTAAGAGTGGGTCCAAGGGTGGTAGCCTAGGTAAAAAATTGTCTGGACAACAGGATGTAGAGGGTAATATTAAACAGAGTCCACTTTGAAGAAATGGGGTTACTAGCAGTGTACCGAAGGGTTCAGTACTGGGGCCAGTCCTCTTTAATGTCTTCAAAAGTGACATTGCAGAGGGACTGGAAGGAAAAGCATGCATCTTTGGAGATGACACAAAGATCTGCAACACGGTTGATACACAAGGGGAGTTGGAAAGGATGAGATGGGATTTAGCAAGCTTGGAGGAATGGTCAAAAGTATGGCAGCTTAGATTCAATGTGAAAAAGTGCAAAGTAATGCACCTGGGAAACAAAAACCCAGGGGAAGAGTACACAATGGGGGGGAGGTACTTACAACAAAAATGGACAGGGACCTGGGTGTAGTCATATCAGATGACCTAAAGGTAGGCAGGCAATATGAGAAGGCAGTAAGGAGGTCTGGGAGATACTGGGATGCATTGGGAGAGGCATCACCAGTAGAAAACAAGAAGTTGTTATCCCTCTGCACAGACAGTTGCTGAGACCCCATCTGGAGTACTGCGTCCAGTTCTGGAGACCCCATCTCCGCAAGGACGCAGACAGAATGGAGGCAGTCCAGAGGAGGGTAACTAAAATGGTGCAGTGTCTACACCAGAAACCATATGAAGAGAGACTAAAGAAGCTTAATATGTATACCTTCGAGGAAAGGAGGGAGAGGGGGGACATGATAGAAACTTTTAAGTACCTCAAGGGAATCAACAAATTTCAAGAGGGTAGCATCTTTCGGAAAAAGAGATGTGTAAGAACAAGGGGGCATAATTTGAAGATAGAGGGGGATGACTCAGGGGCAACATGAAGAAGTATTTTTTCATGGAGAAGGTGGTGGACTCATGGAACGGCCTTCCTGAGGAGGTTGTGAGGTCAAAAATAGTGGGGGAATTCAAGAATGCACAGAACAGACATAAGGTAATTACAGTGGGGCGTAGGGGTAGTAGACTGTTGGTTAACTAGGATCTGCAGCTTATCCAATAGGTAGGGAAATGGGCAGACTGGGTAGGTCAAGCAGTTGTTATCTGCCATCAATGTCTATGTTTCTATGTTTCTATAATGATGCGTCAGTTATACCCCTTATGAATGGACATGTGGGGGGGGGCCCTTTCCTATTAAGATTGGGGTGCAGCATGGCTGCCCAATAAGTCCGTTGCTTTATGTTTGTTTGTTAGATTCTCTTTTGATATATATCATCCAAGACCCTAAAAAAGTGGGCATACCTTCACACTATCTTCAGTTTAAATTAGTCACTGCATATACAGATGATATTTATTTGTATATAATAACTGGTCAGCAACTTCTCTCAATGTACTGACCAGGTTGATATTTTCCATAACAACCGGCTGGTTGTTACGACATTCATGAGCCATGCCAGTCAAACTATGCTGCTGCCTCATTGGCCAACATTCTGTATGTGGGCAGGGCCAAACAGTCTCACAAACTGCTGGAGAAAAATTGCTGGCCTGTTATTATAAAAAATGAAAGATGAGGAGGGTGTTTCATATGAGAATTTACTGCACACCCTCGTTGTGGAATGCTTTGATAAACCCCTCGGGCTTCGCCCTTGGGGTTTATGTAGCATCCCACAACTCGGGTGTGCATTAAATTCTCATATCAAACCCTTCCCCATCCATTATTCTCTATGTAATGGATGTCCTTTCAGGCCAGGATGTTTTTAAGGTGTTTTAGAAATGTTCAGCTGTATCAAGGTCAAAATTAAATACTACTAAACATATTGGTTTGTGTCTGGGAACTGTGTCTCAAGACATAGACAATATTGTTGGAATTTGGTTGTCTGAAGCCCCAATTAAAGTACTAGGGGTAATTTTCAGAAAAGGGGACATGCCTATGCTTAACTGGCAGGAAAAGTTGACTTTTAGTATGTCTAAAGTTAATGTATGCAAATCCTCGAGGTTCTCAAAACAAAAGAGGGTTCAGGGGATAAAGAAGTTTTTGCTTCCAGCCTTTACCTGTTTACGTTATGTTTATTCCCCTCCTACATATTTAGAAGCAAAGCTTCTTCCAGTTTTAGTCTAACTTTTATGGGGTAGTAGACTGAAGCCCATCAAAAGGGATTTCACATATTTACATTACAGAACAGAGACTTGTATTTGTTGTCTCCAATAATACTGTTTCACACTTTATTTCTGCATTCTTCCATTAGACCAGGTCTACAGGACAGATCTAAAATGTGGCATGACTGATTTTTGACTGGACTTGATAAATATTTCAGGGGATGGCAGGATCTTCCCCCCAAGAAATGGCTAGGCTTGGCAGGTTCCACCTTTTGTACTACCAGTGCTAGGAAAAGTATTTGCATGAAAATTCACAAAACAACAATGGCTTGCTTATGTTATCGAGGAAGCAGTTATATACTTGAGTGATGGTTTCTTCATTTCCTTAGACTCCGGTTTTTCCATTATGTTCTGCTGGTAAATCTCAACTGGTTCTTGCATAGCTCATGGAAAAGAGAGTCCCTTGTAAAATGTGGGATGCCCTCTGGTTGCGTTCTTATGGAAGACTGGAGTGAGAGGGAATTCCAAGCATTGGAAGACAGAATGTGTCCCATGCCAGAGTGTGCATTGCACACCGAAACCATGGAACATTTTTCGAATGTCCCTTTGGCGTTGCCTTCTGGAAATCTCTAGCACACAGATAGAGGCTTCCATGGTCAGAACATCTGACATATTCCAATTTGGTTAGGGGATTTTCCATCACAGTGCAAGAGATATCATAAGAGGATGCTAATAGTAATCTTTGCCTGCCTGAAATATTCTCTGTGGCAGGCATGGGGCTAGTTAGTGCTGCAACAGCTCCAATCTTCACATTTAGTTATCACAAGAATGACTGACGCTGCATTAGGAGAGGCCTGCGTCACAGAGAAAAGGACAACAGAACCTGTTTGTTTTATGGATTTATGGAAGTCAGTAACATTTTATTTTATTTATTTTTTTTGATAACCGGGTGGGTACATTGGTTCAAGAGGCAATTTTCAGGAATGATCCAGGCCATCAAGATGGTTCGTATGACACAGTGAAAGTATCATACAATAACAAATAGAACAGGCAGCATCAATACAGCCATACAGTGATGCAGTAAAAACAAGCATTTGTCAATGCCGAATGTTTGCTTGCTGGTATTGGCATTGATACTGCATGAGATAGAGCGATGCATAATAGGAATGGCAGTGACGTATTGAACTAACGCCAACCTCCAAACCCACCCTGCAGAGACTGACAGACATTGGGGTGTGTCTTTGGGTTGTCCACCATAACGCTTATACCATTCCACCTCACCCCACCCTGCAGACATTGACAGGTGTCATGGTGTGCTTTGGGGTCTTTGACCCTTATGTTCACCCCATTCCATAAGGAAATAAGCTGAGATGGGTGCAGTACAGGAGAATGGGGTGAACATTAGGGCCGAAAACGCCAAGGCACATCTCAATGCCTGTCAGTAGCTACAGGGTGGGAGCAGAATGGTGTGAGCATTACGGCCGATGACCCCAAGCCACACCCCCAATGCCTGTCAGTCTGTACAGGGTGGGGCGTTACAGTTGGAAACCCTAACACCCTTGGCGTTTGTTGGTATTTTCACTCCAAATTGTCAATATGGGTTTTTGGGGACCCCACCTCATGAACAGTGGCGCTATCATTTCATTACTCAGTCCCGAAAGGTAATTTTGCACCGCGAATACACCATTCGGTGCAACAGCTGTGAAAAGACAATTTGGGCAGGATGTGAAAAATAACATCTGTACTGTTCATGAGGAGGTGTGAAAAATGGCAATGTTAAAAATCTGGAGTGAAAATATGAAAAAGTGGCGAAGTTATGAACATGCGTAGAAACTGCATAACGCACGCTCATATCACAGTCATTGTTTGGCATTTGTTCACCAATTTTTCAACATGGCCTTTGTGGGACCTTCCCTCATGAACAGTGGCACTGTGATTTCATTAATCTGTCCCAAAAGTTGATTTCGCACAGCGACTGTGCCATTCTCCCCCTCTACCCTGCCCCAACCCTCCTGCTTACTATCTGTCTCTCACCATCTCCTCACCATTCCACCCACCACCTAAGCCATTCCCCTTTCACTCCCTACCCCCTAGTTCACCATGGACCCTCCTATCCCTATGACAATGTCCCCTCAGGCTGCCACCCCTTCTACACCCCGCTTACTATCTCCTCACCTATCCACCCCCCACCTAACCACTCCCCACTCTCATTTCCTACCCAGCGCAACCCTCTCTCCCTCAGTCCACACCAGGGACCCTCCTGTCCTAATGACAAAGCCCCCCCTCAGGCTGCCACTCATGTTCAGTATCAACAAAAACCTCTTTCTGGTGGCCTTACCCCTCTCATGCACTAGCTACCTGAAATGCTTCTCTTGTCCTGTGCAGAATTCGGATTTAACTGTTTTCTCGTGTATAAATGACAATGAAGTTCTCGCTATAAATTTCATGGCTAATCTATAACCTAATTGGAAAGCGACTGTTAAGAACACTACTTCTTTTTCATGTTTGTTTGCGCACATGCGCAAGAAACATTATGTGACAGTTTAGGAGAGAAGTGGGGTTTTGGAGGTGTGGCACTGTGGCGGCCATTGCCCCCACTGCTTTTTGAGGCTTGGCCCTCTTTTCCCAATGTGGTGGCATGCTGCTGCTGCAGACACTAGTTCAGCAAGCGTGCCACCAATCTGAAGCGAATTCGCCACTGCAATGAGGGAATTAATATGGTGGCAGCTGTTGCCATCTGCCTCAGAGTCCCCATGAAAGCCAACTGGGGTGCCCAATACCCCTGTCAGCATGCCCCCTCCCTAGTTCATTTGCCAACAAGGGAGCCCACTCTCCGTCGGTATAGTGTCCCCGTACATTTTGTTTTCCATGGGGGGTGCCCCATCCCCCTCAGCATCACGTCTCCCACCCAAAAAACATAGATCCTTCTTTCTTTGCCGACGAGGGGCCCAGTCCCTGTCGGCTCCAGTCTCCCCCCAAAAAAACACACAGGTGACATGCTGAAAGCCCACCTCAATGTACCAAATCTACTTGCAAAAAAAGAAAACCTTCCCGCAATGGTTTTAATTTTTTTTTTTTACCTAAAAAGTAGAAAATGGTCCATTGTCGTGTCCGGTGCCCCCTCTCCCAACCCACACCCACTCTCTGTGCACCCCACATCCCCGCACCTCCCTCACCCCATACTTACCTCTGGAGCCCAGAGCGACGATCTTTGGTGGACCGGGAACACATCTGCACTCTTCAAAAGCCAACCATGAACTGAAGAAATGCCGGTAAACTGTATAATGGCATAAATGGGTTTTTTCAACATAGGTGGATATCTTGGCCATTTTTGAGAATTTTGCACCAAATTTTCATCATGGGGTTCTTGGGACCCCACCTCATGAATTCAATCACTGTCATGCCGTTATTCAGTCCCGAAAGGTGATTTCATGGTCACTGCACGGAATCACTTTTCAGGACCAAGTAATGAAATGACAGTGTTACTGTTCATGAGGTGGGCTCCCAAAACGCCTATGTTGCAAATTTGGTGACAAAATTCCAAAAAATGACTGTGTTACAAGCGTGCATTGCGCAGTTTCTATGCATGCTCGTAACTCTGAGAATTTGTAATATTTTCACTCCAGATTTTCAGCATTGGCATTTTTCACACCACTTTATGAACAGTACAGCTGTCAGTTTTCATATCCTGCCTGAAATGCGGTTTCACACATGTGGCACACAATGGCACAGTCGCTGTGGGAAATCAGCATTCAGGGCAGATTAACAAAATCACAGTGATTCTGTTCATGAGCAGAGGTCCCAAAATGCCTATGCTGAAAATTTGGTGAGAACATTTCACAAAATGACTGTATTATGAGCATGCATTGCGCAGTTTTGACGCACAAACACATAACTTCGAGAATTTTTAATATTTTCACTCCAGATAATCAACATTGATATTTTTTCACACCTCCTTATGAACAGGATAGCTGTCATTTTTCACATCCTGCTCAAATTGTGTTTTTGCACATCTTTCGCAGAATGGCGCGATCGATGTAGCAAATCAACATTCGAAACAGATTAACAAAATCACAGTGCCACTGTTCATGAGCAGAGGTACCAAATGCTTTCATGAGGTGGGGGTCACAAAAAGGCCATGTTGAAAATTTGTACTGCAAATACCAACAAATGCCCGGAGCATTACGGTTTCTAACCATAGCATCCCATCCTGTACAGACTGACAAGCATCAGGGGTGTACCTTTGGATTGCTGGCTGTAATGCTCATGCCATTCCACCCCCATCCTGCAGCCAGTGACAGGCATCAAGGTGTGCCTTGGACTCTTCTGCCCCAGAGTTCACCCCATTCTCCTGTACTGCACCCATTTCAGTGTCCTTATGGAATGGGGTGACTGTAAAGCCAAACACTCCAAGGCACACCTCAACACTTGGTGTCTGCAGGATAGGTTGAGGTGAAATGGCGTGAGCATTAAGCGTGATGACCCAAAGGCATACCCCAATGCCTGTCCATCTTTGCAAGGTGGAGGTGGGGTTCACATGAAGTTCAATACTTCACTGCCATTCCTATTCTGCATCTGTCTAACTCCTGCACTTCCAATGCTAATACCAGCTAGCAAACATTTGGCATTGAAAGATGCTTGTTTATGTATGCTATAAAACCCTCCTTGTTTGCCATATAACCTTGTAATCATGACATCATAGCACGCAAATGTCTCTGTATACTGCTGGTACTGTTAATCTCTGTTTCTGTGCTTTGTTTTGACTTCGAGCCTTTGTAAATGAGCCCTTGGCTCAAAGGTATTATTCCCAAACTGAAATATAAATTGAGGGAGGCAGTATAGCGCAGTGGTTTAAGGCTCTGAACTGCAAATTTGGTGGCATCCATCAGACCAGTCCTGGGTTTGAATCCCACAGCTTCCACTTGCAGACTGTGTGACCCTAAGCAAGTCACTTAACTTCCCTGTGCTCCCAGGTTGCACTTGTGAAAAAGCTTTCAGCTTAGTGTGCTAGTCCTGGTTAAACAACTAACAATAAATAAAAATTCTGTGCCACAGGTGCAAAAACACATTTCAGGCAGGATGCAAAAATGACAGCTGTACTGTTTATAAGGAGATGTAAAAAAAAATTGAAGTTATGAGTGTGCTCGTAATGCAGTAATTTTTTTTTTTTTTTTTTTTTTTTGAGTCTTTTCACCAAACTTGCAACATAGGCTGTTTGGGGACCTCACCTCATTTATTTAGCTTTTGTTGACCGGGTAAGTGCACTAGACAAATCCTGCCTATTTTCAGGCACGACCGGGGAAGGGGGATACAGATGATTGTCAACTGACCTTGAACCAGATTAAGCTCTTGGTGGTATTTTTAGTGAATGAGGGAAATTTGGCCAGGACACCGGGGAAATTCCCCTACTGTGCGAG
This sequence comes from Neoceratodus forsteri, assembly GCA_016271365.2. Classification (NCBI taxonomy): domain Eukaryota; kingdom Metazoa; phylum Chordata; order Ceratodontiformes; family Ceratodontidae; genus Neoceratodus; species Neoceratodus forsteri. The sequence continues at coordinate 224,832,148 of CM028138.1, read as the reverse complement.
ATCGCGCTGGTGGCAGAACGAGTGCTGATTGCAGCACTGTGAGGCTTCGCAGTGTTCTCCTCCTTCACGATGGAGGTGGAGGGCTCTGTAGCAGTTGGCATTGTGGCAGAAATGAGAGAGAGTTCGGATGGAATGGAGGACATTTCTAGAGTAATACCCTGTGAATTGGAGAATACTCGGGCTACATTACAGTCCGACTTAGGAGTGACTGACCTGGATTCGCTGCAGCCGTCTTCTCGGAATGAGGAAGGAGCGAGACAGTGCGAGATTCGGTTGTTGGACGACCGATTGGGAGGACTGCTCTGCAGGAAGTCGCGGAGAGAGCCTTCGGGTGCACCAGATGCAGGACCGCTAACCACCGGAGACGTGGATGTGGAAGATTTCTCACCAAAAGGGCCACGCAAGTTTTACGTGAACAATTTGGACTTTCACACCGAAAATCTTCTTTTCCTTCAATGGACTGGTCATCGGAGGAGGCGTTAGGAGATCGGGCTGGATGAAAAGCGGACACGGACGCTGGATTCCTGATCCAGATTGGACTGCTATATCACCACTACACCTCACGCATGAGCGCTGCAGAAACCCTGAGCTCAGGTAGGGACTTGGAAAGGAAAAAATAATGCTGTACAGCCTGCTAGTCAACGTCCTTTGGCCTCCTTGAAGCCAAGCTCGTTGGGGAAGATGATGTTACTGTAATTGGAGTTAATGTTACTGAGGAAAAGTCTAATACAAGGCAATACAAAATACCTATGTCGGAGCTGTTTAAGAATCAGTTGGAGCAAGCTCCTAGAAGAAATGCTAAGGCCATGCTTACAGGTGGCCTACCAACCATCCTGATAGGTATTATGTTGCCAATTCATTGCTAAAAGGTTCAATGAATTTTTTCCGAAAGATATTTCGCACTCATTCACATTTCAGGTGAAGACACTTTTGATGTAAGTTTTAAGACAGCTAAAGGTATGGAGAGATTCTGGGATAAATATTCCACTTTGAAGTCATCTCCACTTTGGGTACCCTTTTACTACCCCTTACTAAACCCTGATCCGTTATGTTACTGTAATGTTTAATAATGAAGGGGTTAATGTTAGTAACATTTACCACTGGTTACAAAAAGTGTGAGGTTTTGGGACCTCCTGAAGCTATTTTGGACTTGAAGGTATCTGGACTGGCAGTTGGAGATTTCAGGTGAAATTGCCACAAGTGAATGGGGAGGTAGTCCATTTGCCTAACAGTTTTTTAGGAAAGGACAGAGGTGTGTGCTTTTATGATGGGCAGCCCATGCGTGCTACAAATGTGAGCTAAACACATCTTAGTAGCACATGCGATCTTTGAAATGTCCACTATGTGGAGGTTTGGACATTCTGTGGATAGGTGCCAGAATATTTTTCAATGCAATTTATGTGATGAAAAGGGTCACGCCTTCATCAATGTCCATGGGCCTCACAAATAAAGCCGGGGTGGGACCCAGAGGATTTGGTACATAAAGCACAGGTTAAAAAAGGAGATGGGACTGTATCATCAGTGTTAGTTGCTGAGGACGATATTCCACACAGCTTACAGAAGCCTGAGGATAGGCCCATCATTCCTGATGAAACAGCAGGCCCTTCCAGTTCTGATGCCGCTATTCAGCTAGGAATTCCTTTGACTAAGTCTGACTCTCCACAGGCATCTCCTTCTATGCCTCCCCCCTTTGAAATAGTTAAGCCCAGACGGTTTACTAGAGCTTCTAGTAAACCTTTATCAGTAAATTCGATTTCGGTCGACAATTTTTTTTCTCCTTTGCAGAAAGAGGGGAGGGATTCAGATCTGGAGTCTGATACATCACACTTGTCGGAATTTATTTCAGAAGAGGAGGTTAGTAAAACAACTGAGCTAGCAAAGGAGAAGAAAGGGAAAAAGGGAAAGAAAAGGAAAGCTACTTTTTCTCAGAAATCTGGGTCTTAAACTTTTACCTCACATCATGGCCTCTCTTAAAATAGCATCTCTTAATGTGCAGCATTAAAATTTTAAAAACGATTATCTCTTCTAACTGCCCTTAGCACATTACAGGTAGATGTTATTTTTTTACAAGAAACCAGACTTTCCTCATTGGCTGAGATTTTCCAAACACAAAAAGGTGGGTATGGGGACCGCCTAATTGGACATTTGGCACGGACGGGCAGATGGTATAGGAATACTGTTTACCTCCACACATTCGGATCTCTAAGCTAGTAGATATTTGTCCTGGGCGCTTGTCTTAGACTGTGCCTGTCGGGATTTTGAATTTCGCTTATAAATATTTATGCCCCTCAGTCAAGGCTGCAAGAATAAAATTATTGGAGGACATTAGGCCTTTTTATATACCAGAAGGCATGTGATTTGGGGAGGAGATTTTAACTCTGATATTGATGTTAAATTTAAAGGGATTCTCAAATGAAAAACTATATTGTGACTCTCTTGCCTTACGCCAGATGGTCACTTGCAGATTTAACTGATGTATATAGATCTTTACATGCTACTGGGTTTTTCCTATCATAGGCATACCTTCTCTCTCGATAGATTTCATTTTGTTTCCAAATATTTGAAGCCTTCTTTTTCACAAGTTCAACCATCTGAATTTTCAGATCACCAAATTCTAATTGGTTTTTAAATCTAGAAAGTATTCCCTAAAATTCCAGCAGCAAGCCCTAGGTATGCCTTAATGTTTCCTTTTAGAAAATAATGATAATGTTACTGAGTTACAGACTTTACTTGCTGCAAGAAACTCGGTCATTTGTCTTTATGATGATCCTTTTCTTGGTGGTTGGATACTAAGCAAGAGATTAAGTCCTTTTGATAGCTAAAGGAAAACTAAAGTGAATTTACAATACCTCACATATCTACAATGCCGGAATCAGCTTTATAAATTGATGTCCTTTCCTCCAAAGGACAGGTCTCTATTTCAGTCCCAGATTGCTGAAATTAAAAGCAAATGTTACTTTACCAATATAATAGAGCTAAATCCTTAGATATGGAGTCTCGATTTGGGATGAAATCACATCCAGCTTCGACCCTATGCAGCCTGTAAACAGCGCTTTAGATAAGACATTAATGGAAGCTTATTATCTTCGGATGGAACTGCAGTTACTCCGATATGGATATGATGAAAATAGTACAATCCTTTCTTTTGAATTCCTTTGAAGGACAGTTGGGAAAACAGGACAGTTTCCTAGCTAAATTTTGTCTGGTTTGCCTATCTTGATGCTTCTATCATACCTCCTTATTACAGCCTATTTCCTCTTTAGAAGTGGAAACGGTGATAAAATCACTTAAAACAAAAACATCACCGGGCTTAGATGGCATTCCAAATTAATTTTATAAAAATTTCTTCCATAATGTGTCTTTTCTCCCATGGTCTTCAATTACATGTTGACCTCGGGTTTAAGCTTTCCCAGTTTTAATATTTCTCTTAAAGTTTTTATATAAAAAAGGGATCCTAGGTTACTATCCAATTGGAGGCCCATTAGTTTGCTTAATAGCATTATAAAATTTTGCAACAAAATTCTTACAAATAGATTATCTCTGGTTTCGATACTCTTATTCATCCGGCACAGTCTTGTGCGATTCCTCAAAGACGGATTCAACAGAACTTATATATTTTAAGAGAATTGTTTGAGTCTAGTAAAAATGGACAAGGATCAGGATTTATAGTGGCCTTAGATCAGGTTAAGGCATTTGATAGTATTTACCATTCATATTTATTTACTCTTTCATTGGCCTATCAGATCCCGAAACCCTTTGTACAATGGATTTCTTTATTATACTTAGATGTGGAAGTTCACCCATTAGTGAACAGTCTTATGGGGTCTGCAATCCCAGTCACTAGAGGTGTCAGCAGGGATGCCCTTTAGCCCCCTATTATATGCCTATGCTTTGATCCCATTATTCGTATATCCATAGCAGTAATAACATTTTGGACTTGCTCCAGACATTTCCTGCAAAGGTAAAAGTCTTAGCATATGCAGATGATGTCACTCTGTTTATGCAAATGAGCTTTCCCTGCAGAATGCTTTGACTAGTTTTAAGACATGGGGTCTGTCTTCAGGGTCTGACCTCAATATATCTAAAAGTTTTATTTTCTCTTTAAACCCTGAGCAGGATTGTTTTTTGATACCAATGGATACCCTTTGCTTCCACACCGGAAAATTTGGGTCTGTGGTTTGGGCATGGTGATATGGCAACCTTTAACTGGGAACAACGACTCAGCATAGGTGAATAAAGTTAATGTTTGGAAGCAATGGAAATTTGGGAAAAGAAAAGGGTTTCCATTGTTAAAAGTTTTTGATTCCGTCTTTTATACTTGAGTTATATTTTTCCACCTCCGTTTCATTGGAAACCAGACTTTTAGTGTGTTTTTCCAAATGGTTTGGGGAACAGATTGAATCCGTCCGCAGGGACTTTTACTACTTGCCAGTTAAAAGGGAGGTTTGATATGATTAATCCACTCATCTTTTTCACTAATATTTTTATTTAATTCCTTTAATTTTCTTTGGGATTTACAACAACAGATATGGCAGGTTTGGTCTCCGCTTTATCTGGGACCCTTTCTTGCAGACATGGAAAGTTGTTCCTCAAAATCTCTTAAATATGATCAATTGCCATCTTATGGGTGCCGACTTTAAGAAATGCAAGCAGTGGAATGTATCATTCCCTATCCTGGTATCCCATTCTAGGAAATCCTTTTACAATTATATTGTTTTCACTGTGCAAGGTAAGATTTTAGTCTTCCCAGAATGTGTTCCTACTAAGATGAATTTTGCCTTGCACAAACTGAGTGACTTTAGAATCCCGGCCTTGCATGGGATATTGTTTGGATATCTGCCCATGGCAGGCTAGGTGTCCGTGGTAATCTTAAATATATGCCATTGACTGAAAGATATTGTTTGAGAGCAAATTGTATTTCCATAGAGGAAACGCTTTCCCATTTTTTTAGATTGTCCTTTGCTAAACAGTTTTGGACAGATGCATCTGTGTATTGAAACTGCCTGCTTTGGTACATATGACTTATAATACTTTAGTTTTAGGGATTATACAGGGTTTTGGCAATCCTTTCATTTTAGTACATTGAACGTTTTTTTCACTTATTCAGTTTCACTTATGGCAAGCAAGATGTCAATTGATTTTCCAGCAAATTTCTGTGTCTTCTCTTTCAATTATTTCTCAGATAGAAACTGATTTAGCGCGTAAAAATCAAGGATAAGAAACAATTTTCTGAGGTTCAATTTTTGTCTTTTGGAATCATTTTTTTGTCTAAAAGCCTTGTTGTATTGAAATCTTTTTGTACACTGTATATTATGATTGTATGGTGATGTTATGTTTTGTTTTTCAATAAACTTCCCCTACTCTTTTCGATAAGTGCCATGGGATCTTTAACATCCACCTGAACTACCACCAATCCAGGCAGATGGGACCTTGGTTTAACGTCTCATCCGAAAGATGGCACCTCAGAAGTGCAGCACTCCTCTCATGCTGCACCTCTCATGCTGCACCACAGTGTCAGTACTGGGATATTAACCCAAGTGCCAGATGTGGGAACTGAACCCACAGCCCTCTGATCTCCCGGCCTCAGAGGCGAGTGTGCTACCTACTGAGCCACTGACACTGACAAAGTGGCACTGTCATTTTGTTAATCGGTCCCAAAAGGTGATTTCACACAGAGACCGCTAAATCATCTTTCTGGAAAAAGAAATGAAATAACTGTGTCAGTGGTCACAAGGTGAGGTCCCAAGAACCCCATGCTGAAAATTTGGGGCCAAAACTCAAAACAATAGCAGAGATATCAACCTAAGTTGAAACCCCCCATTGATTGCCATTATAGGGCTTACAGTGATTTTCTTCAGTTTGCGGTCAGCTTTTGAAGAGTGCAGACTTGTTCCTGGTCCACAGAAGATAGCTGCTCCTGACCTCTGGAGGTTAGTATGGGTGACGGGGAGTTGCAGAGAGGTGGGGTGCGCAGATGGAGGGTGCGGGTTGGAGATGGAGGGCCGGGGGAACAACGAGGGATCGTTTTCTTTTTTTTTTTCAGGTTTAAAAAAAATGCATCATGGGACTGTTTTCTTTTTTAAAGGTAAAAGCAAAATGGATTCTGGTTCACTGGGGTGGGCTCCCAGTGTGCCACACTAGTGGAGGGGAGGATCAATGCCGACCCAGGGATTGGGCACACCAAGGTCAGCTGACCAAAAGGAGGCATGGGGGCACATCCGACACCGGGAGAGGGCATCCCAGTGTCAGAAAAGCATAATTACTTTGGCACACTGGGGTGGGCTCCCAGTGTGCCACACTAATGGGGGGGGCATGCCAACATGGGGATTGGGCACCTCAATGTCGGCTTTGGGGGAGTGTGCAGTGGGTGACAGGAGCCGCCAGTTATGCACGGTGGAGCTCATTTTCTTATTTCACCAGGAAAGGCACACTGAGCAAATGAGTTGCTCGTAAATCCAATGGTGCACATTACTGTGCACTGTAATGTGCATGGCTGGAATTTGCCTGCTTAGGGGGGAGAGATCTGCCGCTGCAATGACCAAACTGTCTGTGATTGGAGAGGCAGATTTCTTTCAAGTCTGGCACTTGCTCTGAAACTGCCGTCATCGGCAGCTTCCCTGCTGATTGGTGACCGAGGGACGAGCCCCTGAAAGTGTTGGCTGGATTAGCCAAACACTGCCACACCTCTGCAATACTCTACTCTCCTCAAAATGTTTCTTGTGGCCGGCCCAGTGGTGCTGAGGGTTGAGGCGCTGGGTGCCACACCTCGCATCATGCTGGTGACCCGGTTCGAACGCGAGCCTGAGTTGTCAGGGGTTGGTAGGGGAGGATAGAATCGAGCATCCAGAGGACTGCTCTCCTATTCTGGGGAGGTATGTGGACTTCCACCACTCTGCAGTGACCCCTGGGGATGCCCAGAGGCACTGCTAGAGCCGGTGCAATGGAGGGAGGAGTGCAGCAGACATCAGCACGTCGGTGCTAGACGTCATTGTATGTCTGCACTCCTAGGGAACAAAGAGGGAAAACTAGCAGCATCACTTGTGGCAGCTTGATGGCCATAGCTTTCTGAGCCCAGCGACGGCCCGTGGGTGACCTGACACACTGGTTTTGGATCCTGGCCTGGCGTGGGGATTAAGGGGGGGTCTCTCTCGCGGGTACAACAGCATATGCCAACCAGTGTGTGTGGGGTGCCCTGGGGGGGGGTCATTGGTGGAAGCGTAGCGGTGGCTGGATATAAGGCAGAGTGGTGGCTGCACAGGAGGGAAAATAAAGTAGTGATAAAAAAAATGTTTCTTGTGTGCTGCATGTGCACACAAACATAACAAGTATTTGTCAATGCCGAACGTTCGCTTGCAGGTATTTGCAGTGGTGTTTGGCATGTATGGTGCTTTACCCTAATGCCCTGTGCGATTGCTGGTATTTGCACAATAAATTTTCAGCATGACCTTTTTGTTACCCCCATTGTGCACTGCATAGGCAGAAACACGTTTTGGGCAGGATGTGAAAAATGATAGCTGTACTGCTCATAAGGAAGTGTGGTAAAATGGCAATGTTGAAAATCTGGAGTGGAAATATTGAAAATTCGCAAACCTACGAGCGTCCGTGGGAACTGTGCAGTGCACGCTCGTAAAACAGTCATTGTTAGGAATTTTTTCACCAAATTGTCAACATTGGCATTTTAAAACTTCTGCTCATGAACAGTGTCACTGTGATTTTCTTAATGTGTCCCATACATTGATTTCGCACACCGACTGTGCCACTGTGCGCTACATGGGCGGAAACACATTTTGGGTGAGATGTGAAAAATGACAGCTATACTACTCATAAGAAGGTGTGGTAAAATGGCAATGTTGAAAATCTGGAGTAGAAATATTGAAAATTCGCAAACCTAAGAGCGTGTGTAGGAACTGCACAACGCGCGCTCGTAAAACAGTCATTTCTAGGATTTTTTCACCAAATTTTCAACACAGCCATTTTAAGACCTCTGCTAATGAACAGTGTCACCTTGATTTTCTTAATGCGTCCCATACATTGTTTTGCACACCGACTGCGCCACTGTGCGCTACATGGGCAGAAACACGTTTTGGGCAGGATATGAAAAATGACAGCTGTATTGCTCATAAGAAGGTGTGGTAAAATGGCAATGTTGAAAATCCGGTGAAAATATTGAAAATTACGCGAACTTACGAACTGCGTGGGAACTCGCGCATTGCGCTAAGTAAAACAGTCATTTTTGAATTTTTGCACCAAATTTTTCAACATGGGGTTTGGCCCTTCTCGATGAATGATGTCACTGTCATTGCATTATTCAGGCGAAGGGTGATTTCGCACAGTGACTGCACAGTGACTGCGAAATCACCCTTTGGGCCTGAATAACGCCATGACAGTGACATCATTCATGAGAAGGGGTCCCAAAAACCCCATGTTGAAAATTTGGTGCAAAAATTCCAAAAAATGACTGAGATATGCAATAAAGTTGAAACCCCCCTATCTAGCCCATTATACAGCTTACCGGCATTTCCTCAGTTCGCGGTCAGCTTTGAAGAGTGCAGACGTGTTCCCGGTCCACCGAAGATCCTCGCGCCAAGCTCCGGAGGTAAGTATGGGGTGAGGGGGGGTGTGGGGAGGCTGGGTATGCAGTGGGTGGGTGCGTGTTGTGAGAGGGGGACTGGGAGACTACGTGGGACCGTTTTTTCTTTACAGGTTTTTAAAAAAAAAACGGACTACATGGGATGCTTGCCACGCTGGGGTGGGCTCCCAGAGTGGCAGAAGATGGCTGGGGAGGCCGAGGAGCATCACGGGATTGGGCACCCGTCGGAAACTACGCTGGGGCGAGGAGCCAACAAGGATTGGGCACCCTGTCGGCAAAACAAGCGTGAGGTTTGCCATGCTGGGGTGGGCTCCCAGAGTGGCACCAAAGCTTTGGGGGGCGGCGCGCGCGGAGGGGGAGCGATGATGCAAGGGGCGGTCGGGTAGCCGGTATGACAGCGCTGGTTTTCTTAGCGAAGACCACCACTGTCATAAGGAGCCCTGCACGCATGGTGCAGGACGCCACGCCTGCTCAGCGAACACTGGATTGCAGGGAGAGGCACACCTCAAGAGTGTGCTACTCTTCCAAAACGTTCCTTGCGCATGCGCGCAAGCGAACGTAAAAATGACAGTTTGGGCCCACAGTACTAGGCCCTGGCTAGGAATAGAAAAAATACATAAAACAGAGAAGAAGGTAACAGCATAGGCCACAATAACATCATGGCTGCTTGGCAGACTCCAGACCACAGCTAGTAACTAGTGCCCTAAACTACAGAACACAGTTATCAACTAGGTAGACAACTGCTTTGATAATTGCCTAGCAGTCTGTGGTTCATGTAGTTTAGGGGCCAGATTCTAGAAGGGTGGTGCAAGTTGCTGCCGAATGCAACTTGTGCCACCCACAACTGCGACATTGACCCTGTGCCCTATTCTAGAAGGGTCAGGGTTTCGCAGCAAAGTCCTGTGACTTTGAGACATGCTAGGTATGCCGCACAGAGGCGACTCTGGTTAGCATGTCTTAACCTGCTGCCACAGGCCCAGTTCACCTCCCACCCATGCCCCAACCCCGGGTCGGCCGCGCAATGCGGCACGCCACCTGCCCTGGTAGTCCAGTGCTCCCCAACTGTAAAAAAAAACAGATTCCATTTCCCTGGTAGTCTAGTGCCCCCAAACTGTACAGTAATAAAATAAACACAGATCCCCATTTCCTGGTAGTCTAGTGTCCTCCGAACTGTGCAGTAATGAAATAAACACAGATCCTGCTTTCCTGGTAGTCTAGTGACCTCCCCGAACTATACAGTAATGAAATAAAACAGATCCTGTTTCCTGGTAGTCTAGTGCCCCTAACTGTACATTAATGAAATAAACACAGATTCCCGTTTTCCTGGTAGTCTAGTGACCCCCGAACAGTACAGTAATGAAATAAAACAGATCCTGTTTCCTGATAGTCTAGTGCCCCCAAACTGTACATTAATGAAATAAACACAGATCCTCGCTTCCCTGTTAGTCTAGTGCCCCCTCGAACTGTACAGTAATGAAATAAAACAGATCCCTTTCTCTGGTAGTCTAGTGCCCCTCGAACTGCAGCTACAGTAATGAAATAAACACAGATCCCCGCTTCCTGTTAGTCTAGTGCCCCCCTCGAACTGCACAGTAATGAAATAAAACAGATCCCGCTTTCTGGTAGTCTAGTGCCCCCACCAAACTGTACAGTAATGAAATAAAAACAGATCCTGCTTCCTTGGTAGTCTAGTGCCCCCAAACTGTACATTAATGAAATAAACACAGATCCCTGTTTCCTGGTAATCTAGTGCCCCAAACTGTACATTAATGAAAGAAACACAGATTCCATTTCCTGGTAGTCTAGTGTGCCCTCGAACTGTACATTAATGAAATAAACACAGAACCCCATTTCTCTGGTAGTCTAGTGGACCCCCTGAACTGTACATTAATGAAATAAACACAGATCCCCATTTCCTGGTAGTCTAGTGGCCCCCCGAACTGTACATTAATGAAATAAAACAGATCCCCATTTCCTGGTAGTGTAGTGCCCCCGAACTGTACATTAATGAAATTAACACAGATCCCCATTTCCTGGTAGTGTAGTGCCCCCCCTCGAACTGTACATTAATTAAATAAAAACAGATCCCCGTTTCCCTGGTAGTCTAGTGGCCCCCCACCCAGCTGTGCCAGCTCACCCAGCACCCCCCACCCATCCACAGCTGGCGACTGGCACAGCCCACCTCTCACCTCCATGGCCAGCCACCGACTGAGTGTAATATTAGTGCTACTGCACAGATGTGTTGGTATTGGCTTTACATCATTTTTTCATTAAAAGTGCGAACAGACAATCGTATTTATTGTAGATTGCCATTAAATCATGAATTTTGTTTTTAAAATATTTATTGAATGTACATCCTAATTACTTTTTCTCTCATAGTCCGAATCAGTAATAATTTTTTTGAAAGGTGAAATTGAAACTAATTGTTGAAGAACTTATGTCATGTGACTACTACTGGGTTTAAAAAGCTGCTTTGTCCTTTTTGGTTTCCACTTGCTGAAAAAGAAGAAGCAGGGCACCTCAACACACTGGAGCACTATTTGGGTTACTAACACTGTTTGTGTGTTGATTTGTTCATGTAATAAAATTGTTTATACTTACTACCCCCTTGATGAGTGCCTTTCACCTGTTTCTACTGCTATTACTTGCTGTGTCCTACGGCAGCACCCATAAAAGGGGTTCCTAAGCAGTGCACAGTTTGATGGACCCGGTGTCCTCTCACCAACCCTCACTGACAGACTCGACTGAGGATTATGCTGCTGCAGAAAGCCCTGCGCCCTGTAGTGACTCACAGACTCCAGCTCTGAGGAGTTAACAGTCTGGAATTCCCAGTCTTACAGTAGGAACTCACAGGAATTGAGGGGTTACATTGTGTTTTAGGTGTCTTAGGTTTGGTAGATCGCACTGCCTGCCTGAAAAAGGCAGCAGTCAAGTGAGTCAGCCAGGAAGAAAAATCCCAGAGCTGGCCAATTGACCTTTTAAGTGAAAGGCTCCAAAAATGTGAGCCCTGTCATATCCTTCTCCTCTCCCCTGGAATACTAACATGAAAGTGTCGGGGGGAGGGGGAGAGAAACAGAGTGAGAGAGAGAAAATGAGAGAGGGAGAGGGGTACTCTACACACACACACACACACACACACACACACACACACACACTGTGAGTGTCCTGGACTAGCATGCCTGCTGAGCCTTTCTTCTGACACAGACGGGGCAAAACCTGTCTGAAAAAGACGGCTATAGGTTTCAGAAATATCCACTGTTACTGACTTCACATTTGTATGTAGTTGTAAATAGCACACAAGCACAAAAAAAATGACCCCACCCATTGTTATTTGCCTTATTATATAACTCAAATTTTGTTTAAAATGTTTATTTGAATGGCTATTAAACGAATCTGATGTTTAAACATTTAAAGAAAAACAAAGGAGAGGATTACATAAAGCATAAAAGGACCCAAAGACTATATAAAAGGTAAAAGAAATGCCTGAAAATACTCAACATGTAATGCTATGACTAAAGGCCTGTTTGCACTGCCACATCTACTCCTCCTTTCCCACCCTTTCTGTTATCTACTTCTCACCCTGTCTACCAAGTTTTAAGCTTCTCACCTGCTACCATCCGCCTATCTTATAGTCAACCCTGGCCTTTGTTGCCTCAGGTTTTGCCACCCCATCCCTCCCCCCATTCTCCAGTCCACTTTAATACAAACTTAGTCAATTTCTGACTGCATTCATATTGCATTAAATCATGTTACCTACCTGTAACCCTTTGTATTGTTTCTCAATTTTATCTTCAAATGTTACTGTGTTTCCATCTGCCATTATTGCAGCCTGCTTCCTTGTTAATGACAAAGTCATCCAACTGACAGCACCTCTTTATTTTACCTTTTGATTGTACCAACTGTAACCATTTCTTACTCTTGTTAAAGGGACACTGTCAACCCCCTTAGGTCTTAAAGTGTCCCTAGTTTAAAAAAAAATATTTTATGATTGCCAACATTCTGTAAAGACTGCTAAAGTAGCTAGTAGTTTGATTCTGATTCTTGTTTTCTTTGAAAAAGTGAAAAACAGACTGCCAACCATACTGGTGTTACCACACAAAACAGGTTTGATTACATTCCTTAATCAGTTCCAACTACATCTTTTCTGGACTTGAGAACACCCACAACACAGTCTAACCACTCATGATGCAGAGGGAGTTTAGGTGGCTATTGCATCATGAGTGACTGCACTGTTTGGGGGTGTTTCTAATTCTCAGGAACATACGAACATACGAAATTTGCCAGCAGATAAAGGCCTAGAGGTCTATCAAGTCTGCTCGAATGTGCAGCTAGCACCCCTTATTCTGCAGCTGCCCCTCCCTTCCACCCTTCCCTTCATTAACCCTCCCCTTGTCCTGTCCCATCCTCATTTGAAGCAGTCCACTGTTCTACTGCATACCACTTCAGCAGGTAACGATTCCACCCAGCCACCACCCTCTCTGTAAAAAGTGTCCTCATCTCCCTCCTGAACCTTCCTCGCTCCAGTCTCATATCATGGCCCTGGTGGCCCTCCCTCCCTTACTTTGAACAGCCCTCTGTACCCGTCTTGTTTATTCCTTTCATGTATTTAAAGGTTTCAATCATGTCACCCTGTCTCTCCTCTCCTCCAGTGAGTACATGTTCAACTCCTTCAACCTCCTCTCATATGATAAGTCCCCAGCCCTTGATCATCTTTTGTCTCTGCGCTTGCACCCTCCAGTAACTTAATGTCCCTCTTCAGATCATGGACTCCAGTACTGCACGCAGTACTCCAGGTGTGGTCTAACTAATGACCTATACAGTGGCAGAATCACTCTCCTCCTCCTCGATATACTCCTTGCAATACAACCCAGCATTTTGTTGGCCTTGCAGCTGCCTCTCCCACATTGTGCTGAGTTGTTCATTGACCCTGTAATGAGCACACCCAGATCCTTCTCCTCTGTTTGGGCTAGCTGCACTCCCCCTAGCTGATAACTCCTCCTTGGGTTCTTCATCCCAAAATGCAGCACTTTGCACTTTTTGGCATTAAAGCCCAGTTGCCAGGTGTCTGACCAGGTTTCAAGCTTTGCCAGATCATCCTGCAACCCCTGCCATCCCCTAGGTCATCTACCACCGTGCCTACCTTGGTATCATCAGCAAACAGATTGATCTTGCTCTTGATGTCCCATGATATGTCTGCAATGAATATCCCAAACAACACTGGTCCCAACACTGAGCCCTGTGGAACACCACTCGTCACTGCCCTTGGATGTGAGGGCTCGCCACCCACCACCCTCTGTTGCCTTCCCTGCAGCCAGTTTCCTACCCATCTCACCAGCTTTGTACCCGCCCCTGTGCCTACTAACTTCCTTCCCAGCCTTCCATGTGGCACTGAGTCAAATGCCTTATTGAAGTCCAGATAAAGGACATCCACTGCATGGCACCTGTCCAGTTGCCTAGTTACCCAGTCATAGAACTCGACCAGGTTGGTTTGGCAGGATCTGCCACGTATGAAGCCATGCTGTCGGCTGTCCTGTAGTCCTTTGGCCTCTAGGAGGGCCACCAGCCTCTCCTTCAGGATAGTCTCCATTAGCTTACCCACGATGGATGTGAGGCTCACTGGTCTGTAGTTTCCCGGTTCATCCTTGGGGCCACTCTTGTGGAGGGGCACCACATGAGCCATCCTCCAGTCCTGAGGTACACACCTGAATGTAGTGAAGCATTAAATAGGTTCTGCCAGCTCCTGGAAGGACCTCTGCCAGCTCCTTCAGTACCCTGGGGTGGATGCCATCTGGGCCTGGCGCCTTGTCCGCCCTCAGTGCCTCTCAAACCCTCTCGAACTCTGCTCTCCATGATTTCCCCATCTGTCACCACTCCTGCTTCTGCCATTTCTCCCACCTTGGGTGTCCACTTTCTTCTCTTTAGTAAATACTGAGCAGAAGTACTCATTTAGTGCTTCCACCTTATCGCACCCTGCTTCCACCCAACCCCCCTCCTTCCTAATCCTTACTATGTGGTCCTTACAGCTCCTTTTCTACCTGATGTACTTAAAGAAGTCCTTCTCCCCCTTCTTAATGCCTTGTGCCAGCCTGAGTTCCGTAGATGCTTTGGCTCTCCTTACTGCCCTTGTCACCTCCTTTGATTCTGTCAAGCACTCCTCCCTGTCCTCCCCTCCCTGTTTTCTTGTACTTCCTAAAGGCAGCTCTTTTCCTTCTTACCTTTTCCATGACCTCCTTGCTCAACCAGATCGGTTTCTTAGCCCTAGCCTTCTTGCTCTGGGCTTTTCAGCAGATTTTGGTTGCCTCCACTATCCCCAGCTTTATGAACTCCCACCTCTGGTTAGTGTCCATACTAGATTGAATTCTGGCCAGGTATCCTTTTACCACTTCCCCCATCCTCCCAAAGTCGGCCCTCCTGAAGTCCAGCACCATTGTGCCAGATTCCACTCCTTCCTTGCCCGTATCCAATGTGAGCCATACTGAGCGGTGGTCACTCCCTGACAGTGGTTCCTCCGCTGTAAGTTCTCTCACAAAGTCCCCATTTGTCAGCACAAGGTCAAGGGTATTTCCTAACCTGGTTGGTTCAATGACCATTTGCAGCAGAAAGCTGTCCTGGAAGGCATCCAGCAGTACCTGCTCCCTTCTGTTCCTGGTTGTTGGGGTGCTCCAGTCCACTCCTGGCATGTTGAAGTCCCCCACAATCACCACACTACCCTTCTCGTAGGTCCTTCTGATCTGTCCCGCTAGTTCCCTGTCTAACTCCTCTGTCTGAGATGGTGGCCTGTACACCACTCCCATTCTAAGAATCCTATTCTTGGAATCCTGGATTTGCATCCAAAGTGACTCCGTACTACCCTCCTCCCCTTCCTCCCTTACACACTTCAGTCCTTCCTTCACATATAGTGCCACCCCCACCTTTCCCAATCACCCTGTCCCTAAGAAATAACCTGTACCCTGGTACAGACAGGTCCCAGTCATTGTATTGGGTGGCCCATGTTTCCGTGCTACCTTGACTTCAGCAAAGCTTTTGACACTGTTCCACATAGAAGATTGATAAATAAGCTAGGTAGGCTCGGGTGGGCTGAAGTTGGTCAACTGGGTGGCAAACTGGTTGACTGGCAGAAAACAGAGAGTGGTGGTAAATGGTATACAGTCAGAAGAGATGCAAGTCACAAGTGGGTACCTCAGGGATCAGTCCTGGGGCCAGTCCTATTCAACATCTTCATTAGTGACCTCGAGATGGACTAGAGGGTAAGGCTTGTCTGTTTGCAGATGACACCAAGATCTGCAACAGAGTAGATGATCCAGATGGGGTGGGCAGAATGAGAAGAGATCTGGATAAACTATCAGAATGGTCAGAAGAGTGGCAACTGGGATTTAATGCAAAGAAGTGCAAAATCATGCACATAGGGAAGAGAAACCCTGAAGCCACTTATAGGCTGGGAGGGAGTTGCTAGCAGTCACAAAGGAAGAAAGAGACTTGGGCATCATCATCACTGATGACCTAAAATCATCCAAGCAGACCTCTAAAGCAGTAGGTAAGGCTAGGGGGTGTTAGGTGTATTAGTAGGGGTATCACAAGTCGTGAGAGGGGTAATAATCCCTCTGCACAAGACATTGGTTAGGCCCCATCTGGAGTCTCGTGCAGTATTGGAGGCCACACCTTCACAAGGACATTAACCAAATTGAGGCAGTCCAGAGAAGGGGTAACTAAAATGGTGCAGGGACTGCATCAGAAGACATATGAGGACAGATTAACGGAGCTCAATATGTATACCTTGAGCAAAGGAGGGAGAGAGGTGATATGATCGAGACATTTAAACACCTTAAGGGCATAAACAAGGTGAAAGAGTCTAACATGTTTAAATATAAGAAAATAGCAGGACAAGAGGACACAGCATGAGATTAGAGGGAGGCCATTAAGGGGAATGTGAGGAAATTCTTTTCACAGAAAGGGTGGTAGATGCATGGAATGGCTTACCACAAGAAGTGGTGGCTATGAATACAGTGCAGGGCTTCAAACAGGCATGGGATAGGCATAAGGGAGCAATACAAATGACTACGAATAGATAGGTCACTGACAGAGCAAAGGCCGATGGCACATTTATAAGGTAGAAAAAGAAATGGGCAGACTGGATGGGCCTTGCGGTCCTTATCTGCCGTCAACTTCTATGTTTCTATGTTTCTATGTGATGGCTGCAATGTCCACCTCTCCCTCTGCCCTGAGAACCCGTAACTCTGCAGTTTTCCTCCCAAGGCTCCTAGCATTAAGGGTAACCACCTTCCACCTTCCCCCCCCCATCCTGTCCTCCTTTCCTAGCATCACCAACAGTACTTGCCATTTGTCCTTTGTCACTGTTATGGGGGGTAAGCTCATATGGTTTCCCAACCTGTGGTCTCCGCATATCTCTTCCCCAACTGCCACCCCCCACTCCTAGTTTAAATTCCCAACTTCCTCTATGTACTCCTCCATCCTCTGTTTCAACACTTTCTTTCCCTCCTCACTCAAGTGTAGTCTGTCCTTGGCATAGAGACTACTGTCCTCCCAGGTCCCTCCCACCCCCAACAGCCCATACCCTTTAGCACAACACCAGGTTCTTAGCCATCCGTTAAATTCCTCTATTCTCAGCTTTCTTGTTGTGCTTGCCTTTGGCACGGGAAGTATCTCTGAAAAAGTTACTGATCTTCCTGCCCCCTCACATAATTGTACTAGTTCCTCAAACCTCCTCTGGACTGTATCTACTGTCTTGTCAGCCAGGTCATTTGTCCCAAGACGTATAATTAAATGAGACTTGTCCCTACCCCTTCTAGCATATTTCAGAACAGACTGTCCCACCCTTTCTGCTGTCATTCCTGGCATGGCCTCCACCCAAATGCGACTATGCCTCTCCCTCTTGCTACCCCACCTAACTCCTCTTAGTACTGAGTCCCCCAGCACTAAGATTCCACCCCTCTTACTCCCTGCTTGCTTCCATTCATCTCCCTCTCTCATTTCCAGCTCCTCTTCTTCCTCCTGCACATTATTTCCCCCTTTTACCCCTGTTGCAATTCTCCCAGCAGAACTTCCCCCCGCTCCAGTTTGGTCCAGGCATTTATCAATTACTCCTCTAATTTCATCATTTCCCTCCTCCACCTTCTTCCTCTCTAGCAGTGCACAACTAGTTTCTGAAGGCCCTTCACAAATGCCCACTCCCTCTCTCTTCACAGTAACCTGTTCTCTCCTTTCCACTCCATGACTTTTGCCACTTCTTCGCCTCCCCTCACAAGTCCCTATCTCCTCCTTCCATTTGTCTTTTGTCTCCTGACCTGGTTTCCCCGGCAATTGTTCTTCCTGGCCTGGGCCCTTTGTCTCTGCTTCTCTTCTTCTGCCTCTCTCCTCACCACTGTTGGCTTAAATCGCCCTCCCTCATCTCCCCTTCTCTCTCCCTCCCTCCCTCCAGTACTGGGCTAAACCCACCCCCAATCTGCCTTGCCTGTCTTAGTTCCTCCTGCAGACCCTCAATCTCCTTTCTAAGTTTTTCTATGTGGTTGCACACTAAACATCCTCCCACACTCCAGGCAATTTTTAGAAAGATTGGTGCACCGCAGTTGTTGCAGCCTACCACCCTACCCATTGCTGTCGCTGCCCACCAGCGACCCCCCACCCTTCCAGATGCAGGATACCAAACACTCCCCCAAGTCTCCCCTCTCCCTCCTCTATCAGTGCAAAACATTTTCTTTATTTCCCTTACCTCCTTTGTTGCACACGTTTAGATATATTGAGCAACTGCTTTTTATATTCCTATCCTTCCTATCCACACTCAAAACAGACTTTAAGTAGCATTGCACAACCTTTCTTCAAACTCCTACTCCTCCTTTCCCCAATGCAATATCAATGTGAAGAAGTAATAATGAAAGCTCCTAGAGTTGCATTTACTTCCCTTCCACTGAGAGAGTAGTCACCTCTTCATTTGCTGCTGTTCCTTTCCTGGATGTCTGCTTTTGCTATGACAGGTGCATATTCTTTTGCCTGTTTGAGGAAGTGATGTCAGAACCCCAAGTATAAAGGAAATAATGGACCAAGGGTGGGATCAGCCCAAGTCTTCCAGAAACAATCAGGTAGTTGAGGCCTCTGGTCAGACCATTATCATCCTTCCCCCACTCTGCACTCAAACTTTGCAGCTAGTGAAGCCAACAACAATGAATCACAATTCTACTCAAAGCCCCCAAAATAGGTTTGCTATCCCAAGAAACAGGACTCCAATTCAAACAGCTCCACCAACACATCAAAATAGGCTTGGAATTAGAAGATATATGTCTCCAATTCAAAGAAACAGACCCAGTTAAATCACACCAAATTATGTTTTAAAACAGAAGAAATAGGCCTCTTCAAATGCAGCCTGCCACACAGTGAATCAAACAAATGAGCCCACTCATAGCTACCAAAACAGGTTTCAAAATTCTGACAGCCCCAAACAATACCCTACTAGCCCCTTAGTAGTAAGAAAGAAAAGAAATAACCTTCTACCAAGTAGAATCCACAAGAAACAACATAAAACAATAATAAGCTACTGTACTGTAGATCTGATCCTGTCCCCCTTCTAGTTCCTTCTGAGAAGCCAAAGCACTGAGTTCCAAACTCTGTGATTTCCCTTGTGCTGCTTTCAAAATCAGACAGTTCCAAACTCTGTGATTTCCCTTGTGCTGCTTTCAAAATCAAACTGTTCCAAACTCTGTGATTTCCCTTGTGCTGCTTTCAAAATCAGAATTCCAAACTCTGTGACTTCCCTTGTGCTGCTTTCAGAATCAAACAGTTCCAAACTCTGTGATTTCCCTTGTGCTGCTTTCAAAATCAAACAGTTCCAAACTCTGGAAGTATACAGTAAGAACAGACCCTGGATTGTAAACAAAACAGGCTTGTTTATAAATATACATTAGTATGCATTTTAGTTCTACTAAACAAGGAGACAGGCAAAATAAACAGCAACATCAATGAATTTTGGAGAAGGTAAGCAATTATAAAATGTAGGTTATTAACAAGAAATAATATGATGAAAAACAGGTTGGCAGTGTCCCTTTAAGATCTTATGTATGTAACTATCTCAGCATCATCGTCACTGTACTTTGCAAATGTCCTTTTGATGTAACTATTTGCTCACTCCTGACATGGAACCTTTGTAAAAGAGTCTCTGGCTCAAAGGTATTGTAATTCTGAGAAATAAATAAATAAAATAAATAAACAGTTGTACTGCAGCAACCCGAGCGCTAGTGTTGCTGTGATGCAAATAGAAACATAGAAACATAGACTTTGACGGCAGATAAGGACCGCTTGGCCCACCTAGTCTGCCCATTTCCCTACCTACAGGATAAGCTGCAGATCCTAGTTAACCAACAGCCTATTTCTTCCTACCCCCCTACAAGAATTGCCTTATGTCTGTGCCATGCATTTTTGAATTCTCCCACAGATTTAGACCCCACAACCTCCTCAGGAAGACTGTTCCATGCGTCGACCACCCTTTCTGTGAAAAAATACTTCTTCACATTGCCCCTGAGCCATCTCCCCTCTCTATCTTCAGATTGTGTCCCCTTGTTCTTGCACATCTCTTTTTCTGAAAGATGCTACTCCCTTGGACTTCGTTGATTCCACTGAGATACTTAAAAATTTTTATCATGTCCCCCCTCTCCCTCCTTTCCTCAAGGCTACACATGTTAAGCTCCTTTAGTCTCTCCTCATATGGCTTCTCTTGCAGACCCTGCACCATTTTAGTTGCCCTCCTCTGGACTGCCTCCATCCTGTCTATGCCCTTGCGGAGATGGGGTCCCCAGAACTGGATGCAGTACTCCAGATGGGGTCTCACCAAATGTCTGTACAGAGGGATAACAACTTCATGTTTTCTGCTGGTGATGCCTCTCCCTATACATCCCAGTATCCCCCTAGCCCTTCCTACTGCCTTCTCACATTGTTTGCCAACCTTAAGATCATCTGATATGATTACCCCCAGGTCCCTTTCTATTTTTGGTGTTGTTACTACCCCCCCCACCCCCACTATTGTGTACTCTTCCCTGGGTTTTTGTTTCCCAGGTGTATTGTTACTTGCACTTCTTTGCACTGAACCCAAGCTGCCATACTTCTGACCATTCCTACAACCTTGCCAAGTCCCTTCTCATCCTTTCCATGCCTCCTTGTATATCAACCCTGTTTCAGATCTTTGTGTCATCTGCAAAGAGGCATACTTTTCCTTCCAGTCCCTCTGCAATGTCACTTATAAAGGCATTAAAAAGGACTGGACCCAGTACTGAATCCTGCAGTACCCCACTAGTAACCCCCCTTTCTTCAGAGTGAACTCCGTTTACAATTACCTTCTATGTCCTGTTGTCCAGCCAATATTTTACCCAGGCCACCACCCTGGGGCCCACTTCCAGGCTGGTTAATTTGTTTATTAATCGTCTATGTGGGACTGTGTCAAATGCCTTGCTAAAGTCCAGGTAGGCCATGTCCACAGCCCCTCCCTGGTCTACTACTTTGGTCACCCAGTCAAAGAAATTGATTAGATTCGTCTGACATGACCTTCCCACTGTGAATCCATGCTGCCTTAGGACCTGTGCCCCACTGGCCTCTAGGTACTCAACAGTTTTTTCCTTCAGAAGCAATTCCATCATTTTCCCTACCACAGAGGTCAAACTAACAGGTCTGTAGTTTCCTGCCTTTGTCTTGCTCCCATTTTTGTGAAGGGGAATCACATCCACCCTCCTCCAGTCCTCAGGTACCACACCATCCTCCCATGATTTGTTAAAAAGGGTAGTCAGTGATGTCACTTGTTCGCCCCTTAATTCTTTTAGAATTCTGGGGTGAATCCCGTCAGGCCCCATTGCTTTGTCCACCTTCAGTTTTAGGAGTACTTTCAGAACCTTTTCTTCTGTGAAAAGACTGGGATCGACCCCCCTATACAGAGTGTGTCTTTTAACTGGATTAGGTACCTCCCCTCCTCCTCTTTTGTGAATACTCAGCAGAAGTATTCATTCAGTATTCCTGCTTTTTCATTGTCCCTCTCTGCCCACCCACCGACCATTCTATTCAGCCTCACTATGCCTCCCTTTGTCTTTCTATGCTCCCTGATGTACCTATAAAAGGTTTTATCCCCCTTCTTAACCAAGTTGGCTATCTTTTCCTCAATTTGGGCCTTTGCTATTCTGACTTACCTCCCTATTTCCTTCTGCCTTAACTGGTACAGTTCTCTGTCCTGCTCCTTCAGTGTTTCCTTATACTTCCTAAATGCTATCTTTTCTCCTAACCTTCCCTGCCACCTCTTTTGAGATCCATAGTGGCTTTTTCTTTCATTTTGATTTGTTTATTTGTTTCACACAAAGGCTTGATGCCTCTGTGATGACAGTTTTGATGTTTTCCCATTGTTGCTCCACCCCTCCTACTTGCCTGTTTGCTAGTGTTTTTCTAAGGTACTCTCCCATCTTGCCAAAGTCAGCCCTCCTGAAGTCCAGTACCCTCACTTTGTATGGCTTGACTCTGTAGCTGAGTTTATCGTGAACCACACTGTTTGGTGGTCACTTGTTCCCAGATGGCTACCCACTTCTAGATCTGAGATCCTGACACTGTCCCCATTTGAGAGTACTAGGTCTAAGATTGCTCAATCATGAGTGGGTTCCAAAACTAGCTGTCTGAGGCATGTCCCCTGTAGGGCATCGAGAATGGCCCTGCTCTTGGATGTGGCTGCAGCAAAGGTGCTCCAGTTAACATCTGGCATATTCAGGTCCCCAATCAACAGTATCTCCCTTTTTTCTGCCATCCTAAGAATGCCTTCTATCATATCCTTATCCATTCCCTCCCCCTGAGATGAGATGTGTATACAACCCCTTTGCAGATTGTGGTGCCATTTACAGTCTCTAAGGTGACCCACAGTGCCTCTTCTCCTCCCTGTTTACTCTTTCATTCCATTGCTTTTATCCCTTCCCTTACATAGAGAGCTACTCCTCCCCCTCATCTCCCCCCTCCCTGTCTCTCCTGTAGGTTATGTACCCCGGTATGCCAACATCCTAGTCATGGTTCTCTGTGTACCATGTTTCTGTGACTGCCACGATATCCAGGCATTCCTTTTCCATCAAGGCCATCAGTTCAGGGAGCTTGTTGCCTAGACTATGGGCATTGGTACTTATTACCCTCACTTTCTTGATGGCCTTACCCCTTTTTGCCCAATCCCTGTCCTTATTGCCTTTGTCATTTTCTCCATTTACCCCTACCCTTCTCCCTATCAACATCTCTATCTTGGTGTTTACCTCACTTACTTCCCTGATTTCTGGGGGGGAGGCTAGGATTTCCCTGCTCCTTTCCAGTGCCTCCCCCCCTTGGCTAGTTTAAATCCTTGCCAATGAAGCATTTAAACCTATTACCAAGGATTCTAGTTCCCCTCCTGGGCAGATGCACACCATTGTGCCAGTATAGGCCTGAATCACTCCAGATGGACCCCCGGCCCCCAATGAAGCCAAACCCCTGAGCTCTGCACCAGTTTTTCCAACACTGATTGAATCCCATGGTGTGGAGCACCCTAGCCTCACCCATGCCATAGACAGGCAGCACCTCCTAGAAGGTTACCGTGCGTGCTACTTGTCTAAGGCCCCTCCCCAACTCCAAAAACTCTTCTGCACTGCTCTGATCCCTTTCTCAGCCTGGTCATTTGTCCCTAGGTGGACAATGACATCCAGCTCTCTCTTCTGTGCAGCTGCTCCAGCGATTCTGAGGATTCGCTCCCTGTCCCTCCAAGCGATGGCACCATTAAGGCGCCTTACCTCCCTCTCCCCTTCCTCCCCCATTTCTACCCTCCTAACAATGTGGCAGTATGGACACCTACCCAATCGTGGTAAGTTGCTCCTTCCTCCACACCCGTAGTCTCAACAAAGTTGGGAATGTGCAGCAATGGGAGCGATGTAAGCTGCCGTGCGGACTGGCAGCATCTCTCCCATTGCTGCAACATGCTCATTGCCCAATTTCTACTCATTAAATCTTGATATTTGTAACCTGCTTGAAGAGCCTAATCTGACAGCTTCCACCAACAAATGATAAACTGCATGTTAATGCTGGCTGTCCAATGTCAGCCTGTTTCTCCTGTGTAGAGAAGTTGACTTGATTGCAGTGTTAGCAAGGATTTTGGTGGAACACTGCAAACAGAGACAAATTTAGACAACCACCTGTTTCAAATATTGCCATCTTCCTTCATGCTGTCATGTTTTTTAACAAAAACGTTTCAGCATCAACTAGTGAGATTATAAAGTATGCACGTAATTATCTCAAAACAGCCACCTCTCCCAGAGTCATGGCCCCTGTTCAGCATGACTG
The DNA here is from genome assembly GCA_016271365.2 of Neoceratodus forsteri. Taxonomy (NCBI): domain Eukaryota; kingdom Metazoa; phylum Chordata; order Ceratodontiformes; family Ceratodontidae; genus Neoceratodus; species Neoceratodus forsteri. The sequence continues at coordinate 224,808,237 of CM028138.1, read as the reverse complement.
GTATTGGTGCAGAGAGGGGTTATTGAAACAGGACCCTGTATTGACTCAGGAGAGGGGAGCTGCACCAGAGCAGAGATCTGGAAGGAGTAGTGCAGTCGTGCAAACATGGCTTAAGAGAGTGTTTGGCACTGAACTGCCTGTTCTTATGGCAGTGGTGGGACCAGGGGCAGAGCTACATAAGGATAGATATAGTAATTAAGATTATTTCTTTGTTATATGAATACTTTACAACAATTTGCAGAAGCACTGCAATTTCTTACTTGTATAGAAAGTGGTGGTCCACAATCCAATACTTTTGTTACCTGTTTAAAGAAAGAAAAAAGCAGTTAATTATGTTTCAGACCTTGTGACCTTCTGATCATGTGTCACTGGGAGCAATATAAAAGATCCTAAACCATACGGATAGGAGGGAGCCTTGTAAATGGCTTGTGTCTCATATTGAGAAGGGAATAATATATTTTGTCATAAGGGATCAAATCCAGACATATGTTTATTTCTACTTCCAAAATCCAAAAGACTGTCACATGACGGAGTGGCACTGGTCATTCTACTTTTCGTAATTCAAATAAGCAGCATATCATACTGATACGTTGTTATGTACCACCTGCAACAAAAAGCCTCTCAACCGGCAGCATTTTGACTTTCTGACCGACTGATTTGGGGTAGGCCTCACAAACAAGCAGCAAATGTTGAAAATTTTAATCTGTTTTATCCTTTTTGGGACTCATAAGTGTGATATTATGCAATGGTGTGTGTACACACACACACACACACACACACACACGCGGCCGCGCACGCACTGCCCAGTGACACATACTAACATGTTTTACATCTCGCAGGACTGCCAGGCGGGGCTGAACTTTGCAGATGAATATGAAGCAGAAGCATTTAAATCTGTTGTTGAGGAGAAAATTCAAAAGCGGCATCAAAGACAAGGTAAGAGACGAGAATGCTGGAGTCCTTGCTGCTGTGACCCTATAAAAGCATTGCCCCCTTTGATTAACCTTCATTCCTCCATGCTTCTTTCTCCCCTGTGGTGGATCTTGTTACATCCTAGCACACAGTACAGTCTTGTGGCTTCCAAACTCCTGTTACAGAAAAGCTAGATCCGCACAGTGCCTCTTGTGATTTTGTATTTTACACCACATTCCTTGGCCCTATCAGTCACACCTGAGGGTTGGTCATGTAGTTGAGAAGTGGATCTCGAGGGGGACCTTGCAGTAAACATGTGGAAGTGACTAGGAGTGGGTAATCTCTGACAGGTTTTGGTTCTAATTCTGCAAATTCTGCAGCTGTTTTAGTTACTTCAAGGACTCAAATTAGAACCAGCCCAGCAGTACAGTAGTACTAATACTGCTCACTGCGCCGATGACTTCAGTTCAGAAGCGAGCCTGTGTAGTCAAGGTCTGGCCGGGGAGGAAGGACAAAATGTCCCAATGAGAGCTGTCTTCTTTCAGGGAGGGTAAACTGTGTGGCCCACCGTCTGACTGCCACCTAGCTAAGGCTGTGTGGAAGCATGGCTAGGCTTGGAAAATTGAGGGAGGGGAGGGACATGGCTGATGCTTGTGCTGACCACACATGCGCAGGCACATGCCTATCTGCATCACAGCATGACCGTGTCCTGGGGGAAACAGCAAAGTGAGGAAATATGGCTGCGGGCTGGGCAGATGATGTCCTGACTGTTCCCTACATCCAGCACTGGGCTCACTCTTCTGCTTCTTGGTTAGCTCCTGGGCTTCACCCCCTTCTGCCTCCCCCCCCCCACTGTGGGAGCTGAAGGCAGGCCCCACTCTGAGGGGCTCAGTCCAAGGGGCAACACAGAGGCATGATGCAGGTGGCCTGTGGAATCCCAAGATGAACAGGTAAGAGTGGCCTTGACAGATGGGAGGTAACGCGCTGGCAGAGGCTGAAGGAGGTCCTGGCCAGAAGGTGCCAAAGGCAGAAACAAAACTGAAAAAAGAAACTTCATCCGGGAACTTTTTTAACATTATTGACATTTATTAAAGGAGATGGAAAGCATTGTAATATTCTCAGCTAATATTTGCCTATTTTTTTGTTGTCAGGCTTCCTGTTTTTTTTTAAACCAGCTCTGTACTAACTACCTGATGGCCCAGTAGTAGCATGCACCAGCCTAGGGAGGGTTAGCAGTGCATTCTACCACAGAATCAAGTGATTCCAAGTTAGTATTTAAAAATTGTCTGGATAAAGTGATCCTTAATGAGGACTGTATTGGATATTATAAATAAATAGATGCGGTTATGGGCCTCCGAGACCCCTTGCACCTTTACCACCTTAGTATGAACCTTAGTATAGGACTGACCCCTGACAGAAGAGCCAGGGAGCTTGAATCTCCACTGGGAACCTGCTGCATGCACACAAATTGGAAATGGGCCTGTGCACTGCTGTGGGGTGGAGGGAGAATTAAAGAAAAAAGGGGGAAAGCTCCAGGCCATCTGGATTATGACTGACTGCACTCTTGCATTCCAAGCCATATGGGTCCTTGCTGGGGGTAGTGGCAGACAGGTCTGAGAAGTCACTGGACTACAGCCAGAGGATTTGGAGGACAGGCCATGGAAGGATAAAATGCTATATGAAAACACAAAAACAATAGTGCAGGTAGCCCCCTGACAATTTACCATTATAGATTCCCTAACCAGTGACATCATCAGTTGCAGTCATTCTGTTGCTCCTCCTAATGCTGATACCACTACATGCTTAGGCTGCTACATTGATGAAGACTGAGCTCACTTAGGAGGAGCTCCATTTTCATCACTGTAAAACTACATGAAAGTTGTGAAATCAGCATCTGGGGCCACTGACTGATTGCAACCTATGTTGCCACTGGTTGAAGCATCTATAATCATGAGGTGATCCTGCCCCTATACAGTTCCCTGGTGAGGTGGCACCTGGAGTACTGTGCACAGTTCTGGAGCCCTCACCTCATGAAGGACCATGGCCACCAAGAGAGGGTCCAGAGAAGGGCCACTAAAATTATGCAAGGCTTGAAGGGGAAGGCATATGAGGACTGTCTGTTTAGCTTCAACATGTACTGTACATGCTCAAGGCTTAGGTGGGAAAGGGGTGAGATACATACATGGGAGTAACAGAGGTGACTGGTCAACTGTGTTCAGCATTGCAATTGGTCAGGTACTAGGGAACATGAGTATAAATTGTTGGAGGAGTAAATTTATCAAGGACATTAGGAAGTATTACTTCACAGAGATGGTGGTGAGCAAGTGGAACAGGCTGCCATGTGAACTGGTAAGAGCAAAGTCTGTCCAAGGATTTAAGGTGGGTTAGGAGAGGTACACAAGGGTATAGAGGCTATGGACCAAGGGTGCGGGGCAGTGGAAAATGCCATCGGGGCAGAGTTCACATTTAGGCTCTCAGATTAATGACACTCTGCGATAGTCTGCAGTGTATGTAGGTAGTACGGTGCAAGCTCAACAGACTACAAGTCTGCAAAAGTTCTATGTTTCTATGTTAATGGGGGGAGTTCTACATGCAGAGGCGACAGGAGGCAGACAACAAACAATAGGGAAGTGTAACCAGTAAGAGAGCGAAGGGGTAAGAGAACATGAATTGAGACATGAGCAGTGCTTCACCTTTTTTTTAGTTTTAACATACTAACATACTATTTGCCAGCAGATTAGGCCTTACAGTCTATCAAGTTTTCTTGAACCTTAGATCCTTAGTTGGGAGCCGAGGCCCTCCCATCCCTTGTGCTACAGAAACCCCTATCATCCATCCCCACCCCCCTGGGACAGGCCATCATCTGATACATCCACTTTCTGTGTCTGTCCCACCCTCTCTTGAAGCCCTCCACTGTGGATCTCTGAACCAGCTCGCCAGGCAGTGCATTCCAAGGGTCCACCACCCTCTTAGTGAAAAACCTCCTCCTCTTTTCCCCCTTCACCCTTCCAACTTCAAACCATGCCCTCTGGTGATACCTCCCTGCTTTAGTCTAAAGATCCCTCCATGTTTACCCTATTTATTCCCTTGAGGTACTTGAAGACCTCAATCATGTCTCCCTGCCTCCTCTCCTCCAATGAAAACAGGCAGAGCTCCTCAAGTCTGTCCTCATACGCCAAATCCCCTAGCCCTCATATCATCTTAGTTGCCTCCTCTGTACCCTCTCCAGGAGCTGTATGTCCCTCTTCAAGTGTGGTCTCCAGTACTGTACACAGTACTCAAGGTGTGGTCTAGCCAATCCATTGTACAGCAGCAGAATCACTTCCTTGCTCCTAGAGGTGATCCCCTACGATGCATCCCAACATCCTGTTTGCTTCCTATGTCAGCCTCCTGCACTGCTCAGAGTTATTCATACATGCATCCACCATGACCCCTAGGTCTTTTTCCTCTATTGAGGCCTCCAGCACCCCTCCCAGGGTGTACCTGTGTTAGGGTTTCCCACCAAGACGCAACACCTGCACTTGGTGACATTGAAATTTAATTTCCATGTGTGAGCCCAGTTTTCCAGGGTGTCCAGGTCCTTGCAGGGCCAACCTCCCTCTTCTCCCTCAACTACTGCTCCCATCTTGGAGTCATCCGCTGAAGAGACTCATTTCACACCCTATACCCTCCCTGATGTCTGATATGTATGCATTAAACAGGATCGGACCCAGAACCGAGCTCACGGTACCTCACTACCAACCTCTCTAGGGTTCAAGAGCTCCCACAGACCACTACTCTGGGTGCGTCCAGCTAGCCAGTTTTCAATCCATTTGACCATCAAAGGGCCTACTCCTAACCCCATCAGTTTCTCCACCAGACTATTGTGGGACACAGTCAAACGCCTTGCTGAAGTCCAAGAATAATACATCCACAGGCTTTCCTCTGTCCAGTTCTGATGTTACCCATTCATAGAACTCCACAAGATTGGTTTGACATGATCTACCTGGCACAAACCCATGTTGCCGACTATCCAGACCTCCCACCTCCTCCAAGTACACCCCCAATCGTTCCTTTAGTATACTCTCGATTAATTTTTCCACTACCGAGGTCAAACTGATAGGTCTATTTTATTTTTTATTTTTTTTTATTTAGTTGTTTAACCAGGTATAGCACACTAAGCTGGAAGCTTTTTTACAGGAGTGACCTGGGAGCACAAGGAGGTTAAGTGACTTGCTCAGAGTCACACAGTATGCAAGTGGAAGCTGTGGGATTCAAACCCAGGTCTGGTCTGCTGGATATCACCAGATTTGCAGATCAGAGCCTTAGACCACTGCGCTATACTGCCTCCTGAGTTCCTCCTCTATAGTTACCTGGTACTTCCCTCGACCCCCCTTTATGGATTGGCACCACATGTGCCTCTCGCCAATCCCTAGGTACCCTCCCTGTCTCAAGTGATCTGCTGAAGAGCTCCGCCAGGGGTGCAGCCAGTATGTCCGCCAATTCCCATAGTATTCTCGGATGAATGCCATCCGGCCCAGGAGATTTGTTTTTCTTTAGGGCCTTGAGGGCTAACCACACCCTTTTGGCGGAGATAGCATCATCTGTCCCCTCCACCTTACTGGCCTTTTTATCCTTATCCAGATGTGACACCCTGGGGTACCCTCCCTCCCTCTGCTCCATTTCTGTTGCTCCCTGATCCCACCACCGCCGCTTCTATCCCCTTCGTGCCTTGCTTTGTAGATATCCCATCCCCTCCTAGTGAACACAGAGGCAAGTACTCATTAAATACCTCTGCCTGGTCCTCACTTCTTCCACCCACCTCCTTCTGATCTCAATCTGCTGAGATGGCCTTAGTTTTCTCCGCTCCCCAATGTACCAGAAGAACCCCTTTTCCCCTCCATGTATCCCCTGTGCCAGCCACTGCTCTTTACTGGACTTTGCTCCCCTCACCATCCGGGTGACTTGTCTAGATGCAAGATGGTACATTTCCTTATCCCTATCCCCTCTTGTTGTTTTATATTTTTTGTAGGCTGCCTTTTTTTCTCTGACTGCTACCTGTACCTCACTGGACCACCAGCATGGTTTATGTGACCTTGCTCCTTACGCTTTCAACTTAGCGAGATCCTGACTGCCTCATGAAGTCCCCTGCTTTATGACCTCCCATCTCCTTTCCACACTTGTCATTGAAGTAATCCTCTCAAATAATCCTTGAGAATATTTCCCCATGCCCACAAAGTCTGCCCCCTGAAGTTCACTGCCCAGTGACCTAGATCTCCCCTCCCCATGCTTATTTGAAACCAGACAGTATTGTGGTCGCTCCCAGTCAGGGGTCCAGTACAACCAGGTCCCTACCAGATCCCCATCGCTCCAGAACCACGCCAGGACATGCCCTCCTTCAGGGCTCCATCACATGCTGTGTTAAGAACATATCCTGGAAGCCGTCCAGCAGCCTCTGCTCCTTGGCCACCTTAGAGGACATGGTTTCACAGTTTGTACCTGGCATATTAAGGTCCCCCATCAACACCACTCCTTCCCCTTTTGGTCCTCACTGGGCAATGATGTTGTCCAGCAAACTATCCTCTAGAACATCACTCATCCCAGGGGGCCTATATACTACACCCAGCTTGACCTTATCTCCTGCTGGGGATTGTAAGGTGACCCATAAGGCCTCCACGTTTCCCTCTGCCTCTTCTATCCTAGCAATTTCTATGTCATCTCTAATGAACATAGCCACTCCACCCCCTCTGCCCTCCTTTCTATCCTTCCTAAGCATTGTGTAGCCCCACACATTTAGGTCCCAGTCATGGTTTTTGTTGGCCCACGTCTCCGTGACCGCCGCCACATCCACCCCACCACCCCGAACAGCATGGCCTGGAACTCTGGCAACTTGTTTCCCAAGCTCCTGGCATTTACTATCACCAACCCCCAACCCTTATCCCTGATCCCCTTTGTTGAACCCCACCCAGATTCCTTATACTTCCATCCTCCCTCTGCTCCTCCTGAAACCTCCACCCCCAATCTGTTTCCCCCTCCCCCCCTTGGGCTTGAAGGCTACTCCCCTCATCTGGAGGAGAGGGCTTCTGGTCAGTCCCTCCCTTATCCCTTCCCCCACAAGTTTAAACCCCACCTTTCTTGAATGTAGTCAGCCATCCCCTGTTTAAGGACTTTCTTCCCTAATGGGGCAAGATGAAGCCTGTCCTTGGCATATAGTCCCTTATCCTCCCAAACTCCTTTCCAGTTCCCTAACACCCTCAACCCACTCTCTTCACCCCACTTCCTCAGCCAGTCATTAACCTCTGTGAGCTTAATTTTTTTCTCCACTGAGGCCTTTGGTACTGGCAATATCTCCGGAAAGGAAATGTTGCATCCATTATCCTGACAGACTCTGGCAAGTTCTTGGAACCTTGCTTGGATTTCCAAAATGCTATTTCCCTCTAGATCGTTAGTTCCCAAATGCACCAGGAAATCGGTTTCCTCCACAATCCCTAACCATTTCATACACCATGAACTTTGCTCTGCATACTGTCAGCCCAGAGATACTCACTACCTTCACCTGGCTATGGCATCCACCCCCCTGTCCCTCCCACTGGATACCCGTAATCATTGAGTCTCCCAAGAACAGAACCTTAACACCGCCATCAACCTTATGGTTACCTCCACTATGCCCTCTCAGCCCCATCCCCCCTTTATTCATGATCTCAATTCCATGGGAGTCTTCCTGCCTTATTAGAGACCCCCTTGTCACCCTCCCCTTTCTGCCTCCCTCATTATTTTGCCCACTTAACTCAAACCCCCTCTGAATAGGTGTCCCCTTTAACCCTCTCTTATCTGAACCATTTATCCTGGCCCTGATGGTTTCCCCTTCCCCCACACCACAATCCTCCCCCCTTTTAATAGTACCCCTGCCTCCAGAGGCTCTCTGTGGGTCCCCTTTAGCTAGGGCCCCATCCTTTGTACTGACCCGCCCTGCTGAAGGGGGGCTTCTCTCCCACCTCCTTGTCTCCCAGTTTCTCTCCAGTCATACTCTCCTTCCTCATGTCTGCAATATGTTGCATCTCCCCCATTTGCTTAACATTTATGTTTCCCCTTCTCCCTCTGGGACTATTTCTATCCTTTCCATTGCCAGTCTGTGATGTCCTATGGGTATCCGACTCCCTCTCCCCGGCCTCTGTATAAGTTTCCTCATTTCCACCAACCCCGTCCTCCCCCTCTAGGTTGCTTAGTAGCTCAAATTTATTGTGACACTCTATGTCAGCCTCCATCAAGTAACCCGAGTTTCCCCTGACTGCACCTCTAAACTGCCCCTCTTCTTCCCCTCTTGCTCTGTTCACCTTAGGAGCTCGCTTCCCACAGTCTGCTGTTTTAGGCTTCCCCACAACAGCCCCTCCTGACTCTTCCCCCTCCACTCTCTTTGTATTCAAAATGTTCACCCCGTACGCTTTCCCCTTTTAGTTTTAGTTTAGTTTTTTTTTTTTTGATCAGGTAAGTGCACTAGACAAATCCTGCCTATTTTCAGGCATGACCCAGGGAAGGGGGATACAGATGAATGCCAACTGACCTTGAACAAGATTAAGCTGTTGGTGGTATTTTTAGTGAATGAGGGAAATTTGCCTAGGACACCAGGGAAATATCCCTACTCTTTTCGATAAGTGCCATGGGATCTTTAACATACACCTGAACTACCACCAATCCAGGCAGATGGGACCTTGGTTTAACGTCTCATCCGAAAGACAGCACCTCAGAAGTGCAGCACCCCTCTCATGCTGCACTACAGTGTCAGTACTGGGATATTAACCCAAGTGCCAGATGTGGAAACTGAACTCACAGCCCTCTGATCTCCTGGCCTCAGAGGCGAGTGCGCTACCTACTGAGCCACTGACACAAGGAAACTAAATATTGCCCATCTAAACCAATTCCATGCTTACATATCTGAATCCTATTTAGTCTTCTTCCAATATCCGGATGTCTCCCCACCCCCATTGGTACTACTTTGTTTCCTGCTACAGAATATGCTTTGCATGTTGCTTTGCCCATGTTTACAGTCTGTACATTTTCTGGACATTATATGATGTCACTTTACACTGTTAACCAATCAGTGCAGAACAGGGGGACATAACATCAGCAAATGTCCCAGAAACACTGGATCAGAAAGTGATTTAGAGGCACACTTAGGAGCATTAATAAAGTCATAAAATCAATTTCTCCATCCAAAACATAACCTGTCAGAACAAGTGACATATATTGCATAATGTATGGGCATCCATACACAACAAGATAGTGTTTCCATCGAGGTGGTAAGATGACATCATAGGGACCCCCAGAACGAAGCTTGAGAGGTCCCTGATGTCATCTCAACCCTGAGATAGAAACACATGCTGAGTGGTGTTTTGGTTGCCCACATGTTAATTTTTAAATTACAGTATATGGGTTTTATAGTATATGAGTAAAAAAAATGGAGTGGGTTGTCATTCTTATTAAAAGTAAGCAAAAAATAAACTTTTAAAATCTAAAATGTAAAGTATGAATGGTAGATTTGTGTTTGGAATTAAGTGAGGGGCAGGTGAGCCTCATGAAGAGAGACTGCTGGTGTAAACTTCAAATAGAAAAGTTACTGTAGTATGGTGGTGCTGTCACTACTGCAACTTTTCGGGACCTCTGAACTATGCTTCAGCAACTTTTGATAACATTTGAACTGTCCTACAACAAGAAAATTGCATGTATAGAAATTCATACACAATAGGGGCTAACCATATACTACAATTGAATGGAGGGGATTTAAGTAAAAAAGAATCAATGGTCAGGTATGCAGCAATACTGTAATAACTGAATGACCTTGGTGGGTCGTGAGGCCAGAGGTGCAGCTGAGGACCTTCAGCCCCCCGGAAGTGAGGTTATTACAGCACTAACTCACACCCAGAGTGAATTATTACACTTATTTGTAAAATGGTCAATCATGTTACAAAGATATTTTGAATTATTTCCTATCCCCTTTAAATTATGAACTGAAAGTGCACATTATCAGAGAGACTCTCCACTGGTTTCAGTGGGGCTTGCTTCCCATGATTAACCCTTAGATTATATTGTTGTTTTCACTGACACTGTGAAAGGAGGAAGAGCCTGGTGTTATTGTTTTGTTTTGAGGATTGGGGGGGGGGTGCACTTGCAGAAGGTGGAGATCGAGCACTGACATTGTGAAAGGAGGAAGAACCTGGTGTTAAAGTTCTGTTTTGAGGACAGAGGTGAATTGCAGAAGGTGGAGATCAAGCAGATGTGAGAAGGTGAACGAAGAGGACGGGGAGCATTTGGTTGCATTATTATAGCTAACTTTTTTTCAACTTTGTTCTATAAACACAGAGGTGAGTTCAGATTTCTTTTGCAACTCGATTGTCCCATTTCTAGTTCCCTTGTAATACTCCCACACCCACCACCACCATCTCCTTCGTGGCTCCCTGCTACCTTTTTTCACCTCTTGTCCCTAGGGCCCCATGAGTCTACACACTCCCAACCTTCACAGGCTTGTTGATCATCCTAGCTCAGTGCCCTACAACACCCCACTTGCTGTATGGGCCATGGAGACAAAATTTCCCACGGTGACAGGAGCTGACGCCCAGCACTGTGTGGGCCAGTCATTCAATGCAGCAATCGAGGAAGGGGATCTAAGGTCATGCCTGACCCTTTCTCCTGGGTTACCGGGGGGTAGAGATGTCCAATAGTTCCACGCAGCCCACTCTAACAGTGAGGAACATCTTTTGGACTGTACTGGTACCTGTTGCAAGAGACTATGGCAAGAGAAGTTAATCCTGGTTCTATTGCACATTGGACCACCATTTTCATGAACAGTTGTCCCACTGCTAACTGGGACCAATTGGTGCATTGAATAGGTTTTCCATTGCTATAGCTCACTCATATTTATATCCACTGAACTGTATGCATTTTCATCTAACAGCTATTTCTTTTTTACCATAGACAAACGGCAGCTACCCCCTCCACCACCTCCAGCGTCTGACGGTGAGTCTTTCATGTTGCTGTTTTTCTTTCTTACTTGAAAGATGGTGTAAGAGGCTGCAGGTCAGTTCACAGCTGCTAAAGGTGTTCCCTATACATGTTACTGCAGGAAACTCCGGCACTCCACTCCTACTCCGATGGACACAGCAGCTCAATTCTGTGTCCACACAGTCGGCTGCTCCAGAGGTTATTCCACCCCTCAGTGGTGGAGCCAGGTTTGGGAGCATTTGGGAACCGGGGGGGCCATTCAGTCAATCATGGGCTCCACAATGGGCACTAAACATTGAAAATAGATGGTGGTGGGGCACCACTACTCACACTGGGACAGCCAGGAGGGGCGACCGCCACCCCAGCCCCCCCCTCTAGCTCCGCCACTGCCACCCCTCCGACCTGGCAGAGACAAGCTGGTGATGTGCATGAGGTGCTGAAGTGCCGGAACAGGCTCTTTCCCTGCTTAGCACAGTTCAGCAAATATCATTTTTCAAGAGCAAAAAGAAAGCTGAATTCAGGAAAGTGCGTAAAAATGTAAAACAAGAGCTACATGTAGTACAAATTAGGGTCCTAAACTGGGACCTCAGTACTGAGCATGCATGAATGCATATGCATATCTCTGGGGAGCAAGAGGATATGCACATGTATTAGTGCATGCCCAGTAGAGTGGTCCCAGTTTAGGAATCTAATTTGTCCTGCTTGTAGCCCTCATTTTACATTTCTATGCATTTTCCTGAGTTCCGCTTTCTTTCTGCTGTTGAAAAATGCCTTTAGCTGAACTCAGGTGTGCTAAGACTTTCTTCCTAAGTGCTAACAGGCATGTGTCAGAGTGATTCATGGGGTCAGAAGGATGCCAGGAGAGGAGATATTCCAATGGGAGTGAGTGCTGCAGTGTCTCCACAGGGCAGGTAAGGTGCTGCAAAGTAGTTTGCTCCAATACACGTCCCCTCTCCTGAGTCAAATCTCAAACCTAATGCAGAGCACTCTTAGAACACTCCCGAAAGTGTCCACACTGCTGACTTTGAAGCACATCAACCCATGCATAAGGGTTGATGTGCTTTAAAGTTGACAGTGTAAAAAGGGCTAATGTAGGCAATGGGGTAGGGGTACTGATTGTGGGGGAGCTCATATGACTCCAGTCCCAACCTCTCCCAGCATAGATCACTGTAGAGAAAGGAGCTAGGTCACTGGCAGTGTAGGAGCTCACATTTCCAGCCCCAGCCTCTCCCAGCAGGAGTCACTGTAGACAGCAGCATTGAAGCACTGACTGTGGGAAGAGATGACAGTTAAACCAGACCAGTCCCAGTCTCTCCCAGCAAAGGTTGCTATAGCAAGTAGTGAAGGAGCACTGGGTGTGGCAGAGCTCACGGCTACTACAACCCCAGACTCTCCCAGCAGGAGTTACTGTGGGCCACACTCTAGGAGCACTGGCTATGAGTGGCACTCACAGCTACTCCAGTTCCAACCCCTCTCAGTACAGATCACTACAGAGAAAGGAGTAGGTGCACTGGCAGTGTAGCAGCTCACAATTTCAGACCCAGCCTTTGCCAATGGGAGTCACAATAGACAACAGTGTAGAAGCACTCACTGTGGGAGAAGCTCACAGTTAAACCAGACCCCGTCTCTCCCAGCAAAAGTTGCTATAGCAAAGGGTTTGGAAGCACTGAATGTGGCAAAGGTCACGTCAATAACAATCTCAGTCTCTTCTAGCAAAAATCACTGTAGGCCATGTTGTAGGAGCATTGGCTAAGAAGGAGCTGACTGCTACCCCAGTTGCAAACTCTACAACTGACATTTGGCTTTCTGGATATTCAAATGTCAGTTCCAGTGTTCTGTGCTGCTCACTCAGTAAACCCTACATTCTGTGGCGGCTCCAAAACATCTGTGGCTGAAATGAATTACTTATTTGGCAGATTCTGTCTGTCTGCTGCTTAATGTACTGCATGGTAACACTGATTACACCAGTTATTGAGGGAGGGAGGGAACGAAGGGCTTCAAGATGGAGGGGAACAGAGCCAGAAATAATGAAAAAAAATTATTTTTATATGAAAATCCCCACAGAAGTGGTGAATTTTGTTATTGTAGCTCAGTTTAGGTTCTGCAGCTGTGTTACCACAGAATTTTGGGGATCAACTGCAAATCCCTGCTGCAAAGGGAAAACAAGCATTTGTCAATGCCGAATGTTGATTGCGCTGGTGTGTTGAGCTCGCTCACTGCCCCTCTGTCTCTCGCTCAGTCTGTTTCTCCCGGTGCTGCAGGCTGCTGTTTTGTACTGGGCTCCTGCCTGCATTGGCACCTTGTTCTGCCCACTAAGAAATCCGCAGCTGTCCCGACAGCTGCGTTGAGGTGGCTCATTCCCCCTCTCTCACTCACTTATTCTGTTTCTCCTGGCACTGCAGGCTGCCCTTTTGTACTGGGCTTCTGCCTCTGTTGGTGGCTTTTTCTGCCCACAAAAAAATCTGCAGCAGTCTCTACACAGGTCTGTTGAGTCTGCTGAGTCCCCCTCTCTCACTCACTCGTTCCGTTTCTGCCGGCGCTGAAGGCTGCCCTTTTGTACTGGGATGCCTGTGTTGTCACCTTTTTCTGCCCACAAAGAAATCCACAGCTGTCCCGACAGAGCTCCGTTGAGGGTGCTCACTCCCCCGTGTCACTCACTCATTTCTGTTTCTCCTGGCGCTGCAGCCTGCCCTTTTGTACTGGGCTCCTGGCTCTGTTGGTGCCTTTTTCTGCCCACAAAGAAATCTGCAGCAGTCCCGACAATGCTCCGTTGAGCTCACTCAGTCCCCTTCTCTAACATACTAACATACTAAAATGCCAGCAGAATAGGCCTAACGGTCTTTCGTGTCTGCTCGTTTGGTCAGTCCCCAACCTGGGTGCTGACCTTGCTGTCCCTCTCGCCTTCTCTGGCTTCTCCCTTCCCAGTTCCGGATATTCCTGCTGCATTGGATTTGCTTCCAGAACCCTTCCCTGTACCTGTCCCACCCCTCTTGAACCCCTCCACTGTCGCTGCCTCCACCAGCCCCTAGGCAGTGCATTCCATGGCTCCACCACCTTCTCAGTGAAGTAGCACCCTCCTTTCTCCCTGAATCTTCCCCTCCAGCTTCCAGCCATGCCTCTAGTGGCCCCTTCCTCCTTCCTTCAAGCACCCTGACTGTTCCTCCCTATTTACCTCTTCATGTACCTAAAGACCTCTATCATGTCCCCTGGTCCCTCTCTCTTCCAATGTGTACATATTTAGCTCTTCGAGCCTCTCCTCATAGGTCCTGTCCCCAAGCCCCAAATCATTTTGGTTGCCCTCCTCCTGACCCTCCAGGAGGTTAATGTCCCGCTATGTGGCTCCAAAACTGCACGCAGTACTCAAGGTGCGGCCTCACCAAGCAGTTATACAAAGGGAGTATCACTTCCTCCCTTCTGGAGGTGATCCCCTAGCTGATGCATCCCAGCATCCTGTTGGCCTTGGCTGCTGCCCTCCTACAAGTCTCCGAGTTGTTCATCTTGACATCCACCACCACCCCCAGGTCCCTCTCAGCCATCGAGACTTGTAGCATTTCCCCACCAGGGTGTACACTTGACCTGGGTTTCTGGCCCCCAGGTGGAGTACCTTGCATTTCCCTGCATTGAACCTCAGCTTCCACTTTCTAGACCATCTTTCCAGAGCCTCCAGGTCCCCCTGTAGGGCCACCTTCCCCTCCTCCCCATCCACCACCGCCTCCAGTTTCGAGTCATCTGCAAAGAGACTCATCTCCTCCTGATTCCTGTCCTTATGTCGAATCGTGGGCGTTGAACAGAAGGGCCCAAGGACTGATCCTGTGGGACCCCACTAATGACCCTCCTTGGGGATGAGACTATCCACCAACTCGACCTCTGGGTCCGGTCCTGGAGCCAATTGCCTATCCATCTGATCATCTGGTTCCCCACCCCCATTTCTCCCAGCTTATCCAACAGGCCCACGTGAGGAACGGAGTCATATGCCTTGCTGAAGTCCAGAAAGAGGACATCCACTGGTCTACCCAGGTCCAAGGCACTTGTCACCCAGTCATAGAACTCCACCAGGTTTGTCTGACACGATTTCCCCGGGATGAATCCATGCTGTCTATCATCCAGGCACCCTGACTTATCCAGGTCCCCCCCTAGCCTCTCCTTGACAATGCCCTCCATCACCTTGCCCACCACCGAGGTCAGGCTGACAGGCCTGTAGTTCCCTGCCACCTCCCTTGATCCTCCTTGTGGATAGGCACTATATGCGCCACCTTCCAGTCTTGGGGCACCCACCCTGTCCTCAGAGATGGTGAAAAGCTCTGCCAGGGTTTTGCCAGGACATCTGCAAGTTCCTTCAGCACTCTGGGATGTAATTTATCCGGCCCGGTGCTTTCTCCATCTTAAGGGAGCTGAGGGCTTCCCTCACTCTCTCAGCTGTGATTTCCACTTCACCCTTCTCCTGCTTAGCCCTCCCCACCTGCCAGTGATGCCTCCCTTCTCCCCAGACCTGCCGATTGGTGAGGGTCCCCCTCCTCAGTATCTCTGTCTCCTCCCATGTATGATGCAGCACCCCATTTTCCCTGGTGAAAACTGAGGTGAAGTACTCATTTAGTACCTCAGCCTGCTCCCCGGGTCTTGTGCCCATCCCTCCCTGATTTAATCCTGCTAATCTGCCCCTTCACCCTTCGTTTTTCCCCAATGTATCTAAAGAACCCTTGTTCCTCTCCCAATTTCCTGGCCAGGTTCTGCTCCTTCCTTGCCTTAGCCGCCCTCACCACTCTAGTGGCCCTTCTAGCCATCAGCTCGTACTCCCTCGATCCCTTTCACTCCTTGAGCACTTGAATTTCTTATAGGCTGCTTTCTTTCCCCGCACCACCTCCTGGACCTCCCTGGTCCACCAACAGGGTTTTTGGGCCCTACCGCATTTTCGTCTTACTCTTGCACAGGTGCTGGTAGCATCCTGCACCCCTCTCCTGATGATTTCCCACCTACTATCAGCGTCCATGTCTCACTCGCTCATTCCGTTTCTGGCAGTGTTGCAGGCTGTCCTATTCTATTAGGCTCCTGTCTGCACTGCCACCATTTGCAGCAGTTACAATACAGCTCCGTTGAGCTCACTCACTCCCCCTCTCTCACTCGCTCATTCTGGTTTTCCTGCCACTACAGGCTGCCATTTTGTACTGGGCCCCTGCATGCATTGCTGCCTTTTTCTGCCCACAAACAAATCTGCAGCAGTCCCAACAGAGCTCCGTTGAGCTCACTCACTCCCCTTCCCTCACTCGCTCATTCTGTGTCTCCTGCCGCTGCAGGCTGTCCTTTTGTACTGGGCTTCTGCTTGCATTGGTGGCTTGTTCTGGCCAGAAAGAAATCTGAAGCAGTCCTGACACAGCTCCATTGAGCTCGCTCACTCCTCCTGTCTCACTCACTCATTCCGTTTCTGCCCGTGCTGCAAGTTGGCCTTTTGTACTGGGCTCCTGCCTGTGTTGCCGCATTTTCTGCCCACAAAGAAATCCACAGCAATCACAATAGAGCTCCGGTGAGCTCGCTCACTACTGCTCTGTCACTCACTCGTTCTGTTTCTCTTGGCGCTGCAGGCTGTGCTTGTGTATGGAGCTCCTGGCTGCATTGGCACCTTTGTCTGTCCACAAATAAATCTGCAGCTGTACTGACAAAGCTCCATTGAGGTTGCTCAGTCTCCCTCTGTCACACGCTCATTCTGTTTGTCCTGGTGCTGCAAGCGGCCCTTTTGTACAGGGCTCCTACCTGCATTGGCACCTTTTTCTGCCAACAAAGAAATCCGCAGAAGTCCTGATAGAGGTCCGTTGAGCTCACTCAGTCCCCCAGTTTCACTCACTCATACCGTTTCTCCCACCGCTGCAGGCTGGCCTTTTCTACTGAGCCCCTGCCTGCATTGACACCTTTTTATGCCCAAAAAGAAATCCGCAGCAGTCCTGACAGCGCTCTGGTGAGTTCGCTCACTCCCCCTCCCTCATTCACTCTCTCCTTCTGTTTCTCCCAGTGCTGCAGGCTGCCCTTTTGTACTGGCCTCTTGCATTGGGGCCTTTTTCTGCCCACAGACAAATCCGGAGCAGTCCCGACAGAGCTCAGTTGAGCTTGGTCACTCCCCCCTCTCACTCGTTCCATCTTAATCTATCCCAAACACTGATGTCCCACAGCGACCGTGCTATTCTCGTCAGGAGTGCAAAAACATATTTTAGCCAGGATGTAAAAAATGACAGCTGTACTGTTCATAAGGAGGTGTGAAAGAATGCCACTGTTGAAAATGTGGAGTGAAAATATTACAAATTTGCGAAGTTTCAAGGGTGCGTGGAAACAGTTGAATGAACGCTTGTAACACAGTCATGTTATGGAGTTTTGACACCAAATTTCCAACATAGTGATTTTAGGACCTCTGCTCATGAACAGTGCCACAGTCATTTTCTTAATCTGTCCCAAACACTGATTTCCCACAGCGACCGCATTATTCTGTGCCGCAACTGTGAAACCACATTTCACTCAGGTTGCGAAAAATGACAGCTGTACTGCTCATAAGGAGGTGTGAAAAACTGCCATTGTTGAAAATGTGGCATGACAATATTACGAATCTGCAAAGTTACAGAGGTGTGTGGAAAGTGTGCAGCGCACACTTGTAACACAGTCATTTGATGGGCATCATCACCAGATTTTCAACAGAGGCATTTTAGGACCTCTACTCATGAACAGTATCACTGTCATTTTATTACTCTGTCCTGGACAGTGATTTCCCACAGCGACCGCTCTGTTCTGCGCCGGAACTGCGAAAACACATTTCAGCCAGGATGGGAAAAAATGACAGCTGCACTGTTCATAAGTAGGTGTGGGAAAATGGCAACGCTGAAAATCTGGAGTGAAAATGTTATACATTCGCTAAGTTACGAGTGTGCGTGCAAACTGCGCAACACATACTCATAACACAGTCATTTTATGGAGTATCATTACCAAATTTTCAACATAGCCATTTCAGGACCTTTACTCAAGAACAGTGTCACTCTCATTTTCTTAATCTGTCCTGAACACTGATTTCCGACAGTGACCACGCTATTCTGTGCTGGAAGTGCGAAAACACATTTCTGCCATGATGTGAATAATGACAGCTGTACTGTTCACAAGGAGGTGTGACAAAATGCCAATGTTGAAAATCTGGCATCAAAATATTGCAAATTCATGAAGTTACGAGCATGCGTAGCAACTGTGCAGCGCACGTTCGTAAAACAGTCATTTTTTGGATTTTTCCCGCCAAATTTGCAACATAGGCTTTTTGAGAGCCCATCTCATGAAAACTGGCACTGTCATTTAGTTAATCAGCCCCCAATGGTGATTCCGCGCAGTGACCGCAAAATCATCTTCCAGGGCCGATTAACACCATGACAGTTGAAGTATTTATGAGGAGGGATCCCAAAAACCCCATGTTGAAAATTTGGCGAAATATTTCCAAAAAATGCCTGAGATATGCAGCAAAGTTGAAAAAAAACTATTTACTCCATTATACAGCTTACCGGCATTTCCTCAGTTCGCGGTTGGCTTTGAAGAATGCAGATGTGTTCCCGGTCCACCGAAGATCGTCGCACCGAGGTCCGGAGGTAAGTATGGGATGAGGGGAGGCAGAGTGCGCAGTGGGTGGGCGCAGGTTGCGGGAGGGGGGTCTGGAAGACTGTGAAACATAGAAACATAGACTTTGATGGCAGATAAGGACCGCTTGACCCACCTAGTCTGCCCATTTCCCTACCTTCAGGATAGGCTGCAGATCCTAGTTATCCAACAGCCTATTTCTTCCTACCCCCCACAAGAATTACCTTATGTCTGTCCCATGCATTCTTGAATTCTCCCACAGTTTTAGACCCCACAACCTCCTCAGGAAGGCTGTTCCATGCATCCACTACCCTCTCTGTGAAAAAATACTTCCTCACATTGCCATGGAACGCCCCTCCCCATCTTTAAATTGTGTCCCCTTGTTCTTGCACGTCTCTTTTTCTGAAAGATGCTACCCTCTTGGACTTTGTTGATTCCACTGAGGTACTTAAAAGTTTCTATCATGTCCACCCCCTTCTTTCCTCAAGGGTATACATATTAAGCTCCTTTAGTCTCTCCTCATGCGGCTTCTCTTGCAGACCCTGCACGGTGAGGACCGTTTTTCTTTACAGGTAAAAAAAAAAAAAGACAATGCAGGACGGTTCTTAACTTCACAGGGGCATTTGGAGTCTCGCTTGGTGGGTGCTAAATGATGGGGATTGGGCACCCCATCAGCAAACAACAAAAGGGGATTCTTTTCTGCTGACGGGATTGGGCACCCCGTCGGCAACAACAAAGGGGATAATCTTTTGCCGACAGGGATTGGGCACCCTGTCGGCAGATAAACATTGTGAGCGGGGGGGGGGTTATATTGTTTGTAAACAGGGTGGCAACCCACCGCCATGTTCCTAAACAATATCAGGCTTGCTAGATCCATCCTGCAATGACAGGTCACTCCCTCATTGCAGCGGATGGCTTACGCTGCAATGACGAGGTGGCCCCTGATTGCAGCAGCTGATTTGTCAGAAGTTGGTGCGAACGTTCCAAACTTGTGTCACCAGCAGCCTGCAACGGCATTGGGGGAAGTGGGACAAGCCTTTGCAGGCTGTGGGGGCATTGGCCACAACAGTGCCGTTCCTCCACAGCCTGCTTTTCAGTAAGCTGTGCCAATATGTTTCTTGCGCTGCGTGCAATCAACATAAAAAGGATGTTAATTTTATATAGCATGCTTTATAGACACCAGATTCCAAAGCGCTTTACAATCCAGGATGAGATGTCAGCAGCTATGAGATGTTCACAGATAGAAGAGATGTGGAGACAGTGTGGTCCAGTTGTTTGAGCACTAGACTGAGAATCACAAGACCACAGTTTCACACCCTGCAAGCGCCAAATACTCACTGTGTGATCTTGGGCAAGTCCCTTAACTTTTGAGTGTTTCAGTCCACTCAGCTGTGAAAATGTGTTAAAGCAGGACCCCACTGGAAACAAGATGCTACATTTCAGCTGGCCTAACCCTGGGTGGTAAATGAATTGTAAAATAAAGGAAAAAAAAGATGACTTAAAAAAGTTCAGGGAGGTTCAAGAAAAGAAACTGTGAATTAAGCACAGGGCAGTTAAGTGAATTACTCCAGGATCCCACAGTAAGTGGTGGAAGCCAACTTCAGATATCTCCAGCTTCACCGCTCTGTGGTTTAACCACTAAGGTATACTGCTACCTACAGTCAAACTGCAAACAATTTCTCAAAGCCTTTGTCTTTCTTTTTCTGCAGATAGGAGAGGCAGTCTTCCTCTTCCACCGCCGCCAGGAGTAGAGTCCAATGGTAAGGCTCCTTTTCACAGATAAGAACAGGTTCAGGTAGGGTTGCCCCTTTGGATAAGGCAAAAAGCAGATGGCAAACCCCACCCTAAAATCTGCCCCACGCCCCATTCCTCTTCATGATACATAATTACACTGTACCTCCATCAAATCCGTTTGTTACATCAGTAGAGACATCGATTGACCAGACAGAGAGAACTTCAAATGCAGAGTGGAAATGATTAGGTGAATAAAGGATCCCAACCTGTTTTGTATTTGCCTTCCAAAATAAGGTGCAAACTTCCAAGACAGGGGCTGCCCATTGGCCCAATGGAGAGAGCATTGCACTCATGGGCCAACAACCCAGGTCTGAGTGTGGACTCGGGAGCTCAGACAGGTGGCAGAAGAGGTTGGAGTGGCACTGTTGCGCATCAGCGCTTCCAGCTGAGGTGCATTTGGCACCAAGTTCTATGACCACAGCAACCCCTGTGGTGAGCCGGGGAGCTTGCCTCCTCCATAGATGTTGCTGCATGCACGCAAGTCCTGCCGGGGTCATACTTGGCACAAAATGTTAGGGTGGAAACATGGTGGCTGACTGGATGACAATGGTGGCACCAGGCTGGATGCCCTTTCTCCCAGCATGGATTGTACTTCTGGGTGGGTTGGAGGTTGGGAAGCCTGCCTTCCTCCCATCCGGACCCCATCATGGGGGGGCCACAGAGGACTCAGAGGGAGGGGTGATTTAGTTATGGGGTTGGGTGGCCACCGACCTGACACATGGATATGCGTGAGATGCCTGACCTATGAGAAAAAATTCCAGATTGTGAAAAAAAAAAAACACTTCAGAAATAAAAGGAGAGAAAATATTTGAGTTCCCAAAGGGGAAAAGAGAAAATGAAGTTACTTTCAAGTTTGCAGGCATGGCAGTTAAAAGCAAATTTTTCTAAAAGAAAGAGTATTTTCTAATAATATTTATATGGTATTAAATTCCTAAAATGAGTATACCTTAGTATATTGACTCCTAAATTTTGGGACCCGGGAGGTATTTTAACACCCAAAAAACTGGAATGATTTCCAGATTTGGAGTCATGGTAGTTTCTAACTTCCACCCAAAACAAACTGACAGAAATCCTGGTCTTAACAGCTGTACGTTTCACCTCCTGGTTTTACAAGCAAATGTCTGTATGACATGAAACACTCGCGTGCAACCCAGACAAGTATCTAAAACAAATACTGATTTAGCAGCATTTGTCTTAAAAGTTTATGGCGACTGCAGATAGCCCAAAACATGTGCTATCTTTGTGGAAAACCAGAAGTCCAGATACAGACCCCAAATACGGGA
This sequence comes from Neoceratodus forsteri, assembly GCA_016271365.2. Classification (NCBI taxonomy): domain Eukaryota; kingdom Metazoa; phylum Chordata; order Ceratodontiformes; family Ceratodontidae; genus Neoceratodus; species Neoceratodus forsteri. The sequence continues at coordinate 224,786,683 of CM028138.1, read as the reverse complement.
TGATCTGACTCAGTACTTGAAAAGCATAAGATGTGCTAACCACAAAGGACTTTGTGTTTTGTGACTGAAGTGGCAGTTTAAGTAAGTACAGGTGGTTCTGAGGTACTTCTTTGGAATTTAGAATGTAGACTCTTATTCTAAAATCAGGTTGTAATACTAAAAGCTGTCCTGGTCCTGGGTGAGTTGTAATAAGGCGACAGATTGGTATTTATTGGGGGAGAGGCCAAGTAAGCAATACTACATGACAGGGTGTGGGTTGTGGTGGAATAAGCCATGGTTACGAGTGTTGCAGTCACAAGGCAAACCTAAGTGGCTTCAAGCACCTGCAACTGTGGCTCATTCCAATAAAAACTCTGTAAATGCACTATTGCATTTAAAAAATAGGATAAGCAATGCAGCCCTGCATGCTAAAGCCACCAACTCGTTCAAACGTTTTATTCAGTTGACTGCTCAGCAACACCAGAAAGACATGCGTGTGATTTACTATGGTAATGCTCAAGCATGTCTTTCAAATCTTGCTGAGCTGCAAGATTTTGATTAATTGCCCCATGCTTCCTCCCAGAACAAGGTTTAAGTGTGCCTGGTGTCACTATGGTACCACCCTCTGGGCCGCATTACATTCCCACCTACCCACAGGATCACCCCACGCATGAATCAACACAGGGCAATAACAATTCCCCAAAATCAATACTTATACGTTAAATAATAACTTGCATGTGGTAATTATAAACAAATTAACAAGGTATTAATTTGGAAATGAAAGCAGGTCCTGGGGAAAGGAAAAAGTAAGGCAATCAGGGTAGCAGTATATAAACCCTTGCTGTTTTTTCCAGGGTCTGTCCAGGACCAGCCTATATGCACAGGGGCTCTTCTTTTGCCCTCCAAGGGACAGCCAAATATTGGTAAGCAAGGACTGTGTTTCAAGTGCCCTTCCTTGCTTAACCCTCTAACCATGCCCGCCCTGACACCATGCACTGCACAGTACAGTAGCTGCTTTTACCCACCCATACTAGGAGCATGGTCCTGGGTCACTATAGCACAGACAAAACGGTACAAGAAGAACCACGTTGCAGGAAGCATGAATGGCACTACAGCAACAGGGATTGTTACAGCGTGCGGTAAGAACCTCTACCCCCGTCGCTGTAGACTGCCATGTAAGGATGTGAAGAATGCTGTTGAGGCAGTGCTTGGCCAAGCCACACCCATTGTGGAGTGGCTAGAGCGCCTGCTTCCGGCAACATGGAAGACCTAGGGCTGTGGTTCAATCCTCCACAGGTTCCATTGTACTGTGGCTTTTTTTTTTTGTTAAATATTGGCCTGTTCCAAGTTTTTTTTCTTTCCCCAAAGTCTACAACCTCCTGGAGTTAATTATAAGTCCAGTGTGTGTATGTGTGTGTAGTGGGGTGAAGCACCCTTCAAAACCAAAGACTTTTGCATGGTGTGTGCTCTTCTTGTGTCAGTCGGGGTTTTCTCTTGACGCTGTTAGAGCACAGGCCATTGTATGTATGATGTTGTTTGTTTGCGCAGTTATTTCCGTGACATTCTCCCTCCTGGTACCAGTGTATATCCCTTTAAATCTATGAGGAAGCCATGGAAACCATATAGGCCTGAAGATGTGGCTGATCGGGGTGGTGCGCTTAATAAAGCAATGCATGCAAACTAATTCCCTAAACTTAAATGCTCTTTAACCTCACCTAAGAAGATATTCTTAACTCCCAGCCAGATTGCCCAGTCCATTAAAGGGACACTGTCAACCCCCTTATGTCTGAAAGTGTCCCTAGTTTATAAAACACATTTTATGACTGCCAGCATTCTGTAAAGATTGCTGATATAGCTGGTAGTTTGATTCTGATTCTTTTTTAGTTTAAAAAAGTGAAAAACAGACTGCCCACCATACTGGTGTTACCACACAAACACAGGGTTGTTTACATTCCTTGATCAGCTCCAGCTGCGTCTTTCCTGGACTTGGGAACACCCACAACACAGTCTAGCCCCTCGTGATGCAATGGGAGTTTAGGAGGCTACTGCCTCATGAGTGACTGCACTGTTTGGTTGTGTTTGTAATGCTCAGGAAGTATGCAGTAAGAAAAGATCCAGGATTGTAAACAAAACAAAGTTGTTTATAAATATACATCAGCATGCATTTCAGTTCTACTAAACAAGGAGACAGACAAAAACAAACAGCAACATTAATAAATATTAGAGAAGGTAAGCAATCATAAAATGTAGGTTTTCAGCTAGAAATAATATGATGCAAAACAGGTTGACAAGTGTCCCTTTAAATGCTTCCAACAAAATTACAGATGTATGCCCTGAATTTACTTACAGTTTCCCAGACCAGGCTATCTACCTTGATGCACAGGGGTAATGGTGCAGTTTGCAGAGAGTCCCTCTTTGACTGGTTTCACCCTCTCACTTTCCTTTGTAGTGCATGCCTCTGGTGCTGGCTGCAAGACAGCTGTTGTCTTCAGTCCAGTCAGTTTCACCTGACCTCCGCATTCAGCAGACGATCTTCTCTCTCTCTTCACAGGCCTGCTCTGCACGCTAAACATCCTAAACCACCCCACAAAGCACGTCCTGGCATCCAGTCCCAAGAGGTGATAGTAATCAGTACCTGCTGTGGTACCAAGCAAGCTGTTCCAGTCATGGTCTCAAGCTGCAGTAATGCCTGCAGCTTTCACTTTCATGCTGGGTTAGCATGCGACTATCTCCTTTTTCAGGCAGGAACTCTGCTTCTCCCTTTTCACTCTGTCTCTGACAGATGCACAGTCAGCCTCTTCATTCACAAGGGTGTGGTGTGCACACATATGGAACACAACAAACAGAAGACAGAAAGAAAGACGTGCCAAACCCCAGCTGAGGCACTTATTCCTTTCTGTCTTCTCGCTGACAGTCTGCCTCCACAGCAGCTTCACCAGTCTGTTTCTCACTGCAGTCACTGCAGTCGCAGGCAGGATCACTGGGCTTGGGGAGAGCCCCTGCTGTTCACTTTGGAATGTCAGCTCACCTTTGGTCCGTGCAGCTGTCTTTCACTGTGGGCAGGGCCTAAGACCTATCACCTGATGTAAAATTGACCACAAACCTATGCCACAACTCAGTGAGTCCTCCATTGTCCCAGGAGCTCCTTGTGCCTTGCTTTCCAGACTCTTCAGCCTGATTGGCTGCTGGTGAAACCTCTGACTCCTGTTGTGTAAGAGATGGGGTCAGGGTGCACAAAGATGGCAGTAGCCTACATGGCTGTGAGGAACTTGCCACAAAAGTCGCAAGTTTAAAAGGGCTCCTACCCTTAAACAGTTATCTGGTACCCCTGTGTTGTTTGTGCAGTTCTGAAGCACAAAGTACCATTGCGTATCCTTCATAGGAGGTATCCCCACTGACCCAAAATGCAGCATCAGAGGGACAGTGAATCACTAAACACCCTTCACAGGAGAAATCCATGTTGATCCAGGGCATCGTATCTGAGAGTGCATACTGCTACACATTCATCATAAAAGAGAGCCCACTGACCTCAGGGAACCATTTCTGAGTGCAAGGCTTGGCTACTTATCCTTTCTAAGTGGATATCAGCACTGACTCAGGGCACAGTATCTGAGAGACAGGGTACCGCTACACTTCCTTCATACAAGATATAACCACTGACTCAGGGCACAGTATCTGAGAGACAGGGTACCGCTACACTTCCTTCACACGAGATATTACCACTGACTCAGGGCACTGTAGATGAGAGACAGGGTACCGCTACACTTCCTTCATACGAGATATTACCACTGACTCAAGGCACAGTATCTGAGAGACAGGGTACTGCTACACTTCCTTCATACGAGATATTACCACTGACTCAGGGCACAGTATCTGAGAGACAGGGTACCGCTACACTTCCTTCATACAAGATATAACCACTGACTCAGAGCACAGTATCTGAGAGACAGGGTACCGCTACACTTCCTTCACACGAGATATTACCACTGACTCAGAGCACAGTATCTGAGAGACAGGGTACCGCTACACTTCCTTCACACGAGATATTACCACTGACTCAGGGCACAGTATCTGAGAGACAGGGTACCGCTACACTTCCTTCAAATGAGATATTACCACTGACTCAAGGCACAGTAGCTGAGAGACAGGGTACCGCTGCACTTCCTTCACACGAGATATTACCAGTGACTCAAGGCACAGTATCTGAGAAACAGGGTACCGCTGCACTTCCTTCACATGAGATATTACCACTGACTCAGGGCACAGTATCTGAGAGACAGGGTACCGCTACACTTCCTTCATACGAGATATTACCACTGACTCAGGGCACTGTAGCTGAGAGACAGGGTACCGCTGCACTTCCTTCATACGAGATATTACCACTGACTCAGGGCACTGTAGCTGAGAGACAGGGTACCGCTACACTGCCTTCATACGAGATATTACCACTGACTCAGGGCACTGTAGCTGAGAGACAGGGTACCGCTGCACTTCCTTCATACGAGATATTACCACTGACTCAGGGCACTGTAGCTGAGAGACAGGGTACTGCTGCACTTCCTTCATACGAGATATTACCACTGACTCAGGGCACTGTAGCTGAGAGACAGGGTACCGCTGCACTTCCTTCATACGAGATATTACCACTGACTCAGGGCACTGTAGCTGAGAGACAGGGTACCGCTGCACTTCCTTCATACGAGATATTACCACTGACTCAGGGCACTGTAGCTGAGAGACAGGATACCGCTGCACTTCCTTCAAACGAGATATTACCACTGACTCAGGGCATAGTATCTAAGGGACAGAGTACTGTTACACTTCCTTCATATGAGATATTCCCACTGACTCAACCCACAGTATCTGAGAGACAGGGTACCGCTATACTTCCTTCATATGAGATATTCCCACTGACTCAACCCACAGTATCTGAGAGACAGGGTACCGCTATACTTCCTTCATGGGTGATATTCCCACTGACTCAGGGCACAGTATCTGAGAAAACAAAAGAGAATTGTTGGGTCCCCTTCCAGTTAATGTTCTGTGCAGTTTGTTATGGAGCTTGAGTACGGATAATCTAATGTTCAGAAAATGAAGAAAGCCAGCCACTCAATATTTTCTTAAAAGCTGATTTGTTTATTTTTTGAAGTATTTCTTAGAATCAATGATTCCCTGTGCTGGCCCAAGTTTTCACCCACATAGGGCTTCCTCATGGAGCCATGATCTATCATAAATATATAATTACAGTTTTAGTTTCTAAAAATGATTTTTTTTTACCATTAATTTTTCAGAAAAAAAGTTTTCAAGTTAAACCAACGTTGCATTTTTGGTGCACTTCCTATCACAATTCATGAACTACTCACATTTTTCTTTATGATTGTAGAAAACTAATTTCATTATTAGTGTTTACAGCTTAAATCAAAACAAGGCGGTGAATGACCCCCACCTACAACTGAATTTCGCTTTGAGCACTTCGTTGTAACAGACCCATCTAATTACCTGTGATTCTGGAGTCATTTATTTTCTAGTGGCATGTATCCTCTTTGTTTCCATAATAAGCTTTCCTGAATTGTTTTTTCCAAGTAAACATATTATTTTCAGTATTCAACTTCTTACTTTTTTTATCAAGCAAATTTCGCCTTCTCATTACACCATTCATGTATTATCAGAAGCAAGTTTTGCATTATTATTTTTTCTTTGTATTAGCCCTTAGCTTCACCCTTGACACGGGTGCCTCTGCTGCTGCAAGCAGCCGGGCAGACCCCTTCTGTCCACCAGCTGCCTTCCTCGCTGTACTTCCCGCCGATCACCAGACCGAAGCTTCACCCTTGACACGGGTGCCTCTGCTGCTGCAAGCAGCCAGGCAGACCCCTTCTGTCCACCGGCTGCCTTCCTCACTGTACTGCCCGCTGATCACCAGACTGAAGATTCACACTTGACACGGGTGCCTCTGCTGCTGCAAGCAGCTGGGTGGACCTCTTCTGTCCACCGACTGCCTTCCTCGCTGTACTGCCCGCCGATCACCAGACTGAAGCTTCACCCTTGATATGGGTGCCTCTGCTGCTGCAAGCAGCCAGGCGAACCCCTTCTGTCCACCGGCTGCCTTCCTTGCTGTACTGCCCGCCGATCACCAGACTGAAGGAATGCAGCAGAAACTGGACTGTCCAGAACCATCGACTCTGCCTGCTGACAGGCTGCTGCAGTTCATTAATTCTTTGCTACTGCTGTTTCCTCTGGACCTTAAGCTAATGTTATATTCTGATTGTGGTACTTGTTAAGTCTCTCCAAATTGTCTTGTAAATCCTAACTTGAACGCGAACCTAAGCCTGTTTACATCAATTTTGCACTCCAAGGGTCATTTGAAGTGCAAGTTCATTTAGGCTGCAGGTTTGTAGATTGTAAAATATTACAACTGTCTTTGTTTTAAGGTCCAGTGGTAAGCTACCCTGGATCAGAAACTACAGTAAATTTAAAGTGATAGTTTTTTCTGTTTAGACCAGATTCCATTTGAGTCACAGTTGTAAGCTTTGCCCTGCAAATAATTCAATTTCTTTTTCACTTTCTGTCCTTCTGTCTCCCTGCTGCTTGAATTTTTGCGCCCACCATCCCATCCCCCACCTCCATCCCCCACCTCCAGCCTTTATTAAATACTCTCCCTCACCCCTTGGCACCACCCCTAGCAATGTTCATCCTCCCCTCTCACTAATATTGCAACTCCTCTTAAAGATACAGAGTACAGCTATTAGGCCTAACACTTGTCCTGTCTTCCCTTTAAAGACATCTTCCTATTTTCACCATCTGCTTGCCTATCAGCTTTGTTTAGCACCTGCTCTGCTATCTACTGTGCAGTTCCATACCTGGGCTTCCTCTCTTGCTACCCCAAGTAATTTTCAAGTTGCCTTGGTACCCCTTGCCCTAGCTAATAACATCCTATCTTAACCTACATTTTATATCTTAAAATAGATCAACTGTGCCTGATCGTGCTCCCAGTGAGCGCCGCGGCTAATCCTGCCAGCTGCCCGTACCTCCATCCTCCTGATGAACAGGACACCTTCGAATCTGGTTAGGTGTCCGGGCTGCTCCAGGGCAGCACTGTGTGGGTTTGATAGGTCGCCACCTGCTGCCACCCTCCTCTAATTGGACTGCTCCTCTCTGCTCGGCCACTGTTTGACCCTGTCTTTTCTCTGTCGGATTATCAATCTCTGGGCTTCGGCGCCCTCTGCTTTGCACTGACTTTTGACGAACATTACTGCTATCTGTCTAGTCTCCTATTGGTTCTTTATAAAATTCCGCCACTAGGGGGTGCCTTCTAGCATACGTTGAATAGGTCTTCATTTCCTCACTGTAATCTTTACCACAAGTACAGCCTCCGGCTGGTCTGCTTTCCTAATTAACCTTTGCAGGGCTTTACTTTCTGCTTCTCTGATCCACTTCTTCTAAATAATTGCTACGCTAGCAGGAAACACTTTGTTATTTTTGCTCTGTCTCTAATTTCGGCCAAGGGTTAAAATGGTGTAACACAGTCACCCTTGGCAGTCTTAATTTTACACACACTATCTCTTTATCCCTAAGAGCTAATCCTCTGTCTCAGTATGCCACTAGCCTTCCTACCCAAGTCAAATAGTAACACTATGGCGAAGTATAGTCTGCTATGGGCACTCTTGTCATTTGTCCTTTTACTCAGCCTGGACACTGCCACATGGGCTCTCCCATGTAACCAAATGGCAAAAGACTCCTCAGAGGCTTACCGTAACTATAGCTTCTCTAAGTTGATTGCAGAGATAAAGCCTGATCTTCAACCTACCCCTATCCTCCTTGTTAGAGGCAGCATTTATTACCCTCTACATGCCAGGAGGAAGCTGCCATGGAGGTGTGCTTTCACCCTAACCTGCCACTGTGCAAGGCTTTGGTTCTTAGCCATGATCATTATTCTGCTATCTGGGGACGTCAAATTAAATCCAGGTCCACCTACCTGTTTCTTTTCCCCAGATGAGTTATCTGGCATGTCCAAGAAAGGATTATTAATTGCCCATATCAATATCAGAAGTCTTACCTGTCACCATGCGGAACTCGAGGCCTGGGTGAAACTCTACAATCCTGATGTACTCTGTCTCACAGAAACTTGGCTAAAACCCGGTATACCTGATGATGTATGCTGCTTGCCTAACTATTCCCTGTTCCGGCGGGATAGATCCTCATCCAAGCGTGGAGGTGGAGTTGCCCTATTCTTCAAAAAACACCTTAACATCTCTATTTTCCCGGCATCTGCCTCTCCCGCAGTGTGCAAATTCATGTAGGCAACTATTGTATTGGGGGAAAAGAAGCTTCATATTATCTGTGCTCTATAATCCCCTGCTGGCTTCAAGAACCCTTGACATCACCTCCCAGACTGTAAATCATAATGAGGCTGTCATCCTAGGTGATCTTAACCTCAGTTGGTTAGGGTCAGCTCAAATATCCTTGCAATCACTCACGCTTAGTTATTATTTTCACCAGTTGATCTCTGAAGCAACTAGAGCCACGTCATCCCATCAAATGGGTGCACTCCTAGACTGGGTGATGGTTAACTGTATGGAACATGTGTCAAAAGCAGGAATCCTTCCAGATGCACTAACAGATCACTCACCCACTTTTTGTATCCTATCTATGGTTGCGCCTCCATCTCCTCCATCAAGACTAATCACATTTACAAATCTAGCTCATATTGACCAGGATGCATTTCTCTATGATGTCTCCAGTATCAACTGGGCAGGTATCTATCAAACAAAGGATGTGGAGGTTGCTCTACAGATATTCATAAATGAATTTCTTACCATTCAATATAAACATGCCCCCAAGACTACTAGGAGGGTCAGAGGAAAAGAGACTAGGTGGCTGCATAAAGACCTCCTTGCTAATCTGCGCCAGAGGGACAAGCTCTGGATTCGCTACAAACAAACTGGCCTACAGTCAGATCTTATTGTCTATTGTGAACTAAGGAACAGATGTAAGAGACAAGTTAGAGCTGCTAAAAGCAAATACTGCAAGGACCTTCTACAAAGCTCAGCTCATGCAACGAGGAAATTCTGGGCCCATGTCAAACATTTCTGGCACTCACAGTCGGTCACTCTTGGATGAAATGATCATAAATGGGCACATTGTAATGACCCTAGGACCATCTCAAACAGTTTTAACAATCTTTTCTCTGATCTGTCACACTATACCTTGGCTTTACAACCTAGTGGATCGCACTCCAATCTACCTACCACACTACCATCAGACAAACATACTGCCCTATCATATGACACTCCTCCAGCGCCACCATTCTATTTCAAGTCTATATCAAGAGCGGATATTCTGAAATTACTGAGATCCATATCTGCCAATACCAGCTCTGGTTCTGACTCACTGGAACCTCGTCTTCTTAAGCTGGCTGCTCCACTCATTGCCTCTCCGATTGCCAGAATCTACACTTTATCCCTTATCCATAGCACTGTGCCAGACCTCTGGAAATCTGCAAGAGTAACGCCTGTCTTTAAAAAAGATGACACAAAGGACATGGCCAATTATAGACCTATAGCAATTCTCTCTGTCCTTAGCAAGATCCTAGAGAAAATAGTTGCATCAAAGACCATTGACTACCTTACACGCTACAATCTCCTCTCAGACACCCAGTATGGTTTCAGAAAAGGTCATAGCACCACCACGGCTCTTCTTCAACTAACTACTGATATTCTGTCCAACATGGATTCTGGAAAACTCACAGGTGCCATCTTCATTGACCTCACTAAGGCTTTCGACCTTGTAGACCATGCCCTGCGTCTCTCCACTCTCCATAAATTCTATTTCTCTACCCCTGCTGTGGACTGGTTCTGTAGCTACCTGTCAAACAGGTTGCAAGCTGTCAAATTTAACTCCTCCCTGTTCAGCACGTATACTGTCAACCTTGGGGTCCCCAGGCTTCATCCTTGGGCCCCTCTGTTCCTCAATTTTATCAACAATGCAGCTGAGGTCCTGGAATCCTGATCAGCTATTCTCTACACTGATGACCTGATCATCTATACTAGTTCTTCTAGTATTGCCTGCATAAACACATCACTTACTTCAGACTTTAATAAGGTCTTAGACTGGCTACTAGACCATAAGCTTGTACGAAATGAAAAGAAAACGAAAGCCATGCTCCTAGGTTCCGCACCAAAGATTAAGGTCTGTTCTAGTTTGCTGGAGGTTCTTCACCCAGGAGGATTTCTACTTGAAAATGTTACTTCCTTCAAGTATCTTGGGATCCTGCTGGACCAGTCCCTGGATTTTAATCTTCACATTCAGTCCTCATGTAAAGCTGTAAACTCAAAACTGGGAGTAGCTTACAAAACGAGCTACATGCTTACACCCTCAGCCAAATTACCAATTGCCTGAGGTATTCTGCTCCCAACCCTTACTTATGGTGCCTCTATTCTTACCTCTGGCCATAAAACCTCCCTACTAAAATGGGACGTAATGTATAGCAATATATGCCGATTTGCCTCTTCGTCGCCTCGACTCAAACATCACTGCCTTCTTTATAAGGATCTGAATTGGCTCTCACCCTCTGCCAGTAGACAATACTACCTTGGATCACTAATGGACTCAATCATCCGGGAAAAAAAAACATTCCAGCTGGCGGCATTGCTGGTCCCGCAACCATCCTGCCATGGCCTGTGATCAGCTGACAAATCCTTGCTCTATGTTCTGAGATGTCGGACAACTAAAGGCACAGGGGCCTTCCAGTTCTCTGCTCCCGGCTATGGAATGCTCTTCCACTCAATCCGCTGTCTCAGTCTCACTTTGGATTTAAAAAGTGTATCATCGTGTATCTATCCTTAGCTGATGCTTGTACATGCTTTACCCAACCTGAAGCTCCTGAGACTTACCAGTAATGTCACCCCTGCTCTAATCCAGCTCCAAGACTCTCTCCTCTTCCCCTCCCCATATTTTTCCTTCTCTTTGTAAATAACTTCTTGACTATTAGCTCTCTTCCTTCTCGAACCTTGTTGCTGACCATCCATTGTTGTTTTGCCAATTACCACCCCTGACCTTCCTCAGTCTTTCTTGTTATGTTTGAACATTCCTCACATTTCTCTCTATATAACCTTGCTATCTTATTAACCCTTTCACTCCACAGGTCGGGTCCATGGTTTCTGCACTTATTATATATCTTACTGCCATTATCTGTATAATGCTTGCCATTATTTTTTGTTGTTTCTACCCATTGTATTTTTGTAGCACTGCTGTCCTGTTCCTCTATTTGTATTATTGTACCCATGTTGCTGTTGTTCAACTGTTCTCTTTTTGTTGTACTCTCCCGGGTTGTGTCTGAAAATAGTCATTTTATGGCTAGTGCACCTACCCGGTTAACAAAAACTAAATAAATAAAATAAAAAAATGTATTTCATTCTCTCCATAATATTACAGTTTAGTACAGTACACAGCAATTCTTCAGGTTCAATATACATAGTCACTGGCAGAATACATGGCATCTTTCATATTCCCACACTAAAAACACTTTTACATTATTTTCCTATTTCCTCCCCCCCAAATCTAGCATTTAATTTATCTTAAGACCCACTTCCTCCATTGAATCTCAAATTGCTTATATCGACCCCTGAAAGTGGCTATGATCTTCTCTAAGTAATACACCTCCTTCAAAATATCAAGCCATTGTTTTAACGTAGGTGATACTTGCCTATACCAATTTCTTGTAATTGTTTTTTTGGCAGCTGCTATATATAAATATAAGTGATTCTTCTTAGGTGGTATTACATTAGCTTCCATGATATAGAATAAGACCAGTTGTGAAGTAAGCCTAATGTCATTTTTCAATAAAGCTGCTATGCTCAAGCCCACCTCTCTCCAAAATTGCTGTAGAATTGGGCACCCCCAGAACATGTGTACTGCATTTGCCTGTGTTTCCCCACATTCCCTCCAGCATTTGGCTGAGGAATCCGGAGTATATTTTATTAATTTATCTGGTGTATTAAAAAATTGTGTATGACATGTCCATATAAACTCCTTCCAGTATGGGGCTTGTGAACTTGTCATTGAATGCCCGATTGGAGCAATCCAGAGCTCGAAGGAAAAATCCAACCCTAGTTCCTCATTCCAGGCCCTCAATATATTTTCAGTAGATTCGGTCCATAACTCTCGTAATGCTATATATGAAGATCCTACAATTCCCGGGTCATGCCCGAAAATAGTCATTTTATGGCTAGTGCACTTACCCGGTTAACAAAAGCTAAATAAATATAAATAAAACAATGTGCGGGGGACAAATCTCCTCAATGCACCTGCGATTAACTGCATATACAGAGGGCCAGGATCTGGGAGTGTTGTTTTTCGTCCAAAACTTTCTCTGTTAAGTACGCCTTCACTTGAAGATATCTATAATGGCCTTGGTGAGATAGTTTTTATTCTGATAGTCTAGAAAAGAGTACCACGCCATTTACATCCAGAAATTGGTAGATACAAGTTAACCCCTTACGATGCCATCTACGAAATGTTAAGTCAAAATGACCTTGAATGAAGTCTTCGAGTAACATCAGGACCTTAAAATAATAAAAACAATGTTCCAAGTTTGATTGGGCTCTCAACCCATACCACGAGACTAAAATATTTTTTGTTCCAAATGAGAAGTCTCTAAATTTAGGCGGAGTAGTAAGTGTGGCAAATAAAATAGGATCAATATCAAATAAGTCACTAATTATAAATTCTATGATTTCCACAGTGTATGGCCATTTTTATTAACCCAGGCCAATACTGTACTACTGGTAACTGCTCTATGATATTCCATGAGATTAGGGACATTAAGGCCCCCCAAATCTACAGGGAGTTGTAGGATTGACCAACAAATTCTAGGGTGCTTTCCGGCCCATATAAACTAAGACAATATTCTGTTCCAAGTTGTAAAACGATATCAGGCAGGTATAATGGGTAAAATCTGAAAAAAAGATAGTATTTTTGGAAATAATGTCATTCTAATAGCATCAATCCAAAGGTAAAAAGGTATGTGCATATGGGCCCATATTCCCAGTTTGTCTTCCAGTTCTTGGGTCAATGGCTCATAATTTAAAAGTTCCAGGAGGGTCAAATTTTGTGTCAAATTTACTCCCAGATACCATACCCTATTACAGTGCCATCTAGAGGGGAAAATCTCTTTCAATGTTTTCGAAGGGGAGAAGTTAAGTGTTCGTATTTCTGTTTTCTGGGCATTTGTAATGTATCCAGATACAGATGCAAAACTTAAAACTTTCAGTGTTTCCGGGATGGAGGTTTCTGGTTTCAATAATGTAATTAAATTGTCATCTGTGTATAGCGAGATGGAATAAGCCTGTCCCCTAATAGGGATCCCTTGAATTCCCTGGTGGGCATGAATCACTACTACAAAGGGCTCTATATAAAGGACAAAATAAAAGGGGGGAGGGCAACCCTGCCTGGCACCTCTAAATAGGGATAGTGGTGAGGAAAGGTGGCCATTGACTTAATATAGGCTTGGGGATTTTTGTAAATTTGCTGGACCATGGTGATAAATTTGTCATGGAATCCAAATATTTCTAGAGCTTTCCATAAAAATTTCCATCCCGCCCGGTCGAATGCCTTGTCGGCATCTAGGCTGATTAAGGTGGCAGGAATCTTTCTGTGGTTTATATAATCTATTAAATGAATTGTTCTCCTAATATTGTCCGCTGTTTGTCTCTGACGAATAAAGCCTGATTGATCTGGGTTAATAATATGGGGAAGTATTTTTCTACTCTACTAGCCAATATTGACATAAATAATTTATAATCCATATTCAGGATCGAAATTGGTCTATATGTTGCCACATGTCTAGGGTCTTTTCCAGGTTTTAAAATAAGAGAGATCACCACGTAATACCAAGATGGTATGGAAGTGCCACCCTTCCGGTTCTCTTTAAATATTGCCAGCAATGGGGGTATAAGTTTTTTAGTATATGTTTTGTACCATTCGGATGGAAACCCATCCAATCCTGGGCACTTTGCTGTCTTACTCTTTGAAATGGCAATTTTAAGTTTTTCTGTAGAAATTGGTAAAAGCAGTTGTTTCATCTGGTTCTGGGAGATTTTGGGGACAGCATGTTCCCTAAGAAAACTTTCAATTTCTAGTGGGTCTGGGTTTCCTGAGGGTGAATAAAGCTGGGTATAAAATTCTTGAAATATTGCTAACATGTCTCCAGTAGTGGTTACTCTCTGGTTTTGTCTAGGGGAATTTAGCTCTATTATTGTAGAGGCTGCCCTATGACCTCTTAGGCGTCTGACCAAATTTCTGGCTCCCTTCGGTCCTCCCTCATACTTACAGGTTTTAAGATAAAACAGGGCCTGTTGGACTTTTCATCTGTTATTTGTTGTAACTCAGTCTTCACTTGTCTTATTCTAGTTCTAATCTCTGAATTCTGTGGGTCTAAAGCTTGTTGTAAAGAGTGTGGTTCCTGTTGGAGTTTCATTTGTCTCTGTTTATGTGTATATGAAGCACGGGCTATAATCTCCCCCCAAATTACTGCCTTCATTGTATCCCAAATAATACCAGCTGTGGAATCCCCATATCACTTTCCCTCAAGGTCTGAATAATTTTTTCTCTCAGTTTCTTTTTAAAAGCGCCATCTCTCGGCAAGCCCGTATTCAAACGCCTCCAAGAATTCTTTCTCAGGACCTTCAAATTCAACTTTAATAACATGGGAGAATGGTCTGATAAGAAACGGGGGTACATATCTATATCCTGAATCATATCAATATGCTCCTTGGAGACAAAGAAATAATCCAGTCTAGAATGTGAGTTAAACCGCGAGGAGTAATAGGTGTAGGCCCTTGAAGTAGGGAACATATGGCGCCAGACATCCAGTAACCCTAAGGAAGTTTGCTGTGTTTTAAAATATTTCTGCACATAAGTTGTCCGATGCTTCCTTATTACCGATAAGTCTAGCTGTGGAGCCAAAGTCAAGTTAAGATCCTCACCTATAACTATGCATCCTTGTTGTAGTTCTATTAATTTATTAAAGAATGTTTTAAATTTCTGTGAAGAAGGTTGTGGGGGGGCATATATATATATTAACCAAAGTAAATTCTTTCCCATATAAAGTACCAATCAAAATTATACAACAGCCCGTTGGATCAGAATAATATGTTTCTACTTGGAATGGCATTGTGGCAGGGAGCAAAATTGCTGCTCCTCTGCACTTTTCCTTGGGGTAAGAGGAGGAGAAAATTCAAAACCTACCTCCCCATATTAATTTTTGATGCTCGGCCTCCATCAAATGAGTTTCCTGGAGGAAAATTAAATCCCCATTCTGCTTTTCAAGATATTAAAACAATTGTGATCTCTTTATGGGGCTATTCAAACCATTTATATTTAATGATAATATTTTTATTGGTGTTGTAGTCATGATTAATTTCTCTTATTAACTAATAACCTGCCCTTAATAAACATCCCCCTTCTTAAGTATTCTCTCATTAGAATTATATCCCCAGGTCCCATCTTAAGCCATTTGTTGCCCTTCCCAAAAAAGGTCCATCTCCACATGTACTGCCATCTCCTACTTGTATTCAGAAACCTGTTGCTATATAGCTGTAAATTTCATCTTTGAACTCCAGGAGAGAAAATTTTCCCAAAATAAACAAAAATATTCAACATGAACTGAGAGGTGATTAAACTGTGATCACCTCGTAAGCTATAACTATTTACAATATAATATCTCCTCATCCAGTTATCCAATGAACGATTCAGAATCTGAGCTTCAGCTTTTCTGAGGGGGGAACCGTGACTTCCATGGAAGGGGAGAACCACATATGTCTCCCTAATTGTGTCCTGCTAAAAAAAACAGAGGACACTCGAGGAAAGTCAGACATATCTCTCATCTGGGCCTCTGCGGGGATGTAAAGCCCCATTAAAAGCAAAAGAAAAAATAGCTCCAGTTGGATAGCAAGGGGAAAAAAACCATACCCTGCATTGTGCAATTGAGATTCAAAAGCTCTCCGCATGGAGCTAACAGTAAACAAAACAAGAGCACCGTGTACCCTCTCATGGTCAGGCAAAGCTCCCCCTTACTTCTAATAATTCTATGGATTAACTATCTCCTCCAAATTAAAGGCTTGCATTATATCCCAGATTGTTCAAGTATTAATTCAAGAGAAGCACGTGGGAAACTGAAATCCATACTGCAGTTTAAATCATTGTCCAGGCATGTGCGATAGGTCACAGAGCTAGCGGACTGTTCTCTAACTTAAATCACTCAATTCATCTGTCCACAGAAATTATACCTAAGAAATCAAAAGTTTCTTCTGGAATATCAAACTTAAGTATATAAAAGAAAAGGGAGAAAACCTATAATTTGTATGCTAGCTTCGGTAATTGTACTTATCATTACCAGATAGCCTATCTCCCCTACTGAAATGAGTTTTGCATTATTAATGATTCATTTAACAGTAACCCACATTTCAAATTAGTATTTTATGTTCTAGCATTTGTTTTATATACATTGTCTTTATACATCATTTCATTACATCTACAAAGAGTGACTTGTATTTACTATGTAATACTTTTGGTTACTTCAGCATCAAAAATTCATTTATGCATCCCTTATTTACAAGTGCAAACTATAGCTTCTGTTTTCTGTTACTAGATTGACAACAAAACCATCTCTGTTTATGCATTCACTTGTCTTCTATAAGCAATGCAATGTACTAACTTATTCATGCTGCTTAAATTTGCTTTCTAAGTTTGATTTACTTATTTTATCTTTTCCTCGTCTCCCCAGTCGCAAAAGAAGGTACGCTCCACACTTTCCCATTTGCAAGTTACACATCTCTGCCACTTGAGGGCACTGTTACTACCTCTCTGACTAGGTTGATTACTGATTACTCACTACTTCAGTGCTGTCAGGATGATCTAACAGTGCCATGCTGAGTTAAGTGCCTTGTGGATTGTAACACCCACATATTTAGTATACCTCATAAACTTAAAGGTAATCCTGAAACTTCAGTGACTATTACTGCCCCCTCCCTAATAATCTATCTTCACTACACTGGCCCCTCACCCTACCATGTGGTCCATTAAATGTCTAGCACCCCTTGTTCTCCTGCTAGCAACCTTACCCTCCCACTATCCAACTCACAACAATCCCCCACTAACCCACCTCTATCTCTCACACGAGGCATACCTAAAGCCTCTGAAACCTCCAGTGACACTCCAACCCACTGCTCTACTCTATCTAACTCAGACTCTACCTTAACTCAACATCTCAGCTCTCACACCCTCTCACTTCTACCCCACCTCAACACACCTCCTCTGTTCACTATGAACAGTAAACCATATAGACATAAATCATTGCCCAACTTAAGCTGCTCCAACACTTTCTAATCCAAAATTCCCTGCTACTCCTGCTGACGTCAGGGAACGTACACCCCAACCCAAGTCCTGTTCATCAGTTTTACTCTGGCAGCAGCAGACTAGGAGTTATTAAACTGACCTCAGTTAACATTCGTAAAACCTTCTACCCAAGATTGACCTCCTTCAAGTGTGGGTGACTCAGCATAAACCTGATGTGCTTGTTGTGGTCGAAACCTGGCTCTCCCCAAGGTGCCTGACACTGCCATCTCCCTAGATGGCTATACCTTATTCACAGAAGATAGGGTTGGAAAAAGGGGAGGTGGCTGTACAATATACCTGAAGGACTCACTCCAGGGTTATGCACTCCCAAAAATAATCTCTAACAGCAGTACCCAAGCCCTTGCAAGAAAACTAATCCTAGGGCAACAGGGTAAGGCACTCACAGATCTCTCTGTCTACATCCCCCTCATGACCAGACCAATGGTTTCTCCTCCGTACTGGACTACCTCTCCAGCATGCCCCAATGCTCTGAGGTTGTACCTTTTGGGGACTTCAATGTTAACTGGTTTGCCCCTGAAGTCAACCCTTACAAGGATGCAGTAGCCACTATTGACTTCACCCAAGTAGTTACAACCCCTACCAGAATCAATTACAGGACTGGCAATAGTACTCTGCTGGACCTAATTTTTACAAACTGCCCAGAGAGGATCATTGGTTCTGAGGTCCTCCCTGACTCTCTGTGACCATTCTCCTGTTGTCTGCTTTTGGTCAAACAAAGCCCCTAAACAGCAGGGAAAACTGTTTTACCAACATGTCCTTAAGAAAGGTCAGCTTCAACATCTCCAAGCACATCTCCTAAATTGTGACTGGTCACCCCTGGACTCTGCAACAAATATCAGTTATGTTCTGGATTTTTTTTATAACCGTATTTAACAATGCCTGTGATACCTTTGCCCCTACAGAAAAAGGAAGGTCAGGGCTGCAAGTACCCCTGGATCACCACCTCCCTTCTAAACCAGATGGCTACAAGAGACCATTTCTGGCACAAAGCTCGTGCCACAGGCAGTCAAGTCGACTAGGATCAGTATAAAGCCATCAGAAATGCTTGTACTTGGGAGATCAGACTGTTTAAATCTGTGTACTACAAAGATGTGCTCTCACACTCGTGGGGTGACAGTCGAAAATTTTGGGATAACTTCAATGATCTCACTGGCAAGCCCAACAGATCCCCTCTCACCATGCTTAAAGTTAACAGGGTAATGATCCAGGACCCACAGCTAACAGCTGACACATTCAACTCTGCTTTCACTGATCTCAGCGGCGTACTCCCCCGGACTTCTTTGATAAACCCTCCAGCTTATTTAACCCCACTACACCAAACCTGGCCCTGAATGACCCCCCTTTCTATTTTAAGAAAGTCACCCTAAGGGAATCAAAAAAATATCTCCTGAAGGTACCTGGCAAGTCTCGCTTCAGCAATGACACCCTCGACCTGAAGTTGCTATTCCTCACCCTAGACTCGGTACTGCTGCCACTCACCAAAATCCTCAGTCTGCCACTTTTCCTTAGACAGTTTCCCCAACAGTAGAAAGCTGCAGTGGTGACTCCCATTCACAAGAGCGGGGACAGGGCCTTATGCACAAATTATCACCCAATCTCCATTCTCCCACCCCACTCAAAAGCTCTGGAGTGGATTGTTTCAGATCAGCTCTCTGATTACCTGGTCAAGTACAGCCTCCAGTGTCCTGAGCAGCATGGCTTTAGAAAGGGTTATAGTACCACTTCTGCCCTTCTAGAATATACTGACTACATTCGCAAATAACTTGACCGGGGTCACTTAGTGGGATCAATATACATTGTTCTCACTAAGGCTTTTGACACAGTCAACCACATTCTCCTCAAATCACTCCTGGACCTTGGGATCTCCAGTGGTACCATGACCTGGTTCAAAAGCTACCTGGATGGCAGCTCTCAGCAGGTAAAGATCTGTGACACCCTCTGCATTAGCCTCCCTGTACGCTTGGGTGTTCCCCAAGGCTCCATACTGGGCCTCCTCCTTTTTAGCCTGTTTCTTATTATCCTACCCCAAGTCTGTATCAATAATCTTCTCCTCCATGCGGATGATGCAGCTTTATTTACTAGTCAGCCTGACCCACTCCCCCTTTTTAGTAGTCTCCAGCATAACTTCTCAGCAGTTGAGTCCTGGTTCATCCAGCATAAACTGATTATGAACTACACAAAAACTAAGACTATGCTCTTTGCTAGTTCCCATAATAAGCAAAAATCAGACCCTTTTACCATCTTTAATAATCAGAATGTCTCCATCGAGTAAATCTCTACCTTTAAATACCTAGGTATTACACTTGACAGTGCCCTGCCTTTTGCTGAACATGCCTGCCATATTTTGAACATGATCAACTCCAGAATTGGAATCCTCTACTGACACAAGCACAGTATACACCTGAGGCATTATTATTAGCTGTCACCAGCTCAATACTCTCTATAGCGGACTATGGATTAGACATTTATGGCTCAGCCACTGACACTACACTTAAAAAAATAAGTACAGCACTCAACAAATCATGTCATCTGGTCTCTGGTGCTCACAGTCGTACCCATATGTGTGACCTATATGCCCTGGCCAACTGGTTGCATCTTAAAGGGAGCATTTCATATTGCATGTCTAACTTGCGTAGCACCAGGAGTGCACCTAAGCACACCTACCTGCTGGTACCTTTCTATTGGACCACCCAGGCTCAACGTTCTTTCATGTTCTGAGTTCTTAGCAGCTTAAACAACCTCCCCCAGGATATTCTCGATGAACCAAAGCTTAGTTCCTTCAAACACATACTCCAACAGCACCTTACTGCACTTAGCAACTGTGACTGTCCCAACTAGCTTTTTACCCTAGCAGAACATTGCCACCCCATTACCTATTTTGCACTAGCACCCTACTACTCCCTCCATCAGCTCCCCTTCCCTTTGCCAGCCACTACCTCCCCACTCCCCCATCCTCACCCCTTGACAGCTCCCAGATTTTCTACAATCTTCCCTGATCCTTTTCTCTGTCACCGCCATGTTCTCTGTGCTCCTTCCCTCTGACTTTCCCCCCATACCACTCCACTCCCCTCCCTTCAGCCCTTGGCCTGACAAAGTCTCCTTGCTGACTGCTCTGCTTTTGCCCCTTCTCCTTCTCTCCACTCTGTTACTTGACAAAACCAATAGCCTGACTGCTCAAACGTTGCTGTATCCCACTGTTGGTGCACCAAAAAGTAATTCATATTGTAAACTTGTATTTTCTACCTGTAACACCCCCCCACCTGTTTCCCTGTACACATTCATGCTGTTACCTTTCCTCGTTATTTATCAATTTGCACTGGGATTAGAACCCCATACTCTTTTGACAATGTCTCCTCACTGATTGCTCAAGTGTCACCTAATGTTCTCATTGTCTGTGCCCTCTGTTATCATCTGCACCCACTGTATCCACAAATGTACACAATGCCAACTGTTACCTAAATGTGTATACATTCATTTACCACATAATTCTGCCTTGTGATTCAATATCCCATTGTCTGTACTATTCTATTGTACTTGGTCAGCATTCTAACCTATTGTATGCTCAGACGTGGAACCTTTGTAAATGAGTCTCTGACTCAAAGGTATTTATAATTCCAAGAAATAAATAAAATAAGAAAAAAAAAAATACTCCTGACTCAGGGTACAGTATCTGAGAGATGGTATTGCTACATTTCCTTCATACAAGATATTCCCACTTACTCAGGGCATAGTATCTGAGAGACAGGATACTGCTACTGTACACTTCCTTCATTTTTTTTCACACGTCATTTTTATTAGTTTCTGATGCCACAGTTAATTAAACAATATTGTCATTTTGAACAGACATCTAAGACATAATAAAAAGGTATAAATACAAGACATAATGATCCATGCAAAACTGACAGAATCAAACCCCCTCCCTCCCATCCCAATCCCCCTTCACAGTATTATTGTATCTGAGGGAAACATGAGGCAAACATTTCGTTCGAGTCAGAGATAATATGAAAGTAGGTATACCAACACAATAAGGCAAGGAACATCCAGATTAATTGCTCTCTGAGG
Source organism: Neoceratodus forsteri (assembly GCA_016271365.2). Lineage (NCBI taxonomy): Eukaryota > Metazoa > Chordata > Ceratodontiformes > Ceratodontidae > Neoceratodus > Neoceratodus forsteri. The sequence continues at coordinate 224,765,230 of CM028138.1, read as the reverse complement.
GGCTGAGGAGTGCCCGGCAGAATCCATCCATGGAGCTGGGGTGACTGGATTCATTATTTCATATTCTCATAATAGGAGGAATTATATTCTGCAGTTCCTTCCAAGAGGTACCATAAATGTCATCTGTATTTTGGTCTAATTTGTAAATTAGTTTTTTCAGATATTAAGGTGTCATTAAAGGTAAGCCACCATTTATGGTATTCAAAATCCAGCGTGCAAGGATTAGCTGTTTATTAGCCATGGTAGCCAACATACATATCTTTCCTTGAGAAACGCTCCATTCTAGATTTAATGTGTTATTAAAGATGTATTTATTCATCTCGAGTGGGATAGCTGTATTCATTAAGGAGGTAAGAATATTATGAGTTTCTTCCCACCAAGTTTTTATTTTGGGACACGTCCATAAGCAGTGTGTTAACTTAGCTTTACTGTCACATCCATGCCAGTAAGTTTCTGGATAATCTTTGTTTATTTTGGAGATTTGTATGGGGGTTACATAGTCTCTATCCAGAATTTTCATTGAATTGATCTGTTTTTTGCAGAGATGAATAATTTGTTGTTATGGATTCTAATAAGATCCCACTGGTTATGAGACAGATGAATATCTGCCTTGGAGTTCCATTTGAGATTTATTTTATTGAAAGCAGAGCTTCTTTTATTTAACAAAATGCTATAGAATCTAGCAAGTAATTTGTTTGTCCCTTTATCATAAAACATTTTATGTTTTTTAATTAAGTTAGGAATCTTTGTTATTTTATTTTCAAATATGTTTTTCATTTAGTGAAATTTTTTGGAAATGGATTAGTCCTGGCCACTTTTAATTTACTTGTCATTTGTTGGAAAGACCATAATTGTCCATCTATTATAATAGCTGTCCAAATTTTAACATTGTTGGACTATAATATTTTTAAGATTAAGGTTTTATTTATTTATTTAGTTAGTTAGTTTTTGTTGACTGAGTAAGTGCACTAGACAAATTCTGCCTATTTTCAAGCACGACCCGGGGGAGGGGGAAACAGATGAATGCCAACTGACCTCAAACCAGATTAAGCTGTTGGTGGTATTTTTAGTGAATGGGGGGAAATTTGGCCAGGGAACTGGGAAAATTCCCTTACTCTGCAGTAGGGAGAATCCTTGTCTGCCTATCCAACATGACGGATGTTCAGTCTGGAGAAGAAGGAGCAGCAGGCTGCAGGACTGAGATGGCTATTCATGAAGGAAGTTCAACTAGCAGACAGAAAGAAATGGAACAGATCCCTTCTACCTCTTTTGGCAAGGAAATACAAAGTCAATCCTCCCAGCAGGTACAAGACACTATATCTTCCACTGAAAATGGAAATACTGAAGTTGTTATCCTTCAAGACGATGTTTATATGGACTGTGACATGACTACATTGGCTCAAGAAACACTTTTAAGAAAGGCAGTCACACAAATAGAGCTTACCTGATGAAATTACTAGATGAAGAGGAAAAGTCTGCGCAGCGTTTGGATAATGTTTCTTCTCACAGCAAGTCCTGCTCGCCAGAGTTCTCTATTCTTTCTCAATTTTCTTCAGCAGATGCAGAGAACCCACTCCAGGTTCCAGAGTCAGCACATTGCATGGAACTGTTTGTACCACTTGAGTGTGTCTTACGGAAAGGCCGCTCAGATGATTCTACTTCAACGTCTGATAACTGGACACTTGAAACTGCTCTGCAAGCAGCAGGATGGAAATGCAACACTGAACAAGCTGGATGGACTTTGCCTCACCTGGTTTCAGCTGAGGAAATAAAATGTACTTGCAACCCAAGGAAAAACATTGCCATGGTTTCTTTTGCACAGAATTCTGTAACTTTGGAAAATGCTTCAGCAATGCAAATTGCTGCACCAGGCACCTCGGCTGCACATACGGGTACTACTGATACTGATTCTTTACAGTGCAACCTAGTCCCAGGACATGAAGAGGAGCCAGATCCACAAAAATTGTGAGAATGCACCCAATAAACTTTATATGTCTAGCTTATTTAAAAATACGGTTGAGCTTGCACAGTGGCGTATTGCTGTGCAGCTTAAATATACTGGTAACCTAGACTTGGCACCCGATAGAAAAACTTTACTGCACAAAATGTTAAAAAGGGGTATGGGAATTCAACCCAATGAACTGTTTGCTGCAATTCATGTAAAAGGGGAACCTATCTACGATGTCAGTTTTAAGACTAATCAATCTTGAGAAAAATTTTGGGCAATGTATCCACAGGTTTCCAACTCCACTTCATGGCAACCCTTTTTTCCCATCCCACTGACCAAACCTGCAATACAAACAATTACTTTATTATTTAGGAATGAGGGTGTGAACATCTCAGATGTGCAATACTGGTTGATACAGTGCTGTACTATTTTAGAAGCCCCCAGTCCTATTCTAGATGAAGATTTGGTCTGGACAGGTAACTGGAAAGTTAAAATTCAATTAAAACACACTGAGCAAGGTATTGTCCATCTTCCTGGAAGTTATTTTATAGGAAGAGACAGAGGCTTATGTTTTTATCAGGGTTAGCCCAGGACTTGCCATAAATGTGGGTCTCGCACCCACCTTAGCTCGGTGTGTGACAATCTCAGGTGCAATTTGTGCCTGGAATTTGGTCACGTCAGCTTGGGATGTCCCAACCCCTCAAGTGGGAGGCAGTATAACGCAGTGGTTTAAGGCTCTGAGCTGCAAATCTGATGACATCCAGCAGACCAGACCTGGGTTTGAATCTCACAGCTTCCACTTGCATACTGTGTGACCCTGAGCAAGTCACTTAACTTCCCTGTGCTCCCAGGTCACTCCTGTAAAAAAGCTTTCAGCTTAGTGTGCTACTCCTGGTTAAACAATTAAAAAAAAAAGTGTAATCTCTGTGAGAAGGAGGGCCACTCCTATCAGGGCTGCCCTTGGACAGAAATAAATAGGTTGGATAGGGCACAACAGGACCCAGGGCATCTATTTGAAAAATGCCAAGCTCAAGAAGCCAGGAAAAAAGGTAGTACTTCTACTCCACAAGTTGCAGAAACCCCTCCATCCACTTTTCTCAAACCCTCTAATAGTGTGGTAAATTTGGAGCCCCCTTCCACCTCGGAGAATGTTCTGACATAGGAAAAAGAGTCTAGTTCCTTTAGTCTAGATCCTCCTGAAACTAGTTCAAGCTCTATACTGCCCTCCGCCCCCTGAGCATTCTCAATTTACCCTGGTAATGTCAAAGAAAAAAAGGAGTAAAAGAAAAGCAGAACATACCCCCCTAAGACTTCTTCTGTGATACCTAGGAACAAATTTCAAACCTTAGCCAAAAGAAGGCAATGGGGAGATATAGTGGAGGAGGACAGAGACTCAGACTCCTCCTCTTCTTCTTCTGCTAGGGCAGATTCCTGCCCAGGCTTACAAGAGGTTTGTTCCATTAACCAGAAAGTTTTAAAGCACAGGAAGGTTCCTTGAGGTTTTTTTTCTTTGTGATTTTTTTCTCTCCTTTAGTTGTACATAGAGGGTAGTCAGCAGCTTTCTATTTTAACATTAAATGTATGCAGTATTAAGAAATATAGAAAGTGGATGACTACCCTCCAGATATTAGGAGATTTGCCAAACAACATCATTTTCTTGCAGGACATTAGATTAAAAACTATGCAGGAAGTACGTCAGGTCAAAAATTCCTGGTACCAGGATCTTTCTTTTTGGTCGCAAGGTCCTGAGACTTGCAAAGGTGTGAGGATTCTTTTTAGAGATTATGGCTTCACTATTCAGAGAGTATTAGATATTTGCCCAGGAAGAGTTCTGTTGTTAGATGGATGCTTAGGTACTGTACCTCTCTGACTTATAAATATATACGCACCCCAGAGTATAGCATCCCGTTCAGCGCTCTTTAAACTTTTCCAGCCTTATTTACACACCAGTAGGCATATGGTATTAGGTGGTGACTTTAACTGCCCTTTATCTTTAGCAGTTAAAGGTGGCCATACAACGAAACTTTTTGGGGACACAAATTGTTTAAATTACATCTTAAAAACACCTGATTTTACAGACAGCTTTATGCAGTTACACTCTACTAGTGCTAAAACATTCACAAAAGGTACTCTGGCCATGAAAAATCGATTACATCTTTCTCTCAAAAAACACACCATTTCAAGCTCATAGTATCCCCTGCGAAACTTTAGACCACTTGACTGTCTCAGTACTTTGTGCATCCTTTTCTAATACTGCCTCCACTATATCAAAGTTTCCTAGGTGGATGCTTAATAATCAACTTTTATCCATCCCAAACAATGAACACAAATTTTTTTCTTTATTATCTGCCAGCTACTCAGTATTACAAGCCTTTGATTCTGATACGGAATGGTGGGTAGATACGAAGCAGGAATGCAATTTTTTTTTTTCTACAGGTTGCTGCACAATCTTTAAAATCTAAATATTTGCATTATTTAGTGCTAAGAGAGCGGTTATTTAATTTGATTTCACGCTCTTATGAGCAGGGACAGGACCTGACATCTGAAATATGTGATATTAAAGCTGAAATGGCCCAGATTCAATATGATAGGGCAGAATCCTTAAAAAAGGAAGCCCAGTTTGGCACTCAAGGCTCTAAGTTGTCTTTAGATATTTATAAAAGTTGTCAGGACAGAGTACACAAGACTAGGTTAAATCATGTTATAGATCTCGATTTAAATTTAAGTTGCTCAGACCCTGAGCAAGTACATGGCTTAGCACAAAATACATTATTGATACATTTGGGACTCCTTCGATGGCAAAATGGAATTAAAATTTTCTTAGAGATTGATATTCCTAATTTAGATCCGAACCTGATTTCTACAATCTCTGCTCCTATTACCCCAGAGGAAACACTCAAGGCTTTGTCAGAGTTGAAGAAAAATTCTGCCCCCCAAACCATGTGGCTTGGCAGTAGAATTCTATGCAGCTTTTGCTAAATGTCTAGCCCCCATACTGATGGACATGTTTTCAGATATATTGTCATCCCAATTCCTTCCCAAGGAACTAGCTCAAGCCCTGGTCATTCTACTATATAAAAAAGGGGATAAAAGTAATCTCAAAATCTGGAGACCTATAAGTTTATTAAATGTAGACTATAAGATTTCAGCAACCATATTCTTAAATAGATTATCATTGGCTGCAGAAATAATTAGTTGCCCGGTACAGACTTGTGCCATCTGAAAAAGGTCTATTTACCATAATTTAGCACTTTTGAGAGATCTCATAACCCATAGGTTTGAGGGTTCTACTCAATGTCTTATTCTTGCCTCTGAGAAGGAAAAGGCATTCGGTAGGGTGGATCATTTTTATTTATTTATATTTTTTATTTATATATATTTATTAAATGGGTAGCTTTGTTATATGCTTCCTACTGGATCATCCCCTTTATCAATAATAAATTAGGAACACCCTTTATTGGGCTAAACAGGGAAGGACAAGGTTGTCCCATGAGCCCTCTATTATATGTTTTTTAAATAGATCCTCTCCTAAGGAAAATTTTGATGCATACGGATATCTCCAGATTTAGGTTTAATAACGGTAGATTTGCCCCTCATATCTGTGCTCAAGCAGATTATTTATGTATTTGCACCACCCCTAATGTGGATGAAGGCACTCTGATCAGAGTGATTTCAGATTTTGGAAATATCTCTGGTTCAAAACTGAACTTTGAGAAAAGTAAGGCCTTAATTATTCCCTCATTTAGTGCCCAAAATCCTGATCACCATACTGCCTTTGCTAATTTTCCTGTTTCACTAGACCCAGTACAAATATTGGGCTTACAATTTGGAAACCAAGATGATACCATCCTGAACTGGACAAGAGCCTTGCAAAAGGCAGAATTCACTGTGGGATCATGGAAAAATAAAATCATTTTAAAAAGGAAAAGGGTTTTCTTGTTATACACTCTAATAGTACCAGTTTTTCTACATGTATCACACGTTTTTCCTTTACCAATACAGTCAGAAGTAAAAATTACGAACATCTTTTTCATGGATTTTTAGGAAGCAGGTTAAACCCCATAAAGAGGTCCCACACATATCACGATTTTAGTCTAGGTGGGGTTAGAATGATACATCCAGTTCTACATAGAACATAGAAACAGAGAATTTTTTTTTTTATATATTTTCCTATTTTTTCCCCACGCCTCTCGTCGACCATCGACTCTGGTCACGGACCCCTGGAGCCCTGGCCATCGGAAATTGCTGTCTCCCCCAGTCATCCCTGGCTTACCCCCCAGAGAGTGGGGCCGCGATTCCGACCCCCTATATCGGACTGCGGAACTGTGACTGGTTGGGGGAATGGCTCCGGTGGCCAATCAGGGCTTTCCTGGGGCAGAGCGTCACTGAGACACAAGGCGTGGAATTTTTGTTACCTCCCATATTCCTCCCCGAGGAGGTGGGGACTGCAATGATGCCAGCTGCCTGCCTCGCTCCCCGCTGAACGCCGCAGCGTGAGTTCTCCCACCCGCCAGGAGTCCCAGAGCTCCAAATGTTGCCTGCAACCTCCCCAGAGAAGGAGGCTGCCCATTGGACGCTCAATCCTTCTCCGCCCGGCCCGACCCTCCGGCGATCCGGGTCCTTTCCCGAACCGGGTCACCGGCGTCGTAGCGAAATCCACGCTATGCTGCAGGGCCGCCAAAACAGAGAATTTGACGCAGATAAGGACCGCTTGGCCCACCCAGTCTGCCCATTCCCCTACCTACTGGATAAGCTGCAGATCCTAGTTAACCAGCAGCCTACTTCTTCCTACCTACACCCCCTAGAATGGCCTTATGACTGTCCCATGCATGCTTGAATTCCACCACTGATTTTGACTCCACAACCTCCTCCGGAAGGCCGTTCTATGCATCCACAACCCTCTCTGTGAAAAAATACTTTCTTAAATTACCTCTGAGCCGCCCCCCCCATCTTCAAATTGTGCCCTCTTGTTCTTGCACACCTCTTTTTTTTGAAGGTGCAACCCTCTTGGACTTTGTTGATTTCCTTGAGGTACTTGAATGTTTCTATCATGTCCCCCCCTCCCTCCTTTCCTCGAGGCTATACATATTAAGCTCCTTTCATCTCTCTTCATATGTCTTCCAGTGCAGACCCTGCACCATTTATTGCCCTCCTCCTGACAACTTCCATCCTGTCTATGTCTTTATGGAGATTGGGTCTCTAGAACTGCACACAGTACTCCAGATGGGTCTCACCAGCTGTCTTACAGAGGGATAATAACTTCCTGTTTTCTACTGGTGATGCCTCTCCCTATGCATCCCAGTATTCCCCAGCCCTCCTTGCTGTCCTCTCACATTGCTTGCCCACCTTTAGGTCATCTGATATGACTACCCCCAGGTCCCTTTCCATTTTTGTTGTTGTTAGTATCTCACCCCCCATTGTGTACTCTTCCCTGGGTTTTTGTTTCCCAGGTGCATTACTTGCACTTCTTAGCATTGAATCTAAGCTGCCATACATTTGACCATTCCTCTAACCTTGCCAAGTCCCTTCTCATCCTTTCCACCCCACCCTGTGCATCAACTCTGTTGCAGATCTTTGTGTCATCTGCAAAGAAACATACTTTTCCTTCCAGTCCCTCTGCAATGTTGTTTATAAAGACATTGAAGAGGACCGGTCCTAATACTGAACCCTGCAGTACCCTACTAGTAACCCTCCTTTCTTCTGAGTGGACTCCATTTACTATTACTCTCTGTGTCCTATTCTCCAGCCAATTCTTTACCCAGGCTGTCATCTTGGGACCCACTTCCAGGCTGGCTAACTTGTATATTAATCTTTTGTGTGGGACTGTGTCAAATGCCTTGCTAAAGTCTAGGTAGGCCATGTCCACAGCCCCTCCCTGATCTACTACTTTGGTCACCCAGTCAAAGAAATCTATCAGATTTGTCTGGCATGATCTTCCTGCTGTGAATCCATGCTGCCTAGGGTCCTGTGCCCCTCTGGCCTCTAAATACTCGACAGTTCTTTCCTTCAGAAGTGATTCCATCATTTTCCCTATCACTGAGGTTAAACTAACAGGTCTGTAGTTTCCTGCTTCTGCCTTGCTCCCACTTTTGTGAAGGGGAATCACATCTGCCCTCCTCCAGTCCTCGGGTACCACCACATCCTCCCATGATTTGTTAAAAAGGGTAGTCAGTGGTGTCACTAGTTCTACCCTTAGTTATTTTAGAATTCTGGGATGAATCCCATCAGGCCCCATTGCTTTGTTCACCTTCAGTTTTAAGAGTTCTTTCTTCTGTATCCTAAATAGATACTTTTGCTCAGTATTTACTGAAGAGAAGGTAGGGCAGGGCCCACAGCTCAGCATCATGGACACAGGGGGGAGGGAGGTGAGCACTACTCCCTTCACAAAAGAAAGGGTCCTACAAGAGCTTGCTAAGCTCAGGGTGGATAAGGCAATGGGACCTGATGGCATACATCCCAGGGTACTTAAGGAGCTAAAGGAGGAACTAGCAGAGCCATTAGCAGAATTGTTTAGTGAGTCTCTGAGCACAGAAGAGGTCCCAGAAGACTGGAGAAGGGCTCATGTGATCCCGCTCCACAAGAGTGGTAGCAGGGAGGAGGCGGGGAACTACAGACCAGTCAGTCTTACCTCAGTAGTGGGCAAGATTATGGAGGCACTCCTTAAGGAAAGGATAGTGCAACACCTGGAATCCATAGGGGCACAGGATCCAAGACAGCATGGGTTTACAAAAGGAAGGTCCTGTCAAACTAATCTCATAGATTTCTTTGACTGGGTAACCAGAGTGGTGGACCAAGGGGGAGCAGTTGATGTCGCCTACCTTGACTTCAGCAAAGCTTTTGACACTGTTCCACATAGAAGATTGATAAATAAGCTAGGTAGGCTTGGGGTGGGTCAGAAGTTGGTCAACTGGGTGGAAAACTGTTGACTGGCAGAAAACAGAGAGTGGTGGTAAATGGTATACAGTCAGAAGAGATGCAAGTCACAAGTGGGTACCTCAGGGATCAGTCCTGGGGCCAGTCCTATTCAACATCTTCATTAGTGACCTCCAGATGGACTAGAGGGTAAGGCTTGTCTGTTTGCAGATGACACCAAGATCTGCAACAGAGTAGATGATCCAGATGGGGTGGGCAGAATGAGAAGAGATCTGGATAAACTAGCAAAATGGTCAGAAGAGTGGCAACTGAGTTTAATGCAAAGAAGTGCAAAATCATGCACATAGGGAAGAGAAACCCTGAAGCCACTTATAGGCTGGGAGGGAGTTGCTAGCAGTCACAAAGGAAGAAAGAGACTTGGGCATCATCATCACTGATGACCTAAAATCATCCAAGCAGACCTCTAAGCAGTAGGTAAGGCTAGGGGGTGTTAGGGTGTATTAGTAGGGTATCACAAGTCGAAGAGGGAGGTAATATCCCTCTGTACAAGACATTGGTTAGGCCCCACCTGGAGTACTGCGTGCAGTATTGGAGGCCACACCTTCACAAGGACATGAACCAAACTGAGGCAGTCCAGAGAAGGGCAACCAAAATGGTGCAGGGACTGCATCAGAAGACATATGAGGACAGATTAACGGAGCTCAATATGTATACCCTTGAGCAAAGGAGGGAGAGAGGTGATATGATCGAGACATTTAAACACCTTAAGGGCATAAACAAGGTGAAAGAGTCTAACATGTTTAAATATAAGAAAAATAGCAGGACAAGAGGACACAGCATGAGATTAGAGGGAGGCCGATTAATGGGGAATGTGAGGAAATTCTTTTTCACAGAAAGGGTGGTAGATGCATGGAATAGCTTACCACAAAGTGGTGGCTATGAATACAGTGCAGGGCTTCAAACAGGCATGGGATAGGCATAAGGAGCAATACAAATGACTATGAATAGATAGGTCACTGACAGAGCAAAGGCCCGATGGCACATTTATAAGGTAAAAAAGAAATGGGCAGACTGGATGGGCCTTGCGGTCCTTATCTGCCAATCAACTTCTATGTTTCTATGTTTCTATGTAATGGCTGTATCAACTTCTGTATCCAGAGTGTTTCTACTGTTTGTTTTATGTACCTCCCTCTTCATTTGTAAATACTGAGCAAAAATATTTGTTTAGTATCTCTGCCTTTTCACAGTCTCCCTCTGCCCACCCTCCCTCCCCTTTATTAAGCCCCACTATCCCTCCCTCAGTCTTCTTTCGCTCCCTGATGTACCTATAAAAGGTTTTATTCCCCTTCTTAACTGAGTTGGCTATCTTTTCCTCGGTTTGGGCCCTTGCTGTTCTGACTGCCTTCCCAGCCTCCTTTGCTTTAACTGATACAGTTCTCTGTCCTGCTCCTTCTGCGATCCTTGTACTTCCTGAATGCTTTCTTTTCTCTTGAACCTTCACTGCCACTTCCTTTGAGAACCATAGTGGTTTCTTACATCATTTTGTTTGCTTATTTGCTTCACACAAGGCTCGTTACCTCTGTGATGGCAGTTTTATTATTCCCATTGTTCTTCCACCCCTCCTTCCTGCCCATTTGCTAGTGCATTCCTTAGGCACTCATCCATTTTGTCAAAGTCAGCCCTCCTAAAGTCCAGTACTTTTGCCTTTGTATGGCTTGACTCTATTGCTGTGTTTATTGTGAACCATACTGTTAGATGGTCGCTAGTTCCCAGATGGCTACCCACTTCTACTTCTGTGATCCTCTCTCCATCTCCATTTGAGAGAATCAGGTCTAAGATTGCTCCCTCTCGAGTGGGCTCCAATACTAGTTGTCTAAGGCATGCCCCTGTAGGGCATCTAAAATAACCCCACTCTTCGAAGTGGCTGCTGCAACTGCACTCCAGTTAACATCTGGCATATTCAGATCACCCATCAGCAATATCTCCCTTTTTCTGCCATTCTAAGTATACTTTCTATCATTTCCTTGTCCATTTCCTCCCCTGAGAGGGGTCTGCATAACCCTGTGTGGATTATGGTGCCATTGCCTGTCTCCAAATTTACCCACAGTGCTTCTTCTCCTCCCTGTTTACCCTTTTGTTCTGTTGCTTTTATTCCTTCCCTTATGTAAAGAGCTACTCCTCCTCCTCTTTTACCCTCCCTGTCCCTCCTGTAGATAGTGTATCCTGGTATGTTTACATCCCAGTCATGGTTTTGTGTGTACCATGTTTCTGTGACTGTCACGATATCCAGATGTTCCTCCTCCATCAAGGCCACTAATTCAGGAAGCTTGTTACCCAGACTATAGGCATTGGTACTCATTGCTTTCCATTTTTTGATGGCTTTACCTTCTGTTGCAGCATCCCCACTGACCTTTCTACCTCAGTCTTTTTCTCATTTAGTACCCTGTTTTGTAGGGAGAGGCTGGGATTTTCCTGCTGCTTATCAGTGCCTCCCCCTTTGACTAGTTTAAAAGCTTGCCAATGAAGCATTTAAACCAATTGCTCAAAAGACTTGTTCCCTTCCTGGACAGATGCAGACCATCCTGCCAGTATAGGCTCGTGTCCTTCCAGGTGGAACCCCAGTCCCCAATGAAGCCTCGTGTCCCTCCAGGTGGAACCCCAGTCCCCAATGAAGCCAAACCCCTGTGCTCCACACCATTTTTTCAGCCATTCATTAAACTGCATGGTGCTAATTACCCTCGCCTCCCCCATGCTTTTGACAGGCAGCACCTCTGAGAAGGATACTGTGTGTGCTACTTGTCTTAGGCCCCTCCCCAACTCTGCAATGTCCTCCTGCACTGCTCTAATCTCATGATGAGCCAAGTCATTTGTCCCTAGGTGGACAATTACATCCTACTCAGACTCCCTTGCAGCTGTTCTCGTGATCCTGAGGATGCGCTTCCTGTCCCTCCAAGCCATGGCACCAGGCAGGCACCTTACTTCAGTTTTCCCAGCTCCCCCAGTTCTATCCCCCTAATAATTGAGTCCCCCACCAGGAGCTGCTTCCTTTCCCTGTGGTGTCCTCTGCCTCCTTCCTGTGGTCCTCCCTTGGGAGAATTGTCATCAGTCTTCTCTGCGGGTGCATCCATAGGGGAGCTATGCTCCCCCAGAATGGTGTATGGATTGTGGAGTGGAACAATTGACTGGGTGTGCCTCTGTTCCACCATCCTTATCCTCCCTGAGCCCACTGTGGTCCAACTGTTGTGCTTTCTTCGCAACCTCTGAGGTAGTGGTGGTGGCGCTGGTGCTCCCTGGATGGGGGAGGTTCCCTTCCTACTATCCAGTGTGGCCTAGGGGAAGGTTTCCTTACTACTGTCCAGTGCGGCCTGAAGACAGGCAACTTCCTCCCTCAGGGCAGAGAGTTGTCTGCAAATAGGGCAGCATCTCAGCCTCCAGAAAGACTCCTGGAAGACTGCTGCCCCACAGCCATTATTCTATTTTTTTTCTATCTTTACATATTAAAACATAGTGCCTATGTTAGATGCAACATGTCCCTCTTGGCTATATATTCTGAGAGAGGTATTACAGGAATTTCTGTAAAGTTGGACCGCTCCCTCTGGTCTTCCTAGATCCTTGAAGAAATTGAATATTCCTCAATATCTAGTACCCATTTGTAATAAGATTAAGGCTTGGAACATCTCCACCTCTCGATTCACAACAAATTCTAGGAAGGCATTTTACTTTACTTTGTTCTCGGAACAATTTTTAGACACCCCACTAAAATTGGTACAATATGAAAATCAACTTTCTAAAATCTTTAAGCAGTTAGCAGATTAACATCTTCCACTTAAGGTGTGGGACACAACATGGCTCTCCTGTCATGGTAGGTTAGGTGTAGGGAATTCACATAAACATAAGCAGTTAGAGGAACACAGGTGCCCTAGATCCACTTGTCCAGAAATACTAGAAACCCAAGAGCATTTTTTTCTGTTTTGCCCATATACTCAACAGTTTTGGTCTTCCATTTTGACTGCATGGGGAGATAGAGATATTTCTGCAGTTTCCTATGAGGTGGTGGTCTTGGGGTTATTTCCAGCAAATATGAGCAAGTACAAACCCAGTACTTTAAGATTATTATTCTCCTTTTGCAGATTTTATCTTTGGTAGGCAAGATGTGCTTTGATTCTACAACAAAAGGAATATAGTACTCATCAAGTTTTACTTCAAGTAATATAAAATCTAAGGGGTATATATGAAATCGAGACTAAGAAAAACATTGTATTAGCACAGGATTTGTGGAATAATTTTTTATGGTTTACTACATGGAGTTAATGTACAAAGATTTGTAAGCATTAGTATGTAATCTACTTTTATTTATTTTTAGGATTTTTTGTAACATATGGTTATAGACATTTGTAATGTTTGTTTGAACCTTTTCTTGTTACATAGGTTCATAGGTTCATAGGTAGTATTCACGATCTTGGGACAAGCCCATTATCATCATGCCACTTATGCTAAGTGGGTAACGAACTTGGAAGCTCCCATGTGTATATCTAGTTGTGTTTTAAACTGATTTAAATTTGAACTATACACAATATCATAAGGTAAAGAATTCCATAATGGACCTATACGTTGGGTAAAGAATTTAGTTCTTTTTGTGGTTCTATGAATGGGTAAAATTAATTTCAAATTATGAGAACGGGTTTGAGCTGTAGAAATATTCCATTTTAGGTGTAATGTTTCAAACAGATATTCATCTCTGGTAGCTTTGTAAAGCAGACAGAGATCCCCACGAATCGATCTGTATTCCGTACTATACAAATTAAGCCTTATAAGTCTCTCTCTATATGATAGATTATTTAAACCATTTAAGTTCTTAATAAATCTCATTTGGACCTTTTCCCTAGATACAATGTCCCCCATCAATGTTGGAGCACAAAAAGAGGAACAATACTCAAAGTTTGTTCTTATAATACTAGTATATAGGGGAATCATTATTGAAGGTTCTCTGCTTTTAATGTTCCTAAATATGCAATTACTAAGTCTAGAACATTTTTTAATGGTGAGATTTAAGTGATTAGTGAACACTAGCTTATTACTTATAAAAACACCCAAATCTTTCTCATCTGTAATATGTTTCAAGCAGTAGTTCTCAATAAAGTAATTAGCATATACATTATTTTTACCGAAATGCATCACCCTGCATTTATTGATATTAAATTTCAATTTATGCCGTTCTACCCATCCAGATATATAATTCAAATTATCTTGAAGAGTATTTGTAGACTCGGGGTTATTGACAACCCCAGCCAATTTTACATCATCAGCATATTTTACAATCTAATTACCACACTTGATGTCCATTCCGGCTATTAAGATGTTAAACAGCACAGGCCCAGGACTGATCCTGAGGACTCCACTAGTAACAGTGGTCCATGGGGACAAGAAACCCTTTAAAGCAACACGTTGACGCTTATTGATAACCAAGTCATTATCCATTTAATTATGTATTTGTTAAGGTCTAAATTTATTAGGCAATTATATAGTATATCATAAGACACAGAATCAAAAGCCTTTTCAAAATCCAGATAGATAACATCGACAGGTAAGCCATAGTCCAAGGCTTCACTCACAGGTTCAAAAAAATCAATCAAATTAGTCTGACACGATCTACCAGATTGAAAACCATGTTGAGTTGTATCAGTGAAATCATTTTCCAAAATATGGGAATTAATTTTACCTAAAATTAGCCTTTCCATGATTTTACAAATAGTAGAGGTAAGACTAATAGGTCGATAATTATGTACCTCCTTCTTGGATCCAGTTTTATGTATAGGAATGATCATTGCATCACACCAATCCATAGCCACTTGTCCCTTATGCAATGATTCATTATACAGATAAGTTAATACACCAGCTAATTCCCTTGATAAATTTTTAATGAAAATGGCTGGTATACCATCAGGCCCAATCGATGTAGAAGGTTTTAAAGAATTTAAGATATCAAAGGTTTCTAGTTCAGTAAATTCAATTAAAGGTTCAGAATTAGATGGATTTATACAACCATATAGTCCCTTTTTTTTGAAAATGCTAGAAAAATATCTATTAAATTCATTAGCCATATTAGACTCATCACTAATATCAACGTTATCAATTCTCGATGGTCCAATTGAAACAGGAGTGTTTTTAAAGGACCCAATATAGTTGAAAAACCTTTTCTGTTATCATGATGAGAGTTAATTAGGCTACTTTCCACATCCTGCTTGGACTTTCTAATACAGTCCTTTATTTGTCTAATAAAAAATTCCCCTACTCTTTTTGAGAAGTGCCATGGGATCTTTAACATTAACCTGAACTACCACCAGAACAGGCAGATGGGAACTCAGTTTAACGTCTCATTCAAAAGACAGCACCTCAAGAGTGCAGCACCCCCCATGCTGCACTACAGTGTCAGTATTGGGATATTAACCCAAGTGCCTGGTGTGGGGATAGAACCCACAGCCTTCTGATCTCCCGGCCTCAGGCGTGAGTGTGCTACCTGCCAAGCCACTGACACTGGTTGTTACCAGAGTCATCCCATATTCTCTTGTTGGCAAGGATGGGCATATTTTCTCCACCTGCAGCTGCGAATGCACTCCACAAGTGGCATCCTAGCCCATAGGTGCCCTGCTCCCTCCCCAGCCCCTTTCCTAGAATCTTGATGACACTCACCTTATCTCAGGCTGCAATTCTGAATTTACTGTATTTGTCCTTGGAGCCTAGCTTTCGCACTGTATAGACCTCTGTACTGCTATTGTAAACTGTAACTTATCTGGGCACTGGATGGCTCGGGATTCTATGTTGTTTGTTCTAACACCTGCAAATATATGAATACTGTTTGCTATTCGCTGTTTGGTATGTAACAAAAAACTTCTGTAACCTCCTGTCTATCATATTGCATTTGTGTTGCTGTTTATGTGTTGAATCCACTGGAACTGATATGGAGCCTTTGGAAACAAGTCCTTGACTCAAAGGGTTGTAATTCCGATATATATAATAAATAAAAAATAAATGTCCATGGAAGTTGTAGCAATACAGGATGCTTCATATATTTTTTTAACCAAACTGAGCCATGAACTAAGAACATGTGTTTTATGTTTACACAAGTCAAAATCTAGGAATATATTTTGAAGATTTAAGTTGGATGGAGATGGATAAATAATCTTTTGGTATAAGAGGTTATCATTTTCAGGAAACAAGGACCATTGATAAAACATGGCTATAAGATGGGCTTCTACATTACACTTAAGATCTAGGCAACCCAGCCCCCCACCCCAACACCCTTTCCCTTGAAGGAATCAGTAAGTTCCAAACTGTCCTGGGCTTAGCACCACACTACAAAAATTTTCTAAAAATCCTTTTGGCAGCTTGAAACCAAGCTTTTCAAGGTGCCTCGAGTATATTTTGGATTGTAAAAATGAAGTGAGAAAGGGCCATCATTTTGATGTTTGCTTGCACGCATGTGCAAGAAACATAGTACCACCATACAAGTTTTTGTAGGTGTGGCACGCCCGCTTCCAATGCCATCAGCATTTTTGTAGGTGCGGCCGCACCACACCAGTGAATGTCCCAGCTGTCTATGACAGCAGTTCAGATTGCAGTGGCATACAGTTGAAAGCAAACAACTGCTACAGTCATTTGGGAAGAAGAGGGGAATAATGATCTTCCACTAGATTACACCTCGGTGGTGTTGCCCACAAAGAAATCGCCCAGTTCCCTGCTGGCCTGTACTCCCCTGTCTGGTCCCCAGGAGACATTGCACCAAATACAGGAGCAGGAGCATCAAAAGATAGAGAGTACCATGAGGGGACTTGGCTACCAGAAGGTCAGGCGCCCAGGACCACCATAAGAAGTCTACCTGAGTGGTCACAGGGTGAGAAAATTGTGAGACATCATGTTTGTGAGGAGTACCCTGAGTATGACTAGCCCATGTGCCTGAGAGTGTGTGGAATGAAACTGAAAAGAGGAGGAGGGACTGGGTGTTTCATGGCATTTTGTGCAAACTATTGAAAGCATGGACTAGACAGTTGCTGCACACTGCCACGTTACAGGAGGTCCAGCGAGTTGCCCACTAGATCCATGCAAAGAGTGTATATGAGGGACTGACCATCACCAAGAACTGTGTAGTACTGCAGAACATTGATAGTGGGCATACTAATTATGCCATGGAAGTGACAGACTCTTTTGGCTGGCCCTGCATGAAACCCCCTGTTTTACTTTGGGCAGTGTGAATGGTAAAATGGATGGGAGTTTCATCCCCCCCCCCCCAGAGCTTCTGGCAGTGAGTGTTTTGGACTGATATTGGAATTTTTTGCTCTCAGTTTTGTTTTTAAATGTTCAGTGTTTAAAGTGTTATTGCCTATAGGGGTAATATGGATGGGCACTGGAAGCAGTTATATGATACTTTAATGTTGCGTGCCCTGTGATAATATATTGTATTGTGTATGTCACAGCTATGAAATGCATTTTCCCTCCATACCCTGTTAGGCTGTATTGTTAAAATGTTTCAAGCAGTATCCAAGTCCTGTTACATCAGCAGATGGGTTACTGCATAGTAGTTTAAGCATGGGACTAGTTAGGCAAGCACATTGAGCAGCAAGGGATAGGTGGCTATGCTAGGCTGGCAGCTGGGTCAGGCAGTGCTAAGTAGTGTGACATAGGACACTCTAGGCTTAGGATGCAGCCCCTTGGGACCTTGGGCAAACCATCCTGTCGGTCCAAGTGGGTTGGTAGCCAAGCAGGAGCTCAAGTGGTTTTGGTGAGTCAAGCTTCAAGGGGCCCCAGTTTTGACTTTTCTTAGTTAATGTACTAGACCACCTGATGGTGGTGCAGCCCATAGCTCCTTGGGTTTTTTAGGGAGGGGAAGTGTGCATACCCCTTGACTGGGGTGCCCTGTGGAGTGACTGACTGACTGGGCCTTGGGTGCTAGCTGAGGATGGTGAGTGTTTAGCAGGAGGATGAGTTGAATCACCCTTTGGGGTTAGAGCCTAAGGCTTGGTACAGTTCGTGCCCTGGGAGACAATTAGCTGGGCATGGTGGTATGGTAATGAAAGGGTTAACCCTGAGCTACCCTAGGGATATGCTGCAGGCGGGAGGTCACCAGGAGGCGGGCAGGATATAAGAGATGTATGCAAGAGAGAGTGGGAGAAAAGAAGCCAGGACAACAGTGGGGTTGATTGCCCACTCAAATCATTCACAGTAAATTTCCAGGCCAAGGCAAGTGACAGCGATTAGCCTGTGGGGGAACATAACAGCAGCCATTGTCTGAGCCCGTGTGAGCCCCCCATCATGCCACCTTGGTTGGACTGGAGCAAAGATGCCCAGTGGGACATTGTTGTTGAGTAAGGTCCGAGGTTGAGCTGACTACAGGACCCGAGAAAGGTTTCCATCAGAAGCTTCCAGTATTGAAGCTCTGTGGAGAGAGAGAGAGAGACGATCGAGAAGAGATTAAGTATTGCTGGCCACTAGTTGGGCACATTTTGCCCATAAGTCGAGGGGACAGCCGGCCATGGGAAGCCACAAGAAGCCTGAATGAAATGTACCATAGTGCTCCAGTGAGCTGAGAGGAATTGACAGCCCTGAGATGAGAAGCCAGTCAGTTTCATGGGAAAAAGATATCACTGACAGCTAGGAGAAGATGAGCTGTGGTGCCATATCAGCCCATAGTATCAGGGGATCTGGAGCTGTCTGAGATTTGCGGATGTCCAAATCACACCCCATGATGTATATATGAACTGTGTGAACTGTTTGCTTATTTATTTATTTATTTAGACAGCAGTTTATAGGAACTGCTGCTAATATGTGCCAAGGGATCATAGCGGTCCATGATTATATGTGCTGCCTACCTCAAACCTCATTCTGCTCCATGGAGTGTTCCTCAATTTGTTATTAATAAACGGGATCCCCAGTGTTTGTTCTATAAAGTTGTGGTTTCCAGTTATTTAATTGATTGTTATTGGGACTAACTTCATTGCTTTCCCAGCCCAGCACCCAAAGAGCTTAGCATCCCGGTGTGACTGATATGACCTGCAAATGATAGCCAATTGTGGAACAGTACTTAAGTGGCCGCCCCTCTTCCCACAGACAGTTACCATCAGCATACCACTAGACACCAGGGAGGGGGAGAGCTACAAAATAAATAGTACAATGCACTCCCTTTCTTGGAAAAGTTCTGTGTCTG
The DNA here is from genome assembly GCA_016271365.2 of Neoceratodus forsteri. Lineage (NCBI taxonomy): Eukaryota > Metazoa > Chordata > Ceratodontiformes > Ceratodontidae > Neoceratodus > Neoceratodus forsteri. The sequence continues at coordinate 224,746,211 of CM028138.1, read as the reverse complement.
AACTTGGAGAAAACAGACATTTAGTATGTGTGGAGGCAGCTCATGAGACAAGCAGTCTGCAGGAGAAGTAATGCGTAGAATTGTGAAAAAGGATAAAAAGAACAGATATCCAAACTTTTTGGCTTCCACGTCACTCCCTACCAAATGCATCACTCTAAAGCCTAAACACAGGGCCAGGCATCATGGATAACAGCAAATTGTTGTGTAGGGCAGACTTTACTGGAATTTATTTTCCAAAAAAGAGAAAGGAAATCTTAATCTGTTACACTGAGAAATATCCCTAAGGTCACGCGATAATCTTTAACCAATCCCAATACTATATCGATCCAGTTTACAAATGTTATCTGATTCTCAAATCTAAAATAAATTTTTTTTTTTTCAGGGAAAATATGCTTTAAAACTTTGTTTTCTTTGCAAGTAACCTGCTAACTGTTCTGCCACAGGTCCATCCTCTCCTTCAATGAATTTTGCCTCTATTACTATCCAGAATCCAGACACCACTGCCTCCCGCTACCGCGGACTTACTACCACGGCAACCCCAGAGAAAGAGAAAAAGAAAAGCAAGAAAGGAGGCAAGAAGAAAATTTCAAAGGCCGACATTGGGGCACCCAGTGGTTTCAAGTGAGTGACAGAAACCCTACAGTTTTAAAGTTTCCATTTGCTAATCTCCCCTATACATCTTCTCGAGGATTCCTTTTTGTGCTGCTTTCTCTTGGCTAGGCCCACTTCATGCTGGCCTTCCCCAGTCCTGTCACCCAGCTTTTTCATGGGCTTACCTTAACACTCCATCCTCCACTTGTCACGCTTTCTCTCAGCAGGAGGCAGCAGGCCAGGCCACCATGCCTCCCAGACCAGGTCCCAAACTGGAGGAGAGCCATGTTGTCGGTGCAGGGCCTGCAGGAAGCCAGACAATCATCCTGCCTTTCTACTGGGGCATTTCCACTTTTTATGTCAGCATCCCTCGGAATACAGGCAGCATGGGTATGCATGCACACACACACATGAATGTACATAGCAGGGCACCAGCCTGCATCCCCCTCCCCTGCATCGCTGACTGCACTGCCACCTGTGGTCACCCAGGTGGCAGTATGGCAGCAGAGCTGGCAGCCCTCCCTCCCTGGAGGAGGAGGAGGAGGAGGAAGAGTGTCCGCTGAGATGCTCAAGCTTCCTCCCCCTCAGTCCCTGACCACTCAGGCACATTCCTGAAATTGGGTTGCCAGCATCGCAGGTGGTAACGCTACCACTGTGTTGACAGGCCAGCACTTCTAGAGGATTTCTGGCACACCCACAACTGTCCTAAACTAGGAGGGACATCGCTTATTTCACAATTCAGAGCCCATTTGTCCCACATGGAGAGGGTGCTGTACTACATTGTACAACCCTCTCTGCTGTCCCATATTAGGAGGGATAGCCCTCGTTTTACCATTCAGATACCCCCCTCTCTCCCATATGAAGAGGATGCTGTCCCCACACTGCACAGTGACATTCATACTTCTCAACTGTCACACATCAGGAGGGACCTCCCTTATTTTACCATTCAGAACCTCCTCTGTCCCATGTGGAGATGATGCTATCCCACATTATGCAGTGAGATTGATACCTCCCAACTGTCCCACATTAGTAGGGACATTGTTGAAGTTACCACTCAGACCTCCCCCCATGTACCTCATGGAGAGGGTGCTGCCCCACATTGTACAGGGAGACAAATATACAAAATCAGGCAAAGCTATACAGACAGATGATGGAAGCAGATGCAGATACTGTAGACAGACAGACAGACAGAAACTGAAGTCAAATAAATGAAGATCTTTCATTTTATTTCTTTCAGACATGTGAGCCACGTGGGATGGGACCCGAACACTGGATTTGATGTACGTGTCCTCTTCTTTTTGGGGCTTATCTTTAGCATTTACTTTTATCCAAGTTAAAAATGAAAACCATAGAGCTGGTGGGGAGAAAGAACTTGATGGCCCACTGATCTTTCTTTCCTAGAATCACATCTATATGTTGCATTCCACTAGTTCAGTGACGGGAATGCCACCTAAACTGCGTATTACAGATGCTGGGTCTTTGCCTAACTATTGGGCTCCTCAATATCCACTGGTTTGGAAAACCAGATTCATTTTTCATGTTTTTTGTTCTTTCCTGTATGTCTCATGCAGGATTTAGTCACCTCCCTTACTCACCTCTTGATGGTGTCCCATTTGGCTTCCACCCCTTCTGCTCCTGCCACTCCTGTCAGCTTTTTGTTTAGCAGTTCCATCTTTCCAAAATCCCCACCTCCGAAGGCCAGAGCCACACTACTTTAACCGGAGTGATGAGCTTCTGTGGTTATACTGATCCACACTAGAATGTGATCACTAAACTCCAGTGGTTGCCGTATGCTGATACCGCCAATAAATCAGCATTGTAGAAAACCAGACGAAGCATGGCCCCTTCCTACTAGGCTGCTTAACCCACTGTAGCAGAAAACAGCCTTTCTGTACTTGTTTGACTACATTCCACTGGAATTTGCTTTTTGTATTTATGTTACCCTGTAATCTCTGTCACTTATGCGGAACATTTGTAAAAGAGCACTTGTGCTCAAAAGTAAATAAAGCAGTCTTGCAGCACATCTACCGGATCCTGATGTCTTATACTTCTGGCTGCCAGGGTCTACCAGTCCACATCTGGCATATTTAGGTCACCCACTAGCAAAACATGGTCTTTGGTAGCTGCCATCATGATTTCTTCTCCCAGTTCCCTGTTCCTTTCCTCCTTGTTTGGCAGTTTATGCAACATACCCACACACCAGTCAAGATCCCCCAAATTGCCGGTTGTACTCAGACTGTTTCACGCTGCTCCTCCCACACACACACGTTGTATCCTCCATGGCCTCTGTACTGTCTTTTATGTCCAGAGCTGCTCCACCCCCACCTTTGCCCTTCTGTTGCCCTTCTCTTGATCCCTGCTGTATAGGGAGTAGCCTGGACCCATGAGGTTCCAATAGATTGTGCTTGTTGCCAATGTTCCTAGTATGGATATTTGGTCCAGCTTGGCTTCTGCCACCACTGACAGGATGTCACTAATTTTGTTTCCCAGGCTCCTGGTGTGCCTGGTGTGCAGAAATACCACTTTGCATGAGCCCCCATTTTCCCCTTTCCTCTGTTGTTTATTACTCCCCTTCTTGCTCCCACCTCCTGGTTTTGCCTGCCCACTGCATTTCAGTACTCATCCCACAAATGTGATGTGGCCCACAGAGTTAAAAACAGTCTGCTCTCCAGCCACCCCTGTTCCCTCTACTGTTCATAAATTAGCCTGCTGCCTTGTTCATGACTTCATGCCACCAAAATGCAAGTTGTACAGGTGGGATTGCAGTGCTTTTCGGTCATCAGCTCGTAAAAGGAAATTATGTACCCAGTATATTACCTTGTGTAATGACGCTCTAGGACAGACACCCCCTCCCAGTTGGAGTACAGGTTCAGGCTCCTCTACCTTACACTATCACTGGAGTGCCGTAGGTGGTTGAGGTGTCTCCTTGGTTCTTTTCTTACTCAGCAGTGAGAGGGATTTGCATCCAAAAGAAAAGAAATGTGCAGCAACTCCAGCCAGAGAAATATTAAGGTGGGCTAGATTTTGTATGAGTACAACCCCTTGGGATGTTGCGCTTGCCACACCTCCTCGCTGTGGTTACACCTCCCGCAGACCTCACACAAATGCAACAGTTCCACCAATTGCCATGCACAGTATAGTTACAGCAAATAATGACAGATTTAACCAGCAAATACAGTTTCATTCAACATTGCTGGCTCCTGCAGTGGAAGGAAGGTTAAGGCAGGTCTCAACAGTATCTGGCCCCATTTAAGTGCCCATTAAGGCCAGGTCCAAACTAGCACTCTTAACTCAGGTCACAGGTGGTTAAGGCATAAGTGGGCATGACACAACTGTACATTTCTTGGCTGCCACTGACAAGCCTCAACAAGAAGCAGCTGCACTTTGTCCACCCTCACACCACAATAAAAAAGAAGGACCATAAATGGCTGTCCAGTACTGAAGGCTACTACCCCCCCCCACATCCCTCACATTGGGTCAAGAATTGTCACTTACACTTATTGGGAACCTTAGGTGTTGAATAGTTGCATGCCCTGTGTAGTTGCCACAGGTTGGCTGGTGTTGGTGCAATTAATACATTTACGAACATACGAACATACAAAATTTGCCAGCAGATAAAGGCCTAGAGGTCTATCAAGTCTGCTCAAATGTGCAGCTAGCACCCCTTATTCTGCAGCTGCCCCTCCCTTCCACCCTTCCCCTTCATTAACCCTCCATCTTGTCCTGTCCCATCCTCATTTGAAGCAGTCCACTGTTCTACTACATACCACTTCAGCAGGTAACGCATTCCACCCAGCCACCACCCTCTCTGTAAAAAGTGTCTCCTCATCTCCCTCCTGAACCTTTCTCGCTCCATTTAGAAATGAACAAAATAATTTTCCCCCAAACCCAAAACCCATGCAAAAATCAATGTTCTAAAAATAACTGAATTTTTATAACCACATTGCTTAATGTGGTCATTTTACAAGAATGCATTCAAGTTTCATCTGGCAGGGCTATTTGCAGGTGTCCTTATCACATTCAGCTGTGTTCATTCAGCAGGGATGGGTCTACGCATCAATGCGTAGCCCCAACATTACTGAACATAGATGTGCATGGGTGTTTATTTTTTTTCCCTGATCATCCACCATCAGTGGCCTCACTGATTTGAAATGGACACTTTGGTGCCCACTCCCCGGTACCAGCTAAACATGAAAGACTCTGACACAGGGTGCCCACTGCCTGTGCTGGTTCATCTCCCATCTTCTGTTTCATTTACCCCACCACCACCCACCACTTCAATCAGCTGACACCAGGGTGCCTGACCTAACCATTGGGCACAACAGGGTGCCTACCTTCTGTGCCACCAAGTGTCAAGCCAACACTGGGGTACCCAATCCCCAGTGTCAGAGATACCTGAAATAAAGAAAACTGTCCTGTAATGTCTTTTAAAAAAAACTGAAATAAAGAAAACAGTCCCTCATTGTCTTGTGCCACCATCCTGACCCCCACCCCCCCATTCCAATCCACAACTCGGCACCCACAAGCACACACACACTCCGCATCCTACACTTACCTATTGGGGTCCAATGCCATAATCCTTTCAGGACTGGAGACACGTCTTCACTCTTCAATGCTGGACCAGGCACTGAGGAAATCAGGGAAGAGTAGTTACTGTATTTCAATGTGTTTTAAACTTTTACTCATAACTTGATCATTTTTTAATATTTTTCTCCCAAATTTTCAACATGGACATTTTTGGGCACTACCTCGTCAATAAGGTAGGTGAAATTTTTCAAATGCAGCCCAAAAGGTGAGTTTACAGTCACCCCAAGAAATCACCTTTTGGGCTAGATTCAAACATTTATATTTACCTGGTACATGAGGTGTGGTCTGTTAAAAATTTGGGGTACAAATATTAATAAACAGCAAAGATATGAATGCACACTGATCATTTTCAATGCTTGCACATAGCTTTGGTGATTTTCTATGTTTTGGCCCCAAATCTGCAACATAATCATTTTCGCACACCACCTCATGAACATGACAGGTGTAATTTTTCAAATCCTGGTCAACATGTGTTTTCATGCCTATGGTGTAAAATGATTTTTCAGCCAGGATATGAGAATTTTCACCTACCAGGTGCATGAGGTGGGGTCATAAGACTATGTTGAAAATTTTGTGTCAAAATATTAAAATAACAACAAAGTTATGAAGGTACATTGTAATTTTGCAATGCTCATTCATTATTTTGGTAATTTTCAGAATTTTGATAGCAAAGTTTTAACACAGGCATGTTTTTCACACCATTTCATGAATGTAAGGGGTGTCATTTTTCAAATCCTAGTCAAACTGTGTTTTTGCACTTGTGGTGCAAAATGATGTTTCATCCAGTACTTTATAAATGACACTTGTCATATTCAGAAGGGGAGGGTTAATGAAACGATTATGTTGAAAATTGGGGCTCAAAGTGTCACAAAAAATTATGAAGTGGCATTGTTTACAAGGATGGCCATGACCATGCTGCCTTCTCATGCCAGTAACCCAAATTTGGGTGAGGGTTTTGTGAGCCGGCTGAATGAGTCAAGGCTGGGGGACGGCGCTGCAGCTTGTAGCACCAGCCTCAGCCTGGGGAGGGACCGAGTGGTGTTCTGGTGCACAGACGACACACTGTGGTGGGCCAGGGAGCCTTCCCTCAGAAGAGGTTGACATGCATGGTGAGGCCTCATGGGCCCATGCACTGCATCGAGACTGTCTCCAGTATTCTGTTTATTCCATTTGGGACCTGCGTGAATGAGGATACGATTCCACTATCAGAAAAAGAAGAGAAAGTTATTGCAAAAAACTACATTGATGCAAACATTAGGGTTGAAGAATGTAAAGCACACAAAGTAAGGAACCGAAAAAACATAAGGGTTTTGGGTCACTGAAGTCTGGGCAAATCAGTGGATCGGTGTTCCATGGGTTGTCAGCACTAACGCCAAGCCCTTCCCCTGAGCAAACAAGGTCAGACATGATCTCTTTTCTTCATGCAGGGCCCTGCATTAAGAAAGATACAATTGATTCTGTTGTCAATATATGATGAGCCACATTTCTCTGCCTTTGAAAAGTGTATCACTGTGAGGCACTAACTTGGAGCTGTATCTTGTGCATCAGACAGGAGGCTACAGGCTGGGGAGAAGGGGAGAAGAGGGTTGGCATTACGGTTGAAACCCCAAGGAACACCCCACCACTGATTAGCCAAGACCCCGGAGACACAAAACCCTAGTGTTTTTTCATTTCCCTAATTTGTGCGCTTTGCATTCTTCAACCCTAATATCTGCATTAACATACTTTCTTGTCATATGAATACAGATATATATATATATGTGTGTGTGTGTGTGTGTGTGTGTGTGTGTGTGTGTGTGTACCCGCCCACACACACCTCCATCCTCCACAGACTGACAGACACCGGGGTGTGCAATGCGCTCCCATCGAGCTGCCCATTTCTGCATAACAATATGCATCTGTGGAAGCATGGGCCCTCTGGGCCCTGCACTCCCAGTTAACATAGCTACAGAGCCATACAGCAGCCCTAGAGGGCAAGGAACCCTTGTAACACTCATTTGCCGATATCTCGGGAACTGTAATAGCTAGAAAAAAAATCAAGTGGCATTGTAATAATGACAATGAGCACTGCTTGCAGCATACATTGACTGAATCTGAGTCTCACATCGTTTCTGAGATATGGCCACTGAAAAATGCAATGGGTGGCACAATGCAATCCTATTGGGAAAATCTGAACTTCATGATGGCATATCTATGGAACCATTTAATTCCCCAACACCTAAACAGCATAATTCACACCTGTAAGGCATCCCCTCAATACCCAGAAAATGTAGAGTAAAAAGACCAAACCATTCATTAGCAATGCAATGGTAACGTTTTGCAAATCCTAGTCTGCGAGGTAGCAAAATCCTTGACCGTGAGCTCGCAGACTGGGATTTTGACAGCTCATGGACTAGGATCTTTAGCGAGTCACGGTCAAATCATTTTTTAATTTTAAAAAGCTATTTTTTTGACCACAACGAGCCAAACCAAAGGCATGGCTTTCTAGAGGGGGTCACCCTGAACAAAACCCATGTCTCATTTGGCCCAAAAGTTACCCATGGAGAAAGCTACAACATTTTGTTTGGGGGAAAACTGAAAAACAAGATGGCGGCTCGCAGACAAAAAATTTTCTGACGGACCAGGATCCCAGTCTCTGAGCTACAAAATCCTTGACTCTGACCCCAATCTTTGTCTGAAAAATAACCATATAAATCTAGGAATGAACTGATCATGCTCAGAACCTGAAAATGTTTTTATTTATTTTTTTTTTCTTGGCAGGTCCACTGTCGCTCATCTGCCCTGGTCACGGTCCTCGGTGCTTCCACCACCATCTATTGCTGCCTTCATCCCCTGGTTACCCCCAGCTTACCCCCTGGAGGGTGGCGGTACAGCAACGGCTCCTATCTGCACCACGGGCTAGTGAATGGCCAGGGGACTGCATCGATGGCGGCTAATCGAAGCCCCAAGGAGAGCTTCACTTAGACAGTGGATCCCACCCACCTGCTCATTTTTTTCCTGTATTCTTTTGGAGGCAGGGACATGAAATGACGCCAGCGTCCACCCCGCTTCCCTGTATGATGGGCACCGGTAGTGTGAGTGTCTCCCGTCCTCCGCCAGGAGTCCTCAGTGCACTGGACATTTCCCCACCCACCCCCCGGAGAAGGATAGCTGTCCATGGGATGTTCCATCCTTCTCCCTTCAGCTGGCCCTCTGACAACCCGGGTCCATTCCTGAACCCGGGTCGCTGGCGCCGCAAGCGGAAATCTAACCACTGTGCCAGTGGGCCGGCCCAAGAATTAAAAATTTTATAACTTTGGCATGAATTAATATTTTTTACCAGATCAATGCTGGATTATTCCTTGATCCAACCTCTTTCTACATTCCAGATTTGAGACCAAAAGACCACATGGTGTGGTTGCAGCACCATGAGCAAAAACGTGTCAAAAGTGGTGAAAAAAGCATTATTCAGCATTTTGCTGCACAGAAACCAGAAGTCCAACCAAAACACAACTTGGTAAAGCAAGAGATCTACCATACCAGACTGTGCATTCCAGATTTTGTGCAAATCCGTTGAACGGTTGCAAAGTTATTAATGCGCAAAAATTGAGGTTTAACATTAAAGTGCCTACTCAATCCTAACTATAGGGGTGCGACCGAGCCCCTATAATATATATATATATATATATTCTTTGAAAAAAATGCTGTTAATGTACCAGTTAGGATTAAAAATACCACAAAAGTGGGGAAATGTGACAGTAGAGTTTCCAACCCTAACTCCCCTCCCACCAAACAGCAAAAGGAACAAACATTAGGGTGTTTGGTCTCTGGAGTCCTGGTGAATCAGTGGTGGGATCTTCCTTGGGGTTGTCAACCCTAATATTCACCCCACCTCCCCCAGGATGTAGCCTACTGTCCGAAGCAGAAGGTACAGCTCCAAGCCAGTGCCTCATAGTAATACACTCTTCACAGGTAAAGAACTATGTCTCACCACATGTTGCAAACACAGTCTGTCACAGCTTTCATCATGCAGGACCCTGCAGGCCTTGTGTGAAGAAAACAGATCATGACTGATGTTGTTTGTTCAAAGAACAGGGTGGGCATTGGGGTTGACAACACCAAGGAAGGTCTCACCATTGATTTGCCATGACTCTGAAGACCCCAAACCCTAATGTTTTTTCCTTTTGCTACTTGGGATGTGGGGATGGGGAGTTAGGTTAGGAAACCCTAATGACACATTTCCCTACTTTTGTGATATTAACTGGAACCCTATTTGGTGCACTAACAAAGATTTTTACAAAGACTTTCCTTTCTTTTTGAGGCAGTACAATCATATCCTCATTCACACAGGTCCATTTGGAACCTGCATGAACAGATGCAGATGCACAGGGTCCTTTGGGCCCTTTACCAAGGGAACACTACATCTGCCTATGAAAGTGCAGGGCCCTTGTGGGCCCTGCAGTTCCATGTAGTGACGGATGTCAAAAATTCATGGGGCTGTCTAGTGGGCTGTGGAAGCACAAGGCCCTCTGGCCCTTGCACTTCCATGTGACCGGAGATTCAGATGCACAGGGCAAGAAGTCAATCTGTCAACCAATGCTTATGGCCCTCTGCCACCCACAGGGGAAGATGTACAGGGCTCTATGCCAAGAGAAGAGCTGTCTTCACTATATAGTACTCGGGCCCATGCGGGCAACTCTGCAGCTTTCATTCCCTGATTGGGGGTGTGTCACATAACACTGCCATCCCAGCACCCTCACCCCCTTTAGTTAGGTCACTGAGCTGACCCCCAAACTCAGGTCACCGGCATGAGATCACAAAGCATACCCACTGGAATGAAGACTGGCACTACACACAAAGTTTCTTAATAATTAAAATCTTTATGTTTCCTTCATGTGCACAAGAAACATTTTGCTTTGCTTCAAAGAACAGCATTTGAGAAGTGTGTCATGGACCAGTCCAATTCATAGAAATCTACATTGGGCTAATTCCTGACAGACCAATGACCATGCAAGCAGAGTATTACATGGTTACAGTTTCATGGGTGTAAACTGTGTGTACTTGAAAGAACTTAAGCACGCCAATGAGTGTGTGCTTTAGTACTTTCATTTGCATAAAGCCGGGTGGCAAGCAGCTGAACACAGGACTGGCGATTGGCTTACCCATACAACGAGAAGTACAAATGAGCAGCCCCAAAGTAGCAGCCAGAGCTGATGGTAGTGAAATATATATGAACAAAAAAAAACTCCCACTTCCCTCCTCTGTGTGCTGTGCCACCCTCACCCTCTGTTTCTGTCCCGGTGGTAAGAAAAAACCCTACCGCTCCCTCCCTCTGTGCTCTGTACCACCCCCAGCTTCCATTCCCATCACAGTAGGAAGGAAAAAACAAGCTCCATCCCTCTGTGATGTACCAGCCCACGCCTTCTGTTCCTGTCTGTAAACCCAGGGTCGCACCTTGAAATGAGCCTTGGTTCAGCATGCCTTTCCCAGTTAACAACTTTAAAATAAATGCATAACTCAATAAGCCGACATCGGGGGGGGGCCCAGTCCCCATGTCGGCATTCAGTGCCACCGCTCCCTGCAGCAGTGTGGGACACTGGGAATCCCACAACCAGTGTCCAAATATGTTTATTTTCTTTAATAAAGACCTGAAAAAAAGAAAACAGTCCCTGACATCTGTTTTTTTTTTATCCTGAAAAAAAGGAAAATGGTCCCTCATCGTCTCCCCGTCCCCCTCTCCTATCCCGACCCTCCCACTGAGCACCCACCACCTCACACACCCCCTTACCCCATACTTACCACTGGAGGTCATAGGCTGTCATCTTCTGTGGACTGGGACACATCTGCATTCTTTAAAGCCAAACCATGAACTGAGGAATGAAGGCAAGTGCCATATAATGTATTTCAAAGGCATTTTGAACTTATGTTCACAACTTTGCCATTTTTAGGTATTTTTTCACCAAATCTTCAATGTGGCCATTTTGGGTCCCCACCTCATGAACACTGTCACTGTTATTTTGTTAATCAGGCTCGGAAGGTGATTTCATGGTCGCTGCACAAAATCATGTTTTGGAACAGATTAACAAAATTTCAACACCAGTGTTCATGAGGTTGGGTACCAAAAAGGCCATGTGAAGAATTTGGTGACAAAACTCTTAAATATGGCCAAGTTATGTGCATTCGTTGAAATTTTTCTATGCACATACATAACTTTAGTAAACTTCACTATTTTGACTCCAAATTTTCAACATAGCCATTGTTCACACCACCTCATGAACAGTACAGCTGTCATTTTTCACATCCTGTCCAAAATGTGTTTTCTCACCTGTGGCATGGAATGGTGTTTTGGCACGGATTTTAACATTTTCACCTATTGGGTTTATGAGGTGGGATAATAAGAAGAGTACGTTGAAAATCTGGGGTCAAAATAAGAGAAAAATGCCAAAGTTATGACCATTCATTGAAATTTCACTACACCCGCTCGTTTTAACACAGATTTTCAACATAGCCTTCTTATTACCGCACCGCATGTATGTCACAGCTGTCTTTTTATGTTTGCTTGCACGTATGTGCAAGAAACATAGTGCCATCATCTGAGTTTTTCAGAGGTGTATCAGCACCTTCCAATTCAGTCAGTGTGTTTGCAGGCGTGGTCACAGTTCTCCAATCACTGCTGGAGCTGTCTATGACAGCAGTTGAAAATGCAGTGGCATACAGTTGAAAGAGAGAGCTACGTTTCAGTGAGCAGCTCCTCCCCCCCCCCACACACACACACACAGAGATCAACTGTGTCGGTTACCTGATAGGGTGGTGTAGTCTTGTCTAGCTTAGAGAGACAAGCCACACATCATTACTTTAATAAACTGTTCCCTGCCACAGCAGGACCACCAAAATGTGTGGGTGCCTACAGTCCTTACACACGCCAGCTCTCCAAAGCACACCTTCATGGACTCCATGGGTTCTAATCCTCCAGAAAAAATACCTCAGCATTTGATGTGAAAACTCAGACTTCATTGTATGTGTATTCCAAGCATTTTCTCTTACTAGACTCTGTCAATGTGAACTCCCGCTGCTAAACCTATGCAAACAAACTTGAGCTGCATTGTACTACCTGCAGCTAAAGCAAAGAACAGCCAGAATGCACAAAGGAGAACATACTGCTATGCATTTCAGCAGCAGCCAGTGGGGAGGTTTTCATGACTGAAGACTTTTAATGCGCCTTTAGTGCTGTCATATACACACCCTGTGTGGTAATTCACTAAACTGCACACTTAGTCTGGTAATGCCACTTCAAAATATTTTTTTTCTCTGAATTGCCATGAGTTGGCATTTAGATAGAATCACACAGCTCTTTCTCAAATCAGATGCTCAATGAAGTCACATCACCATGTGACCCTAAACATCTTAGGGTTGGACATGTGCCCTAACAAAATAGCGAAAACTAGGTATAGAAAAAGAAAACACAAATTCAACCGTAGCTCACAATCGAATCCACCCTTTTCTCCGGCGAATCTGAAGCCACCTAACAGCCCACCCTTGGGTGCTCATGCACTCCCTCCACCCACACAACATATGGCCGATGGGGGTGCTGTTGCATTTTATTTCATAATTTCCTGATCCCGTTGCTGCCACCATACTGATACAGTAATTCTTTTTATGGCTCGAAAACTGCTTGACATTAGCTGAATTATAAATGGCATCCCTGTTTGACGCTGTGGTGCGGAATATGGTGGTGCTCAAATTTTAAGCCAAGTATTACGTGCAGATATGTTGTTATTGACTCATGTCACTTACCATTTTATACATCTATTGATTTTTTCAATTCAATTTTGCTGACAAATGTTGATCACAGGGATTCTGGTGTCACAATTCTGTTCAGCGACGTGTAACATCTTAGTGCAGATGCTAAGTAACTGTTTTAAAATGCTGAAAAAGTAAACAGTCATGAAAATGCATGAACTTCTTTCTTCAGTGTCTGGAGCTGTAGTGGTGTTATTGGCAAGTGCATGTCCCTTTGCTCCAGATCTATCAGTGAGATGTCTATTCTGTGCAATGGACAGTGACTGAATGTTATCAGCCGACGGTTTTCATTTCATTACCAACAGATAAATATTCAGGGCTTTGCAAATGCAACTTTGCTGGTAGCACAGTTTCATGCCCCCAAGTGTCTGTCATCAGTTAGTGGTTATATCTTAACCGATGATCACAAAAAGTATGAAAAAGATTTGCCACTGAGTAATGTAAATGCCAATCCACCTAAGCACCTTTAGGCTGCAAACAGAATTTGAACGTATAGGGACTCTGGACCGGTGTATCACTCCGCGGCACAGCAACGGTTAATAAGTTTAAGCACATTCTCAGGACATTGTTTCATTTGCCCCCTCTCCCCACTGCGATCCAGGTCACCTGAAATAAACCTGACATTTTAGTATCTGTTTTACATCTTTGCTCAGTTAGGCAATCAACGTTGTAAGAACATAAACGGACATATAAATAGGGACTATAAGAACATGGTCACCTGAAATAAACCTGACATTTTAGTATCTGTTTTACATCTTGGCTCAGTTAGGCAATTAGCGCTGTAAGAACATAAATGGACATATAAATGGGGACTATAAGAACATGCCGTGGGTGCTTGTGCCTTAGTCCAGCTGTGCAACATCAGCCTGAAGCTCAGGTAGGGCTTACTGTCTACCACTTTGTTCACCCCCCATGTACCTGTACAATTTCACATCCTCCCTTGCCTTAGTCCAGCTGTGCTACATCAGTCTGAAGCTCTGGTAGGGCTTACTGTCTACCACTTTGTTCACCCCCCCATGTATCGCTGTGTTACATCAGCCTGAAGCTCTGGTAGGGCTTACTGTCTACCACTTTGTTCACCCCCCCCATGTACCTGCACCATTTCACATCCTTCCTTGATCTACAGTGAGTGGATCCCTCATTCATACGTCACATATGCACGCACAAAAAACCCGGTCTTCAAAAATTAAGATACATTTATTATGTTTGTTATGTTTGCTTGCACGCATGTGCAAGAAACATAGTGCCATCATCCGAGATTTTGGAGGTGTGTCACCCCCTCTTCCAATTCAGTCAGTGTGTTGGCAGGCGCGGCCCCTGTAAGCCAATGCATGCTGGAGCTGTCTATGACAAGCTCCAAAATGCAGTGGCATACAGTTCAAAGGTGAGCTACGCTTCAGTGAGCAGCGATAAGATATCGTTTGCTCATGCGCAGCTTCCCCACACACACACACACATGCACATGCAGGCGCTGCACTTCCCGACTTGCACACTGTATAGCCGACAGGGTGCCCAATCCCCGTCAGCTGTGCTGCGCTCTCCCCACCCCCAAAGCCTTCCAAATGCCACGCTGGTGCCCACCCCAGCGTGGCAACTCATCACCCCGTCGGCTCCACTGTCCTCACCCCGTGCTGGGTGCCACGCTGGGAGCCCACCCCAGCGTGGCAATCGATGCTTTGGGCGACAGGGGTGCCCAATCCCCGTAGGCTGATCGCCCCCTCAACTGTCCTTGTGCCATGCTGGGAGCCCACCCCAGCATGGCAAACGCCCGCGTCATCACTGGAAACAAAAAGAACACCTGTAAAGAAAAAACTGTCCCACGTAGTCTCCCCGGCCCCCCTCCCACAACCCGCACCCACCCACTGCGCACCCTGCCTCCCCACACCCCCCTCACCCCATACTTACCTCTGGACCTCGGCGCGATGATCTTCGGTGGACCGGGAACACGTCTGCACTCTTCAAAGCCGACCACGAACTGAGGAAATGCCGGTAAGCTGTATAAATGGCTAGATAGGGGGTTTTCAACTTTGTTGCATATCTCAGGCATTTTTTGGAATTTTTGCACCAAATTTTCAACATGAGGTTTTTGGGACCCCTTCTCATGAGTGATGTCACTGTCATGGCATTATTCGGGCCCGAAGGGTGATTTCGCAGTCACTGCGTGAAATCACCTTTCGGGACCAATTAATGAAATGACACTGCCAGTGTTCATAAGGTGGACTCTCAAGAAGCCTATTTTGAAAATTTGGTGGAAAAATTTCAAAAAATGACTGTTTTACGAGTGTGCGTTGCACAGTTCCTACGCACGCTCGTAAGTTCATAAATTTTCAATATTTGCACTCCAGATTTTCAACATTGCCATTTTACCACACCTTCTTATAAGTAGTACAGCTGTCATTTTTCACATCTCACCCAAAATGTGCTTCCGCCCATGTAGCACACAATGGCACAGTCTGTGTGCTAAATCAATGTACGGGACAAATTAAGAAAATCACAGTGACACTGTTCATGAGCAGAGGTCTTAAAATGGCTATGTTGAAAATTTGGTGAAAAAATTCCAAAAAATGACTGTTTTTCGAGCATGCGTTGTGCAGTTCCTACATACACTCGTAAGTTCACGAATTTTCAATATTTACACTCCAGATTTTCAACATTGCCATTTTACCACACCTCCTTATGAGCAGTACAGCTGTCATTTTTCACATCTTGCCCAAAATGTGTTTCCGCCCATGTAGCACACAATGGCGCAGTCGGTGTGCAAAATCAATGTACGGGACACATTAAGAAAATCACAGTGACACTGTTCATGAGCAGAGGTCTTAAAATGGCTATGTTGAAAATTTGTGAAATATCTTAAAATGACTGTTTTACTGATGGCAGTATCAAGGCAGTTCCTATGCGATGCTCACAAGTTTGTAAATTTATTATTTTCACCCAGATTTTCAACATTGCCATTTTATTACACTTCCTTATGAACAGTACAGCTGCCATTTTCATATGCTGCCCAAAATGTGTTATGACATGTAGCACAATGGTGCTGTTGGTGTGCTGAAAGCAATGTTTGGGACAGATTAAGAAAATCACAGTTACACTGTTCATGAGCAGAGGTCTTAAAATGGCTATGTTGAAAATTTGGTGACAAAAGTCCATAAAATGACTGTGTTACGAGTGAGCATTGCGCAGTTTCCACACACCCTCATAAGTTCATGACTTTGTAATATTTTAAGTCCAGATTTTCACCAGTGGCATTTTTCCACACTGCTTTATTTACAGTACAGCTGTCATTTTTCACAACATGGCCGAAGTGTGTTTTCACACTTTCAGCGCAGAGATGCGTGGTCGCTGTGGGAAATTATTGTTCGGGACAGATAAAGAAAATCACAGTGACACTGTTCATGATCGGAGGCACCAAAATGCCTGAGTTGACAATCTGCTGTAAAAATCCCCAACCTAATTATATTACGGTGTGCGTTGCATGTTTCTATTACGCCATGACTTCACCATTTTTTTAAATATTTTTACTGCAGATTTGCAACATTGCCATTTTTTACACTTCCCCATGAACAGTACAGCTGTCATTTTTCACATCCTGTTCGGAATGTTTTTGCACCTGCGGTGCTAAATGCCGCAGTCGCTGTGCATAAGCAGCTTTCGGCTAAGAAACTGATATTCCCCCTGTTCATGAGGTGGGGTCACAAAAAAACCATGTTGAACATTTGGAGTGAAAATACCAAGAAATGCCTGAGGTTTTAGAGTTTCCAACCATAACACTCAACCCTGTAGAGAATGACAGGCATCAGGGGTGTGACTTGGGATTCTTGCCTGCAGTGCTCATACCATTCCACACCCTGCAGCCAGTGAGAAGCATCGAGGTATGCCTTGGACTCTTCGGCCCCAAAGTTCACCTCATTCTGCTATATCGCACCCATCTCACTGTATTTCCTAATGGAATGGGGTGCGCATAAGGACCAAAGACCCCAAGGAACACCGTGACACTTGCCAGTGTCTGCAGGGTGGGGTGTACTGAAATGGCGTGGCCGTTATGCCTGACGACCCAAAGGCACACCCCAATGCTTGTCACTCTCTGCAGGGTGGTGGTGGGGTTGGCTTCAGTTCAATACTTCACTGCCATTACTGTTACGCAACTCTGTAACTTCTACACTACCGCTGCCAATGCCAGCATGCAAACATTCGGCATTGACAAATGCTTGTTTTTATTGTTCAGCAATAAAGCCATTACAATATAATAAAAAAAAACTAGTTCAAACATTCCAAACAATTAGCCAGCCTAGAACATTATTCAGCCTCTAAGTTGTACAAATGTTCAGTGCCTACAACTAGAGACCAAATTTTAGATCTCTTGTCCATATCTGTTATGTTATATGTTAAAATAAAGAATATGAAACATACAATGTTTCCTACAAACACATTGAATAAATAGCAGTTATATCAATCAGTATATCTAAGGAGCTGCTACTCAGATACCAATATTAATATTTCCCGAAGGATTTCATCTCAGCATGAGAGTGAAAATGTGAACTTTATCTAGAGTTCAACAGTCCTATTTAATTAATCTTAACAAGATCACACATTTCATTAGCTAGACTAGCACAGCCATTATTTGCAGTAAACAGTGAGATTTGATTTAAACCAAAAGGCCCTTAAGCTTTCATAATTCAAATTTACAGTTCTCCAAGAATGATTTTGGGCAAGGACTTTAAAAGTTCACATAACTCAGTTTTGTCCTTAATAGGGTCCACAGGTTTACTTGCCCATAAATATAGAACATAAGGCCCAGAATGTCAAGCCCACTGCAAACATGCTTTAGGCAAAAAGGAAGGCTCCTACTTGGCACCGGAGTCCTTCTTTTATATAGATATAATTTCCATGTCTTTTGGGGGCCCATAATAATTTGCTCCCAGAATATATCTTTTTAAAATAACAACAGCACTCCTTAAACAATAAGAACCAACTGCTAAACGCTAAAGTGCTGTAAAAAAAAAATTGTGCCATAAATTTCCCTTTTATAGAAATCACAATAAATTCAAAAGTAAAAATTAGACACCTTTTAGAAAACATCAAAAACCATACTCCTAACAATATCAGAGGCTCCACTAACTTTCAGGAGTCCTTTAAACATAAGGTAGAACACATATTTTAAAGTATTATAATACCACGCAATCACACCTTTAGGATGAAGGAATACCCACAGTAGTCTTATGTTTGAGTCACTTAAAGGAGCTTTTGAAATTGAAAACGTTATTTATTATCAAATAGGGCCCACCACCACAACAGGCGCCATCACCTGGAGTCTGCCTTCCATATAGCTCCATGTAAATTCTCACAGTGTTTGCTGTAGGTTCGAGTCCCAAACAGGGAACAGAAAGGTACCGCTAAACAATAAGTCACCCCTTGTCTGTCGATATCCTCATAACAGTAAAGGGCAAATCAGTACCTTGAGGGGAGAACCCCCTTAGACCAGCTCACTAAACAGAGTGTCTTTTACCAGGGAAGACAATCTCTCACATTGAGTTTTAACCTCTTTGCTTTTATCTTTTAAACAAGGGACCACAGTATCCTTCTATTTCCAAATTTCAACCTCAGTCCATCCACCAGTCCTCCTCTGTTCAGCTCATCTCCAAGGGCATGGCAAACACTGTCAAGATACAAACAGAAATAGCACTGCCCCCAAGCACAGTAAGCCCAGACTTTTGATAAATAAATTTTAAACATGCTAGCCCTCAGGCAACCATTGCATACCTGTTAAAGGCTTAGAAAAGCCTATAGCACAAAGTGCCACTGTAGTTTCACCTCCATCGTCGAACTTCAGGAGTCTTTTCCTATGAGGAACAGCCAGGTTCTTTAAAAAAACCTTAAAATCTTCAGGAACCACTGCTTGTTACCATGCTTTATCGGAAATCAAGACTTCTCTCCCAAACTTTAGTGAGACGCCAAATACGCAACATATTTACTTATTTAAAAATAATAGTAAACCTCCTCAGATACAGCAGAATTTTATAATTTCATTGAAACCACCATATATTCATGTTAGAAAGCACATTTTCTTTACTGCGTTCCGACCATAGCATTTAAGACGTTGAGAACTAGTGGCTGACCGACCGCCGGCTACAAAAAAGCATTTCTTATATGAAAAATATGAGACTCAGTCTACAAAAATAGGTCATCACTAGGCATTGATCATCTAAACGTTTGGGGTTTCATTCACTGAAACCCCACAAGAGTCGCATTTTGTCCAGCTACTGAGAAACAAGCAGCATGATGAGGCATGGTATGGTAAGCGGAGCAGTCTCACTGCCATCTTGCTGCCCCACCCCCCTTTGTCCAACTCTGGCTTTACACTCGTCACAGCTGTCATTTTTCAAATCCTGACCAAAATGTGTTTTCACACCTGTGGCACGGAATGGCGTTGCAGTTGCGCAGAATTGCGTTTTGGTGGTGATTAGAAAATTTTCTGTATCGAGTACATTAGGTGGGGTAATAAGATGGCTTTGTTGACAATTTGGTCACCAATGGAAAAGTTCCTTTTTTACCTAACTTAAGAACACGAGGTGTTTTTAATTCAACTAACACAATACACCCCGCCACATACACCACGCAAGAAAACATTTGGCATTGACAAATGCTTGTTTTGTTTTATTTTAACACCACATTTTCAAGATAGTCATTGTATGATTTCACTTATAAACATGACTTGAAGCATTTTTAGTATATTGTCCAAAATGTCATTTCACACCAAAAGTGTGAAAACACATCTCACCCAGGATTTAAAAAAATGACACCTGTCATGTTTATGAGGTGGCGTGCAAAAACAGCTATATTGAAAGTTTGTAATTAAAATATTGAAAAGAATCTGTTATGAGTGAATATTGTAATACTGCAATGTTATCTCATTACCACCTAGGCATTTTACCATATCTGTACACCAGATTTTCAACATAGTCTTCTTATTAGGCCACCTCATAAACCTGGTAGGTGAAAATGTTAAAATCTTCACCAAAATGTCATTCTACACCACAGGTTTGAAAAATTACAGTGTCACGTTCATGAGGTGGTGTGGAAAAAATGGCTACGTTGAAAATTTGGAGTCAAAATATTGAAAATTACCAAAGTTAAGAGCACAGAAAAATTTCAATGTATGCTAATAACTTTGTCAACAAATTGGGCAGAAATTTGACCCTACTTTTTTCGTTGTAAAAGATGCAAGGCATCTTATAGTTTTATTCGGTGTTACAATTTTCTAATGCTATCAAAATTTGATATTTTAACTGAGTTTTTTCTCAAGAAAAAAATGGCCACTACATTTTGCATAGAAATAGCTCTGTAGACCTGGCAAGGGGTAGGGTCAAAGTTAAAAAAAATAAAAAAGAGACTCCAGGGACCAGATATTCGGAAATGCGCCAAAGGCTGGCACAAGTCTGGAGCAGTGCAAATCCAATGTGCCATGGCATAACAGAAGCCATATTCAGAGGTTGAGCAGGCTGAACTGTGCCAGCGCAACCTGGCTGAATATGGCAGAGTTGAGCCACTGCGCAAACAGAGTTGCTCCATGACACAAAAAGAGATGCTCCAGCGCAACTGTGGGAGCAGAGCAACTGAGGGGGGCACTGCACAGAGAACAGACCCAGGGACAGAGCCAGGGAAGCACAGTGACAGGCCACAGGAGGCCTCCACCAGCAGGGCACGCACAGGCACCCAGACACCTGACCCCAAAACACAACAGTGGCACAGACAGTAGGCAGCAGAAGATGTCAACAGCCAATGGAAGGCCACCAAGGGAGCCCCCCCGCAGGCCGCTGGCCATGCCCCCCCACACACATAGCAGGCCACACCCAGGACCATGCAGCCAAACACACACACGCCACATAGGCACACAGTAGGCACTAAACATGCTGGGTGGCTGGTAGCATGGCAGACCACATGGTACAGGCCACACAACACCAAGTAGGGGCCCCAACACAGCGTGAAGACAGTACCTGACCAATGACCATGGCTGTGTGCCACCACCACACACACAACCGCCACACACCCCTAACAGCTGGCCCATGGGCACCCCAAGGCAGAGCCACTGACCCAGGGGATGGACACCACCACAGTGGGACACACCACAGCACACAGCAGTGAACCATGAAAAGCACAACAAACACCCCTTCACATGCTCACATCACGGACAGACACTGGGCCACTGCATCATGGCTCCTAATGCCACCTGCAAAGCAGACACAGACACAGGCAGGTAAGTCAGAAAATATATATTTGTAAGAAACTATATACAATAACAGGGGCTGTGAAAGGATAGGCATAGTGTGGGAAGGGGGCAGGGAACAAGAACTGTACCGTCGGAGGGGGGACTGTAGGGGAGGTACATCAGGGGAAACAGGGGAAAACAGGGGCAAAACTAACGGCAACCCCGTCCAGCCACCCTGGCATGCAAATGCTACCTCGAGTCTGCCACCAGCATCCTTTGGATCTGTACAACCACTTCCAGTATTGTGGAGCCCACAAGAAGTCTGGTGCTGCAGTCTGGAGAGCATGGAGTGTGGTGGTCTTCGCCACCAGACACCTGTAACAAGGGACAAGACAGGTGATCAGTGCAATGTCCCAAGGAACCATGCCCACAAACAGTGCACAATTGGCAGTGGGAACACACACCCCTGGAAGGCCAGGAACGACCACCCACAGGGGGGTGAGCAAACATCAGCCAGCAACTTGGTGCACCACCACAGTGCACAGAGGTGGTCCCTACCGCAGAATCGCCACAAGATTGCACAATGGCAATCACGTGGCACAGTGCACCAGCAGCACCACAGCAACAAAGGTGGCAGCCAGGATCATGCCCATCCCCACCAACAGCTGTCACACACGTCCAATGGATGCACCACAGTGGCATGCACCACGCACAGTGCAACACACACAGCTGCCATGGAACATGGCACAGATGGCCATGCCTGCACCCACTCCCCCCCCGCCACCCCCCATGTACAGTGCGAAGGACCATGACAGTGCCTACTTGCCTTCTGTGGCCCTGCTGGTGCCAGCCCTGCTCCTCCATGGCCCACTGTAGCCTGCTGCACTGCTGCAGCCTGAGCCCTCCAATAGTCCTCAGGTCCTGGGAATGGAAAGAAGACAGGTGCACATCAGGAACCAACCACAGCAGCTACTCCCCACCTCTGTGCACAAGGTGTGCCCCTGCCTGACATGGCCCACACAGCTGCACCACAATGCAAGCAAAGGCTGGCAATGCCACTCCACAATGCACATGATGACAATGTACCCCTCAGCAGGGCATGCCAGGCAGCCAAGCAGCAGGGCATGCCAGGCAGCCAAGCCAACACCACAGTATGGCACCAGGGCACACATGCAACATGGGATGACTTACCTGGCTGTGGCACAGCCCCATGCCTGGTGTGCACCTGTAGCTTCCTCAGGCACTCTGGGTCCTGCCACATGAGGTCCCCATATTGATGGCTATATTGCTTGGCTGTCCTGGGCACCCCCGTCCTGTGCTCCAGGCAATCAACATCCTGCCACATAGTGCCCCTGGCCCTCTGCAGGGGCACCTGCCCAAACAGCTGGGTGGTGTGGGGCTCCCCACAGGCCACTAAGTTGGCCAACTTGACCTATGTCCAGTTCTGGGCCCTCCTGCACCTTGTCTGCACCCGTGGCAGGAGGCGCATGTGTGTCCAGACCATGCACCTGCATGCAATGCGCGGGTTCATGCACAGTGCATGCCCAGCGTGCAGTGCTGGAGATGCATGGAATGGGTGTGGCTATGTGGGGTCACAGGGTCAGAGGTCTGACTCAGGGGTCACCCAACATTGCGCACGTGTGCATTACGGCTTGGCACCCCATGCGTGGCCATGCACATAGCTGGCCCATGCACAACATGCACAATGCCACTGCATTGTGCTGTCTGTGCACAGTGTGTGATTGACACCATGATGCCATGGCATGTATGTGCACTGTGGGCCTGTGCACCGTGCATGCGTGCGCATTGCACCATCACAACATGCTCTGGTGCAACCCCATTGTGCACGATGCAATATCGCAATGTTTAGACACCACATGCAAATGAGCTTATCAGCCAATGCGTGGCACAGTGGGTGCATTAGCATGTCATTACTGTTGCGCCCAAACTCATTTGCATGCGTTGCACCTTATAAGCACCACGGGAACAGCACAGGCCATGGAATGGTATTGCAATCTTGATAGATAAGTTGTGCATGCTGCTGCAGCTCACTGGGAGATGACAGCACTGCATGGTGGGATGAACTGGGGAGATACAGTCACTGTCACACTGTTCTGTCCATGTCCACAGGTAGCAACATGTAGGCACATGAAGAGGGCGAGTTCCATGCAGGCCCAACTTCACAAAGGCCAAGGCCTACCTGGACAGGGAGCCCCTGTTGAGTGGTGCCATGGGCACAGCCAGGGCTGGTGCGTGGGAGGAAGTGGCAGCCCATGTTAACCAGCATGACAGCCACCAGCAGTCAGCACAGAGTGCCGAAAGAAGGTGGGAATGGACAAGAGGTGGATAAAGGAGAAGGTGGCGGCCATCTGGGTGTCCCATACCTCCACCAGAGGAGGGCCTGCGGATGCACCTACACTAACGCTGCAGGAGGAGTTGGTGGCAGCCACTATGCACTGCACCATGGTGGAGGGTGTGCCTGGAGGAGGAGGATTCCAGATGGGTGGCAGTCCATCATTGCATGGTAAGTATGTCAGCCACACACAGCCGGTGGCACAGAGGGTGCGTACACGGTCATGCTGGCGTGCATGTGGCCGGCATGCATGTCATTAGCATGTGTACTCATCCATGCACATGCCATGCTGCAGGACACATGCAGTGGCAATGTACATGGGGCACATGTGGGCACTGTATCACTGACACACCTTTTACTCTTGCAGCACCAGCACGCCTCCATGCAAATGATGGGGAGCCGGCAGCAGCAGCAACTGTGGATGCTGGTACGGCCCCAGAGGACCAGCCATCCACCTCCACCAGCATCTGGAGGCCTGACAGGCTGCAGCTCAGCACCACGGTGCTGGCAGATGTCCTGGACCTGGAGTTGGATGAGGACCTGGATGTGTTCCTGCAGGAGGTCAGCCTTGGTTTCCTATGCTTAGAGACACAGCTCGGGGCAGGGTCTGACTCTGATGATGACATCACACTATCCTGGACAGAATGGGTAATGTTGTGGGCGAGACTCCCCTGCTGGCATCTGACACATGCACCATGCCCAGTGCTCTGCCAGCAGCAGAACAGCTGGCCGCCACCACTGCGGATGCAGTGGGTGTGCACTGCCCCGGCTGTGCCCTGTGGTGGTGGTTGTGTGGCCGCGCAGATGCTGGGTGGTGTACAGCAGCCGGACAGGTGACAGCAGCAGGCTGTGGGTGCCACCAGGCAACCGGACACAGGGTCAGTCGCCATTGCACCTGCTGTGCCCATTCCCCCTGCAGACCCCACTGTGCAGCATCAACCAGAGAGTGGGGATGTGCAGCATGGCTGGTCACCACAAGAGAATTGGTATCCCACCCGGGAGCCCCAGGACATCGAGCAGCTGGCTGAGCACACC
Organism: Neoceratodus forsteri; assembly: GCA_016271365.2. Lineage (NCBI taxonomy): Eukaryota > Metazoa > Chordata > Ceratodontiformes > Ceratodontidae > Neoceratodus > Neoceratodus forsteri. The sequence goes on along the minus strand of CM028138.1, from coordinate 224,721,660 downwards.
CATCTGCTGCTGGCATCCATTCAGCAACAGGTGCTGCTTGCCACTGGGGTGCATGCTCTGTGTGTGGAGGTGTGCCAGTTAGCTGAGCAGCAGGAAAGGGGCACTGCACAGATCCTGGTGGGGATGCAGTACATGCAGGAGGCCATGACTGCATCCTTGGATCGCATTGCCACTGTGATCACAGATGGCTTTGCATTGCTGGCTGCCACAGGGCATTGCCATGCACAGGTGACCTCCCCTGCAGTGTGCTGTCCACCCCATGAACCCGGCGTTGGGCGACGTCAACACAGTTGATGCCAGGCTCTGATGTAGGCATCCCAGGCATACCTGGGGCTGGTCTGTTTGGGCACCTACACCCCACCACACAGACACGGTCATGGAGACACAAAGCACATCTTCTTGACCTGGAAGGTCACTACTTCTTTATTCAGCTGTTTGCTGTGTGAGAAATTCTATATTGCACTTGCAAATTCTATATTGCACTTTGTGCTCATAACAGAGGGGGGTGAACCTTACAGTTGTCTTTGGTTTGTAGCAGATATTCTGCAGGTGGAGGCTACTTCTAACTGAAAGGTGAAATAAGGAACTTAGAATTGTCAGGAAAAGACAGTCTTTCAAACAACAGAGGGAGGTGGATCTAGCTTTACATTTGTTACAATTCTTAAGATTTTCAGTGCAGGAAGAGTTTAAAGCACAGCTGACTTATTTTGGGGCTGACTGCTTTTAGAGCACAAACCACCAGGCTGTTTTGGGGCTGGAGAGGTTTACCTGTGTCTGACTTGGATGTCTGGATTTTTCTCTGTTTGATTAGCAGGGTATTTTCTCTGTCAAACTGTGGTGTAGGGCATCTTGCTGACAGGAAGGCACTCATCGCAGCAGTGGGTCAGAGCTTTTAGCTGATTGTTTTGTGAGGGCACAGTTTAGGCCCAACCCCTTCCCACCGCTCTCCCCACCCACCCCTGAAAATAGTTCCTTTATACCTGGGGTTCTGACATTTCCTCAAGAGTGCAAGGTGCATATCACTGTCATATCCTCTCTAGCGCACTGCACTGACAATATAAGCATACACATTGTATAATATATATATTTCTATATAACAAACCAATCACACACACAAAAAAAGTAGATAAACATGTGGGAGTAGTGCAATGTAATGGCTGTGAGGCAGCAGTCTTCCGGGAGTCTTTCTGGAGGCTGAGATGCTGCCCTGTTTGCAGATAACTCTCTGCCCTGAGGGAGGAAGTTGCCCGTATTCAGGCCACACTGGAGAGTAGTAAGGGAACCTTCCCCCAGGCCACACTGGATGGTAGGAAGGGAACCTCCATTATCCAGGGAGCACCAGAGCCACCACCACCACTACCTCAGAGGTTGTGAAGAAAGCACAGCAGTTGGACCACAGTGGGCTCAGGGAGGGTGAGGATGGTGGAACAAAGGCACACCCAGTCAGTTGTTCCACTCCACAATCCATACACCATTCTGGGGGAACACAGCTCCCTATGGATGCACCACAAGAGGAGATTAAGGAGGCTGAGGACACCTGTCACAAGGGAGGCCACAGGAAGGAGGCAGAGGACACCACAAGGAAAGGAAGCAGCTCCTGGTGGGGACTCAATTATTAGAGGATAGAACTGGGGCAGCAGGAAAACTGAAGTAAGGTGCCTGCCTGGTGCCATGGCTTGGAGGGACAGGAAGCGCATCCTCAGGATCACGAGAACAGCTGCAGGGAGTCTGAGCTGGGACGTCATTGTCCACCTAGGGACAAATGACTTGGCTCATTATGAGATTAGAGCAGTGCAGAAGGACTTTGTAGAATTGGGGAAGGGCCTAAGACAAGTAGCACACAGTATCCTTCTCTGAGGTGCTACCTGTCAATGGCATGAGTGAGGCGAGGGTACTTTGCACCATGCAGTTTAATGAATGGTTGAAAAAATGGTGTGGAGCACAGGGGTTTGGCTTCTTTGGGGACTGGGGTTCCACCTGGAGGGACACCAGCCTACACTGGCAGGATGGTCTGCATCTGTCCAGGAAGGGAACAAGTCTTTTGAGCAATCGGTTTAAATGCTTCATTGACAAGCTTTTAAACTAGTCAAGGGGGGAGGCACTGATAAGCTGCAGGAAAATCCCAGACTTTCCCTACAAAACAGGGTACTAAATGAGAAAAATACCGAGGTAGAAAGGTCAGTGGGGGATGCTGCAAAAGAAGGTAAAGCCATAAAAAATGGAGAGCAATGAGTACCAATGCCCGTAGTCTGAGTAACAAGCTTCCTGAATTTGTGACCTTGATGGAGGAGGAACATCTGGATATCGTGGCAGTCACAGAAACATGGTACACACAAAACCATGACTGGGATGTAAACATACCAGGATACACTATCTACAGGAGGGACAGGGAGGGTAAAAGAGGAAGAGGAGTAGCTCTTTACGTAAGGGAAGGAATCAAAGCAACAGAACAAAAGGAAAACAGGGAGGAGAAGAAGCACTGTGGGTAAGATTTGGAGACGGCTAATGGCACCACAATCCGCACAGGGTTGTTATACAGACCCCTTCTCAGGGGAAGGAAATGGACAAGGAAATGATAGACAGTATACTTAGAATGGCAGAAAGAGGGGAGATATTGCTGATGGGTGATCTGAATATGCCAGATGTTAACTGGAATGCAGTTGCAGCAGCCACTTCGAAGAGTCTGGTTATTCTAGATGCCCTACAGGGGGCATGCCTTAGACAACTAGTATTGGAGCCCACTCGAGAGGGAGCAATCTTAGAGCTGGTTCTCTCAAATGGAGATGAAGAGAGGATCACAGATGTAGAAGTGGGTAGCCATCTGGGAACTAGCGACCACAAACAGTATGATTCACAATAAACACAGCAATAGAGGCAAGCCATACAAAGGCAAAAGTACTGGACTTTAGGAGGGCTGACTTTGCCAAAATGGGTGAGTGCCTAAGGAATGCAGTAGCAAATGGGCAGGAAGGAGGGGTGGAAGAACAATGGGGAATAACAAAAACTGCCATCACAGAAGTAACAAGCCTTTGTGTGAAGCAAATAAATAAAACGAAACAATGTAAGAAACCACTATGGTTCTCAAAGGAAGTGGCAGTGAAGGTTCAAGAGAAAAAGAAAGCATTCAGGAAGTACAAGGAATCACAGAAGGAGCAGGACAGAGAACTGTATCAGTTAAAGCAAAAGGAAGCTGGGAAGGCAGTCAGAACAGCAAAGGCCCAAACCGAGGAAAATATAGCCAACTCAGTTAAGAAGGGAGATAAAACCTTTTATAGGTACATCAGGGAGCGAAGGAAGACCAAGGAAGGGATAGTAAGGCTTAATAAAGGGGAGGGAGGGTGAGCAGAGGGTGACTGTGAAAAGGCAGAGATACTAAACAAATATTTTTGCTCAGTATTTACAAAGGAAGAGGGGGAGGTACCTAAAACAAACAATAGAAACACTCTGGATACAGAAGTTGATACCAGCCCATTTACAGAAGAAAGGGTTCTGAAAGAACTCTTAAAACTGAAGGTGGACAAAGCAATGGGGCCTGATGGGATTCATCCTGGAATTCTAAAAGAACTAAGGGTAGAACTAGAGTCACCACTGACTACCCTCTTTAACAAATCATGGGAGGATGGGGTGGTACCTGAGGACTGGAGGACAGCAGATGTGATTCCCCTTCACAAAAGTGGGAGCAAGGCAGAAGCAGGAAACTACGGACCTGTTAGTTTAACCTCAGTGGTAGGGAAAATGATGGAATCACTTCTGAAGGAAAGAATCGTCAAGTATCTAGAGGCCAGAGGGGCACAGGACCCAGACAAATCTGATAGATTTCTGACTGGGTGACCAAAGTAGTAGATCAGGGAGGGGCTGTGGACATGGCCTACCTAGACTTTAGCAAGGCATTTGACACAGTCCCACACAAAAGATTAATATACAAGTTAGCCAGCCTGGGAGTGGGTCCTCAGATGACAGCCCAGGTAAAGATTTGGCTGGAGAATAGGACACAGAGAGTAATAGTAAATGGAGTCCACTCTGAAGAAAGGGGGATTACTAGTGGGGTACCGCAGGGTTCAGTATTAGGACCGGTCCTCTTCAATGTCTTTATGAGCGACATTGCAGAGGGACTGAAAGGAAAAGAATGTCTCTTTGCAGATGACACAAAGATCTGCAACAGAGTTGATGCACAAGGTGGGGTGGAAAGGATGAGAAGGGACTTGGCAAGGTTAGAGGAATGGTTAAATGTATGGCAGCTTAGATTCAATGCTAAGAAGTGCAAGGTAATGCATCTGAAACAAAAACCAAGGGGAAGAGTACACAATGGGGGGTGAGATACTAACAACAACAAAAATGGAAAGGGGCCTGAGGGTAGTCATATCAGATGACCTAAAGGTGGGCAAGCAATGTGAGAGGGCAGCAAGGAGGGCTGGGGAGATACTGGGATGCATAGGGAGAGGCATCACCAGTAAAACAGGAAGTTATTATCCCTCTGTATAGACACCTGGTGAGACCCCATCTGGAGTACTGCGTGCAGTTCTAGAGACCCAATCTCCGCAAAGACATAGACAGGATGGAAGCTGTCCAGGAGGGCAACTAAAATGGTGCAGGGTCTGCACCGGAAGACATATGAAGAAAGACTTAAGGAGCTTAATATGTATAGCCTTGAGGAAAGTAGGAGAGGGGAAATGATAGAAACTTTCAAGTACCACAAGGGAATCAACAAAGTCCAAGAGGGTAGCATCTTTCAAAAAGAGGTGTGCAAGAACAAGGGGCACAATTTGAAGATGGTGTGGTGGCTCAGAGGTAATTTAAGAAAGTATTTTTTCACAGAGAGGGTTGTGGATGCATGGAGCGAGCCTTCGAGGAGGAGGTTGTGGAGTCAAAAACAGTGGTGGAATTCAAGCATGCATGGGACAGTCATAAGGCAATTCTAGGGGTGAGAGTAGGAAGAAGTAGGCTGCTGGCTAACTAGGATCTGCAGCTTATCCACTAGGTAGGGATATGAGCAGACTGGGTGGGCCAAGCGGTCCTTATCTGCCATCAAATTCTATGTTTCTATGTCCCATGGTTCAACCACTGGGGGGGCTGTTGCAAATGCCCCCATGGCTGATGCGCAGCCTGTAGCTGCTGACCAGTCCTAGTGTGGCCGCCCCTGTGGGCATGGTGGCCATGGTTCCATGCAGCAGCCCAGATGTGTGGGCCACACTGACCACAGTCTGCGACTGCCTCCCTGTGAGCACATGGGTGGTGTGTGTGTGCCTACCACTGGTGTCGCACCTGTGTGTCATGCTGCCCGCTGCCTGTGTGCGTGCTTGTCCGGCTGCTGGACTGTGCGGCATGGGCATGATAAGGGCATTCTAGCACCAGCTGTGCCTATGCACCAGTGCAATGCATCTGATCCATGACACATACCAACCCCTGGGTGTGCGGGTGCATGTGGGCGTGTGTGGGAGTGTGTGTGTGTGTGTGCATGTGTTGCTGTGTGTGGCTGTGTGCCACTGACTCCCCTACCCCTGCCTCACACCTCTGTGTGTGCATGCCCATTGCCATGCGTGCCTCTGCATGTGTGCTGTACCTGTTTGTGTGGCCCATGCATGTGTACCGCACCACCTACCTGTGTGCACCATAGTGCTCCTGTGCAATGGTGTCCCAGTGGCATTGTGCCTGCTGGAGCAGGCGGGGTTCCCTCCACCCAGGGGGTGGCTGTCCACCACCTTCCGGCCCATTGCCTCCATCATCCCCACTACTGTCGACCCTTATCGGCCTCAACAGTTATCCCACAGCCAATGGCCATGTGGCCATGTTGTTCAGTATGCAGTAGGCCAGGAATAGGCCACAGGCTTTCGAGGGGCTGTACTGTAGGGCACCGCCTGAGCTGTCTAGGCAATGGAACTGTGCTTTCAGCATGCCAGAGATACACTCGATGATGTTGTGCATGCTGGCATGTGCCTCGTTGTACCGTTCCTCTGCTGGAGATGCCAGGCACTGGTAGGGGGTGAGCAGCCAGGACCCCAGTGGATACGTGCTGTCATCTGTGGGGAGATTGACATGGTTAGCCCTCTGCTATTCTATGCTGTGCCCCTTACCTGTCTCTGGCACCCACGCCACCATGCACACCTTGCCCATCTTCGTCCCCAGGTCTGCTCTGCCCATTGCCCCTTGCCCCTTACTCCTTGCCCATGCCATATTCACCCACTAGGTGACCCATGGGGATGTCCCCACATTTAAACCTGTGACACAGCACAGAGCTGTGCCATATGTACGTGTCATGTGCACTCCCAGGGTCTGTGGTGCAGACATTGGTGATGCGCCCCATGGCATTGCACACCACCTGGTAGTTGACACTCGAGCTCCCCTTCTGGTTGATGTATGCCAAGCCCTCAGGGCCAGGTGACATGAAGATGGCCATGTGGGTGCAGTCAATGGCCTCAGTCATGCCAGGTATACGTGCCACCCTGTGGAAGTCCTGCATGGTTGCTGTACACTCCACCTGTGTGCTGGGGAAATGGATGACTTCTGAAAGACATGGCAGAAGAGCACTGAGGAACTGTGTGAGGAGGCAGGACATGGCTGACTGGGTGATGCCTGTGGTGTCCCCTGTTGGTCTCTGGAAGATTCCCGTGGTGAGCAGGCACATGACGCTGGTCACCTTCATCTCCACGGACATGGCATAGCTCTGTCTGGTGGGTGCCTGCATCTCCTCACTGCACAGCTCGCAGAGCTGCCTCAGAATGGCCCTGTTCAGGCAGTATTGGCCCACAATCTCAGTGTCACTGTAGTTCTCAAAGGTGATGCGGGCACAGTGCCACCAGTGTTGGGCGTACCACCGACGGGCCATTCCTTGGCCATGTTGCTGTTCCTTCTGCCCCCTCACACCCCTCATTAGAAACATAGAAACATAGAAGTTGACGGCAGATAAGGACCGCAAGGCCCATCCAGTCTGCCCACTGCAGTCAGTCATTACTGCCTAGTCATGAAGGGTGCACTGTCCATGGCCCTTGCTGCTCACTGTCCCCCTGGGTGGTTGGCTGCTGGCTGTGTGCCACCCTGTTTCACTGCTTGTCTGTGTGTGAGTGTGTGTGTGTGTGTCTCTCTCCTCTCTCTCTCTCTCTCTCTCTCTCTGCCCCTCTCCCCCTCCAATGCCACCTCTTTCTCTGTGTGTGGCCTTTGGTCTGTCTGTGTGTGTCTCTCTCTCTCTCACTGTCTGTGTCTCTCAATTACTCCCTCTCACTCACACCCTTGGCACAACTGCTGTCTGTGTGTTTGCAACCTGCATTTATAGGAACAAGTCTGCTTGGAGCAACTTCGATTTGCTCTACACTTGTGCTGTGGATTCACGGTTGAATATGCCACTGTGCTGGATATTCATGTGGGTGCCCCCTGCTCTTGTACCTGCATTCATTATAGTTGCACATTGGCACAATGAATTTTGCACTGCGCACTGGCTCCCATTAAATATGGCTCCTTGGTGCAATACCGCACTTGCACCGGTGCAACTCAGTTGCACCATGCACCACTGCTCTGAATATCTGGGCCATGATGTGCAGTATAGTAGTACTTAGGCAAGTACATTTGACATGTATGTTAAGATTTTTCTTAATTGCAGCTGAGACTAACTTTTTTGGAAAAACATTTTTCATTGCACTGCTGCTTTAACATATTCTGACCCCCCTATTTACAACATAGCCTTTGTATTACCCCACCTCATGAACAAAGGTGGTGAAAGTTTTAAAAACCTGCCTGAAAGGTGGTTTTCCAAAGCAGCCAGCAAAATTGCCTTTCAGGCCAGATTTGCAAAATTCCACCACCGTTAGTCATGAGGTGGGGTTCCAAAAAGGCCACGTTGAAAATCTGGAGTAAAAGTACTCTAAAATGATAAAGTTATGAATGAAAGTTCAAACCCCATTGAAATACATTAAACTGCACTTACCTCAGTTTCTCATATCGCAGTTGCCAGTCCTAGCACAAGACATGTTTTCAATCCAAGAGTGGATTTACGCTGTGGGACATGTTCCAATGAGTGAGGGTATGTGGGGGTGTGGGGTGGTGGGTGCTGCATGGAAGGTTAGAAGGGGTGGTAGGAGTGTGTCTATGTGGGGTCAGATCGGCAAGGCACCGTTTCCTTTTTTACAAGTTTAAAAAAATGCATCAAGGGACAGTTTTCTTTATTTCAGTTCACATTCCAACACTGGGGATTGGGCACCCCAGTGTTAAACTACTTTTTGGGGAACAGGAGTGGGAGACCTGGAGGGCAGAGGGGTCAAGAGAAGCAGTATCGGTGTGGGCACCCCAGTACACTTATATTAAATATAAAAATAAACAAATAGTGGGAAGGTCAGGCAGGCAACCTTGGATGGAGGGGAGGAAGAAGCAGTACCGGGGTGGGCACAATGGTCTGCTTGCAGACAAATAGAAAAACAGATAGGTGGCTAGACAGACAGACAGACAGACAGACAGACAGAATGGGGATTGCCAGCTCACTGCTTCAATTGAAGCTGGCAGCATGACTTCAGCTGCAGCTTCAGCATTCATGACAGTCCCACTGTTCTCATAAAGAGAATGTGAGGAATGGCTTCTCTCGCTGTGCTGGGCACCCTTGGTTTTTGGGGTGCCCAGAAAATGTATTTCTGACCATTTAAAAAAAAATTACCAAACTGTAGCTAAACGGGTCCTGTTCAACTAGGTTCAGGTGTTTTTTTTTTTTTTGTTTTTTTTTAAATTACATGTTTTTTATGTATTTTCCATGTTTTTTTTTTTTTGGGGGCGCGGAACAAGATGACAGCTGTCATGACAAAAATTTTTTTTGTCCTGCTGTGAGAAGCAAGTGGTGTGAAAACAAAACCAATCTGCAACATGGAAAATTTGTCATGTCTTATCAGAACGTTATCCCAAAAACCCTACTTAGCATGCTCAAAATGAAAAAAACACATTTTAAATCCTCTAACTCTAGAACCATTTAATATTTTTCCACGAAACTTTTCAAAGGCACTACCCTGGCACAGCACACTTGACTTCTACCCTGAACGTTTTGGAAAAAAAATCCATTCCATGTGGGCTGTACATGAGAGCAAAACTAAAAACTCCATGTAAGTATAGGAAACAAAATTAGATGTCTACAGAAAAATGACATAAGAGGATCTCAGAAACTTCACAAGCTGCCATCATGAAACTTTCTATATATTTAGACCATGGGCCAGATATTCAAACTGCGCTATTTTGTGGAGCAAGCCCTTGCGCTGCACAAAATAGTTGCGCTGGGGTGTGTCCAGAGCGATATTCAAAGGAGTTACGCCCTTGAGCAACTCCTTTGAATATCACCCGACCACAGCCACTGTGCATAGGCGCAGTGGAACTTATATACACCGCAAGTTGTCAGAGTGGAGCATTCAACTTGCAGTGGCGCAAGTACCATTGCGCCATGCGCAAAATCCCGATATTCAAAAGGTGACATGCAAATGGGGCCATAGTTCATGCAAGGCACGGGGGGGTCATTTGCATCTGATTATAGCCCCATTTGCATGCCATTAACATGCAGGTGCGCCGATCCTCAAAGACTTGCGCCTGGCGCCCTGCCAGGCAGCAGCCATCGGGGACCGACGCCCCCTGCAGCCCGATCATGGGCAAAACAGTGTAGAATCCCCACCACTCCCCACTGATCCAATCGCGGGCATAGTTTAATTCCCCCACACAGCCCCATCACAAGCATAGTTTAATCCCCCACCAGCCCGATCGCGGGCAGCAATGTATCTCCCCAACACATCCCTGGTGGTCAGTGGACCGTAAATCAGATCGCGGGATGGTATAAATAAAACAACCCCCTCGAACACATCCCTGGTGGTCAGTGGACCGTAAATCCAGATCGGCGAGGATGGTATAAATAAACACCCCGAACACATCCCTGGTGCCTAGTGTCACCACCCACCCACCCATGAAGCCTCACACCCGTTCCCCGGCGGCGGTAGGCGGCATCCACCCGCCTGCCATCACCGGCCGACTGACTGCCGGTAGGGCTTCGTGCATGGTGCAGAGCAAGGCCAATGGTGTGCATCTGCCGTCTAAGACAGTCAGTTTGTGAATGAATGTATTCATTCACAGCTGACTATCTTATGGACTAACTGCTGCCGAATAGCTCTTGCTCTGCACCAGAAGTGCGCGTCGGTCAGTCGGCACGGCATCTTGGTGGGATGCACCGCCCACCGGCTGCGGAGGATGAGCGGGGTGGTGAGGCTTCGTGGGTGAGGTGGACGCAAGCCCAGGTGCCGAGAAGTAATTATACCATCCCGTCGGTATACGGTCACTAAGGGTATGTTCAGGGGGTATTATACCATCCGAATCATTCTGATCACTCGTTCCTGAAAGATAATATTCCGAGGTTATACCATCCTGTGATTGGGATTCTGGTCCACTGGACCACCAGGGATGTGTTGGGGAGACACATTGCTGCCCACGATCAGGCTGGTGAGGGGAATTAAACTATGCCCGCGATCGGGCCAGTGGGGGTGTGGTGAGGCGGATTTTACACTGATTTGCCCATGATTGGGCTGCAGGGGGCACAGGGGAGGGTGGGGGCCAGCTACAGGTGGCAGCTGCTGTGTTGGGCCCTGCAATGCAGAAACTCACCTGTGGGTGGCCCTCGACTTAAGCCTGTTTTTTTGGCTCAAAGTTGTGCAGGCGCAGGTTGGGGGTTGCGCCTGCACAACTCTGCACAGCCCGGCTGAATATCGGGCTGTGCAGTTTATGCATGGATCCCCCCCTCCAGTTCAGCATGCATTCATTTGCATTGCACTGTTGCTCAGCCTGTTTTCAGTGGCGCAACTGCCTCCTGCTGAATATCGTAGAAAGGAGCAAATTCGGATTTGTGCAGGTGCAACCCTATTGTGCATGGCGCAACCCTTTTGAATATCTGGCCCCATGTCTACTATAGAATGCATGCAAAGTTTCAGCTAATTTTGTCAAACACTGCCAACACTATTAAGATGCAAAGTTAGGGGTTTAACAAAGAACCTGTCACTCAGCTGTAACTATACTAGCACTACCGCACCACTATAATACAACTGTTGCAGAGGGAAATGCCACAGAATAAAATTTATATTTTTTGTACCCACTTTGGAAGATATCATACTACTGTATCTAGCATTTGGGGATATTTCACTGTCGCTATGTAGCAAAGCTGTGTACATCACAATGCAATACTGAATTAATCAGAGGGCAGCTTTCACAGTTCTGATGACATCACTTTAATCATGTGCAGTACTGAAACTGGCGGTTGAAATCAAAGATAAACACTTAAATATTCATACAAAAGAGAAGATTTAAAAGCTGCAGTATAACTAGATTTAACAAGCATTTGTCAGTGTTGAATGTTTGCTTGCTTATATTTGCTGTGTAGGGGTTTGGCACTGACAGTGCAGAGGCAATAATTAACAAATTCATAACATGAGTTATAATTTATTTATTTAGTTTTTGTTGACCGGGTAAGTGCACTAGACAAATCCTACCTATTTTTAGGCACGACCCAGGGGAGGGGGATACAGATGAATGCCAATTGACCTTGAACCAGATTAAGCTGTTGGTGGTATTTTTAGTGAATGAGGGACATTTGGCCAGGACACCATGGAAATTCCCCTACTCTTTTTGATAAGTGCCATGGGATCTTTAACATCCACCTGAACTACCACCAATTCAGGCAGATGGGACCTTGGTTTAATGTCTCATCCAAAAGACTGCACCTCAGAAGTGCAGAACCCCTCTCATGCTGCACTACAGTGTCAGTATTGGGATATTAACCCAAGTGCCAGATGTGGGAACTGAACCCACAGCCCTCTGATCTTCCGGCCTCAGTGGCGAGTGTGCTACCTACTGAGCCACTGACACTGATAATAGTGAAATTGTCATGACTGAGAAATATTAAGGCTCATACTCTGGGGGTTAGGAGCTAGAAGGTGTTGTGCCCATACATGCTCCAATAGAATTCAGTTATCACAGTGGAGAGGTTCACATATATCTTTGTCTTTTTCTTAGTTTGTGACCTTGAATTTTCAAAATACTAAGAGTTTTTTGTTGTTTGTTTTGCCCCAGCAAATGAACATGATAGGTGTCATTAATGAAATGTGACCCAAAACATTGTTTTGTGGCATGACCATGGAAACAGTTTTTTTTTTAAACCTTCAAGTTGAAGTTTATTCAATGTCAAGAGAATATATTCCGTTAACATACAGTGATAAGTATAGCATAACAATCAGGTACCGACTTATGGGAAGGTCAAAATACTATGACCACCCAGGCAAACTATTCTCCTGGTATGTTGCTACAGAAATATAAAACTACAATAAACAGTAAAAAGCACCCGGAATTTGAATACTTTCCAGAGTAAAGAAAAGAAACCAATAACCATGAGTCTGGCATTCTCCCCCCCCCCTCCCCAAACACTTCTATATGATACCTTCAGAGCCCTGTAAGTCATAATCCCCAAACAATGACCGAGGCAAAAATAGGTTTTGGGGGAGATTTGATAATGACACCTGCCATGTTCATTCAATGGTGGTAAAAACAGAAGTATGTTGAAAATATGGGTTAAAAAGTAAAATGTTGCAAAAGTTATGTGTTAACATTGAAAAATGCTGTTTGTTCATAATTTAATTTTATTGTTTCAGTTTTGACCTCATATGCTCAACATAGTCTTTTTATCCACTTTATGAACAAGACAGGTCGCTTTTGTAAGATCTGGTCTGAAATGTCATTCTGTGGCACAAGGGTGAAAAGACATTTTGGGCAGGACTTAAAGACATGTCATATTCATGACATGAGGTACAAAACTCGCTACGGTGAAAATGTGGGGTTACAGTGTGATAAAAAAGCAAAGGTAGGAGTAAACATTGAATAGTTTCGGCATTTCTTCATAACTTTGTTGTTTTTTGAGTTTTTCACCCAAATTTTCAACATAGTCTATTTATTACCCCCACCCCACCCCACATGATCAACACAAATGCAAGTGGATACTTTTAAATCCTGTCTAAAAACGTAATCTCATGGAGCAACTGCAAAAACATTTTTTCAGAGGTGATTTGAAAAATTACATCTGCCTTGTTCATGGGGGGAGGGTCAAACAGACCATGTTGACCATTTGCGGTCAAAATCTGGAAAAATAGTTAAGTTATGAGTAAATGCTGAAGAATTTCAATGTTGCTTCATACCGTCATTGTTTTTTATGATTCTGACCTCAGATTTTCATCATAGCCTTTTTATTACCCCATCTTATGGTCAGGACAGGTAAAATTCTTAAAATCCTGCCTGAAGCAAGATTTTATAGTGCCACTATAAAAACATGTTTCAGGGGGATTTGAAAAATTTCATCTACATGGTTCATTGGGGGGTGGGTAAAAAAAAAGGCCATATTGCTAATTTGGGGTAAAAATTTTACAAAATGATAAATTTATGAGTACAAATTCAAAATGCGAAACTTAACTTGTCTTCAATAACTACTGGGTGGAGCTCAGAAGAAGCAGGATGTTCAAGAAGGAGAAGCACCAGACTGGATAGGTAACTACTGGGTGGAGGGTGTGGAGTGGTGAGTGCTGTGAGGGGGCTTAGGTGGGGATGAGGGGCAGAAGCCATTGCTGGACTGTTTTCTTTTTCTACAGGTTTATGGAGGGGGCACAGAGAAGAATCAGGAGGTGATCGGGCTATTTGGTAGTGTGAAGGTATTTGATTGTCATGGACAGGGCATGGGGAAGGATCAGGATGTGGGAAGGATACTTGGCAGTGGGAGGGAATTTAATTATCCTGGATGGGGCATGAGGAAGGATCAGGAAGTGGGCAGGATTCTTGGCAGTGAGAGGGTACTTAAGCATCATGGATGAGGCATGAGGAAGGACTGGGAGGTGGGTGAGATACTTGGCAGTGGGAGAACAATTAAGTGTCATGGTCAGAGCATGCTGACAGATCAAGAGGTGGGCAGGATACTTGGCAGTGGGAGAGTATATTATTTTCATGGACAGGGCATGAGGAGGGGTCGGGAAGTGGGTGAGATGTTTGGCAGTGGGAAGGCATTTGTCCCAGACAGGGTACGGGGAAGTAACAGGAGGTGGGCAGGATACTTGGCAGTAGGAGGGTATTTAATTGTTACAGACATTGTACGGGGAAGGATCAGGAGGTGGGTGGGATACCTGGCAGTGGGAGGGTATTTAATTGTAATGGGCAGGCATGGGGAAGGATCAAGAGGCAGATGGGATAACTGGAAGTGGGAGGGTATTTTATTTTCACAGATGGGACATAGGGCAGCACAGGAAGTAGGTGGGATACTTGACAGTGGGAGGATATTTAGTTGTCACAGACAGAGCACAGGGAATGATTGGGAGGTGGGCAGAATACTTGGCAGTGGGAGGGTATTTTATTTTCATGAACAGGGCATGTGGAAGTACAGGCGGTAGGCAGGATACTTGGCAGTGAGAGTATATTTAGTTGTCACAGATGGGGCACAGGGAAGGATTGTGAGGTGGGTGGGATACTTTGCAATTGGAGGGTATTTAATTGTCATGGATGGCATGAGGGGGGATCAGGAGTTGGGTAGGATACTTGGCAGTGGAAAGGTATTTGACTGTTATGGTCAGGGCACACTGAAGGATTGAGAGGTGGGTGGGATACTTGGCAGTGGGACAGTGTTTTATTTGCATGGATGGGGCATAGGAAAGGATCAGAAGGTGGGCAGGATACTTTGCAATTGGAGGGTATTTGTCCCAGACAGGGTACATGGAAAGAACAGGAGGTCAGCAGGATGCTTGGCAGCAGGAAGGTATTTAGTTGTCATGGACAGGGCACAGGAGAGGATCAGGAGGTGAGCTGGATACTTGACAGTGTGAGGGTATTTAATTGCCATGGATGAGGAAGGAACAGAAGGTGGGTGGGATACTTGGCAGTGTGAGGGTATTTAATTGCCATGGATGGGGAAGGAACAGAAGGTGGGTGGGATACTTGGCAGTGGGAGGGTATTTTTTTTTTTATGGACAGGGCACAGGGAAGGATGGGAGGGGGAGCTCAGAGCTGATTGTGACACTGCTTGGATGCTTGCTGGGCAACTTCCTGCAGATCAAGGGATCGAGCAGCTGTCTAGTAGGAGTGGCTTCCTCCTTTCAAATACAAGAATATTCTGCTTTGCAAGCTCAAAACAGTGTTATGATCAGTCTCACTGAGCATTGGGCTGTCACAGTCGAGCCCACTGCAGCCTGAGTTGCATTGTACCCAACAGTGACACACATCTGAAACCCCTTTCTTGTAACAAAGTGTTTGCTGTGCATGCACATGCAAACACAGAAACTACATGGAGTTCCCTAGAAAGCTGGTAAGGATGGGTGGGGGAATTTTTCATGGTCACCAGGGAAATACCAGAAATTAAAACTTTGAATAAAACTTTATTTTTTATTTGTTTATGTGCATGAGGATGGGAATAATAGAGAGAAGACATTTATTTATTTATTTATTTATTTATTTCAATTTATGGAAGTTTTCCTTTTTAGGGCCTAAACTTTAAAGGTTTTTGGTGAGTAAAGATGGCAGCCATATTTGTTATGCCATCAATTCAGAGATGAGTGAAGTGGTGTATGAATTCTATATGTAATTTCCCCAAATTCCAAATCTCAGTGCCTAAATTTGTTCAGACCAGTACTTTTGTGGGGTATTAACATATGAGTCTCTGAATTTAGCCTTTCAGAAAGCAGACAGTTTCCAACTTATTTTATAATGTTTTTTTTAAACTGCTGAGCAAATGATCAGAATGTATAGCACATTTCTTAATTTGAAGAATAATAAGAACAAAATTGTGTCACCATAAGTTTAGTGTTAATGAATGCTTAATTTACTTTAGTTTTTAATATTATATATGTACAGAAATAGTTCTGACATTATGTGGACTATCAGTATATGTTTGTGAAACAAATGGAAAATTTAGCTGTAAAATGAAAAGCATTTGCGAAGTACGCCATTGAAACGCCAGATTGACCCGTTGACAGAAAGCTTTTATGTTTCATTTGTTTTTCCTGTTAACTATAGGTTAATAACCTTGATCCTGACCTCAAGAACCTCTTCAACCGGGCAGGAATTAGTGATGCACAACTTGCTGATGTAGAGACCTCCAAGCTCATCTATGAGTTCATCGAGAACTCCGGAGGGTTGGAAGCGGTCAAGAAAGAGATGAGAAAACAAGGTAAGTGGTTGGTGGGCAGCCTTGGCATGTATGACAAAGCAATGACTTGTAGGCAGCCTTGGCATGTATGAGCAAGAGGTACACCACTGGCTGGCAGCTCTGACATGTATGACAAGGTAAGTGACTGGTGGGCAGCCCTGGCATGTAGACAAAATAACTGACTTGCAGGCAGCCTTGGCATATACAGCAAGAGGTACACAACTGGCTGGTAGCTCTGACATGTATGACAAGGTAAGTGACTGGTGGGCAGCCCAGGCATGTTAAACAAGGTAAGTGACTGACATGCAGCCTTGGCATATACAAAAGTGTAGGTCATTGGTAGGCTGCACACACTGTTTTCCTTTGTCCATGAAGCCTAACAGAGACAATGCTGTACCTTTCTGTGTTGTCATTCATTGGGGTATACACTAGGGGAACTAGTCACTATGAATGTCTTTGTCTCCCATGGAACATACACCTGTACAGGCTGGGGGCTGGTCTGTGAGTGTCTTGGGGTGCTATGCATGGCTTTGTATTTACCCATGCAGGGCATTGCCCATTGTCATATGTTTCATGAGTGGTATTTCTTATGCCACTAGTGGCAACCTACACAGTCCTGATGTACGTTTGTATAGTATCCAGGGTGGGGTAGCTCACCCTAACGATGGGGAGGAGGATAGCAGTGTGTCCACGTGGTGTGCAGCTGTGCCCACTCTGGCTACACCCCTGCCTGTTGGCTTCAGCTCTGTTGTGGGAGCTATTGTCCCCTACAGGGTGCTGTCCCTCAGTCCCTGTAGTGCATGGTGTTTGTGCATAGGTTATGCAGGTGTGCTGCAGGGGTTTTCTGTGGTAGCATGGTGTGCTGGGTGTCAGATCCTAAGGCAGAAGCTGCTCCCACAAGTGTGGGTGTGTGCCTCACCATGCCTTGGCCACCAGGGTGACACTGTCCTGTGCATATCATTGGCCTACCACTGCCCTGCCACTGGTGGACCATGGCCTGTGTCCCTGTTTCACTTGTGTGTGTCTTCTTGCATGTGCTCCTTCATGGTGCTACCACCTTGGGTGGTGGCACAGCCCTGTGCCATGCTGTTTCCCAGTGTGGGCTCATCATCCTTCTGTTGTGGCCATGGGTGTAGGTGGGCATTGGCACTTTCTCTGTCTGTGTACTGCTTGGTTACCTGTCCTGCAGTCACTACTGTACTATTGCCAGTGTCGTTATCCTCTGTGGTCATTTGCTGTCTGTGGTCCATGTCGAGTCTCTGTCTGTTTGTGCGACTTGCTACTGTTCTGCACTTATGTCAGTCACACACCTGTTCAGGGCTTCCTGCCATCATTTGTACAGCTTCTGTGTTCTAGCATAGTGGGTGGCGGTTTGGCTGGGTCTCTACAGTTCTTGGGGGGCACCAGTGAGGGTGGGCCACTGTTGGGGGGTATGGGACAGACTTGTCTGGTTACACACCTGGGTGTGGCTGTTGCACCTTCTCCAGGGGGTGTGATCTGCATTGGGTATCATAGCTGTGTGCCTGTGGGCAGCATATCCCACCATGTGTCATCCCATGTGCATGTCATTCAGTGTCCACTTGTTGTTCACATTTCAGGGGGTGGCTGTCTGTTTGCACTGTTACAGTCTGCATGCCGCTGTGCTGGCTGGATTCCACTGTGTTAGGTTTCTCAGCATACATCTATGCATATACATGTACATTAGGGTGTTGCATGCTGCCTGTTACATACTGCCTTGTCCTGCAGGCACATGTTTGTGTGCATTGTGGTTTGTTCTGTACTGGCACATGGGCATGGTTGTTGGGGCATGCTGTCCACCGTGTGGTGGTACATGGAGCCTTTGTGTCATTTTCATGTCCTGATATGGTCCCTCTGTCTCCTGAAGGTCCACATCAGGCGTCACTGTGGGCCACCCGTCCAGAGGAGGATGAGAGCCAGGATGAGCTGCTGAGGCGGGTGGTACGACAACAACGTACACTAATTAAGCAGCAGGCTGTTTTAATTGCCGAAGTCAGACGGGTGGCAGCCATCCTTGGAGACCGTCTGCCAGCACCTGCCCACCCCTAATTTGTACCTTGCATTGTTCCCTGCTTCCTGTCCCAGGCCCACTGTCCCAAGCCCTTTGTCTGCCATCCTGCTTCCCTCCATTCATCCCTACATCCACATCCCTCTCCCTGCCACATTCTTTCCCCATTGCACTGTACATAGTTGTCACGATAGCCGTATTTATAGTGTTACAGTTTTCCCCATTGTTTGCAGTCTCTTTGTTAGCCTTGCCCTTTTCCCTTTCATTGTGTTTTTCTTGTACCCTATTTTTGCATGCTGTATTGTGCTGTGTTTTGATTTGTTTTTCTGTTTATGTTTTCTTGTTGCCTTTGTGCCTTGCCTGTTCCCTTTTTGAATTATACTATGTTATGCTTGACATTCCTGTGTCCTGTGTCTTTTTTTTGTGGGAGCTGGGATTTGACAGTGTTCTGTGGTATTCTGGTTTCACTTGTGGGTCCCGGTTATTCCATGCCTTTCACTAGCACTGCTGTTATGTCTGGCAGTGCTGATTTGCTTGCCTGCATTCCTGGACAGCTGCTTACACCTCTGACACTTTGTTTATGTGGGTGTTTGCACTGCCTCTGTCTGATTGCTATTTTCAGTGCTGTCTTATCTGCTTTGTTCAGTGTTGTCTTGCTCCCAGGCAAATTTTGCCCTGCACTTCTCGGCCTCTTTGCCCGGCTTCCTTGGCTTGCTATATTCAGCTGGTTTTGCACCAGGCTATTTCCTTTTGAATATAGCTCTGGTTTTGCTCCGGGCACTTTTTGTCTGCCGGGCAGTGCTAATTTTGCCCCAGGGCAAAGTTTTGAATATCTGGCCCTTAGGGTTTATTTAAGCATCCAACATCAAGGGTGTGTGTAACATTTACAGTAATTTTTTACACAACCCTATGTTTTGTTTTATATAACTGCTGGGGAGCATTTTTTCACTACTGCAATTATATAAATAGAGAAACATTTCTGTGCAGCCATGGTCAGGTTCAAGTCCACAGTTTTAAAATGTTGACTTTTTTTAAAAACAGTTCCTCCAAAAAGTGTACTGAAAAAAGCGAAGTTAATTTTTTTTAGCATCTGATTTATGGCAAAGCCTGAGTGCAAGAGGTGGTGAAGTGTGTGGTGCAAGGAAGGGTAGACCATGACCGGCGCAAGTGAAACCCAGTGTATTTGCCATTATAACCAGCTGGTTATAACAAGGTTTCCCTATGGGGAAAAAAACACTCCCTGGTTTTTATAAAATAATAATTATTTGCCATTATAGATATACTGTATATCAAGTATACGTCATGTTTGAGTTATAACAACCTTTTTTATTTGATAAATGAAATTAGTGTTTAGTAGTAACCTTAACCTTTATGGGTCAGATGCTGTATTCAAAACATTTGCACGTGCAAAAAAGTTGTTCCTATACATGTCAAAATATTTTTTTCTCGGGGGGGGTGGGGTATTTCAAAATTTGCAGAAATTACCTAGTACACATGCATATGCTTTGGAAACCTGACTGTATACAGTTCCAGGACGGGGTATTCTGCCACACAGCTGGGAATGGTGATATGCAGTGGTATACGTATAACTGAAATGCAAATGAAGATCAACTAAATCATTGTTTGTCAGCATCTTGCATGTGTGTCAGTTTATGCCCACTGTGTGTGTAACACATGTAAAAACAGAGTTGTGTTACAAATGACATGACAACAAAAAAGTACACAACTTTGTATAAATTCACTTTAAAAGTTATGCACTTTTAGCAGAAGAAACACTGAAAAGGGAAAAAAGGAGGGGCTGCTGCACACGATGTGAAGCCGACCAGGTCGACTGTGTCTTGTTTACTCTCCGGACCATCATGACTGCCCAGATTTGGACATGTGTACTGGGTGGGGGGGCACACCTCCACCTTCCCACCTTGCCACGGTGGGAAAATCTGTGTGGGAAGAGGGCACGGCGTGCCAGGGGTAGTGGTAATCGTCAGCTGATAGGACCAGAGTGTCCTGCCTGCGGCAGCCCAGAAGGACAGAATAAAAAAAAAATATATATATATATTTATTATTGGTGGTCTAGTGACCACCACCCCTGCCCCAGAATGCAATGCCCCACAACCCCGCTCCCCCAACCTCAAAGCAAGCTTTTGACTGGCACAGCCCTCCACACCACCATGGCCAACCAACAACTGCACTCTAATAAGAATTGTATTGTAAAAGCTCAGTTTTGCAGAACAGCATTTATAATGTATTTGCTTTTGTTAACTGGGTAAGCACACTAGGCAACCAAGTGCCTATTTTCAGGTGTGACCTGGGAGATTACAAGACACATTCATGAACATCAGGCAAAAACAATACAGGGTACATTTAAGAGCATCAAGCAACAAGGTCAATACAAGAAACAACAGGGATTTACATTGCAAGCAGAAGGTAGAATAACAGTATGGTTCACTCATGGAAGGCAGTAATCATCATACCGGGGCAGCAACGCTCTAAAGGATGAGGGTAGCAGGTAGATAGAGAAGTAACAATTGGGGATGGGGTGACCCAGAGCCAAATACAGAGATAAAACAGTAATATGCACACACGGTTTGAGCAGTTGGGCCTAAGTGGACCCAGCACAATCAGTACTTCTGGAAAGCTGCGAGCTCGCTAGTGGATAATGTACAGAGACCCACTACCTTTGACAGATGAGTTAGGTAACGACTCAGCCAGTCAGAGTGGCATAGGTCAAGAGGGTTCGTCAAGTGCAGAGGCAGGTAGAGGCCAATTTGAGAAAGCCCCAGAGGGAGGCTTTAAAGCAGGAGTGGAAGGAGAAGGAAGAGGAGGAAGAGCGAGTGCTTGCTGGAAGGGAGTTCCACAACCTGGGCGCGTGCGCAGCAAAGGTCTGGTCATCCATTTGGGTGTGAGTTTTTGGAACCAGAAGGGCATAAGAGTCACTGGATCTTAAATGGTAGGAGGAGATAGCGGGTACGAGGGATTCAGCGAAGGCTGAAGGAGTGGTAGATCTGACAACATTGACTATGAATTTGCATATGATAAAGGAGCAGTGCTTTTCTGGTGGGAGCCACTCAAGCTGGGAGTAATGCTCACAGCAGTGGGTGAGGTGAGGTGCTGAGAGCGCAGAGTGACATACACTGTTATATGCTGTGCCCCATTCTGCGAGACTAGTTTTTGTGACGTGGGCAAAGGTGACAAGTCCATAGCAGAGCATGGGTAGGAGGACCCCCCTAGCTAAGGCAAGATGGGCAGCTGGGGTGAGACAGCTTTTCGCTCTGTATGCAAGGTCCAACTTACAGTCTGAGGACTTGCATGTGTTGCGTATATGCAGATTCAGATCCAGTTGTGGGTCAAGTGTCACTCCCAGGTACTTGACAGAATCTGCAACTTGTAGGAGAGACCCATCAGCACCTGAGATCTTTAGAGGGTCCAGGACAGCTTTTATCTTGGCTGTTGAGTAAAACAGCATGGCCTGGATCTTCTGCAGGTTAATCGTAAGCCTGTGGTCCTTTAGCCAGGTTTGGAGTGGGTCGAAGTCGGAGTTTAGCTTAGCATTGATGACACAGATGTCCTGGGAGCTGGTCATGATGACTAGGTCATCTGCGCACAGAGTTGAGCACCAGTGAGCAGAGGCCAAGGGCAGCTCATTTACAAGGAGGGAAAACAGGAAAGGCCCCAGGACAGAGCCCTGGGGAACCCCACAGTTAACCTGAGCGGGCTCAGATAGGGCCTTGTTGAACTTGGTATACTGCTGTCTGCCCGAGAGGTAATTATTTATTCAGGCAAGGGTGGAGGAGGAGAAGCCAAGGGACATGAGAGAGGAGCACAGGAGTGCGTGGTCAACCCGGTCAAAGGCTTTCGAGAGATCCATGAAGATGGCCCCGGTCAGCTTGCCTTGGTCTGCAGCAGACCTGATCTCTGAGGTGACAACGGCTAGGGCAATGGAGGTGCTGTGCCCTTTTCTGAAGCCATGTTGTGCAGGAGAGAGTAGATCATGGATCTGTAGGTAGTGGGTGAGCTGTGAGGCAAGCACCTTTTCAAGAAGCTTGCTGATTGCTGACAGGATTGCTATAGGGCAGTAGTTCTTCAGATCTTTAGGGTCGCCTTGTTTGAGAACAGGGGCTACTTTGGCCATTTTCCAAATGTCCAGGACTATACCTGAGGTTAGTGATACATTGAAGAAGTGGACGATGGGTCATGTTAGGATAGATGCCCCCTAGCCTGAGTAGTTTGGGCTCAAGGCAGTCGTGCCCAGTACCAGTGTGAAGGGAGAGACCAGCGAGGAGCTTCTGGGTCTCCATGACAGAGATGATCCTGAGGGAAAAGGGTGGTCGGGGGAGGTTCCCACTGGGGGGGCCTGGTCCTTGGGGTTATGGGGCTGTTTGGGGACAGCTGATAGGTCAGAGAACAGGGAGTTAAAGGCATTGGCAATTGTGAGAGGGTTGTTGCAGTTTACCCTTCCAATATGCATATCAGTGACCTGAGCTCTGGCGGACCCTCCAACCGCGTTTTTAATGTTCTGCCAGAAACTCCTCAGGTTTCTGGCTGAGGAGAGTAGGCCAGATTGACAGAACTCACTCTTTGCAGAGTAGATGACTCTTTTGCATGAGTTTCTCAGCTGTCTATACTCAAGGAGGTCTGTACTGGAGAGGGAGGTCTTGTATCTCACCCAGCATTTGTCCCTTTATTTCATAAGAGAAAAAAGGCCGCCATAGAGCCACTTTGTGACAGTGCCCCTCACCCTCCTTTTTGTGAGGGGAGCATGCTTGTTTTGCAGGGGGGTAAAGACAGTCAGAAAGTTGTCAAGGGCCTTTGAGAGGTAATTTGTGGCTGTGACCTGAGACCAGTCTGCTTGTCGCAGGTCAGCAAGGTAGTCTCTAACACTGAGTTTGGAGTAGTCCCTCATTTGGATCACTTTGCAGGAGATTTTGGGAGGGGAGATGCCCCATGTACAGTAGGTGGGAGAGTGGTCCAAGATAACATCAGGGAGAATACCATAGTAAACAATTCTATCCAGTCTGTTGCTCAGCACCCAATCAATGAGGGTCCCTTGTCTCCGTGTGAGAAGAGCCTTGTGAGTTCAGAAATGAGTTGGCTGAGAGTGAGACTAGCCAGCAGTGGCTTGTATTGCTGGACGTTGTGGCCCACCCAGTTGAGGTTGAAGTCATCTAGGACTAATAACTCTTTCGAGCCAACCATGGAACTGAGGCTGTCGAGGAAGGAGGAGAGCCCTAGCACTCCACCATTTGGGGGGTTGTGGGCACAGATTAGGTGTACCTTTTTGGTGTTGCCTAGCATTAGAAGGGCATGCAGAAACTCACAAGTATGGGATGGGTGTGGTGTATGTCCTATGACAGATACATTTAAGTGCATCTTATAGTATAGAAGCTCCCCACTCCCTTGCTTGTTCTCTGCCCTGTCTTGCTGAACAAGGTTGTAGCCCAGGAGGGCACATGCAGAGTCTGAGGTGTGTGACTTCAGCCAGGTTTCCGTGACCCCCATAATGTCGGGGTTGTTATGTGCCAACCAGGCTGTTAGCTCTGCTAGGTTTGGTAGCAAGCTGTGTACATTCAGGTACGCCAGTCTCAAGCCTTTGGCAGATAGCCAGGTGGGGGGGTGGCTTCGGAGAGGAACTGGCAACCACTGAACTGTGGTTTTGGGCTGGAGCCCGAGCCAGACCGTGAAGCACAGAGCAGCCACTCAGAGGCGGCATCCTGTCTGACCATGGGGGCGGTGGAGCACTAGCGGCTCTAGCCACAAATGGTTACCAGGGCACAGCTGGGGCACAACAGATGGCAGCCAAGGCACTGATATATTGTTACTATGGGGGAAGCTCTGCACCATATGGGGCACAGCATTTTTTTACCGGGGCACGTGCCCTGGCGGGCCCTGGTGTAGAGCCGGCACTGGGGTGGAGGCCAAGGCGTATTTCTCCTGTGGCAATCACAAGGTGTGGGGGTGATAGGGTAAATGCCCTTAGGCAGTTTACTCAGGGCTACAGTACAGGCACAGGCATCTTAGGAAGGTTATTTAGTGGGTAGGAGGTTACGTTACTCTGGGACAGGTAGCCCTAATAGATTGACCAAGCTCCAAGTTATGAAAAAGTAGGTTGCTGCATCAGACTCCACAAATTGCTATACATGCACATGTGGAATTAACTGGCTTTAACTGAAATAACGCAATAGCATGATGTTCCTAGTTCCAGAATAGCTAAACATGCACTGGTTAATCAGACAGTATTTAGTTATTAACTAGCTCTAGTAAAGACAGGGTAAAAGCTACACATGCACATTTGTTGGGGTAATTTTAGTGTACCAGTAAGCAAGGCACTGGACCAACCAAGGAGGAGAATGTTATGGGCATCCCCTGTCTAATGGGAGGAGCTCGAGAGCATTTAAGGGTAGAAGGGACTAGGGTGGGTAGGTGGGAAAAAATTTCCCCACAACCACAGGAGAACAGCCCCACATCCTGAAGTATCACAGCAGTTTAGAAGCCAGCCCCAAAGTCAGTTTTATTTTTTTTCTTTTACAATTCGAGTCCCGAAATGGCCAGGGGAGGTCCACTTAACCGCAGCAACCAGCTGGCGCCTCAGACCCTGGATCCCAGACAGTCCATTGCAGGAGAGGGGACCCACTGTAGAAGGTCTCCCTCACCTCCCTCGGTCCCTCACAGCAGGCAGAAATGAGCCGCAGGGCTCAGAGGCCAGTCTAAGTCTTTGCTGGGTG
The DNA here is from genome assembly GCA_016271365.2 of Neoceratodus forsteri. Lineage (NCBI taxonomy): Eukaryota > Metazoa > Chordata > Ceratodontiformes > Ceratodontidae > Neoceratodus > Neoceratodus forsteri. The sequence goes on along the minus strand of CM028138.1, from coordinate 224,696,753 downwards.
ATCGTCACAGCGGACAGGGAGCCAATCAGGCACTGGTGCAATTTCTGAATTTGCCATCAGAAAGCTCCTCTGCCGCGCAGCTGGAATGCAGAAAATCAAAATATCCCCACAACCGTGGGAGAGCAGTCCCACACCCCGAAGTATCACAGCAGTTTAAAAGCCAGCCCCAAAGTCAGTTTTTTTTTCATTTACAATTAGAGTCCCGAAATGGCCAGGGGTGGTCTGCCCGACCGCAGCAACCAGCTGGCGCCTCAGATCCCAGACAGTCCATTGCAGGAGGGGGGGACCCACTGTAGAAGGGTCTCCCTCACCTCCCTCGGTCCCTCGCAGCAGGCAGGAATTGCAGCTGCCTAACCAGAGTGTGTGTGGATGGGGGGAGGTAACTCTCTCAAGGCAGAACTGACTGCTTGGAATTCTGGGGCTTGCTTGCTGTAGTAAAGGATATAGAGATATATTCTACTTGGTCCATTTGCAAAGGGAGCTGATTATAAGGCTCCAGCTTGTTATTTGTAAAAGTGATGGATGCTGTAAAGCTCCTTGCTCTGTAAAAGCTCCCTGTTGTAGTACAGAATTTATAATTGCAGCTGTCCAACCAGAGTGTTTGTGTGTGTGCCCCAGCTCTCTCAAGGCAGAGCTGACTGCTTGGAATTCTGGGGCTTGCTTGCTGTAGTAAAGCTCTGGTATATTCTACTACTAAACTGAGATTTTGATTGCTCCTGCATAATTAGTCATGTGCTACTTTGTCAGTGTTCAGTCAAAGTAATGGCATAGCTCCAGTTTATGTGTTTTACATTTTTTATGCGCAGATGTGTTGTAATAGACATTGATGGAGATTAGCATGTACTACTTTGACAGTCTGGGGCAAGCATTTGTAAAGCCAGTGTTGTTGAAGGAATGCAGTAGTTGGTGCTGCACAGAGATTGAAAACCAATAAAGTACATCTTCCTTTCTGAAGCCTGATACCATAGTTTCTAGTCTGTCTAAGCAAAATAAGTATTGACACCAAGCAAGGCAGAGTGTGGTGTCTATCTTGGTAATATGCCATAAGTAGGGAACAAACTATGAAGAGGAAATAAGGCTAAATGCTTTAAAGTTTCTTTAACCAGCCTGATGAGAAGCACAATAAGAACTGAGAATCCTGAGAGCAAAGAGGGAAAAGAGGTATCGGATTTTGAATTGTTGGAATTCCTTTGTGCATCAGCCTAAGAGGAGAGCTCAGATAACCCATATGTTGTAATTTGGAGTGTTGTAAAAAGGTGCGATATATAATGCAGTGTTGCTGACCGGAAGGGTTAAGCGCTCAACTGCCTGTTCAGAACTTTAGCCAAATGCTGTACTGCAAAACAGAATTTTAAACAGCTACATGCACGACAGAATAGAAGAAACACATGTATATGGTACTGACTTTTTTATGTAGTACTGCTGCTTTAAGCAGGAGGCAGAGATATGAGCCGCAGCACCGGTCGAAACATCGAGCAGAGGACAGTTGTCTCACATTCCTGTCATGTGCTACCACAGTCATTTTTCTTCCCTACATCATGGCAATATGTCTGCAGGGCTACGCCCACAGCCGTAAAAATTACTTATTGCTGAAAATGTATGCTGAATTAGGAAGTGGTAGTGTATACACACAATAGTGCTGAGAATTGCAGATAAATTCAAAACAAAGATAGGGAGCGTGGACTGGCTAAATAGTAGCCACCATCCTGGTGCTTCATTCCGGTAGAACTTTGTCAGCGAACTTTCTGCGTGGCAGAGCCCCATCCCCTGTGGGATGCAGGAACCAGTCAGGGAGGTGGGTGCCTGGTCAGCAGTGCAGGGCCTGCAAAGGATCATATACCATCATGCTGCTTTAGTGGGTTTTACACCATTCTCTCCCTGAGGGGCTGCCAGCATACAATAACATGGTGTGTGTCACAAACCCACTCAGCAGGTCAGGCCCTCTGCTCCCACAGTGCCAACCTCCGAGCGCAGTCTTGTGAACAGAAAACAGAAACAGGGTAACCTTCCTGTCTGTTTTGTGGGTTCAAATCAACCTTTGGTCTCAAGTCTTGGAGGGATTCAAACTGTGAACCTCTTGCTAGCATACCCAATGTACAGGCTCAGATAATTCTGCTCTTTGGGGGGGGCCAGCTATCTTTTGCCTACGGGCACCTAACCAGGTGTACAAAATGAACCCTTGAAACTCTATTAAAGACCTCAGAATAAACTCTTACATTTTCCCAGTTTGGTAAAACCAGTAAGCTTTGTACAGTGTCAACTTTAACCATGTATGCTTCACTTGTCAAGAAAAATAATTTCAAAGGCTCACCAAGTAGTCTCTAAAGTAGAGGTTTACTTAAAGACAGATTAAAAAAATGTAAAGTGTAAATACAGAACCATATATCACAAGAACATACAATCATTTAAAAGAACAAGGGTTAAAAAAAAGTGCAACATTCCTACCACCAGACAATTAGAGGTTAAACACAGCGGTCCATTTGAGGAATGAACACTACAACAGTTGTCTGACTTTGGACCAACCAGGCACTCAGCCCGGACTTTGCGTGCGCATTGGATACACAGCCCGACTGGCCCAGCTCCCCTGCCGGCCACTCGACTGACGGTCCACTTGACGAGTGAACCCAAACTCTACTTGGAAAGACATCCCATCAACCAAGGAGGCTCCCAAACTGTGGCTCCCCACACCACTTGAAGTCTGCGACTCCTAGAGAGATTTTGTTTTCGTACTTCCAATTCGAAACTCCCATCAAACAGGGAGACTCCCATCAAACAAGGAGTAATGTTCCCATCCTGTGGCTCCCCACACCACTTAGAGTCTACAACTCCTAGAGAGATTTTCAAGTTGCGACCCACGTCTGGGTACCCACCCCATCACTGGCCAAGCGCATGAGGCAAGTAGCAAAACACAGAAGAAATCCGTGAAGGTGGACCTGGTTACTAAAGATGGGGATCTATCCACCTCCAGCCCACAGCCCATACCGGCCATTTCTCTGGACACACAGAACTTTAGACTTTAAAACTGTAGATTGTGGTGGATGAACTGATGCACCCCTCTACAATGAACTTTAACACTTTAAACAGATGACTGCTCTATTTGTTTGTCCTAGTTGACATAGTTCTCCCAAATAGCAGTCCCCAATACTTGAAATCAACTGAAGAAAAGAAGTAGTTTGCCTCTTCCAATGAGGCCAAACACTCACCCATTCGATTGCAGGTGCCCCACAGGCAAAGAAATGTAACCTTTGCTGTTATACATGAACAGACTGAACTTAAATTAAAACAGGCAGCTTTCTTCCCAAGGTGGGAGAAGGGGAATTGCCCCTGGAACCCACAAATAACTTTTCCTCACCCCCAGAGGGAGGGGGGTAAACAGACACTACTGGTGTCCTTCTTGTTTGCTTAAGGACAAACTGAAGACTGTTTCTCTGAGAGAGAAATCACACTGCACAATAATGCTTCCTTCTTGCATAAGGACAAACGGAAGACTGACTTTGAATTCCCAAGGTTCTAGAACTACTCTGAGCTGAAGATTCCAACTGTGGCTCATGCAGCTGTGACAATTCTATAATGATGTCATCCCTCTAGTCTCAGCTGTGACTGAGGACAGAGTGAGACAGTGTGAAACCCATTTAACTGGAGTTTCACAAGCTGCCTTCCCTGCCTACCACTAGGTCTTACTGGGATTCTAGTAACCCCGGGTAACAAAGGGGTTACATTTGTTTATCCAGTACAAACATTAAGTGACATATATACTATATGTATGTATTTAATTTAAAGAGATTATTTTTTTTTGTTTGTCTTTTGACATTAGATTGATATAACAATTTTATGTACTATAAATATCCAGTTTATCTAAAACTTCTAAGTTATAACTTATAAACTGGCTGGGAGAGTAAAACATTCAAACAACTGTTGCTGTCATGAGAATTAATTTTGGAGTTGTTTTAGTAATACTAAGTATTGTGACAAAGGTGGAGGCAGAGTGGGCAGATCCCCTCCTTTCTTAGGAAAGGGCTACAAAAAAAAACAAAAAAAAAAACGGGCAGTACTTTATTGGAGACTGTACCATCTGGACTTCTTACTGTATTTTATTTTGATAAAGGTCCCACCGATTCCACCTATTAGCAAACTTCTCATTCTGATGATTTATGGAATAGGTTATCCTTTCCATATGTTGAATTTGGTTCATTAATATTAACCAGTCTTGTAGTTCCGGAGGTTTCTGCTGGAGCCATTTTTTTGTAATGGCTTTTATAGCAGCTATTGCTAAAATGGCCCAGCGATAATGTGCCTCCCTGCCTCCCACTCCGTCCGGATATAGGCCAAGGGTACAATGTTCTGGGGCTATATTAACTGACATTGTAAATATTTCAGTCAGATGTCTACATATTTGCGCCCAATAGCTCTGGATCTCAGTGCAAAACCAAAATATGTGCGACTGATCAGGGGAAGTGTTTCCACACCTCCTCCAGCACTGCCCTTGTGGTAATAGACTTGCCCTGCTTAGCTTTGTTGGGGTATAAAAATATCTAATTCTGAGCTTCCAGGTGAACTCATGCTAATTTGGTGAGGAGGTCGTCTTCTACACATTTCTAAAAATCTTCATCCAGGTTTGCGAGCTTAATGTAATATTTAGTTCCTCTGACCACTTTTTTGGGGTCTTTTGAGTATTATTTCCCTTATCCGCAATTATCATATAACATAGTTATTGCTCCTTTACCATGAGTGCCCTCCCATATGGTTTCAAAGGCCTGAGGAAATGGTCTCTCATCTTACCAAGTTGCCACCTATCTCAATTTAGTATTTATGAAATCACTTATCTGATAATAATAGATACAGTCTGATCCACTCTAGTTTTTTCTGGTTTTGAGAAGTTCAAATGGTAATATATTTTGACCCTTAAGTACTTGCCAGGATGCATACAGACCCTCCTTCAATTGCTGGGTATACCATCTGTGATAGGTAACCGCCCAAATTCTGGGCTAAGACACCAACTCCTGTACTTCCACATGTTTTTGGCTGTATATCCCCTTTTAGCCCCCTGTAACCACTCTTTTAGTGTTGTTCGTATAGCATATCCCTGATATGATTGTATGTCTATTTGTGCTGGTGGATTAAATATGATCATTGAAAGAGGGATATCTGTGTGAGTACTTAGTCATATTTGTTGCCAGTGGGCTGTATATCTTGGGTGGGACCACAAGAGAGCCATCTCCATTTGGGCAACCAACCAATAATCTTGTAAGTTGGGGCAGGCCCTTCCCCCTACCTGCTTGGGTAGAAATAGAATTTGTTTTGATACTCTTGGACAAAAGTATGTCCATAAAAATGACATAATTTTTCTTTGCCAATGCACTATGTCTCTCAAAGGTATTGGGCAGGGAATTGCTTGAAACAGATATAGTAGTCTTGGTAATATGTTTGTTTTAAAGGTTTGTAACCTTGAATAAAAAGGGAGTCGTAGCAGCTGCCATCTCTGAAGATCTGTCCATATTACTTTGAGGAGGGAGGGTAATTATCTCTATATAAGTAGGCAGGTGATTTACCCAGTTTCACCCCAAAGTATTTGATGGTAGGACAGTCCCATTTCATTGGATATTTAAGCTCGAGTTCCTGGGGTACATGGGTATTCATTGTTAAGATTTCTGTTTTTGACCAATATTACCCTTAGAAGACTGTGGACGTATATATACGTCCAGAATCTATATACGTTCACACATATTCAGTTCTCAAAGGGTTAATTTGTAACCGGATAACCTTGAGGAGGACTCTATTTATTGGAATACTTTGGGGACAGAATTTTTGAAGTCTGTTAAACATAATAGGACGTCATCTGCATATAATGCAATTTTGTGGGATACGTCATCCCATGTCACTCCTTGTATATCCCGATTTAGTTGTATACTTTGTGCTAATGGCTCAATATAGAGCACAAAAAGTATAGGGGATGGAGACATCCCTGTCGCGTACCTCTGGACGGCCCAAATGGTTGAGACTTATATCCATTGGCTTGCACATAAGCCATCGGGTCCGTGTAGATTTTAGTTATGAGTTGGCAGAAGAGTGTGGGGAAACCAAAGCCGGCCAGGGAGCCCTGGAGAAATTCCCATAAGACTTGATCAAATGCTTTTTCAGCATCTAGGCTCATGATACAGATTGGTTGAGCTGTAGATTGTACCCTGTCAATAATATTAATAGTCCTTCTGACATTATCCAATGTTTGTCTACCCGGGATGAAGCTCACCTGGTCCTTATGTATAAGCCCAGGCATGACTCCCTTCATCCTTTTGGCCAATGTGGCTGTCATTATCTTATAGTCAGTGTTTAGGATAGAGATGGGATGATATGATGCGCAATTGGTGGTGTCCCTGGCCGGCCTTGGTATAACAGACACTGTTGCCTGCGTCGACAAAGGGGGCATCTTACCATCCTCTGTTCATACATAATAGTATGTTCTACAGAGCAAAGCAGAGATCACTTCTTTAAATTATTTAAAAAATTCCGCTGCAGTCCATCCGAGCCTGGACATTTTCCTGCTTTTAAGTTCTTAATTTCTAGGGAGATTTCTTGTCCAGTAAAAGGTCTACTCAGTGTCTCTCCTTGTGCCTCTGTAAGATTTGGGAGCCCTAAGGGGGTTAGAAACCCTTTAATTTCTTGTGCCGAGGGGGAGGTTCCTTTAGCATATAAATTCCGGTAGTATGTCCTAAAGGACTCGGCTATATCCTCAATTTTATACTGAAGCGTATGTTTGATGGGGTCTCTGATTTTAGTAATTGTGGCTCTATTCCGGTGTTGACGCAACCTACTGGTCAGGAGTTTTAGGGCTCTCGGTCCTCCCTCATAAAATCCTTGTCATGTATAGATTAGACTTTGCTCTACCTGATAATCTAGGATTTTTATTCATTCTGTTTTCAATTTTTTAAGTTGTTTTCCCCGTTCTTTATTTAGATTTTGTTGTTGTTGTTTTTCCAACTCCACTATCTGATCTTGCAAGTCTTTTTGTCTTTTTTCTCTTTGTTTTTTTGATCTAGCTGAGATCTCAATAAATTTCCCTTGAATAAGGGCTTTAATTGTATCCCATAGAATCCCTGGGGAAACATCAGGATGTTGATTATCTTGTATTGTTTGTTTTATAGTCCGAGTTATGATTTCCTGATTTTCTTTGGTTTGAAGCAAAGAGAGATTTTATCTCCAGAATGTTGATCGTTTTAGGGGGCCTATTGCAAGTCGTAAAATTATAGGGGAGTGGTCTGATAGCAAGCTTGATCCTATTTCCACCAATCTACAGATTCCCAATGACTCTTTTGGAACAAGAAAATAGTCTAGTCTTGAATACGTTTGGTGGGGATGAGAGAAATATGTGTATTGTTTAATATTTTTATGGTGTGCACGCCAAACATCGGTTAGACCAAGTTCTCTCAATAAATTATTTACCCTCTTAGCCACCTCCCTTTCTCCTTTAGGAGGCTGTCCTGAGGAGTCTAGTACAGGATTTAGTTTTAAGTTTAAGTTTCCACCCACTACTAAGTAACCCTCTGCCCAGTGCATCACCTTAAGGAGGAAATCACGGTAAAAGGTAAATTCAGTTCCTGGTGGTGCATATAATGAAATCAGTGTAAGCATAGACCCATTGTAGTGTCCCTTAATGGCTGAATAGCTGCCTTGCTTATCTACTATTGTATCTTTAAGGTCAAAGCAGGTGGAGTGCGGAATTAAAATGGCTGTTCCCCGTCTACGACCTTTACCGTATTCAGAAGCCACTACTTTCTTATATCCAAATTTTAGGAGCTTTGCATGTTCTAGTTTGTTCATGTGGGTTTCTTGTAATAAAATAAAAGCTGCTCAAGATTTCTTTAAAAAAGACATGGTTATGGCTCTCTTAATAGGGTGGGCTAAGCCATTAACAATATAAGATAATATTTTCACATCTGAGCTACCCATTATAAGTCAGTAGTGTCTCTCTATTAACATAGACCATCTTGATTTCTCCACTACCCCTGCTATATCCATAAGCAGTATTAACCATACATTGTATCATGACACTAAAACTCTCTCCCTGTAACTCAACAACAGAACAAGTGGATTTTTCAGAAATCCTTAACTTTACAAAGTTTTCTATCATCTAATGGCTTCCAAAGTGGAGATCCACTTAAATTTCCAGCGAATCTCTGTTGCTAGTTCTCTCACACCCTGAAAAAGTGGGTCCCTGGCCAGGGAGATGAAGAAAATTCTTCTTGCCACTAAAACAGTGGCTCTCCCTATGAACCTGTAGTGATCTTAGTTGGGCTCTTGCAACTGAAGAATTCAGTGCGATGTGTGACGTTGGTTCCTACACCATGCCGAGTGCTAGTACAAAATATTATCTGGTCTGAGACTTAGATGGTCTCAACAAGCTCACCCTCCCCCCCCAATTTAAACAAGTAATTTGCACCCATACTATTATATCTGATGTGTCCACTCCCTATAATTTCAAGATTTCCTTGAAAGTTATTAGCATTCCATAATTTCTAATCGAATGCTTTACCAGGATGGAGCTTAGCATCATGCCCTAGAGCTTATCTAACTACAAATTCAATCTAGACATTGGTATAGGTTCAGATCACTTGAGCTCTATACTCAGGACCATCAGTCTGTTAAACTGCATTGGCCATACATCTCGCAAAGTTCTGAAGAGTGCCTGTGTCCTTTTTCTTGTACTTATCTTTTCAGTCCTGTGTATCTTCGGTTTGAATCGGCGTAGTTGTTTGCATGTTCAAAAGCACTGCACGGACTGTCGCGAGGGGCACTAGTGATGACAACAGAAGACCGTGCCCTCGTTTCCTCTTAGAGGCTGTCAGTAGCCAATCAGATGGCAAATGCTTGTCCTGCTGGGAATCCGAGTTCTGCAGTGCATGGGGTGGCGCTTCCATGAGGCCTTTGGAGACCAAGGCCTTGCCAGCTTCCTCAGGCGTCTCGTAGGTCTTAATACCTTCTGACCACAGGATTCTGAGCCAAGGTGGATAAGAAGTGTTGAATTTAATATTCTTAGTACGCAGGACCTTCAGGATGGAGGTGCACTGGAGCCTTTGTTTCTGTATCTCAGGCGGATAATCGTGATCGAAATACAGTCTATGGGATAGGGATTTTACTTCTTTTTGTTGCCACGCTGCATTCAGTATCTCTTCTTTTACTCTGTAGCTATTGAATTTTATGATGATTGACTGAGGTCTTGAATCTGGGGGTGGCTTCGCTAGTAAAGCTCGATGTACTCGTTCTATACCGAGCTGAAATCCTGGTGGTAGTTTAGGACATCTTTTATTAAATCAGCCATAAAATCTGGCATTCGGATAGTTTCTGATCCTTCAGGCAATCTATGTATGCGTATGTTTTCTTGTCTGGACCAACCCTCTAAATCCACACATTTATTTTGTAATTGTTCTGTGTATTGCAGGAGTACCTGGATGGCCAGGTTCATTTAGCAGTAGTATCTTCAGTATTGCTAAGTCAGCCCTCCACTTCTTCCACTCTTTTCTCCAGACCCTGGAAATGTTGGTTTAGCTGTTTGAATTCTGCTTTATTTTCAGCACGCATTGTTTTTATTTTGTTAAACAGCTTATCGAATCTCTGTGAGCTATTTTCAAACATTCTAATGCATTTGTAACGCTTTACAGCACAAAAAAGATATGTCACAATATTTGATGTGCATCTTATAGAACTTGCAGCATGAACTTAGGTCACTTTTTTTAAATTAAACTTTATTGAATTATAATAACCAGTCATCCATTTTTTCAATGGTGAGGGACAGTTATTATGTACTGTAATAACTGGCTGGTTGATATGGCATTCATACACACAGTTAATACTGTGACTGCATGAGAGAACACCCAATTGTTTCACTTTCCCTTAAGGTGCACTACTGTAAAAAAAAATGTTGGAAGCTCATTTTTTAGTTGGGGCATTATCAAAGCATCAGTGGGAGAACCCCCTCACTAGTGCTGCCACCCAACAACATAACCCCCCCTTCCCCATGGTTCTGCCACCCAGCCTGGCCACAGAATCAACCCCTTCCACTGCCGAGAGGAAGAGGGTGAGGAAAAAATTGATGGACAGTAATTATATAAAATAAATTCTGGGGTGCAGTGCTTCCTTAAATTTAATACACACCACCTGGTGTGTGATGCTTGATAAATCCCTTGAGCTGGTTCTATGTGATAATGGCAAGCGCTGAACGGCGATTCACATTATCGCGACATCAGGACGGCAAACAATTTCGCCACCCTGACATCCTCGGTGCACAGAAAAATGGCGCTGGGGACTGAAAACACTTGCTTTCTGTGGGGGGGGGTTGCACCCCAACACACACCCCCCCCACGTGGGAGGCTTCACACCCCACATCCCCCTACTTAAGGATTCTCAGCTCCAGGGTGGGCATGTCGGGGGGGGTGCGAAAGCAAAAAAAAGACAAATTCTGGGCCGGCACAAGAAAAGCACAGTAGCACCCAGACCCAGACCCAAACCAGGAACCCCAGCACCACAAGCAGAGGCCAACCCCCAATACCACAGTGCAGCTCAGCAGCCAACCACAGCGCCACCTCCTACATCCCCTCTGCCCCCCTCCAAGGCCACGCTCGTCGTGCTTGCTCCCCCCCCCACATGCGTGTACACGTAACCACATCCTGTCGCTATGGTCACCCACCCCACCACATCTGGTCACCCTCTCTGCCGCTTCACCTTTCTGGCTTTCACCCATATCACATCACCGTTTCGTATGGAGCCGTGATTCCGGCGTCCACCTCACGTGCTACCCTTAAGCTTCATTCTCAAGGTTCATATAGCATCACATACCTCAGGTATGTATTAAATACAGAATAATATATGGGGTGGAGTGTGTAACAAGATTTTACACACACTCGTTGTGGGATACTACATAAACCCAGAGGGTGAAGCCCGAGGGGTTTATGAAATGCATCCCACAACAAGGGCATGTGTAAAATCAAATTTTACACGAGCACCCCATATTTTATTTTATATAATTGCTGGTGTGCACTTTTTTGCCTCAGTAATTATACAAAACAAACAAGCAGATCGATTTCCTTGCAGCATGAAGAGGTGGGGGGACGCATTGGCTCATGCGTGCCTGGCCCGCCTGTTTGAAAAAGTTCTGTTTGGTTTTCCTGTTTTTAGGGTTAGTGAGTGGAGAAAAAGTCTGTCTTCTTTTCTTTTTTTTTATAAAAAATTAACTTACTGCTGGCTGCGAATGGTGGTGAAGTTTGTGGCTCAGTGAATTACTCCAGCAGACGTCGAGGAGTGAAGGAAGACCGCGACTGGCATATGCGTGGTTCGAGGGGAAACCTGGAGTGTGCTTGCCATTATAATGGGAGGGTTGTGCCCATGGTTCAATGTGGGGAATAGCTCCTCCCACAACCTCTATTTAAACCCTAAGCTACAGTACCTCCATTGCTTAGGGAGTGCTTTTCCTGAGCTCCTTGCATGGCTTGTGTTGCTGTGCTGCTTCTGCGTGCTGCCTTTGGTTCCTCTTTCCCTGCCTGTTCTCTTGTGCTCGTTCCTGTCCTTTGTGTTTTTCCCCTTGTTCCCTGTGTTTCCTCTTGCCTTCCACCCTCTTTTTCTCCTGGCCACTGTGGCCGCACTGGCCATCTCTCCTTTCACTTCTGGCTCCTTCTCCTGTACCCTGGGGTTTCCCCCTTTCATTCTCTTTTGGGTGTTCATTCTTTGAACGCCGCTCACTATGCTCCCCGCGCTCTCCCCCATTGCTGCCACCACCAGCCATTTCCCTTTGCCAAGTTTTCATGTCACTTCCTCTTGCAATCAGTTTCCCTGCAGAGCCCAAGACAGGGCTGTCTGATTTTAATACTTAATTATACCTTCCAAACCGTACATACATTCACCAAATCTACCGTTAATGATTTATACGGAGTCCCATCTTCAGAATTACTCCACAGTATGTATGTTTTTTTTAAATGGTTAGTCCTTTCCATCTGCATTCCTTCCTTCCCCGCTCCATCCACTACATTCACCTGCATTATCCGACCCTCCTATCCATATCACTCTCCCTGTCCTCCCACTACCCTAGGACTTGCATGCATGGATTCCTCCCCTTTCCCATTCAAGTGTTCACCAACCTCATCGCAGGCCCTACTAGACGCCGTTCTTGATTTCAGACATCAACTGCCCTGACTTATCCGGGCTGCTACTTCATCATTCCCACTGAGTCGGGCCTTCTCATTCCTGCTTGAATATCAGAACTGGATATTTAAGAGTCCAGAATGGGTGAGACAAGACTGCAATACGCATGTTGTGTGTTTTGGGTAATCATAATGAATTATGTTAAGGACTACAGTGGCATAGGGAGGCAACGGGGAAGGGGAGGCATGGGAAAGTTGCAGGCTATTTTCAACAATGGGTGAAAAATAATTATTTTGGCACCCATTTCACCGTAAAATGTGTCTTTCAGACATCTGGACCATATTTCTGCACAAGGAACACCTTCAAGAGAAGCTTGATTTGCCTTTCTATACCCCTTCATTTCCCCTGTTTTTCCAGTCGTGCTGTAACATGCAATCATTGCATCCTACGCCATGCTCTGACTTCTTCCCACCTACTCATTTGCATAACCGGGTTTATCCCAGCCAGCATGGATCTTTTTTTTGGAGGGGGGGCTTCGTCTGTCCTCTGACAAATTCTGGATTACTATCCCTTCCTACCACTTGCACTACCCTGTCCCTGTACTTTCGTTGCTGAATTGGCCCCAATCCTGGATTCTCTTGCTGCCCTTCTCCGCAAGGACATAGGCACTATTCCCCCTGGGCATTATAAGGGTGTGGCCCCCGATTTTGTTATATAGTTTTCCTCTTCTACTGCTCTTTGTAGCTTGCCTCCTCATACCATACTTTCAGCCCTGCTTCCCCACCCCTTCTACAATTCTTCTTCTTCTACATGCTCCCTATGGCTTATGCCTTGCATCTTGTTCCTGTTGTATGTTACCATATATCTCTTACTATCCCTTTTACCCATATTACAGGTGCATCCTGCCATCATCTTATTCCCTGTTATATGTGCTAACTCTACATTCCTCTTCTGCAGCATTTACGCTTTGCCAGCTCATATCAGCAGTTTTCCGGACTCCGTTCCTAACTCATGCCTTCTGAGGTGTTGAGCAAAGGTAGGCTTCCCCTGTCTACCAGGGATGGGGGTCCGTTACATTCAGTACCTCCTACTACACACCAACTTGACGTCCTCCGTCCCTAACTCTGCTTGGCAGCATCAAGTGAAGGTCAGCTCATCTCGACTGCCAGGGATGGGAGCCATGTCTTCAATCTACAGACAGTTATTATACCTTCTCTACCTCATTCCAGTTGTCACTTCCCTTCAGGAATGGAACTCTTTGACTCTACGTGCCCTCATCATTCCACTGATGCAATGCAAGTTGCCGCTTCCCTTTGGAACAGGGCCTTTTTCCTCGGACTGCCTTCTGCTTCTCAGCTCTGCCTGTGACTTCAACTGGTGGACCCTGGACCTCGTTGACTCATTCATCTCCATTTTGCCAAATGCCTCTTCCTGCCCCTCACTGGGCCCTTCTGCTTTGAACAACCCTGCTTGCCAACTCATTCTTCATGGACCTTTGTTCTCTTACCCCTTTGTCCCCATTTCCCTCATCAATTGGATCCTGCCGGCTTGTTCAGTCCCTGTCTCACTTTGGGTGGCCTGCCCCATGGACTTCCTTGCTGCAGGTCCTCCATCCAGCTGCTGTATTAGCTCATTTCCTTTGCTGATTTGGGACTTTGGTCTTCATCACTCCAGCACCTTCCACCATTTCCTCTGATGGTTTCCAACCTTCATTTGATGTGGGACTCCTGATGCTCATGGTGCTTTGCTTGGCTCCTTAGCCTTCCATGGATCATCATCTGAATACAATGTCTTGCTTCAGATTTCTTGCACTTTGCTGCTGCTCACCACAAGCCTGACCTGGACCTGGACCTTCCTGCTCTGGCTGTCATCCGGCTTCACATGGACTGTGGCTTTCTCTGGATTATTCGTTCAGTCTCTCAGACTCCTCTCCGGACTTCCTTCCATTTGGCCTAGCTACCTTTCCATTTTGCCTTGCTGGCTTGAGGCTTCATACTATTGCTGAGGCTCTTTCGGGCCTCTTGTCCTATCTCTGATGAATACTTCCACCCAATAATCTGCGCTCCATACAATCCATATCATATTCCTTCTCATACTCTGGCCATTCTAACAGTACCCCTCTGCTACCCATTGGATCACTCATCCATTGTTCTGAAGATACATTCCTCTGCAAACATCCCTTGGCCAACCTGCCACATAGACTCTTATGTCATCATAGAGTTTTACATTGCCCAATTAGTTCCTTATGATCATTCCTTAAATCCCATTAGCCTGGCCATTAGGAAGATCTTCTCAGTCTCTATTGGATGCACAGCCAGTATCCTGTCCATTTAACCACCAAGAATTCCTGAACTGCCTTGTCTCACTGACTATCCTCATACATGAAAAGGACTTAAATCCTTGTGCTATGCTCTGACACAGTAGCCAGCATCACTTCTATGGATACCGGGAATCGCAAGATAACCCATTCAACAAGGACATTATCCATTTTCCTTCTCAACATAGTCTTCCAACTCCATTTTGGTCACCAAGTTACTCGACTCCTACTTCTCAACAGACATTGCTCGTTTTGCATTCACGGACATCTTCCAGAACATTCGATGTTGGATCTCCACCGCTAGTTGATTTCTACCTCCACACCATATGAATCATTGTTTTGTTCTTGGACTTTGCTATCCCGTATTTCACTCATCTGTACTTTTTCACCTAGTACCTGAAGCTAGATTAACAGCTCTTCCAGCAGAACCTTCAGGTCTCTTTTTCTCGCTTTACCTTAGTTACTTTCTGCTATAAAGACCATCACTGGGAACTGGCTCTCTTAAATTTCAACTGGTAATCTGTATACAGTCCAGACAAATTTTACCTATTCAACTTTGCTTCCCACTCAGTAATTCTCAACAGTAACACTACAATTCTATGATATCCTGCACTACTCAATCTCATTACCAATCAAGTTTACTGACTCTTATTATATCTGCCTCCAGGCTTCTCTCAGTACTTCGGCATCCGAATTACCCATACCATAAATTAACTTATGCCACCACAGGTATCTCTTAAATGATCACACCACAAAAATAACCACATTTACTCCAGGCAGCATACCAGCACAGCATTTACCTATAATGTCACGGATCTCATGACCAAAGAAGCCATCCATCCTTCATACTGAATTTCCAATCACTGTATGTATGCATTAAGGTACCATCTGGACTGCCCCGCAACCTTTCTTCTATTTATTTTCTAATTACTTAAGGCATTACTCTCCTCAGTCAACCAATCTCTCCTCTTCTCATTCACCCTTTAGTGTTTACTTAGCTACTTATTGCTTACTAATCTATTACTTATCGCCAGACTACTTTGCACATCAAACCATACATGATTTGGAGCTGTCACCAGAATTTTACAAAGCATCGCAAATGCCACAGTGTACTGAATGGTTTATATCTATTAAAGTATGCTCCTCCTAACTCATTACACCCCTACAATCTCTTTGGACATGCATCTTTCACTACCTTGGCAATATGGATTACATTAACTCTTCTTTAACTGGACCTTCCGCACATAGGTTTCTATCATCAATATGGAAAAGAGAAGTACCCTCCATTGTCAAGATCACCATTCAGTCTACATTGTCCTCAGACTGAGAACAATTCAACATCCCTAGGGCACTCATTGACTCTCTTATACTCTTTTTACCTCATGGATGCTCCTTAGTGACTCCTCGTTCAATACTCAATTCCCTGCCTCCAGACCACACTTTGATATTCATACCTACCACAGTTTGCATCACTTACCAATGACTTCTTATACCATTGCATTTCTACTATTTCCAATTTAGTATCTCAGTGATCCAGTCCTGCTCCTTCTGCTTATTACACTTTTACGATTCCATGGGACAAGTGTCATTCATCACCTTGGAAAACAGGACTTCCTTTTCCCTCCTTCACCTGGATTGATTTCATGCTTTGGATTATATCCTCATGCAGAAGATCTACTCTTCAACCTCAGGACCATCATACAATCAACATCATCCATGGATCAAGGATGAACCATTGTCTCTCCAAGCAGTTCACCAACCTAGATTAGCTATTGTTGCTAGAACCAAGGTCCTTCTCCATTTAGCATGTCCAGAGAATGGGCAGACCTCCGGCCATGGATTCTCAGAGGTTTCCTCCACCTGGGGGGTTTTCCTCTCCTGAGTGCCAGGGGGTCATACTCTTCATGAGTTAGAGGAGGTATCTTTTTGGGCATTCTTTTCCCTACAAATTACTACCTACATAGCTACTACTTAAGTGTGGGAATAGAGTTAAGCCACAAAAAGTTTTACAAGTTACACAAGCACTATATATCCCATCTCTCCTCATTGCTATTCCCCAAACATTGAATGGGAGGGCTGTGCCCGTGGTTCAATGTGAGGCATAGCTCCTCTCACAACCTCTATTTAAACCCTAAGCTATAGCACTTTCCATGCCTAGGGAGTGTTTTTCATCCACCACCATCCCCTCCTCCTCCTCCTTCTCTGGCGCTCTTCTCACCCTTGCTCCTGGGCATTCTATTCCTTAAAAATTACTACCTACATACCTACTATTCAAGGATGGGAATATTCCCCAAACATTGAACCAACTGGTTATAATGGAAAATTACAACTGGGTTTCCCTATGGGAAAAGGCGCACGCCAGTTATTATATTCTCATAATGCACAGCACTCTATGTATTATTCTACATTCTTTGCAGAAAACTTTGTTGATGCAACAATTAGGGTAAGTTAACACCACAAAAGTAGGGAAATGTGGCGTTAGAGTTTCCAACCTTAACTCCCCACCCCCAAGCAGCAAAAGAAAAACATTAGGGTTTTGGGTCTTCATAGTCTTGGTGAATCAGTGGTGGTGACTTCCTTGGGGTTGTCAACCCTAATGGTCCCCCCCTCCCCCAGGCTATAGCCTGTAGTCCAAAGCACAAGAAACAGCTCCAAGCCAGTGCATCATAGTGATACACTCTTCAAAGATAGATAATTATGTCTCACTACATGTTGCCAACACAAGTTGTAGCTTTCTTCATCCAGGGCCCAAAGAAAGAAGATCATGTGTGATGTTGTTTGCTCAGGAAACGGGGGTGGGCATTAGGGATGACAATTCCAAGGAAGACCCCACCACTGATTCCCTAAGAGTCCAGACACACAAAACCCTACTGTCTTTTCCTTTTGCTGCTTGGGGGTTGGGTGGGAAGTTAGGGTTGGAAACCCTTGCATGACATTCCCCTACTTTTGTGGTGGTAAGTTACCCTAACTGCTGAATTAGCAAAGCTTTTTGCAAAGAATTTCCTTTCTTTCTTTCTGAGATAGTAGAATTGTATTCTCATTCACATAGGTCCCGAGGGGGGACCAACGTGAACAGATGCAGATGCCCCGCTCCAAGGGAAGAATCCACCCAACTACAGAAGTGCAGGACCTTTGCAGGCACTGCAGTTCTGTGCAGTGACGGATGTGAAGAATTCAAGGGGCTGTCTGGTGGTCTGCAGAAGCTCAGGGCCCTGTGGTCCCTGCATGTCTATATGGCCGCAGCTACAGATGCACAGGGCAAAGGGTGCATCTGTTTGCGAATGCATAGGGCCCTCTGCCACCCAAGGGAGAAGAAGTGCAGAGTCCTATTCCAAGGAGGACAATTGTCTCCACTATATGGTAGCAGGGTCTGTGTGGACAACCCTGCACCTTTCATTCCCTGGCTGGAAGAGTGTCATATAACAATGCCATTCCCCAACCCTCACCCCTTTCAGCTGGGTCACTGATCTCACCACAGAATACAGCACACTGGCATATGATCACAAAACATACCCAATTGGGTCAAGACTGGCACTACACACAAATTTTGTTCAGTTATTTTTTTTTTTTTATTTTGACCCCAAATTTTCAAAATACTTGTTTTATGATTCAGCTTATAAACATGACATGTGTAACCCCTAGGTGGTGCTATCCCATGGGCTACTACCCCTGCCTGCTTGGCTAGTAGCAGGTTAAGGGGTCTGAGTTCTGAAACGGGTGCCTTCACCCGGAGGTCAGGGTTGGTAGTGGTCAAGCTAACCTGGGCACAGCCCTCCAGGACACTGTAACCCCCGCTCTTTCCTTACTAGTGGCCGGAACAATACACAATAAGCTCTTTCACAATACCCCTGATACACCACTCAAGTACCCACACTGTTTGCACTTACGACCAGGGCTTTCCTCTGGTCTGGCCCTGGGAATCCCCTGTAAAACAGGGTTATACACAGCAAATAACAGCAGTACAGTACTCTTGCACAAACTGGAACCACTATCAGGGTAGATGCAAAAAAAAGTTAGATCTGATTTATTTAAGAGACTTGAACAAGGGAGTGGTGTAATCAGGTTAATTTGCTTAAAGGCAGTATCAATCAAACAGTTATGCATGCACTTCAGGGTCTGTAAACAGTCACACACTCTGGGTACCCAGATGGAGAATGGTGAGCTAGCCAGGAATGTTGCAGCTGGGTTGGGCCCTGTGATGAAAGAAAACAACATGCACCACACACACTATTTGTAATCTGGAGCCAGAGGGCTCAGTTCGTGAAAAGAAAAACAACAAGACAATCAGATGACACACTTTTAGATTAGGCTGTTGTTGTAGGGAGCTACCCTGATGATTACTCATGATACCCAAGACTGGACACAGGCTGGACAGAAATCGAGACAGCAGATGGTTAATCTGGAGTGCCAGGAGAAGCAGGGCCTACATAACTTGCAGAGGTGTCGTTCTTGTTCAAGCATGGAGCAGGGGGCTGATCCCCAGGCAGGTCTCTCATCGATAGCTTTCTCTGTGCAGCGGGTAGTCTGGCTGGGCCAGTGTGACAAGGCCCAGGCCAAATGGATGCAAATTCAGATACAGTTCGTTTTGGGCTGGATACAGCTTCCAGCAAACAGAACACAGTTCACATAGTGGGGGACCAAATCACAACCCACTTTCCATACACAGCACATTTACATGTAAGGAAATTCTACTGTACCAGGCAAACCACTCTCCGGTCACGATCGCAAAGTCTCTGCACAAACCGGAGATTCAAAAAGCAGCTGGAAATCCTGACAGGCTGATCGCATCTAGCAAAATCTTCGGTCTTCTTCAGGTATGAGCCTGGTAAAAAATCAGTGGCTTACTTCATTGTCACAAACTTGGATTTAGTCCAAAATAATTCTCTACTCTCCCTCTCAGGGGCAGCAGGCAGACATGCAGGCCAAAACTCAGCCGTTTCACAGTTCTCCCATGCAAAACTACATGGAACTCTTGCCCAAATCACTTGAGCTGTTCTCATCTCACTTCCAAGCTCAGAACTGACTGAAGCAGCAGGCAGCTTGGGGATTTCCCTCAGATCCAAAAGATTTGGTTGTCTGATCTGTCTGTCAGTCGCAACAAAGGATCCCCCTTCGGGTGCAAAAAGGCACCAAAAGCCCAAAACTACAGTTCCTATAGATTTTGACTCCAGACAGCTCCTGTAGTCCAGCTCCATTTTAGGTCCCACCAGACTGATTGGTCCAATTCGGCAGTTCCGGGCCAAATCGTGGGGATAAACAAAACAGTCCTTGCTGCAAAGAAGGTAGGTTAAACAAATTACATTATTATTACTACTACTACTCTAATGAATGATCAGCAAACAGTTACATCTATTAACAGGGCTATCTCTGCGCAATTAGAGATGGCAGAAATGGAGCGATTACCTGGCTGCCTGGGCGGGACTCGAGCATGACAACACTCAGCCCCTTCCCAGATTAATTATTACTGCAATCTAGGCAGTTCTTAAAGTGACAGTACATAGAGGCTACACAGGCACTCTTTGGCAATAATGATTAACTGCTAAACGCAGGACACCAGCCTGGCAGTGAGCATTTAGATAAGCTCATGGAAGACTTTTCGGGAACCCCCATTTGTAGGGGGGGTTACACCCTTCCCTGCCTGGGAAAACTTGGCATCCGCGTCAAGTCTGTACCATCATAACATTGAAAATGCAACATACACAAGACATTTACACCATTAGCATGCTATACAAGTACTATCTGATTCATCAATTGGCATAACTTGTCACTTTACTATACATTTCAATGTACTCCACTGTATCATTTCCATTCTGACAATACATTATGTATATTTCACACAGGTAAATTGAACATTACTATACAGAATCATGTAATAACGTCTTGTCCTCTAAATAATGCAAGAGGGGGCCCTTCCCTATCAGATAACTTGGGGTGGATGGGGCAGGAGCACCATGGTGAGAGGGCAGAACAAGTAACCTGAAATGGGGCATCAAGCTCAATTTGGGCAGTGAGCGCTGAGAGACAAACACCTTTGTGGACTACATTGAGAGGCAAATCACTGGCCTCCTGGGGGAATAGTAACTGAAGCGCACCACTGAATTGACAGCTCGGCCAGTCTTTCTGGGGTGAACAACCACAGTCTCTGTACTTTCAGCAATGGTCTTGGAGCTTTCATCACTTGTGAGGGGTGCTTCTGCATGAAGGGGAATGTCCTAGCTGGGAGTACTGTCAGCTCCTTGTTCTGTAGGCTCTGGTTCCACAACACTTGGCTCATTTTGTGATGGTTCTGGCATAATCAAACTTTGAGGTGCTGAAAGGAGTCTGTCAATACTCTCATACTGTTCCTCAGGTTCTGATGTGTCACCAGAGAGACTCAAACCATCAGCCCCTTCTTCGGGCAATTCACACAGTTCTACAAAACACAATGAGTCCACGTCCTCAGACATAAGGCTTGGCACTTCACTTACAGGGAGCATTGGCTCCAAGGACAAAGCTGGGGGGTTAGACAGTCCACAAGGCCCAGCTTCATCCCCACAATTAGTCATAGGATTTCCTTGAAACAGCTGACTCAGTTTATAAGAGGGGTAATAGGCATAGTCTCACTCACTTTCGTCAGAAGTAGACTGACAGTCTACGATTCTGGGCCTGCTGCGGAGGAAACCTTAAATCTGTGACCGCTGGGGTAGGTTGACTCTGTCTCTTTCTTGCAGCAGCATGAGTCACTGGACCAGAGGGCTCAATTTCTAGGGGTTCAGCCTCAATCATGACTTGGCCGATAGGTAGCAAATGGTTACGGTGCAAGGTCTTGACAGCTTTGGAGTTGTTCTCTGGGCGCACCTAGTACACAGGTAAATCATCCAACTTTCCAACTACTATGTGTGGAAGATGGTGCCACCGATCAGCAATTTTGTGTTTATCATGTAGTCCCAAATTGTGTAACAACACACAGTCTCCAAGTCGAAGCTCTTGAGCCTTTACTTTTTTATCATGCCTCTCTTTGTTGGCTAGATTTCTCTTGGCGGCCATTGTCTGGGACAGTTGATAGGCATAGTTCAATTGAGCTTTCAGTTTTTGTACATATTGCAAGTAGTTTTTGGCTCGGACCACATCTGGGGAGACCCCAAAACAGACATCAACTGGCAGCCGGGCCTCTCTCCAGAACATGAGGCAGTAGGGGGAGAACCCAGTAGCATCATTTTTCGTGCAATTGTATGTGGGTACCAAGGTGCTAATCTGCTGGCTCCATTTATGCTTGTCTTTTGGGTGGAGGGTGCCCAGCCTGTCTAGAAGGATGTGGTTAAAACGTTCTGGTTGAGGGTCTCCCTGCAGGTGATAGGGGATGGTTCTCGACTTTCACACACCCCCCCACAGAGAGAGCATTTCTTTGATTAATCAACTCTCAAAGTCTCTGTCCTGGTCAGAGTGGATCCACTGGGGAGCACCATAGTGGACGAAGATATTTTCCACTTGCACCTTGGCCACGGTAGATGCCTTTTGATCTTTGGTGGGAAAAGCTTGTGCATACTGTGTGAAATGATCCGTAACCACTAACACATTGCCAATGTTCTGCTGATCAGCTTCTAATCACAAGAAGTCTATGCAAACTAGTTCCATGGGGGTGCTGGTAGTAATATTAACAAGGGGAGCAGCCCTCTGAGGCAAGGCTTTTCTTTGCAGGCAGCGACTACAAGTCATTACATGGTGCTCAATCTCAGTCCCCATTTTGGGCCAGTGGAAGCGAGATCATACCAGGTCAAGGGTTCTGTCAATACCGAGGTGCCCCATGTGATTGTGGAGGGACCTCAGTACCAAATCTTTAAAGGCTGTGGGCAGGACCAATTGTTGCTTGTCTACTTTGCAACTCTGATCTACTGTCTCTATACAACAACTGATTAAAGAAAGTCCCAGATTGAAGTTGCTCAAACAATAAAGCTGTTCGCAAGTCAATGGAACGTAACTTAGACACATCTTTCCCTGCACGCAGGGCATCAAGTTCTGGCTGAATCATAGGATCTTGGGATTGAGCCCACTGAATGCTGTCATTGTCAAATTGAGGTAGTGCACTAATATCTAGAGCAGATAAGTGGCAATAAGAAGCTGGTATGCAGATGTCAGAAGGGCCCAAGCAATCTACTAAACAGTCCACTGTGTCCGCAGACATGTGTTCATCTCTATCAAACTTTTGGCACAATGGTCAAATGTCAGGTTCGGACAGCCTGACCCAAGCACTCTTGGAAGTGGGCCTTCATGATTGGGCGTCAACAACAATATGGTTCAGGCCCGGTCTGTATTCAACAGCATACTCATAGGTTGATAATGCAGAAAGCCACCGGTGCCCAGTGGCGTCTAACTTAGCTGAAGTCTGTACATAGGTCAACGGGTTATTTTCAGTCTTCACCAATATCTTTGCCCCATAGAGGTATTCATGAAACTGGTCAATGATGGCCCATTTTAGCGCAAGGAACTCCAACTTATGCACAGGGTAGTTTCGTTCAGACAGGGTCAAGCTCCTATTGGTGAAAGCTACGGGTCTCAGGCCATCCTCATGGTCTTGATACAGCACCACCCCTAGACCCTGCAGACTAGCGTCCATATGCAGCACATAGGGTTTGGTGGGGTTAGCATTGGCGAGGATGGGGGCATGGGTGAACTGGTATATGATCTCATGGAAGGCTGCTTCACAGTCGGGCATCCAGCGGGGCCCGAAGAGTTCACCTGGGTGGAAGTATACTTTTTCTGGTTCTTTAATGGACCCTTTTTTGTATTTACAATTGGTAGGAGGGTAACCCTGGGCAAGGTCCAAGAGTGGGCTAATCACCTTGGAATAGTCTTTTATGAACCTGCGGTACTAGCCACAGAACCCCAGGAAACATTGTAGTTCTTTTAGATTATGGGTCTGCGGCCAAGTAGTCAGTGCTTCAACCTTAATGGGATCAGTCTGCATCCCTTTTGTAGATACTATGTGCCCCACATACTTCATGGAGGTTTGGAAAAACTGGCACTTGTCAATGGACAGCTTGAGGACGAAGTCTTCCTGTTGGTCTAGGACTTTAAACAGTCAGTTCTTATGCTCCTCTAAGGTGCTCCCAAACACAATGACATTGTCCAAGTACACCAGGCATTCCAGCAAATTCATATCTCCCACCGCACATTCCATCAGTCGCTGAAAGGTGACCGGGGCACCCGATATCCCCTGTGGCATTTTCAGAAACTCATAGAACCCCAATGGACTGATGAGGGCTGTTTTCTCATGGTCTTCTGGGGCCATTGGGATCTGGTAGTATCTGTTGCGAAGATCCAACACCGAGAACCATTTGCTCCCATTCAAGCAGCCCAGGACATCTTGTATACGAGCCATAGTGTTTTGGTCTTGGATGGTCCGCTGGTTCAGGGTTCAATAATCAACACACATCCTCACAAACCCATTCTTCTTATGCACAACCACAATGGGAGAGGCAAATGGTCTCCTGGATTCTTGTATCACACCAGCAGCGAGCATTTCCTGCAGGTGTCTTCTCATATCATCTATGTCTGCAGGGGCTAGGCGTCGGGACCTCTCTCGAAATGGCCGTTCATCGTGCAGGCATATGTGATGCTCCACACCCTGGATACAACCCACATCCCATTCCTTCAATGAAAACACTTGGTCTCTCTGGGCAAGTCTCTTGCTAATTCTAGCCTTCCATTCAGCTGGCAACGGGGAGTCACCAAAGTCAAACAAGTCTGGGATCACTGTCTCCTTCTCACCAGGGTGCTTGTTCCTGGGCAATACTGCAGTGTCTGCACAGTGTACCATAGCTAGGGTGCAATCTCTGTTCACCCGGATCTCCCGATCTGACACATTGTGAATCTGGACCATCACTCATCGTGCATAGGCATGGGCACGAGCAGGCAAGATGCTGGGCTTGACCAATAATCCTTCTGGCAATTTTTCATCACTGGGTGCATCCAACATCAGTATTTTGTTCTTGACATATTTCTGGGGGCAGACCTCCCCTTGAATGGTACACTGGGTGTTAGGGGCCAGTAGCATTGAATCGGGATCCTTCTTCCACACAGTCCTCACCAGTTCATCCTGGTCTACTTCCTCGGGTTTCTGCTGCAAATCATAGGCCCTCTTGATTAGAGCCAGAATTCTTAGGGCCCTCCCAGTCCATCGCCCTTGTTTCTCATGACAGAGTTGTGCCAGTCTCCCAAACATATGGGCGTTTGCCCCAATTAACAGGGGGACCCCATCATACAGTCCGGTGGGGGAAAACACTACGGCCAGTGTCTCTGCTTGATCCTCTACACCAGTGACAGTTGCAGGAAAAGACAACCAGAGGTGGGCATATCCTAGATATGGATAAGACTTGTTGCTCAGACCCCATACATGTAGGCCTTCCAGGGATTGTAAGGGCACATCAGATAAGTGTTTGTCATACCAGTCCTAAAACACAATGGTCACTTGCGACCCACTGTCAAGCATAGCCCGAGTAGGAATACCATTCACAGCCACATTAGTCTCCATTGAAGGGCCAACTATCTTGGACCAGTCTGGAGGGACAACAGCAGGGGCCTGGACAGATGATTTAGCCACAGAGGGGTTTGAGTTAGGATGGCCAAAGCATTTACTGCAGTCATTTTGTGTACCCCTTGACCACTGACTTGTTTTCTGAAGCTCTCCTTGAAGCTGGTTCACCACTTTCTCTAAGTCCTTCTAAGACTGGCATTCCCTCTTCATATCGCCATCCTTGCTGCAATTGTGACAAATGACACACTCTCAGGGCATCCTTGGGGAAATCATAGCAGGGGATGCTGGGGCATCAACAGGAGATTGTGATCTGACTTCTGCGGGTACTGTGTCATGTCTCAAAAGTTCCTTTAGGGTGGTAGTCAATTCCTTGAGCTCAGGTGCACACACAGAACACCACAGTGCACACTAGGCTGTGGCAGACAGCAGTCATGGAGGGGAAGGGTCAGTCATGCAGCACAGTAGCATGGCCACCACGGATGCATGGGCAGCCCTGCCGAGACCTGCCAGCCATAACAGGCTGACAAGTGGCCTCATGGGGTGGCATCAATGGTCCCCCAGGGGTGACGCTGCGTGAACGCGACCATGTCTGTGCAGGTGTCTGCAGGCCACCAAACATGCCCACGCCAGGCGTGCTTGGTATGCCCACAGCTGAACCCAGCGTCGACATGGCAGGGTTCGCCCGATGCCGAGAACGGGGGGTGGACAATGCACTCTGTGGGGAGTGCGGCAGATGGGCACACAGTCGGCCAGCCAGTGTAGCCATGGCAACTGCCAACACAGTGGTTTGCCTGTTGATGGCTGTGGTCACATCCGCCCTTTGTTGGGCCAACTCTGCCAGGAGCAGGGCATGGTCCCTGCTGTGCCACACCTCTGCCTGGTGCAGCTTTGCACAGAGTGTATCCACCGCATCCATGAGCCGCACCTGCTGATCCACAGAGGCCTGCAGTAGATGGCTGTGGTCATCCAAGGGGTCGTCCGCATGGCCAGCATGCTGACCCTCATGTTGTTCCTGGTCCTGCAGCACAGTGCCCCGCAATGGTGGGCGCCACATGGCGATGCCATCCTGGGGTACGTCATCACGCGGTGCATTGCTGCCACCCCCTGCCCCCGTACCCATGTCAACACAGTCCAGCTGCTGCCACTGCTCCTCCGGCTGCCGATCACCTGGTGCCACCAGTGTGGCTGCAGCAGCACCACCAACCCCATTACCGCAGCTGCACACCAGTGCTGCCTCACTGGATGCCCATGGCCAGGACAGGGGCTGATGTGCAGGCAACCATGCCGGCGCTGCCTGCACTGCTGCCTAGGTGTATGCCATTTGAGGAAACCCCCGTGACCCACCAACATCACTGTCTGGGACGTGCATCATGTCATCATTGGTGCTGGAGCTGGCCCGATCTACATCTCAGCACACAAGACACCGTGACTGGCGTCACGCTGGAACGCAGCCAGAGCCTCATCCACATCCACACCACAGGCATCAGTCTGGACAGCTGTGCAGGACTGCAGGCGGTCAGTCCCTCGGACACCTGTGGAGGTGGATGGGCACTCCACCAGTTCCAGGGCCGCCCCCTCGGTGGACACACCAACCACCACTGCCCCATGCAGAAGCTCAGGAGCTGTAAAGGAACACAGTACCATTAGTGGTCCCGCCTGGCCCAGTAGCCCGCCCCCCCTGCCTCCCACACACTGCCAGCACCGATCCTACCGCCCATCTGGAAGCCTCTGCCGGGAATGCCCTCTATGGCACAACACCGCATGCTGACAGCCACCTGCTCCTCCGGTGGCATCAGGCAAGGCACGTCCTGCTGGCCCCCACCAGTGGCTGCATGCGCTGCCCTGACGGCAGCCACCTTGTCCTTGATCCTCCTCCTGTCCATGCCAACCTTTTTCTTGCACTTCTGCATGGAACCCTGGTGGCTGCTCTGCTGGTTGCCTGCATGTGCCACCTCACCCCACGCAGCAGCACGGGCCTGTGGTGTGCCCCTTTGTCCACTGAGCAGAGGCTCCCTGTTGAGGTAGGCCTCGAACAGAGCATCTGATTCTGCCCTGGTGAAGTTGGGCCTCCGCTTCCGCACCCTCCCCTGCTCCTCATCCTCCTCATTCTCGGTCATGCTTGTGCCTGGGGAGATGGACAGGTGTTACCATGGACCGTGCAGACCCATACTGCCCTCCCAGACCACTGTCCCCATGTCTCCGCAGCATGGCACCTACCTCCAAAGGCTGCAATACTGATCCATGGCCTGTACATTTCCATGTCACTTTTATAGTGCATTGCATGCAAACGAGGGCATGCGCAACTGTAATGGGATGCAAATGCAGTGGATGCACTGTGGAATGGGTCATGAGCTGATTTGCATATCTTGGCTGAATATCGTGTGGCTGCGCCTTGCGAATGGTGTTGAGCATGCTCAGGCTGTGGCGCACCACTGTGACATGCGCAATCGTCCCCACACCATGCATGTGCACTGTGCTGACACGTATGCTAGCTGCACAGCATACGCTGCATGCATGGGAGACAGCACAGCGCACAGCCACTGCTGTGCCTGTTGCGCTCGTGTGCAGTATGCCCATTGGGAACACGTGCCATGGTGCACCGTGGGCGCCATGGCACCTCTGTGCAGTAGGCCACTGCATGTCTGCACACACAGGCACCCTACCGTGCACCATACAGGTGCCTCCCAATAGCGCAGTGGCTCTCAGTGCGTGAACAGACCCTTGACCCTGCAGCTGCCCATTGCCCTCTTGGCACCATGTATCCACATGGCTGCCCCTATTGCACAGTCCGATACCAGCGAAATTGTGATTGGCAGCGCAGTACAACACTGCCTCAACACGTGTAACTCGTGCGCTACCAGGCACCATTTTGAGACCAGCACCGATTGCATGATGCCGCGCACCAGAGCTCCTATGTGGAGTGCTATCGAACTGGCTAACCTGGTGGCTGTTGTGGAGCCCCATGCAGGTGCCCTGTTTGGGCAGGTGCCCCTCCTGAGGACTCGCACCGAGGTGTGGCAGGAGGTCACTGAGGGCCTTGAGGAGGCCACTGGGAGCATACGTATGGGGGAGCAGTGTTACCACCACTATGGGGACCTTCAGCGGCGTGACTCCGACCTTCTGTGTCAACTGCAGGTGCGTGCCCAGCGGGGGGGCCATGCCAAGGCCAGGTAAGTGCTCCTTCACCATCACTAGTCATATCCAACTGTCCTCGGGGCACAGGGTTCAGCAGGCCATGCCACTTGGGGGGGCAGCACCTGTGTTGTCAGTTGTGGGGGTGCATTGTGCCCACCCTGAGCCACCACGGGCACATTCAGTTGGGGGGGGCTATGGGTCAGCCGTGTACTGATGTGCCTCTCTACTTGTTTCCCTCCCAGGCCTGGAGGAGTGCCGTACAGCCTGGATGGCCCAGGAATGTCGTGGGCAGGACAACTGAGGAGGTGTGGCCATGCAGGCAGGGCACAGTGGTGGTACTGGGGGTCAGCAGTGCCCTGCTGACTGGTACGCAGGTGAACACCGTGATTCCCTATACATCTGTGCATGGTGGGTTGCAGGGGTGGTGATGAGGCATGGACCCTCTGCACATGGCCCCTCCAGCTGTGCATGTCCCACGGTGCCCTCTGCACCATCCTGTGGGACAGCACATGTGGGTGGGTGTCGCAGGTGGGCCGTGAGTGCACTCGGCGCCTGACTTTGCCACTGCCTTCCCACTGTATAGCCATAGCGCCAGATGGCCAGCATGCTGCTGTGTGGTGCATAGGTGGTGATGGTGTGCAGCGATTTGCATGGTTACAGGTGCCCGGGTAGGCAGATCATGTTGGCACACTCACTGTGGGTGGTCGCATGCCATCCCAGGGGCGCAAGCCACTGATACACACCATGCACATTGGGAGGGCTGCGTTGGTCAGGTCAGTCAGTCATGCTGTCTCTGCTCCCTTGTCCTAGGTGGACTGCACTGGGCATCCATGAAGCTGACACTCCAGGAGATGCTGCAGGTCACACAAGCCACGCTGGAGAGGATGGAAGGGGTGATCATCGGTGGCACCACAGACGCCACAGGGAGGAGAGAGAAGACTGGGGCCACCGTTAGGCCTGCAGTGACTGTTAAGACTCCATCCCTCCCTGGACTATACTCCACGCCCCATGTCCCTCACCTTTGCCTTTCCCATTGTCCCCTGCCCTATCCCCTCCCCCCTTGTTGAGTCCTTGCACATCCCCTCACCCATTGTACATATCTGTACATAGTTTTGATGCTGTTCTGTTGTTTCATAATATATACTTTTATACCGATGTCCATGTTGGTCTCTGATTTGCAGTGGGCGCATGGAGCCTTGCTGCAGTGGTGTGCATGTCTACTGTGGGGTGGTGCTGGCCTGGCCATGGGTGTGTCTGGCGGGGCTCCGCCACTGGTGTGGGTGGGGGCCATGGGCTCTGTCCGGGGACTGTGTGGTGTGCCCTGTGCACTGTATGCCTGTGTGCAGCAGGCCGAGGTGCATGTGCCATGTCCCAGCCAGTCCTGTTGGTGTGTGCCATGCCTGTGCGGCTGTGACCATTGCAGCTACACCACCATGCATGACTGTGGTATGCATGGTTGTGCCAACCCCACCACCACATGCTTGGCTGCTGGCGTGCCTTCAGGGGCAGTCCATACCTGCCACCTGCCAGGCATGGCGCACTTGCAGCTGCCATCCCGGCCCTGGCCTACTGCATGTCTGTCCCTGTTGCCACTGTGGGCAGAGCTTTTGTCTGCCCCCTCCATGCAATCCATGGTGACTGGGGCGGTGCCTGTGGTCTGGTGGCTGTCACATGGGGTCCTGCTGCATGTGGGCAGTGGCCTGGTCACAGGCCCCTGTGCCTGCCATCAGGGTGGCCAGGTGCATGGGTAGGCAGCGTACGTTGCACTGCTTCGTGTGGCAGTATGCCAGGGTTCCCATGGGACTTGGATGGGGGCATTGTGTGTGCCCTGTGTTGCCTCCTGTGTGACACATGCCTCCATGCGCCACAGGAGGGTGCTGTGGTGTCTGGTGGGGCCGGTGCAGGGACAGGGTATGTGCATGGGTGGAGGACTGTGCTCGGGTCCTGTGATTGTTGTGCCTTCCTGCTGGTGGCAGCATCCAGGGCAGCACTTCTCACATGCTGGGTCCATTGGGTACTGGTGCTGGGTCACCCACCTTGCTGTGCCTCTGTGGAGGCCATGCTGGGGCCTTGTATGGGTTGTGGTGACATCGGTGGGCGGTGTCACCATGTGTGTTGGGTGGTCACGGTGGGGATGTGGTACATATGCATTGTGCCCCGGGGCCACTGGTTGCCTTGGCACAGTGGTGGGGTATGCCTTCAGTGCCATGCACTGTTTGGTCATGCTTCTGGGCTTGGTGCCTCAGGCTCACAGTACTGGGGGTGGTCAGCATTGGTGTGGTGCTATGGCATGGGTGGGGCCTGGCCTTCCTTGTGTTCCAATCTCTGTTGGCTGGGGGACGGTGCAGGGGCGCCTTGCCCAGTGGGTGGGGACTTCTGGGTCACATCTGCTGTTGGTTCAGCACCAGGGGACATAGGCCGGTGGTCCGTCCTGCATCCATCTGGTAGTGCAGCTCATGGAGGCCTTGCCCTGGGGGGCTGTCTGTCCTGGCGCATGCCACTCGGCGCATGTGGCATCCATGGCTGCTGCTCAGCTGCTTCCTGTCTTAGTCCCTGCGCATCCCTAGGGGTGCTATTGCGCATTGACCCTGCTCCATTGCACATCCCTCATTGCGCTATGGCACACTGGGTGTGCTATTCAGCCATGTTGCACAGGCACACCTTGTCCTGCGCATGGTTTGAATATCACGCACGTTGCGCAATGGCGCACTGGCCTTGCGCCTGCTCCCTCTATTGCGCATCTTTTTGGCGCAGTCTGAATATCCCAGCCTGGGTCTTTTATTTCCAATTACTGTGAGGGAGTAAGTTGAATCCAGTTAAAAGGGGAATAACATATAGAACAATTAAAGATGGGGGTCTGAATATGATAAACCCTGTGGGGTTTTATTTGTTGGTATGTTTGTATATACGAATCTTGTTCCCATTATAAAGGGAGAAGGGAAGGGAAGGGAAGGAATGGATATGGTTGACAGAGAAATGGAGTGCATCTCTGATGAAAAATATTGGGAAAAAGAGAAATATAGTAGGGGTAAAAGTTGGCATGGTTATATGGAGGTAAGAAGGAAATATTCAAACCAGTGGGGGTTACGATAGATGCCTTAATTACTAATAGTAGGAAGCAGATGTATAAACAAATAATGGAGAAAAAGTTTTGGGAAAAGCCTGTATTTAAGGCTGACAAAGGGATAAATGTGCAAAGGATTTTGGAATTAACCTTGGAAAAATGAATACCGAGGAAAATGAAAGAGACTATATGGATGTCCAGCCATGAGAAATTAAATGTACGTGGAAATCATAAGCATAAAAAATAGAGGAATGAATCTGTGGGGAAAGGGATTGTGGAACACAGGAGGAAAGTATGTTTCATTTATTTTTTGATTGTACCTTTATTAAGGCTTTTTGGGAGATGGTAGCGAATTATTGGGGTATGCAAATGTTTAAGAATATGACCTATGATATTTTGATTTATGGGCAGTTAAAAGAATGTGGGGATTTGAATAAAAATACAGTTTATGTTATTCTGGCAGTCTTAAAGTGGTTCATATGGCAAAATAGATGTCTAAGATTTCTACAAAATAAGAATTTAACGGTGCAAGATTTATTTTTTAAGTTTCAGGAGGAAATTGATAATATATATCAAGAAGAATGTAAGGTTTTGGGGAGAAAACAAAAGAATTGTGGAAAATATTACTGGTACAGGTTAATTTATGTAATATAATGTAAAAAGAGTTGAACAGTTTGTGTATAATGTTTGTTTTTGTTTTAATAAAATCTTCCCCTACTCTTTTCGAGAAGTGTCATGAGATCTTTAACATCTACCTGAACTACCACCAGAACAAGCAGATGGGACTTCGGTTTAATGTCTCATCTGAAAGACGGAACCTCAGGAGTGTAGCGCCCCCCTTGTGCTACACTGCAGTGTCAGTATTGGGATATTAACCCAAATGCTTGGTGAGGGGCTAGAACTCACAGCTTTCTGATCTCCTGTCCTCAGAGGCGAGTGTGCTACCTGCTGAGACACTGACACGGACGATGGTATGGTTTTGGGGTGGCGTAGCTAATGTTGGTATAGCCCTCCGGGATGCTATAACCACTCACCAACCCTTCTAGTGGCCTACACAGATAAACAAAATAACATTCACATATACCATATGATAGCAATATGGAACCTACACTCTCTGCACTTACCACGAGGGCTGGATCCACTGCAAGTGCCCTGGAGACCCCCCGTAAAACAAGACCAGTGATGCAACAATTCAATGGCAGTACAATATCCCCACCAAGAAGGTACACACCAGGTAGGTTAACTGTAGTAAAACCAGAATCTGATTTATTCAGGGGGATTTGAACAAGGGTGGGGCAGGAATCTAGCAGATGATTATTAAATCTGATTAATGCAGGCTGAACATGCATGCACAGGGAGTCCCTTGTATACAGTCACACAACTCTGGGTACCCAGTTGTTAAGCAGGCTAGCCTGAAGCAGTGCCCAGGGTAGGCCGGCATTGCAGCTGTTGTTGGGACCCTTAGGAAAGAAAACAATTAGCATGCACGTCAACCCAGAATTTGTAATCCAGAGCCAGATGGTTCAGTTCATTGTAATAAACCCAAACAAGTAAATCAGTTGACACACAATGATTGCAGCTTTGTTGTAGGGAGCTACCCTGTTTAGTACTCATGCTACCCAGACCAGGAAGCAGGACTGATGAGATGAAGACCTCTGCATGTTGTATTGGAGTGCCAGGGGAAGCAGGGCCTACACGACTCACCATGGTGGTCGCTACCTGTTCGATGGTGTTGAGCAGGGGGCCGAATCCCCAAGTGGGTCTCTCATCGGAAAAGTCTCTACAGTGGGAATGGCAGTCTAGGCTGAGATGGCAGGGCCTAAACAGAGCAGGCAATTCAGATTTAGTCTGTAACGATTGCTGGAGCAGCTTCCAGCTAGCATAACATACACGGTGGTGGGGAACCAGATCGTGACCCACCCTACACATTCAGCATACTTATAAGCAACACAACTATTATGCCACAATTCAGATAAAGTCCATTTGCAATTCAGCAGGATTACTGAGCAAACCTTTCACTCTAAGGCTCACGTCAGTACCTGACAGGCCGATCGCTTCTGGAGCAAGTCTTCGGTCCGCTTGCAGGCAACGATTTAGCTCTCTTTCTTCAAACTTCAGGTCTCAATCAGAACTAATGGAATGAAGTCCAATTTACTCTCACAGGCTTCTTCACAATGGAAGATGGTGGCAGGCAGGCCAAAACACATCCGTCCTGACAATTCCCCACGGTACTACGCAGGAGTAGCTGCTCGAATGGCTCGAGCTGTTCACTCTCCTCCTCCAACTCGCTACTGACCCACTGCTGCAGGCAGCTCTGGGCTTTCCCAGTGATCCAAAAGGTTTGGTTGGCTGATGAAACTATCTGTCACAGAAGGGCTCCCCCTCCAGGTCCATTTAGGCACCAAACCTTAAAAACTACAATTCCTACAGAAATACAATCTCACAAGACCTCTGGGGACAGTCTCCATTTTAAGTCCCTTGAGGTTCGATTGGTCCAACTCTGGCAGTCCAGAACCAAAATGGTGGCTCCTATGCAAAAGTTGAAACTGCAATGGAAGGCAGGTTGGACAAACTCCTATATTATTATTATCAAAGCAGATAAACCGCAAATAATCACAGTTCCTAAGAGGGCTCCCTCTGTGCATATACCAACTGCAGAAAGGAGCAGAAATACCACTCGTCTGGCTTGTCATGAGCCTTAAACTACTCGGACCCAGCCCAGACTAATTTCTAACACAGCATAATGACTCTCTTAAAGAGACAGGCATGGAGGCTTTACTATAGCGCTCTCATGTAGACAATCAAGCTACTGCAGACACAGGACACCATCCTGACAAAGGGCATTAGGCAAGCCCAGGAAGACATTATAGGAACCCCTATTTGTAGGAGGGGTTGCACTCTTCCTTACCTGGAAAAACTTGGCATCCACATCAAGTCTATACTTACTAGTACATTATATGGAAAACATCACAAGACAAGATACATACATGTTTCATTGGCATACCATAACAAAAGAAGACTGATGCATCAGTAAAAGCAAATAACTGCAAGCATTACTATACCTATTCATGATAGCAATAATTTCCTGTAATAATGGTGTTTATGCATTTGTTATACACATAACACGTTTTGAAATGATTCAAACAGATAAGCACATCACTCTGACCATTCGGGTCTGTACTGTTTCCTGTACTCTAAACAACACAGTTAGGGGGCCCATCCCTATCATCTACATTGGGGCTAGATGGGACAGGGGCACCAGGTTTTGATGAGTGGACAATCAACTTAGAAGTAGCAGAGTAACTCAGTTTGGGACAGACTACTGTCAGGACTGCCGGTTGGATCTTCGGGGGGTAGGTCTTGAAAGCCCAGCCATTCGGAAGGCCTGCAGGAAAGTTCTTCTGAGCCCAATAAGTTGTTTTTTCACTCTGTCAGTATCTTCGGGGAAATGGCACTGACCTTGAGGATGGCCATCCCTCCCACAGTGGTAACAAAGTACCACCTCCACAGGTGTAATCCTTCTCTTGTCACTTTGTCAGTTCTACCACCAAGCCACTGTTGCACCTTACACATGGCCATCACAATGTCATCTAGATGGTCAAACCGCTCCTCTAGTTTACAAAATTCTTCCTCCCAAACAGGAGTCTCCACTCCTTCTGCCGTCACTGGGCCTTCGGGTTCAGGGTGCTCAGACGTCCCACCATCTTTGACCTCATCCGAGGCTATAACACTCCCTTACATCTTCTCCTCTTCCTATTTGGTGTTCAGCCCTCTTTACAGCCTGCATTAGTTCGACAAAGGACAGGGCACCATCTGCACAGTGTTGAGTGTGCAGCCTAAGCATGATGAAGTTGGGGTCTTCAACAGAGGTTAACACATGTGGACCTGGTTCAAGTTCTTGGGCTCCACTCCCCCACCCCCCGCTCGAATATCTTCATCAGTATGTGCTTGATCCAGAGCAGGTAGTCTGAGAGCAGCTCCCCTTTTTGTTGTCTCGTGGCCTTAATCTCCCACAATAGGTGGCTCACATCTTCATAGGGACCAAACACTGAGGTTAAAGCATTCAGGTACTGCTGTGCAGATGCCATGGGCTCAGTAAATTGGACTCCTCATATGACATCCAGAGCTGGCCCTTGCAACATCATTAGAATCTTCAATCGCTTTTGGTCATCAGTTCCTGGCCATGGACTTAACATCCAGGTGGCATGTGCCCTCCTAGTTTCCCAGTCCTTTACTCCACTAGAGGTAGGAACAACCCCAAAGAATACGCCTTCCATGATCCGTGACAGAGGCAGGAAATCTTTTGGCGCCAAATTTTCTGATAGAGTCAGACATTGATTAGTCGAACCACTAGAGGGTGCAAATCCCAGTGGTGCTTTCAAGATGTAACCCCTAGGTGGTGCTATCCTATGGGCAACTACCCCTGCTTGCGTGACTATGCACAGGTTGAGGGGCCTGAGCTCGGTGAACGGGTGCCTCCACCCAGAGGTATGGTTTTGGGGTAGTGTAACTGCTGTTGGTATAGCCCTCCAGGATGCTATAACCACGCACCAACCCTTCTAGTGGCCTACACAGATAAACAAAATAACATTCACATATACCATATGATAGCAATATGGAACCTACACTCTCTGCACTTACCACCAGGACTGGATCCACTGCAAGTGCCCTGGAGACCCCCTGTAAAACAAGACCAGTGATGCAACAATTGAATGGCAGTATAATATCCACACCAAGAAGGTACACACTAGTTAGGTTAACTGTAGAAAAAACACAATCTGATTTATTCAGGGGGATTTGAACAAGGGTGGGTCAGAAATCTAGCAGATGATTATTAGATGATTAATTCAGGCTGAACATGCATGTACAGGGAGTCCCTTGTATACAGTCACATACCCTGGGTACCCAGTTGTTAAGCAGGCTAGCCTGAAGCGGTGCCTGGGGTTAGCTGGTGTTGCAGCTGTTGTTGGGGGCCCTAGCAAAGAAAACAATTATCATGCACATCAACCCAGAATTTGTAATCCAGAGCCAGATGGCTCAATTCATTGTAATAAATCCAAACAAGTAAATCAGATGACACACAATAGTTGCAGCTTTGTTGCAGCGAGCTACCCTCTTTAGTACTCATGCTACCCAGATCAGGAGGCAGGACTGATGATATGAAGACCTCTGCATGTTGTACTGGAGTGCCAGGGGAAGCAGGGCCTACACGACTCACCATGGTGGTTGTTGTCACAAACCCACTCAGCAGATCAAGCCCTCTACTCCCAAAGTGCCAACCTCTGAGTGCAGTCTTGTGAACAGTGTAACAGACAAGGTAACTCTCTTGTCTGTTTTTGTGAGTTCGGATCAACCTCTGGTCTCAGGTCTGGAGGGATTCAAACTGTGAACCTCTTGCTATCGAACCCAATGCATAGGCTCAGATATTTCTGTCTCCGGGGGGGCCAGATATCTTTGCTTATGGGTACCTAACCAGGTATACAGAGATGAACCCTTAAAAACTTTAATAAAGACCTCAGATTTAAAACGCTTCTCTGTCCAGTTTGGTACCACCATTCAAGCTTATGTTTAGTATCTGCAATAACCATATACTTTTCTTACAACTAAAAAGTCAAAGACAGACCAAGTAAGTTCTAAAAAGAATTTTACTAAAATAGTTAAAAATACGTAAAACGCAAAATACAGAACTCTTATATCCCAAGACATACAAATCTTTTAAAAGAACAAGGTTTAAACAGTGCAAATTCCTACTTACAGTACTTAGATTTTAAATATTTCTTAAATGTCTGCTTACAAGTGCTCCAAAGAACTTTTCTCAGTCAGAGTCTAGGTAAAAGTGTGTAAGTAAAACAAAGTATTCCTTAAACAACTGTATGGGACAACCCATTTTTGTGTGAGGTCAGCTAGCTCCTCCTCTGTCAGAGTATGTATAAAAAATATATATATCTTATACAAAAGTATTACATTCTGCAACTTCAGCATAAATCATGTCCTTCAAATGACACTTCTTTTGATCTCATAATAAGCTTCCTCCTTCCGGGACATGACAGCATCTTTATGATTTTCACACCTCTATGTAATAACGGGTTTTCCTTCCACATCATAAAATGGATATGTTCTAGCAACTATGGTTATAATTAACTCAGACAGACAGGATCCTTAACTAAGGCATTACATGTAACACATGGTCTCTAAAAACTGAGTGTGTGTGAACTCACATGCTGTCAGCATTTTTCTTATGGCTTTCATCTTTTAGCTAAAATCTGGGGGGGGGATGAGTGAGGTCATTCTAAGAGTACCAGATCTTTCAGCAGAGACAGTCAGTAATACATTTTATATTAAAAAAATGATACAGCACTCAGAGCTGGCTGTCTACGTCACACTCCTCCCCACCTAGACTGAATTTGGGGGATCTGTCCCCTACATGGGATGAACTTCCCAAATCAGTTCACTCCTCGTAGACCCTAGACAGCCCATCTGAGTTCTGGTTCTTCACTCCAGCCCTATGTATGATTTTTAGATCATACCCTTGTAAAGCAAGACTCCATCTTAGTAATCTGCCATTGTTCTTTCCCATCTGTGTCAGCCAAACCAGGTGGTTGTGGTCAGTCTGTACCACAAAATGCTGCCCATACAAGAATGGCTCTAATTTCTTTAGGGCCCACACTATGGCAAGACACTCATTTTCCACCGTGGAGTACACTTGCTCCCTGGGAAGCAGCTTCCTGCTCAGGTACACTACTGGGTGATCTGTTCCTTGGCTGGACGTCTGGCTCAGTACTGCCCCAATACCCATGTCTGAGGCATCCATCTGAACTATAAAGGTTTTGCTATAGTCAGGGCTTGTCAAAACAGAGCACTGCACAGGCTGGGACCCAGGTAATTTTCTTTGGCATCTTTTTCTTTGTCAGGTCAGATAGGGGAGCAGCCAGGGCACTGTAATTGTGTACAAATTTCCTGTAGTACCCTGCTGTCCCTAGAAAGCTCCTGACCTGCTTCTAGGTTTCTGGTCTGGGCTACACCTGGATCACCTCTATTTTTTTTTTGGCTAGGACGGAGCTGTCCCCGGCCTACCACATGCCTAAAGTATGCCACTTCTCCCATGGCCACCTGGCACTTCTTGGCTTTGACAGTGAGCCTGGGCCTCTGGATACTTCCCAGCACTTCCCTAAGGTGGGATAGGTATTCCTCCCAGCTGGTACTAAAGATGGCAATG
Source organism: Neoceratodus forsteri (assembly GCA_016271365.2). Classification (NCBI taxonomy): domain Eukaryota; kingdom Metazoa; phylum Chordata; order Ceratodontiformes; family Ceratodontidae; genus Neoceratodus; species Neoceratodus forsteri. Next base: position 224,658,382 of record CM028138.1, on the reverse strand, counting down.
TCATCCAGGTATGCCATGGCATACTCCTCAGCACCATTTAACACCTGGTTCACCAACCTTTGGAAAGTGACTGGGCGTTCTTCATTCTGAAAGGCATTAATTTAAACTCAGATAAGCCTATTGGAGTGATGAAGGCCAACCTCTCCCTAGCTCTGTCTGTCAATTCTACCTGCCAATACCCCTTGGTCAGGTCAATAGTCATAAGGTAGGTCGCCCCTCCCAACTTGTCCAGGAGTTCATCCATCTGGGGCATCAGGTGGGCATCGGACTTTGTGACTGCATTCAGTCCATGATAGTCCACACAGAAATGAGTTCAGCCATCTGGCTTGGGCACAAGGACTACGGATGAGGCCCAGGGGCTGTAGGATCTCTGGATTACCTCTAAATCCAGCATCTCCTCCACTTCCCTCCTAATGTCTTTTTGGACAGCCTCTGATACCCGATATGCTGTTCGCTGTATGGGCGTTTGTGTCCCTGTGTCCACATTGTGTGTCGCTAAGGGGGTTAGTCCAGGCTTGGCGCTAAACAAGGGGTTAAAGTCTGCTAAAACCTCCCTTACTTTCTGGACCTGGTCCGGAGCCAGCTGGGGAGACAATTTTACTGCCTCCACAGAGGACTCCTGCTTACTTTCTTCCAGCAAATCCAGAAGGGGGTTTCCTTCATCTGTCCCCTCCCTATGACTATACACTGCAAACACCATGTCAGCCCTATTTGCATATGGCTTCATCATGTTGACATGGTACATCCTTTCAGTCTGTCTTCTGTCAGGTAACTCCACAATGTAGTTCACATCATTTACCTTCCTAACCACTTTATACAGTCCTGCCCACTCAGCTTGCAGCTTATCTTTCCGGATCGGAATAAGGACCATGACTTCCTGACCTACCATGTACAAGCGAGCTCTGGCTCTGCGGTCGTACCATACCTTTTGTTTCTGTTGGGCAGCTGCCAGGTTGCTCTGGGCTGTCCCCATAAGCTCCTTCAGCCTTTCCCTAAACCTAAGGATGTAATCCTCAATGGGAGTTCCCTGGGTGGCGTGCTTGCCTTCCCAGTCCTTCCGGATCAAGTCTAGGGAGCCCACATACCAAGCGTCCATATAAGAGTTCAAAGGGAGAAAATCCTGTCAACTCTTGGGGCACCTCCCTGTATGCAAATACAGGTGGGGAAGGTATTTCTCCCAGTCCCTCCCATGCTGTTCAGCAAGCGCTCGGAGTATTGACTTTAGGGTACCACTGAATCATTCCACAAAGTCCATTGGCTTGTGGGTGATACAGTGTCATGCATCTCTACACCACCCCACACTTCTCCCATAAACATTTCATCAGGTCCGACATGAAGGAACCCCTCGATTGGTGATTACCTCCTGCAGAAACCCAACACGGGAGAAAATCCCAAGTAAGGCATCTGCCACTTTGTCCATCCTCAGTGAGGATAGGGTGACTGCCTCTGAGTACCAGGTGGCATAATCCACCACAGTCAGGATGAATCACTTCCCTGAGGAGCTGGGGGTATTTAAAGGCCCCACAATATCCATTTCCACCCTCTGGAATGGCTCCTCCACTATGGGCAATGGAATCAGGGCTGCTTGGATTTTCTTGTCCACTTTCCCTCTTTCTTGGCACCGGTGACAAGACCTGCAGTACTCCTTCATCTGCTGGGTGAAGTTAGGCCAGTAGAAATTCTGGGCTAACAGCTGCGATGTGCATGCAATTCCCAGATGACCAGACAAGGGAATATCATGTGCAATTTTGAGCAACTGCTCATGATACCCCTGGGGAACGACAAGCTGCCTGCCTAGCATCCCTTCCTCTGTTGGTATTGCCTGAGTATACATAAGTCCATTTTCCCAATAAACCTTATGTCTTCCGTCACCTTCCTGTGTGCTGTCCGAGTCTGCTCAAGCTCTTAGCTTCTCTAAACTAGAGTCACCCCTCTGAGCAGCTGCAAACCCCTCCCACATTGCCAAGGTATGGGACAGGTCCCATTCAGTCGCTAAACTAGGGTCCCTAGCACTAGTGTCAGGGCTCTCAGGATCACTGTCAATCCCAACCCTCGGACAATGGGTCACACCTCCCTCTTCGGAGTAACCTTCCGTAGCTGTGTAGTCACTTGCTACCGGGGAAATTTCTTCCCCTTTTTTATCAATCTCCGTATCAGGAGACACAGGCTGGGGAACCAGCCTCTCAGTGGTTTCCACAATGGCTTCTGTGGGGTTCAGGGAACTACAGTTTTCCCTTGCCACTTGGCTATGGGTAACTGCACATACCATCCCATGTTGGAGATTGTTACCCAGGATCACATCCACTGCTAATGTTTTGGCTACAGTCACCTGTTGCACAGTTCCCCCATTTCACCCCAGTCTAAGAGAACACTAGCAAGGGGCAATGTTTTCTCTTCACCAGTGAACCTTTGGACAGTAACATATTTATTGGGTATAAGCTGACCAGGTTGTACCAGATACCCTTTCACCAATGTCAGGGATGCCACTGTGTCCTTTAACCCCTGCATCTGTACACCATTCACCATGACTGGGTGCATGTGTTCCCTCATGTTCACTGGCATGCTTCCAGGGACACACAAACAACCCACTTCTTTTCTAGCACCCTGTTGTGTATAATTGCTCGCATTTTTGGGACACTGTCTGGCAATATGCCCAGTTTCTTTACACAACCAACAAGCATTTCTTACTCCAGAGAAATCTTTTCTTTGAAACCTGGGGCTAACCAGTTTCGGTGGAGGCAGTGAGGGTTTTAGCTGCCCTGAAGGCGTGCTTTTTCCTTTCTGCACTGCCATGCCTGCCCCATTCACTCTCAGAGCAGGTCTGCTCTTGGCATAGCGGTCCAAGAGTTCAGTAGCCTCTTGCACTGTTTTTGGATCTCAGTCCTCTAGCCAGGTTTTAGCTCGGCTGGGCAAGCCCAATAAAACTGTTCTAATAAATCACATTTTCAATTTTGTTAACAGAGTTTGCCTCAATTCCTTCCCACCAATGTTTTAAAAACTGACGTTATTTCATGGCTAGTTCCTCATAGCTAATATCAGGGCTTCTCCTAAGCTTACAGAATTTAGCTCTGTATGATTCAGCAGTTAAGTCAAACTTTTTTAACAGTGCAGCTTTTAGTTTGCCGTAATCATTGCTGTCCTCATTGTCCATTTGACCCAATGCATCCCGAGCTTTCCCAGTAAGTAGTGGGGATAGCTGGAAGCTCCAGGACTCTCTAGGAATTCTAGCCTGAATACAAACTTTTTCAAAAGAAGTTAAAAAGGCATCTATGTCCTCCCCTTCCTTAAACTCGGCTATTAATTTGGAGTTCAATTTGTAACTCAGTCCTGCAGTCCCAGTTAAACCCAAGCCACTTACCTGCTCTGGTGCCGCTGGTCGGAGTCGTATCTTCTCCAGTTTGTGTTTCCTCTAGCTCTCCTTCTCCTCATGGTCTGCCTCCCTCTGTTCTCGCTCTGCCTCCAGTTTCATCCTGCGCAACACAATTTGCCGTTTGAGTTCCTCTGGATTCAGGATACTGGTGACCATCCCTTGCTGCTGTGGCCCTTCACTGACAGTGGCCCTGCTGTCCTTTTCAGTCACGGTCGGTGACTCACTGATCTGGGTATCTGCTACCATCAGGGCCTCTATGAGGTTCTGCTTTTTAGCTGTCGCCTCAAATGGGACTGCCCTGTCCCCACACAACTGCTTCAAGTAATCTACAGTGTGCCTGCTGTAGTCAGAAGCCATCTTCTTCTTCCCTGACTACAGCTACTCTGATTTGCACTTTAGAGAAAGAAAAATAAATAAAATGGCTAGGAACTGGACTGTACGCCAAGTGATATATAGTACTGTTTCCTTTTTAAAATAAAACTCTGCCTTTTTTTTCTTTCTTTGCAAGAGAGCTTATGGTCTGAGCTGACACAGAACAATACAAGCTTGTGATACCAAAATTATCCCACCACTACCACCAATCTGTCACAAACCCTGCTCAGCAGGTCAGGCCCTCTACTCTCAAAGTGCCAACCTCTGTGCAGTGTCTTGTGAACAGTGTAACAGACAAGGTAACCCTCTTGTCTGTTTTTGTGAGTTCGGATCAACCTTTGGTCTCAAGTCTTGGAGGGATTCAAACTGTGAAGCTCTTGCTAGGGTACCCAATGCACAGGCTCAGATATCTCTGTCTCCGGAGGGACCATATATCTTTGCCTATGGGCACCTAACCAGGTATACAGAGATGAACCCTTAAATTAAAATGATTTTTGCACTTCTATGTAATAACCTGGGTTTTCCTTCCAACGTCATGGAGTCATGAGTTGAATTTTGATTCCTTTGTGCTGACTTCACTAGCTGCAAAGGTTAGTGCATAGTGGGGGAAGGGTGTTAATGGTCTGGCCAGGTCTCACTCAGCTAACTGACTGGAGGCAGAGCTGAATCAGGTTTGTGGTGTTAGTTGCTTTGGCTTCTCAGAAGGAACTAGAAGGGGACAGGATCAGAAGTGTTTCAGTACATTAGCTGCTTCTTGTTGTTTTACAGGGTTTCTTGTGGATTTTACTTGGTAGAAGGTTATTTCTTTTCTTTCTTACTACTTCTAAGGGGCTAGCAGGATATTGTTTTTGGGGATGTTGGAAGTTTGAAAACTGGTTTGGTGGCTGTAAGTGGGTTCATTTGTTGGATGTTTCACCGTGTAACAGGTTGCACTGGTGGAGGCCTATTTCTTCTGATTTAAAACCTATTTGGTGGGATTTGCTTGGTACTGTTTCTTTGGTTGCAGGGCCTGGAGGGGCAGACACAGGGCTGATACACTCTCTTGAGGGTCAGGTGTAGGCCTAATCCCACCTCCCCACCCTCCTCTCCAGAGCTCTGCTTATTTATAGTGGAGCACCTGCCCTGCAATTGGAGGAAAAGGCTGCAGGTGCAGCTCATGTAGTTCTGGCCACTGGGGGTTGGATTTAAAGGCTGGGAGAGAGGAGCTTAGGGAGTTGTTCACTTCCCTTGTAAGTTTATTGTGTTGTACTGCACCCAGTAACAGGGATACCGGTTTACTGTGGCACTGTATCTAGGATTAGTGGGTGGCCTGATTAGTCAGTAGGGTGTAACTTGGGCTAGTGGAGAACAGTGGCTCACCCAAGGAAACCTACTTGGAGGGGGATGGGACCACATGTCATTAGGGCCGGCATCTTTGGGAGGGTGGTGGGGTGCACAGGGTGTGGGGCAGCCATGATACTGAACTGGGCTTGGAAGTTCAGTGGTTGCCCAGTGTGCTACCAGCTGGCACAGCTTAGGGAGGAGGTTGCTGGGATTAGGAGACAGCTGGGGGAAGGGGGGAGGTATGGTTGGGGAAGAGGGCAGAGGATCTCCCACGGGGTTGCACCAAGCACTAGGGGTGGGGGCATAGGGAAAGGAGAGCAGGAGAATACTCTGGGGTCACATAGAGACCCTGGCAGGGGGGGCCCAAAAGGAGGACACTACCAAGGAAGCAGGCAGGTAACTGGGGACCCTCACAAAGGGGGGCCAGAGGGACAACATTCTCAGGGAAGTAGGCAGATGGCTGGGGCTAGACAGAAGGAAGCAAGGTGGGGAGGTGGATCACACCTTACGCTCAGTAACTGTTTCAATTCTCTTCTTCTGCTTGAGGATGAGGGGGGTGATGTAGCCATGACAGGGGGTGGTTAGAGATGGAAAGGGAGTGGGGGGCAGGAGGCGGGGGCCGGATAGCAGGAGGAACGGGGGGAACCTGGAATGCAGGAAAATGGGGGGAGCAGTGGATCAGAGCAGGAAGGTCGGGGAAGAGGGAGGAAGGCGCAAGGAAAAGGACCAGTTGCAAGGAAAGGGCAAGAAGAAGGACCAGAAGTACATGGAGGATACAGTAAAGGGAGCTGAGGGTTTAGGCCAGGAGAGCATGACAAGCAAGGAGGGACTGAATGAAGACAGGAAGGAAGGGAGGACGAGCCAGGCTAGTTTAGTGGATGGGGGAGAAGGACCAGTCGTGAGCAGTGAGGGGGGAGTTAGCGAGGCACAGAAGGATACTCGGGAGGAGGAGAGGCATAGGATCAGAGAGAAGGGGGTGGCCAGGGTAAAGGAGGGGGCGGCATGTGGCACCCAGATAGGGGGAGGAACAAGGCGCCAGCTGGGTGGAGGTGCCAGTAGAAAGAATGAGGGACATGGAAGGGGGAGAAGTGGAGGAAAAGGAGTGGTCAGAGTGCTCCTGTTGGGGGATTTTATGATCGGGGTATCAAATGGGATAGGAAGGGGGAAGCCTGGCCAGTTAGAACAAAATGCTTCCCTGGACTAACAGTGCACAGGGCCAAGCACGAGGTATATCAGCTGGCAAAGGATTGTGGGGGTTCCCCAGACATACTGGTCCACCTGGGTACAAATGACATTGAGGGAAATAGTGAGCTAGAGATACAGGCAAGGTTCAGGGAGCTTGCCAGGGTCTGTCATGACATAGGGTGCATAATTTCCTTCTCAGAAATCCTGCCAGTGCCAAGGGCTAGTGGGGAACACAAAAGGAAGATTAGGGAGATAAACCAGTGGCTCAGGGAGTGTTGTGAGGATCAGAGGGTATGGGTTGATGGGGGATTGGGGGCAGACCTGGGAGGATAAAGAGCTATATGCTAGAGATAAGCTCCATCTCAATTTGGAGGGAAGGGGAATCCTTAAGTTGAAAATAGAGGGGTTCATTGGTGAAAAGTGAGGTTTAAACTTGTGAAGGGGGGAGGGATGGGTGAAAAGGCTGTCAAGGGGGGTCCAATAAAGGATGGACTCTGTCTCCACACCCTTGGGGAGCTGAAGGAATGTGGGAAAAGGCTGACTGGTAAAGTGCAGACCAGGGGAAAACGGAATCCCCATGAAAACATGAGCAGGGGACATGGAAGTATAGGGAAAGGGTGGAAAGTAGTTCTGCTAAATGCCAGGAGCTTGGGCAATATAATGCCTGAGCTCCAGACGATGCTAACTGAGGAAGCGGTGGATGTGGCAGCAGTCACTGAGACCTGGACCACCACAGGACATGACTGGGACCTGAACCTGGAGGATTACACTATGTTCAGGAAAGATGGGGGGGAGGGGAGGAGGGGTAGCAATAATAGTCAAAAACTGCATTGGCATAGGGGGAGTAGAGGAGGCGGAGGGAACTGTGGAGGCAACTTGGGTCACCTTGATAACAAGGGGGGGTAAGAGAGTAAAAATAGGAGTGGTGTATAGACCCCCTGCGCTGGCGGAGGAGCTGGAGGAGAGTCTGGTGGCAGATTTTGGGAGACACTGCAGATTGGGCAGGGGAAGGGTGGTGGTGTTGGGGGACTTAAACATGCCAGGAACAGACTGGGAGACTATGACATCCTCAGTGGCCAGGGAACAGAGGTAGTTGGATGTCTTTCAAGATGCGTTCCTAACTCAGCAGGTGGGCGAACCGACCAGGGAGGCGTGGGTACTGGATGTGGTCCTGGCAGACAGTGACCAGACTGGGGGCCTGGAGGTAAGGGACCCGTTGGCAGGGAGTGACCATGCCACGGTCTGGTTCTGCCTGGACCTAGGAGGGGTAGAAGGCTGCACAAAGATGGAGGTAACTGACTCCAGGGGGGTGGATTTTAAGGAAATGGTAAGGATCCTTTGGATGTGATTGGGTCAGACATGGTCACTGACAGTAGGTGGGAAATAATCAGGAGGGGTGCAGGATGCTACCAGCACCTGTGCCAGAGTAAGACGAAAATGCAGTAGGGCCCGAAAACCCTGCTGGTGGACCAGGGAGGTCCAGGAGGTGGTGCGGGGAAAGAAGGCAGCCTATAGGCAATTCAAGTGCTCAAGGATTGAGGGGAGTACGGACTGATGGCTAGAAGGGCCACTAGGGTGGTGAAGGTGGCTAAGGCAAGGAAGGAGCAGAACCTGGCCAGGGAAATTAGGAGAGGGAACAAGGGGTTCTTTAGATACATGGGGGGAAAAATGAAGAGTGAAGGGGTAGATTAACAGGATTAAAACAGGGGAGAGATGGGCACAAGACCCGGGGGAGCAGGCTGAGGTACTAAATGAGTACTTCACCTCAGTTTTCACCAAGGAAAATGGGGGTGCTGCATCATACATGGGAGGAGACAGTGATACTGAGGACGGGGGGACCCTTACCAATCAGCGGGTCTGGGGAGAGGGGGAGGCATCACTGGCAGGAGGGGGGAAGGCTAAGCAAGGAGAAGAGGTAGCGGAGGTGGAAATCACAGCAGAGAGAGAGAGTGAAGAAAGCCCTCAGGTCCCTTAAGATGGAGAAAGCACTGGAGCCGGATAACTTACATCTCAGAGTGCTGAAGGAACTTGCGGATGTTCTGGCAAAACCCCTGGTGGAGCTTTTCACCATCTCTCTGAAGACAGAGTGGGTGCCCCAGGACTGGAAGGTGGTGCATATAGTGCCTATCCACAAGGAGGGATCAAGGAAGGTGGCAGGGAACTACAGGCCTGTCAGTCTGACATCGGTGGTGGGCAAGGTCATGGAAGACATTGTCAAGGAGAGGCTGGGGGGACCTGGAAAAGTCAGGGTGCCTGGACAATAGACAGCATGGATTCATCCCAGGGAAATCATGTCAGACAAACCTTGTGGAGTTTTATGACTGGGTGACGAGTGCCTTGGACCTGGGTAGACCAGTGGACGTCCTCTTTCTAGACTTCTGTTCCTCACGAGGGCCTGTTGGATAAGCTGGGAGAAATGGGGTTGGGGAACCAGATGATCAGATGGATAGACAATTGGTTCCTGGACTGGACCCAGAGGGTCATAGTTGGCGGGATAGTCTCATCCCCAAGGAGGGTCATTAGTGGGGTCCCACAGGGTTCAGTCCTTGGGCCCCTCCTGTTCAACGCCTATGTCTCTGACATAAGGACAGGTATCAGGAGTGAAATGAGTCTCTTTGCGGATGACTCAAAACTGGGGGAGGTGGTGGATGGGGAGGGTGGCCCTACAGGGGGACCTGGAGGCTCTGGAAAGATGGTCTAGAAAGTGGAAGCTGAGGTTCAATGCAGGGAAATGCAAGGTACTGCACCTGGGGGCCAGAAACCCAGTCCCAAGTGTACATCCTGGGGGGGAAATGCTACAAGTCTCAATGGCTGAGAGGAACCTGGGGGTGGTGGTGGATGTCAAGATGAACAACTCGAAGACTTGTAGGAGGGCAGCAGCCAAGACCAACAGGATGCTGGGATGCATTGCTAGGGGGATCACCTCCAGAAGGAGGAAGTGATACTCCATCTGTATAACTGCTTGGTGAGGCCACACCTCAAGTACTGCATGCAGTTTTGGAGACCACACTTAAAGAGGGACATTAAACTCCTGGAGAGGGTCCAGGAGGCAACCAAAATGATTTGGGGCTTGGGGACAGAACCTATGGGGAGAGGCTCAAGAGCTAAATATATACACATTGGAAGAGAGAAGGGACCGGGGACATGATAGAGGTCTTCAGGTACATGAAGGGGTAAATAGGGAGGAGCAGTCAGGGTGCTTTGAAGGAGGAGAAGAGGGCAACTAGAGGGCATGGGTGGAAGCTGGAGGGGGGAAGATTCAGAGGAGAAAGGAGGAGATGCTACTTCACTGAGAGGGTGGTGGAGCCATGGAATGCGCTGCCAAGCGGGGCTGGTGGAGGCAGAGATGGTGGAGGGGTTCAAGAGGGGGTGGGACAGGTACAGGTGAAGGGTTCTGGAAGCAAAATCCAGTGCAGCGAGAATATCCAGAACTGGGAAGGGAGAAGCCAGAGAAGGCGAGGGGGCAGCAAGGTCAGCTCCCAGGGTGGAGGCTGATCAAACGAGCAGACACGAAAGACCATTAGGCCTATTCTACTGGCATTTTAGTATGTTAGTCATAAAATGGATATGTTCTAGCAACTATGGTTGTAATTAACTCAAACAGACAGGATCCTTAACTAAGGCCTTACATGTAACACATGGTCTCTAAAAACTGAGTGTGTGTGAACTCACATGCTGTCAGCATTTTTCTTATGGCTTTCATCTTTTAGCTAAAATCGGGGGGGATGAGTGAGATCATTCTAAGAGCACCAGATTTTTCAGCAGAGATGGTCAGTAATACATTTTACATAAAAAAAAAATGATACAGCACTCAGAGCTGGCTGTCTACATCACAGTTGCTACCAAATCCCCAAGCGGGTCTTTCATCAGAAAAGTCTCTACGGTGTGAGTGGCAGTCTAGGCAGAGATGGCAGGGCCCAGACAGAGCAGGCAGTTTGGATTTAGTCCATAACGAGTGCTGGAGCAGCTTCTAACTAGCATAACATACACAGTGGCAGGGAACCAGATCGTGACCCACCCCACACATTCAGCACACTTATAAGCAACACAGCTATTATGCCACAGTTCAGATAATGTTCATTTGCAATTCAGCAGGGTTTCTGTGCAAACCTTTCACTCTGAGGCTCACTTTGGTACCCGACAGGCCAGTCACTTCTGGGGCAAGTCTTCGGTCCGCTTGCAGGCAATGATTTCACTCTCTTTCTTCAAACTTCAGATCTCAATCAGAACTATTGGAATGAAGTCCAATTTACTCTCACAGGCTTCTTCACCATGGAAGATTTATTTATTTATTTAGTTTTTGTTGACCGGGTAAGTGCACTAGACAAATCCTGCCTATTTTCAGGCATGACCCGGGGAAGGGGGATACAGATGAATGCCAACTGACCCTGAACCAGATTAAGCTGTTGATGGTATTTTTATTGAATGAGGGAAATTTGTCCAGGACACCAGGGAAATTCCCCTACTCTTTTCAGACAGGTGGCACTGTGGGACTGTTGGAGAGAGAGAATCAGTCTCATGATGGACAGTGATAGTGGAGGAGCTCAGGCGCAGGAGAGCTCAGTCTTCATCCAGAACTGAGGGGAATGATACGGCTGGAATGCACTCAAGTGGTGGCCAGCACGGTGTATCTAAACCCTTGAAACAAGTTTTTCAGTCGGACGGTGCAGGTGTCACCGATGGTCCGACACATACGAGGCAAACATCTATTTTGGGAAGCAGCGAAAGTAAATTTGGGTTTAGGTCCAACCTGGAAGTACTGCACCCAAATGCCAGTGCAGTTGATGACAATCCAGCTGCTCGAGAGCCTTTCAATATTCTCGGTGCGAAACGGCGGCTTTGGGAAATGGCTGCCACAGAATACTGAGCTGCACAGCTTACTGCTGAGGAAGATCTGAGAAAAAGGAAAAGACCCGAGGTGGATTCACCCTCAGGTCATGCAGGTACCGATACAAAGGTCCACAAAGGCTTTATGCAAGTAGATAGTGATAAAGTTTATTCCCAACCGAAGACCTATGGGTGTAAGGAAGTGGAGCCCTCCCCTGCCTGGTCCCCAGATATTGCTTTAAAATGTGCGGGTTGGTTGCAATTGGAATCGGGTCAATGGATTGCTGACCCTGCTATACCGATTCCGGGTATGGAACGAGTGTCTAATACACCTCTTTTAGTTCCAGACACCTTCCGACTTGAGGCTAGTATTCCTGTAGCTGGGATTATTGCCTGTTCAAACCCTGTTACAACAGGAGATATGGATCCTCTTGATTTAGCCAGTCCTTTGGCAGTAGTGAATGCTTCGGTCGACCAGCTCCAGCTATCTAACCCTGAACAAGGATCAAATTCTCCAAAGCAATCACAACTTGGGGACTCTGATATAAGTTTTATTCCAAATAATTCTACGGACAATATGGTATCTGGTGCACACGCTGAGCAAAATAAAAAAGATCCACCACGTCTCACAACTCCAACTACTTGCTATGCTAGTTTATTTCAAAAAACAGTCTCCCTAGCTAAAAGATGTAATGTTGTAAGACTGCAGTTTTTGGGGCCCACGGATTCCATGCCTGACAGGTTTTATGTGGGAAAAGTTTTGATTAAGCAAATGTTGGGTTTTACTCCCAATGAAGTGTATGCCATAATCCACACACCTGGGGTCAACACTTATGATATAAGTTTTCGTACACTGGATATATTAAATAGGTTTTGGTTGAAATATTCATTATTGAAAACCAACCCCGCCTGGTCTCATTTTCAAGCTATTCCACTAACCAAGCAAACCTTTAAAGGTATTACAGTGTTGTTCCGTAATGAAGGGGTTAATGTGGAGGATATCTCCTATTGGTTGGAGAAAAAGTGTACATTACAAGGAAACCCAGATCCCATTCTAGATACAAAAGGGTTCTGGAATAGTGACTGGAGGTATAAAATTAATATAAATCAAACCAAGGAAGGTTTACAACATCTCCCCAATTGTTTTTATCTGGGAAGGGATAAAGGTTTCATCTTCTATCCAGGTCAGCCTCGCCATTGTTGTAAATGTGGCTCAGGCAGACACCTTAGTAGAACTTGTGAAGTTGTAAAATGTGTCCAGTGCGGGGGAGTTGGGGCATGTGATGTCGGATTGCCATCATCCAACTAAATGTTCCCTATGTGAAGAACCCCATTCATATACAGATTGTCCTTGGGCTGCCCAAAATAAAACAAATGGGGACTTTTGTATTCAAGATTACTATCTGAATACCGCAGTACATGCGGCACAGAGACAGAAACCTGTACTTCCACCCCCACCCCTGAGCAGATCTAAACCATTTCTACTATGGAATGGGCGGACATTTCAGAGTCGGTGGTAACTACTCTATCAGAAGGAGCAGAGGTCACAGCACCTTCTAAGATGGTACCTTCTACAGATCCTGTTTCTGCTGTATCCCATGTTAATTATACTTCCATGCCCCCCCCCCTTCCACCTGAAGAATCCTTCAACCTAGCAGCTACCAGGCGTAAGCAGCTTAAGATCTAGGACTCCTAAAGCACCATTACCTGAACAGGGCTTGATACTTTCACAGAATGCTTTTTCAGTATTACAAGAAGGCATTGTTACTGAATCCGATTTGGCTTCTGTGCATTCTTCACAACCTGAAGGGTTCTCTGACCCAGAACTACCTGCTGATTCTGTGGTTTCAGTAAAAAAACAAAGAAGGCCCAATTAGGGATGAGAACATCTACAAAAAAAATAACAATAATTTTGGATCTCTAGATATGGCTTTCTGATTCCAACTATGTGTCATTTCCTTTTTCCTACTGTCTATACTGTATACTATTAATCTTGCATCCCTAAATGTTAATAGCATTCAGTCTATTAGGAAACAGATGCTGATATATTCTCTTTTTGATGGGGGTAATCAAGATGCAGTGTTTTTACAAAATACTCACGTACATACTAGATTCAAGGTAGAACAAGCCACTGAAAGGTGGAAATTGGGCATTAGATATTGGTCAGTAGGTGAAGATTTATGTACAGGGATAGGTATAGCAATTAATAACCCCACAGCTTATTTTGTCCAACTTGTAGATATTGAGCCTGGTCAGATTTTGTTGTTGGATATGATACTTTAACAATACAAAAAGCTCAAACTGTGCCAGTAGCACCTTCTGATCATGTTATACTTGAGATTACGATAGGCAGGCAGGAATTAATGCATAGGGGACCAGGATATTGGAGATTAAACTTAGAACTGCTTAAGCTTCCATCTATTGAAGAAGGATTTTTGGCCTTACTACATGCAAGGAAATCGGTGGTTAGTCTATATGACGTATATAGGTAGTAGTACGATGATACAAAATTGGATATAAAACAGTATTTCCAAATAATTGGTAAGATTAATGGGATATTTAACACAGATACATATTTAAAAATTTGACAACAGTTTTTAGATCTACATTTCATAGCCACACAAGGTGATCATACAGTTTTACCTGAACTAAACAGAATCCAGAAATTACTAAATTCATCACAATATAACCAATATAAGTCTTTAGATGTAGAAAGGAGATTTGGTTCCCAAGGAAGTAAAGCCTTTATGGACCCTTACCAGTTTTGTGCTGAACAAAGACACCAAAAATATATGGCAGAAGTTCGAGACTCTACAAGTCAAAGTTGTATGACTAAGAGGGATATTATGAATGCTCTAGATAGCCATCTTCAACAATTAGTTGGTTGTTCTGCTGCCCCTAGTCTCCCTCATTCTTTATGGTTAGCTCAGGTGTCTCCACCTATGCTAGACAAACATAGTAAAGACATGTTGGTTGTTGATCTTACATCCTTAGAAGTATCAGCTAGTTTTGCATTAACTAAGGTGGGTACAAGCCCCTGGGAGTGATGGATTGCCTTATGAGATTTATAACATTATTTTTACAATACTGTTGCAAGAGTTTGTGGAAGTTTTACAGGAGATCCGTAATACAAGAATGTTACCTACTACTATAACTGATGGTCTAGTGGTTTTTATGTATAAAAAAGGTGATCAAACTATTTTGACAAATTGGAGACCAATTACTTTGCTCAACACAGATTTTAAAATATTTACAATGCTATTACATAACATACTTATGCTGCATGCTGATTTCTTATTGCATAACTCTCAGACCTGCTCAATCCCAGGTAGAAAGATTTCTGATGGTTTAGTTTTACTTCGAGAAATATTTAATAGAGGTTCCACTGGTGAGCTTACTGGTCTTCTTTTTAGTTTAGATCAAGTTAAAGCATTTGATAATGTAAACCATGATTATTTGTGGAGTTGCTTGGCTACATATGGGATCCCTATGAAGTTTATTGATTGGATAAAAACTTGCTATAAGTTTGCACCAGCTAAAGTTTTCTGTAATGGTTGGATGGGGCGTTGGTGTGGTGTCTTAAAGGGAGTTCATCAAGGATGCCCTCTGAGTGCTCTGCTGTATTTATTTACCATTGATCCATTACTTAGAATTGTGGATGAAACAAGAGGTATACGGGGCATCTCCTTCTCCTGTGCTGACCCTGAAATAAAATGCATTGCTTATGCCAATGATATTTGTTTTCTAGTGGGAAATATACCATCAGCACGGAATCTGGAAATGGTACTAGCCGATTTTACAGCTCATACTGGAGCTTTAATAAATTATGGGAAATCCTGTTGCCTTCCCTTTAATGTTGAGGATGTTACAGACAGTATGATAATCGGGGTCCCAGTAATGAAAGGGACTGCTTCTATTTTGGGAATTTTATTTGGTTCTGGGGATTTAGCTTACCAGAATTGGATGCTTAAACTGCAGGAAGCTCAAACTAAAGTTAACTTATGGAATACCTGGCGATTAGCTAAATTAAAATGGATTTACATGACTAAAACCTTTTATTACCCTTTTTTTATATTTAAGTACAGTATTTAGTCTTCCATCAAAATTGGAAACCAAAATGCACAGTTGTTTTTTTTTCATGTATTTGGGGAAGTAGACTAAACCCTATTAAAAGAAGTTTGTAGTTGAGAGAAAAAAAAAGGAGGTTTAAAAATGATATAACCAGTGGTATTTTTCTCTACGATGTTTCTATATGTTAACTTATTCCCTGTAGTAGCCCAAAAAGTTAATAGAGGGACCCCTTGGGTCCTAGATTCCTTAGGACCTATTTTTTCTATTTGGCCTATGTATGCTCTTCTTCCCAGACAAATTCCCATTTCTTATTTACCAGATGCCATGAGGACTTGTTTTGCTAAAATTAAGCTATGGGGTATTTCTAAAGATCATCTTCTTAGCTGTTCTCTTAAAAAACTGAATGGTTCCCTTATACTAAAATATTTTCAAGAGATAGCGGGATTCGGTTCTTGTTCTTTGACGGATTGATTATGAATCAGTGAAATGCTGACTTCTCCTTGCATTCCTGTATTTATGTGGGATGTAACATGGTTGGCCCTGCATGGTCGATTGAATGTGAGGGGGAACCCAAAACATAAACAGTTATCAGAGAGAAATTGCCCGAGGTATACCTGCTTTAATGAAGTGGAGACAATGCAACACTTGTTTTTTAGAGTGTCCTTTTATTCAACAGTTCTGGCAATCACTCCAACACCACTGGCCTTCATCTCCATTCTGTCTTATGACTTTAAAAATATTATGTTTGGGTATCTTGCCCTTTTTGTGGACAAAGCATGATAGAGTAATTTTATGGTTATTTCTTGTTTGCTCCAAATTTTATATATGGTTTGTACGGTGTAGACTGACTATCCTACAATTGCACTTTACTCCTGAAGAGTTGTATTTTATGATAGAGAAAGCGATTATAGAGATCAGACTACAAGATTTTAATATGGTCCATCCTACTACCTTTCAACAGAGATGGGCCTCAATTGATTAGATATAGTAGATACTGGATGAACACTTAGAATAATGTTTCATATGTATGTTCATTTTCCCCAAACTAAGAAAGGGTATAGAGCATGTAAATTATGAAAATAACCCCCTACTCTGTTAAATGGGGGAAGAAGGTTATAATTTGGTGGTATGAAGACATATGGTTATGATCCTTCGATTGAATATGTTTTCAGATGATGTTTTGGTTTATTTATAAGTTTTTTGTTATATGTATAAAATTGGCCCTACTCTTTAGTGGGGGGGGGACGTATATATACAGTTTCTTTTACAATGCCCGAATATTGTATGATTGTATTACTTATTTTATTTTTGTCACTATATGATTCGTTGATTATTTGGTATGACTCAACACTGTTTATGTTTTTTTGATATTCTATTGCTTGCTTTTGTATTTCTTGTTTATGTGAATAAAAATGCCCCTACTCTTTTCGATAAGTGCCATGGGATCTTTAACATCCACCTGAACTACCACCAATCCAGGCAGATGGGACCTCGTTTTAATGTCTCATCTGAAAGACAGTACCTCAGAAGTGCAGCACCCCTCTCATGCTGCACTACAGTGTCAGTACTGGGATATTAACCCAAGTGCCAGATGTGGGAACTGAACCCACAGCCCTCTGATCTCCCAGCCTCAGAGGTGAATGTGCTACCTACTGAGCCACTGACACTGCAAATTTGATGGCAGGCAGGCCAAAACACAGCTTTCCCGCCAATTCCCCATGCTACTATGCATGAGCAGCTGCTCGAATGGCTCGAGCTGTTCACTCTCCTCTTCCAACTCTCGACTGACCCACTGCTGCAGGCAGCGCTTGGCTTTGACAGTGATCAAAAAGGTTCGGTTGGTTGATGGAACTGTCTGTCACAGAAGGGCTCTCCCTCCAGGTTCATTTAGGTGCCAAACCTTAAAAACTACAATTCCTACAGAAATTCAATCCCACAAGACCTCTGGGGACAGTCTCCATTTTTTTTATGTGCCTCCCACATACCCCGACTGGCCATTCCTTCGGAGCACCAGCGCCTTCCTGCCACCTTCCGACCTCCTGCCTCCTTCTCCCAGCCCCAGTTGCAGCCTACCTTGGGTAGCCTGGTGTATCACTATGCCGGGAGGGTCCCTCTTTTCCAGGGGGGAATGGCCTTATGGCCGACATCACATCCCAGGTGCTGTGGGGTTGGATCCGGGCTGGCTCCGGGGCTTTGTATGGCAGGGGCCAAGGCACGCATCATCTGGTCAGAACAGGGTGTAATTTCCATTTTCTGTGCCCCAGCTACTGCAGTTCTCGGCCTTGCATAAGTACGTAGGGTATTCCTGGGGCGGGGGCATGCTGTGGGCGTGTCGAGGCAGCACATCTCCAAGCTCGCCACCAATCTGCCTGCAGGTCCCCAGGTAAATCCCACCCCCCCAGGAGGGAAGTGTCCAATGGACCCTTATAGAACCCCTCTCTTGCCAGTCTCTGCTCCTGGTACCTGGGCTCGGGGCACGAACCCGGGTCACTAGCGTGCTAAGCGAACCCCTTTGCTCAGTGCCACGGAGCCAGCGTAGTCTCCATTTTAAGTCCCCTGAAGATTGATTGGTACAACTATGGCAGTCCAGAACCAAAATGGTGGCTGCTATGCAAAAGTTCAAACTGCAATGGAAGGCAGGTTAGACAAACTCCTACAGTATATTATTATTGTTAAAGCAGATAAACAGCAAATAATTAGAGTTCCTAAGAGGGCTCCCTCTGCTCATATAGCATCTGCAGAATGAAGCAGAAATACCACTCCTCTGGCTGGTTGCGAGCCTTAAACTACTCGGACCCAGCCCAGACTAATTTCTAACACAGCATAATAACTCTCTTAAAGAGACAGGCATGGAGGCTCTACTGTAGCACTGTCATGCAGACAATCAAACTACTGCAGACACAGGACACCATCCTGACAATGGGCATTAGGCAAGCACAGGAAGACATTATAGGAACCCCTATTTGTAGGAGGTTACATCCACATATCATAGCTCTTGCAAATGTCAGCCCTCTTTCCCCCTAGTCCAGCTGCCACCAATCCTCTCCTCCTTGCATGTCACCGGGCCTCCAGATTCTAAGGAAGTGTCTTTCCACCAAAAGGAGTGCCCCTGCCTTGTCTCCGTTATAATCTACCCAGGGTGCACCCTCTGGATATGAAACCTCTGATCCTTTCCCTCTCCACCCCCCCCATCACCCATGTTCACTTGTCTTGTGGAAAGGATGGTACAAGTACAGTGGGCCCACTCTAGAGTGTTGTCTCCATCAACCAGCTCTGCTGACACTCCTTGTTCCCCATTCATGATCTTTTGCAGAGCTGAGCTATCTCACTGCATTTCTGGTTTAATCACTGCAAGCATCTTTGGTGTAGCCCTACCAGCTGCCAGAAGTGTCCTGGGGTGGGATCACTTTGGTCACCACCAACACAGGTCAAGGAGGGAAACGAAGGAAGGGCAATGGCAGTGAACTCTGGCTGCACATCGTATGCTGCCATGTGCCCGAGCCATGTGGTGGGCCTTAAAACTCAGAGTCGGGGGAAGGTTGGGATGGCGAAAGAAACTCAAGTCACTAATTATGCCAGCTGTGCACAGGGAGGGGCTCAACCTCCGTTACCAAGATAGGAGCAAAGGTGCAAGTCACACTTGGTATTCAAAATGTAGAAATCACATCCATCCTGCTTTATTTGTTTCCCTCAGCTGCAGCTTGGCACAGTCTTTTAATTTGTTTAATTATGTTTATTTTTATTGTTGTAAGGTACAAACATGCACAAGAGAAACAAAACAAAAACAAACAAAAAAATAAAATAACCCACAAAGTCAAACTATATACAAGAAGTGAGTACAACAAATACAAACACTGCATTAAACCAGACCAAGGTAAGACACAGAGAGGAGTAAACAAAAACAATCGTGAAGCTATATATATGTTCCAAATACAGAAAGAAAAAAGCCAGAATACCAGCCAGATGTTAAAGGGACACTGTCAACCATCTTTGCAATATACTGTTTCAGGTTGAAAACCCACATTTTATGATTGCTTACCTTCTCTAAAATTCATTGGAGTTGCCAGTGGTTTAATCTGCCTCCTTTCTTAGTACAACTGAGATGCACGGTAATTGTGTATTTACACTCAACTTTGTTTCAAATTTTTGATTTTATCTTCTTGTTCATGTAACCCCTCTTTGGGGGTTTACATTTAGGAGCGGTGTTTTCCCAGTCCCCTTGCCATTCTGCCCTTTTTCCTGCCCCATTGGGCATACTTCCACTGTTGCAAGCTGCCGGCAGGTCTGTTTGGGCTGGCACTTATGCAGGCACTTTGATGTCCCACCCCATGATCTTGCAGGAGAAGGAAAGTGGTTCCAGGGTTCCGGCACCTCTCCTGGGTTAATGGAGGGCTGGTGATTTGGAGAGTGTGGCCGAGGAGCCACCCGGAGGGTTAAATTCCATGTCAACTGGGGGGCACCATGAGCCCTCATGAATATTAATGAGGATGCTGCCTGCCACCTGGGGGGACGTAGTTTCAGTAGCAGCTACAGCAAAACGATTAGGGCCACCACCATGAAAGTGGACCCCTTTAAGAGAGTGAACCATTTGAGCTACGATGCGGTGTGGCATTGGTGTACACACACTAAAGCATTGGGCTGCACCAGAGGTTAGAAGGGGGTAGATTGCATAAAACTGAGATAGACTCCATTAGACTGAATGGGAGCTGACATGTTGGTGAATTTAACCCTGTTATTCTAGCCAATCAGTGATCTAGACGCCCAAAACTGTGACAGAGGGACTCTTAGGAAAAGGAGGGGACTAATTCTGGCATCTAGATCATGCCCCAATAAACGAGGAGGAAATATTGATCACTATGGATATCAATTATTGAAGGGCTTCAACAGCCAATCAGAGGACTGGGATTTCAGCTGATACAGTGGACACTTTCTTGGATGTCTTCAGTCTGTTGCTGGTCTCTATATGATTCAGGACAGTGGGTGAAAGCAGGCTGTGGACTTCAGGGGCTTACCCGAACCTTAATCCGAAGTGTGTGGTTGCTGAAGGATTCCCCAGGTGCTGGAAGCAGGACTGACTTGTGAAGGGGAAAAGAGAGAAAGAGAAACTGAACTGAGATCCTGTTTCCCCAGGTACTGAGAAGTTGTTGAATGAGTGTTGGGAGAAACTAAAGGTGGCAGATACCCTGCACTGGGAATTGAGTTAACCAAAAAGACTGAGCAGATTATCTGAGTTTTACAATTGCTGCTGAGAGGTCTCTCGCTTGTGTAGACTGTAACTGCATTTTCTTGAAAAAGGCAGAGCATCTCAGGTCATGGGGTGATAGCCAGAAATTGTGTGTGTCATAAGTGAACTGGTTAAAGTGGCTGAGATGGATGGACTTGCTGCAGCAGAGTAAAAGAGTTTAGACACTGCTAAACTGAAAGAGTGGACTGGTGTGCAGGGGGCTGTTGCAAAATTCCCCTCTGTTGATTTGCACCAACACTGATTGAATCAGAGGCTAGCACCTGCTAAAAGTGGAACTGGACTTCAGTGGCATGACTGCCTATAACTTTACTTGGTGAGAGCTCAGTGCAGAGACTGGAGGAGGACCCCCACCATTTGGGAGTCCTCACCCAGAGCCAAGGGGGACCTTGCTAACCCCTCCCAAGTGGGACTTACTGTCCCAGGAGGTCACGGGTCTTGCACCTGAATGCTAGGGTGCTCCAATTAGAGAGCCGAGCTGTGGAGCCACTTCTAGGTCTGGGTCTTCTGGGGCTGGTGTTGTTCTGCTACAGTGCTCCGCACCGGACCAGAAGTGGCTGAAGGTGACAAGCTGGCAACTTTTGTATGTTCGTAAGCGGCTAGAACTGCAATCAAGGTGACCAGCTGCAAGATCTTCGAGCAAGTTCCATCTGGATAGAGGGATCCTGGCTGGTCTGTTTCTGTATTGCTGCACTGGGATTTGAGGAGCCTCACTGCCCCTTGGTGCAGAGGTCAATTAACTGTGAGTACCCAGGACGTGGTTCCTGGGAAGGGTCAAGGGGGAGATTGTATTTGTTCTATTTGGAGTTCAAGTTTCATCATTCCAGGGCCCCAACATATGGCCACCTCGTGACATTGAACAGGCCTGCAAGTAGTGGATACCCCTAGTGAAAATTCAGGGAGTACTGGTACCAGTGGGGGAGGGCTTGACCTGCGAGCCCACAGGTTTGAAAATTGCATATCTCATTAACGTTTCTTGCCTTCACAGCAATCCCACATCCAGGTATCCCTTTCCCTATCTCTTACCCCCAAATAAAGCTGTTCATATGTTGTTTGAATCTGCTGTGTTAGTGAAATTCATTGCATGCACTTATTGCTGAAATATATGGTTTATGGTGGGACAAGGTACTGGAGGACATAGCGTGCAGAGTGTTGGTAAGGGAAGTGGGTAAGCACAGCATCCCAGGGGGCTGTGCCATGCAGATATCTGGCCCACTGATACTTTATTCTGGGGGGAGGCAGCACGCTATTTTCACTTTTTCTGGGAATGAACTAACAACAACAAAACTAGAAAGAGACCTGGGGCTAATTATATCAGATGACCAAAAGGTGGGCAAGCAATGTGAGGAGGCAGTAAGGAGGGCTGGGGTGATACTGGGATGCATAGGGAGAGGCATCACCAGTAGAAAACAGGAAGTTTTTATCCCTCTGTACAGACAGTTGGTGAGACCCCATCTGGAGTACTGCATGCAATTCTGGGGACCCCATCTCCTCAAAGACATAGACAGAGTGGAGTCTGTTCAGAGGAGAGCAACCAAAATGGTGCAGGTTCTCCACCAGAAGACATACGAGGAGAGACTAGCGCAGCTTAATATGTATACCCTTGAGGAAAAGAGGAAGGGGGGGACATAATAGAAATTTTCAAGTATCTTAAAGGAATTAACAAAGTATAAGAGGGTAGCATCTTTCAGAAAAAGAGATGTGCAAGAACAAGGGGGCACAATTTGAAGATAGCGGGGGGACAGCTCAGAGGTAATATTAGAAAGTATTTTTTCACAGAGAGGGTTGTGGATGCATGGAACAGCTTTCCTGAGGAGGTTGTGGAGTCAGGAACAGTAGGAGAATTCAAGAATGCGTGGGACAGACATAAGGCAATTCTAGTGGAGAGGTAGGAGGAAGTAAGCTGTTGATTTAACTAGAATCTGCAGCTTATCCATCAGGTAGGGAAATGGGCAGACTAAGTGGGCCAAGCGGCCCTTATCTGCCATAAAATTCTATGTTTCTATGTTTGAACCCCCAATAGTCACCATAGCAGGACCCTTGCCGGGTACCAGAGACAGTCGGCAAGGGGGGTAGCCCACTGGCATATGGTGCCAGGGCTACACTCACTTCCTAAGCATTAAGAAAACCCCAATGCAGTGCAGCCACTCATGATGTAGTAATTCCCTCTGCACTCACTGCATCTTGAGTGGCTGGACCATGTTGGGGGTGTTCCCAAGTTCAGGAAAGATACAGTCTGAGATGATTATGAAATGTAAACAAACACATTATGGTGTGGTAACACCAGTATTGTGGGCAGTCTGTTTTTCACTTTTAAAAAGAAACAAACATTTGTCAATGCCGAATGTTCGCTACTGGTATTGCTGGTGTACTGGATCTAAGGTGCAGATCCCCGTGTCGGAAGACTAATACTGTATGGGCTGGGCTTGGGGGGGGCAATTACAGTGTGGTAGCAACAGACATTGATGGACATTTTCCTTTTTACAACCCTTATTTAAAAAAAATTTACTACAAGTGAAGGTTTCTTTATTTCAGGTGGAGACACTGGGGGATTGGACACCCCCATTGTCAGTGTTAGGAGCAACCCCCAGAAGCTCAGGGGTTTTAGATGCTCTGTGGTGCATTTTAAGGCTTACATGAAAGATATAGCAAAGTTCTGTTAGATCTCTCCCCACCCCTGACTCTTGGAAAAAATATAATTCTATGACTGGCCTCAGATACATAAAGATTGCCGCTGGGTCTGCCTGAGAGCAGGACAATTTCCATGATTTTACCAGGGGTTCTGGTTTTTTATTTCCTTTGAACAGGGAATATGGAAGTCCTCCCAAAGAAACTGTAAATGGTAAGTGTTCAAATTTGCAAATCGTTGCACTTTGAAAGGGTAAATTTAACTCCAGTTTTATAGGCAACCATTATTTAAAAATCAATGCCAGCCACAGTTTATTTCATTGTTTGATCTACCCTATATTAACATGAACTGGTCACTTATTTACTACCCTAGCAGCCAAGTGACCATTAATGTACTTAAATGTTTCATTCTCCACTCTATCAGCAGCCTACTACAGCATATGTAACCTCACTTGTGTGTGTGTGTGGCCAGGGGGAGAGAAAGGGAGAGAGAAAGACACACACACACACACACACACACACACAAAGTGAGCAGTTTCAGGTTTCGGTTTCAATCCCTAGAATGTTACATGAAAGATAAAGCATAGTTTTGCTATGTCTCACCAAACCCCTGATTCCAAGGAAAAAATATAATTCCATGGCTGGCTTCAGGTACCTAAAGACTACAGATGGAACTGTATAACCACTCTGTGTGTGTGTGTGTGTGTGTGTGTGTGTGTGTGTTAAAATACTGGTGGGGGAGAAGCTGGCAGGCTGACAGCACATGATAAGATCAGCTGTGCTTGCTGAAAGAGCTGATTTATGAATGTGTCTGTCGGAACATTGTTTTGAAGTCCAAGCACTTTCACGCCTGAACAGTGTCATCATGAAGCTTGCTGTTCATTGGTCAAGCCCCTTGTAGACTGTGCTGCATTGGACAACCGCGACACACCTCTCAAAACCCTGTACATAGCAAAAATGTTCAACTTGCACTAGGGCGCATGGCGAACATAAAAAGGGTCAGAATCAAACTACCAGCCACATCAGAATATCTTACAGAATGCTAACAATTAAAGTATGTTTTTTAAACTAGGGACAGTTTGAAGTCTAAAGTGGTTGACAGTGTCCCTTTAAGGGGCTATAGCGTGCCCTTGTAAGGAACCTGGAAGAGAACATAAATCATGTAGCTTGTTCCATCTGGTGTTGTAAACAAACATTTTATTATGGATGCTTGCTAACATTTTCTCTAGCCTCAAATTGTATGGTTGCTTGGTCTTTCCAATGTCGCAAAACTAACCTTTTAACTGTCAAAGTGATCAAGGATATGTAATATTTCCAATCTTTAACATAGATTATGCTGAAAACACCAACAAGGCAAATGGCAAGGGTAAACATTTGGTCTAGACCTAGAGATGGATCAGCTCAGTTTTCAATGGTGTCCCAGTGACCTTTAATCATCACACTCCCAGAACAAGCATTTGTCAATGCCGAATGTTGTCTGACTGGCATTGGCATTGGTAGTGCAGGAGTTAGAGAGATGCATAATAGGAATGGCAGTGAAGTATGGAACTGACACCAACTCCGCCCTGCAGAGACTGACAGGCATTGAGGTATGCCTTTGGGTTGTCGGCCATAACGCTCATGCCATTTCACCTCACCCTACCCTGCAGACTCCAAGTGTCGCGTTGTGCCCTGGGGTCATCAGGCCTTATGCTCACCCCATTCCATAAGGAAATACGTTAGGATGGATGCAGTATAAGAAAATGGAGTGAACGTTGGAGCCGAAGAGTCCAAAGAACACATTGACGCCTGTCACTGGCTGCAGGGTAGTGGTGGGGGTGAAATGGCATGAGCATTACAGCCGAAAATCCAAAGTCACACCCCTGATGCCTGTCAGTCTCTACAGCGTGGGACGTTACGGTTAGAAACCCTAACACCCCAGGCATTTGTTGGTATTTGCCCTCCAAATTTTCAACATGGGCTTTTTGTGATCCCACCTCATGAAAGCATTTGGGACCTCTGATCATGAGCAGTGGCACTGTGATTTTGTTAATCTGTCCCGAATGTTGATTTCCCACAGTGACTGCGCCATTCTGCGTCAGATGTGCGAAAACACATTTCAGGCAGGATGTGAAAAATGACAGCTGTACCATTTATATGGAAGTGTGAAGAAATGGCAATGTTGAAAATCTGGAGTGAAAATATTAAACATTTTTGAAGTTACGAGCGTACGTGCAAACTGCGCAATGCATGCTTGTAACAGTAATTTTTTCACCAAATTTTCAACATAGACATTTTGGGACCTCTGCTCATAAACAATGTCACTGTGGAGGGACACGTGATGGCTGCCTAAGAGTGCGGACGCATCCCGAGTGTGCTCCTATGTCCCTGCCTTAATTCACTTAACAGTAACCTTTTGATTCAGCTCCTTTGCTTACCGTCACTGTGTTTACATCCTCATCTCATCAGAGAGCAGGCAAAACAACAAATTGATTCAGTATGGAGGTGGAAATGTGAAATCCTCTGCCGCGACATACTCCGCCGACAACCCCGACGAGGGACAAACAAGCCAAACGGGCAAAGGCGCAATAATCTGCAGCGGTGCCATTACCAGCATCCCAGGCCATCCTGACAGAAAGTAAATTCCAGGAGGGACTCGATTCCCTTAAGGAAATGCTGATCAACTTGTTGACAGATCTCCACACCATGAAAACTACAGTGGAGCAACTAGCTATTCGGACTGGGGACAATGAGGCCAGAATTTCATCTTTGGATGACTGGCGGGATCTAATGGAGCTAGAATTATCCACCTTGGGCCACCGACTTAAAAAGGTTGAAGAGAAGATGGAGGACCTAGAGAGTAGGTCCAGAAGAAATAATTTGGTGGTACTGAGCTTACCAGAGAAAGAGGAGTGGTGGGATTCTATCCTTTTTATTCAGAAGTTGTGTGAGAAACTCACAGGCCCCTCTTCTAATGGGCCTGCCTACATTATTGAGCGGGCTCACCGAACCCTCCAGTCAATCTCCCCACCAGGAGCTCCTCCCAGGCCGCTGATCTTTCAACTTTTAAATTTCTTGGATAAGCAGCATGTGTTAAATGCAATCAAGGATGTCAGAGAAGTGCAATGGGAGGGTAAAAGATAAGGATCGCCCAAGATCTTCCGTACACTGTACGGCAAAAGAGAGCAGACTTGCACCCCATAATTGTCAAGATCAACGCAGCTGGTATTAAATTCTGAGTTAAATACCCTGCAAGTATACCTGAAGGATCAATGGCACACATTTGATTCTGTGGAGCAGGCTCAATTTGTCCTCCGAGACCTGCTGCCAGACCTCTTTAAGTGAAAACTTGATATGGCCGAGATTTAATCGACATTAGTGACAAGGCTCAGCTGGGACTGCTGTGCTCTACTAATCACAGTACTGACAGTGCAATTCATGATTATCAGCCCTGTGCTTCAGTTCCTCATAATATGGGCTTACAGTGAGCAAGCTGCCCCAAGTGACTGTGACATTTTGAGCTACACGGGAATCAGGACCCGATTTGTTCCTTTCTGTTCATTTGGGAGTCCTACCCAGATTGCTTTTTTGTGAACTATTTGATCTGCCATTTGAACTTCAGCTAGCATTGTCAGTGGCTCAGTAGGTAGCACACTCGCCTCTGAGGCCAGGAGATCAGAGGGCTGTGGGTTCAGTTCCCACATCTGGCACTTGGGTTAATATCCCAGTGCTGACATTGTAGTGCCGCATGAGAGGGGTGCTGCACTGCTGAGGTGCCGTCTTTCGGATGAGAAGTTAAACCGAGGTCCCATTTGCCTGGATTGGTGGTAGTTCAGGTGGATGTTAAAGATCCCATGGCACTTATCGAAAAGAGTATGAGAATTTCCCCAGTGTCCTGGCCAAATTTCCCTCATTCACTAAAAATACCACCAACAGCTTAATCCCGTTCAAAGTCAGCTGGCATTCATTTGTATCCCCCTCCCCCGGGTCGTGCCTGAAAATAGGCAGGAAGTGTCTAGTGCACTTACCCGGTCAACAAAAACTAAATAAATAAATGTGTCTGCTAATTTAGTTTTAGTATGGACGCTTAGCTGGATTAGTGACTTTCACAGAGCTATGGCGTGCTCTGGTGCCATCTAGTGGATATTTAATATCAATGTCTGACGCACAGTGGTATTTGTTTCTTGTATTTTTTTTTTTCTTCTCAATTGTATTTTTCATTTCTCTAGTGCCGCAGGACCGCTCTGTATTAAGAGGGACACAGCCTCAGGATCTCATCAGTTTTTGGATTATCTTTTCCTTGGGTTCAGCATACCTGTATTTACTTTTACAGGGTTCTGTGATGTTAGTGATGTAGCAGCTCTCATGTGAGGCGATGGGGCTTTTAGTATCTATTTTTTCCATCTTATTAATGTTTATTAGCCTATGGAATAATGTTTAAACTGGTAGTAGGTTAATGGTCATCTCAAGGGTCTTATGTGACTGAAAGACCCTGCGAGGGGGGAAAGATCCCTATAAAGCTTTAGCTCTTTGATAACGGCTAACCTTTTGTGACCCAAGAGTACTGTAGGGCACCGTACCCCTTTCATTATTTGCCTTTGATCGGGGAACTGTGCTCTGGATTTAAAGGCTTGTTTTGACTTACAAACCGTTTTTTCCTTTTTCGCTTTTATAACAGTTAATCCCCTAGTCTTTCCGGTTGCAAAGAGGCAGGGGCGGGGAGGGGCATGCACTCTGGGCAGTGTAAATGAATCATGCCCTAGGTTGTATGGAGGTGCAGTCTATGGGACTGGGGTTCATTAAGTGGGAAAGGGAGACTGTCCCGGAAGTTTTGTTTTTATACTTGTTGATGACTTACTGTTATTTGTTGCCTTTAATGGTTAGTAAGAGTGTTTCAGTGGGATGAGGGAGGGTAGATATTCATTTGTCTTTTGGGGGGGGATTGTCCTTTCTCCCTAATGTTTCTGTCTGTTGGGATAGGGGTAAGAAGGGGGAGGGAATGCCTAGTGTGTCAGGGGGTTGTGGTGCACTTTCACCAGCCAGAGTTAGGTTAAGGAAGGGAGAAGCCCTGGGACCCCCTGGTTATTTTTATGTTTGCTTGCATGCATGTGCAAGAAACATAGTGCCATCATCTGAGTTTTTCAGAGGTGTGTCAGCATCTTCCAATTCAGTCAGTATGTTTGCAGGCGTGGTCACAGTTCTCCAATCACTGCTGGAGCTGTCTATGACAGCAGTTGCAAATGCAGTGGCATACAGTTGAAAGAGAGAGCTACGTTTCAGTGAGCAGCTCCTTCCCCCCCACACACACACACACACACACACACACAGATCAACTGTGTTGGTTACCTGATAGGATGTGTAGTCTTGTCTAGCTTAGAGAGACAAGCCACACATCATTACTTTAATAAACTGTTCCCTGCCACAGCAGGACCACCAAAATGTGTGGGTGCCTAACAGTCCTTACACACGCCAGCTCTCCAAAGCACACCTTCATGGACTCCATGGGTTCTAATCCTCCAGAAAAAAAAAATACCTCAGCATTTGATGTGAAAACTCAGACTTTGTTGTATGTGTAATTCCAAGTGTTTTCTCTTACTAGACTCTGTCAATGTGAACTCCCCGCTGCTAAAACCTATGCAAACAAACTTGAGTGTACTGTACTACCTGCAGCTGATGCAAACAGCCAGAATGCACAAAGGAGAACATACTGCTATGCATTTCAGCAGCAGCCAGTGGGGGAGGTTTTCATGACTGAAGCACTTTAATGCGCCTTTTAGTGCTGTCATATACACACCCCTGTGTGGTAATTCACTAAACTGCACACTTAGTCTGGTAATGCAGCTTCAAAATATTTTTTTTTCTCTAAATTGCCATGAGCTGGCATTTTTTATGTGACTGCAGAAACACGATGCTGTATGTCAGCCATGTGTCTGCATTCCCACACTCATCCCCCTCACACCTCTTAAACAAAGCCACTGGTGCTTACTGAATTGAGAAGAGTTACATGGATTTCAGAAGTTGTGCCAGATACACTGCACATTGCCTCATCCACTCTCTTTGTTTCAACCCTCCACCCCCACTTCTCTTGGGCAAAGCATGAAGGCTAGTTCACACTAGCACATTCAGATATTTAATAATTCACACTTCCTTTCAAATCAAGGAAAGGCATGTTGTTTGTCTATCACACTATGAAAACAAGCATTTGTCAATGCCGAACGTTCGCTTGCAGGTATTTGCAGTGGTATTTGGCACTTAGACATGGCTTAAAAAAATCAGTGACAAAGAAGTACGAGCATTTGTCAATGCCGAATGTTGCTTGCTTCTATGTGCTGTTTAGGTATTTGGAAGTCATTGTAGTGCAAATATTGAAAATTTCACTTAATCCTTACTTAGCCGCAAGGGAACCGCGCAATGCACACTCATGAAATAAAAGTCATTTTAGGAATTTTTTCACCAAATTTTCAACGTGAGCCATTTTAAGACCTCTGCTCATGAACAGTGTTACTGTGATTTTCTTAATGTGTCCCATACATTGAGTTCGCACACCGACTGCACCATTGTGCGCTACATGGTCGGAAACACGTTTTGGGCAGGATGTGAAAAATGACAGATGTACTGCTCATGAGGAGGTGTGGTAAAATGGCAATGCTGAAAATCTGGAGTGAAAATATTGAAAATTAGTGAACTTACAAGCCTGCGTAGGAACTGCACAACGCACGCTAGTAAAACAGTCATTTTTAGGAATTTTTCCACCAAATTTTCAAAATAGGCTTTTTGAGAGCCCACCTTATGAACACTGGCACTGTTTTTTCATTAATCGGGCCCAAAAGGTGATTTCATGCAGTGCTTGTGAAATCACCCTTCGGGCCCAAATAACGCCACGACAGTGACAGAATTCATGAGAAGGGGTCCCAAAAACCCCATGTTGAAAATTTGGTGCAAAATTCAAAAAATGCCTAAGATATGCAACAAAGTTGAAAAACTCCATCTAGCCCATTATACAGCTTACCGGCATTTCCTCAGTTCGCGGTCGGCTTTGAAGAGTGCAGACGTGTTCCCGGTCCAACGATGATCATTGCGCCGAGCTCTGGAGGTAAGTATGGGGTGAGGGGGTGTGGGAGGCAGGGTGCACAGTGGGTGGGTGCGGGTTGTGGGAGGAGGGCGGGGAGACTGCGTGGGACCGTTTAATTTACAGGTTTTCTTTTTCTATAATTATGCGGGATGTTTGCCACATTGGGGTGGGCTCCCAGCATGGCAGAAGGATGGCTGGGGGCCGTGGAGCCGACGGGGATTGGGCACTGCTCGGCCGGCAGACGACGACGGTGCTGGGGTGGGCTCCCAGCGCGGCAGCAGAGAAAGCTGTTTGGTGGGAGGTGGAGCTGATGGGATTGGGCACCCACCAGCAGATGATGGGATGTTTGCCACGCTGGGGTGGGCTCCCAGCATGGCAGCAAAGATTTTGGGGGGGCGTGACATGCTGCAAGCACACAGCGGTGGTTTTCTTTGAAGAGAAGACCACCGCTGTCATACACAGCACTGCAGCGATTGGTGCAGGACCACCACGCCTGCTCAACAGAGCAGGGGATTGCACAGGGCAGACACGCCTCCAGAGTGTCTCATTCTCCCAAGACGTTCCTTGCGCATGCATGCACGCGAACGTAAAAACAAAAAACAAATGATGGACTTTAGAGGACACAGTAGCAGTGCTATCACATTGATTTTGCATTTTCCTGTAACTCTAGTGCAAATCCCCCCGTACATTTCATTATTTCACATGAAGCAGAATTGCTCTGATGCCCCTGAAGCAAATGATTATTTACCTTTTAATGGACCAACATAGATGTAACAACAAGAACAAAGTGCTCTAGCTTTCGGACCAACCAGTCCTTCTTCAGAAGCTCATGGCAGTTGTTTAGAAAATACAATACTTACAACAGCTAGATAATGCAGAGAAAAACAGAAAAAAATCCCCATTGGTTTAAAATACTCATTTAAAAAAAAAAAAAAAATAGAAGATGATGTCAGAGAAGTTTAACAGTACTATACTGCCTTCAGCCAGAAGCAACCTTAGGTTAAACGTGCTTGGTGGAACACACATACAAAGAATCCTACTGCATATAAATTTAATTGACATAAGATAACACTGCTGAAGCAGATAACTCTTAAATCAAGCTGTGAGTGTCACAGTTAGTATAAGGATGTGATTACTGAAAGGCAACCCCACCCAGATTAAAGACAAACTAAGATTGTTATAGGGCTCATGAAGTTTCAATGTCTGCATTATAGACAAGAATTTACCAGTAAAGTTGTCTTAAAGACATAAGTGCACCCTGTGTGATGTGTAAAACCTAAGTGGACCTGTCACCCAGCTGTACTCTCCAGCTAGATATAAGGCCCAAGAAATTTCAAAAACCTCAGGACTATATAAATGAATAATTTAAATATAAATCGATAATATTAGTGTCAAACAAAAAACTCTAGTCGAGGAACCTCAAGGAATTAAGACCACATAGCCTGATATGTACTGATGTCCATATACACTGAGAATGTAACAACTTGATGTACCACAAGTGTCTAAGGAATCTGAAAAAGATAAAAATGTAATTTCTCTCCTCCTCTTCATACAAACAATACACCCTAACCCAGCCCACATCACCATAATGTGGGTGAGGGATACATAGCTTTAACGAGATGTCTCTCTCTCTCTGACCCCCCCCCCCTTTTTCCCCTTCTCTTTCTCTCTCTCTGTCTCTCTCCCACAGACACACACACATACTCACTCTCTCCTAGTGAACCTATATTCACTTCAGTCACTGCAATTGTTCCCCAAAGGAATTCAACTTGTCATGAAATCTTGAGTAAAAGGGCTTATGTCTGATGCCCCTGTAACCAATGCAAGTCAATGGGAACAATTTCCCTGTAAATGACTCCCTATAGATCTGGGAGCCCTGCTGTTTGTAGTCTGCCAGGGTCTTACAATATAATTCTTATTTTAATGCAGTGCATTCAAAAAATTATACTGAAGAAAATGGTTTGTTGCCTTTTACTGAACCAACATACATGGATGTTACAAAAAGAACAAAGCGTCTAAGTGTTTGGCCCAACAACGTCTTCTTCTGAAGCTTACATGAGTAAACTTACAAGGGATGTTCTAGCCTGTGTGACAATGGTTTCAACTATGCCACTGAACTTGAAAAAAACAGCAATTAAATAACTTAGGGTAATGCAGGATATATAAATGAAATCAGCGCGCACATGTGAAGGCATTGTTGTCATGTCAAAAGACAGCAACAGTACAGCAGCTACCTGAATTCACCTGCTTTTAATTGCTGTTTTAAAAGGGGGATTTTTTTTTTAAATATCCTGTAAATAGTTTCACAATAATTCCCTCATACCTTTTTACCAAGTGTCTGCTCTACATAATTCAATGGTTGGCAGCTCCTCCACAGCCCACAAATGAACAAAGACTATTTTAGTTGTCATTTTTCATATCGCGCACAATGGCACAGTTGGTGTGCGAAATCAATGATTGGGACAGATTAAGAAAATCACAGTGACACTGTTCATGAGCAGAGGTCTTAAAATGGCTATGTTAAAAATTTGGTGACAAAAGTTCATAAAATGACTGTATTACGAGCGAGCATTGCGCAGTTTCCACGCAACCTCATAAGTTCATGAATTTGTAATATTTCAGTCCAGATTTCCACCACTGGCATTTTTCCACATTCCCTTATGAACAGTACAGCTGTCATTTTTCACACCATGGCCAAAATGTGTTTTCGCACTTCCAGCGAAGAAATGCATGGTCACTGTGGGAAATCACTGTTTGGGACAGATTAAGAAAATCACCATGACACTGTTCGTAAGTGGAGGCCCAAAATGCCTGTGTTAACAATCTGCTGTAAAAAATCCCCAAACTAATTACATTATGAGTGTGCAATGTGTAGTTTCTATGCTCACTCATGACTTCACCAGTTTTTCTGATATTTTCACTCCAGATTTTCAATATTGCCATTTTTTTACACCTCCCCATGAACAGTACAGCTGTCATTTTTCACATCCTGTTCGAAATGTGTTTTCACAACTGTGGTGCCAAATGGCGTAGTCACTGTGCAAAATCAGCTTTCAGCTAACGAACTGATATTGCCACTGCTCATAAGGTGGGGGTCACAAAAAAACAATGCTGAAAATTTGGAGTGAAAATACCAATGAACGTCTGAGGCGTTCCCTGTAGAGACTGACAGGCCTCAGGGGTGTGACTTAGGATTGTCGCCTGTAATGCTCATACCATTCCACCCCCACCCACACTCTGCAGCCAGTGAGAGGCATCGAGTTGTGCCTTGGACTCTTCGGCCTCAAAGTTTACCCCATTCTCCTATACTGCACCCATCTCACCATATTTCCTAATAGAATGGGGTCAACATAAGGGCCAAAGACCCCAAGGCACACCGTGACACCTGTCAGTGTCTGCAGGGTAGGGTGTGGTGAAATGCCATAGCCGTTATGCCTGACGACCCAAAGGCACACCCCAATGCCTGTCAGTATCTGCAGGGTGGTGGCAGGGTTGGCTTCAGTTCAATACTTCACTGCCATTCCTATTATGCAGCTCTGTAACTCCTACACTACCACTGCCAATGCCAGCAAGCAAACATTCGGCATTGACAAATGCTTGTTTTATTAAACATGCACTATGAGCAGTCAACACACTGTAATTAGCTGGAATGTCAAAGGGGCTCAGGACAATTTTAAAACACCTTCAACATCTGAGGGCTCACTTTGTTTGTTTGCAGGAAACGCACCTTAAACGGGAGAACCTCCCACTGTTACGCAAGTCCTGGGTGGGACAAGTGCTTGGGGCCGGGTGCTCCTCTCGGCGGGGAGACACAGCAATCTTGGTGGCCAAGTTGGTCCCATTCGTAATGCTCAAAGAGTAGTGGGACCCACTGGGGTGCTATATTGTTCTCCAAGGCACTTTAGAGTCCTTTCCTATGACTCTTGCATCTGTTTATGGACCAAATGTAGAAACCCCACAGTTTTACAGTTTTTCATCGACTTGTTGTCGGTGGTAGTTTCAGACCCCCCCTAGACTCACCATTCTAGGAGGAGACTGGAATATTGTACCCCAAACTGATAGTGACCATTCAGACAGCAGGAGAGTGGGCTTATCTCTGGCCCAAAGGGTTCTAAGCTGGGCACGGGGACCCTAGATGTATGGCAAATGCTAAATCCCAAAGAGCGCCAATATGTTCTTTCCTCCACCACATAAAACTTTATCTCATATAGATTATATATTACTTTGTGCTACTTCCCTCCCAGGGGTCTTAGATACTGATATCCACCCCAGGGTTCTGTCCGACCACTCTCCAATTAGTATTTCCATCCTTCTGTGGCCGGGGCTCAGCACGGATACCACCTGGTGCCTTAATACACAACTTTTTCAGAAACCTTCCCTAATCGAACACATTCAAAATTTCATTCCCTCCTTTTTGGAGATTAATAAGGGCTCAGTGACCAAGGTTGATTTGCAGTGTCAGTGGCTCAGTAGGTAGCACACTCGCCTCTGAGGCCAGGAGATCAGAGGGCTGTGGGATTAGTTCCCACATCTGGCACTTGGGTTAATATCCCAGTATTGACACTGTAGTGCAGCATGACAGGGATGCTGCACTTCTGAGGTGCTGTCTTTCGGATGAGACGTTAAACTGAGGTCCCATCTGCCTGGACTGGTGGCAGTTCAGGTGAATGTTAAAGATCCCATGGCACTTCTTGAAAAGAGATGGGGAACTTCCCCAGTGTCCTGGCCAAATTTCCCTCATTCACTAAAATACCACCAACAGGCTTAATCTGGTTCAAGATCAGTTGGCATTCATCTGTAACCCCCTCCCCCAGGTTGTGCCTGAAAATAGGCAGGATTTGTCTAGTGCACTTACCCAGTCAACAAAAGCTAAATAAATAAAATAAAGATCTTATCTGGGCAGTGCTAAAATGCACACTATGGGGAGAATTCATTCGCATGGCGGCCATGAATGCAAAGCAGAGTAAAGCTCAGGTGAACTCCATTTTAGATGACATAAGACAACTGTAACACTCCTTGACATGGTCTTCTCCAGACACTGACGGGGCCCAACTGTACTCTCTCCAGTCCAAATACTCAGATATTATGGCTCAAAAAGCTGAACTTTCCCTGTGTCGCACCAAAATATGATACCTGGAGTCAGGGGAAAGAGAAGGGAAGCTCCTGGCCCTTAGGCTTAGGCAAGCTGAGACTGATAGGTACGTTCCAAGTTTGCGTCTGACCCCAGATGAGGACCCTATCTCTAACCCGAAGGAAATTGCCAAGATTTTCAGCAGTTATTACAAAGCACTTTATACAGCAGATGATTCTTACACCTCAGAGGGCCCTACTGTAACTGAATACTTAGATTCAGTGACGTTGCCCATCCTCTCACCTCAGCGGGTCATCAGTCTGGGATCCCCAATTTCTGTCATGGAGGTGGAGCAGGCCATTAAGTTTTTACCCTTAGATAAATCCTCGGGGCCTGACGGTGTCCCAAATAACTTATACAAACTCTGCTGTACCCAATTTGCGCCAGTCCTATCAGACATGTTTAACTTTTGGTTTCAAAAAGGGATTAGCGACCAAGCCTTTCTAGAAGCCCTGATCACTCTGATCCCCAAACCGGGCAAAGATCCCCTCCACCCTGGTAATTAACGCCCAATTTCTCTCCTGAACTCAGATGTAAAAATGTTGGCGAAAGTATTGACTGCCAGACTTGTACCGTTTATGGGAGAAATCATCGGTCATGATCAAGTTGGCTTCATGGCAGGTCATTCCTCTGGAGACCATATGAGGAAGCTTTTGCACCTAATCTTGACATCTAGGGAGTCTGAAGTACCCTCTACCTTGGTCTCCCTCGATGCTGAGAAAGCATTTGACAGGGTGTTCTGGGGATTTCTATTTGCCTCCCTTTCTAAGTTTGGGATCCCCAGCGACTTTATTAAGTGGGTCCGGATACTATACTCTGGGCCAACAGTGAAAGTCTAGTGCAATGGTTACCTTTCAAGATAATTTTCCTTACAGCAGGGGACCCACCAAGGTTGCCCGCTTTCCCCGCTCCTTTTTAATTTTTATTTAGAACCCCTTATCCGCAGATTAATCAGCTCTACCAATGTGTCTGGTATCCAACTCGGAAATGACAGGTATCTCCTTTCTGCCTATGCAGATGACCTTTTACTGCACATGGAAGAACCTGCTTCCACAGTTCCAGCCCTAATCGAAGTACTGAACCTTTTTTCCAGTATCTCCTCCTACAAGCTCAATCTTTCTAAGCCCCAAATCTTTCCTCTTAATCATCATGTTACGAAGGCCATGCTTTCGGGTCTAGGATTGTCTTGGACACCTCATACTTTAACATACCTAGAAATCAAAGTTACTAGAGACCTGCCCTCAATGAGGAAGGAGAACCTTACCAAACTTGTCTCTACGCTGAAAGCAGACCTAGATAGGTGGAGTACCTTACCTATGTCCATCTGGGGTTGGATAAGTGTCCTTAAAATGAATGTACTTCCACGGATTATGTACCCAATGGGGACGTTGGGCCTTTTTCTCCCTAAATCTTGGTTTACCCAACTGAGGAAAATGTTTAATAGATTCTTATAGAAGAATAAGGAAATTCAGAGAGGATATAACAAACTGACTGCTTCTAAACTATGAGGAGGCCTGGCACTCCCATCCCTTTTTCTTTACTATGGAGCCCAACATATCACCAAATTGGCACAATGGAGGGCAGACCCCGTTACACAACAAACTTGTTG
The DNA here is from genome assembly GCA_016271365.2 of Neoceratodus forsteri. Taxonomy (NCBI): domain Eukaryota; kingdom Metazoa; phylum Chordata; order Ceratodontiformes; family Ceratodontidae; genus Neoceratodus; species Neoceratodus forsteri. The sequence goes on along the minus strand of CM028138.1, from coordinate 224,621,573 downwards.
TTATACCCCAGCATGGGTCAAAATTGAGGGAGCCTTAGTGAAACATAACCGCTGCTCCCTATCGGCTCTCATGTACTAAATTCCCTCCCACCATCCCTGTCCCCTTAAGAATTCCCCCATAGGCTGGTCTCTCCGGGCCTTACATCAGATACAGGTACACCTTACTTTTGCTTGGCATAAGTCGACAAGTCAACCTCTTATTGGCAATCCTCACTTCCTAATAAATAACCGAACCATACCATTTTCCTTCTGCCCCCAATTACAATACAGTGTGCTTGAAGACTTTTGCAATGGAGACTCCATACTACCATTCTACTCCTTGCAAAGAAAATTCCAATTTGCCAATAACGAGGTCTTTAAATACTGGCAAATAAAGCATTCCATTCTCACTTTCTTAGGGCCCCAACTCTGGACTCCTCCACCACAGGTTGATTTACTGGAAATACTCGAGGTGGCGAGGCAACCACATGGGGTCTCCGGTGCTTATTAATTCCTACAGACTCTTGACTCTACCCTCCCAACGGGTGTTTGTTATTACTGGACACAAACACTCTCCCTTCCCAGACAACCCAGGTTATTGCGGTAAAGTATGGAAAAATACTTACAAATTTATTAAACAAGATAGGCTGAGGCTTACCCAATTTAATACAATGCATAATCTGTACTATACCCCTGCCAAATTACACACTATAAGGAAGTTACCATCTCCTCTCTGTCATAGTTGTGGAGAGGAACAGGGAACCTTGTTTCATATGCTTTGGGAGTGCCCTAAAGTCCAACAATTCTGGGCATCTGTCAAAGGAACTCTGGACCCCATCCTGGGTTTGGAATCTTTGTTCACTCCAGAAACTTGCCTGTTAACACTATTCCAACAAGGTACGCCTAATTCTTGGAAAGCCCACCTGGCCCTAATAGCAGCCACCATTAAGCTAACTATACTGAGACATTGGAAAGATGATTCACTCCTCTCAATACTGGAATGGTACTGGGAGACATTAACAGCTATCCATCTGGAAAAACATATTGCCAGAATGCGGCATAGGTTGGAAGCTTACCAAACATTATGGGAACCTCTCCAAACTCTGTTATTCCTTTTGCAACCTTAGATGGCTAGTTTCAGAGTTTCTAATATTTATCCTACTGACACATAGGCACGGGGAGGGTGGTTTGGGGGGTTATGTGATGTATGTTTTATGTGGTATGTTGATTTTGTGTCTCATTATTGTCTTAGATTGTATGTCAGGTTGTTTAATAATATAGCAGCTGTACTGTTGTTATTGTATTATCAGCAGTAAACGCTGCTGAAATTAATAAAGCATATTGAATTAAAAAAAAAAGTGTCACTGTGATTTTCTTAATCCGTACTGAACATTGATTTCCGACCGTGCCATTGTACGCCAGATGTGCAAAAACACATTTTGGGCAGGATGTGAAAAATTACAACTGTACTGTTCATAAGGAGGTGTGAAAAATGGCAATATTGAAAATCTGGAGTGAAAATATTAAAACTTCTTTAAGTTTAGAGCGTGTGTGGAAACTGTGCAATGCATGCTCATAACACAGTCATTTTATGGAATGTTTTCACCAGATTTGCAACATAGGCTTTTTGGGAACCCACCTCATGAACAGTGGCACTGTAATTTCATTAACCAGTCCCAAAAGGTGATTCTGTGCAGTGACTGCGAAATCACTTTTCAAAACCGAGTAACGAAATGACAGTGACTGATTTCATGAGGTGGGGTCCCAGGAACCCCATATTGAAAATTTGGAGCCAAAAGAAAAAAAAAAAAAAAAAAAAAAAGGGCTGAGATATACACCCAAGTTGAGTCCCCCCCCCCAGTTGATGCCTTTATACAGCTTACTGGCATTTCTTCAGTTCGTGGTTGGCTTTGAAGACTGCAAATGTGTTCCTGCTCCAGCGAAGATCGTGGTGCCAGACCTCTGGAGGTAAGTATGGGGTGAGGAGGTGTGGGGAAGTGGGTTGCACAGAGGGTGGGTGCGGGTTGGGGTAGTGGGGCGCCCAGACTCAATGACAGACTGTTTTTTTTTTCTGGAATAGACATCACAGGAAGGTTTACTTTATTTACAGGTGAAATGAAACAACTGTTGTGCACAACGGAGTGGGCTCCCAGTGTGCCTCATGGCTTTGGTATAGCACACACTGAGTAGGGCCCTACTGTGGCACACAATGGGGGTGGGGTGGGGCATGGGCAGGAACATGCTGACGCAGTCGGCTTTGGAACACACAAAGCACACTGGGGTGGGCTCCCAGTGTGCCACACAGTCTTGAGGGGGGTTTATAAACATGCTGACAGGGGAATTGGGCACCCCCATAGTCGACTTTCTAGGGATTGTGAGGTGAACAGTGAAAGCCACCGCCATGTGTATTGAAATGTTTCAGCAGGCAAGGCACGCCCTGCAATGACAGGGCACTCCCTCATTGCGGCGGCGAATTTCTTTCAAGTTGACGGCATGCTTCTCAACTGCTGTCATATACAGTGTGCTCAATGGTGCCACAAAGACAAGCCCAAAAAAGCAGTGGCGGCATTGGCCACATCACTGCCGCACCTCCACAACCTACCATTCCAGCAAGTTGTCGCAAAATGCTGCTTGCGCTGCACGTGCAAGACAACATAAAAATGGCAGTCTTTTAATGTCAGCCTGCAGAGGGATTAAGGAGTCACCCGTCTTATGCTGCTGGTTCATATCCCAACCTGCCAGGTCTCGCACAGTATCCAGCAGCTCCTTTTCAATGCTTTTCTGTTGTAAGTCCTGAACCTCAATGCCATGCCCATTTAAAAGCTTTGCTGTGGCAAGTATGGATTCATAGGTTTTTTGCTCATTTTCAGCATACACTACAGTTCTGGACACATACTGCATTTGAGCCTTAAAGTCTTTTTCTTTCAATTACTTTATCATGGCATGGCATGGCCCCTTTTATGATTAGCTAGCATCTCTGGCAGAAAATCTTGATCTACAAAAATGCACTATTCATCCAGGTTTAAATCTTTCTTAGCCAGCTGGCCCAGTAGCGTAGAGGGCTGAGGTGCTGGCACCTTACCTTGTGCAACACCAGCGACCTGGGTTCGGGAATGACCTCGGGTCACCAGGGTGCCGGCTCAGGGGGCGAGGGCTGGAGTGGGATTGAGCCATGGCTCTCCCCTCCAAGGGGTGGATGCCTGCTCATCCATAATCCCGCTCCCACCAGGTGGAGGTCCGGTGGGTGTATAGATAGCACAGAGGTGACAGAAGTCAGGGGAGAGGCAGAAGGAGCCACCAGATCCTGGCGTGTACCTGTGCCTCCATGCGCGTACATGCATGTGTATGCCATGTCTGGGGAGTAAAACTGAAAAGGAAAAAAATGTATATAAAAAAAATAAATAAATCAATCTTTCTTAGCTGATGTTTACAAAGGAGCAGTTCTTTAGTAAGGTTATTTTTAAAATGTAATTATTACAGAGTGCTGAGGAGGGGGCTTAGGTCCTAGGGCCTTGTGGACATGTTCTATGCTCAGATCAAAATCGTTGCCAGATCCAGTTCATGAATTAGCAATGATGACAGAAAAGCTTTCAGATTTTCTTGTTTTGCACCCCCAGGAAACCCAAAGATGGATCACAGCCTCCTGTCCTGCCCCGCCCTCCGGGCTCTCGCCACTGCATCTTCTGCCCACTTTGTGAGTGCTCTTTCCCATTGGTGCAGATATACCAGCAAGTGCCCAAAACTGCCATGTCCATCCTGGAGGTCTCTGACTCTATCCTCCACTGCACCTGTGCACTGTTCCATTCACTTGAAGTCTCCCTTTGAGATCAGTAACCTTGCTGTTATTTTATATAGCAATTTCATGATGTTGGCTGTGTTGCTTCATTCTATCCCCAAACCAGCCTCTGACCTTGCATCTTCTTCATTGCCAGAGTGCACTGTGTATTCAGTGGCCCAAGATGGCGATACGCTGAGGCTGCGGCCTTGCACCTCGGTCCCCAGTGGTGGCACTCTGTAGAAAAAGTGGTACCCATGTTCCTCTGCACTTTTCAGAAATGACCCTTTCCTTGATCTTGGCCCAAAATTTTATACACCTTAAATAGACAAGCAAGGAGTCAATTATGGCCTCCGCACACCCTTTTAGCATCAAGGGAGAAACCCCCATAAGCAACCAGATTTGGGGTTTGCAGCAGATGGACTGGGCATTTTTGCAGTGCTTTAAGGCACTGGAACTCTTTTCTGGTAGACCTTCATGCTGTTAAAAGAAATGCACCAAATGGTTTAAATGTCAGTCACCGTTTTATTTTGCACACCTTTACTCTTGCAAACGTACTCACCTACCTGAGTCAGAAAAAGCATCCGTTGCTTTTTAAGCACCCCTGTTGTAACCATGTAGTGTCATTATTTTACATAGGTAGATGTTTTCTCCACTGTATGCAATATTTAAACAAAATAGTGATTTCGATAATGAATGTCTCATTGCATGGGTTCTGACCAAGGATGGAAAGTATGTCCAGCCCCCCTCCAAACATCTCCAAATTTCCTCTGTTAACTAGTAATGAGTGACCCCAGAAGGGCTGTCAGAAACTGCTGAAGTTCTGGGTTCTGCTTCGAGACATGTGATCCCATCTGCTTCTCAGTAATAATCTACATATTTAAATTATACTAGCCCTGGGGTCTACTTCACACAGTCAAAAGCATATGCTGATTCAATGCCTAAAGCCTTTTTATTTGATCATATTTAACAGTTCAGGCCTTCTGACAGGCTTCCTGAGTGCCTCAGTGTGGATCAACAAACTTCTTTCAGAAAACAACAAATAAGCAGCTAGTCTCCTTACCCATTAGCACTGAATGGCCTTCATAATGTATGTGTATGCAAGAATATGTTAATTAGAGTCCACTCTGAGAACTGTTGCTCCCCCTTTTGTAACCCCCCCAACCTACTAGTATGCTGATTTGGTCAATTGTCAGTTTTGTCACCCATCCTGTCATCAGTCCCTGCACTCCCTGTGGGATGCCCACTGCACTCTGACTTTGTGCCCCAATTCCCTGCCCAATTCAGCCAGGCTGCCAGGATAGGCTGTCTCTCTCTCTCTCTGAAACATGTGATAGACTCCCATCATTTGGCTCATCTGGGGCCCAGTATTTTCTCACCAGCATGTTCCCAGACCCCACTTGTCATTGGGGCTTGCGACAGAGGGACCATTAGCTCCAGTGGTATTGGGGCCAATATCGTTTGCTAGCTCTCAATGGGACATTAAAATAAAAGAAAAAAAAATCAGAGCTCAAAAGTTCATTCCCAGAGTTGCATCTGGCTGGCTTTCATGGCCAGCTTTACATTACTGTTGGGCCACTGCAACAGGAGCGTGTACAGGTATCCAGGCAGGTGTCACACATTGCAATGAGGGAGCTGGCATGATTGGGCAGCCAGTAAAAATACAGTGCAGGTACTGAGGTGGGTTTGGGGGGGAGGGGTGATTGACAGCTACGGACAGGGGGTTAAAAAGCCAGGGAGACCTGAGCAGAAGTACGGGGTGGGCAATCAGGATATCAAAGACAGCTCATCCCTGCCACCAGCTATCAGCACAAAATAGAGACCAAACATGAAAAAGAAATGCCCTAAAAAACACACACACATGCACGCACACACACAGGAAAGCATCTGCAATCTACTCATAAAAAAACCTTTTCCTTGATCTGGTAGAAGCAGATCCCTACCTATGTGCCCACAAAATGCCACCACAGGCTCTGGGTACTATTTGTCATGCTTTGGGGCTGATTTTCCAATAGATTTTTTTTTTTTTATCCTATTGCAGAGCTGCCTCAGGCTACACCAGAGCTGTTTTTCAAGTCTGGATTTTGTCTTGATGCTGCAGATGGAGTTAGATTTTTTTACCATGGTGAGCATCAGCTGTCGTCTAAGTAGCCATTGTGGTTAGTGGTATCACTGGCTAAAGCACTGTTTCTGTGGTCACAGTCTTATTGCAGGTACTGTAATAACAGCTAAATTGCAATACACATGCCTGAAAAACCGGTCCCAGATATCTCGAGACTGCAGACACCTGTAAGTCCACCAAAGTCCTTGTCTAAAACAGCCTTTCATGGTATTTCAGATTTCAGACTTTTTGGTTTCTAAAGTGCTTTGAAAGATCCTGTGTGCATAACACTGCAGTATGAAACACAAAATTAATTCCATCATTCATTTGTTTTCTTCACAGAGCCTCCACCACCTCCACCTTCAAGGTCTGGACCACTGCCTCCCATCCCGCCATCAGGACCTGCGCCAGCCCCACTTTCAAGCAGGGGAAGATCAGGAACCCTCCCACCAATCCCTGGAGGATCCTCTGCACCACCACCACCACCCCCGCCATCCCGAGGACCACCTCCACCAGCACACCTACAAAGAGGGCCCCCGCCCCCCAACCGCAGCACGCCTCCGCCTCCACCACCATCTTCCAGATCTGGTGGTCCTCCTCCTCCACCCCCACCTATGGGAGGAAGTGGGGCTCCACCACCACCTCCTCCACCACCTCCCCCTTCACTGGGTGCTGGGCCCCCTGCTCCACCACCTAATCGGTCTTCTGGGCATGCTCCTGCACCACCTTCTGCTCCAACTGGCCGAGGGGCCCTGCTGGACCAAATTAGACAAGGAATCCAACTAAACAAGGTAGGTTTCTTACATTGTAACACATACAAGGGGGAGTGGGTGACCACAGTTAGGTTTCATACTGATAAAATTAAATTGTGTATAAAAGGAGGGCTTCAGTCTCCAGTATAGTCAACACCTCATCTTTAACAACTACTAAATTCATCCCAGTGTGAGGAAAGCAGCACTGTACCTGCCCAACACTGTACCTACAGTACAAAGTTAAAAAAATAGAGCATGGAATCTGCAATGCTGTCAGTCCCTGTACCAGCATGGAATTCATCACAGTGTGGGGAAGCATACACTGCACATTCCACACACTGTGCCTGCAGGTCCTGTGGATAAACAGGAAACTTCAATCCCCAATGCTATAAGACCCTCTCCTTCAGTCAACACTAAATAAACTTAATGTAGGAGAAGCCTGCACTGAATCCACTCCAGACTGTACTTGGCCCTCTTAAAATAAACAAGCATTTGTCAATGCCGAACGTTTGCTTGCAGGTATTTGCAGTGGTGTTTGGCATGTATGGTGCTTTACCCTAATGCCCTGTGCAATTGCTGGTATTTGCACAATAAATTGTCAGCATGATCTTTTTGTTACCCCCATTGTGCGCTACATAGGCGGAAACACGTTTTGGGCAGGATGTGAAAAATGACAGCTGTACTGCTCATAAGGAAGTGTGGTAAAATGCCAATGTTGAAAATCTGGAGTGGAAATATTGAAAATTCGCAAACCTACGAACGTGCGTGGGAACTGTGCAACGCTCGTAAAACAGTCATTTTTAGGAATTTTTTCACCAAATTTTCAACATTGCCATTTTAAAACCTCTCTGTAATGAACAGTGTCACTGTGATTTTCTTACTGTGTCCCATACATTGATTTTACACCGACTCGCCATTGTGCACTACATGGGGGGAGATGTGAAAATGACAGCTGTACTGCTCATAAGGAGGTGTGGTAAAATGGCAGTGTTGAAAATGTGGAGTGAAAATATTGGAAATTTGCAAACTTACGAGCGTGTGTAGGAACTGCCCAACGCACGCTCATAAAACAATCATTTTTAGGAATTTTTTCACCAAATTTTCAACATACCTGTTTTAAGACCTCTGCTCATAGACAGTGTCACTGTGATTTTCTTAATGTGTTCCATACATTGATTTCGCACACCGACTGCGCCATTGTGCGCTACATGGGCGGAAACACATTTTGGGTGAGATGTGAAAAATGACAGCTGTACCACTCATAAGAAGGTGTGATAAAATGGCAATGTTGAAAATCTGGAGGGAAAATATTGAAAATTAGGGAACCTTACGAGCCTGCGAGGGAACCGCGAATGCACGCCAGAACATGTCATTTTTGACTTAGGCATGAAATTAATGCTGGCTTTTGGGACTCTTTCGACGATGATCGTCGGTCAAGAAAGTTGCGTCAAAGGATGATTTCATGCAGTGACCGCACAGTGCCCGCGAAATCACCCCTTTGGGCCCGGACAACCATGACAGTGACATCATTCATGAGAAGGGGTCCCAAAACCCATGTTGAAAATTTGGTGCAAAATTCCAAAAATTACTGAGATATGCACAGAAGTTGAAACCCCCATGTAGCCCATTATACAACTTACCGCATTTCAGTTCGCGTCGGCTTTGAAGAGTGCAGACGTGTCCTGGTCCACCAAGATTGTCGCGACAGACTCCAGAGGTAAATATGGGGGGGGAGGCTGGGTGCGCAGGGTGGGTGCGGGTGTGGGAGGGGGTTTGGGAGAAGCGTGGGACTGTTTTTGTTTTACAGGAAAAACAAAAAGAGACATGGGACGCTTGGCTATGCTGGGGTGGGCCCTCAGCGTGGCAGAAGATGTGGGGGAGCCGAGGGAGCCGACGTGATTGGGGCACCCCTGCCGGCAAACTACGGGGGGCCGAGGAGCCGAAGGATTGGGCACCCCATCGGCAAAAACTAACGGTTTGCCACGCTGGGGTGGGCCCAGCGTGGCAGCAGGATGGCTTGGGGCGCGGGAGCCGACGGGGATTGGGCAACCCCGCTGGCAAAAAACAACGCTTGCCATGTTGGGGTGGGCCCCAGCGTGGCAGGAAAACTTTGGGGCGCGCGTGACACGCTGGGGAGCGTAGACAGAGGGATGAGAAGCGGCGTCAGTATGGCAGCGGTGTTTTCCTTTGAAGCAGAGGAACACCGCTGTCATACTGAGCTCTTGCACCCATTGGTGCAGGACCAGCACGCCTGCTCAAGGGAGCAGTGCATTGGATGGGAGAGGCACACCTCCAAGTGTGCTACTCTCCCAAAACGTTACTTGTGCATGCGCGCAAGCGAACGTAAAAAGGAGTTTGCATCTCCAGTGCTGTCTGAGTCTCACCTTTTACCTGCAGCATTAAATATATCACATAGTGAGGAAACCTACACTGTACTAAACCCGCACAGTGCCTGCAGATCCTGTGGATACATAGAGGGCTTCAGTATCCAGTGCTGTCAGTCCTTCACCTTTCAACAACACTAAATACATCACAGTGTGGGGAAGTCAGCAATGTACTGTACCTGGTTTGCAAATAAGCAGATGTCTTCAGTCTCCAGTGTTGTCAGTCCTTTCTCTTTCAACAGCACTGACTGCACAGTGTGGGAAAGATTCTGTGCTGCTGCATATTAGAAACAAGACTGTGCAACCTCTTTTGCAAAATAAAATTTATTTTTATTGAATTCTTGGATTATACACCTTTGAGTTGTGAGCTTATTTACAGAGGTTCCACATCATTGTCAGACAAAATAGGGAGGCAGTATAGCACAGTGGTTTAAGGCTCTGAGCTGCAAATGTGGTATCATCCAGCAGACCAGACCTGGGTTTGAATCCCACAACTTCCACTTGCATACTGTGTGACCATGAGCAAGTCACTTAACTTCACTGTGCTCCCAGATCGCTCCTGTAAAAAAGCTTTCAGCTTAGTGAGCTACTTCTGGTTAAACAACCAAAAAAAAAATACAGGGACGAACAACATAATCAAGGTTACAATATTGCCTGTAGACAGTTAGGTTAAACATTATAGGGTCAAAAAGCAGTGTCACTAAACATTATAGTACAGAGGCAGTATTGCTTTGAGTTTTGTGGAACATGTGAAAAGAAGGTAACTTATAAAGGAGGAGAAGAAGAGGAGTTGGAACTGTTGGGCAGGGGGAAGAGAGTGACATGATAAGGTAGGGATAGTCTTTGAGGAGGATAGGTAGCGAGGACAGTAGCAACCAGCATGTCATTGAAGAGTAGGGATTGGGTCCATGCCTGAAGGTTACAGGAGTACAGGTGAAGAGCGTGGGGGGATGGGAAGCAATAGGTGGGAATTGGGAAGCAGTGGAGACAGGGAGGGAGAGACTGTGGCTAATGCTTTGGCTGAAGGTGGAAAAAAGTGTTGAATAAGGAGTAGGATGTCCAAGATGGGCAAGTGCAGTTAGTAGTTACAATCACATCCACTGAGAGTTGCAAGATATGACTGAAGTTTAGTCTTAAAGGGTCTCAGTTTAGGCTCGTCTTGCAGGTCCAAATTGAGCAAATTTAACCAATATGGTGCCCGGTACTGAAAGGAACATTGGCCCTGGATGGTGCATTGAAAGGGGACTATTAAATGTTGACTATTGAACCCTCTTGTATGGGCAGAGAAGGCCCTGAACCCCAGGAGGTGTTTGATCTAGTGTGGCCTTTTTTGCTAGCAGGCAAGTCTGGTATTGGATTCTACAATGCAGATTTAGCCACCCAGATTGGGAATAGAGGACACAGGCATGTGTAAGGCAAAACGCATCTAGGACAAGCTGGCAGGCTTTATTTAGGGCCAGTTTTACTCTCTTTAAGGCTGGGTCCATAGCAGCACTGTAGACTACTAGCCCGTAGTCAATCACAGACAAGACTGAGCTGTTCACGGCAAGTTTTAGGGCCTCAGAGGTTTTTGGAATTTTTGTGTCTGCATAGTTGACCAATTTTTGGCATTGACAAACTTAGCAACTAAGTCAATATGTTGCGAGTAAGAGCGGGATCGGTGCAGGGTGACCCCAAGATATTTAAAACTTTGGACCATATCTAGCAGGGTGTTTAGATTATTCACTATATTTAGTTCATGGGATCTATGCCAGTTATGTGGGGGAGGCAAACAGCATCATTTTAGTCTTTTTATAATTTAGCAGGAGTTTAGAATTTAGGAACCATGCCTCTACTTCAGAGAAATTGACCTGCATACACGTTTCCAGCTCATCTGGGTCTCAGTGGCTGGAGTATAGCACTGCATTGTCAGCATAAAGTAAAACCTTGCCCTGGCATGATTGAGGGGGGTTGTTTAAAAACAGGCTGACCAGGGGTGCTGATGAGCAGCTAGTTGGATAGACATGTTCCTGCCTTGCTCCACACTACCAGCTTAAATAATTTAAAATAAAGTATAGATGCCTGCTATTTTCAGTGTGTGAGTGCTTGATCCAAACGTAGCTAGCAGCATGGATGAATATTTAACCCCAAATCCCAGCAAGAGTCAAAAAACTGGTGAATGAAGGCAATAAGAAACATCCGACTGGTGGCCAAAATTAAAATGTGAGCACGGTGTCGTCGGCCACTGAAGTTAGTGTACTAGGCCACATGATTGCAGCCTTCAAACATCGCTTGATAAAATTAGAAAGTAAATTGAACTTAAAGCTGCAGGAGATCTTAGAACACCAAACGTCTAATGCCAATCATTTAACGGAGGCTGAGGATCGTATTTCACGGTTGGAAGACGAGTTGACCTCAGTCCCGGGGCAAGTGGCCGCTCTCCAAAAGGAGCCAGAGGAATTTAAGGAAGCCTTGATTACCAAGAGAACTATCATCAGAGGCTTAATCCGAGGCTTAGGGGGCTGCTGAAGGGTAAGGAGGGTCCGGACGTCCTGGAATTTTGTGCAGTAAAGTTGCCAGTGCTACTGGGGCCTTGCACTGAAGAATGGGTGGATTAAGTTTGAGAGAGTGCACAGAGCAGTGATGCCCAGGCCCCCGGCAGATCAGCCCTCAAGGCAAATTATTATGAGGTTTCATGATTATCAGGACAGAGAAACAGATCTGTGTGCTTACAAGGAGAAAGGAGGATTATTTATGTTCAAAGGCTCCAAGCTGTATATCTCACAAGATTATTCTGCATGTCTACTGAAAAGATGGAAAATGTTTAATGCAGCAATAGGCCAGCTTTGGGAAATGAAGATGGAGAATGTTATGATCTACCCAGTTACACTGAAGATCCGTTATAAGGAGGCCACGTTCTCGTTCTGGGAGGTGAGCAAAGCAGAACATTTTGTGAAGGAGTTATGAAAGAAGTTCGGCCAAAGGACTGTAATGAGTAGTGGAATGTGTGCTTAATTTGTTTGCCAGACTGTTATACTGGGTTTTCCCCTGTGCCCCCTCGGGTTCCTGTTCAATTGCCCTTGTTATGTTATGACTCCAGTGGACTTAAAAGGATGTGCAGCAGTGGGACTTGAGAACAATGATATGTTGGTCCTTTCTTGGATTTTTAATATGGATCACTTTTGGTTTGGATGACTGCAGACAACCTGGCTGTTGAAGACCTTTCCAGAAGACAGAGGACCCACTGGCCATTGCAAGGCTGCTGGTTGAAGGAGATCATCTTGGCATTTTGGAACTGGTGCAGGGTTGCCTATGGAGAATGATATGGAAGAAGGGACCAAGCTTAGCCAAGATCCATTTGGAAAGAATGCTGGAAGAATGGCAAAGACCCAGGAATAGGTGAGCTGGTCCGGGTGAGGAGGGTGGGTGCAACATGTGTTTCTGTGTATGCTGCCTGGTCTCCCCACCCTTGTACTGGCCTACCGGAGTCTTTTTCTGTTTGTGTTATATTATGCTGATTTTTCTTTTATTCCTCTCTTTCCTTCACCTAAGGGCCAGAATCATTATATCACCCTTACAGGGTGGGACACTGGACATTCTCCATGGATGGGAAGGACTGCATAGCTATTATATTGTGTCTGGGGGAGGATTACTGGATGTGGCCAGGTGGCTGGGCACATCGGAGCGGGGAGTGGGGTTCGGGACTTTGTTAAAATATTTGTGTTCGTTCAAGTTGTTCACTGGTTTTAGACTTTAGTGTGGACCTAGCTAAGTAAGAGTTAAGAGCGGGGTATCTGGATGGGATCTTTCAGCTGGTGGGAGGAGGGGTCTCACTCATCACAGGGGTTTGGTAGGCACTCATGCATATAAAGCAGTTAGTATCTATGTTTTGCACAGATGGGTGGTGTATACTGGGGTGGGGGTGGGAGGTAATAGAGGTGGGTCATTTCTTCAGGGAGGTAGGGGAAATTGCTTGGTGGCCCATTCAGCTGAAAATTTGTTTAAATTCTCAAGCTGCAGTAACAACGTGGAGGATAAAGATGGGTTTGGAAAGAATAGGGAGTGGCTGGGTGGGATGCCACTAGATAGTGAGGGGGAGTGTGGGGGTGGAGGAGGATGGTGTGTGTGGAGGGTTAGAACTTGTTATCATGTTGTGTGTTTGTTATTTCAAAAGTATACTCAGTCTTGGTATGCATTTAATCATTGTCAGTCACATACAAAGAAATGTAACTATTGGTGGTGTTGGCTATTCAGGAAGGCGGTGGAGATTTTGACTGGATCAGTAAGGTATGTGCAGGAGAAGGGCTATTGGTATGAATCATGGCTAAACTGAGGGATGTTACAGTGATCTCCTGGAATGTCAGGGACATTGCCCCGTGAAACGCACACGTTTGCTAACGGCTCTTAGAAGGCAGGGTGCTCAGGTGGCCCTGCTGCAGGAGACTCACCTCACCGATGCTGAACTTGCAAAGCTGGCTCAGGGCTGGGTAGGAGCATGCTATGTGGTCTTGTTCTCCTCACATAAAAGAGGGACAGCCATCTTGTTACATAAGAATTTCCTCTTCCAGGTCAAGAGGGTGGTGAAGGATCCAAGAGAGGGTAGGTACATGTTCATTTCAGGGGTGGTCTTTGAGGAAACTGTGACATATGGGAGTATTTATGCCCCAGCGTCTTATGACCTGACATTTTATAGGGCATTGTTGGCCCTCTTAATTAAAGAACAATTCCCAGGGCTCATTATGGAGGGAGACACAAATTGTACCTTGGTGCCACTCTTGGATCATTCCAGTGGACAAGGCCAGACTGGCGAGGCTCTTTACCAATGTCAGATGTGTATGGCAGACCTCGATCTGATAGATGGATGGTGCATGGCTAACTCAGGGGCTTGAGAGTACACTTTTTTTTCTAACCCCCACGGTACATGGTCACGCATTGACTATACATACATACCGTGGGACTTGTATGGTAGGGTTCTAAATATTAAGCACAGCCCCGATCTCATCTTGGACCATGCTATGTCATTGTGGTAGTTTCTGTTAAGTAGCAGAGGGAGAGCCCATCACCGTGGAAATTCCCCACGTATATGTAGGGAGATAAGGAGTTTAAGGACTATCTAGAAGAGCAGTGGAAGACTTACATTTCAGCCAATGTAAGTTCCCCAGCATCTAAGCCGACAGTCTGGGATGCCGGGAAAGCATATATGAGAGGAATGATTATTAGTTACATGGCCTGAATTAAGAAAAAGAAACCAAAAAAAAGCCTCAATTGAGAGTCTCATTTAAAAGACCTGGAGAAATGGGTGTCGGGAGGGGAAAAGGGAGCGGAAGGTGGTTTATTCACAGCTACCAGGGAGACGCTAAATGCACAAGTGCAAGGGGAGATATGAAAATCATGGATGTTCTGCAGGAGACAGATGTTTGAATGGGGCAATAAACCTAGGCCATTCATGGTGTGCCTGAAGGGGAGTGCCCCACCCAGATACCAGGTATTAGAGATGAGGGTGGCACTTTTCAGTGGGACATGAGGAAGGTCAGGGAATGTTTCAGGAGTTTTTATAGGAAGCTGTACAGTGCAGAGTGTGGAGGCAAAATGAAATATAGAAACATAGACTTTGACGGCAGATAAGGACCGCTAGGCCCATCTAGTCTGCCTATTTTCCTACCTACAGGATAGGCCGCAGATCCTAGTTAACCAACAGCCTATATCTTCCTGCCCCCCACAAGAATTGCCTTATGTCTGTCCCATGCATTCTTGAATTCTCCCACAGTTTTAGACCCTTTAAACTTCCTCAGGAAGGCTGTTCCATGCATCCACTACTCCTCTGTGAAATAATACTCTCACATTGCCCCTGAACCGCCTCTCCTTCTATCTTTAAATTGTGTCCCCTTGCTTTGCAAGTCTCTTTTTCTGAAATATGCTACCCTCTTGGACTTTGTTGATTCTCTTGAGGTACTTGAAAGTTTCTATCATGTCCCCCTCTCCCTTCTTTCCTCAAGGGTATACATATTAAGCTCCTTTAGTCTCTCCTCATACGGCTTCTCTTGCAGACCCTGCACCATTTTAGTTGCCCTCCTCTGGACTGCCTCTATCCTGTCTATGTCCTTGCGGAGATGGGGTCTCCAGAACGGGACACAGTATTCCAGATGGGGTCTCACCAACTGTCTGTACAGAGGGATAACAACTTCCTGTTTTCTGCTGCTGATGCCTCTCCCTATACATCCCAGTATACCCCGGCCTCCCTACTGCCTTCTCACATTGCTTGCTAACCTTAAGGTCATCTGATATGATTACCCCAGGTCCCTTTCCTGTTTTGTTGTTGTTACTACCTCCTCACCCATTGTGTATTCTTCCCTGGGTTCTTGTTTCCCAGGTGCATTATTTTGCACTTTTTGCATTGAATCTTAGCTGCCATACATCTGACCATTCCTCCAACCTGCCAAGTCCTTTTCATCCTTTCCACGCCTCTGTGTATCAACCCTGTTGCAGATCTTTGTGTCATCTGCAAAGGCATACTTTTCCTTCCAGTCCCTCTGCAATGTCACTGATGAAGACATTAAAAGGACTGGACCTAATACTGAAACTCATGTGTACCCCACTAGTAACCGCCTCTTTCTTCAGAGTGGACTCCATTTACAATTACCTTCTGTGTCCTGTTGTCCAGCCAATGTTCTACCTAGGCTACCACCTGGGACCCACTCCCAGGCTGGTTAATTTGACTAATAATCTTTTGTGTGGGACTGTGCCAAATGCCTTACAAAGTCTAGGTAGGCTCATGTCCACAGTTCCCTTGGTCTACTACTTTGGTCACCCAGTCAAAGAAATCTATTAGATCTGTCTGACATGACCTTCCCACTGTGAACCCATGCTGCCTTGGATCCTGTGCTCCACTGACCTCTAGGTACTCAACTATTCTTTCCTTCAGAAGTGACTCCATCACTTTCCTACCACAGAGGTCAGACTGACAGGTCTGTAGTTTCTGCCTCTGTCTTGGTCCCACTTTTGTGAAGGGGAATCACATCCTTCCTCCAGTCCTCGGGTACCACACCATCCTCCCATGATTTATTAAAAGAGTAGCCAGTGGTTTCACTAGTTCCTTCCTTAATTTTTTAGAATTCTGGGGTGAATTCCATCAGGACCCATTGTTTTGTCCACCTTCAGTTTTAGGAGTTCTTGCAGAACCCTTTCTTCTGTGAAAGGACTGGGATCGACCCTATCAAGAGTGCTTCTGTTAATTGGATTAGGCACTTCCCCTCTCTTTGTGACTACTGAGCAGAAATATTGGTTCAGTATTCCTGCTTTTCACTGTCCCCTTAGGGTTGTCAGAACAGGTTTGGAAAGATTGAACCCTCCTCGAACCCTGGTGTTGGGTTCTAATAGAACTTCGAACACTAAGGTAGCATAAAAGTTCGAATCACTGAGCGCGAGATGACGTGGGGCCGGGTAAGCAACGCGAGCAGCCGGATCTGTGGGGATATTTAAGAGATGCGCCACGAGGAGGAGCGCCATTTGACTGAGGATCATCGCAGACAGAGGCAGCAGCAGCAGGCAGCACCAGCAAACTGTAGCAAAGCGTGTTAGGCGCATCCGCTACTCTTGTCCAGTCGCGTGGCCACTTCTTCTCCTGTGAGACCGAGAACAAGAAAAAAGCTAAAAATCGGGGGAGACTGGGAGTGGGACTAGGGGTCAGTTCAGGACAGAAGGAGGAATTGGGAGGATTAATCAAGATTGGGGAAGGGACTGGGGAATAAGGAGAGATTGATGAGACCAATATCAGGAGGACTGGAGGAGGACCTGGGAGAGAGACTAAAAAAATAAGAAGACTGAAGATTATAAGAACCTTTGTGAATGTGAAATGTGATTATTTGAAACTGCAGCACACTGCACACCAGCAGCTGCCAGCAACAAGCATACAAGGGGCAAAAAGGCAAATAAATCTTTTCTGAACTCTAGTGTGGTGTGTACAGAGAGAAGCTCAGTGTGTGCCCCTGACTGCACTGTACTGTACCCTACCCAGTGTGTGTTACAGAGAGAAGCCCAGTGGCCAGTTGTGTGGTGGCATTAACCTTACATGACAGAAACGTAGGGGGGCAAAAAAAGGCAAAGAAATCTTTCTGAAGTAACCCTAGTGTGTGTGTCACAGAGAGAAGCCCAGTGTGTGCCCCTTGACTGCACTGTACTGTACCCTACCCAGTGTGTGTTACAGAGAGAAGCCCAGTGGCCAGTTGTGTGGTGGCATTAACCTTACATGACAGAAACGTGGGGGGCAAAAAGGCAAATAAATCTTCTGAAGTAACCTCAGTGTGTGTGTCACAGAAGACCAGTGTGTGCCTTTGACTGCACTGTACTGTACCCTACCCAGTGTGTGTTACAGAGAGAAGCCCAGTGGCCAGTTGTGTGGTGGCATTAACCTTACATGACAGAAACGTAAATATAATTCTCATTCCCTGGTTTGCGTGTGACTCGTCTCCTGTGGTCAGCCCATCACCCCTGCTGCTGTGTGCCTTTGACTGCACTGTACCCCTACCCAGTGTGTGTTACAGAGAGAACCCAGTGGCCAGTTTGTGGTGGCATTAACCTTACATGACAGAAACGTAAATATAATTCTCATTCCCTGGTAAGGTGAGTGTGACTCAGCCTCCTGTGGTCAGCCCATCACCCTGCTGCTGTGTGCCCTTTGATTGCTATGTGTATGCCTATGCCCAGCAGCCCAATCATTCTGTAAGCCTTGAACCTGGGATCCTTTAGTTGCAAACTGTCATATTCTTCAATTACTTTCAGTCCACGTATTACAGTGTCACACAATCAAAATAAAATTTGGAGTTGTAGCCAGCGTATTACAGATCACATTGCTTTGTTACACAGGAATTGTTTGGGTGTTGGTGTGTTCACTGCAGTATACTGGACTGGTAGTACTGTACTTACTGTCTGTTATGGCTGACACCAACATAGATGAAGCATTTAGTGCTGGTGTTGGAGCAGGTTGGTGGTGTGGTAATCCTGGTGCTAACAGAAATAACCAAAATGTTTCCACGTGATAAAAATTCAACAAACAGCAAAAGAGCAACAGTGAAGGTGGTAAAGGGACCTTTAAGAAAACCTGTACAGCTGCTGGGGTCACACGGAGAGGCACCATAAGGTATGCCATTCATGCCGTTAAGATCCCTGTGACTAGCAGCAATAATGCAAGTGACAGTGAGTCCTCTCTGACTCAGACAGTAGCTCTTTGTCTCAGTCCACACTGTTGTGTTCATGACAAATCATTACTTCCTCAACAAAGTGAAATGAGCAAGTCTGCTGACAATGAATCAGGTAGTGCACTTGCAAATACATCCAGCACTGTTGGCAATGAAAAGGACATATCCATTGAATCCACCACTTCTGTGTTGGCCAGCAATGAAAATCCATCAGAGTCTTCTGTCCACTCTTCTAGCACCAAGGAGCATGTCCCAGGTTCTGTTAGGACAGGTGAAAAGACACAAACAGTCTTTAGCTATCTTCTCCAGCACTCGAACAAAATCTGTCACATCTGAGGTGTGGAATTATTTCAGTCAGTAAACTGATCCATGCAGAGCAATTTGTTCCCTGTGTAAACAGAGTGTAAGCCGTGGTAAAGTTGTGTCATGCCTTGGCACTACAGCTCTTAAACGCCATCTGAAAAGCATTCGGCTTTGCTTGATCATCCAAAACCAAACCCATGTTCTCCATCTTCCAGACCGCACGTGAGAAGGGTCAGGATCAGGAATCTGAAATGGATACTGAATTGTCTGAACTTGATGCGGGCAGAACCACCTGCCAGCCCTAGGATCACTGTTACCACCAATGCCAGCACCATTAGTGTTTGCGTTGCACATCCAGTGATGGCACTGAATGTATAAGTCCCAGTCCACCATCTCTGCGCCCATCTGCCCATCGGAAGCACGGTGTATAATAAACCAGCAGGGACATGTTGCAAACAGCTAACACTGTCTCAGGCATTTGAAGGAAGAATACCTTTACTAGAAATCATCCAAAGACCCTTCATCTTAATCACTGAATAGGTGAACTGTTAGCGGAGCCTTCTCCCATACTCTTTGGTAGATCATGAAGATTTTAGGGAGCTCATGACATTAGCAGAGCCTCGTTACAATGTTCCTCATCGAAGGTACTTTTCCTATGTTGAAATACCAAATATTATCAGGCTTTAAAGCGACAGTGATGCTTGCACTTAAAACTGTAGAGGGTGGGGTTATTCATGTCACAACAGATATGTGGACCAGCACTCAAAACATAGATTATATGTCCCTTACGACTATTGGGTCACGTTTTCTTGTGCTTCTTCAAAACAAAGACACCTCAAAAGATTGCGCTATGTATATAAAGAAGTTTGGGCAAGTCTCTACTGCTGCAAACATCTTGCAGGAACTAAACTGACCTCCTTGACGAATGGGTTTATTCTCACGGTCTAAAATGTGGCTTCATAGTAAGTGACAATGGAGCCAACATCTTAAAAGCAGTACAGGATGGAGGATTTCTGTATGCTTCTTGCTTTGCACATTGCTTACACTTAATTGTCATAGGATTTCTAGCAACGAAACACAAGTGGATGGTATGATTGCTGTTTGCAAAAAATTGTGACTCACTTTCACTCAACCAAGGCTATACGGACATTGTCCGAACTGCAAAAACACAAGCTGCCCCAGCAAAAGCTGATTCAAATGTTTCCACTCGAACTCAACGCTTTATATGCTGCAGCGCCTCTTGGAGCAAAAAGCAAGCTGTACATGAGTACTGCTCCAGTTACATTATTGGAGATGGCATTATGCTGTCTGTGCTGCAGGTGAAATTAATGGAGACAGTGTGCTGTATCCTAGCTCCTTTGAGACAGCTACAAGGGACATGTCTTCTGAAGGTGCATCTGTGAGTCAGGTTATCCCACCATAATGCTCATTTCACATCATCTTTAGTGTTCTAAATCTACAAATAGAAAAGACAGATCTGAGCTAGAGACAACATAGCCGCTTATATCATGGGAATCTGTAAAGAGAATGAGCGAGCGCTCAAAACCAATGACAAATTAGTTGCAATGATTAAATCAAGACACTACATCCTTGCAACTCTCTTAGATCCCAGGTTTCAAGGCTATACATCTTCCAAAACAGATGATATAGAGCAGTACAAATGTATGTTGCTAGATGAGCTGCAGCACTCACAGGAGTCAAACACAGACACGCACAGTACCATCAGGTTGTCATCACTACAACATGCAGGTTCATCTTCACAAGGGATACAGAACTGAAAAGTCACCAAACATTAAAGTAGTTGTTCCAATAACCGCTACTTCTTCAGCTCCTAGTGAAGCTAAATCTGTGGCAAAACCTTCCCAAATTGTTGCCATACCAGCTGCTTCTTGCTGATTCTCTTCTGAGCGTCTCTGTCCAACATGGTAGACAGTTACCTGCAAGAACTGCCTATTCTATTGATGCATGCCCTTTTGAATACTGGAGATCAAAAAAGTCAATTTGGACAGAGCTGTATGATGAAGCCTGTAAATATCTTGGTTGTCCTGCAACAAGTGTCTCTTCAGAACGCATGTTTAGTACAGCTGGCAATATTGTGACAGACACCAGAAATAGGTTGCTGCCAGAAAATGTACACACGTTAACTTTTATTAAAGTTAATAAGTCAAGATTTTCGTATCCCTACAAGAGTATACAAACTGATCCTGAAGTGATTGATGTTGTGGATGTAGATGGTGATGATGACAACTCAGATGGTGGTGGTTGGTAAAAATACTGTGGGACAGAGTCTCTCTGCACCAAAAGGAAACTTTACAGACTGTGATGACTTTGGTTGTCATCTCTCTCCTTTCTCGATCTACTACCTTGGACTATATACCCCCCAAAACTTTCACTATTTCATGGCAAACTGCTTTGCAGCTAGGGTCTAAACTAAAGTCAACAAGTTTTATATACAGGGCAATTTTAACATCAGTGGGAACAGGCCCAAATTTGGCATAAAAGGGACACTGTCACGTCAATCCTTTCTGTATCATATTATTTATAGTTAGTGCAAACATATATTTTTGGATTTTACCTTCAGACTTTGTGGTGCATCAGCATGGGCTGGGACAGGAGACGGTCTATTTTTCAATTTTAAAGAGGACAAAACAATGAGTTCTAATTGGTAGCTGTTTATTATTTTTTCAATTACAGAAATGTTAGCTATAAACAAAAATGGATGCTAGTACATTGGTGAGGGTTGTGGGTTGGTTTTAACATGGGTGGTGGCAGGGTGCTACTGACTGACATGAGGTGGTGGAAGAAAAGTGGAATGGGTGATGGGGTGAAAGGTGGGTGTTGTTTTAGTTCTTCATTTACAGATTCGGATCAGCTGGGATGGTGAGGAAAAATGATGACAGACCTAACCTACTGTACACATAATATATATTCTTATTAAATACATTGCAAACTGCTGCCACCTAGCACAATTGTCCTGTCCCCTTTAAAAAGAATAAAGGAATCAGAAATAAAAGAAAATCTGCATCAGCAGTTTTCACAGAATGTGACGTATCATAGTGTTTTTTGCTTTATAAGTAGTGATAATTTGATACATAATGGGGTTGACAGACGCTGTCCCTTAAACATCACATGCCAACTGCTGCAGCTACATAAATGTTCCTTAGTATGTGGTGAGGAAACCACTGTTTTATTTATGTGACTGAAATACAGATTTTATTGAAGTATCAGCTGCAAAATGCATCATCTTAGAATTTTTGTATGTACTATTTCAATTTGCCAACAAAAATGTTGGTATATGTATGCATTACCTAGAAATTGTATTTATTTTGCCAGCAACAATGACTGGCATATTTTTTACAACAGAGATAGCATCACTCATTTCCAGGCTGATCAGGTAGCGACTGATAGCATAGCAGTAGCATTAAGATAAAATAGTTTAAACAGACAAAAAGGACCTTTGTCTGTTTAAACTGTTTTGTCCTGCATGCATGCTCCTGTACTGTGATGCTATCAAGTTAAAACGCATAACACAGTATATTTTTGGAAGTGTTGGTGCTCTTTTTGTTCTTGGTGCTCAGCTTTCACACAGGCACAACTTAGGATTGGAGCAGCCTTCTTGTGGTTTCTGCAAATATTTTTTTATTCCAATGTCTTGACTGAATATGTTATGACATAATATGTTTTGTAACAGTTCCACATGTTGCTGCTGTAGTACTTGGCTTGACTTTGTTATAAAAGCTTTTAAACATAGCAACTTTTGATTCACTCATTTAAAACAGAAAGCAGCAAAATAGCTGAAATTAGGTAATATCAGTTATTTTTCTCCTAATTCATGACGATGAGTATATATAGCTGAGTACATAAATGGCTAATGTGCCTCTTCTTTCACTAAGAACTATGATGCAGCTGCAGCAGGAAAACTTTTAACATATGGGTGGGTGTGTGGGTGGGCCTGTTACGTATTAAGTTGTTGACTTTAGCAAACAGAAGAAACTATAGATAAACCTAGTTGTATTCTATCAATGTCACACAAGATAATTTCTCCCCTTATTTTGAAAAGTTTTTCCTTTACATGTATTTTATTACTATCTTCGATACTGGCAGCACGATAAAAAAATAGGGTTCGAGTTCTAAAAAGTTCTAAAAAAGATTAGAACACTAGAACTTTTTCAAAAGTTCTAGACTAGAACTAGAACCCAGAACTTCAGAGGGTTCTGACAACCCTAGTCCCCCTCTGCCCACCCACCGCTCATTCTATTCAGCCTCACTATCCCTCCATTGTCTTTCTACGCCGCTGATGTACCTATAAAAGGTTTTATCCTCTCTTAACTGAGTTAGCTATCTTTTCCTCAGTTTGGACCTTGCTATTCTGACTTCCTCCCTGCTTCTTTTCTGCCTTAACTGGTACAGCTCTCTGTCCTGCTCCTTCTGTGTTTCCTTATACTTCCGAATGCTATCTTTTTCTTCCTGACTTTCACAGCCACCTCTCTTGAGAACCATAGTGGCTTTTTCTTTCGCTTTGATTTGTTTATTTGCTTCACACAAAGGCTTGTTGCCTCTGTGATGGCAGTTTTGATAATTCCCATTGTTGCTCCACACCTCCTTCTAGCCTGTTTGCTAGTGCTTTTCTGAGGCACTCCTCCATCTTCACAAAGTCACCCTCCTAAAGTCCAGCACCTCACTTTGTATGTATTTGACTCTGTAGCTGTGTTTAAAGTGAACCACACTGTTTGATGGTCACTTGTCCCAGATGGCAACCCACTTCAGATCTGAGATCCTCTCACTGCCCGCTTGAGAGTACGAGGTCTAAGATTGCTCCCTCACGAGTGGGTTCCGAAACTAGCTGTCTAATGCCTGCCACCTGTAGGGCATCAAGAATGGCCTTGCTCTTGGATGTGGCTGCAGCAAATGTGCTTCAGTTAACATCTGGCATATTCAGGTCTCCCATCAACAGTATCTCCCCTTTCTCTGCCATTCTAAGAATGCCTTCCATCATATCCTTGTCCATTCCTTCCCTCTGACATGGGGGTCTTTACACAACCCCAGGGACTGTGGTGCCTTTCCAGTCTCCAAGGTGACCCACAGTGCCTCCTCTCCTCCCTGTTTACTCTTTTGTTCAGTTGCTTTTATCCCTTCCTTTACATAGAGAGCTACCCTCCCTCTTCTCCCCTGCCTGTCTCTCCTGTGTTAGTGTACCTGGTATGTTAACATCCCAGTCATGGTTCTCTGTGTACCATGTTTCTGTGACTGCTACAATATCCAGGCATCCTCTTCCATTAAGGCCACCTGCTCAGGGAGCTTGTTGCCCAGACTATGGCATTGGTACTATTCCTTCATTTCCGATGGCCTTACCCCTTTTGCCCCATCCCTGTCTTTTCTTGCCTTTGTCACTTTCTCCATTTACTCCTGCCCTTCTCCCTATCGACACCTCCATGTTGGTGTTTGCCACACTTACTACCGTGATTGTTTGGGGGGGCTAGGATTTTCCTGCTCCTTTCCAGTGCCTCCCCTTGGCTAGTTTAAAAGCTTGCCAATGAAACATTTAAACCTATTACCTAGGATCCTGGTTCCCTCCGGACAGATGCAGCCCATCATGCCAGTATAGGCTTGCATCACTCCAGGTGGACCCCAGTCCCCAATGAAGCCAAATCCCTGAGCTCCACACCAGATTTTCAACCACTGATTGAATTCCATGGTACGGAACACCTAGCCTCTCCTATGCCATAGATAGGTAGCACCTCCGAGAGTTACCATTATGCTACTTCACTAAGGCCCTCCCCAATTCCACAAACTCTTCCTGCACTTCTCTAATCCTTTTTAGCCAGGTCATTTGTCCCTAGGTGGACAATGACATCCAGCTCCCTCCCCTGTGCAGCTGCTCCGGCAATCCTGAGGATTCGCTCCCTGTCCCTCCAAGCCATGGCGCCAGGCAGGCACCTTACCTCCCTCTCCCCTTCCTTGCCCAGTTCTACCTTCCTAACAATGGAGTCCCCCACCAGGAGTTGTTTCCTTCCCCTGCAGGGTCCCCTGCCACCCTCCTGTGGGTCTCCTTTGTGGAGGTTCCCAGCATCCTCCTTGGTCTCCACTGTAGGTGCCTCCATAGAGGAACCACACTTTGCCAGAATGGCATAGGAATTGTGGAGAGGTACAACTGGAGGGATGTGCCTCTGTTCCATCACCCTCACCCTCCCTGGAGCCCACTGTGGTCCAACCGCCCTCTTCTTGGCAATCTCTGAGGCAACGGTAGTGGCCCTGGTGGTCCCTAGATGTAAGAGGAGGTCCCACAAATCCTGGCCAACTCAGCCTGGAGATGAGCAACCTCCTCCCTCAGCCCAGAGAGGTGCCTGCAGATGGGACAACACCGCATCTCAGAACATCTCCCGGAAGACTGCTGCTCACAGCCACTGCACTGCACCACTCCAATCATGTCTTATTTCGCCCTCTAACTGTTTGCAATCCTTACTCTTTCGTCTGTTTTTTTTTCTCTCTCTCTCCCCTTACTTTCTGCCTGTGTGCCCTTTAAGCTCCTGATTGTCCTCTTCTGAGACAAGAATGTCCTATATTTCTCAGTAGACCACTTACTTGTTCAGAGGCAGACCTCCAGCAGCTTGAGGGGGCCAGAGAGCTACTCTTGCCCTTCTAGGATGGTGGGTCCTTGGTGGTTCTGTGATCACTCACTTCCTGCCCCTAAACAGGAAGTTCCTGTTGTCAGTCAAACCTGTGCCTATAAAAATAGAACTAGCTTTTGGGCGGGGGGCAATATAGTCCCAGTACAGAAGTTCAGTCACACAGCAGTCCTTCTGCTGGTGCCAAGCTATTAGCAGAATCTTTCTAAGGCAGTCTTTAAATGTAGCTTCCTTCTAGCTAAGCCACTCCCCTACTTACCAGATCTTTCTACAAGTAATTTAAACCTCACAGCAGTTAAGTCCTTTCAGTCACCTGAGATTTACACCTAGATGACTTTTCAGTTACCATTCAGTTCAGTTAACCCAAACACACACTTTTTTTTTTTTTGTATGTTAGTTTTTTACCCTAAATTAAAGGTCCAAATACAAAAGTTCTTCTACTTTAGTCCCAGCAGAGAAGTTCAGTCACACAGCAGTCCTTTCTCCTGGTGTCTTCTGCCAAGCTATGGACTTGGCTAGGGAGTTTCTGGACCGAGTAATGCTACTGGAGATCACAGGAGAACAGAAAGACAAACTAGGCTAGCCTATCACTAGGGTGGAGGTGCTGGGGGCCATACAGAACCTAGGGGAAGGTAAGGCTAGTGGACCTGATGGATTCCCCGTAGAATATTATAAGGCTGTGGCAAATCAGCTGGTGGGCCCACTGTGTGAGGTCTTCCAGCAGCGGAAGGAGGGGGTCACACTCCCTGACTCATGTTTCGATGCAGTCATTTGTCTCATCCCTAAGCCAGGAAAAGATACGATGGAGTGTGACTCATACAGGCCCATTTCCTTGCTAAATTGTGACTTAAAAATTGTAAAAGATTCTGTCTGCCAGGCTGGAACAGGTCTTACCAGATCTTATTCACCCAGACCAGAGCGAGTTCATAAAAGGGCACCTTTCCTACCATAATGTTCGCCGTTTATTGAATGTGGTGTGGAGAGTGAACCAGTTGAAAGAAAACACATTATTTCTATGGACGCAGAAAAGGCATTTGACCACGTGGAGTGGGGATATTTGTTTGAAGTGATGTCCTGGTTTGGTCTGGCTGAAGCCTTTATTGGTTGGGTTTAGGCAATGTAAAAGTCCCCTAGAGCACAGATAGTGGTGAATGGTGAGCTCTCAGAGGGGTTCAACCTGGCAAGGAGAATAAGGCAGGGATGTCCCTCCCCACTTCTGCATTGGCATTGGAGCCACTGGCACCGCAATCAGACAGTGTAGGGACATTAGGGATATGGAAGGTATGTCAGGCACCCTGAATAAAATCACCATTTATGTGGATGATATGTTTTTATTTGTCCAGAACCCCCAGTCTTTAATGCCATCACTGTTGGCTCTAATCGACTCATTTGCTCAGTTTTCAGGGTATAAAATTAATCTCAGTAAATCCGAACTGCTTTGTTTACTGGAAGGGGGAGGTAGGGAAAGGACATGGGGGTTAAACATAGTGAATAAGTGCTTCACATACTTAAAGTAGGTATACAAGTGGGCAGATCACTGGAATCTATGAGCTGAACTACACTCCCTTAATTAAAACAATAGAAACTGATCTGCGTCGGTGGGGTTCCCTTCCCATCTCCTGGTTGGGTAGAGTTAATTTAAGTAAAAGGAATATACCACCCAGGATTCTTTACATTATGCAGATGGTACATATTGGTTTAACAAGGGGGGACATTAACAGAGTTGAGTTGCATTCTCTACCTTCATTTGGCAGGGCAAATGACCAAGGATATGCCTGCAGAAATTGAAGGCAGAGACTGCTGGGGGATTGAATTTTCCGGATTTCGTAATTACTACTACTATCCATCCAGCAGTGTTACATCCATGACTGCGTTAATCAGCCAAGGGCTGCTGGTTGGGTGGATTTGGAACAGGTTGGATGTCCTGGCAGGGTTTTGGCATTCCTTGATAGCCGAGGCCAGAAGACGTATAGAGCAATTGGAGAAGGTAACCTATTGGTAAGGTACTGATGGTGGGGCAACTTTGCATGCTAGGAAGGTACGAGATGTGGAAACACTGTTGCTCCCAGTAGCTGAGAACCCTTTTTCTTGCCGGGTTGGAGGATCCAGGGTTCCGGGAATGGGACTCAAAGGGAATCAGAAGTGTGGAAGACCTGTTCCTGAGAGGGACCATGTGTTCCTTTGTGGATCTACAGCATTACCTGGGGTTAGACAAGCATC
Organism: Neoceratodus forsteri; assembly: GCA_016271365.2. Taxonomy (NCBI): domain Eukaryota; kingdom Metazoa; phylum Chordata; order Ceratodontiformes; family Ceratodontidae; genus Neoceratodus; species Neoceratodus forsteri. The sequence continues at coordinate 224,594,260 of CM028138.1, read as the reverse complement.
AATTTTTGGATATCTACAGATTTGTGCTTATGTAATGGATTTGGGTAGGGGAAGGGCCGGGACCAATGAGCTGGAACCAATGGAACAATTGATATATCATGCCAAGAGGGACCCCGAGGGCTTTATCTGGAAGGCGGCACATGCAGTGAAATAGTACTATCTTGACCTCACCCAAAAAACTAAGACAGTGTGGGAAAGGGATATGGAGCTGCAGATAGGAGAAGAGAGTTGGAGGATAATGATTACTATGCACATGAGAATAATGGTTTGCAACAAATTTAAAGAGGCCTTTTATAAATTCGCTCACAGACTTTATTGACCCCCAGTGATAATGCATAAATTCCTTCTGGCAGTCCTGCCCAAATGCGTAGGTGTAACAGGGAAATGGGGACTTACTCCGTTGCTTTTGGTCCTACCCAGTATTGCAAGAATTTTGGAAGAAAGTAGTACTGGAGGTGTCTACGATGGCAGGCACAACATTTCAGTTAGACCCCTGGTATGCCTGCTTGGGTTGAAAATTGATGGGGGAATGAGTTCTGCTCCCAGATGGGTTAGGCTATTTTGATACTAGCATGACATTGTATCCAAAATACCTGGGTCTCTAACATTGCTCCCACGGTTCAGCAGTGGCGGACTCTGTCATTACAAACCCTGGCATTAGAGATGCTAACACATGTGGTCAGAGGTGGGGGGGAGGGCTTCCTTCATAGTTAGACACCTTATCTAGCTTCACTGACCCCGGCGAAGGCCTTGGTCCTGCAGGAAGGTTTGGAGGGATAGCTGCAGGGGTGGATAGAGTTTCCTCACTTGGGGGTAGGATATTCTTGCTGGGGACCAGACCCTCAACATTAAAAGCAGGTTAGGAAACCTTTCTGGATTCAGCCACACCTAATCAAGATAACATTTAAAGATACAATTGACTAATCATGGAATGTTTTCTGGAGATTGTGCATACCTATGGAAGATTAGTTTGTGACATGGACGTTTTTGTTTGTATTGTTGCTGTTACCTATGTTTGTGGATGTAATGCAGAAAAATTTTAATGAAAAGATTATACAAAAAACAAAAACAGGCTGAAGAGCAGGGGGCCCAAGATTGATCCTTGGGAGACCCTCGGTTGACATTCGACAATCTGATAGAACATCAGTGATTTTCACTTGTTGCATTCTTCCCAAGAGGTAGCACTGGAATCACCCCACAGCTTCAGTTGATAGCCCAGTACTGGTTAGCTGTTCCAGAAGCAGTTCATGATTGACCATGGGGTCGAAAAGTGGGGGGAATTCAAGAATGCACGGACAGACATAAGGCAATTCTGGTGGGGGTAGGAAGAAGTAGGCTGTTGGTTAACTAGGATCTGCAGCTTATCCAATAGGTAGGGAATTGGCAGACTAGGTGGGCCAAGTGGTCCTTATCTGCCATCAAAGTCTATGTTTCTATGTAAAGGCCTTGGTGAGGTCAATGTAAGTGGCTCCCACCATAATCCCTCGATCTAGTGAATCATGAATGAAGCCTGTAAACTCCACAAGTGCAGTTGTGGTACTATGTTTTTTCCTAAACCAGTGCCCTACCGGGTCATAATGTTGTACACTTAATAGTGTATGACATTATAGTTAACCCGAACAGCGCTGTCCACGACAGGGAACGGTGCAATACCGCGTATACTGCTGTACGCGGTATTGCACCATTCACAAAATCCCTGGCAGAGGGTAAGACCTCTGCCAGGAGTGGGTTCCACTGAGCAGCTGCCATGGCTCGCTGAACTGAGCCACAGCAGCAGGAACCCAGGCACTGTGTCTGGGACTGGGTTTGATTCCCGGTCCAAGAAATTTTTTTTTTTTTTCCACACTTTGTGCGCTCCCAAGTTGGACCCCCAGAGTTGAGAATCTTTAGTGGGAGTGCAGCCCCTCATAATGGGGGAGCATGGGCAAAGCCCCCACAGAAAAAATATTATGCTGCATGGCAATATCGCACTGCATTGGCAGTGCACTTCAGTTATGCAGCATAATGTCTTGAGACATTATGACTCCATGCTAACCCATGCTGCTCTGGGCATTGCAACTGGTATTTTTCAATGTATTGAACTAGCTGGTCACATACAATGCATTCCAGTGCCTTAGAAGGGGGAGTATAGAAATGGAGCAGTAATTGCTGTTGCCAGCCCAGTCTCCATTTTTAAAAATAGGAGTAATCACGGTCACTTTCCACGGTTGTGGTAATTTCCCGGTTATGAGCGAAAAATTCAATACTCTGGTAAGGGGTGATATTATTTGATCAATGGTCAGAGCAATGAGCTTAAGATCAAGTGAATCACCACTAGATCTGGTTTTACCCAGCACTTGTAGGAGGTATTTTTGGCCTTGACTTGGGAGATGATTTTGAGGTAGAAATATGGTGGGATGGTGCGAGCATTGGTACTCTGCCTGTTTATAAGGGTGTGCCACTGAGATTCAAGGAAATTGGAGAGCACTCCAATTGGTCAGAAAATGCCTTATTAAAGGTATTTTAATGAGCTTGGGGTCCTGGATTGTTTTAGCTTCAAGATGCAACATGGTAGTAGGTGATTTGTTGGGTTTTCCAGTAAGGGTTTTAATATTCTCCAAAAACTTGAAGTTGCGACTGTCACCCCAGGTGTTAGCTAGCTCATTCAATTTTCATGAAAATATGTAAAAAAATATATATATATCAGAAAAGACAATGCTTGACCAGTAGTGACACCTAGCGTCAAGACAGTCTCACCAAAGCAAGGTAAGGACATTTTATTTATGAAGTGCCCTGTGCCTTATTACTGTAGGTTCAATGCCTGTACAGTTCACAAATATATGCATATAATTAAGGGTATACTGTACCTTAGGCTGTCATCATTTTAACAGCCAACAACCATGCATCTCCAGTGTCCCACATTAGGAGGGTTCCCCTCATTTTACCACTTAAAACCCCCTCTGACCCACCTGGAGAGGGTGCTGCCCACTATGTGCAGTGGGATTCATACATATCACTTAATGTGGGACAGTTGGTATCATATCAACTGTCCCATATTAAGTGGTTTGTTCCTCATTTTACCCAGCAAAGCCCCCTGCTCCACATGGAGAGGGTTGCTGTGTGTGATTCATACATCTCTCCAGTTCCCTATTTGAAAGAACATCACTCATTTTACCACTCAGATCCTCCTCTGTCCTATGTCTAGTTTAGTTTAAAGTTTATTACAAATGCCATTACAATTTAAAATAGGAGAAAAAAAATTTCCACAGTGCAATAACAAAATGTATATTCATTGATACATACATACGTTAAAAACTGGTTTACAATAAATAAACATGTCAAAAAATGTCTACAACCATTATACATCTTCATAAATACATACATTAAAAGCTATTTTATATCAAGTATAATGTATCCATATTCGGCAACCCAATCCTCCCTTGACTTGATTATCTCATTAATGCATTATTACAAGGTTTAACATTAAATTACAAAGTTTAACTTTCTAATTACACTATAGGTTAAATAGATGGGTACATATTTATCAAACCAGCCCAATATAATCAGGACTTCAGATGATATCCTCTTGACTCTCTATAGTTAAGGAGGGAGGCCACAGGGATCAGCACCCCTCTATCCTGTACTTCTAATAAGTATATCAATATATGATCTGGCTAATATGTAAGCTCTTGTATCATGTTTCCCAACAGGGAATGCCTTTTTTTTCTTATAAAGGGCACAGCATAACCAGATGAAACAAGTTATCCTGATCTATCCCACATTTATACATTAAATCTTCAGTGCCGTTCTTCTCATATTTCCCCCTCCTAAGATGACTAGTAAAGCATTTAAAACTAAATCTAGTAAAAACGTTCCTATGATTCGGATTTTGTAAGATCTCCAGATATTTTCCTAGTTTGTGAGATCTCTTGTTTTTGGCAAACCATGGACAGGCTTTAGATAGTCTACAAGCCTCCAAGTCTTTCTGAACATGAACATCTTTAATTTTGGAGTTCACTTGTTCTTTTATCTGAGCTAGTGGGACTCTAAGACTGTCCATGATAGTTTGTAACAGCTCTAAAGGTTTAATTATTTCTTCAACAACCCTTGTACATGGAAATGTTATGTGGGAACTTAAATATGAAATTCCTTCATCTAAACATATACGAGGAAGTCTGTCCGAATGCATCCTAAATACATGTTTAATAATTTACTAACCTTTGCTGTATTTGACATTCAATTGACACTTTACCAAGCTTCTACCCTTACTAATGCTGAAGGAGCACTATTCGAAGCTCTAACATTTTCTTATATAATTTATTCAAACAGGGATCCATGCCCATATAAATTTTGGTATTAGTCCCCCACATTTCAGCTTCATAAAGTAGTTTTCCTTGCTAATAGGAGGAAAGTAAATACAAGCGACCTTTTTTGTATTTTGAGCCCTTCTGGAGGGATTGACAGGGGAGAAAGTTGTGGACTTAATACTAAGTCTGGTGTATAAATCATCTGTAAAGTTTGCTCTACTTGCTGCCAAAACACTTGTAGTTTATTGCAACCCAAAAAAATATTTACCTGATCCACCCTCTGTTCCCCACATTGTCTCCAGCAGTCCGCCCCTAGTGCAGGAAAAAACCTAGCCAGTTGAGCTGGTGTATTAAAGTATCTGATTCATGATTTCCATGCAAATTCTCTCCAATAAGGAGCCAAAGAGATCCCTAATGAGGGGGTATATTTAACCCAGAGGTCGTAAGTCACTCGGGAAGGAAGTTCCCTGTTCCATGCCTCCACCACTGACTCGGATGAATCAGAGATAATTTCCCTCATTCCCCTATACAACAAGTCAGTCAAATGTAACTGGATAAAGCCACGAATTGCATTAATAACCAGTTGGAGGAATAGGAGCATAGGAGTAAGGAGGTGATTCCTCGAGGGGCCCTTATGTAAAAACAAAATCACATACCTGTAGGTACCTATAGTGGTCCAAATTTGATAAGTTATATTAGTTATATTCCTTGAGATGAGCAAAGGAGCCACTCCATTTGGATCCAAAAATTGAAAAATAAATGTGAGACCCTTCCTATGCCAAGTGCGAAATGTTAGGTCAAATTGTGTAGGTAGGAAATCTGTTTCAGCAAAAAGTAATAGCAGACAATAAAACACAGTTTCTATGGCAGGCACATATTTAATTTTATACCAGCTTTGCAAGGTCTGTTTGGTTCCTATATCCAAATCTGCCAATGCCAGTAAGTCAGCAAGAAGAGCAAAAATGATCTTTTGTGGATCATGCATATCATTAAGAAAACATTCTATTTTCTTCCAAGGAGGTTGGAGTTCACCCAAGTGAGAATTCGCATTATTCGAATGGACGTTGCATAATTATTTAAATCTGGGACATTTAGGCCTTCTCTGTCTTTTGGCAGTTGTAGCAAGGACCTGCGTACCCGTGGCCTATGCCCAGCCCACACAAATCTAGATAAGAGCTTATTCCAGGCATCAAAATATATTTTAGTGGGAAGAAAGGGAATTGTTTGAAATAAATACAATAATCGAGATAAAACATTAGATTGTATAGTAGCAATCCTCAAATAAAAGGGGAGCTTCATCAGAGACCATTTATGTATATCTGCCTGTAGAACCTGTGTCATGGCTTCGTAGTTTACTAAGGTAACATTAGAAATATGTAATGGAAGATGAATACCCAGGTATTTTAATTTCATATTTCACCATTTAAGGGGCAGGCATTGTTTAAGTTTGGGGAAGGGGAGTGAAATTCAAGGACAGAACCTCTGTCCTCAAAGAATTAATAACATAGCCAGACACCGAGGCAAATCCTTCCAAGGTCTGCCAAGCTCCTTGTAATGATACCTCAGGATCTGTCAAGATCAACAACACATCATCAGCATAAAGTGATATGCTGTGAGTTTCCTCCACTACCACCCCATATATTTCTCTGGAGGATCTTATTGCCATAGCTAAAGGCTCTATATAAAGAGTGAATAACAGTGGGGATAAGGGACAGCCCTGTCTATTTGCTCATTTCAGATCTATTGGTGAGGACAGAGAGCCATTAACCCTGATGTAGGCCCTAGGGTTAGCATAAAGATTACTAAGCTATTTCACAAATTCCTCTGGAAATCCAAATGCTCCAAACACCTGCCAAAGATAGTTCCAAAGCACCCTATCAAATGCCTTATAGGTGTCTAGACTAGCAACTACCACAGGGAGTGAAGATCTAGAGACATAGGATAAAAAGTGTATGATTCTAAGTATATTATCTGAAGTTTGTCTATTCTTTAAGAAGCCAGTTTGGTCCTGATGGATTAAATCAGGAAGCATATCTTCAAGTCTCCGAGCCTATATTGACATATATATTTTATAATCACAATTTAAAATAGAAATATGTCTATATGATTCTGGGTGACTGGGTCTCTACCAGGTTTAGGGATTGTTGAGATCACCACGAATTCCCATGAGACTGAAGGGAATTTCCAGCTGCACTTCATTAAATGTCTGTCTCATCAAATCGAGAAGTAAGGGAGGAAGGCTTTACCCCATTCCTGAGGAAAACCATCAGGGCCCGGAGACTTGAGGGTCTTAGCCCATCTAATTGCCTGTTTGATTTCCATCTCTGATACTGGGGCCCTAATTATATCCTGCTGCAAGAAGGTTAATTTAGGAAAACGTAAAGGGGAGAGGAATTATTGTATCTTATATTCTGGGGGAGGAGTTGTGTTGGAGTATAGCTCCCTATAATAATTCTGAAATATAGAAAGAATTTCCAGAGTAGTGCCCTTCTGTATCCCAGATACTGGGTCTTTCAATTTTGTTATTGTGGCCACCTGCCTAGCGCCCCTGAGTCTCCTGGCCAAGTTACGTGCCCCTCTAGGTCCACCTTCATAATAATATCTCTTTAATTGTTGTAGTTTAGCTTGCACTTGGTAATCGATTATAGCTTGAAGGTCCCCTTTAAGCTGTCTAATTTCCTGCTCCCTAGTGGAATGACTCTGTCCTTGGCCCTGTTGAAGAAATGTCAAGCGTGTTTGGAGCTGCTTGTATCTATGTTCTCTCTGTTTTTGCTTTCGTACATTATAAGCAATCAATTCTCCCCAAATGACCACTTTTAATGTGTCCCATATCAGGATTGCCAGAGTGTCAGGTGAGGTGTTTTCAAGAATAATCTATGGATCCTAGTTTGCAAAAATCTTTAAATTCCTGATCTTTAGCAAAGATAAATTAAGTCTCCAAAGTGTCTGTCGATTTGGTCCCCCTAAATCTATTTTGAGCAATAATGGGGTATGGTCTGACAAAAACCTAGCATTCAGCGAGAGATCCCTTCACACATCCATATGCTCCACAGAAATGAAAAAATAATCTATTCTAGATGAGGTTTTAAAATGTGGCGAGTCATATGTAAATCCTGTTCTAGAGTAAAAGTGCCACCAAACATCCAGAAATCCCAAGGCCTTAGTCAGTGAGGACAGCTGCCTCTGAGCTGGAGGTCTTCTATGAGAAAGGGGATTAGAAATATCTACCTTGGGATTTAATGTGATATTGAAATCTCCTCCCATAAGCAATATTCCCTTTTGTAGCTCAGTAACTTTATTTAAAAGTTGACTAACTCTCAGCTGGGGAGATGCAGATGGGAGATAAACACTAGCAAGGGTTATATCTTTATCAAATAGTTTTCCCTGGACTATAATATAGCAACCAGCAGGATCAGCATATTCGACTCCCACCTCTAATGGTAAGGTAGCAGGGATTAATATAGTTACACCCCTTCTATGGCCAGTTTTACTGGAGGCTGAATATATCTTAAACCATCTCCCTGCCCCCAACTTCATGTGTTCCAACTGGGTTAAATGAGTTTCCTGAATATATACTGTATAATATCTGGAGCCTGTCTCTTAATATACTGAAGCAACCTAGAGCACTTAACTGGGCTGTTAATTCCATTAATCTTGATTGAAAGCACTTTACAAGGTGAACTATCCATCCTTAATAGGAATATCAAAAAATCCCATGTTTCTGCTGAAAACACCAGCCTTTTCCGCAGCTGCCTATCCATCTGCTTACTCAAAAGCCATTTCCCCATCCTTCACCCAGAGTAATGTTTCCAACAGGTTTGAGTTATTAACAGGGATAGAATGACAAGAGTGAGATTTTATTTTGGGTTCCACCAGGGAACTCTTTGAGCAGTGTACCTCTTTTAAACTAATAATCAAGTATACAACTACATATATAACCATTTGCCTGAGTAGGCATAACTTCATAAACATATTGTAACTGTCTACTACTGTGGCTTATCAAACACAAAATTATAGCACTAACTAGTATTCCCAAGGTGGGGAGGATATTCTCTTCCTCCCTATATATCCTATGTGGTAAATCAGTATAAAACCGGAACCCATGGGAAAGGAGGATTGACCCAGATCTAGAAAGCCTGGGGCCTCCTGGCAGCAAATGCTAGCTCCAACACAAAATCAAATTAGGAAACAACAATACATTTGGAAAGGTAGGAATTTAAGCACCCCAGGTCTCATATAACCACTCATGTCAGCGGCCTAGTGTGAGTCTCCACTCCCATTATAAGAGACTTTAAATTAAAACCGGTGTAATAGTCCCTCTATAAGTTTATGCGATGCAGTCAAGCATAAGAGTTCAAATTAGTTTAAATAAAGTTGTTAGGAACATAAATACACAAAATGCAACATTATTTTCATGCAATATCCATTTATTGCTAAGCTATTGGGGGGGGGGGGTAGATGGCACCTACTCCCAACACCACTTCGGCAAATGGCACATGCATCTATAATAGTGCATAAAAATATATGATGGTAGTAGTTCGGGCCTAGAGTCAGGATAGTTAGAGGAAGAAGGGCCCAGGGAATTACCCCTCACCCACTAACTTATTATTATATGCATCTCTTCTTCGGAATCTCTCTCAGGTCTGATCAGTCCTGGTACTGGTTTCTGTGCTACGAAACGTGGCCAGAGGGGTCTTTGCATCTTGGCTATTATTATTCTTCCCTGCCTTTGTAGCTGTCTGAACTGTTTGCCATCGTGGTGGTCTGGCCGTGGACTCTGCTACTCCGCCCGAGCATTCAGGAAAATGAAGGCCCATCTTGGTGAGATCTTGTTTAGCTTCCTGTGCTGAGAAATATTATTTTTGCCATTTGGAAAGTGAACAATTAGACGTGCTGGTAAGGAGTTGAAAACTTATGGCCTGCTGCTTTGATTATCGGTAGCAGTGGAAGAAAGGCCCCTGCTTGTCTCATGGTTTTAGGAGCATAATTATGGTCTATATAAAACGCTTCTGTCCAAAATAAATCTTCTGTTTTTCCATGCCATCAGCAGGATCTCTCTTTGATGGAAAAGCAATTAAAGCGAGCTATAATAGACCTGGGAGGGATGCAGAGTCTGAGGGCTTTGGGGCTAGGGCTCGGTGTACTCTCTTGAGTTGAAGCTGAAACCCTTCTGGCAATTTCAGGGTAGTGCGTAATAGATTGTCCATAAAGTCCTTAATGTTTGGGCCCTCTGTATTTTCCGGTATACAATAGATACAAATGTTCTCCCTTCTAGCCCTGTTTTCAGCATCCTCTTGTCTAGCCTCCAATGCTTCATGCTGCTGTTGTAATTGCTGATACTGAAGTTCCAGGTCACCCACCCGGTTTTCAGTGGCCATTAATTGCCTCTCCATATCATCAGCCCGCTGCTCCATAACATCACATCCTTTCTGAGCTCCCCATAAAGCTGTTTAACTTCAGCCCTAAATGAGAGAAGTTCTTGATAAATAAGATCAGGCTTCGCTTTCTTTGGTTTAGGTTTTGCTGCTGAGCGTAGGCCTTTCTGTAGGATTCTGCCCTGGCCCCTAACTTTAGCTTCATGCATGTATTCCAAGCCAGAGGCCTCTGATTCCAATCTCTCTACATTGCTTTCCATTTCTGCTCACCTTTCATACAAAACACCATTTCAGACATTGTAAACCCTCCGTTACCTTTCTAAGTCACTGATTCTTAAGTTTGGAATCGCGTAAAGCGTTTAATGGAGGATTTTTGATTGGAAATTAGTGTAGAGCTCATGACTAGGCTGCCACTGTGCATGGGGGCAGAACCGGAAGGCCTCCCAATTTCCATTTTGACTAAAAATCAGTCTCAAATAGCAGAATTCCATTACCACTTCTAATTTATGATGGTTCATAAAGTATTTATTATTCTTTCTATTACCCCCAAAGACCAAAACTTTGGTCTTACTATAATTAATCTGTAAATATGCACTGCAACATTCAACAAATAATGTATCCAGGCTCCTTGACATGTCTAAATGACTAGTTGATAATAAAGCCACATCATCTGCATAGGCCAGATAAGGTAAGGCTCTAGTTCCAGTCCTTGGGATATGAAATTCTTTGTTGTACATTTTATTTAATATGGTGCAGAAAAACAGATTAAACAACAAAGGGGCCAATGAACAACCCAGCTTAAGCCCTATATTGGATCTAAACCAATTACTTGGCTCTCCTCTGTTGTCACACCTGAGACTAGTAAAATTATCCTGGTGCATCAATCTACTAATAGGGGAGGGTCTACCCCTAAATCATATGGTCTTTCCCAAAGAGAATTTCTGTTAACTTTGTCAAGGGCTGACTTAAAGTCAATAAAAGTACAATAGATTTTTTTTTTTTAACACTTTATATTTGTATATGAGATGCACCAGGGTAAAGCTTTGATCTATTGTTGAGTGCCATTTTCTAAATACAGCTTGTGCTTCATCAATTATATTATTTCCTCTACCCAATAAGACAATCTATTATTTAAAATTCTTGAAAATAGCTTCCCGACAGTGTCAAGAATGCTAATCAGTCTGTAATAACCCGATCCTTTCTATCTTCTTTTTTGAAAACTGGTGCAATAATATTTAAGTTCCAACTTCTTGGGATGACCCCTGTTAGCCAAACATAATTGAACAGTTTACCTAAAAAAGGAATCCAGTATTGTTTGGTCCTGATTATAGTATCTCAGGGAACTCCATCGGGACCTGGGGCCTTTCCTCTTTTAAATGAGTCCATTGCAGTCTCTATTTCATTTATTCTAATCTCATTGTTGGGTCTATGAATTTGTTCGCTAGACTTCAATTCCATCATTTTTATAAGGTATTCAGGAACACCCCTGTGAAATAATTGTTTGAAGTAAATTTTCCAAACATTAGGTTCAATATATGCGTCAATTCTGTTATTAGTGTTCATGCCATAGTTTACAATATGCCAAAACAATTTATTGTCCCTTGACTGGACTGGCCCTTTAAGTTCTAGCCATAATTGTTTGACATATTTTATTTTATTATTATCTAATACTGTTTTAAAATCTTTCCTTAACTGATTCCTTTTTTTTATTTCCATTATTGGGTTCTTTTTTAATATCCTAAATTGTTTGTTTAGTTGCTTCCTTGCTATGTTACATTCTTTGTCATACCAGGGTTAACCTTCCTTTCTTTTTACCTTAACCTCTTTTGTGATTATATATGCTATTGAAATGATAACAGAGTTATAATCAGAGATTATTATAACCACTATGGTTCTCAAAGGAAGTGGCAGGAAGGTTCAAGAGAAAAGAAAGCATTCAGGAAGTACAAGGAATCGCAGAAGGAGCAGGACAGAGAACTGTATCAGTTAAAGCAAAGGAGGCTGGGAAGGCAGTCAGAACAGCAAGGCCCAAACCGAGGAAAAGATAGCCAACTCAGTTAAGAAGGGGATAAAACCTTTATAGGTACATCAGGAGCCAAGGAAGACCAAGGGAGGGATAGTGAGGCTTAATAAAGGGGAGGGAGGGTGGGCAGAGGGAGACTGTGAAAAGGCAGAGATACTAAACAAATATTTTTGCTCAGTATTTACAAAGGAAGAGGGGAGGTACATAAAACAAACAGTAGTAACACTCTGGATACAGAAGTTGATACCGCCCATTTACAGAACAAAGGGTTCTGAAAGAACTCTTAAAACTGAAGGTGGACAAAGCAATGGGGCCTGATGGGATTCATCCTAGAATTTAAAAGAACTAAGGGTAGAACTAGTGACACCACTGACTACCCTTTTAACAAATCATGGGAGGATGGGGTGGTACCCGAGGACTGGAGGAGGGCAGATGTGATTCCTTCACAAAAGTGGGAGCAAGGCAGAAGCAGGAAACTATAGACCTGTTAGTTTAACCTCAGTGATAGGAAAATGATGGAATCACTTCTAAAGGAAAGAATTGTCGAGTATCTAGAGGCCAGAGGGCACAGGACCCTAGGCAGCATGGATTCACAGCGGAAGGTCATGCCAGACGAATCTGATAGATTTTTTGACTGGGTGACCAGAGTAGTAGATCAGGGAGGGGCTGTGACATGGCCTACCTAGACTTTAGCAAGGCATTTGACACAGTCCCACACAAAAGATTAATATGCAAGTTAGCCAGCCTGGGAGTGGGTCCCAAGATGACAGCCTGGGTAAAGAATTGGCTGGAGAATAGGACACAGAGAGTAATAGTAAATGGAGTCCACGAGAAGAAAGGAGGGTTACTAGTGGGTACCTGAGGATTCAGTATTAGGACTGGTCCTCTTCAATGTCTTTATAAGTTTACATTGCAGAAGGACTGAAGGAAAAGTATGTCTCTTTGCAGATGACACTAAGATCTGCAACAGAGTTGATGCACAGGGTGGGGTGGAAAGGATGAGAAAGGACTTGGCAAGGTTAGAGGAATGGTCAAATGTATGGCAGCTTAGATTCAATGCTAAGAAGTGCAAGGTAATGCACCTGGGAAACAAAAACCCAGGGGAAGAGTACACAATGGGGGGTGAGATACTAACAACAACAAAAATGGAAAGGGACCTGGGGGTAGTCATATCAGATGACCTAAAGACGGGCAAGCAATGTGAGAGGGCAGCAAGGAGGGCTGGGGGGATACTGGGATGCATAGGGAGAGGCATCACCAGTAGAAAACAGGAAGTTATTATCCCTCTGTACAGACAGCTGGTGAGACCCCATCTGGAGTATTGTGTGCAGTTCTGGAGACCCAATCTCCGCAAAGACATAGACAGGATGGAAGCTGTCCAGAGGAGGGCATCTAAAATGGTGCAGGGTCTGCACCGGAAGACATATGAAGAGAGACTTAAGGAGCTTAATATGTATAGCCTCGAGGAAAGAAGGGAGAGGGGGGACATGATAGAAACGTTCAAGTACCTCAAGGGAATCAACAAAGTCCAAGAGGGTAGCATCTTTCAAAAAAAGAGGTGTGCAAGAACAAGAGGGCACAATTTGAAAATAGAGGGGCGGCTCAGAGGTAATTTAAGGAAGTATTTTTTTACAGAGAGGGTTGTGGATGCATGGAACGGCCTTCCGAAGGAGGTTGTGGAGTCAAAATCAGTGGTGGAATTCAAGCATGCATGGGATAGTCATAAGGCAGTTCTGGAGGATGGGGGTAGGAAGAAGTAGGCTGCTGGTTAACTAGGATCTGCAGCTTATCCAGTAGGTAGGGAAATGGGCAGACTGGGTGGGCCAAGCGGTCCTTATCTGCCGTTAAATTCTATGTTTCTATGTTTCTATGTTTCTATTTGGCTATCAGATGAATTGTGCACTGAGTCTAATATTCTGGTTAAAATCCCTTCATTTTGTAATATGGCTTCAAAGTGTTGGACTTCAATCATTTCCCACTCAATGCTCTTTCTTTTCAATTGAGTGGGTAATGTTTCCTTCTTTTTCCTTTTTGTAATTATAGATTAATTCTTCTTTATTCTAAGTCCTAGACCAGCATGGTGGCTTTCTATTCTAACCTCCAGATGGAGAGAAAGGCATTGATCAATCAGATTTATGTTTACCCATATAACATTGATAGTTGAATACCCATTCCCCCCATAAATGAGTATTCTCCTTAGATCTAAAGCTATCCTTCTGTTTAAAAAACAGAGGTTCCTGTTAATCATTAATCTATGTAGCTCTATTCCCCTTTTATTACTTACCAAATATTTGGCCTTTCTTATATAACTCATATTTTGTTTGACCAAAGTCAAAACATCAGCCATATCATCTGAACAAGCTTGTAAGTTCCCTATTCTGGCATTAAATTCGCCCACGATCAGTAACCTGCCTTCAGCATACTCATTTTGTATGTTAACAATTAAATCATCCAGGGTTTTAAAATAATCCTGATCTCCATATTTACTCCCAAGGGGGCTAGAATAATCATTAATTATAAACCAAAGCCCCTTCTCCTTATCAATAATTTTAACCAATTGCAAATTACTACTATTACTGCTAAGCTCCTCAGTTGTTATATCGTGCCCAAAACTGGAACATCCTGGACTCAGCCAATGATGTTAATGTAGCCCTCTGTCACTTTATAAGGGTTTTAACACTGCTTGTGCTACGATGCCCCTCTCAAAAGATTAAGGTCTCCGCACGTTAACCCCGGATCACTCCTGAGCTCCTTTCCCACATGAAGTTTCGCACCATCTCTGGCACTGTGCAAAAGGCACTGGTAAGCAGCAGGACCTACAAGGCTATAAAGCTGCTAGAAACAACTGCACAAGGGAGACTTGCCAGGCAAAAGACAAGTACCATAGAGAGATGCTTACCAACTCCTGGGGTGATAGCAGAAGGTTCTGGTCTAATATAAATGATGTCACTGGCAAAACCTAAAGTGTCCTACATAATGCTAAACATAAATGGGACCCCTACCGTTGACCCTCTGGAAATTGCTAATGCCTTTAACAATGTTTTTACCAATTTGAGCTGTGTTCTCCCACCTGACTTTTTCGATGATGATGATGCTGCCCACTCCACAAGCCACGGTGATGAAAATAGTCCTGAGCACCCCACTTTTTATTTTAAAAAGGTATCATGCAACCTGGTTAGAAAACTACTAGCTAAGGTCCTAAGAAATGCAAGACACAGTAGTGATGGACTAGACCTTAAGCTGATCACCCTAACCCTAGATAAAGTTCTCCTACCTATAACTAAAATTCTAAACCTTTCTCTTACACTGGGACAATTTCCTGATGCTTGGAAAATGGCCATCGTAACTCCAGTGCATAAAACTGGTGATCGTTCCTTACTGGGTGACTATAGGCCTATATCCATTCTCCCTCCACTCTCCAAGGTGATCGAGCAGACTGTTACCAACCAGCTTGGTGCTTATCTGGACACATACTCCATCCAGTGCCCACAACAACATGGCTTTAGAAAGGGGCACAGTACTACCACAGCATTATTAGAATTCACAAGCTTCATACAACAGGCAATCGATCAAGGCAAGATTGTAGGTGCAGCCTTTGTTGACCTAACAAAAGCCTTTGACACAGTGAATCACACACTGTTGCTTGGCCAACTCTGTAAAACTGGTGTTGCCCCAAACACCCTGAAATGGTACGGAAGCTACCTCAGTGATAGACTGCAGAGGGTGAGGATATCAAATGTAGTTTCGGAGCAGAGGGCTGTCCGATCAGAGGTACTTCAAGGCTCAATCCTGGATCCCTTATTGTTCAGTATTTTCCTTCCAGCTGTCTGCAACCAGTGTACTCTCCTCTACGTAGATAATGCAGTAATATTTACTAGCCACCTGGTTCCCAATGCTCTTGAAAACAGTCTTCAACAAGGCTTCACAGAAGCAGAGAGATGGTTTAATAATCACAAACTAGTGCTAAACTACAAAAAAACTAAATTCCACCTGTTTTCATCCTCTCAGAATAAGTTTAAGGCCCATTAACTCACTACCACCAACAACCATGGAGACGCTCTTGAACAAACTTAGCTTTTCAAATACCTAGGTCTAACCCTGGATAGTCACCTTACTTTTGTGCCTCACATTGAAAATGTTGCCAGAGATGTTAATACCAGAATTGGGCTCCTCTTCAGACACAGATGAAATCTTACCCAGGAAGCCCTGAAGGTTGCAGTTCACAGCTCGGTCCTCTCGATCATTGATTATGGTCTAATTATATTCAGTACTGTGCTGCAACCTCCACAACTCTTAAATGACTCATGGTGGCCCTGAACAAAGCCTGTAGGTTAGTTACGGGTACTACGCACCTCACTCATACCTGTGAGTTATATGCTCAATCTGGTTGGCTCCAACTAAATAACAGGATCAAATATCAAACCTGCCTCCTGTCCAAAAAAGCTCTACTTGGATTACTGCCCCCATGCATTGGTTGCCTGCCAAACAAATCCCCTAAAACCCAACACACACGTACCTCAGTTTCTGACCGCCTTCTAGTACCCCACTGTCGGACTGCTCAATCCCAGCAATCCTTTCAATACAGAGCCCCCCCCCGTGGTTTAATAATCTAAGCAACCAACTGAGCAGTCTTTCTAGCCTGTCCCAATTTAAACCTATGCTTTGCCAGCATCTCCTAACCAAAAACACTTGTGACTGTTACACCTAGTTTCCCACTTCGTAGACACACTTATATCACTTTTTTCACCTGAGGCTCTTACTTGGCTTCCTGTTTTGTTTCACCTCTCCTGACAGAACAATTTCCCCTTTCCCCTGCCACCTCCTCCTTTACCTCACCCTCCTTGCTCGGTTTTCTTGCTAATTTATCATAGGACTTATATCCATCTAGATAAGAATTGCTGTGGGCCCATGTCTCCTGAATACATATGAGGAGAAAATGATTTCAATATTTGATAAGTTCTGGGTCTCCAAGCTTTTTCCCCAGTCCAGATGGGTTCCATAACAAAATATTAAACATATCTTCATTATCATTAGAAGTTTGGGCTCCAAATGACAAAAAAAGGTCCCTTGCAGATGATAAGTGAAGTCTGGATCCCTGTGGACTCCCTCTCACAGGATCCAATTGTCATGGATCCACTAGAGACAGAGTCTCATATCTGTTAGCTGTTTCAATCAGGACCTCCCATTGGTGCCCCTTAAATTGTGTGGTTAAGTGTGCAGTCATGTTTCCCTTTGTTATTTTCAATACAAACATGAATACCCAATTCATCTAACATCAATTGCTTCTTCCTTATTTCCCTAAGAACGTTCTCTTGCTTAACCAGAAACATAATCTGTCCATTGTATTCTTGTCTCCAAACTTTACCAATAAGAGGGCTACTAACATGGATTCCCAAACATATATTTAAAAAATCTATCAATTTCCCCTCTAGATTATATTTATTCTCATTTCGTAATTGCTTTAATTCAAAAATAGAAATATATGATTCAAACTGAGTTGATATGTTACCATTACTGATATAAAACTCTGGAAATAGTTTATTCAGAGTCATTACCTCCCCAACCTGGATTTCCACCCTCTCTAGATCTTTAGTTCTATTTGTAACAGAATTTAGAAGATAGAACTGATCAGTGACCAGCAAAACAAGTTCATATCCAGGATTAGGCCTGATTATACTAATAGAATCTGTCACCAGTTTGCAGCCATCCAATATGGTAAATAACAAATCAGTTATCAGACCTTTTAATTTATCCTGAGTCTCATTTGGAATACAAGACAGTCTGTGTAATGGAAGAACAAAATCAGTGCCGAGTGTTTTTAGCAGAAATCTTCTAAACTGTTTGTCTTCCTCACGCCATGACTACTCAAAAGTTTAGATTTTTGTGGACTCTGTTCCTGGATTAAATTCACCTCAGTCACTGAAGGTTCTACATTTGAGATCACAATATTTTTTCTGTTTTCCCCAGTATCCTTGTCTGCCTCACCATTAGATTTCTCTTTATCATGACTATTTACCATTCTTTTGTTCTTTTGAGATTTTTCTAGATGTCTTAAGTTTCTTTGTTCTACTACCCTTATTTATACCTCTCTCTCTCTCTCTCCCTCCTCTTTTTCCTCATTTGGCACTTCTCTGGGCTTTGCTTTACTTCCACAGAGAGCAACAAGGGTTCATTATTTATATGCTAATTTTTTTCTAGCATAGTCATATGAGTCTCTTGAGTTTTTAATTCATCTGAGTCCTCCCTAAGAGTGTTCTTTTTGCCCCTGCAGTGCTTATGAGGATCCACTCTGCCAGGCCTTATGCTACCCTTATTGCCCTTACTACCCTTAGAAGTTGCCCTGTCAGCCTCTTGATCCTCTCCCTTTTTCCAGGAGAGAGGGAAATTTCTCAGCCAATTCTTTACATATACTATTCTCTCTTCTAATTTTATTCAGAAGCATAATATACTCAGACCAATCACTCTGAGTATTAGGCTTTGAGAGAGTATCTGTTATCTTTCCAGGCAAATCAATGATCTCTAGGCTAATGGAACTCTGTTCAGATGGAGAATTAACATTTAAAATATCACCCAAAGGGAAGCTAATAACACCCTGATCAGAAGTTAAATATTCTCCATCAATATTCAAGGGTAAGCCTGTTTCTCTCAGTCCATGTTCAATTAAATTTAATCTGTGTTTATTTTCAAGACAAACTCTCTTTATAAAGAAGAGGTCATGTTTAATATCCATCAGCTGATTGAATAGAAAGATATTCGAGTTAAGTGGATCTCTTAACACATTAATCACATCTTTAGTTATACCCTCCAGGTCTGGTATTTTCAAACTATGTTTTGTCCATGAGGTATAACTATAATTTCCCCTATAGCTTTGTTCCAGGATCCCCTCCACTTGAGTATCTCCACCAATCTTCCTAGGTGAGACTGTCACTTCACCCAACCTTTCAGTCAAGTGCTTCTCATTTTCCAATTTAGAGACAAGTGTATTTACTGGATTCTGATTAACAACCCTATACACATCATCATTACTGATATGTACTCTTAATGTTTCTCTTAATCTTCTACCTTCTGTGTCTAGTGTGGATAAATTATGACAAATGTCAGTGAAAACTGTTTTAAAAGTCTCTAGACATTCAACTTCCCCCTAGCAGCCACTTTTATTGGGGTCAACAGCTCTATCCGAGTTGAATTAGGATAACATTCTCCTCTCCTTATCAATGTGACACTCTGGGGTCAAAGTAGTGACAATCTGATGGCTAATAGTGCTTTGAGATTTAGATTTATGGAACTTTACCTGAGGGCTTGTAATATCAAAAAACTTTAAAATATCCCTATTCGGTGTAGATGCTAGCTGAGTGCCAGGCCCTTTCCTTATACTGAGCTTATTTTTGATCTTCCTGCTGTTTTTATTTAACTTGGTTCTAAGTTTACTTATGTGGCTACTATTACAGGACTTGGTTTGCTTTTTGCCAAGAGCTTTCATAGCCAAAGTTTTTAAGGAGAGTTTTTTTTTTTTTTTTTAAAGACCCTTCCCCCAGCTTAACTTTCTTGTGTGCACATTCGGACATTATTTGTTTGTTGCTACTTAAGGTTTTGCTCCTGGTAGTAGCTGGCATCTCTAAATAAAATGTTTCCTGGAATAAGATCAAAAAACACTGTGGAGCAATAACAGAAAAAAATATTCAAATTAGTAAAATACAACAGGCAGTACTCTAAACCCAAAACTAAAACGAATCCTCACAATAGTCCTCACAATGGTCCAAGAGAAACAGAAAATGATGAGAGTAAAGCCTACAGCTTCACAGCATCCACTGAGGTAAAAATTAGCTCTAAGGATTTAATAACAGATTCAGCATGCAACATGAGGCGTGAAACTGCATGTCCACTTTATTTCTCACTTCTGTTCCAATCTGAAAACTTGACAACCTGAGAGCATTATTCAGACCCACGGGGCAGCAGTCTCCAATCTCCAATGGTCAACAAACAAAAATTCTGCTGCAACCAACACTGTCCTGGATATTATCAATTTTCGATCTATTTGACCTGTTAGCCAAATGGGTGTCAGAACCCCTTAGAATGTCAGAGTTATTCAAATATCCAATAGGAAATGCCCTTAAATCATGTACTTTAGAGGGCGCTTTGAAAGATGCTCCAAGGTGCAAAAATAGTGCTAATCTCAAGCAAGACACTAGAAAATGTGAGAAAAAATGTAAATACTAAACTGTAAAAGGCGATGATAGATTAATATCAACCGCTTTACTCACTTTACTCACTGATGCTCCCACTGGTGCTCTAATAACAGTATCATCAAATCAATATGAATCAAGTTTCTCACAACTTATATACCTAAATATATAGTGACCAAGCTATAACCCCCTTTCCCTGATTCTCCCAAATTTCTGATTCCAGGTTAAGGGTTTAACCATGTTTCCTTAAAAAAAACTTTAGTAATTTAATAGTTTAGCTAACTTACTTCTTTGTAAGGTATCAGACAGAACCAGGTCTTCTGTTAAAAAGATAACCCTGCAATCACACTCAGAGCAAATTCAAAGCAGGAATTCAATGCAAGAACTCAGTGGCTAAACAGTACAACACAGATTTAACAAATTAATCAGTGAGCCCCCCAAAAAAAACCAACAACACAGGCTTGTAAGTTATATTATAATGTGCAAAATCGCTCACTCGCACGCTCGTTCAGCACACACCAATGACCTATATAGGTCTGAGGACAAAAACGCCATGCATGCATATTTATGCTCAGATCACGTGAGCATCATTAGTTTTTGGTGCAAAACTTTTAAAACTAAATACTTTAAACTCTAAAACTGCAAAACCTTTAGAAACCAATACCTGTCCCCAAAAGGCTTAACTACAAAATTACAGAATAAAAACCCAAGCAATGTATAGCAATATATGGAGCGACTCCGAGGTCAATGGTATAATAGATAAACAAACAAAAATAAAATTCAATGGACCTTAAATGCTCTAAAAAAGTGAGCCAACAACAATATAATAATTAGGACAGTTTAATCAGACCGATACATCCTTTGTCCTTATATACTTTTGAGCAGATAGGACGGTTACTCAAATGTTTAAAACTGGACTGGGCAATCTTCTATACTGCACACCATTCCGACAGGCTTTCTGTTTGCTCCACAGTCAGCTCCATCTCGGGAGAACCCCAGTTGCCACCACACTAATGGGCCTTCTTTCTCTAGGGGGAACAAAAAACAGAAACACAGGATGAAACCCAATCCAACTCGGGGCTGAAAATAAGGTGTACTGGAATAGAGACAAACCTAGTCAGGCAATGGTGGCATACCTGTACTAAAAAAAATAATAGCATTGATTCCATGCTTCTCCACTTTACTCCTCAAAGAAAAAGAGTGAATATTCGGTGCCGGTTACTACTCCACCTCTCTGCTCATCCACCTCCACACAACCAGTGTAGAGGATGCTGTCACACATTGTACAGTGGGATACATACCACTCATGTCCCACAGCAGGAGGAACATCCCTCACTTTACCCCTCAGACCCTCCTCTGTCCCAAGTGGATAGGGTGCTGTCCCACACTGTACAGTGGGATCTATACCTCTCAACTTTCCCACAGAAGGAGGAACATCCTTCATTTTACCATTTGGAACCCGCTCTGTCGCACATGGAGTGGGTACTGTCTCACAATGTGCAGTTTATTCCACATTACAATGTGTGACAGCACTTTCTCTGTGTGACAGAGGAAATCTGAGTGATAAAATGAGGAATACTCCTATAATCTAGGGCAATGGAGAGGTATGAATCCCACTGTACATTGTGTGGCAGCAATCTCTCTATGTGGGACAAGGGATTCTGAGGTGTAAAATGAGGGACATCTCATATAATGTGGGGTTATTAAGAGTTATGAATCCCACAGTACAATGTGGGGTAGCACCTTCCTAATGTGGGGCAGAGAGGGCTCTGAATGGTGAAATGAGGACATCCCTCCTAATGTGGGACACTTGAGAGATGTGAATCCTGTATCATCCTTTCTGTGTGCAATGGGGATCTTGGGTAGAGCCCTTCTCATTTGGAATAGACGTGAGGCATGAACCACACTATACAATGTGGGACAAGGGAGACAGTTAGTGGTGAAAGGAGGTATGCTCCTCCAAATGGGGGCTCAGACAGATCTAAAGAAGTCAATGGCTTCCTAGAATGTCCTATGTACCAGTCCCGCCTGTTCCCAATTTGCATTCCATCTGGGACAATTAAGAAATGTAAAACTTCACCTATAGTCTAACAATAGAAAGAAGGATTGCAAAACTAGCCATTAAAAATATATACTTGAATCTTTCTTCTCCCCAGGTCACTGATAACATGGACAGTACTCAAGCTGACCAATCTTCCGAGGGCATCGTAGGGGCACTAATGCACGTGATGCAGAAGCGAAGTAAAGTGATCCATTCATCAGGTATGTTCAAAACACAATGGGCAAGCAAAAGACTAACATATTGTACAGTAACTAAGGCATTTGCTGCCTACTACTGGGAACTATATAGTCTTACAGCATCACCAAAACACACGAGGGACTGGGAATTCTAACCCATCTCCTGAGCACTGTCTAGTGCTACAGCATCATTACAGACTCCCAGGGGAACCGGGATTCAAATGTGCTAACTGAACACTGGCATTATAGCAGAATCACATCACAAACACACAGGGAGACTGGGGAATTCTAACCCACCTACTGACTCCCATGGGAATTGGGATTCAGATCCACCTACTGAGCACTGTCCAGTGCTACAGCACCATCGCAGACACAGGAGGACTGGGATTCAAGCCCCCTGAGTACTGTCTAATAATATAGCATAATCACAGACACACAAGGGGACTGGGGACTCAAAGCCAACTACTGAGCATGGTCTGATACTACAGCATTGTCACAGACATACAGCAGAATGACGGATTCAAACTAGCCTACTGAACAGGTTCATTGCTATAACATTGTCACAGACATGCAGGGGAACCACAGATTCAAACTAGCCTACTGAACATGTCCATTACTACAACATTGTCACGGACATACAGGGGACCCAGGGATTCAAACCCACCTACTAAGCATAGCCAGTACTACAGCATAAACTAAAACACACAGGGGAACTGGGGATTCAAACACACCAACTGAGACCAGCCTAATACTACAGCAGCGTTAGAGACACACAGGGGGACCACAATTCAAACCCACCTACTGAACACTGTGCTGTATTATATCATCTTTACAGACATAGGTAAATGGGGATTCAGACCCACCGTCGAGCACTGTTCAGTACAGTATCATCACAGGCACACCAGGGAACAAAGATTCCCTTCCCCCCTGCGTGTACTGCCCAGTGGGCAGAGGGGGGGGTGTCTAATATCAGGATTACAGAGGACAGTATGCTGGAAGAACTAAGGGCTCTGAGGGTGGACAAGGCACCGGGGCCAGAGGGCATTCACCCTAAGGTACTCAGGGAGCTAGCAGAGATCCTGGCAAGACCACTGGCAGACCTGTTCAGTACATCACTGGACACGAGATGCATTCCACAGGACTGGAGGATGGCCCATGTGGTGCCCATTCATAAAAGTGGCCCGAAGGATAATCCAGGCAATGATAGACTGGTGAGTCTCACTTCAATCATGGGGGAAACTAATGGAGTCAATCCTAAAAGACAGGCCGGTGACCTTTTTGAAAGACGATGGGCTCCAAGACAGCCATAAACACGGTTTTGTATCGGGCAGATCCTGCCAGATGAACCTAGTCAAGTACTATGACTGGGTTACTAGGAACTGAACAGAGGCCATGCAGTGAACGTCCTGTATTTGGTCTTCAGCAAGGCCTTTGACTCTGTGCCATATGGGAGGCTGGGGGAAAACTGGATTACATAAGGGTGAGAACAAAAATGGTCAATTGGATCACAAGCTGGCTGAGGGGTAGGCAGCAAAGGGTGGGGGGGGAACTCTCATCACCAAGGTTGTTATGAGTGGGTGCCCAGGGATCGGTACTGGGACCGTGCTGTTTAGGATACTCATAGCCGATATCTCAAATGTGATCCAGAGTAGGATCAGTCTGTTCACAGAGGATACTAAGATTGGAGCTGTGGTGATGCCATAGAGGGGTGGAGGGGCTGCAGGCGACCTGACCAAACTACAGGAGTGGTCGGAGACATGGTAGTTGGGGTTCAATGCAAAGCAGTGCAAGATACTGCACTTCAGAGCAAGGAACCAAGGAAGGAAATATCAGTTGGAAGGATACAGTTGGAAAGCACAGTGGAAGAAAAGGATCTAGGGTGCTAATAATGAGGAGTATGAACCACTCAGCTCAGTGCAGGAAGGTGGCTGCAAAGGCAAACAAGATGCTGGGGTGCATAGAGAGGGAATCTCCTCCAGGCATAAAGAACGGATTCTGCCCCAGTACAGGTCACTGGTCAGGCTCACTTGGAGTACTGCACGCAGTACTGGCATTCATTCCTGAAGAAGGACATCGGATTGCTGGAGGGGTGTAGCGAGGGCAACTAAGATGATCCGGGACTGAGGAAAACCACGAGAGGCTGGGAAAGCTGAAAATGTATTCCTGGAAGAGAGAAGGATGGGGATATGATCGAAACCTTTAAGTACTTAAAGGGAATTAACAAGATTAATACAGAAAGGATTCTTCATATCAGAAGGGGGAGGGACACAAGAGGGCATCAACTGAGGCTGGAGTGGGGAAGATTCAGGAGGAAAATCAGGAGACACTTTTTCATGGAAAGGGTGGTAGACAAGTGGAATACTCTGCTCAAGGAAGTGGTATCATGTAGAATGGTGGAAGGATTTAAGAGGGGGTGGGACAGAGTGAGTGGAGGTTGTTATGAGGAGGTGTGGGGAGGGTGGGACAGCTGCAAGTTAAGGGGCTAGCTGCACAATCGAGCAGACTCGATAGACTGTGAGGCCTGTTTCTGCTAGCATTTGATATGTATGTTCATAATACAGCATCATCAAAGGCATACTGTACATTCAAACAGGTATTTGAACCCAGCTACTGAGCACTGTCCAGAATTACATCATAGACACACACAGGGGAAGTGAATTTAAACCCACCTATTGGGCACTATCTAGTGCACAGGGGGATATGGACTCAAACCAACCTACTGAACTCTGTCCAGTACTACAGCATTGTCACTGACACAGTGGTAACTAGGAATTCAAACCCATCTGCTGAGCACTATCCAGTAATACATCATCACAGACACACAAGGGAACCAGGGATTCAAACCCATCTACTTAGCACTTCAGTACTCATCAGGACCAGGATTCAAACTCATCTGCTGAACAGTGTCCAGTACTATGGTACCAGCACAAACAAATGGGAATTGGATATTCAAGCCCACCTTGCAAGCAAGATACTACCTGGGAGCAGAGCGGCTGGCATGCACCAACCAAGAGCGAGACCTAGGAGTCATTATTTTTTTTAACTCTGGTTTTATACTCGGTCTCATGGAACTCTCTCGGCATCCTCCAATGCCCCAACTCTACTTCTATGTCTGAGAGGCCTCATAATTCCTGGCACTAGCCTAGCTATCCCCCCAGCTCTGAGCCCCCTGAGGTAGGGCTGCTGTATCCGCCCAGGATGCTCTATCTAGAATTCGGGCCGGGCCGGGCTGGGCTCGGCCCAGGAGGAGTGCAACCGGCAGTGGAGTGTGGTCGGGAGAGTGGTGGTGCCATCTCCTATCCACGAGGCAGGTTTTTTCCCTTAGTTACACCCCAGACATTGGACATGCAATGCTGTACAGCCCGCAATGTGAGTGCTCCCACCCACGTCCGGAAGACAGCCGCCCAACGCCTACCCTATTTGTGAGCTCCTTGTATGCTGCAGTGCTTCCGCCCCACTGGTGGCTGCTGCTGCACCGGGCTACCCCTGGATCCCTCGCCAGAGAGGAGAACAGTCCTCCGGATGCTTGATCCTCTTCCTGCCGACTCTGGGACCGGGCTTGTTTCAACCCGGTTACCGGGCGTGACGGGAGGGTGTGGCGCTCAGCGCCAACCTCAGTGCCACCGGCTGGCCCTAGGAGTCAATATATCAAATGACTTAAAGGTGGGGAAGCAATGCAAAGAGGTGGCACTAAAGGCCAGTGGTATGCTGGGCTGCATGGGGGAATCACGAGTCACAGAAGGGAGGTGGTGCTGCCACTTTACAGGAGCTGGTTTAGCCTCACCTGAAGTATTGTGTACAGTTCTGGAAGCCACACCTTAGGAAAGACAGCAATAGGATTGAGACAGTGCTGAGGAGAGCCACAAAATGATTCAGGGTCTGCATCAAATGGCATATGAGGATAGGTTGAGGGAGCTCAACATGTACTCCCTGAAGCAGAGGAGGGAGAGGGGGACATGATTGAGACATTCAAGTATATCAGGGGTATAAATAAGGTAGGGGTACAGGAGCTCCTTCAGGAGAAGAAAAGAAAAGTGTCAGAACTAGAGGACACAATATGAGGTTCAAGGGTGGGCTATTCAGGAGCAATGTTAGGAAGTTCTTCTTCACTGAGAAGGTGGTCGACCCATGAAATTGCCTGCCCCAGGAAGTGGTGGAGGCCAAAACAGTAAACAGGTTCAAAAACACCTGGGACAGGCACAAAGATATAATTTCACAGAAAGGATAGAGGGGGGGTAGTTATGCATATGGGGCAGTGGCAGAGCCAGGTTTGGGAATCGGGGGCATTCAGTCAATAAAGGGCTCCACAATGGGCACTAAACAGTGAATAAAAATGGTGGATGGGCACCACTACTCACACTGAGGCAGCCAGGAGGGCGACTGCCCCTCAGACACCCTTTAGCTCCGCCACTGATATCGGGCACACTAGATGGATCTTCTGGTCCCTTCTTCCGCCAATTTTATGTTTCTATGTAAGCATTGTCCAGTACTATGGCATCATCACAGGCACTCTGGAGAACCAGAGATTCATACCCACCTATCACATGCTGTCCAGCATTACAACATAATCACAGACACAGGGGAACTGGGGTGCAAACACACCTGCAGGACACTGTCTGGTACTACAGCATAATCAAAGACACATATGGAAACCGGGTTTTCAAAGCCACCTACTGTATACTGCCCAGCGCTGCAGCATAATCACAGACACACAGAAGAACCAGGGTTTCTTTTTTTTTTTTTAAATATCATCTTTATTGAGGTTTTATAACATATTTACAGACATGTCATCCAGACCAGCTAGATTAATGTCATGCAGCTACATTAACAGTTTCAGTGTGGGTATAATAGTTCATGATAATTAAAAAAAGGGTCTAACGTCCAGGTTGAGCAAAGTTCCTAGGGGAAGGTAGCTCATAATCAGTTAGTCTTGGCCTTATGGTAAAAAGGCGAGATTTAAGGTCTCCCAGACCATTAATAGCTTCAGGTTCCTCTAATGACAAAGAAGCCAGATTAACCTCTTGGAAGAGATCCTAGGCGCCCAGTTCTGTATGACTCAGGTACGTATCCGGAATGATGATGTCTCATACCTGTGTATCGGGAATATCTTGAGGGTGCTCTCCCCAGTGGCAGACCCTGTGCCCTCATGTTAGTGAAGCAGCTGCCCCCTCCCCTGCGACCCTTGGGCCACATATGGAGGGGGAGAGAGGGAAGAGGTCCCCCCACCCGTCATCACCCCCCACTCACAGCACAAATGTAGGGTCTTTTAACATGTAACAAATTTGCCACCTAGCACACCCGGTGGCAAACTTTCCTTCTTGGTTATTTAAGCTGTGTGTTATTTTCTCCATAGTGTAGATTTGCCTAGTAATGTTCTACCAGTCTTGTATCGTGGGAATTTTAGGTGTCAACCACTGCTTCGTGATGGACTTCTTTGTTGCTGTAAGGAGAATGAGAAGTAAATAGCTAGTAATTGGACCACTCAAGTTTTGGGGAAAAACGGAGAACAGAAACATCTCCACTGTCAGCCAGAAGTAAGGGTCCAATATCTCCTGAAAGTGGGATTGCAGGAGCATAAGATAAGGTTTCAGGGACGGACATTCCCACATTATGTGGGTATGATTTGCCCTCATGTTGCCACAAAGGCACCAGCAAGTGGCTTGGAGCTCTGGCTTGAAATGACTTGTGATTATCAGGGTTCTAAAGTATCGAATTAGGCATTTCCACACGAACTCTCTCCATACGTGTGAGCTGGACACTCTGGTCGAGTATCTCCAGTCTGCCACAATCCTCGAGAATTATTGGATAGCCAGATTCTTGACTCCACTGCTCACAAATGCCATCTGTGCATGTAAGGCTCTGCACCCTCAAGGCTTAATAGTACAACGAGATCAAATGATTTTAAGGTTTTATTGAGAACAATTTGGCTCTGTATTAATGGTGAGAGCTGCTCATGTTCCCAAACCATACGGGGTAGATGGTCTACATAGTGTCTGAGTTGCAGGTACCGATAGAAGTCCCCCTTTGGTAGATTATATTTCCTTTGAATTTCCACGTAAGCCCACATTGTGGCCTGGTTCACAACTTGTCCCAAATATCTTAGTCCTCTTCTCTCCCACTGCCGAAAACTGCCATCTAGGCTGTTTGGGGGGGGAAGTCACTCAGGCTCGAGATTGGGCAAATAAGCGGTAAAAATGGGGTCAATTGATGGATCCATTTAATGGTCCACCAGCCTCTAATCGAGGCCGTGAGCCATGGATTTTCATGCTTATATAGGGTCCTATCCTCCCTGTGTTGGTACAGGGCTCTGTGGAATGTATAATCATCCATCAGCGCTTGTTCTATGTCCAACCAGTGTGGGTTATTTGTTTTGGTTTGTCTGGACATCAGATGCATCACATTTACCGCCTGCTGGTAAAGTCTCAGGTCCGGGAGGCCCACGCCTTCCCCATCCCAGGGAAGAGTGAGAATTTTTAGGCGTACCCGAGGTTTGTTATTTGCCAAAACAAAATTAGTAATGTGGCAATTTATTTCTTTGAAAGTTTTTAAAGGAAGGTGAATAGGGATATTTTGGAACAGGTATAGTGCTCTCAGGAGGGAAACCATCCTAATTAGGTCAATCCTTCAAGCCAGACCCAAAGGGAGAGTCTCCCACGAGGACAGATCTGCTTTAAGTTGCATTACAAAGGGAGCATAGTTATGTTTGTAAAATTCTAGGGGAGATTTAGGAATATGTACTCCCAGATATCTTAGTTTTCCTAGGTCCCTCCTTCCCAGGATGTCCTTTTTGTGTAGGAGAGTAGTGGTAAGGTTCAACTTGTACCCTGACACCAGACCAAAGGACTCTAATATTAGCTTAACTGCAGGAAAAGACTGTTCGGGATTTCGCAGATACAGCAGAATATCATCCGCGTAGAGGGCTATCCGGTGCTCAGTACCTCCAGTTCCAACCCTTCTATATCTTACGCTTCCCTAATCTTCTGGGCCAAAGGTTCAATAAAGGCCATGAACAAGAGAGGGGAGATGGGGCATCCTTGCCGTATCCCCCTATACAGGGGAAAATAAGCTGAGTGGTGTCCATTCACCTTCACGCACGCCTGTGGAGAGGCATAAATGTTTTGAAGGATGGCTATTAGGGTGGGAGGGAAGCCAAACTTGTGTAAGGTTGCATAGAGGAATGGCCAAGCCACCCTGTCAAATGCCTTTTGGCATCTAGGCTGACTAGCATGGATGGAACCCTCCAGTGTGCATATGATGTACAATATGGAGGGTCCGGTTTATACTATCTGTAGAAAAGGGACCGAACAAATCCAATCTGATCTTTATGAATTAACAGGGGAGCACCTGATCCACCCAATGAGATTGCCATAAATAGTTTATAGTCTTGATTAAGTACCGATATGGGTCTATAAGAGGCACATAGTTGTGGGTTCTTGTTCGGTTTAGGGTTACAGATATTGTAGCGTATGACCAAGACGGGGCTCCTTCCATAACCGTATTAAATACATTAAGGAGGTTTGGAAGAATCTGGCCTTACTGCCTTATAAAACTCCGCCCCATATCCGTCTGGCCCAGGTGACTTCTGCTACTTGGCATTCGCGATGGCAGCCACCAATTCCATCTCTGTTATCGGGGAGGTCAGGGCTTGATTTTCGTCTTCTGTCAGCTGCGGCAGGGTGATTGATCGTAGGAATTCCGTTATTTGTTGTGAGGATGCTGTGCTTACTGGGGTGTATAGGGATTTGTAGTACAGGGTAAAGGCTTCCACAATTTCATGTGTCTTAGAGAGACATCAACCTCCCATAAGGTGGTGCACAGATAGGATCATAGCCGCTTTTTTTTTGCTTCCGAATTTGGTATGCCAGCAACCGAGTAGCTCTTGGACCCACCTCATAAAACTTCTGACGTAGGAAGGTCAGGGCTATCTCAGTTTGCTGTTGTATTAACTGGTCCAGCTCAAATCTGGTTTGCTGCAACTGGGGTGTACAGTTGTATCCCTTGTTTGTGTGCCATTTGTAAGAAGTGAAGGGTATCCTCCAGCTTAAGTTTTGCACTTTACACTGTCTTTCCTGTTCTGCAGTGTATTTTATTATATGTCCCCAGAGTACAGTCTTAATCGTATCCCAGTACATAGCAGGGTAGAATCCGTGACTGCTATCAGCTTTATCTCCTGAACTTTCTCTGTAAGAAATTCTAGAACTTCTTAGAGCGCAGATAATATGGATTAAGCTCCATAATGTCCGCTTGGGCTGAAGCTCAAAGTCCCACATGGACATCTGAGGGCATGGTCTGAAACCGTATGTTCCAATTTGAATATCGTGCAGCAACCCCAGATTCTCCACTCCATGTGTATACCTGATCAATGTGGGAATAGGTTTGGTGGACCGGGTAGTAATAAGTTTAATTCCTTGAGTGGGGATGGAGCTTCCTCCAGGCATCACATCATTCTGCTTTGTTTACAAATCTCTTGAAAAATCTTTGGGTTACCGACTGTTTAGGGGTTTGGTATTAGTAGAGTCTAGGTTAGGGTCCATGCCAAGGTTAAGGTCATCTGCCATCATGAGTACCCCCCTTTGTTTTTTGTATAATTTTATCTAATAAAGGTTTAAGGTGAGCCACCAGGGTTCCCAGGGGGAAATATACATTAACTAAGGTTACTGTTTTGTCATTTAATGTATCTTGTACCAGAATCATGCATCCCTCCTGGTCAGCCTAGGTATACTCGGCTTTAAACGGAGTACTTGGGGAGATTACTATGGTTACTCCTCTACGTCTTTCGGCTTTGCAGAGGAGAAAACCTGCTCTGCTTAATTTAGCCAATTTGCATGTTCGGTCAGCACTATGTACATCTCCCAGGTATGTCAGGTCGGCTTTGGAATGCCTAATAAAGGCTAGGGTCCTTGACCGCTTAAAAGGCGACGCCAGGCCATTTATGTTTAAAGAGAGTAATTTCACCTTAGCTGTATCCATGTCATTGTTCCCGATTTCCTCTCTAGTTCATACCTCCCTCCCCCTTGTGGGGCCCTAGGTCTGCCACTTCTGGAGAACACTCCCACTGAGCACATTTGCTTGGATCTGGTGACTAAAACATCACAACATTCAGTACACAACAGTGCATAACTAGCACAGAACACAGTAAAACATATTACACAACATTTAAACATTACAACATTCATAACTTACGAACTGGTACTTCCACGAATCAGGAGATCCTGACCCTGTGGTAAGGAGAACCTTACCAATTGCCCAGAGTCCCTGGGCTTTAGCACTATGTGCTACGTGGGAAAGGGTAAAGAGGATAGGTGATGAATATAAGCCGCACCTGTGGTCCCCTAAAATCCCAGCTGTGACTTGTGGGGAGAAATACTAATCTGAGGAGACTCTTTCCCACCCCGAGTCCCAAAATAGGGAGCAGCCAGGACCCAGCAAGGGGGAGAAGAATGAGCAAAGGGCCAAGCATCCGCTCCAGTGCACGTAGGTCCAAGTCAGGCGTGGTGAGTCATCCATCTGCTCAGCCCATCATATCCAGAAAGGGGAGATAGACAGACTCACCTGCTGCATGTCCGCATCCAACTGTGCATGGTCGTGGCGCCGGGGTTCTAGTGAGAGTACTGGCCCCATGCCCCCTTTCAGGAGTCAGCCATATGTCCCCGGTATATTAAGAAGCCACCAGCTCATAAGAACCAGTTGGCGAGTTCTATCTTATACGCCTGGGAGGGTCCTCTCCGCATCCCCTTGAGGAAGCTGGAAGGATCACAAGGGAACCCCCCTCCCGTAGCACAGGGAGGACAGTCCTCCGTTGGCTCCGCACATCTCCCTCCCCCAAGTCGGGCCAGCCGCTGGGATCCCTCTGCTATGACTCGTAGACCAGACCACCATTCTGACTTTCCAATGCCTTAGGAGAGAAGGGTAACTGGACCGCATATCATCCACAAGCATTAGCTGTGGGCCTGCAGAGGCAGCGCCTGGGTAAGGCCAGTCTTATTCACTGCCCTTGCATTTTAGGCATCCCCATTACCCTACTCTGCAGGATACAGCGCTCATCCCCCAAGAGCCCAAGCAAAGGGGGTCTTCCTGCAACTGTTTGAAAGTGAGGATTCCCTCTCCCCTCCCCCGACGGACACCCCTCCAGTCGAGAGGTAAGGACGGAGGGGGGGAAGCCTTAGACCTCTCCTTCCGGCAATATTGTGCATATTTATCATTCCCTAGTCCCCCACCCCCACTTTTTCTTGTCCG
Source organism: Neoceratodus forsteri (assembly GCA_016271365.2). Classification (NCBI taxonomy): domain Eukaryota; kingdom Metazoa; phylum Chordata; order Ceratodontiformes; family Ceratodontidae; genus Neoceratodus; species Neoceratodus forsteri. The sequence continues at coordinate 224,561,919 of CM028138.1, read as the reverse complement.
TATTGTCATCATTACAGTTCTTATGCCACATATTTATCTGTCAGTGCTTAGTGGCTGGCCCACATTCATATGGGCCTGTAAATCACAGTTTTGTGGTTTGCTGCTATGTTTCACCCCAAATTAGAACCAGGGTTTCAAATGGGTTTCAAACCCACATACAGAGCGCTGTCCCCCCCCCCCCGAGGAGGAAAGCAGTCCTGGGGGGGGGGTCAGTCCTCCCCCACCCCGACACCCCGGGCTTGCTTCCTAATCCAGGTTGTTGGCATTGCAAGTGGTAGCTCTACCACTGTGTCAGTGGGGTAGGCCAGCCCAGTAAACCTGCATTTTAACTGGCCTGTAGCAAAACAGAACACTTCAGTCTCTAGCGCTGTTGGTCCCTCGCCTTTTACCCATACTAAATATATCACTGTGTGGGAAGCCTGCCCTGCACTATAGTTTCCACATGGTACCCAGCCCTGTGAGTAAACAATGGGCTTCAATCTCCAGTGCTTTCTGTCCCTATCTTTACCAGCAGTAAATTCATCACAGTGAAGGGAAGTATGCACTGTACTTTCCTGCACTATACCTGGCCCTGTGGATAAACAGAGAGCTACAGTATCCAGTGCTGTCAGTCCCTCACCTGATATCAGGATTAAATATGTCACAGTCTGGAGAGCCTGCACTGTCCCTGCTAACACTACCAGGTTTGTGGATAAACAGAGAGCTTTAGTCCCCAGTGTTGTGTTGTTAATCCCTTACCTTTCACCAGCACAGAATACATCAAAGCAGGGGACGCCTACACTCAGCACATTCACATGCTTCCTGTTTTCTAATTCAGGCTGTTGACCTAATTATTAAGAAATCAGGCTGTTAAACCAGCCCTATTTACATTGTACTTGACACATACTTCATCTGGCTCTGCAGGTTATCAGTAGGTTTAGTGCCTAATGTTTTCAGTCCCATCACCTTTCTCCAGCACTTAATACATCATAAAGTTGGGAAGCTTGTACTGTAACCACTCAACATGGTACCTAGCAGTAAGAAAAACAGAAGACTTTTGGAATTATATCTCATATTTTCTATGTATCTTATAAATTGTTAATTATTTTGTAATTTTGCAGATGAAGGTGAAGATGACGGAGCAGATGATGATGATGACGATGAATGGGATGACTGATTTCCTCCCCCTCATCTACCCAGTTTTGAGTTTCTTAGCTTCTCGTGAAGTCTTCATTTTTGTGTCTACATGACATCATTGTAGAAATAACATTTAGAGTTGCTAGAACAATGGTTTAACAGCCTTGATCGATGGATCTGGGTAAACAAGCATTTGTCAATGCCGAATGTTTGCTTGCTGGCATTGGCAGTGGTAGTGTAGAAGTTACAGAGCTGTGTAATAGGAATGGCAGTGAAGTACTGAACTGAAGCCCACCCCACCACCACCCTGCAGAGAGTGACAGGCATTGGGGTGTGCGTTTGCGTCGTCAGGCATAACGGCCACGCTATTTCACCACACCACACCCCACCCCACCCTGCAGACACTGACAAGTGTCACGGTGTTCCTTGGGGTCTTTTCAATATTATGCACATCCCATTTCATTAGGAAATACGGTGAGATGGGTGTGATATAGGAGAATGGGGTGAACTTTGGGGCCGAAGAGTCCAAGGCATACCTCGATGCCTCTTACTGGCTGCAGGGTGTGTAATGGTATGAGCATCACAGGCAAGAATCCCAAGTCACACCCCTGATGCCTGTCATTCTCTACAGGGTTGGGCATTATGGTTGGAAACCCTAATACCTCAGGCATTCGTTGGTATTTTCACTCCAAATTTTCAACATGTTTTTTTTGTGACCCCACCTCATGAATAGGGGGAATATCAGTTTGTTAGCCGAAAGCTGCTTATGCACAGTGACTACGGCATTTAGCACCACAGGTGCAAAAACATTCCGAACAGGATGTAAAAAATGACAGCTGTACTGTTCATGGGGAGGTGTAAAAAATGGCAATGTTGCAAATCTGCAGTAAAAATATTAAAAATGGTGAAGTCACGAGCACACATAGAAACTGTGCAACGCACACCCGTAATATAATTAGGTTGGGGATTTTTTACAGCAGATTATCAACTCAGGCATTTTGGTGCCTCCGATCATGAACAGTGTCACTGTGATTTTCTTTATCTGTGCCAAACAATGATTTCCCACAGCGACCACGCATCTCTGCGCTGAAAGTGTGAAAACACACTTCAGCCATGTTGTGAAAAATGACAGCTGTACTGTTCATAAGGAAGTGTGGAAAAATGCCACTGGTGAAAATCTGGACTGAAAATATTACAAAGTCATGAACTTACGAGGGTGCGTGGAAACTGCGCAATGCTCACTATAACACAGTCATTTTATGGATTCTTTTGTCACAATTTTCAACATCGCCATTTTAAGACCTTTGCTCATGAACAGTATAACTGTGATTTTCTTTAATCTGTCCTAAACATTGCTTCAAGACACCAAGAGCACATTGTGCGCTACATGTGCAAAACACATTGTGGGTGACATATCAAAATTGCAGCTGTACTGTTCATAAGAAGTGTAATAAATGGCAATGTTGAAAATCTGGAGTGAAAATATTAAATTCGCAAACTTACGAGTATGCATAGAACTGCGCAACGACGTCAGAAACAGTCATTTTTAGGATTTTTCCACCAAATTTTCAACATAGCCATTTTAAGACCTCTGCTCATGAACAGTGTCACTGTAATTTTCTTAATGTGTCCCATACATTGATTTTGCACATCGACTGTGCCATTGGCGCTATATGGTGGAAACACATTGTGGGCAAGATGAAAATGACAGCTGTACTGCTCATAAGGAGGTGTGGTAAAATGGCAATGTTGAAAATCTGGAGTGAATATATTGAAAATTTGCTAACTACGGCTGGAGAAACTTGTGCAATGCACCGTAAAACAGTCATTTTAGAGTTGCCACCAGATTTTCAACATAGCCATTTTAAGAACTTTGCTCATGAACAGTGTCACTGTGATTTTCTTAATTTATCCATACATTGATTTCACACACCGACTGCGCCATTGTGCGCTACATGGGAAACATGTTTTGGGTGAGATGTGAAAATGACAGCTGTACTGCTCATAAGAAGGTGTGGTAAAATGGCAATTTTGAAAAATCTGGATGAAAATTATTGAAAATTACGAACTTACGAGTGCGTGAGGAACTGCGCAACGCACATCAGAAAGTAATTTTTGAATTTTTAACCAAATTTTCAACATGAGGTTTTTAGACCCTTTCATGAACAATGTCACTGTCATGTCATGATATTCAGGCCCGAAGGATGATTTTGTGCAGTGATCATGTAAATCACCCTTCGGCCTGAATAATGCCATGACAGTGACATCATTCATGAGAAGGGGTCCCAAAAACCCCATGTTGAAAATTTGGTGCAAAAATTCCAAAAAATGCCTGAGATATGCAATAAAGTTGAAACCCCTATCTAGCCCATTATACAGCTTACCGGCATTTCCTCAGTTCGCGGTCGGCTTTGAAGAGTGCAGACGTGTTCCCGGTCCACGAAGATCGCCGCGCGGAGTCCGGAGGTAAGTATGGGGTTGGGGGGTGGGAGGCAGGGTGAGCAGTGGTGGGTGCGGTTGTGAGGAGCGGGAGCATGCACCATTTTTCTTTACAGGTTTTTTTTTTTCTAATGACTACTGCAGATATTTTGCCACGCTGGGGTGGGCTCCCAGCATGGCACAAGGACATTGGGGGACATTCAGCCGATGGGGATTGGGCACCTCACGTTAAGGAGACCACTTGCCACGCCTGGGGCCCTGTGGCTCCTTGTACTGGGGGAGGAAGCAGACGGGATTGGGCACCCCACGGGCATAGCATGGGGAGGGAGAGACAGAAAAGCCGACGGGGATCGGGCACCCCTGTTGGCTATTCCATCGAGTTGCCATGCTGGGGTGGGCACCCAGCATGGCATTTGGGAGGCTTTTTGGGGGGCGAGCACAGCTGATGGGATTGGGCACCCCCTCGCCAGAGAGTGCGCATGGGGGGCCTCTGTGTGTGTGTGTGTGTGTAGGGGAGCTGCGCATGAGCAAGCGATATCTTATCGCTGCTCACTGAAGTGTAGCTCCCCTTTCAACTGTATGCCACTGCATTTTGAGCTTGTCATAGACAGCTCCAGCATGCATTGGCTTACAGGGGCCGTGCCTGCCAGCACACTGACTGAATTGGAGGAGGAGGTGATACACCTCCGAAATCTCGGATGATGGCACTATGTTTCTTGCACATGCATGCAAGCAAACGTAAAAATTATCAAAAGTGCTTAACATCCCTTTTAGCAGACTATCCCTCTTTCCTTGTACTTGTCATTTATGGTGGTGTTACCCCCACATTGGACATGGGGATTAATGTCTCTTGAATCTCTTCATCAGGTGAGATACCCCTCTTTTTGCCATCCAGAGTGCCCCCTGCCAACATGCAGAGGGTGCTGTGCTGTCTCATGGGATTTATTCCTCTTAACTGTTGCCTATCAGGAGGGACATTCCTCATGTTACCACTCAGAACCACGCTTCGTCACACATGGAGAGGGTGCTGGTCTACATTTTATAGTGACATTCATACTCTTAATTGTCCTACATTATAAGGGACACCTCACATTTTTACAAATCGTGAAACTGTCTATCTGATGGGGATTAAATGAGCATTCTTTCAAAATTAGTTAGAAGTACTGAGCTCCTGAGGGAAGAGAGCTGGCTTGCGTTCACATTTCCTTGGCCTAAAGCTATTTGTATTGCTTATTTGTTTGCAATATTAAGCCATTTGTTTGTGGTTACCCAAATGTAGTAGACCTTATGTAAACCATTTCATTTATAATGGGCCCAGTAATGGTAGATCTGATGTAAACCGTCACCTGTTTACAGTGGACAATCATAGAACAGGGGACTGATTCATTTGCATTAGCCTTTTGCAATGTGCCACATATTAGTGGTAGAGTGTGACCCTTTGTTTTCCATGTAATCATCAAGTGCCCTTTTAAACTGATCTATGATGTTACAATGACAGCAGGTTCAACAGAAGCCACTCTGTTTACAGTGGACTGCCAATGGTGGATCTTACATAAACAATCAGCTGTTTGCAGCAGGGTTAGTAACAGTAGTTCCAATATAAACCATCACCTGTTGACAACAGTATGATGATGGTACATCTACCATATGGTTTCTCAAAGAGAGGCCAGCCTCCTGGAGAGGCCCATTCTGTTCCAGGGAGGCTCAAGAAAGTCTGGAGAAGTTCTGTATTTAAATTTTGAATTTTAGATATTTTGTCTGACAGGATGAGGTAAATTGAAAGAGGATTACAATAGGTAAATGTATGTATTTATTTACAAGTTAGTGACCAGGAAAGGTACACTGAGCCAAAGCTCATTTCAGATGTACCAGGAGAAAGGTAGGGAGTGAATACAGTTAGAAGTGTAAACAGTCAGCAATACAAAATGAATAATAGTGCAAACCAATAAGAACAATGAACACATAATGAGAGGTAACAATTGAGCAGCTAAACTGGTGGCAGAACAGCCCAAATGCCAGGGTTAGGCAGAGAGGTACTAGGAGCAAGAGCAGGAGGGAGCAAAATGACACCTGAGCAGTTCCTTAAGAGCAGAGTAAGAGGGGGAGAGGCAAAGGTGGGTAGGAAGCTTATTCCAGATAGAGGGGGAAACAGAGAAAGCACTTGACCCATGAAGGTATTGCAAAAGGGTAACCATGGTTCAAAAGTCAAAATAGTGGAGCAGATAGACTGGCCGGGAATCCAATAAGCTGAATAAAATGAGAGCCAACTAGTTAAAGGAGCTTCACTTTATTCCTGATGCACTGTGCAAAGTATGTCATTTTTCTCTGGGAGGCCAAGACTATTTCAGTATTTGGGGGAGGCTCAGCATCTTTTCCATGGCTTTGGAGAAGCACAATATGACAAAGACTGAGAACTAATGACCTAGCATAAACCTTCAGCTGTTTACAGCAGGTTGATAATGGTAGATGTGATGTGAACCATCACCTATTTACAACAGGCCTAATACCACCAGATTCATGGTAAACTCTAGCTGCCTATAGTGGACTGATAATGAGAAATCCAGCATAAAACATTACCTGTCCACAGCAAGGCTGATAGCAGTAGAGCCATTATAAACCATCTCTGTTTACAGTGGCTCAGTAAGAGTAGATCCTTTTTTTTTTTTTGCAGTTAGTCTTTTTATTAATGGTTCAACACACCTGTCGCAGCAGGTCATACACCAAGCAATAACAGCAATATTGCTAAGACAAATAAAAAAAAAAAAAAAAAGACACACAACAAAGGTGGGAGCAGAAAAGACTCATTGGGTCAGATATTCAAAACTGTGCTCTGGGGCTAAAGTAGCACTGCCCAGCAGGCAAACATAGCCTGGAGCAAAAAGCAAGCTATATTCAAAAGGAATAGCCCAGAGCAAAACCTGCTGAATATAGCAAACAAAGGAAGTCGGGCAAACAGAGCCAAGAGTGCAGGGCAAAGATAGCCCAGGAATAAAACAGCACTGAATATAGCAACAGGGAAGTGCACATTGCCACTGCAGCCCATTAGGCACTGAAGAAAGCTAGTGTTGCAGGAGGAGAGCATTATGTGCAACTGCACAGAGATGTCTCACATCCACTGCAAACAACAATGTAAGCCACACACTGCAGAACTGTGCTATACTGATGTGAGGTTTGCTCATGCTAACCTGAGTACACAGTGCTAACGCCTTAGCCCAATGCAAGCTGAATAGCCCGGGGCACATGGGAGCTATATTCAAAGTTCCCATGCAAATCAGCCTACTTAGGTAATCTGTGGGCAAACAGGTATATTTGTATCTCATTATCTGCTGCTTAGCAGTCAGTACCATGCAGTTTGCCCGTGCTACTGCATGGAGCACACAGCGCCACCTATTGGTCGGAATGGTAGTACAAGCTGGATGCAGCAGGCCAAGCCATGCCCACAGCGTCCCCTGTTGGTCGGCAGGGAAGTACAGGCTGGAAGCAGCAGAAACTGCTGGCAGGCACAAACAGAGCAGACATCCTGCCCATGCAGCACTGCAAGCTGTACAACACAAGGTATGAATATAGGGAGAGAGAAATGGAGAGAGTGACACCATGTGTCACATAGCTAGATATACAACGATATACACACACATGCATATATAATACTGTATATCTATATAGATATAGATATAGATAGATATATATATTTAGAGAGAGGGGGAGATAGTCACACACATGTGCACTGGCCATATGAGCCCTTGTAGAAGCCACCCCCAACAACATAGGCACCCTACGGCAAGTGTTGGTGGAACACAGTAGGGGACCCACAGATGCATGGGACAAGCATAAGACACGCCTGGTGGAGGTGGATGGACATATGCTCTAGACTACTAGGGTGCGCAACATATAAAATACAGAGGACCTGGGCAGATTGGCTGGGCCAGGCTGTCCACCCTGTCGCCATGGTCCCGCTTCCTGTGGCCATGTGTGCCTGTCAGCACCCTGGTAGTCTAGTGGTGCCCTCCTCTCCGATGCCGTCTCCCGACCCCTGCCTCATAGAAGTTTACAACCACCCGGTAGTTCTGTGGCCCCTCAGCACGCTTTCCATGCCTCCTGACTGAGCTCCCCGGCAGTTAAGGATGCCCACACGTTTCCCGTCTCGAACTGTATCACATATGTCCTCGTAGCTGCAGTTTAGTATCATTTCATCAGAATGCCGCGACTGGCTCAGCCTTTTCTCACACCATCACGCAGCCGATCGAGTAGAACAAGCTGTACTGAACGGTACAGCCTGGTTTCATTCCCAGTTGGTGGCGGCCGTGGTGGTGTGAGGGAAGGCTGAGCGGTCACGGCTCCATTCAGTCTGATGGGTGGGATGCGAGGGCGAACTGCTGGGGGGCCTCTAGACTACCAGGGATATATGTGATATTACAGGACTGGGGTCGAGAAATGTGCTGGGGATCACTTAACTACCAGGGTAATCTCTCAATTCACGTGAATGGGAATGTGCTGTGGGTGAAATACCACTAGACTACCAGGATATATGTGATATTACAGGGATTGGGGGCGGAAATGGGCTGGGGGCATCACTTAACTATGAGGGTAATCTCTCAATTCTACAGGGAAATGGAAACGTGCTGGTGGGGCCGCTAGACTACCAGGGATATATGTGATATTATGGGGATCAGGGTCAGGAAACGTGCTGGGGAGCATCACTTAACTACCCGGGTAATCTTTCAATTCTACAGGGAATAAAACATGCTGGGGGGGGCCGCTAGACTACCAGGGATATACAGAATCTGATATTACGGGGATCGGGGTCGGGAAACGTGCTGGGAAATCACTTAACTACCAGGGTAATCTCTCTCAATTCTACAGGGAATGGAAAATGTGCCAGGTCAGTAGACTGTCAGGGATATATGTGATATTACGAGATCGGGGTCAAGAAACGTGCTGGAGAGGCATCACTAAACTACCAGGGTAATCTCTCAATCCCCACGGGAATGGGAAACGTTGGGGTTTAGACTACCAGGATATACAGTATGTGATATTACAGAAATCAGGGTTGGGAAATGTGCTGGGGCATCACTTAACTACCAGGGTAATCTTTCAATTCTCACGGGGAACAGGACACGTGCTGGAAGGGGCCACTATACTATCAGGGATATATGTGATATTATGGGATCGGGTCAGGAAATGTGCTGGGCGATCACTTAACTACTAGGGTAATCCCTCAATTCTACGGGAATGGAAACATGCTGGGGGTTGCTAGACTACCAGAGATATACAGTATGTGATATTACAAGGATCAAGGTGGAAGTGTGCTGGGGCATCACCTAACTACCAGGGTAATCAACCTACTGGGAATGGAACGTACAGGAGGGGGCCACCACTAGACTACCAGGGATATATGTGATAATTCGGGGATCGGGGTTGGGAAATGTACTGGGCGCATCACTTAACTACGAGGGTAATCTCTCAATTCTATGGGGAATGGGAAACGTGCTGGAGGGGCCGCTAGACTACCAGGGATATATGTGATATTACGGGGTTCTGGGTCGGGAAACGTGCTGGGTGGCATCACTTAACTACCAGGGTAATCTCTCATATCTACGGGGAATTGGAAACGTGCTGAGGTTGGGGGGCCACCACTAGACCATATGGGATATATGTGATATTACGGGGATTGGGGTCGGGAAATGTGCTGGGGGGCATCACTTAACTACCAGGGTAATCTCTCAATTCTACGGGAATGGGAAACGGCTATGAGGGTCTACAGGAATGGGAACGTGTTGGGGGCTGCTAGACTACCAGGGATATATGTGATATTACGGGATCGGGGTCAGGAAACATGCTGGGGGACATCACTTAGCTACCAGGGTCATCTCTCAATTCTACGTGGAATGGGAAACGTGCTTGGAGTGGGGGGCCACCACTAGAATACCAGGGATATATGTGATATTATGGGGATCGGGGTCAGGAAACGTGCTGGGGCGCATCACTTAACTACCGGGGTAATCTCTCAATTCTACGGGGAATGGGAAACATGCTGGGGTTGGGGGGCCACCACTAGACTACCAGGGATATATGTGGTATTATGGGCATCGGGGTCGGGAACGTGCTGGGGGCATCACTTAACTACAAAGGTAATCTCTCAATTCTACGGGGAATGGGAAATGTGCTGGGGGTGCCGCTAAACTACCAGGGATATACAGAATCTGATATTACGGGGATCTGGGTCGGGAAATGTGCTGGGGGGCATCACTTAACTACCAGGGTAATCTCTCAATTCTACGGGGAATGGGAAACATGCAGGAGGAGGCCACTAGACTATCAAGGATATATGTGATATTACGAGGATCGGGTCGGGAAACATGCTGGGGGTATCACTTAACTACCAGGGTGATCTCTCAATTCTACACGGAATGGGAAACGTGCTGGGGGCCACTAGACTAACACAGAAACATAGAATTTGACGCAGATAAGGACCGCTTGGCCCACCTAGTCTTCCCATTTGCCTACCTAACAGATAAGCTGCAGATCCTAGTTAACCAACAGCTTACATCCTCTTACCCCCTAGGACTGCCTTGCCTGTCCCATGCATTCTTGAAGTCCCCCACTGTTCTTAACTCCACAACCTCCTCAGGGAGGCTGTTCCATGCATCCACAACCCTCTCAGTGAAAAAATACTTCCTCACATTACCCTGAGCGTCCCTCTCTATCTTCAAATTGTGCCCCTTGTTCTTGCACATCTCTTTTCTGGAAGATGCTACCTCTTGGACTTTGTAAATTCCTTGAGGTACTTGAAAGTTTCTATCATGTCCCTCTCCTTCTTTCCTCAAGAGTATACATATTAAGCTCCTTTAGTCTTTCGTATGTCTTCTGGTGCAGACCCTGCACCATTTTGTGCCCTCCTCTGGACAGCCTCCACTCTATGTCTTTATGGAGATGGGGTCTCAGAACTGCACACAGTACTCCAGATGGGGTCTCACCAACTGTCTGTACAGAGGATAACAACTTCCTGTTTTCTACTATTGATGCCTCTTCCATGCATCCCAGTATCCCTCCAGCCTTCCTTACTGCCTTCTCACATTGCTTGCCCACCTTTAGGTCATCTGATATAATTACCCCCAGGTCCCTTTCTATTTTTACTGTTGTCAGTATCTCACCCCCATTGTGTACGCTTCCCTGGGTTTTGTTTCCATGTGCATTATCTTGCACTTCTTGCATTGAATCTGAGTTGCCATACATTTGACCATTCCTGCAACCTTGCCAAGTCCCTTCTCATCCTTTCCACTCCATCTTGTGTATCAGCCCTGTTGCAGATCTTTGTGTCATCTGCAAAGAGACATACTTTTCCTTCCAGTTCCTCTGCAATGTCACTTATAAAGACATTAAAAGGACCGGTCCCAGTACTGAACCCTCCAGGTACCCACTAGTAACCTCCTTTCTTCACTGTGTACTCCATTTACTACTACCCTTTAGCGTCCTGTTGTCTAGCCAATTTTTCATCCAGGCTACCACCTTGGGACCCATTCCAAGGCTGGCTATCTTGTGTATTAATCTTTTGTATGGGACTATATCAAATGCCTTGCTAAAATCTAGGTAGGCCATGTCCACAGCCCCTCCCTGATCTACTACTTTGGTCACCCAGTCAAAGAAATCTGTTAGATTCATCTGACACGACCTTCCCATCGTGAATCCATGCTGCCTCGGGTCCTGTGCCCCACTGGCCTCTAGGTACTCAACAATTCTTTCCTTCAGAAGTGATTCCATCATTTCCCTACCACTGAGGTCAAACTAACTGGTCTGTAGTTATCTGCTCTGTCCTGCTCCCACTTTTGTGAAGAGGAATCACATCTGCCCTCCTCCAGTCCTCGGGTACCACCCCATCCTCCCATGATTTGTTAAAGAGAGTAGTCAGCGATGTCACTAGTTCTACCCTTAGTTCTTTTACAATTCTTGGGTGAATCCCATCAGGCCCCATTGCTTTGTCCACCTTCAATTTTATTAGTTCTTTCAGAACCCTTTCTTCTGTAAATGGACTGGTATCGACCCCCATCTTCAGAGTGTTTCTCTTGTTTGGTTTAGGTAACTCCCCCTCCTCTTCCTTTGTGAATACTGAGCAGAAATATTCATTCAGTATCCCTGCTTTTCCACTGTCACCCTCTACCCACATTCCCTCCCCTTTATTAAGCTTCAGTGTCCCTTCTTTGGTCTTTCTTCACATCCTAATGTACCTATAAAAGGTCTTATCCCCCTTCTTAACAGAATTGGCTATCCTTTCTTCGGTTTGGGCCTTTGCTATTCTGGCTGCCTTCCCAGCCTCTTTCTGCTTTAACTGATAAAGTTCTCTGTCCTGCTCCTTCTGTGTTTCCTTATATTTCCTGAATGCTGCCTTTTCTCCTTAACCTTCCCTGCCTCTTTTGTGAACCATAACTGTTTTTTCCTTCATGTGTTTTATTGATTTTTTTTACGCAGGCTTGTTGCCTCTGTGATGGCTGTTTTGATCACTTCCATTGTTCCTCCACCCTCCTTCTTGCCTGTTTGCTAGTGTTTTCTGAGGCACTCTCTCATTTTCCCAAAGTCAGCCCTCTAAGTTCTAGTACTCTTGCTTTGTGTGGCTTGATTGTATGGCTGTGTTTATCGTGAACCACACTGTTTGGTGGTCACTTGTTCTCAGATGGCTACCCACTTCTAAATCTGAGATTCTTTCTCCATCCCCATTTGAAAGTACCAGGTCTAAGATTGCTCCTTCCCGAGTCGGTTCCAATACTAGCTGTCTGAGACATACCCCCTGTAGGGCATCAAAAATGACCCTGCTCTTGGATGTGCCTGCAGCAAAGGTGCTCCAGTTAACATCTGGCATATTCAGGTCCCCCCATCAACAATATCGCCCCTTTTTCTGCCATTCTAAGAAAGACTTCTATCATTTCCTTGTCCATTTCCTCCCCCTGAGATGGGGGTCTGCATACAACCTCCATGCGGATTGTGGTGCCATTTCCTGTCTCCAGGGTGACCCAAAGTGCCTCATCTGCTCCCTGTTTACTCTTTAGTTCTGTTGCTTTGATCCCTTCCTTTACATAGAGAGCTACTGTCCTCCTCTTTACCCTCCCTGTCCCTTCTGTAGATTGTGTATCCTGGTATGTTGACATCCCAGTCATGGTTCTCTGTGTACCATGTTTCTGTGACTACCACAATATCAGGCAACCCTCTTCCATCAAGGCCACTAGTTCAGGGGCTTGTTACACAGACTACGGCATTGGTACCAGGGATATATTTGATATGTAGGGGATCGGGGTCAGGAAACGTGGGGGCATCACTTAACTACCAGGATAATCTCTCAGTCTACGGGAATGGGAAATGTGCTGGGGGCAGCTAGACTACCTGGGATATACAGAATCTGGTATTCACAGGGATGAGGTGGGAAAACGTGCTGGGGGCATCCACTTAACTACTAGGGTAATCTCTCAATTCGGGAATGGGAAATGCTGGGGTGTGGTAGACTACCAGGGATATGATGTGAATTACGGGATGGGGTCAGGAAGCGTGCTGGGGCATCACTTAACTACCAGGGTAATCTCTCAATTCTACAGGGAATGGGAAACATGCTGGAGGAGGCCACTAGACTGTCAAGGATATATATGATATTATGAGGATCGGGGTCGGGAAACGTGCTGGGGCATCACTTAACTACCAGCATAATCTCTCAACTCTACAGGGAATGGGAAACGTGCTGGGATTGGGGGGCCACCACTAGACTACCAGGGATATATGTGATATTACGGGGATCGGGGTCGGGAAAACATGCTGGGGGCATCACTTAACTACCAGTGTAATCTCTCAACTCACGGGAATGGAAATGTGCTGGGGGTCTTCTAGGAATGAGAAACATGCTGGGGGCAGCTAGACTACAGGGATATACAGAATCTGATATTACGGGGATCAGGGTCGGAAATTTGCTGAGGGCATCACTTAACTACCAGGGTAATCTCTCATTCTATGAGAGGCAAGGAGGCACATCTTTTCCAAAGAGATGAGGCCACCACTAGACTATAAGGATATATGTGATATTACGGATTGTGGTCGGAACGTGTTGGGGACATCAATTTAACTACCAGGGTAATCTCTCAATTCTACAGGGAATGGAAAACGTGCTGGGGAGGCAGCTAGACTACCAGGGATATATTTGATATATTACAGGGATCGGGTCAGGAGACGTGCTGGGGGGATCACAACTACCAGGGTAATCTCTCAATTCTACGGGGAATGGGAATCGTGCTGGGAGGGTTGGTAGACTACCAGGGATTTACAGTATGTGATATTACGGGGATGGGGGTCGGGAAACTTGCTGGGGGGCATCACTTAACTTCCAGGGTAATCTCTCAACTCTACAGGGAATGGGAAACGTGCTGGAGGTGGGGGCCACCACTAACCTACCAGAGATATATGTGATATTACGGGGATCGGGGTCAGGAAACGTGCTGGAGGGCATCACTTAACTACCAGGGTAATCTCTCAATTCTGTGGAATGGGAAATGTGTTGGGGTGGGGGGGTACCACTAGACTACCAGAAGGATATATGTGATATTACTGGGATCGGGGTCGAAACGTGTTGGGGCGCATCACTTAACTACCAAGGGTAATCTCTCAATTCTAAGGAGGAGGGAATATGCTGGGGAGGGCTGCTAGACTACCAGGGATATACAGAATCTGATATTACGGGATCAGGGTCGGAAATTTGCTGGGGGCATCACTTAACTACCAGGTAATCTCCCAATTTTAAGAGGGAATGGAACATGGGGGTGGTGGGGGGGCCACCACTAGACTACCAGGGATATATATGTGATACATGGGATCGGGTCGGAAACGTGCTGGGGGGCATCACTTAACTACCAGGGTAATCTCTCAATTCTATTGGGAATGGGAAATGTGCTGGGGGAGGCCGCTAGACTAGCAGGTATATATGTGTGATATTACAGGGTTCAGGGTCGGGAAACGTGCTGGGGGCATCACTTAACTACCAGGGTAATCTCTCAATTTTACGGGGAATGGGAAATGTGCTGGGGGGTTTGCTAGACTACCAGTGATGTACAGTATGTGATATTACGGGATCGGAGTCGGAAACATGCAGGGGGGCATCACTTAACTACCAGGGTAATCTCAATTCTACGAGGGTGGGAAACATGCTGGGAGGTCGCTAGACTACCAGGGATATACAGAATCTGATATTACGGGATTGGGGTCAGGAAATGTGCTGGGGGCGTCACTTAACTACAGGGTAATGTCTCAATTCTACGTGGAATGGGAAACGTGCTGGGAGTGGGGGGCCACCACTAGACTATAAGGGATATATGTGATTTTACAGGGATCGGGGTCAGGAAACGTGCTGGGGCGCATCACTTAACTACCGGGGTAATCTCTCAATTCTACGGGGAATGGGAAACATGCTGGGGGTCGGGGCCAGCACTAGACTACCAGGGATATATGTGGTATTATGGGCATCGGGGTCAGGAAACATGCTGGGGGTATCACTTAACTACGAGGGTAATCTCTCAATTCTACGAGGAATGGGAAATGTGCCGGGGGTGCCGCTAAACTACCAGGGACATACAGAATCTGATATTACGGGGATCGGGGTCGGGAAATGTGCTGGGGGGGGGCATCACTTAACTACCAGGGTAATCTCTCAATTCTACGGGAATGGGAAGCGTGCTGGAGGAGGCCATTAGACTATCAAGGATATATGTGATATTACAGGGATCGGGGTCAGGAAACGTGGGAGGGCATCACTTAACTACCAGGATAATCTCTCAATTCTGGGAATGCCAAACATGCTGGGGGGGCGCAGCTAGACTACCTGGGATATACAGAATCTCATGTATACAGGATCGGGGTCGGAAGCGTGCTGGGGCATCACTTAACTACCAGGGTAATCTCTCAATTTTATGGGGAATGGGAAACGTGCTGGGGGTTTGCAAGACTACCAGGGATGTACAGTATGTGGTATTACGGGATCGGAGTCGGAAACGTGCTGGGGCGCCACTTAACTACCAGGGTAATCTCTCAATTCTACGAGGAGTGGGAAACGTGCTGGGGAGGGCCGCTAGACTACCAGGGATATACAGAATCTGATATTATGGGGATTGGGGTCAGGAAACATGCTGGGGGGTGTCACTTAACTACCAGGGTAATCTCTCAATTCTACGGGGAATGGGAAACGTGCTGGGGGTGGAGGGCCACCAATAGACTACCAGGGATTTATGTGATATTACAGGGATTGGGGTCGGTAAACATGCTGGTGCGCATCTTAACTACCAAGAGTAATCTCTTAATTCAGGAATGGGAAGCATGCTGAGGGGTGGTGGGCACCACTAGACTACAAGGTAGTTATAAACATCTACGAGGAACGGGGTCGGGAAATATGCTGGGGTGGGGGCACCATTAGACTACCAGAGTAAGGATGTATTGCTACTGGGGAATGGGGTTTGGAGATTTGTGCTGGGAGGTACCTCCACTAATAGCACTGCCTTAAGAGCAGCTTTTTAACCCGGCAGTAACTAGCGCCCACGCTACAGGTCAAACTAATGCCTGTAGCGGGCTGCCTGCTTTTGAATATGCTAGTGCACTGGCATTCAGGGCCCCTCCCCTCTATCCCACCCCCTGCTTTCATTTTGGTTTAGCGTCAGCGCTAACACCTAGCGCCGGTGCTAAAGGTGCATTTCAATATTGCAGTCGGGCACAAGGTCGGCGCTAGTCCAACGCAACAGCTTTTTGCCCGGCACTGAGCTCTGAATATCTGGCCCATTATCTACTCCCAGGTTGGTAAACAAAATGCTATTTAAGATTACAGAGAACAATGCATAGCTTAAACACCTTACTGACCATTATGTAAACTAATACAGTATTACTAACAATATGTAATAGACTGGTTGTTAACCAATATACTTATTCAGGCACCACAGTGTTTCAGTCCATAAGTGATAGGCTATTTACTTCAGGGGCTTTAGTAACTCTTTTGCATTTGGTACCAGTGGTACAAGTTGGGATTTGTAACCTGACCTATATCTGGCACCCATATTTCCATAAACTGCACTCGTTTTTTTTTGCATAATGAATAAGGTGGGTGTTGGCAACTAATGATTCCATTGCGGCTAGCCAGTCTTGGGGTGATGGGAGGTATGATGTTCTCCAATTCCTAAGAATAAGCCAAAGAAGCTCGACCAATGCTTGGGTGAGCCATAACAATTGAGCTTGGGACATTGACCTTACCTCCGATGTTATACCCAGTAACCAGAAAGAAGGTTAGTGAGGTAAGTAAATGGCTAGGGTACTAGAGCAAAAATGTATTATTTTTCCCCATAAGGGTTGAAAGGGTTTACAACTACACAAAATGTGAAGTAAATCTGCTGCAGGTGACTGGCATCTCCAGCAAAGGTCGTGAGGTGTCAATCCCATTTTGTAAAGTTGTAAAGGGGTTCTATACCACAGATGAATGATTTTATTTTTAATGAGACTTCTCTGATCTATACAGGCCTTATGGCAATCTTCCAGCAGTTGGACTACTCCTGTCAAGTGATGGTAATACCCAACATCTTTTCCCATCTTATCTTGGCCGCTAGGAAGGGGTCTGGTAAAACATCCCTGATCCAACCCTGGATCCTGCACACTAACCCCTTAGTTTGACCTGACCACAGGGATAGCGGAAGCTTTTCCTTAAGGGGCCCAACATGTGTCCCACACATCACACATGAACACTTAGATCTCATTCAAGTGTTGTATAAACTACGAAGTTGCAAGTACTGCCAAAAGCAATCACATAGCAGAGAGTGGGAGTCTCTCAACTGTTGAAAGGACACAAATGTCTTCTCGTCATCCAGAAGTAGATCATGAAATGTGAATATCTGCCAGTTTCTCCAAACTGGCCAGTCAAAGGGTTTCTGATCTATTTTTAGGTAAGGATTGTTCCACAATGGGTATGTAGCCCAATACTCAAGCACCTGTGACTGCTTTTCCCTAAGGACTGCCAAGCTTGAAGGCTGGATTTAATAGTTAACCATTCCTGCGCAGCACTAGGACAAGAGTGACCCAGAAAGCAAAGGGGGGAGATATTTTCCAGAGCAGCCCTTTCTATTTCTACCCATGCAGGAAAGGACTAGGAGTACCTATTTAGACTCTTACAGACTTTGGCTATCTGGAAAGTCTGTGAGTATCTATTAAAATCAGGAAGATTCCGTCCCCCTCTATTCCAATGGGCTGCCAGCTTAGCTTCGCTGTAACGAGGTTTTTTGGTCCCCCATAGAAAATGACTAAAGTGTGAAGCTTCTGTATCCAAATTCTGGAGATATTTATGGGGAGGTGGGCTAGCAGATAAAACACTTTGGGGGCGAACATCATTTTTAGGGCTGGAATCTTCCCTGCTATCAATAAGTGGAACTGCTCCCACCGTGTGATACTGCTGGACAGATGCATCCATATTGGCATGAAGTTTTTATATGTCATGGAGGTGACATCGGCTGATAGAATAATCCCTAAATATTTAATATCTTGATCAGCCCACTTTAAACCTAGGTTTTTAATTTTCTCGCTGAATGTGAGGGAGTTAAGCAGTAACACCTCCAACTTTGATTTTTTGATCTGGAGACCAGATATGCTGCCAGATTCCATAAGGGTGTCCATAATAAATGGCATACTCTCATGGGCATCTCCTGTTAGAATCAAACAATCGTCCGCATATGCTTTTGTGTAATACTCCTGGTTTCCCATTTTAATGGCATATATTTTAGGGTGAATGTGTAAAGCAGCTGACAGGGGTTCCATTGCCATAACAAAGAGTAGAGGTGAGAGGGGGCAGCCCTGTCTGGTGCCCCTATAAAGCCGAAAAGGGGCGGACAGAGTAGAATTAGTAAGTATTTTGCCTACTGGTGCTTGATATAAGGTACATATATGGCCCTATGTTACACTGCTTCAAGACCACGTGTAAAAATTCCCACTCTACTGAATTGAATGCTTTTTCAAAATCAATCGTAATTAATGCGGCTGGAGTGGGGAGTTTCGAAGCTGCTTGAATCAGTGTAACCAAGGCTCTGAC
Source organism: Neoceratodus forsteri (assembly GCA_016271365.2). Taxonomy (NCBI): domain Eukaryota; kingdom Metazoa; phylum Chordata; order Ceratodontiformes; family Ceratodontidae; genus Neoceratodus; species Neoceratodus forsteri. The sequence continues at coordinate 224,543,291 of CM028138.1, read as the reverse complement.
ATGATCCGAGCTGTGATGACCCTTAATAAATCCCACTTGAGAAGGGTGTACAATTTCCTAATACCTTCTCTAGTCTTGCTGCCAGTGCCTTGGTCAAAATTTTTGCATCCGCATTAATTAAAGAGACTGGTCAATAATTACTGGGAAATGAGGGGTCTTTCCTCTTTCGGGAGGACAGTAATCACCGCCTCTTTCATGGATTAGGGAGTTCACCTTTCCCTGGGCTTCGTTCAACATATCCATGAAAGGGTTATTATTTCATGGTATACTATTTTATAATAATCAGCCGGGTACCCAAAGGCATAGAGGGCCATGCTCAGAATTGCCCTGCTCACCTCCTCCTTAGAGAGTGGGGCATCTAAGTCTAGTTTATGGGATTCCGTCAGGGTGGGCAGTGGCAAGCGATCCATGAATTTATGATATTTTTCCTGATCCCATTTCACATGGGATATATATAAAGTTTGATAGAACTGAACCATGGATTCATTCATTTCTTTTTGAGAGTATACCATTGACCCTCCCCCCGAGTTATGAAGTCCCAAAATATGCCTATCCGCCTACCTTCTCTTTAATCTATAGGCAAGAAGCTTGCCTGCTTTCTCTCCCTGTGCTTGATATTTGTGCTGAGTACATCTTATATTCAGTTCAGCCCTTCGGGACATTGGCGTATTAGGTTGTAGCCTAACCGTGGTCAGTTCTGCCCGTAAGCAGTTGCTCTTGAGCCTCCCCGGGTTTCTCTTATTTTCTGCCTCCAGTTGCTTCAACTTTCCCTCTAACTGTACCATCTCACTTTCCCTTTGTTTTGTGCGATAATTGGAAAAACCTATAATTTGACCCCTCATGGTGACTTTATATGCCTCCCATATCATTGCTGGTGAGGAGAACCCCTTCGGATTTGACTGAAAAAACTTCTTTGTTTCGGCACAGACTAAAATTTGGAAATCAGCATCCACCAAAAGGGGAGGATCCAACCACCAAGTAGTAGATTTGGCTGAGGTGGATGGGGACATATTTACCTTTAAAAGCAGTGGCGCATGGTCAGACAAATATAAGGGCTCTATGTGAGTGTCTATAGTTTGTGCTGACAAAGTTTCAGATGTGAACCAGTAGTCCAGTCTACTTGCCATGGCTTTAGCTGCCAAAAAGTAGGTGTCGTTCCTACCTGTTGGGTGCTGCAACCTCCAGATGTCGGCTAGACTATGTAATGAGAGCATGTCTTGAAGGGCTTTGTGAGATCTAGTGTGGGTTTCTTGTTTGTGATTTGAGCGATCTAGGAGGTAATCCATTGTTAAATTATAGTCCCCCCCCTCCCCAATTATTATCCCTGGATTATCCGTAGTCAGATCCAGTATTTGTTAGGATATCACACTGAAGGACTCTGGGGTATCTTCATTGGGGGTATAAATATTAACTAGTAAGACGGGACCCACTGGTGTTGCCATCTTAACCAGGACCCATCTGCCTTCTTTGTCCAATTTCTGCAGTGTTATTTCCCATTTCAGTTGTTTGTGAAATAGGATAGATACCCCTCTTTTAGCCTTCCCCGAGATACTATGAACTTCCCTTCCCACCCATTCTCCTACTAGTTTCTTGGATTCTTTGTGACTTAGTTTGGTCTCCTGAAGAAACACTATAAGGCTCTTAATTTTCCAAAGTCTTGTCAAATCTTACTCGTTTTAATTGAGAATGTAGTCCCCTAACATTCCAAGAGGTCAGGTAATATCAGCTAAACTATCCATTTTCCTTGTATTTATCCCCGATACTGAAATTTCTGGTCACCAAATAGCCCACCAAACTGAGTAACACCAAAAACAGCCAGCCCCTTCCGTATAGAGCCTTCCCTTCTGTGTGTGCCTTTATAGATAAAAATCCCTGCTGCTGCTTGTTGACATTTAGTTTTTGTTCCTCCTTAATTACAGAGAGGCCTTCCCATACTCTTATGCCCCTCTGCAGTCCCCCCGCCGTTCCTGTACAGTTTAACGACACCTGTAGATAAGTTGTGATGGGGTACTTTCCAAGGCACCATTGTGCTGTTTGGAGCCTGTAGTGGAGGTGGTGCACTGTGTCTGGAGCAGGAAGACATCAAGTGTCGCAAGTTCCCAAAGCACCCCTCTGGAGGCAATGCCAAAAGCAGCATCATATCAGCCATTTCTTCAGTAGAGAAAAAAGAAAACCTTCTACTGTGCTCCTGTCTCACTCGGGGGATACCCTTTTTATTAGGATTTCAAGTACTCATCCCCAACAATGGTACATAAGAGATCCTAATTAACAACTACATCAGAAGTCAGAACCAGCTTTCCCCTGTATTGAGGCCTGGTACACAGTTTGCATACAAGTAAAATCTAAACATTGTCTACAACATTTAAACATTAAGAAAGAAGTGTATTGTATATAGTGAACATTAAACATCCAACTTGAACTTAGGACCAGTACCCACAGCCATTCATTGGACTTTATATATAATCCTGGCAAGCAGCTGCGAACGGGAACCCAGGTGGTGGCTCTGCCATATTATACATTTTACAGTCATAGGTATCATTTGTAAACAAAATGCTCCAAACTGCCCTAATTAACCTCCTCAAGCGCCTATAGCACACCTGCTGAGACAGAGATGTCAGTCCCATCTCCTTATGAACCCAGCATCCACCTCAAATACCCCTGATGGTATCCATTCAAGATTAGTTTTACCCTTCCCAGTTCAGTATTCTAAGAGAGTGCTACAGTACCAATAGGGTCATCTGAGGTTGCAAACAGGGCCTCCAGGCTTTCGGCAGAGTTTTCAGCCACCTCACTCTCCACAATAGGAATCCAGTCAGCCCATTCACCTGACAATGGGGGCCAATCCTCCGAGCCATCTCGAGTCTTTCCAGATTGTTGGGGTGCCTCAGAAATGACCACCTCAGAAGGAAGGAGATCAGTTAATGGCTCATACTTATTACTCAATTTAATTGGTGTGTCCCCTGGAGAGCAGCTGCTCATATCTGACTGTAAATATCGCCTCTGCTGGCTCCTCAACCGATCTCTCATCATAGAAGACTTCTCACCTGCTGTTCGCTTCTTCTTCGATCAGGCCCTCGATATCTGGTACCAGGTCTGATTACTGTTCTTGTTAGGGGGATTCTGCTTATCGTCCTACTTTTGACCTTCCTGGCTCACTTCCATCTTGGATGGTCAGTCCCCTGTCGATTGAAAGGTATGCTGAACAGTGGGCTCCTGAGTGCGTTGAATATCTTGTAGGAACTGCTCCGCTGCAGTAAGGCTTTCAAATGAAATATATTCACCTTTATATAAAATCCGTAGCATTGCAGAATGGCACAGTGATGTTGGTATGTTCAGCTTATAGAGCTGCTGCTTCACCCCTCTGTAAGCTCTTCTGCAGTTGGAGAGATCTTGGGAGAAGTCCTGATATATCTGAATATGCAAGCCATGCCACAAGAAGGAACCTTGCTCCCGTGCCTTTCGTAAATAGTACTCCTTTTCAGGAAGCCTTAAAAATTTGCACAATATAGGCCTGGGATTCTCCCCTTGTTTGGGGCGGGGTGCCAGTAAGCAGTGCGCCTGTTCAATCTCCAGAGGGCCGAAGTTGTTATCTTGAATGAGCTCTGGAAGGAATACTCTGAGACACATGCACATATCTTTGCCTTCGGCCCCCTCCAGCACCCCCACAATCCATAAATTCTTCCTTCTAGCCCTGTTTTCTAAGTCGTCCACTTTGTTCAATAAATATTCAAGCTTTTTATGATGGTCTTGCAGAGTTTTCTCCTGGTCCTGTACTATAGTGTGCAAATGTTGATTCTGATGTTCTGTGTGGGCCACCCGAGTAGCTAGGTCAGAGAGATCTTGGCGGGGTTTCATTTGCAGTTTGCTTTAGATCTACAGTGTCCAGTAATATTTGGTTGAGTTTGGCCATTACCAGAGCCATATTAAGGTCAGCGTTACTCATCCTCGTATCTTTCGGTTCTGTTCACACTAAGCTCATCAGGCCTCCTACCGGATGAAAGATCAGGCTCTCCTCTTTCACTCATGCTTATTCTCAATCTCTTTCTTCAGCCATGAATAATCAGATTCGGGAAAAACAAATACCGGAGAGCGCTAAAACTTATGCTGCCACCATCATGCCGGTGAGGCTCCGCCTAATAGAGTAGATCGAGATATAAACTTTCAGCCTTTACGGTAAGTCAATAATGGTAGATCTGAGGTAATCCATTGCCTTATTACAGCGGGACCTGGTACAGGGGTCACATTATTTCTTTCTCACTACAATCTGCGATTTAAATAGCGGATGACGCCTTCAGGAGAACTTTAGGAAAACAATATTTAGACACAGTTCAGCTTCTATTTCACCCTAGTTCTGTACTCCTCTTCCCCATTATTTATTACTGAGGTCATCTGCATGAAAACAGAATCTTTGCTTCTGAACAGTTTATCTATTCCTGCTGCTTTCTCTCTACCTGAGGTCATAATGCATTGCTTGTGACATCATAATTACTCACATGGCAACATATTGTGATGTCACAACAGAGGATTATGACTTGAAGTAGAAATTAAGCTATAGAGGCAGATGAACTCTAAGGGATAAATACCATGTATTTGTGTAAATTTCCTCAGTAATAAATAATGGAGAGGAGGAAGCTATAGAATATATGTGGAATGCAAGCTGAGTTGTACCAAAGTATTGTTTTTCAGTTTTCTTTGAGGCGACAGCAGCTCTTTAAATTGCTTAGCAATGGCTAATGCTGCACCAAAAACATCTATTTGTCATCATGCATATTCCTTGTTGCAGGATATGCAATACAAGAGAAAGGAAGTGTGTCCAGCAGCCTCAGTTCCAACCATGTGGGTCTAGAGCTCAATGGTTAGAGCACTGTGATGGTGTTCTGGGGGTCTGGGTTCAGTTCCCAGTAGGTGACAAAATTTCTTTCTCACTTCAATTTGTGATTTAAATAGCTTAGCAGTGTCTAATACTGCACCAAAAACATCTATCATCTACAGTGGGACCAATAATTGTCTTTTGTAGTGGGCTGATAATGGTTGATATGACATAAACCATCACCTGTGGATAACGGGATAAAGAACAGTAGATTCAATGTAAACACACACCTGTTTACAATGGGCTGGACCAAGAACGGTAGTTCACACATAAACCATAACCTCTTTACAGTGGGGTCAATAACAGTAGATCCAGTATAAACCACCTCCTGTTTGTAGTGTGTGCCAATAAGAATGGATTACTGGTAAACCATTACCTGTTTAAAACAGGTTTTATAATGGTTTGTTATAAGCAAACCAGCACCTTTTTGTGGATGAGCAAATAATGGTAGATCCTATATGAACCATCAGCTCTTTACATTGAGGCTGATACCTTTAAATGCAATGTGACTTAGTACTTGTTTACAATAGGCCAGTAACAGTAGCTCCAACCTAAATAAAAATCTGTTTAAAGCAGGATAACAACAGTAGATATAAATTACACCATCTGTTGTTTACACGTTGACTATATAAGCAATAAGGCATGATGTGGTGTGCGTGGAACACATTTTACCACATGGCCGAGGCCAAAGGCCGAGTGACTTTAGCAACTGGCCATGCTGTAAAATGTGTTCCATGCACATCCTGAAGTGCCTTACTGTGCTTCTAAAATGGGCTCTGCCTCCTTTTTAAAACTTTTTAAAGATGGGAAAAGCATGTTTATAAGTAGAAACAATAGATTTGCTTTTGTGCATTATGATAAAATAGTCCTTCCACCCACTACAAATGATGTCATTGATGATATCATTGTGTTGTTGCCTACTTTCTTCTTCCTGTTTTTTTTCTCTTTGTTTTCCCCCATATTCAAGATATGGAATGTTTCTCATGGCATGTTTACCATGGAATCGTGGATTCAAAATTTTGCTCCATTCCACTGGTAGAATGTTACTGTCCTAACATATTATACACACACACACACACACACACACACACACACACACACACACACACACACAATGGCCTCTGTTACAGCCAGAGACTTAATTATCTCACTGTTAGGGTAAGGAGAAGAGATTTCCCTGATAAGCAAGTAAAGAAAGAAGGGAATTTTTCATTGTCAGCAAAGAAACAGTTGTAGTGAAAACTATAAACAATGCTTAATGTTTCTAATTTGTTTGTGTGAAAGGAGAAATGTGTTGATCAGGGAAACACCATTTAATTCATCAGCTTTATTTTGTATTTAAGGTAGTTTTATTTTTAGGGCCCAGTGCAAATAACTGTGATGCTTACAGTTACAGGGCAAAAAAACAATGGCTGCCAGTTGAATTCTTAATATTCTATTAGCTTAATGATTCCAGTAGTGATCAGTGCACATTTGACAGTACTTTTGTTTTTCTATGTGGAACATAACTGCTACATGAGTAACAGCCAATCAGATTTCAGGATTTTTCCCTTACCATTTTATAAAAAACAGTACATCTGATAGAAACCGTGATGTGTATACGGCAGACAGATAACGGCAGGCCCAATATTAATCATCACCTGTTTATGGTGAACTGATAATGCTAGAGCCAATATTAACTATCAGTTGTTTATTGTGGCATGATAGTGGTAGATCCTTACAAAAACCATTGTCTGTTTACAGTGGACTGATGTGACATAAACCATCAGCTGTTTTTTGCAAGATGATCCTACATAAACCATCAGCGTTTATAGTGGGAGGATAATGGTAGAGCCTACATAAACCATGACCTGTGTACACCATGCCAGTAACAGTAGAGCTGATGTAAACCATAACCCCTCTTTGTAACACTGACTTTGTCACGGGGATATTACGGCATGGTACCATATTTATTCAACTTCTCAAAATGTGTTCAGCACAATGCCCACCGCCAAGTGTTCTTTTAGGCATATTTGTAAATGTTTTATGATAATATTGTTATAATGTATGGTAAGTGCCTATTAACCACCATAATCAACAGTCACACAGCTTTGTTATGCACTGTTTAGAATTTTGAAAGTTGTTAACCACACTTCGGAACTTCCAAACAGTGGCATAAGAAAAAAGAATGCACCAGAGTTCCATAATTCTCACACATAGAATGCAAACAGTGTTTTTTTTACCATACACTATAAAAGATGATGGCTGAGGATCGGGTGACAACCACGCTGAAATCACCTCGTGGTTGCTAGGGCTACAGTAAACCTCTCGAGCTGCGCTCTTGAGGTTTACCATGTTGCCTAGCAACCACTCGAGATTACAGTGTGGTTATACCCCGATCCCCAGCCATTATCCTCTCTATGTTATAACATGAGAACTTATGGCAATATGTGTTTATATCTACGGTTACTGTGTCATAACGGTTATAAGAGTGCATTCTCAGGTTCTTTGCGTGAGAGATCTGAGAAGCAAAGTTGAGCACTGCCAGCACATAAATGATTTGAGAAGCAAACTCTTATTACCATAAGAGACACAGGAACTGTACATATAAACATATGCACCAGGTTTAAAATTTCTTTTTTTCAAAAATGAGATTTGAATTTAAAAGCAAAAGTTCTGGGACTTTCCTGAAGTCCCGGGACTTTCCTGAAGTCCCAGCAGCAGCACATCGCACTACCATGCAGGAGACTTGAGTTTGGAAGCGACCTCGGATAGCCACGTTGGGAGGCGGGTCAGGCTAAGGCCGCTGCTGCTCAACAATGCACCTTGGCCAGAGAAGCTTGGTGATGAGCAGGGCCAGGGAGCTTGCTCCCACAGCAGGGTTAGTGGTGTGCGACCAAGGCCCAGGACCTAGACTCATTCTGGGGGGAGGTGGGAGTAGATCAACGCAAAGGGAGAAAATCACCACTTCTGTCTAATTGAAAGCCTAGGCCTTGGGGATTTGCTTGAGTCCTAGTGCCTGCTGGCAATGGGTCTGGACTACTTCAGGAAGGAGGACATCCCTCCCCTCGACTCTCTGCCATGCAGATCAACCTGTGGGAGAAACTGGCAGGTTACCAAGGTCGGGGGGAGCGAGAGGTTCCGGACCTGATGGGGTACAACCCTGGAAACAGGAAATCTATCCCTGGAGGACAGAGGTGCAATGGGGAAAAATAAATCAGAATGTCTTATTTTGCAAAAAAATTTGAAAAGCACTGATGTGGAAAATTGACTATAACAACGAAGTTTTGAACTTCAACTTGTTAGAACTTTTAGCATAAGACACTGTTTTGGTTATAAGAGTATGTGGAATATTTAGAAATAAATAATTCTGATTGGCCAAGAATGTTGTCATGATTTATAATATAATACAGTAATGCTTTGTGATGGCTTTCTGCCCAAAGCCCATATCTGCCTTGACTCGAGTGCCTTCCGTGACTGTGCCTCATCTCTTTGGAATACTCTGCTGCAAGAGCAAAGGCGTTGTAACTGCATTGCCATGTTCAGACATCAGCTGTAGGCTCACTTGATATCCCAGCTGTAATGTACTGTACACATATGCCTTGTTCTGTGTATTCACTTTCCTGTTCATGTAACTCATGCTATTATTTACTGTACATATTCACACTGTACATCTGCACTTGTCCAGTCTGTGTCTCTTCTGTGTCTCACTGGAAAACGTACTGAGTATGTTTGTCAAAGGTACTAATTTACCCCCAACTTCATCAGAAAGTACCAAACTCTCAGCACCGAAATATCAGCTGGAATCATTGGGGATTCTCCTTTCCCCTCTTCATAGTCAGCTTAGCCTCATGGGTGTCTTCTGCCAAGGAAGAAGAAAACCAGTCTGAGACACATTCACACACCCCAGACTGGGCTTTTGTTCAAATCATTGGATTATTTTGGACCTCCCCAATTAAAAAACTCTTGAGGCAGTCTGAACTGCAGATTGCCCCATTTGCACATAATTGATACTGCTAGTCTCAAGAGTTAACTAGTGGTGTCATACACTTAGCCCAGGGTTGTTACCCTGGAGATGGAACTTAAATTGTTTTGTTCAAACTGTGGTCTGTTGTCACCCCGAGCATTCTAACAATTTATTTCTCTATAGAAAAGTTTAGATGCCTCAGAGTCCTATTCCAGTCTCTGAGGCTAATTGTTTATTATTTTGTATTATACCGTGGTCATAAGTGAACAGCCAATGAAATGGTCAGACTGGCAGTTTACCACCATTGTAAATCCTCTGATAACCAACGACTGCTGAGACTATAATCCAATGTATCTACAGCACAGGAATAAATACAATAAAATAAAAAAACAAAGCAACCTCTTTAATGTTTGTATTTATTATAGTAAAAACAAGCATTTGTCAATGACGAATGTTGCTTGCTTGTATGTGCTGTTTAGGTATTTGGAAGTGATAGTTCCATGCCTTCCTCCCAAGACATCCACTGTGTCTTTCTGTTCAGTATTCACAGAAGAGTGGGAGGGGCAAGGGGCACAGCAGTTGCCAAGGGGGTGAAGAGATGTACAATAGTCCATTCAAAGGCAAAAGAGTCCTGCAGGAGCTCACTAAATTGAAGGTGGACAAAGCGATGGAACCAGATGGCATACGCCCAAGGATATTAAGAGAACTGCGAAGGGAGATAGCAGTACCTCTGGCAGCCATTTTCACTGAGTCATTCAACACGAGTGAATTGGAGGAGGGCACATGTGGTCCCTCTACACAAGTCTGGCAGCAAGGAGGAGGCAGGGAACAATAGGCCGCTCAGCCTCACCTCAGTAGTGGGAAGATCATGGAGACATTGCTTAAAGAAAGGATAGTGGGGCATCTAGAAGCCATGGAGCCCAGGACCATAGACAACATGGATTCACAGTGGGGACATCATGTCAGACAAATCTGGTTGATTTCTTTGACTGGGTGACAAAGGAAGTGAATCAGGGTGGGGCAGTGGACAACAGCACCTTGATTTCAACAAAGCCTTGATGCTATCCCATGTAGGAGACTGATAAACTAGCTGGGTAGGCTGGGCATGGGGGAAAGGGTGGTAAACTGGGTTAGAAACTGGCTAACAGACAGGGGGCAGAGAGTGGTGGTAAATGGTGTGCAATCTAGGGAGAGGGGGTCACCAGTAGGGTGTTGCAGGGATCGGTCCTGGGGCCAGTCCTGTTCAATGTCTTCATTAGTAACATGTCTGAAGGGAATATTTTCACCAAATTTTCAACATAGCCATTTTAAGACCTCTGCTCATGAACAGTGTCACTGTGATTTTCTTAATCTGTCCCAAACATTGACTGCACATTGTGCTACATGCATAAACACATTTTGGGTGACATGTGAAAATGAAAACTGTGTGCTCATAAGGAGATGTGGTAAAATGGCAATGTTGAAAATCTGGTGCAAATATTACAAATTTGCAAACTACGAGAGCTAGGAACTGTGCAGTAACGACTGTAAAACAGTCATTTTTAGGAAGTTTTCACCAAATTTCAAACTAGCCATTTTAGGACCTCTGCTCATGAACAGTGTCACAGTGATTTTCTTATTGTGTCCCATACATTGATTTCACACACCGACTGAGCCATTGTACGCTACATGGGTGGAAACATGTTTTGGGCAAGATGTGGAAAATGACAGCTGTACTGCTTATAAGGAGGTGTGGTAAAATAGCAATGTTGAAAATCTGGAATGAAAATATTGAAAATTCGCGAACTTACAAGCGTGCGTAGGATCAGCACAACAAATGCTCATAAAGCAGTCATTTTTGGGAATTTTTTCACCCAGTTTTCAACATAGCCATTTTAAGGCCCAAGTAACGCCATGACAGTGACAGAATTCATGAGGAGGGGTCTCAGAAACCCCATGTTGAAACTTTGGTGCCAAAATTCCAAAAAATGGCTGAGATATGCAGCAAAGTTGAAAAAACTCTATCTATCCCATTATACAGCTTACCAGCATTTCTTCAGTTCGCGGTCAGCTTTGAAGAGTGCAGACGTGTTCCCGGTCCACCGAAGATCGACGCACCGAGGGTCCGGAAGTAAGTATGGGGTGGGGGGTGTGGGGAGGCAAGGTGCACAGTGAGTGGGTGCGGGTTATGGGAGGAGGGCAGGGAGAAGCGCCGAGGGACAGTTTTGTATTTACAGTTTTGTTTTTTTAATAAGACGATGATGGACGTTGCCATGCTGGGTGGGCTTAGTAGGCAGCTGGAAGGCTGTTTGGGGGCTGGAGCCGTGAGGATTGGGCACCCGTCGTCATAACATTTGCCACGCTGGGGTGGGCCCCAGCGTGGCACCTGGAAGCTTTGGGGGCATGGAGCCAACAGGGGATTGGGCACCCCCGTCAACATGGCGTGTGCTGCATGGGGGAGGGGAAGCCGCATGAGCATACGGTATGCGTGCATGCGTGAGTGTGTGGAAGGGGGAGCCTGCTCACTGAAGTGAGCTCTCCTTCAACTGTAACGACCACTGCATTTTCAACCGCTGTCATAGACAGCTGCAGCAGTGATTGGGAACTGGGGCCGCACTCTGCAAAACACACTGACTGAATTGGAAGACGGGTGCACACCTCAGAAAACTCGAATGATGGCACTATGTTTCTTGCTCATGCATGCAAGCAACATAATGAACCATGGTATAAATCGCAATAAGCCACTCGGAGGATGTGGGTTATTGGGGGAGTTACCACAGCTGGCGAGGATTTACCCACTTGGCTGTGCCTCATGGGCAAACCACTTCAGCTGTGGTAAATCGCCTGATAACCCACACCCCCTCATGGCTTATTGCTTAAATATTATTTAGTAGTTCAATGCTCTGCCTTAGTTTAGTTAGCTTTTATTATTTTATATGGATCATTTGGCCTCCCCAGTGGAAGACTGTTCAGAAAGTCTTACCCATTTGCATACATTTTAAACATGGTGATGTAGTACTGTGGTGACAAATGAACTTGTGATCTATCTTGTCTGCCCCTCCTGCCACACAACAGTGAATATACCCCAGTATAATATGGACACACCTCCAAGCTCATCAGCCAGAACGTTACACATCCTCATGTTTTGTAACCCACAATGGCATCCATCCCAGGGTGCCAAGAGAGATGGCGGAGGTGTTGGCTGAGCCACTGGCGGACCTGTTCAGCACCTCCTGGACATGGATGGGTGTCTCAGGACTGGATGGTGGCCCATGTGGTGCCCATACACAAGAGTGGCTCAAGGGACAAGCTAGGAAATTATTGGCCTGTCAGTCTCACTTCCATAGTGGGTAAACTTAGGGAGATGATACTGATGGAGAGGCTGGTGTCGTTCCTAGAGGGTAATGACCTCCAGGATGGGCAGCAGCATGGCTTCATCTCAGGGAGGTGTTGTCAGACTGATCTAATAGAATATTATGAATGGGTAACAAGACAGCTGCATATGGGTCATGTTGTAGATGTCCTGTAATTGGACTTCAACAAGGCCTTCGATTCAGTGCCTCATGGGAAGCTGTCTGCTGCGGGGGTGGGGATGAAGCTAACAAACTGGATAAGGAACTGGCTGTAGGGGAGGCTGCAATAGGTGGTAGTGGGAGGGGAGCTCTCAACACTTAGACTGGTGATGAACAGTGTGCCATAGGGCTCGGTGCTGGGCCTGGTGCTGTTTGGGCTCTTTATAACAGATACTGCACGTGGAGTTGGGAGCAGGGTTAGTCTGTTCGTAGATGATACCAAAATGGGGGCAGTGGTGGATGAAGAGGATGGATGGAAACAACTACAAGGGGACCTAACCAAACTGGAGGTACGGTAGGAGAAGTGGTAGCTGGGATTCAATGTGAAGAAGTGCAAGGTTATGCACTTTGGGACAAAGAACCCAAGGAGGGACTATTGGTTGGAAGGGGTGAGGCTGGGGATCACTGAGGAAGAGAAAGACATAGAGGTGTTGGTAACAGAAAGCATGAACAACTCTGCCCAATGCAGGAAAGCAGGAGCTAAGGCAAACAGGATGCTGGGCTGTATCGCAAAGGGGTTTCTCGTCCAGGCATAGGGAGGTGATCCTGCCCCTCTACAGATCTTTGGTCAGGCATTACTTGGAGTACTGTGTGCAGTACTGGTGGTCATATCTGAAGAGGGATATTAATTTATTGGAGGGTGTGCAATGGAGGGGAACAAAAATGTTACGGGGTGGAGGGCAAGGCCTATGAGGGCAGGCTGAATGAGCTGCATATGTACATGTTGGAGGAGAGAGAGGGAGGATGGGGATATGACTGAAATGTTGAAGTATTTGAGGGTATAAACAAAGCTAGCACTGAAGGGTGTTTCAACTGAGGAAGGGTAGGGACACAGGGCACAGACTAAGATTGGAGGGTGGAAGATTTAGGAGGAGATGAAGAGGCACTACTACAGAGAGGGTGGTATATAAATGGAACACTCTACAAGAGGGTGGTATCATGTAAGACAGTAGGAAGTTTTAAGAAGGTGTGGTACAGAGCACAAGGAGGGTCTGGGTGGAGGGCTGAGGCCATTATGGGAATGTCAGATGGGGAGGGTGTTGGGGCAGCTGCAATCAAGGGTGCTAGCTGCACACTTGAGCAGACATTGTGGTCTGTTTCTGCTGCAGATTTGTATGTTCATCTTCTCAAGAATCTGTCCAGTCCTGCTTTGAAGGTCTGAACAGTGCTGCAGTAGCTTCCATAACCTTGTCAGGTAGGATATTCAACATGTTAACTGCTGTTTGTGTGAAGTAATACTTTCTTATGCATCTCCTTATCCGACCACCCCCAGTTTGGGTGCATTTCCTTGTTGTGCTTGCAATCACTAGCTCAACCAACTATGTATAGTAGACACGACCCTGTCTAGCCCCTTTAGAAGTAAACATGTCAGTAACTTGTAAGGTATATGTAAATTAGACATTCAAGAAGGGTTCGGAAACAAGAATGTTTATAACCTTCAAACCATTTTGACCCCAAAAATCCAAAGGTTCATCATCTTTAGTTTCAGCACACTTTCTGCTTATTTTTTTCTACAAACATATGAGGACCAATGGCTCAACAAGCCTGCCCATGGTTATTTTTATCTTCACTTATCTTTTCTCTCTCATGTTCAGTGTCCCTCAATCCCTTCTTTCACAAGGGTAGCTCAGCTTTCTCCTCTATAGGATAATAATTTGAGTGGAGATTGGATGTACTTAAATAGCTGAGCCTAAAGAAGAGAAGGCTGAGAGTGGACGTGATTCCAGTTTTCCAGATACTAAACGGAATGGACTGGGTGTGGTGTACACAAGTGTTTAAGCTTGTGATCACAAGCAGAACTAGTGGACATGCATTCAAACTGGGGAGGATGGGGAACATTAACAAGCATCACTTCACATATGGTGGTTAACACTTTTCTGTTAAATTAATTTGAAATTGGTGATCTGAAGCAGCACTCTGGCTCAAAGCTCATTTTGGGTGCAATTCAGTGTGTGTGTGTGTGTGTGTGTGTGTTGGGGGGTAACAGAAGGGGTATAGAATAAAGCAAAACTTCAAACATCAAAAACAGATAAGCAATGGCAACAAACCAGTAACATGACTGCAGCAATCCTGGAACAGCCAGCGACTCCAGTGAAGTTGTGGAAGGTTGCACTGCTCAGGATTTCAAAGCAGAATGAGACAGATTCCTGAGGAAGAATTACATTGAGTGTTGCATAGCATGAGTAGGGTTACCATTCCAGCTAATAAGTTTGTTTTTGTGCATATGGAGGAGTCTGCAAGTATCACACAAGGTTGGGCACTGTCTGGGGGCATGGCCAGAGACACCTGAACAACAATAGGGAGCCAGGTAGGACTGTCCAGAAGGGGCTGGGGGGGGAAGCTTGCGGCCAGGGACAGGGAGGAGCCAGGCCCCTTAAGAGGGGCTGCACAGGAGGAATTCTTCCTCATTCCTCCTTGTCCCAGGTCGCAAGTCGAAGAAGAAGAAGGTAGCCAGGATCAGCACCAACAGCAAACCAGAGGTAAGGGCTTGGATTGGGCCTGTAGGCTGCATGGTCTAGTGGGGAATCAGGCCTAGAGCTTAGGTCTGGGATACCTTGCAGGCCCCTCCAGCTGCTCAGCTGTAGGAAGGAAGCAAATTGTTTATTGTGAGACATTTACAGTAACGGTTCAGTTGAATACCACTTTAGAGACAAACAAGACATCATGTGCTGCTCTGCAGCCTAGTGGTGGAGTGATTGGTGTTAGGGGTAGTTGCTGTATCCATACCTGGGTGCAGACCTTGGTGTTTCTCATATTTTAACGGTGGAGGTAAAAAAAAAAATGTTTGCTTTGCTTTTCTGTGGAACTTGGTGCATGCAGCAGACTGGAGGATTGATTCCCACTACCTTCACTTTCATGTGGTGTGACCGTGAGCAGGTCCTTCATCCTCTTGGGGCACCAGCCTTTCCAGAGATTCCCATTATGGGCCAGGTTAGCCACCCAGTGGTGGCCCAGAGGCCCTATGGTCGGAGCAGCTGGCGAGGTGACCAACTCACCGGGCGGCCTTCCTCAGTGGGACCTGGGGTCCAACCTGACCCGGAGCAGTTAATCATCCTTTCCACATGCCTAAAGCATATAGGGAGCTTGGAAAGTTACAGTGGTATTGTCCCCTCTTATCGGGGGCTTCTCCGTGCCACAGACTAACGGCATGTGGTAGCTTAGCCGGGCAGCTGTGGGCAGTCGGAACCTGCTAAGCAGGCGTGCAATAGCACGTGGAAGGCCAGACTGGCAGTGCGGCAGCGATTCTGGGCAGTCAAGCTCAAGGATCGGGGATAACAGCATGAAAGCTAGAGCCTACCTGGGTTGCAACAGTGGTCCAGTGCAGGGTGGCAGTTACGGAGACAGGATGCTCTCGGTGGGCCCCTCCGTCGTAGGCCAGGCTCCCGCAGTCCTTGGAGAGCTCTCTCTTCTCGGGGAGGGGGGTAGCAGGGAGACATTGGGGCAGGAGCAGGAATGTCCATGATGGCCTGAGTTGGCCGGCAGCTCGGCGGCCACGCCATTGCTTGCCTGTCACCTGAAAAGGGCTCCTGGGGTTAGCTGTCTGAAAAAGGAAGCGAGCCTCCCCAGAGATGGATTCGGCCGTATCTCCGCCGTACCGCAAGACTTCTGGCACTTCAGGGCTAAGGGCAAGATAGTTGCTCGCATGTGCAATGCAGCAATGGCCGCCATCTTAGGGATGGCACTGGCAGCCAGCGTGGAATAGCAGCGCACAGGCACAGCACAGATAAAAAAAAAAATTAAAAAAATGAAGGAACAGAAAAATACATCAATAAATTGAAGGCCAATACAAGGGGAATAAGGAACGAGTAGAAGCGAGGGGCAATAGGAGGCCTCATGTGGGACGTGAGTTAGACAGGGGTACCCAGTAAAAGTGATAAGCTGGAGGAATGGCTTTCTGGGTGGTGTTATGAGACACATGGATGCTGGCTGTGTATGGGACTAATACAGCCTAGATCAAAAGGGCAGTGGAGGCAGCACAGGGCATTTCTTGGAAGCAAGAAAAGGGCAGGGGAGGCAGTAGAAGACAGGATTTAAGGCTGCAATGAAAAACGGGGGAGACCCTGGTTTGAATCCCACAGCCCCTTCCGGCATAATGCATGGGCTTGACCAAGTAACTTCATTATGGGGCTCTTAGGTTGCCAGGGGAACAGGCATAGCGGGTTTCTCACATAAAAAAAAAGTTATTAAATAAGCGAAGGTATTAAAATGTCCCACGGTCAATGACCCATGTTGGGTACAGCAGCAGACGCTTAAGCACCAGCAAGGGGAGAGTGGCCATGATTTTGTTTTGATTACAGAGTGCAAACAGTATATTATGAAGATGAGCAGAGACCTGGAACAGCAGCTGGCCTCCCTCACCCGGGACAAGAGCAAGACACGGTGGGAGGTGCTGTTCAGGGAACAGGGCGAAGGGGGGGTGCAGGTCTTTCAAGGCTGCTGCCCCGCCAGAGCCCAAGAACCTGAAAGAGGACAACCTGGGGAAGCAGCTGGTTAACCTGGCACCACTGACCCTGCCAACTGAACATGTGACTTGGCGGGGGTGCCGGGCACGTCAGGGCAAGAGCCGGAGAAGCTGATGCAAGCCCAGATGAGACACCGATGCACCCTTCTTCTCAGAGAAGAAACCATGAAGGAAGAGGGTTAATCAATGAGCAGCGGACCAAGTAGCGGGTATGCCAGAATTAGATCAGCTGTCAGCTGAGGAGCTGAGGGCTTTGCTTAGGAGCAGAGGTGCCCCCAAAAGGAACAGGGGACATCAGCTGAAATGGGGCAGAGAGTGAGAGACCATGGAAAAGGTGCTGGCAGGGCACAGGATGGAAACGGATGCACCAGCAGCCATAAGCCTGGGACTGCTGGGGTGCCTCCCAGAGGGCCAGCCAGCACTTCCGCAGGTGAGCTTGTGGACTCTTGAGCAACTGGGACATGGTCAACCCATCCTGCCACATGCAAACTCTGCATCTGGGAGTAACAGGCCATGGGCCCCACAGCAGATGGCTCTCGGGGGTTGGGTCAGCCAGCCAGCAGCAGGGCTTGGGGGTGGGGCTACGGTGATACCCCAAGGGTTGGGGGGAGCCTAGCAGATGGCCTCAGGTGGGAAACCCAGGTCAATCAGGTGTGGAGCAGAAGCTTGACCAGCTGCTGGAATTACTGGTGGACCAGAATAGGGCACAGCCAGGAGTGGTCCAGGCGGCTCCAGCCATAACAGGGATCGGGGATGCTGGAGCGGGAGTGGCATTGGCACCTCCATCTATACCAGGGCAGCAAGGGGCAGGGAGCTTCCTATCCTTGGCAGAGCCCATTGGGTCACATTTGCTGGACAAGATGAGGCAACAAATAACCAACGGCGAATATGTTGACATCTTTACCCTCTTGAATCGTCCAAAAGAGCTGGAAAAAGAAAAAGACGACAAGGAGGGGGATGACAGGGTTGAGCAGAAGCAAAAAGCAACTGTGCAGTGGACATGAGAGAACTGTGCCGCAGGCTTCACAATTTATGCAGGGATCCTCACCCAGGGCAGCCCAGGGAAAGCAAACGGGCTGTGGGTCTACTTTAATAGAATAACGACCATGCACGCTAGTAAGCCAGGTGGGGGATGGTTAGAATATGATGAGGAGTCTAGGAGGAGAAAGCAGATGGACATGGCACAGTCGTGGGTAGTCTTAGACCTCCCGCTGCTGTGGACGATCGATTTGGGGGAGGGGTTCAACACACAGACAGCAGTTTTTCGGTGAGGCACCCCCTGTTGCAGAAGAAAGGCTATCAAGGGGGTAATGGGGGTAAAGGGGGTGGAAAAGGGTGTTTCTGCTACAACCAGGGCTCATGCAAGACTGAGCATTGTAGATACAAGCACAAGTGAATGGCATGTGGGAAACCACACTTGTTTCAACAGTGTGGGAAGTGACAGAAGTGGGGGCAGGGAAGGCCAACAATTTTCGTCCCTTTTGGAAGGAAGGGACAAAGGCTGCCAATACCGGTCAAGGCCAAAAATATTGAAGGGTGGTTGGTCAACTAGCCAGACAGGGCGGCCACTTGCTCTTTGGCAGTAGGTTTCAGGAAGGGGTCTCGTATACCTTACCAAGGCCCAAGGAGGGCATATGAGGCTGACAAACTGCGTTCTGCCAAGGAGCGACCGGAGGTCATGCAGGGCAAGCTACGGTAGGAGCTGGCTGAGGGTCAGATCAGCGGCCCCTTTACCTCTCCTCCTTGCCCATACTTCAGGGTGTCTCCCATTGGCCTAGTCCCCAAAAAAGTGCCGGGTGAGTTTGAATGATAAGCCACCTGTCATACCCAGAAGGGGATTCAGTCAACGCCTATACTGACCCAGTCGACACCACAGATTACATGTTGTTCGACAGGGCAGTGGAGAGGTGATGCAATAGGTGGGCCGGGGGCATTGCTGGGAAGGCCATTAGAGTCAGCATTCCACCTGTTGCAGTGTTCGGGCAGATAGGGAGCCACTGGGCATGAAGTTCGACAGGTACTACTACATGGACAACTGCATGCCCATGGGGTGTGCGGTGGCATGTGCAGTTTTTGAACAATTCATCACATTTCTGCACTGGGCCATGGCACAGAAAGCCAAAGTTGATCACATGGCCCACTATTTGGACAACTTTCTGTTTGTGGGGAGGGCCGACTCAGGGCGCATATCATGGCAGCATTCCACGAGGTGTGTGTCGAGCTGGGGATACCATTGGCCCAGGACAAGAAGGAGAGGCCATGCACAAGGCTTTCCTTCCTGGAAATCGAGATCGACACGAGGGAGCAAGTGTTCCAGCTCCCCCAAGACAAGTTGGCGGCCTTGCGTACCCGGCTGGACTCGGTAATAAGGACACGTAAAGTCACATTACTGGAGCTACAGCAACTAGTGGGTCACCTCAACTTTGTCTGCTGGGTAATGCCCATGGGCAGGACATTCATGAGACACCTGGCGGGCGTTGGGGCAGGCTGTACAAAATCACACCATAGAATACGGGTTACAGCAATAATGCGGCAGGACCTAGGCATTTGGCAGACATTTCTACAATGTTTCAATGGGGCATCGATGTGGCTGGTTCCGGTGTCCAGCCAGGAATTCGAACTCTTCACAGATGCCTCAGGGGGCCTGGGTTTCAGGGCTTACCTGCAAGGTAAAAGGTGTGCAGGGCAGTGGTCTCCAGACTGGATCAGACAAGGCATTGCGAGGCAGATAATGGTGGTGGAATTCTTCCCCATTGTCATGGCATTGGTGATCTGGGGGGGATGTGCTGAGGGACAAGCACATCACATTCAGATCTGACAACACCGGAGTGATGTATGCAATAAACAAACAGGTGGGGGGGCAAGGGCCCGCTGGGCAACCTCATGTGGGTGTTTGTCTTCAAGTGTCTGATGTTGAATATTTCCTTTAGGGCAGTGCATGTACCAGGTATTGAAAATGGCATTGCTGACATTCTTTCTCATTTACAGTGGCAGAGGTTCCGAGAATTGGCACCAGCGGTGGACCAACAGCCCAGGGAAGTCCCACCATTCCTATGGGAGTTGATAACCCAGAGGTCTGGGAATTGATTGAGAATGCTTTGGCTCCTAGGACTCGGATAGCGTATCAGAGGGGGGTCAACTGTTTTTTGGAAGTGCAATATGCATGAGGATGGGCAGCAACATGGCCGATCCCAGTGGCATAGCTGTGCGAATACATACTGATCAGAAAACAGGCGGGGGCCACCCAAGCAACAGTTGAACAACACATGGCTGGCATAGCCTGGTTTCAGAAAGCCAGGGGCTTCTCAGACTCCACAAGGGCATTTGCCCTCTGGATAATGCTGAAAGGTTGGGCGTAGGCAGCCCTGAGGGGCACGGATGACAGGCACCCTATCAGCCCTACCATATTCAGGCAGATCTGGGATGAGTTGCCTAATGTATGCTCATCCTCTGATGAGACAAGGCTGTGCCAGACAGCGTACTTGGTAGCATTTTGCAGGGCATTCCTGGTGTTAGAGCTCATGCAGCCCAGCAAAGCTACCAGGAGACCAGTAGTGCTGGAAGAGGCTGACGTGGAGATCACAATGTCTGGAGTCTTTGTCCACATCCAAAAGAGCAAGACGGACCAGATCGGTCACGGGCGGTGGTGCCGACTAGCAGCGCCCCACGGGCTCCAGTGGGATGTGGGAGCATGGGTACAGGATTATATAACTCAGCGCCAGACAATGGGGGGACCTTCCTCCGCCATGGGTGGGGTGGCCCCCTAACAGTGTACCAGCTTAGGCACATGTTGCAAAAGACCTTGCAACAGCTGGGCATCCCTGCAGAACACTACAACACGCACTCCTTTAGGATTGGTGCAGCATCGCATGCCAGGGCGGGGGACTTATCAGATAGGACAATACAGACATTGAGTAGATGGAAGTCACAGGCTTTTGAAAGATACATAAGACCACACATGTTATAACTCTCTTTGCTTTGTATGGATAGGTGTTGCAGCCCAAGCAGAGCAGATCTGGATTTGTGGCCACTCATACATCCATTGGGAGGTCCGCAGGGCGAGGCAGTATCCCAGAGCACCCGAGAGGGCAGAGGTGCATTGGTTGGGACAGCTCGGGATGCAATGGAATGAGTTAATTGCAACACTGCAAGCAAAAGCCAAGGAGAGGTTGCAGCCAAATGTCTTAGTCATCATTTGGGGGAAACGATTTAGGGGTTATGTACGCAAGGGAGCTTAAGGAGAGGGTCAGGCAGGACCTGACAAGAGTGAAGCAATGGTGGCCCCAGGTGTATATAATTTGGTCCGATATGGTGCAGTGGCAGCAGTGGTGGCACGCCCAGAACATTAGGGCAATAGAGAAGGTGTGCCAGCTGCAGAATGCAGCCATGAGACCAATTATGGACTCTGTGGGGGTCCATAGCAGCGCACCTGGGAGTGTCTGTAAAAAAACCTAATCTGTATAGAAGAGATGTTGTGCATCTATCAGAGGAAGGATTAGACCTGTTTTGAATGACATACAATGGGCAGTGCGGAAGAGTATTAGCGTGAGGTGCTTGTGGTGGGTGAGAACTCACCTTGTGGTGGCTTGGTAGTCTTGGAACGCTGTGGGGGGGGTAACAGGGGATCATGTGTTTTGACCAGCCAGATCTCCCTGAGGCTGAAAGGAGGGCAGGCCTGATGGATGGAGTCTGGAAGGCACCCTCTTTGGGCAGTGTCCCATGGTATGGCAGACCCTTTGATGGAGGAGCTAGCTGCAGCCAGTCACAGAGCCACCCCTCATGCCCTGGAGGATGTTGTCCCTCATGGGGTCCTGGTTGATGGTAAGGCAGCCCTCTCCTGGGCGGGAGGGTCGACCATCAACGATCTAGTGCTTCATGGTGAGCTAGATTCCTTCCAAGGCTACCTAGCTGTGCCAAGCATGCTGAAGCAAATGTATATATGGATAACTGTTTTTTTTATTAACAAACACATGGCTGTGACCATTTCTACAAAGCCCGTTGTTGTGTCACTTTGTTCAGGTGAATAAGGCATATGCCCTCAAAAGACAGTTCGAACCAGGGTACAGCCACTACTATTTGGCAGGAGGGGTGGATGAGATGGATCTGGAGCCCCATACCTCCCTATAATGTTATGTTACCATGCAGCTCTGTTTTAAAACATTTGTTGCCTCAGCGGCCTTTACAGGCATTGTATGAGATGCTGATACTGTAGTGATGACAGGAGTATGAGGAGGAAGGGGGACTTTTTTCCATTAGCGAGAAAACGAATGTCCCAGGATCCAGGTGTTTAAGTTTAGATCTGTGCCTTTAGGTCATCAACCCCACAAGGGTTGGGGCAGTGAGGTCTAGTAATTACAGTATAGTCATAGGAACCAGAAAATCTAGGTTTAAATCCTAACAGAGCCACTTACTTGCTGTGTAACCCTGAGCAAGTCACGTTACCTCTCAGTGCTTTAGTCCATTAAAGCGGTAAAAATAGGTAAAAACAAAACATGATTTAAAACAAAATACTGCACTTCAGCTAGACTATCCTAAGTAAATACAGCACATTGTAAAAATAGGTAAAATTAGGAACCCACTGAAAATGAGATATTGCACCTCAGCTGAGTAATCCTGTGTAAAGTTTAAGAAAAAACAAAGTGCTGCAAATGTAAAATTTGCAAGCGAACTGTAGCAAAATCTGTAGCTAGGTGGTAGGTGCTGCATTTGTAAATTGCACATTATGGTGAATTTTATTATATGGCTTGCTGCAATTCACACTTTGTGGTGAATCTTTTACACGAAGTGTGGCAATTCACAAAGTAAAATTCACCACGTGGTGTGTAGTGCATGCATAGTGCAGCAGTTTGTGTAGTAAAATGTGTGCAATTGCATGAATTTCACAATGTGAGTTCATGCACTACACTAGGCACTACACAACTTAAATAGTTTTTTATGTTTGCTTGCACGCATGTGCAAGAAACATAGTGCCATCATCCGAGATTTCAGAGGTGTGTCACCCCCTCTTCCAATTCAGTCAGTGTGTTGGCAGGCACGGCCCCTGTAAGCCAATGCATGCTGGAGCTTTCTATGACAAGCTCCAAAATGCAGTGGCATACAGTTCAAAGGGGGAGCTACGCTTGAGTGAGCAGCGATAAGATATCGCCTGCTCATGCGCAGCTCCCCACACACACGCCCAGCAGTATGCGCGCCCCGTGCAGCACACACACACACATCAGAGTAGCCAACGGGGGTGCCCAACCCCGCCGGCTGTTACAGCCTCCCCACCCCACCCAAAGTTTCAAATGCCACGCTGTGCCCACCTCAGCGTGGCACCGATGTTTTGGCCGATGGGGGTGCCCAATCCTATCGGTTGAACGCCCCCAACCATCTCTTGTGCCACGCTGGGAGGCCCCCAGCGTGGCAAACATCCCGCCTCATCACTGTACACAAAAATAACACCTGTAAAGAAAAACGGTCCACGTAGTCTCCTGGCCCCTCCCACAACCTGCACCCACCCACTGCACCCTGCCTCCCCACCCCTCACCCCATACTTACTTCCGGAGCTTGGCGCGACGTCTTGAGTGGACCGGGAACACGTCTGCACTCTTCAAAGCCGACCGCAACTGAGGAAATGCCGTAAGCTGTATAATGGGCTAGATAGGGGTTTTCAACTTTGTTGCATATCTCAGGCATTTTGGAATTTTGCACCAAATTTTCAACATGGGTTTTGGGACCCTTCTCATGAATGATGTCACTGTCATGGCGTTATTCAGGCCAGAAGGGTGATTTCATGATCACTGCACGAAATCACCTTCCGGGACTGATTAATGAAACGACACTGCCAGTGTTTCATAAGATAGAGCTCTCAAGAAGCCTATTTGAAAATTTGGTGGAAATATTCCAAAAAGCGACTGTTTCTGGCGTGTAGTTGCGCAGTTCCTACACACGCTCATAAGTCCGTCAATTTTCAATATTTTCACCCAGATTTTCAACATTGCCATTTTATCACACCTTCTTATGAGCAGTACAGCTGTCATTTTTCACATCTCACCCAAAGCGTGTTTCTGCATATGGCGCACAATGGCGCAGTTGGTGTGTGAAACCAATGTCTGGGACAAATTAAGAATACCACAGTGACACTGTTCATGAGCAGAGGTCTTAAAATGGCTATGTTGAAAATTTGAGTGAAAAACTCCCAACAATGACTGTTTCTGACGTGCGTTGCGCGGTTCCTACATGCCTTCGTAAGTTCGTAAATTTTCAATATTTTCCTCCAGATTTTCAACATTGCCATTTTACCACACCTTCTTATGAGTAGTACAGCTGTCATTTTTCACATCTTGCCCAAAATGTGTTTCCGCCCATGTAGCGCACAATGGCGCAGTCGATGTGCGAAATCAATGTATGGGACACATTAAGAAAATCACAGTGACAGGTCTTAAAATGGCTATGTTGAAAATTTGGTGAAAACATTCCTAAAAATGACTGTTTTACGAGCGTGCATTGCGCAGTTCCTATGCATGCTCATAAGTTTGCAAATTTAATATTTTCACTCCAGATTTTCAACATTGCCATTTTATTACACTTCCTTATGAACAGTACAGCTGCCATTTTTCATATGCACCCAAAATGTGTTTTCGCACATGTAGCGCACAATGGTGCTGTTGGTGCGCGAAAGCAATGTTTGGGACAGATTAAGAAAATCACAGTTACACTGTTCATGAGCAGAGGTCTTAAAATGGCTATGTTGAAAATTTGGTGACAAAAGTCCATAAAATGACTGTGTTACGAGTGAGCATTGCAGTTTCCACGCACCCTCATAAGTTCATGACTTTGTAATATTTTAAGTCCAGATTTTCACTAGTGGCATTTTTCCACACTGCCTTATTTACAGTACAGCTGTCATTTTTCACACATGGCGGGCAGTGTGTTTTCACACTTTCAGTGCAGAGATGAGTCGCTGTGGGAAATCATTGTTCGACAGATAAAGAAAATCACAGTGACACTGTTCATGATCGGAGGCACCAAAATGCCTGAGTTGACAATCTGCTGTAAAAAATCCCCAACCTAATTATATTACAGGTGTCGTTGCACAGTTTCTATGTCTGTCATTGACTTCACCATTTTTAAATATTTTTACTGCAGATTTGCAACATTGCCATATTTTACACCTCCCCATGAACAGTACAGCTGTCATTTTTTACATCCTGTTCGGAATGTTTTTGCACCTGTGTTGCTAAATGCCGTAGTCGCTATGCATAAGCAGCTTTCGGCTAAGAAACTGATATTCCCCCTGTTCCGAGGTGGGGTCAAAAAACCATGCTGAACATTTGGGTGAAAAATACCAACGAACGCCTGAGGTATTAGGGTTTCCAGCCATAACGCCCAACCCTGTAGAGAATGACAGGCATCAGGGGTGTGACTTGGGATTCTTGCCTGTAATGCTCATACCATTCCACACCCTGCAGCCAGTGAGAAGCATCGAGGTATGCCTTGGGCTCTTCAGCCCCAAAGTTCACCTCATTCTCCTATATCGCACCCATCTCTCTGTATTTCCTAATGGAATGGGGTGCGCATAAGGACCCAAGGAACACCATGACACTTGCCAGTGTCTGCAAGGTGGGGTGTACTGAAATTGCATGGCCGTTATGCCAGATGACCCAAAGGCACACCCCAATGCCTGTCACTCTCTGCAGGGTGCTGGTGGGTTTGGCTTCAGTTCAATACTTCACTGCCATTCCTATTACACAGCTCTGTAACTTCTACACTACCACTGCCAATGCCAGCAAGCAAACATTCGGCATTGACAAATGCTTGTTTTTTATGTCACCCGCAGCTAGTTTCAAAGAAATTAATAATAATAAGTTAGTCCTTTGAATATTCATCCTTTTTGGTTAAGTAGCACTGTCTTTTCTTTCATGACCCAGTGTAAGCCTGGAAAAAATGAATATGTTGATCTTTGGATTTTGCAGGGCATTTTCCTGGAGTTGTGAGCAAAGTTTTTTATATTTTTCCTCCACAGGCTTAAACTTATTAGTTATTTTACCAAAAGCAACACATCTTTTGTTCAAAGGGAATATTGGGGTCAAAAACTCTATGTTGACCTTCTGTGACATGATAATCCAGTAACGTTTTATGCAAAAAAAAAAGGCAAATCTTGAGGATGAACTTATTTTTTATAATGGCTTAATATATTTGTTGAATTCTGATTTCGCCAAGTGTCTAATAAGGGATGCAATAAAAATAATGAATGAAATCTGCTCATGTACCATACACCACTGCTCACGTTTCTTAATTTTAATACATCCATCTGGTAAGTAAGCTGTGTTTTACTATTTTCTGTTTCTCATATCACGTTCAAGTTTTGGTTTATTGGCTTCTGACTACACAGCATGTACCCAGGATTTAGACAGAGGCAAACAATCATTGATAAATACATAAGTAACGTGACAAGATAGGTTGGGAAAATCCTTTATTGTGCTTGGTGGAATCTTAACACATGGCTATGCTATAACACATAATATACCCACAATTCTGAACTCCTTTCTGTTTTCTTGCCAATTTTTAACACTTTTTGAAACAAACTTATTTTATAAGAGCAATAATACACTCCAGGTATATGACAAATAATTGAATATACAGTATTAACTTCTCAGACCTCACAATCCATCTGAGTGAATATATCCCGTATTATACGACAGGTATCTGTTCTAAGCCAATCAGAACACATGAAAACTGTCAGTTACTATCTTACAAACTACTGCAATCACATTTCAGGCACACCCCCAGTATTTATTTATTTATTTGCTTTTGATATCGGGTGGGTGCACTAGGCATGAAAATGCCTATTTACAGGTATGACCCGGGAAAGAACAGTTAAAAGAAAAAAAAATACATACATAGTGGTGCATGTGACACAGCACATGTGGTAGTAGGGCAACAAACAGAGTACACAAGTTTACAGGTAATACAGCAACAATACTACATGTACAGGTAATGCATTTCAAACACTTTGAGATGTACAGGTAATGCATTTCAAACACTTTGAGAAATACAGGCAGTGCAAAAGTGATGGTGTACATAAAACAAAACAGTAAAGGCAATCAGAACAGTAAAACAGTTTAAGTGCCCGGTTGTGATTGGTGAAAGAGCACAAGGAGAAGCAGGAAGAGTGGTGGAAAGCCTGGAGAAAAGGGTTACAGCCTTAAAGGGTTTGAAAACCAGAAAGAGAAGGAGGACAAGTGAAATGGGAGGGGGGGTGTAGGATGGGTGGGAAGAAGGTGTTAGAGGTGGATTTACTTGGTGAATGATCTAAGGTGGATTGAAGCAGGTACAGGGGCTGGTTACCCTCAGATTTTCATGGTGCACTTGTTTGAAACTGGCATGGGAGGTTGCTTGAGGGATTGAGTAAGGTAGGGAGTTCCAGTATTTTGGAGCCATTTGAGAGAAAGCTCGTGCACCCATATTTGTTCTACATCTAGGGATGTGAAGAGGAGCTTCATCAGTAGATCGTAGTCCATAGGAGATAGGTTGTGCATGTAGCAGAGAGGCAAGGTATAGGGGGAGACCTGATCTGGCAATGCAGTTAATTAGAACGCCAAGAGACTGAAGTTGGTGGGTAGAGGGACCAGGCCATTTAAAGTCAGCATAGAGCTGGCAGTGGTGTTTGTAACGTGGGGATGCAGAGGCATAGCGGCAGATGTTATTATAAGTGGTGTCCCATTTATGGAGGGAGGATTTTGAGGCAGTTTGGAAGATGACTGAGCCATAGGACAGAGCTGGGAGCAGGAAACCTTGCGCCACTGCTAGTCTGACCGAGGGGGTGAGGGCATAGCTAGTTCTGTAGGCACTACCCAGCTTGGCATTTACAGACTTGCAGACAGTTGTTATGTGCAGGTCAAAGTCAAGTGATTCATCCAGTGTGACTCCCAGATATTTGAAGGATCTGGTGTTGACCAGAGGGGAGCCGTCCGCACTTCGGATATCTAGGGCAAGGTTGTTCATTTTAAGCCTGGCAGGCAAGCCAAAGAGCATGGAGTGTGTCTTGGGAGTGTTGAGAACAAGTTTGTTTTAGTTAGCCAGGACTGGATGTCTCTGAAATCCGAGCGAGAAGAGGTTATGTTGTCAGTATTTCTAGCACTGTGGTAAATAACTAGGTCATCAGCGTAAAGCAGAGAGCGAGCAGTTTGGTGCTAGGAGTGGTAAGTCATTAATGAAAATTGAGAAAAGCAAGCGGCCAAGTATGGAGCCTTGGGGTACTCCAACATGTATAGGGGAGAGAGCTGATATGGCTGAGTTAAAAACTACAGCCTGTTTCCTGTCAGATAAGTAGCTCTTGAACCAGGCTACTACATCAGGGGAGGAGCCTAGGGAGCGAAGTTTATCAAGAAGAAGGGTATGGTTTACCAGGTCAAATGCCTTTGTTAGATCAATGAAAATGGCACCAGTCAGGAGGCCTGAGTCCATGAAGGCATAGATGTCATTTGTGAGTTTCAGAAGGGCGGTAGAGGTGCTGTGGCCTTTCCAGAAACCATGCTGTGAGCCAGATAGAAGGTTATATTTCTGAAGATATTCAGTTGATTGGGTGGCCACTAGCTTTTCCAGAACTGAACATTGAGAGAATAGCAATGGGGCGGTAGTTCTTGATTTCCTTAGGGGTCACCTTTTTTGGGAATTGGGGTGACTTTGGCTATTTTCCAGATGTCAGGAACTGAGCCATGACATAGGGAAAGGTTGAACATTTTGGTTAGGGGAGAGGCAATGAGCGGGGCAGCTGCTTTCAGAAGCCTAGGTTCTAGACCGTCAGACCCTAAGCTGGTATTTTCGGGAGCGGAGAGCATTAGTTTTAGTACTTCAGCCCTGGTGATACTCCGGAACCTAAATAGGGGGTGCTTAATTAGAGGTTCAGTTGGGGGTGAGGCGGTACTTATTGTCTGGAAAGATGTCAGGTAGCTAGTGAGATCCGAAAAATGCTGATTGAAGGAGTTAGCTATGGTCTCCGGGTTATTGCAGTGAATACCATTTAGAAGCATGTCACTGGTATGGGCCCTGGAATTAGCACCAAGGAGTGTTTTTATGGTAGACCAGAACTTTTTAGCATTGCCAGCAGCCTTTGTTAGCAGGTCTCTGCAGAAAATGCTCTTTGCTAGGTGAATATTTCTTTTACATACGTTTCTCTGAGATCGATACTGGTTGTAGTCGTTTGGTAACCCTGTTGTTTTGAAACGTTGACATAGTTTGTCTCTGGCTCTTAGTTGTGTAAGCAGATCTTTTGTTAGCCATTTAGTCTGTGTTCCTCAAATCCGACAAGTGACACAGGGTGCATAGGTGTCTTGAAGCAGGCTAAAGTGAGCCAGGAAGTAGTCAAGTGCCGCCTGGGCATTTGTAGAGGAGTAGATGGGGGTCCAGTCAATCAAGGAGAGATCGTAAGTAAACTGGGTTAGGTTGAAATGAGCCATGTTGCGGAAAGTAATTAGTTTAGGAGGCAGTGACGGTTTATTTGTATCACGCCAGATGCAGAAAATAGGGGAATGATCACTTATGGCATCTGCAAGGGTGCCTGCACATACTATGCTGTCAGGGCGATTTGTAAGGACCCAGTCAATAAGGATGCTTGTCCGAGGGGGAGTCATGACCCTTGTAGGGTCTGTGATAAGTTGGTGAAGGTTGTTACCTTGTATCATAGTATGTGAGGATAGGTTAGATTTACTAGTCCAGTTTAGTACAGTAGGTTATCCACATTCTGGCAACACCCACAGTAGGCTGTCCACATTTCAGACACGCTCATATCATGTTATCCATTTAGTCCACAGACAAAAAAAGGAGGAACAAAGGCATGTTCCTTTTCAACTTTTTCCTGGGAGCCAGTATAGTGCAGTGGTTAAGATCTCTGAGCTGCAAACCTGGAGAACTGGGTTTGAATCCCACAGCCACCACCTGCATACTGTGTGACTATGAGCAAATCACTTAAAAACTACCACAGCACTTTTAAAACACTGGGTTCAAAATTTCTAGTTATATAATAGTAATGACATTCAGTTAGCTGGAGTATACTTGGAATAACTGGATTCAGTGGTTCAGTAAACCACTTCAGCCAGTTATTCCTCTGTATACTTCGGCTAACTGATTATCACTTAAAAATACCACATCCTGTTTTGGATTATTGCTTGACTACCACATTACAATGTATACAATCATTTTAATGAGTGAATTCTGGTTAATGAAAACCTTGCAGCCTCTAGTCATTTAATGAAAATATGAGTTACCCCCTTAAACACTACAATAGTCACTGACCACAGCCCATAAGAAGCCCTTCCTAGGTACTATAATTCCAGAAATGTTATCGAGAAGATGGCATTTAAAGCAATCAATTTTCTGCTCAAATTCTGGACTGGTGAACTCCCTCAATATCTTATTCTAACTTGCCTCCATCTACCAATGCTCTCCACAATCAATCATCTTGGAAATCCTCTTCCCCACATACACAAATCCATCAGTCAGGCTGGTTATTTATTAATGAATTGATGGATTGATTGATTGGTTGATTGACTGACTGCCTGCCTGATCTGAAAATGTGTGACTAGGAAAGGTACACTGAGTCAAAGCTTGTTTCCAGGTGAGACCCCAGGGAATGGAATAAGGGATACAAAATACAATGCACAGACACTGTTCACAGTTACAGTGAAGTGCAATCAGAACCACGATTAATATGGAAGTAAGTGCAAAATGAGAAAACAAGGCAGAAGCAACAAACTAGGCATTTCAGCTACACTTGCACCAGGGAACAGTCAGGGAAAGGAAAACAGGAACAGAGGGAGGAAGGAGTTTCAGCTGATACCTGAGGGAACCAGTGGAGGCAGTGAGGCAGAGGGAAGAGGTAAGCTCATTCCAAAGTGATGGGAGACCATAAAAAAGACTGATTGCCCAGCAGAGGAGCAGCAATGAGGAATTCTGAAGGTGCAGAGATCCCTGGAGTGTAGGGAGCAGTATACAGAGGGGGTGAGGGAAAGGAGTGATGAGAGATTGGAGGGAAGTGATGCAAATCAGTATTTGGATATGAATGAGTCAAAGTGAATCTGACAACATGAAGGCAGAGAAGAATGGTAAGGAGGAGTAAAGTGAGCCACGATGAGTTTGAGAGGGTCAGTTAGTGGCAAAGCAGCAGAAGGAGATGTAGAGGGTATCCAGGGAGGTGGAGGGGGTGGTGCCATAGACCAAGTTAGCACAGTCAAAGATGGAGAGCACCATTTTGGTGACATGCTCATGGTGGACCTGCAGAGACAGACAATCTTTAGTGTGGTACAAGGCACCAAGTTTAGGGTGGAGCTTGGCATGGAGGGTGTCAATGTGGGCAGAGAAATCAAGCTTGTCATCTAGCTGCACACCAGAGGTACTTGTAGGCCTGAACCACTTCATTAGGGTTGCCATACAAGGTGGAAAAGATGGGCAGGGTTGGGAGCCTGACCAATTTCAGGCTGGTGTCAATGGTCATGGACACAGTTTTTTTGTGTTAACTTGGAATTGGTTTAATTGTAACCAATGTAGGACATTGTGGATGTCTTGATGGAGCAGACCTTCCATGGCTAAAGAGGAGGAACCTAAGGTGTAGATGACTGTGTCATCCGCATACATGTGAATATGCAAGTTAGCACAGGCCAAGAGGAGATCACTAAGGAAGGTGTAGAAGTGAATGGGGCCCAGGATGGAGCCCTGTGGGACCCCTGTCTGGATGGGAAGTGGATGTGACAGGATGCTACCAACCTATACTAACTGTAGATGGCCAATGAGGTAAGAATGGAACCAGTCAACCACAGGGGCTGAGAGGTCAGCAAAACTCAGCTTATCCAGCAGGAGTGGGTAGGACACCAAGACAAAGGTCTTGGCCAGATCAATGAAGGTGGCAGCTGTGATGTGCCCCTGATCCATCCCTGAGAAGACAGAATCAGTTACATGCAACAGGGAGGAGATGGTAGAATAATGCTTTCAGAAACCAGACTGGAATGGAGAGAGGAAATTGGTGAAGAATAATGTAACCCCCTGTTACCTGGGGTTACAAGAATCCCAGTTAGACCTAGTGGTAGGCAGGGAAGGCAGCTTGTGAAACTCCAGTTAAATGGATTTCACACTGTCTCACTCTCAGCTGATACTGAGGGATGACATCATTTTAGAACTGTCGCAGCTGCATAAGCCACACTGGAATGTTGCAGTTGGAGGTTAGAGTAGAACATTGGGGAATTTGAAGTCAGTCTGTTGCAGTCCGTAGTAGAGGAAGGAGGTGCTCTGCTGCAAGCAGGCCCTCAGAGTCCCAAGCTCTGTCAAAGAGCTATTTTTTTGTATAGGTGTGTGTTCTCACCTGAAGAGGAACACAAGAAGAGCCAAGTGAAGTGGTAGAGACCGCTTTCAATGGTTCAGGGCCCCATCCCTGTGGGGATTGGGGGAAGGAATCAGCCTGTTTCCAGGGGCAACCCCCCGGTCCAGCTAAGGAAAAAGAAGCTGCCAGAGTTAAGTTCGTACTGAAGCACCACAAGTTCTGGACGAGATTTCTTTGAAGAGGAAACACCTGTGGGGCACCTGCAACCAAGGGTTGAGTTCGCTCTGCTAAAGGGCCAATGTGTTTTCACCTGAAACAAGATAAAACTAAAGTGACTGTTACTGTGGGGTCAGGAAAAGACAGCCAAATACAGTTTGGAAGATGTAGGGATTGGACTGCTTAACTTTGTGGGGAGTCTAGAGTAATGGACACAGACACTTATTAAGTATGTTCAAGTTCAGCACAAATGGGATGTAAAGACAGTAGATTGAATGTGAATACATTTAAAAGAGAATCTGCACAGCAAAGTGTTTTCAAGGATGAGGTGTTACAGTCCAGAGAAATGGCCGGGTATGAATTATGGGAGCGAGAGGTGGGATACCCCCCATTAGTAGTAACCAAATTCACCTCTACGGGTTTGCTTTGGGACACCTGTTGCTTTCTCTGAGGTACTTAGCCAGTGCCTGAGGAAAGTACCCAGACGTAGGATTGATGAGAAAGCTTCCCTGATGGAGCCAGATGTGCTCATAGATAGTTTAGGGAGCCATCAGTAAATGTTTCCATGCTATATGGAAAGTGTCCAAAGGGCTGGCATGATAGCTGAGCCATGTAAGGAAAGTAGTCCAAGTGGCTGGCAAGGGAGCCGAGCCAGGGAAACCGAAAAACAGTTGAGTTAGGCCAGAGTGCCCAGAGTGTTTTGAGACTTGAGGGTTTCACTGTAAAGAGGATGTGTTCTGAGCTCCAAAAATCTGCATTACCAGGAGTGTAGCCCCGTGGGGGTCCATCTATGCTTTGTTATTCTGCTGGACGTGAATAAAGGCCACACTTTAGAATCCCACTTCTGGTATTGGACATTTCAGTTATTGCTTCCTGTGTCCGGAGTTACTTGGGTGCCCCTGTTGCTGAGTAGCCAAATCTAGCCAATGTGCCGAGTGACATATTTCTCCCCGAACCCTGCCCACCAGGTGGTGCTGTCAAAGTTTTGGGGGCTATGTGCCCACAGGGTACAAGACGGAAACAGCATACTTGGATGGGGGTTACAATAAGAAAACAGACAGTCTGGTGTAGGCAAGTTTCTCTTGCAGCTTAGCAAGAGAAGGAAGGAGGGAGACTGGCCGGATGTTACCCAGGGAGGAAGGCCCCCTCCCCCTTTGTGGAGCAGAAGAACTTTGGCCAAATTCCAGAACTGAGGGACAGCACTGAGGAAGAAGTAGCGGTTAAATAGATCAGTCAGAGGAGATGCTATGGCAGGACCAGAGCTATGGAGTAGATTAGGATCCAGTCCATGAGGGCTGGATTTGTGCAGGTTGATGGAGTAAAGGACAGTCAGGGTTTCCTGGGGAGAAATAGAGGGGGAAGGAAAATTCTGGAAGGGGAGAGGAAAGGAGGGAGTGGGAACATGAGATGAAGTGGCGGAGGCTGGAGATTGAGTGAAAGGGAGAGCACAAGTGGTGAGAAACTTGCTGAAGTGAGCAGCAACAGAGAAGAAGTCAGACACAGGTGAACTATTTACAAGAAAGATCAGAGGTGCAGACTTGGTGGGAGAGTCAAAGAGGGAATAAATTACCTTTCAGAACTTTGAGAGGGTGTTAAAGTTGTTCTGGCAGTTGGCCTTGAAAATTGAATATTGTGGTTTTGCAGCCAAGACAGCCTTTGTGCAGGAGTTTCTGATAGCCCTGTATAAGAGGAGGTCAGGAATGGAGTGAGATCATTTGTAATTTGCCTGTAACATGCCCAGGCAAGATTTCAGGACTTGCACTGATCAGTGATTTCATGGGTAATCCATGGGTGGTTGAGTATATTGGCACTGGATTTTCTGAGCGGGGCATGCTTTTCCCAGACAGAGGAGAATTTTGAGTGAAACAGAGAGAGGGTAATGTCAATACCAGTGCAAAGTATATGGCTGTCTGCTTTGCAGCAGCAAGGTCATTCAAGAAAGCAGCAGTACTGAGTGACTGGAGGAGCCTAGTCCATATGTATTGGGGAGGAGGGTGGACGTCAGGTTGTCTTCCCATTGCAGAATGTCATGCAGTGGTCACTAAAAGCATCCAGCAAGATACCTGCTGCAACAGTACAGTTTGGGTGGGAGAAGAGAACCCAGTCCAGGAGGGAATAGTTGTGACAGTGGGGCATAAACAGAATGGGTTTGGTGATAACCGGCATGAGATTAAGGGACTCAACCTTATGAATGGTTGGCCTGGAGGCAGAGGAGAGCCAACTGACACTGAAATCCCTAGCAGAATGAGTTCACCAGTGGAAGAATGAAAGGTGATAGTAGACAGGGAATTAACCAGGGAGGAGCAGAATATTCTAGGCGAGGCATAGAAAACCCCAATGAAGATGGACACAGAGGAGGGGAATGATAGCCTGACAAAGAGAAATTTGTGTGCAACAGAGGCTCAGACAGACATACTGTAGATGGTAACTCCCCTCTACATCTTCCCCTGTGCCTGAAGAGATGATAGTAAGGAAGGGACAGGCTAGAGTTTGAAATCCTGGAGGAGAGCCACAATTCTGAGATAGAGAGGATGTCAGAAGAATGTTGTGAGATCCAGACAGGAGGTTGAGTTTTGGAAGAAGGCTCCGAGCATTGATGTGAAATATGCTTATGCCTTTAGCAGCCAGGGAGGTAAAAAAGGAGGAAGGGGAGAGTCCAGGGTTGGATCCTACCCCACCAGAGAGGAGGAGTAGTAGGAACAGAAGCAAGAGGATGGAGTGAGATTTCCACACCTTAGAGTGGGGGGAGGGCAGAAGGAGGGAGGCAGGGAAGGGAGAGGAGAGCATGGTGGAGAGACTTCACGTTAAGGGAGAGAGAAGAGAGAAAACTAGGGTGGATAGGAAGGGAGAAGGGGAAGGAGTAAAGGGCCAGATGGGTGGAAGGGGAAGGGTGAGAAATGGAAGGGAGATACATAGAATAAGGGAGGGAGGAGGAGGGGGGTAGGGGCAGCGGAGAGGATAAGGTTGAGAGGAGCAAGGTACATTCTGATCAGGCAATGAGATGCAGTAGCCATTAATCATTCAATACAGTAGCTGAGATAATGAATGAAAGTTAGGTCAAAAACATAACACTGCAGTCACCTGGTAACAAGCCTAGGCTGTAACTTAGATATGAAAGAAACAGTAGGCAGGTGTGAGCTGCGATACAGATGTACACAATAGATTACTGACTAAGCTGAACAAGTACAAACAGCTGTGAGTAGCGCTACTGGATATACCCGACACAGACAGCTACTCAGCCATTGGATGGAAAACTGGTAAATAGACAATGCAAAAAGTGGGTGAACCCAGATAGGGTTTTTGTAGGAGTCAGCAAAAAATTACAAAAATTGAACTCAAGGCAGCAAGCAACAGTAAGAAGAGGGATTGGCTATCCCACTGTAGTATGAATAGGTAGGTTACCACAATTAGCATAAGGGTTAACAATGCATTTCACTAGTTGGCAGGAGGTCCACAGATAATTACTTGGTACACTACTCACTGGTCAAAGAGGAGACAGCTGAGTTGGGAGAAGGCTGGTCTGGGGTGCAGTATGACTGGCCAATGGCTAACTCTAGGCAGACTCCTTCCCTCTCCTTTGTGTTCAGTCCTTAGTGCAGAGGGCTGCAGCTTAGAGGGTCACTAGTGAAGATCGTCTGAATGTGGGAGGAGAGATCCTGCTCTCAAGCCATTCAATTGGTGGAAGTTCCATGCAGGACTGAAAACTGCAGTTGGGTCAGACAAGAGGCCAGCAGTCTGGAGGCTTGTACCAGTGGGGAAAGGATGACCCAAAGATGGCATGTGGCTCACGACTGAGCCCTGGAGCTGAAGGCAAAGTTAGGTCTAATGGTATGCCACTGCTACTGAGGGAGACAAAGCACTTTTGAAAATAGCACTGAAATCAACAGATCCTGCCCTCAAGCCACCCAATTGGTGGAAGTTCCATGCCAGGCTGAAAACTGCAATCAGGGCTAGCAAGAGGCAGGCAGACTGGAGTCTTGTAGCAGTGGGGGAGGGCAACCAAAAAATGGTGTGGGACTTGGGTTTGACCCCTGGAGCAGAAGGCAAAGTTGGGTCCAATGGTATGCTGATAAGCCAGACAACAAAACTGCATTTGGGGCAAGCAGGAGGCAGACAAGCTACGAGCTTGTGGTAGGGGGAAGGGTGACCCAAAGATGGAGAGCAATTTGTGCTCGACCCCTAGAGCTGAAGGCAAAGTCGGGTTGGATGGTATAAATGCCAGTAACAAAGCACAGCGACAACAAACACAATAGTAGGTGAGCTACTTCAGGGGAATGTAAGTCCAGATATGTAATATAATGTCTTGTCTAAGAAACCAAGATAAGGATGAAAAAGAAACAGTCAAAATCTAGAGGAAATGGAGAACTGCTGAGGTCCAGTAAACTGTTGTTACTGTATGTGAAAGTCACAGAATGTGTTAAATTCCTGAATGTGATAACTGTGGCCTGGGCATATTCAGGATGTAAAAATCATTTGTCAGTATCTTCCCTTTGTTCTCCAAAATGGTTCTGAACAGCCCCCCTAGACAAGTACAGTTCCTTTAAGAGCAGGTCCGAAGAAAATGCAGATTCAGTGCAGGACCCAGCATCTCAGTTTAGCAGACTTAGTTTTGCTCAAGATGGCCTCCAAAATACAGATTTAAATGAAAATGCTGATACCTGTTGCTGATGTTTTGCAAACATTCAGTCCAGGAGACTTTCACAGATGTGTGCAAGAATTGCGTAGTTACTCCAAGAAAAAAAAACACATGAAAATCCAATGAGACTAATCCACTGACATGGACAAACACAAACAGCCATTCACATAGGCCATGAAGGCAGAATGGCCAGGGTGTTTTTTTTTTTTTTTATAGATTGCCTATTGCCTGAAGCCCTTACACCTTGGAAACTAAACCTATCAGATCTCAGACACTAAGATGGGTCAGGCGTGGTCAATACTAGCATCGGAGACCTCCTATCACCAAGTCCTACAAGAAGTAGTGTTGGTAACTATGTAGGGGGTACATCCATCTTTTGTATAAAGTAACCATATTGGTGCCCCAGCACAGTCTTTAGGTGAAAATTGTGCTGTCAGAGGTGCTGTCTTTTGATGATATGTTAAACTGAGGACCCACCTGACTGTTCTAGTGGTTCTGCAGGTGGATGTAAAAGATCCCTTAGCACTTCTCAAGAAAGAGTTGAGGAATTTTATTGGAAAGAAAGAAACCAAACCAGGTACAATCCTAAAATTATACACATATGCTCAAAGAATACAAAGTTCAAGCCATTAATTAGAAGTGTATCCAATGATTCCTCAACTTGTATCTCAGCTAATTATTTATCAAAGTAGACATTCAGACATGCTCCAGATCTACCACCTAACAATCAATCTACCTGGATAGAATTGTGGGGATGCAATGGATGTGAGGCAGCAGTTTGGGATGAATTTATTGTGGAGGCTAGGAGGTGTCCAATCTGTAACAGGTTGAGGAGGCTGGAAGATGAAGTGCTGTGGCTTGGTAGAGAGATGGAGTTGAGAGGAGAGGGGGGCCTTGAGGCAGGAGGGTCTTATCCAGGGAATAACATGAGGACACAACATGGGTAGAACAGCTGGTCAAGGGAAGGGATGGGGAGGGAGGACAGAGTGGAACAAACAAGGGCCTAGCATAAGAACAAAGGCTACAGTCGGGGGGCAAAGCACAGCCAGGCAGGAAGGGCAGGAAATAGGTTTACTGTGCTGGTGACACTGGTGGAGGAGGAGGGGGTGCGCGATCTCCGGGGGAGCAGAAGGGGGAAGGAGAGGGAAATCCACAAGGGACTGGAGTCAGTCAGAGGACGGTGACAGGGGTGAAAGGGAGAGAAGCACTGCTGGTGGGGAGGATGACAGTGGCAGAGCGGAGGGCCAGGGTGGAGGGGAGGGATGTAGAGGAGAAAGGGTAGAGTTAGTGAGGTGGCAGGCTCTAGTAATGAATACTTTGGGAAAAGGGTGGGGCAGGGATAAGGAACAAGGAAGGGGTGTGCTAGTGCTGGGTAATTCCATACTTAAAGGGATCAGATGGGGCAGCAGGGGGGGGAAAGTATAGTAGAATATGGGTGGAGGCTATACCCAGGCTAACAGCAAACAGGGCAGGGCAGCCGGTCGTTAAGTGCACAAGGAGAGGCAGGAAGAAACCACATGTAGTGGTGCATGTGGGCACTAATGACCTGGCAGGTGAGACTGTGGAGCTAGTGAGAAGGAGGTTTGAGGAACTAGGAGGGCTACGTGTGGAGTGGGGGAATCAGTGGCCTTCTCAGAGGTGCTCCCAGTACCCTGTGCGAGAAAGGAAAGGGAGGATTGGGGAGTTCAACACTTGGCTGGGGGAATGGTGTTGGTCTAAGGGGTACGGGGTAGTGGGGGACTGGGGCAGAACCTGGGACAATAAGGAGCTATATGCAGGGGATAGGTTGCACCTGAGTGGGATGGGGAAGGGGGTATTAAAGCAGAGGTTTGAGGGATACATAGCATCAAGGATAGATTTAGACCGGATGGGGGCATGGTGTGAGGACAGCTAGTAGGCAGGATCCCAGAAAAGGGAGCCGAGCATGCTTACCCTCCTAGCTATCAGGGAGGTATTTGAGGTGGGGACACAAGGAGGTGATGGGAGAGGGAAACCAGGGTGGGGTGGGGGAAGACACAGGTTGGAGGGTGATCTCACTGAATTCAAGAAGCTTAGAAAACAAATCAGCCAAGCTACAGGCTCTCTTGGCTGTGGGGAGGGTGGACAGTGCAGCCATCATGGAAACATGGGCCATCCAGAACCAGGACTGGGATATGATGATTCCAGGGTACAGGATATTCAAGAAGGACAGGGCTAGGGGTAACGGGGAGGGCATTGTGATCTACGTGAGGGAAGGAATAAGGTGTATAAGGGAGGAGGGGGTGGAGGGCAGGACAGAGGCCCTATGAATGCAGTTTCAAGACTCCAAAAGAAAGACACCGAGGGTGGGGGTAGTGTACAGGCTACCAGCTCAGGGCGATGACCTGGATAGGGAGATGGCCGAGCAGATTAGAAGAGTCTGTAGGAAGGGGAACACAGTAGTGGTGGGGGACGTCAACCTCCCTTGAGTGGACTGGAACACCCTAACCACCACGAGTGCAATGGAGC
This sequence comes from Neoceratodus forsteri, assembly GCA_016271365.2. Lineage (NCBI taxonomy): Eukaryota > Metazoa > Chordata > Ceratodontiformes > Ceratodontidae > Neoceratodus > Neoceratodus forsteri. The sequence goes on along the minus strand of CM028138.1, from coordinate 224,503,831 downwards.
AGGTATTGCTAGATGCATTTCAGGACAGCTTCCTGATGCAATTGGTCCACAAGCTGACTAGGGTGGGAAGGACTCTGGATCTGGTATTAAACAGGGAGCCTGTAGGGGATCTGGGAGTGAAGGACCCCCTGGCTGGCAGTGACCATCGTATGGTGTGGTTCACACTCAATATGGGCAGGGAAACAGCAGGTTGATCAATTTTAAGGGGTGGACTTTAAAAGGATGGGGGAATTTTGGTTGAGCATCTGGTGGGAATTCAGACATGCATGGGTGCTAGCCAAAACCGGGATATCATTAAAAAAGGGCTAGGAGAGACAACTGAGACTTGTACCAGGACAAGGAGCAAGAAGGGTAAGGCAAAGAAGCCAAGCTGGCTGACTTGGGATGTATGGAAAGGGTGGGGGCCTAGAGAAAGGCAATCCAGAGGCTTAGGAAATCGGGAGGGCAAGGGGACAAATATGAGTAAACAAAGAAGTCCAGGGAGGTTACCAGGCTAGTCAGAGTGGCCAAGGCTTCCAGAGAGCTGAAACTGGCACATGGAATCAAAGACAGGGAAAATGTGCTTATTCAGATACATTGGTGAGAGAAAGAGAAACAAAGACCAAATTGTGGGATTAAGAAGGATGGGGGGGTGGGTGGAGAAGGGGGAGGACTAGGCAGTGGCACTGAATGAGTACTTCTACTCTGTGTTCACAAATGAAAAGGGGGGCCAGTTACCTGATGGGAAGGGTGGATTGGGCCGGTGGGGCAGGGTGACTGACATCAGGATTACAGAGGACAGAGTGCTGGAAGAACTAATGGTACTGAGGGTGGACAAGGCACCTGGACCAGACAGCATTCACCCTAGGGTACTTAGGGAGCTAGCGGAGATCCTGGCAGGACCACTGGCAGATCTGTTCAGTACATCACTGGACACAGGATGCGTGCCACAGGACTGGAGGATGGTTCATGTGGTGCCCTTTCATAAAAGTGGTCCAAAGAATGATCCAGGCAACTACAGACCAGTGAGTCTCATTTCAATCGTGGGGAAGCTCATGGAGTTAATCCGAAAAGAGAGGTTAGTGACCTTTTTGGAAGACAGTGGTCTCCAAGATGGTCATCAACACGGTTTTGTATCAGGCAAATCCTACCAGACAAACCTAGTTGGGTACTATGACTGGGTTACCGGGGAACTGGACAGGGGCCATGCAGTGGACATCCTGTATTTGGACTTCAGCAAGGCCTTTGACTTGGTGCCATATGGGAGGCTGGGGGAAAACTGGAATACATAGGGGTGGGAACAAAAATGGTCAATTGGATCACCAACTGGCTGAGGGGTAGGCAGCAAAGGGTGGTGGTGGTGGGGGAACTCTCACCACCAAGGGATGTTACAAGAGAGGTGCCCCAGGGATTGATACTGGGACCGGTGCTGTTTGGGATATTCATAACTGATATCTCAATCAGGATCCAGAGTAGGCTCAGTCTGTTCGCAGACAATACTAAAATCAGAGCTGTGGTAGATGACATAGAGGGGTGGAGGGGGATGCAGGAGGACCTGACCAAAGTACAGCAGTGGTCGGAGACATGGCAGTTGGGGTTCAACGTCAAGAAGTGGAAAGTTCTGCACTTCAGAGGATGGAACCAGGGGAGGAAATATCAGTTGGGAGGGGTACAAATGGAAAGCACCATGGAGGAAAAGGATCAAGGGGTACTAATAACGAGGAGTATGAACCACTCAGCTCAGTGCAGGAAGGTGGCTGCAAAGGCAAACAAGATGCTGGGGTGTATAGCGAGGAGAATCTCCTTCAGGCACAGAGAGGTGATCTTTCCCCTGTACAGGTCACTGGTCAGGCCGCACCTGGAATACAGCGTGCAGTACTGGCATCCATTCCTGAAGAAGGACATAAGATTGCTGGGGTGCAGCATAGGACAACAAAAATGATCCAGGGACTGGAGGGAAAATCCTACGAGGAAAGGCTGGGAGAGCTGAACATGTATTCCCTGGAGGAGAGATGGGATGGGGGGGATATGATAGAAACCTTTGAATACTTAAAGGGAACAAACAAGACTAATACAGAAGGGATTCTTCAGATCAGAAAAGGGAGGGACACAAGAGGGCATCAGCTGAGATTGGATGGAGGAGATTCAGGAGGGAAATCAGGAGACACTTTTTGATGGAAAGGGTGGTAGACAAGTGGAATACTCTGCCCAAGGAAGTGGTATTATGTAGAATGGTGGGAGGATTTAAGAGGGGTGAGACAGAGTGAGGGAGGTTGTTATGGGTGGGAAGGGAGGGTGGGGTAGCTGCAAGTTGAGGGGTTAGCCCACAATCAAGCAGATTTGATAGATCGTGAGGCCTGTTTCTGCTGGCATTTTGTATGTTCATACAGTATGTACCCCTTTCCATAGGCAGATTAAGTCAACTTGCTGCATTTTTTGACTTTAATATACTGATCTTTTAAAGATGCTTCATACATTTTTAATAATTGTCAGATAAATAGATCATAGTTGCTGTAGCACCAGTTGACATCTAGTCAGCCAAAGATAAAATTTCAGGCAGCCAAAGATTCGATGTGCTTATGCAACTGAATAAGATAATATGAGATCATGCTTGTGTAACTTGATTTGTTTGTGGCTTTCCACCTCTCTATCCATGGGATATACCACCCTGTAGGAGTACGACACAAGGAACCCTAGAGGAGGGTCCCCCCCACAGGTGCCAGAAATGAATGCGGCGGCTAAAGGTAGGTTTAGGAAGAAGCCCATGGGGAAGAGAGATGAGCCGCTGGAGTAGGAGAAGTGGATGGTGGGCAACAAAAAAAGAATCCTGGCAAAGCCCAGGATGCTGTGACCTTTTGAGCTCGATGTGGGAGTAATGTTGTTGCTCCGCCAATCGAACCTCGGGCTTAAAGCCCTCCCATTCGATGTGCTTACTCAACTGAATAAGATAATGAGATGATGCTTGTGTAACTTGATTTGTTTGTGGCTTTCCGCCTCTCTATCCATGGGATATACCACCCTGTAGGGGTACGACACAAGGAATTCTAGAGGAGGGTCTCCCCCCCCCCCCACAGGTGCAGGGAATGAATGCAGCAGCGGCTAAGGTAGGTTTAGGAAGAAGCCCAAAAAGAATACCCAAAGATGTCAAGCATCAAAGAGGCAAGGATTATGAATGAATTCTGTGAAGCCATTTTAAGATCTCTGCTCATGAACAGTGACACTGTGATTTTCTTAATGTGTCCCATACAGTGAGTTGCAAGGAGGATCGCTGGAGGTACTAGGTGGCCTGAAGGAGGAGCAGGTCCCAGTAAATAAGGAGGAAAAAAAAAAACAGGACTGGAGCAACAAATGACGATAGCAAGGCCAGCCCGGTGGTGTAGAAGGCTAAGGCACTGACGCTGTACCTCAACCCACGTCGGCGACCCGGGTTTGGGAATGAGCCAGGGGGCGTCGGAGGTTGGCACAGCAAGGGGGGGAGGGCAGAGCTGAATGGAGCTGCTGACAGACAGGCTCTCCTCTCCAGGGAGGAAGCGCGGAGTCCCTCAGCTGATGGGTAACCCCCAGTGGAGGCTGGAGGAAGCTTGGGCCAGAGGGGGTCTAGGCAGTATGCCTGGGGTTGGGGGAAGGAGGCCGTTACCAGGGCTGTTCAGCACATGCGTGCCTCCATGTGCATGTGCACTGACTCCTGGGGTCTCCGGGAGAAAACCAGAGAAAATGGCAGTCAGCAGGGTGAAGACAGATCCCCCTCCGCAGGCGCCGCTCCCGGGCCGGCAGGTAAGAGCCGGTGATTCCGGGGGACAGGGCTGGGGGGAGGGGGTTGGTCGGATGAGGGCCGACCTGCAGGGGAGAAAATGTGCTGTGATATTAAAAAAAAAAAAATGACAATAGCAATACATACATGTAAGGGGGATGGAGGGTGGGATGGCATGATCTGATGAAAGATTCTTTCAAAGATCTACTGTTATGGTAAGTTCTTACGTAACTGTTCTATCTTCAGAGATATCTCTTTCATCAGGTCACAACTACAGAACAAAATCCCAAGATATGAGAACTAGAGATACAGTCTGGGTGGCAGGAGACTGAAGGCCACAGAAATATGGCCTGATAGCGCAGCCAGGGCAGAGCCTGCCCTCCACATGGAGACAACATCCAGACTGTAGCGCTTGGTGAAAGTGTGGACAGAATGCCAGTAAAACTGGTAGAGAGAGCAAGTCAAAGGGCAAGATTCTGAATTGGTAATGTTCCTCTGGAACCGGAACTTGAAATACTTTCTGTGCTGAGGACAGATCAGGATAAGTGAAAAAGTGTTTTGCACATTCAGGGGATACAACCAAGCCTCCTGATTTGGTAGCAGCAGGATGCCATGTAGGGTCTCCATCCTGAACCTCTTGGACTGGATGAAGGGGATAAGCTCCTTGAGGTCCAGAATAAGCCGAAGGATGCCAGCCTTTTTTGGTATACGAAGAACTGGTAGTAAAGCCCTCTGTTGGCCTGCCCTTTAGGCACTGGCTCTATGGCCTGTTTGCGCAAGACAGTGAGCAGTACCTCCCTTAACAGGGGAATATGACCTGGGGAAATGAAATAGGAACACCCCAGCTGGATTAACTGCAGAAAAAACAAGCCTCTGAGTTGATGGGACTCCTCTGCCCCGATAGAGAGAGAACCGACCCCCAGCTGCCATCATTTAGGTTGAGGCGGGGGGCCAGCAAGGAGTCAGGCTGAAGAAAAGCCAGCAGCCGGGGCCCCCTCATGAGTCTAGGGCTTTTGAAGGGGATCCTTGTGAAAGAGGAAAAGGAGGGCAGAGAAAGGCTGGCCCTATGTTGACCTTTGGACCCAGTCTATGTGCTGGTTTCATGGGAGACCTTAAAAGGGGAAGGCTTGGGCCAACTCCCAGACTTGACATGACAGGGAAAATGCCCAGACCCAATGGCCCTGTCAGAGGTCTGGAGATCATTAAGGAAGGCCTGGACCTCATCTACACACAGCCAGGTGCCCACGAAGGGCATATTCAGGCCCTGCTGTAAGCATAGTGCCTAGGGCAAAGACCAGGGTCTGCAGCCCTGGCAGTGGCATCCGCCACATCAAAAACAGCCCTATGAAGGTAGGAATTGACATCCACAGCCTCCTGAAATGGCTACAGTAGCTGCCACTTCTGAGACTCCTTGAGGAGGGCCTGTGTCACTGCCCTGCCCTTTCTCTGGGGGTATCGTGGTACTGGTCACGTAAGACAAGTAAAGGGCAATGCTGAGGCCCAGGATTGGTAAGACATATGTCCTCTTGTCCAAGAGGTTGTGGGCAGTCTTGACCACCACAGAGTGAGACTCAGGCAGGGATGCGTGATAAGGCAACCCCCGAAGAGTCTGCTAAAGTACGGCAGCCTTCCTGGGAAAAGTTAGAGCCAGGTGCTGGCTGTGCCAAGCTGCTGTGGCAGCATCCTGCAGAGCAGAAAGCAAGAGACGAATGACCCATAGTGGCAAACAGGTGGCCGGTGCCCTTGTGAAGGGTGGGCTCTGCAGGAGGGGACCTGGATGTCTGCATGACAGAGTCCATGCTCCTGGACTAAAGCTGGAGGCCTCACTGAGGGGCCCTCTTACCCCAATATCCTCCTCATTGTTATCAGGGAGGGATAAACTGGGACACAAATCCTCCTTGACGGGGTCTGACCACTGCAACTCCATTGACGTTTGGGAGGAAGCAGGCCTCAGAGGCATTAATGCCACTGAGATGGACAGTGGCACGGGTGAGGAGGAACTGAAGTTAGGTCGACAGACAAGACAGTGTAATTGTTGCAGGAACTGATGGAGGGAACACATGGCTCAGTTCCGATGATGGGTTGCACACTGAGGGCAACCCAAAGTACCAAACGCCTGCAGGCCTGGAAGCATCATTGGGCATAGAGTTGGGGCAGGGTGTGACAGGCTTGGTGTCGGCGAACCTCTAGGTCGACAGGCAGAGAGAGTACTGTCAACACAGGGATAGAAGGAGGGGGTGCACGGCCCGGTTCCATCAAAGGAGAGGCTACAGAGGGCAATCAAAGGTACCCAATGGCTGCAGGTCCAGGAACGTCGATGGACACAGAGGTGAGGTAGAGTTTGATAGACCTGGTGCCGACGAACCTTCAGGTCAATGAACAGAAAGAACATCATCATTGACACAAGAATCAATGAAAGAGGCACACAGACCAACTTCGTTGATGGATAGGCTATCGAGGGCAAACAAAGGCACCCAATGCTAGCAGGCCTGGGAACATCAATGGACACAAAAGTGGGGCAGAGTTCAATGGACCAAGATCTGGTGAACAGTCTCTGGCCAGGGGAAATGTGTGAGCCACCTCTAACTGAGCAACTATACAGCCATCCACAGGCATGTGAAATGCTGATATAGCAGCCAAGTGCACCTTTTTTTACATTCTATTTACATCCCAAGGGCCAAGGCATCTCTCAGGTGTGCCCTCTCAGACTCCACCTTTATCCCCCACCTGAAACCCCCTTACACCAGGAGTACAAGGGCTGAGTATCCTCCTCCTTAGCCTACGGACTCAGCTGCCCCCGGGCGGGACCACCACCCCTTACCTGGCGACCTTTCTGAAATTTAAACGGTTGGTCCGTAGCTGAGTCAAGCAGCTCAGGAGAGCCAGTGAGAAGGTTGTCCGGTGATGGGGATGTGGGCTTCATCCACTGGGGTCACTGTCACCTTTCTGGACCTTAGGGTTTTTTTCCCCTTTCACCTAGGTGCATACTTGTGCTCCTAGGCCACATCTGGAAACAAGCTTCGGCTTAGTGTGGTACTCCTGGTTAAACAATGTTCCCCCTATATTCCCTTTTCCTTGCTGTTTTCCTCAAGACATGGCATGCAATGACCCTGTGTGGCTCCTCCTCCATCAGGGTCTGCAGTTGCCTCACCCACGTCCAACGTTCCTGCTCATGTGCTGCTCCCAATCTCCATTGGGAGTCGCTACAGAGCGAGAAACCCCCTGGAACCCACCTCGGAAGAGGAGAGCAGTCCTCTGGACCCTGAATCCTCTCCCACCCCTGCCTACCCCAGGCATCCTGAGTCCATTCCCGAACCCGGGTCACTGGTGTAGCGTGAGGTGTGGCATCCAGCACCTCAACCCTCAGCGCCACCGGGCCGGTCTAGCGAAGTGCACCTTGATTGAAGAATACTGCAGGATGGAATCTAATAAGGACAGTAAGTATTCTAAAACCTGATTGGCAAGTAAATGGATCCAAGTTATGTGAAGCGGCCCACAAAGCAAACTGCTTCCATTTCACAAAATACGTATGTCTGGTGGACAGTTTCTGGCAGCCATGAGAACATCAGCCACTTCCTGTGATGCTCCAAAGCAAGCTATGGCTATGTCTTCAGGAGCCATGCATGCAGATGTAGGGACTTCAGGTCCAGATGGGCTAGGAATCCCTGTTCCTGCAACAGTAGACCTTTGCACATGGGACAGTGGTACTGGTGGTTCCACTGCTAGCTGTTGCAGCAGGGGATACCATATCTGTCAAGGCCATAGGAAGCAATGAGTATTACAGTTGCCCCCTCCATCTTCAGCTTCAGTAGTACTCTCTGAATTAGGGGAAAGGGAGGGAAGGCATACAGAAACCTCCCTTTCCAGGAGAGGGACAACACGTCTCACCACTAAACTCCAGGCCCTGGAGTGAGTGAGCAAAAATGTGACAGTTTTACACAGAAACAGAATTTGATGGCAGATAAGGACCGCTTGGCCCACCTAGTCTGCCCATTTCCCTACCTACTGGATAAGCTGCAGATCCTAGTTAATCAACAGCCTACTTCCTCCTACCCCCCCCACTAGAATTGCCGTATGTCTGTCCCATGCATTCTTGAATTCCCCCACTGTTTTTGACTCTACGGCCTCCTCAGGAAGGCTGTTCCATGCATCTACAACCCTCTCTGTGAAGAAATACTTCTTCACATTACGTCTGAGCTGCCCCTATCTTCAAATTATGCCCCCTTGTTCTTGCACATCTCTTTTTCCGAAAGATGCTACTCTCTTGGACTTTGTTGATTCCCTTGAGGTATTTGAAAGTTTCTATCATGTCTTCCCTCTCCCTCCTTTCCTAGAGGCTATATATCTTAAGCTCCTTTAGTCTTTCTTCATATGTCTTCTGGTGCAGACCTTGAACCATTTTAGTTGCTCTCCTCTGGACAGCCTCCACTCTGTCTATGTCTTTGTAGAGATGGGGTCTCCAGAACTGTACACAGTACTCCAGATGTGCACTTATCAACTGTCTGTACAGAGGGCCAACAACTTCCTGTTTTCTACTGGTGATGCCTCTCCCTATGCAGGCCAGTATCCCCCCAGCCCTCCTTACTGCCTTCTCACATTGCTGGCCCACCTTTAGGTCATCTGATATGACTGCCCCAGGTTCTCTTCCATTTTTGTTGTTGTCAGTATCTCACCCCCCATTGTGTACTCTTCCCCTGGGTTTTTGCTTCCGAAGAGCATTACTTTGCACTTCTTTGCATTGAATCTAAGCTGCCATACATTTGACCATTACTCCAACCTTGCCAAGTCCCTTCTCATCCTTTCCACCTCACCTATGCTATCAACCCTGTTGCAGATCTTTATGTCATCTGCAAAGAGACATACTTTTCCTTTCAGTCCCTCTGCAATGTCACTTATAAAGACATTAAAAGGACGGGCCCCAGTACTGAACCCTGCGGTACCTCACTAGTAACACCCCTTTCTTCACTGTGGACTCCATTTACTATTACCCTGTGTCCTGTTGTCCAGCCAGTGTTTTACCCAGGCTACCACCCGGAGACTCACTCCCAGGCTAGCTAATTTGTTTATTAATCTTTTGTGTAAGACTGTGTCAAATGCCTTGCTAAAGTCTAGGTAGGCCATGTCCACAGCCCTCTCTGGTCTACTACTTTGGTCACCCAGTCAAATAAATCAATTAGATTTGTCTGACATGACCTTCCTGCTGTGAATCCATGCTGCCTTGGGTCCTATGCCCCACTGGCCACTAGGTACTCAACAATTCTTTCCTTCAGAAGTGATTCCATTACTTTCCCTTCCACTGAGGTCAACTGACAGGTCTGTAGTTTCCTGCCTCTATCTTGCTCCCACTTTTGTGGGCATCCACCCTCCTCCAGTCCTCAGGTACCACACCATCCTCCCATGATTTATTAACAAGCATTTGTCAATGCTGAATGTTTGCTTGCTGGCATTAGTATTGGAAATGCAGGAGTTAGACAGATGCAGACTAGGAATTGCTGTGAAGTATTGAACTTCACGCCAACCCTACCTCCATCCTGTAGAGATGGACAGGCACTGGGGTAAGTGTTTGGACTGTCTCCCATGATGGTCATGCCATATCACCTTACCCTATTCTGCAGACACAGACATGTGTTAAGGTGTGCCTTGGGGTGTTTGGCTTTATAGTCACCCCCTTCCATAAGGACATATGCTAAAACGGGTGCACCATAGGAGAATGGAATGAAGTCTGGGGCTGAAGAGTCCAAGATACACCTCGATGCCTGTCAGTGGCTGGGGGAGAGATGGCATGAGCAGTACAGTCGGCAATCCAAACACACCCGAATGCCTGTCAGTCTGTAAAGGGTGGGACATTATAGTTAGAAACCCTAATGCCCTGGGCATTTGTTGGTATTTGCACTACAAATTTTCAACATGGCCTTTTTCTGACCCCCACCTCATGAAAGCATGTGGGACCTCTTTTCATGAAGAGTGGCAGTGTGATTTTGTCAATGTGTCCCGAACTTTGAGTTCCAACAGCGACTATACCATTTTGTGCCACATGTATGGAAACACAGATCAGGCAGGCTGTGAAGAATGACAGCTGTACCATCCATACATAAGTATGAAGAAATGGTAATGATGAAAATCTGTAGTGGGAATATTAAAAATGCTCGCACTTCCGAGCATACGTGAAAACTGAACAACGCATACATGTAACACAGGTATTTTATGGACTTTCGTCACCAAATTTTCAACATAGGCATTTTAGGACCTCTACTCATGAACAGTGTCACTGTGATTTTCTTAATGTCTCCCTCACATTCTGCGCTGGAAGTGCAAAAACACGTTTTGGCCAGAACGTGAAAAATGACAGCTGTACTGTTCATAAGAAGGTGTGGGAAAATGGCAATGTTGAAAATCTGAAGAGTGAAAATATTACAAATTTGCGAAGTTACAGGCGTCCATGGAAACTCGCCAACTCACACTGCGTAACAGTCATTTTTATGGACTTTCGTCACCAAATTCTCAACATAGACATTTTAGGACCTCTGCTCATGAACACTGTCACTGTGATTTTCTTAAAGTGTCCTGAACACTGATTTCCCACAGCGACTGCGCTATTCTGTGCGGAGTGTGAAAACAGATTTCAGCCAGGATGTGAACAATGACAGCTGTACTGTTCATAAGGAAGTGTGGAAAATGGCAGTGTTAAAAATCTGAAGTGAAAATATTACAAATTTGCAAAGTTACGAGCATGCGTGGAAACTGTGCAATGCATGCTCGTAACACAATTATTTTATGGCCTTTCGTCACAACATTTTTAACATAGGCATTTAGGACCTCTGCTTATGAACAGTGTCACTGTGATTTTCTTAATGTGTCTCAAACACCAATTTCCCAGAACGACCATGCTATTCTGCGCCAGAAGTGCGAAAACACATTTCGGCCAGGATGTGAAAAATGACAGCTGTACTGTTCATAAGGTGTCACGGCAAAATGGCAATGTTGAAAATCTGGAGTGAAAATATTGCAAATTCGCGAAGTTACGAGCATGCGTAGCAACTGTGCTACACACACACTCGTAAAACAGTCATTTCTTGGATTTTTTCCACCAAATTTGCAACATAGACTTCTTGAGAGCCCACCTCATGAACACTGGCACTGTTGTTTCATTAAATCAGTCCCGAAAGGTGATTCTACATAGTGACCGCAAAATCACCTTTCGGGACTGAATAACGCCAGGACAGTGCCTGAATTCATGAGGAGGGGTCCCAATAAGCCCATATTGAGAATTTGGTGGCAAAATTCCCAAAAATGCCTGAGATATGCACCAAAGTTGAAAACCCTATTTATGCCACTATACAGCTTACTGGCATTTCTTCAGTTCGCAGTTGGCTTTGAAGAGTGCAGATGTGTTTCTGGTCCACCAAGATCGTTGCACCATGCTCCAGAGGTAAGTATGGGGTGAGGGTGTGTGTGTGTGGGGGCGAGGCAGGGTGCAGAGGGGGCATGGGTTGGGGTAGGCCACCAGACTTGATGAGGGATCATTTTCTGGTTTACAGGTAAAAAACAAAAAAACACATTGTGGGATTTTTTTTGTTTTCATAAGGGCATTTGGCACGCTGGGGTGGGCTCCCAGCATGCCACCCGAATGTTTTGTTTTGGGGGGCACCCTGTTGGCACATACTGAAGGGGGGGCACAAGAGCCGAGGGGGATTGGGCACCCCCCTTGGCAGAAAGCAACTGTTTTTTTTGGGGGCATTATGACGATGGGGAGTGGGCTCCCCTGTCGGCAAATTAATCTGGGCAGGGAGGGGGACTAAAGCAGATGGGGATTGGGGTCCCTGTTGGCAAACAAAGACAGTTTTGTTGGGGGTGCATGATGCAGAGGGGATTCAGCACCCTCTCGGCATTGGGGCTGTGCAATATTATTGTGAACATGGCGGTGGTTTGCCACCCGCTCACAAACAATACCACATACAAGACAATGTTCTGCCCTGCAATAACGGGTCGCTCCTCATTGCAGCAGAATGGATGATGCTGCAATGATGAGGCGGCCCTGATTGCTATGGCAAAAATGTTACAAGTTAGTGGCACTTTCGAAGCCAGTGTCAGCACACTGTGCCTCCATTGGTGCACCACTGCCAAGCCCCCAAATGCTGTGCCTCCGTTGGCTGCCATAGTGCCGCACTCCACAACCCGCTTTCTCCTAAGCTGCCGATAATGTTTCTTTGCGCAAGCAAACATAAAAGGGTAGTCAGTGGTGTTACTAGTTCTTCCTTAGTTCTTTAGAATTCTGGGGTGAATCCCATCAGGCCCCATTGTTTTATCCACCTTCAGTTTTAAGAGTTCTTTCAGAACCCTTTCTTCTGTGAAAGGACTAATATCAACCCCTATCCAGAGTACTTCTATTGACTGGATTAGGTATCTCCCTGCTTTTCCATTGTGAATACTGAGCAGAAGTATTCGCTCAGTATCCCTGCTTTTTCACTGTCACTCTGCCCAACCACCTTCCTCTTTATTCAGCCTCAGTATCCCTGCCTTAGTCTTTCTTTGCTCACTAATGTACCTATAAAAGTTTTATCCCTTTCTTATCCGAGTTGGCTATCTTTTCTCGGTTTGGGCCTTTACTATTCTGACTGCCTTCCCCACTTCTTCGCTTTAACTGGTACAGTTCTCTGTCCTGCTCCTTCTGTGTTTCCTTATACTTCTTTATGCCATCTTTTTTCCCCAACCTTCCCCGCCACTTCTTTTGAGAACCATAGTGTTTTTTCTTTCATTTATTTGCTTCACACAAAGGCTTACTGCTTCTGTGATGGTGGTTTTGATGTCTCCCCATTGTTGCTCCATCCCACCTTCTTGCCCGTTTGCTAGTGCTTTTCTGAGGCACTCTGCCATTTTGACAAAATCAGCCCTCCTGAAATCCAGTACCTTCACTTTTGTATGGCTTGACTCTACAGTTAAGTTTATCGTGAACCACACTATTTGGTGGTCGCTTGTTCCCAAATGGCTACCCACTTCAAGATCAGAGATCTCCATCCCCATTTGAGAGTACCAGGTCTAAGATTGCTCCCTCCCGAGTGGGTTCCAAAACTAGCTGTCTGAGGCATGCCCCCTGTAGGGCATCAAGAATGGCCCTGCTCTTGGATGTGGCTGCAGCAAAGGTGCTCCAGTTAGCATCTGGCATATTCAGGTCCCCCATCAGCAATATCTCCCTTTCTCTGCCATCCTAAGGATGCCTTCTATCATTTCCTTGTCCATTTCCTCCCCTGGGATGGGGGTCTGCATACAACCTGTGCGGATTGTGGTGCCATTTCCAGTCTGCAAGGGTAACCCACAGTGCCGTCTCTCCTCCTGTTTACCCTTTAGTTCTGTTGCTTTGATCCCTTTCCTTACATAGAGAGCTACTCCTCCTCCTCCTCTTCTTCTCTCCCTGTCCCTCTTGTAGATTGTGTACCTTGGTATGTTGACATCTCAGCCATGGTTCTCTGTGTACCATGTTTCTGTGACTGCCACAATATCCAGCCAGCCCTCTTCCATCAAGGCCACCATTTTGGGGACCTTTTTACCTAGACTACGGGCATTGGTACTCACTCATTACCCTCCATTTTTTTATGGCTTTATTTCTTTTTGCCCCATCCCTGCCTTACTGCCTTTGTCTTTTTCTCCATTTACCCCTTCCCTTCTCCCTAATGACAGCTTTGTGTGGGGGCACAAAGAAAAAATTACTTACCATAGTAATCTTGTTTCTTCCAGGTGATCCCTCAGTATGCTTAACTAATGCAGTCAGCCTCCTATGTTGAACTGCCCCAGAGAGATAGGAACGTATATACTAACATACTATTTGCCAGCAGATTAGGCCTTATGGTCTATCGAGTCTGCTCGAACCTTAGATCCTTAGTTGGGTGCCGAGACCCTCCCATCCCTTGTGCTCCAGAAACCCGTATCATCCATCCCCACCCCCCTGGGACAGGCCATCATCTGATACATCCACTTTCTGTGTCTGTCCCACCTCTCTTGAAGCCCTCCACTGTGGATCTCTGAACCAGCTCACCAGGCAGTGCATTCCAAGGGTCCACCACCCTCTCAGTGAAAAACTCCTCCTCTTCCCTCACCCTTCCACCTTCCAACTTCAAACCATGCCCTCTGGTGATACCTCCTGCTTTAGTCTAAAGATCCTCCATGTTTACCCTATTTATTCCTTGAGGTACTTGAAGACCTCAATCATGTCCCCCTGCCTCCTCCAATGAAAACAGGCAGAGCTCCTTAAGTCTGTCCTCATACGCCAAATCCCTCAGCCTCGTATCATCTTTGTTGCCCTCCTCTGTACCCTCTCCAGGAGCTGTATGTCCCTCTTCAAGTGTGGTTTCCAGTACTGTACACAGTACTCAAGGTGTGGTCTAACCAGTCCATTGTACAGTGGCAGAATCACTTCCTTGCTCCTAGAGGTGATCCCCTTACGATGCATCCCAACATCCTGTTTGCCTTGCTAGCTGCCTCCTGCACTGCTCAGAGTTATTCATACATGCATCCACCATGACCCCTAGGTCTTTTTCCTATTGAGGCCTCCAGCCTCCTCCCAGGGTATACCGTGTTTAGGTGTCTCCGACCAAGATGCAACACTCTGCACTTGGTGATATTGAAATTTAATTTCCATGTGTGAGCCCAACTTTCCAGGGTGTCCAGGTCCCTTGCAGGGCCAACCTCCCCTTCTCCCTCAACTACTGTTCCCATCTTGGAGTCATCCATGAAGAGACTCATTTCACACCTATACCCTCCCTGATGTCCGATATGTATGCATTAAACAGCATCGGACCCAGGACCCGAGCCTGCGGTACCCACTACCAACCTCTCTAGGGTTCGAGAGTCCCCACAGACCACTACTCTCTGAGTGTGTCCAGCTAACCAGTTTTCAATCCATCCGACCATCACAGGGCCTACTCCTAACCCCATCAGTTTCTCCACCAGACACTTGTGGGGACAGAGTCAAACTTTGCTGAAGTCCAAGAATAATACATCCACAGGCTTACCCCTGTCCAGTTCTGATGTTACCCATTCATAGAACTCCACAAGGTTGGTTTGACATGATCCACCTGGCACAAACCCATGTTGCGACTATCCAGACCTCCCACCTCCTCCAAGTACACCCCAATCGTTCCTTTAGTATACTCTCCATTAATTTTCCCACCACGAGGTCAAACTGATGGGTCTATAGTTACCTGGTACTTCCTAGAGCCCTTCATGGATTGGTACCCACATGTGCCTCTCGCCAATCCTAAATTGCCCTCCCTGTCTCAAGTGACCTGCTGAAAAGCTCCGCCAGGGTGCAGCCAGTATGTCCTCCAATTCCCATAGTACTCTCGGATGAATGCCATCCGCCCAGGAGATTTGTCTTTCTTTAGGGCCTTGAGGGCTAACCACACCTTTGCGGAGATAGCATCATCCGTCCCTCCACCTTACTGGCCTTTTTATCCTTACCCAGATGTGACACCCTGGGGTACCTCTCCTCCTCTTGCTCCATTTCTGTTGCTCCTGATCCCACTTACTGGACGTTTCTATCCCTTACGTGCCTTGCTTTGTAGATATCCCATCCCCTCCCTAGTGAACACAGAGGCAAAGTACTCGTTAAATACCTCTGCCTGGTCCCTCTTCCACCCACCTCCTTCTGATCTCAATCTGCTGAGATGGCTCTTAGTTTTTCTCCAGCTCCCCAATGTACCGAAGAACCCTTTCCCTCCATGTACCCCTGTGCCAGCCACTGCTCTTTACTGACTTTGCTCCCTCACCATACGGGTGACTTTTCTAGATGCAAGCTGGTACATTTCCTTATCCCTATCCTCTTGTTGTTTTATATTTTTGTAGGCCGCTTCTTTTCTCTGACTGCTACCTGTACCTCACTGGACCACCAGCATGGTTTATGCGACATTGCTCCCTTACGTTTCAACTTAGCGCAGATCCTGACTGCCTCATGAAGTCCCGTGTTATGACCTCCCATCTCCTTTCCACACTTGTCATCGAGGTAATCCCCTTCAAGTGATCCTTGAGAATATTTCCCATGCCCATAAAGTCTGCCCCTGAAGTCCACTGCCAGTGTCCTAGATCTCACCCTCCCCACATGCTTATTTGAAACCAGACAGTATTGTGGTCGTCCAGTCAGGGGTCTTACAACCATGTCCCTTACCACATCCCCATCTGCCAGAACCACATCCAGGACATGCCCTCCCTTGTGGCTCCATCACATGTTGTGTTAAGAACACATCCTGGAAGCCATCCAGCAGCCTCTGCCTTGGCCACCTTAGAGGACATGGTTCCCAGTTTGTACCTGGCATATTAAGGTCCCCATCAACACCACTCCTTCCCTTTGTCCACCACACTGGGCAATGATGTTCTCCAGCAAACCATCCTCTAGAACATCACTCATCCTGGGGCCTATATACACCCAGCTTGACCTTATCTCCTGCTGCGGGGCTCGTAAGGGACCCATAAGGCCTCCACGTTTCCTCTGCCTCTTCTACCCTAGCAATTTCTATGTCATCTCTAATGAACATAGCCACCCACCCTCTACCCTCCTTTTCTCCTATAGTGTACCCCATGACGCTTAGGGTCCCAGTCATGGTTTTGTTGGCCCACTTTCTTGACTGCCATACATCCACCCCCACCCAACAGCATGGCCTGGAACTCTGGCAACTTGTTTCCCAAGCTCCTGGCATTTACTAACACCAACCCCACCCTTGTCCCTGATCCTCTTTGTTCGAACCCCACCCAGATTCCTTATACTCCATCCTCCCTCTGGTCCTCCTGAAACCTCCACCCCAATCTGTTTCCTCCCCTTGGGCTTAGGCTACTCCCCATCTGAGGAGAGCTTGGTCAGCCCCTCCTTATCCCTTCCCCTCACAAGTTTAAACCCCACCTTCTTGTATGTAGTCAGCCATCCCTGTTTATGGACTTCTTCCTAATGGGGCAAGATGAAACCTGTCCTTGCATATAGTCCCTTATCCTCCCAAACTCCATTCCAGTTCCCTAACACCCCAACCCACTCTTCACTCCACTTCCTGAGCCAGTCATTAACCTCTGTGAGCTTCATTTTTTCTCCACTGAGGCCTTTGGTACTGGCAATATCTCCAAAAGAAAATGTTGCATCCATTATCCTGACAGACTCTGGCAAGTTCTTGGAACCTTGCTTGGATTTCCAAAATGCTATTTCCCTCTAGATCATTAGTTCCCAAATGCACCAGGAAATCCGGTTTCCCTCCACAATCCCTAACCATTTCATACACCATGTACTTTGCTCTGTGCACTGTCAGCCCAGAGATACTCACTACCTTCACCTGGCTATGGCATCCACCCCCCTGTCCCTCCCACTGGATACCCCTAATCATCGAGTCTACCAATAACAGAACCTTAACACCGCCATCATCCTTATGGTTACCTCCACTATGCCCTCTCAGCCCCCTTTCCCCCCCTTTATTCATGATCTCAATTTTGTGGGAGTCTTCCTGACTTATTAGAGACCCCCTTGTCACCCTCCCCTTTCTGCCTCCCTTGCTATTTTGCCCACTTAACTCAAACCCCCTCTGAATGGGTGTCCCCTTTAACCCTCTCTTATCCGAACCATTTATCCTGGCCTGATGGTTTCCCTTCCCCACCACCATCCTCCCCTTGTAATAGCACCCCTGCCTCCAGAGGCTCTCTGTGGGTCCCCTTTAGCTAGGTCCCATCCTGGTACTGCACCCCCCATGCTGAAGGGGGGCTCCTCTCCCACCTCCTTGTCTCCCAGTTTCCCTCCAATCATGCTGTCCTCCCTCATGTCTGGAATATGTTGCATCTCCCCCATTTGCTTAACATATATGTTTCCCCTTCTCCCTCTGGGACTATTTCTATCCTTTCCATAGCCGGTCTGTGATGCCCTATGGGTATCCGACTCCCTCCCCCCGGCCTCTGTATAAGTTTCCTCATTTCCACCAACCCTTTCCTCCTCCTTTAGGTTGCTTAGTAGCTCAAATTTATTGTGACACTCTATGTCAGCCTCCATCAAGTAACCAGAGTTTCCCGTGACTGCACCTCTAAACTGCCCCTCTTCTTCCCTCTTGCTCTGTTCACCTTAGGAGCTCCCTTCCCCACAGTCTCGCTGTTTTAGGCTTCCGCACAACAGCCCCTCCTGACTCTTCCCTCCACTCTTTGTATTCAGAATGTTCACCCCTGCACGCTTCCCTTTAGCATCAACTTCCTATCTAAGGGTCCTCTGTCCCTAATATCCCCCTCCTGCTTGTTGTAACATAACGTGTACTGCAATTTCAGAGCATTGCCTCAGCGTCTCCTCAGTCCCACCTTCTGCTGCCCATATCACACCCTTTATCCTTGACACCCCCAGCTCCCAGCTTACTCCTTAACCAATATACCTCACTCCTGATACAAGATAGCTGTCTACAGAGTGGCAGCCTCCCTCTCCAGGCCCAATTTAGAATTATTGCCATCCCACAGCCTGTGCAGCCTACAACCTTCCAAGATGCCTGGCATGGTGGAATATGGCCACCCTGTTTATCCCCTCTGTTTATAATGGCACACCCCTTTCTCAGTCCCTTTCCTGGAATACAGTTTCTCTCTATACTGACTGTAGTTATTTACAAACCCAATTTCAACCCCACCAATAAAGTTCCCAAGTCTCACAAACATATACAGTCCAGTGTGTTCTGGTCCCACCAACAGTGTGCGTAAGCAGACATCAGGTACCGATGATGTCACAGGCCCACCAGCTCCTGTTGCTTCAATTTCAGTCCCAAAACAGAAATAGTCAGCCCTTCAATCCCAACCCCCAGTGGCTTTTCAGTATTTAAGAACACCAGGCAAACAACACATTTAAATTTCACTTTAATTAACCCTGACAAACAACAGTCCCCAAGCCTCCAAAGTTACAATATCACAGCCCAAGTAACAGTTCTAATTCAAGGTAATAATTTTTAACACATAGAGCTAATTTCACTTACAAACTATTCAAATATTTCAGTTAAAACAGAATATAACCCCAGACCTCTGTCCTACCAGCCTGCTGCTTGAGTTCCCCAGAGAGATAGGAACGTATATAAATGATGGAATGCATCACTGGCTTGTGCAGCAGTTCAAACTGCTCTACCTAGTTGCTGCTGTGTTCTACACTGCTCAGACTGATTACAAAGCCTAATGGGATGAAGACCCCCCTAACTATGCCATCCTAATAAAAAATCCCTAGGGGTAGATTAAAATACAATTTTTACAAGAAAGAGAAAAGACTGGTTTGTAACATTAAAGAATAACGTGTAACAGACAGGACATGAAGTGACCAGCAGGATGCAGAACTCCCCATCTGGTTCTAGAAGGGGAGGCACAGTGGGTGGTTTATGCATACTGAGGGATCTCCTGGAAGAAACATTACTATGGTATGCAATGACTGGCTGGAAAATGGTGCAGGGAGAAGATGTTTATCTGTATTGGGGACTGGGAGGAGACCTGGTCAACCAAAGCACTCTTCACCAGACAGGCTACACCTCAGTAGGGAGTATCTGAGGATACTCCGGGACAAACTGGCCTAATACATAACCACTACACTTAATTTAAACTACTGGGGGGCAGGGGTGCAGCCCATAGACTCAGAGAGGAGGAGGAGCTCAGTGACCCCCCCCACAGTGTTGGATGAGGTCTGAAGGGAGAAGGTGGAAGGGGCGAGAACGCAGCAGAAGGAAGGATTGAATAAGGAACACATAACAAGGTACGTAGAGGGGTGCATACAGAGGGAATAAATGTGAACAGATTACAGGGAAGAGAAGAAAGGTCAGATTCTAGGTGGAAGGTGGTGTCTTTAAATGTGTGGAGTCTTGGAAACAAGATGGATGACCTGCAGGCACTATTAGCAGACAGGAGGGTGGACACAGCTGCAGTAACCGAGACTTGGGCAACATCACACCATGACTGGGACCTTGTGATCCCTGGATATAAACTATACAGGAGGGACAGAGTAGTCAGGAGGGGGGGCAAGGAATGGTAGTTTATATCAGGAAGGGAATAACTTGTATGAGAGAGGAAGGGGAGGTGGAGGCATTACGGGTTCAGTTAAGGTCCAGTAGAGGGAGAAAGGTGAGGCTGGGGGTGGTTTACAGATCACTCAGTCAGGATGAGGAGAGGGACATGGAACAGAGCTCACAAATATTGGAAGCTGCAGGGAAGGAAAGGTGGTAATTGTGGGGGGCTTCAACCTGCTCAAGGTGGACTGGAGCATACCCTCTCTACAACATGTGCTAGGAGTCAGGTGATCCTGGAAAGACTGCAGAGTGGGTTCCTGACATAGGGTGTCATTGAACCAACAAGAACTGAGGCATTTCTTGATCTGGTGCTCACAAATGGGGAGCATGTAACAGCCACTGGGTGGAAGTGACCATTGCACAGTGTGGTTCCAGTTGGATATGGGCAGGGAAAGCATCCCGACTAGGACCAAAATCTTGGATTTCAGGAGGGCGGACTTCAGGAAAATGGGCAAAGTGCTAAGGAGCCATCTGGCAGGCATCATAGTAGATATGGGGATGAACCAAAGGTGGTCCATCATTAAGGAAGGAATACAGGTTGCCACATATGAGTGCATTAGGCTCAGGGGGAAGAACACAGGGGCCAAAGCACCCAGCTGGTTCACTTCTGGAGTTGCCCAGGCAGTATGGGAAAAGAGGCTGGCCTATAGAAAATTAAGGAAGACCAAGAGAGAAGTGGCTAGGGAAAATTACCTAAGGTTGGCTAGTGAGACAAGTAAGGAAGTCCATCGAGCAAAGGCACAGAAGGAGCTGCAGATAGCTGAAGGAATTAAGAAGAGGGAGAAAGCTTTCTTTTGCTATATAAATGAGAAAGGGACAAGAAGGAAGGGATTGTTAGGCTTAAGAAATGAGTGGAGTGGGTGTAGGATAATGGGGAGGGGGAAGCAGAGATACCAAATGAATACTTCTGTTCCATCTTCATCAGGGAAAAGGATGGATCAATGCCTTCATGAGGGAAAAGAGGAGCGGGGGAAAGGGAACACAGATGTGGTGATAGAGGAGGATATAGTGAGGCCGGGGCTGCTGGCATTGAAGGTGGACAAATCACCAGGCCCTGACAGAGTACATCCAAGGGTACTAAAGGAGCTGGCAGGGACACTGGCTGACCTATTTAATAGTTCACTAGAGTCAGGCATGGTTCTGCAGGACTGGAGAATAGCACATATAGTGCCCCTCCACAAAGGCGGCCCCAAGGATGACCCAGGGAATTATAAACCAGTCAGTCTGACCTTCGTTGTGGGCAAGCTCATGGAAACCATACTAAAGGAAAGTTTGGTGGACTATCTAGAGGAGCATGGTCTCCAGGATGCGAGGCAGCATGGGTTCATGGGGGGATCAGTCAAACAAATCTGATTGACTTTGACTCTGTCACTAAGACAGTAGACAGGGACCAAGTGGTAGACATCCTCTGTCTTGATTTCAGCAAGGCCTTTGACTGTGTGACCCACAAAAGGTCGATCAGGAAGTTGGTGGATCTCAGGGTTGGGGAAAAGATGACCAGATGGGTGGACAACAGGCTGAGAGACAGAACACATAGGGGAGCTGTGGAGGGAGAGTTATCTGGCACTAGAGAGGTAACCAGTGGGGTCCCACAGGGCTTGGTGCTGGGGCCAGTGTTGTTCAATGTCTTCATCAATGACATTGGGGATGGCATTAAGGGCAAAATGTGCCTATTCATGGATGACACCAAGCTCTACAGGAGAGTGGACATAGCTGAAGGGATACAGGACCTACACAAAGATCTGGAAAAGCTGGGGAGATAGTCCAGGATCTGGCAGCTTGGCTTTAATGCCAAGAAATGCAATGTTATGCATATTGGAGCCAAGAATCCCATAACAGAGTACTAGCTGGGTGGAGTCCAAGTATCTGCAACGGAGGAGAAGAAGGACCTGGGACTGATGATCACTAGTGACCTGAAGCACTCCACACAGTGCAAGAAAGCAGCAGCAAAGGCAAACAAGATGCTGGGATGCACATCTAGGGGGATCAGTAGCAGAAGAGAGGAGGTTATATTGCTCTTGTACAGGTCACTAGAAGGCCACATCTAGAGTATGGAGTTTAGTATTGGTGCTCACACCTCAAAAAGGACATTAACCTGCTGGAGAAGTTCCAGAGGAGGGCTACAAAGATGACAGCAGGTCAGCAGAGTAAGGCATATGATGAGAGGTTGAGGGCACTGAACATGTACTCCCTGGAATACAGGAGAGCGAAAGAAGGGATATGATTGGGACTTTGAAGTGCTTAAAAGGATAAATAAGGTTGATAAAGAGAATCTCTTTAAGCTGAGTGGCAACCAAACATGAGGGGCACAGTTTTAAGCTGGAGGGTGAGAGGTTTAGGAGGGAGGTCAGGAAACACTTCTTCACAGAGAGGGTGGTGGACACTTGGAATGTGCTGCTGAAAGAGGTCATTTCATTGAAGACAGTGGACAGCTTTAAGAGAGGCTGGGATAGGCATAGGGGGAAGGTAAGGATCATGGGTAGGGAGGATGGGAGGGAGGGCAGGGACATCAGCTCAAGCTGTGGACCCTGCAATAAAAGCAGACTTGATAGACCAAATGGCCTTCTTCTGCTGGCTTTTTGTATGTTTCTTCAAACCCTAGGAATCCCCTCAGTATGCTAATTAATGCAGACTACACCTAAGCAGTACCTTAGGAGGTTGGGTAGAGAACCTACTTACAGAAAAGATTCTGCAGGACTGCAGTGCCAAACCTGGCATCACTTCTGAACTGTATGTCCAAGGAGCAGTGCTCTGTGACAGTGTGTACAGTTTTCCAGGTAGCTGCTTTGCAGATCTCCAGTAGGGGAATGCCCCTTGCAGCAGCCACCAATGCAGCTGTGCGGCTGTGCCATGAGTGGAGTGTGTCCTGAGGCAGCAGCTTGCCAGCTTTGCTGTAACAAAACTGCATGCAGGAGACTATCCACCATGCATTTTTTTTTTTTTTTAACGTTGGTCTACCTTTGTCCACTTCTCCATAGGTCAGGAACAATTGTGTGTGCCCTGGCCTAGAAGCTTTGAAGCAGTCAAAGTAGTGGCTGAATGCCCTCTTGATATCCAGGCTGTGGAATATTTGCTCACCTGAGCTGTAGTTAGCTGTGAAAAAGACTGGTAGGGATATTAATTGGTTCAGCTGGAATTCAAAGACCACCTTAGGAAGCAACTTCCTATTGGTCCTAAGTATCACCTTGTCCCTGTGCACAGGGCTTGCAATTCACTGACTCACCTGGCCGAAATAATGGCTACCAGGAAGACATTCTTAAGAAGTGACTGGCTCCCGGGGTGGGTGAAGGAAGCCCCTTAATGAACTTCCGAAGACAGGGTGAGAGGCTATTGAACCTCTTTGCCAGTTGAGATACATGCTGCAATGGCAGCAAAAGGACTTTTAGAGTGGAGGGTCTGAGGCCCAACGAGTGCAGGTGGACCAAATAGTCAAGGAGGACAGGCAGCCCAGACTGAGAGGGGGTTGAGCTTTTTCTGTTTACACCATAAGGAAAACCCTTTCCATTTGGAAGCATAGTTTTTCCTGGAAACCCTGAGAACATTCATGACTTCCTCAGAGATCTGTAGAGCAGAAAACTCTAGGTCTTCAAGAGCCAAGCCTTGAGGTGAAGAGATCTGAAGTTTGGGTACAGGATTCTGCCCTGGGATGTGGTCAGGAGATTGTGCCTCTTGGGAAGATGGAGGGGCTGTGACACAGAGAGGGCTACCAGAAGGGAGTACCATGGCTGCCTTGCCCAATATGGAGCTACCAGAATCACAGTTTCTGAATGGGTTCAGAGCTTTATGAGGACTCTGAGCAAGAGGAAAAGGCACAGAGAAACCTCCATGACCAATCCAGTGTCAGGGCGTCCACTGGCACTATCCCCTGAGCTGGAGGCCTGGGTCAACTGATGGTTGTTTGTGGAGGTGAAGAGATCTATCTCTGGTGTGCCCCACCTTCTAAATATTGAGGTCAGAACCTGTCTGTTTAAGGACCACTCATGGTGGTTCTGGTTGATTATGCTGAGGGAATCTACCAAGACATTGTCTTTCCTTGGCAGATGGATTGCAGACAGATACCTGCAGAGAGTAGGTCAGGTTCCATACCTTCATGGCCTCTGTACACAACAAGGTCGACCTGGTGACCCCTTGTTTGTTGATGTAGTACATGGTAGTGGTGCTGTCTGTTCTGACTTGCACTACCTTGCCCTGGATCTAGGGCAAGGACTGCAGAGCCAGGAGAACTGCCCTGAGCTCTAGCAGGTTGATGTGCAATACTGACTCTGAGGAGACCAGGTGCCGCTTACTGTCAAATCATCCAGATGTGTCCTCAATAGACATTCTCCCAACCCGGGGAGGTATCTGTAGTGAGGATCACTGAAGGAACTTGCTGTAGGAAGGAATTCCTTCCCAGAGGTTGTCTCTGTCTTGTCACCATTCTAGAGCCTGAAGAGACTTTGTGACAGATACTAGTTTGGACAGAGGATTCTCCTCTGAGACCAAAGGGACCTTAGATGAAACTGGATGTCTGTCATTTGGAATCTGGCTCCTGGCACCATGGCTGTGGCAGCGGCCATGTGGCCCAAGAGCTACAGGAAGTGTCTTGCTGGCCTGGGTCTTTTGAGCTTGAAAGAGCCTGCTAGAGCTAGTATACTGTGTACCCTGTCCTGTGAGAGGAAAGCCTTCCCTTGCAGGATGTTCAACTCTGCTCCTATAAACTTTAAGGCCTGGGCAGGATCTACTTGGGATTTCTGGGCATTTATAAGAATCCCAGAAACTCAAGGTGCCCTGAGGAGGACAAGAGAATCCCTGTGCTGTTGGGACTGCCCTACAACCAGCCAATCATCCAAGTAAGGGAACACCGACTTCCAGCCTTCTTAGGCATGCCACAACCACAGCCAGACACTTGGTGAATACCTTGGGGGCAGAATTGAGGCCAAAGGGAAGTGCTGAAAACTGATAGTGACCTGAGGACAGCCTGAACCTTGGGTACTTCCTCTGGCTGGGTCTGATGGGAATGTGGAAACAGGCATCTTTGAGATCCAGAGATGCCAGCCAATCCCCTTGCTGCAGAGTGGGAATGATCATGGCCAGAGTGACCATCTTGAACTTTGGCTTTGTCAAATGTTTGTTCAGAAGTCTGACATCTAAAATAGGTTGCCATTCCCCATTTTTCTTCTGGGTAAGCAAGTATCTGGAGTAGAAACCCTTTCCCCTCTGTGATATGGGGGGAGCAGGTTCTACTGCTTGATGTGCAGTAGCTTGGTGACTTCCAGCTCCAACAGAGCCTGTTCTGCTGAGATTGTCAGGCTGAATTGCCCACTCTGCAGTCTGGGGAATGTTTTGAAGCTTAGGGACAGGCCCTGGCTCACTACCTCCAAGACCCGCTTGTCTGTGGTGATGGCTTGCCACGCTTGGAAGAAGAGAACCAACCTGTCTCCTACAGGGGGTGGGGAGGTGACCTGTGCAAACACATCGGGGTTCTATTCAGGCTGGGACTTGGCCTGAGGTGCTAGGTCATCCCTCTCTGTGGACTTCCTGCCCCAACCCCTGAAGTAACTCCTGGGTTGCTGGTATTCTGAAGCTGCTTGGGATTGAAAGAAGGGCGTAGGGTTGGGCCCTCTACCCCTGCTTCCCCTACCCTAAGTCCTGTAGAATGTGGAAGGCTTGTCCCAAGCTGAGTTGCGCCTGTAGGTGGATTTATATTCTTCTACTTTCTTCATATAGGTCTCAGTTATATCCCCAAAAAGAGAGTTATTCTCACAGGGGGAAATCCATGGCCGTGGCCTAAGTATCCAGGGACAGGTTGGTAGTCCTGAGCCAAGCAAATCTCCTCATAGAGATGGTAAGGGCCATGAACCTGGAAGCTGCATCATTGGCATTCACATCCATGTGGAACCGATACTTAGTGACATCCAGAGCAGTCCTAGCTGTTTCAGCCAGGTCAACAGCTATGTCCCCAAAACCTTATCACTCATGGCCAGGATTGATGACCAGAGAGCCTTCTGGTACTGTACTGTATAGGCCATGCACGTATCTTGTCTGGGGTGGGGGGGAAGTTGCCAGGTACCCCTTCTTTCCCATGCTGTCCAGTTTCCTAGAGCCTTTGTTGGGAGGGGGTGAGAGGATAAAGGTGCCATGGCTTTATCACAAGCAGCTGCCTGAACAATGCCCTCATGGTCAGAATGCACAAAAAGAAAATCAGTGTTTGTCCTGTCAAGCTGATATAGATGTTGGAGTCTGCAGAATGTTGAGGGCAACCTTTTTTAAGGACCTGTGCAACCTGTTAAGGGGCACTAGTCCCATCATATCTAGAAACTCAGCTTCATCCTTGTCTTCTACTGCTTCTTGTGTGGCAAGATCGAGGGTATCCACCATCTGTCTCACAAAGACATAGTGAGATGAGTACCCCTCATGTCCCCCCCAGTGGGAACCAAAGTCCTGCTCGGGAGACCTTGGCTCCATGGTGTCTCCTTCCAGGCATTAGGACCTACCGGAAAATTCTCAGCCAGTAGTACCCATCAGGAACCGCCGACGCCGGCTCCATCCCGTCCAGCCATTAATAAAAAGGCGGAACCAGCTCCACCCCAGTTCCAAGACACACTAAAGGGCCTTGACAAGAGAAGGAGGTAAAGTCTGAAGATGTGTACACCTCATATGGGGATGGAGGGCAGGAAAGCAAGACATCATCAAAAGAGTCTTCTGAAGATCTACTACAGTAAGTTCTTAGATAACTGTACTATCTTACTTTGAGAGGGAGCTCTTGCAGCAGGCTCTCATCCATTAGACTGAATCCCAAGCAATCCCACACCAAGGAGGTGCCTAACCCAGGAGGTGGAAGATGGTATGATGCTGGAAGCAGCAAGTCAAGATAGAAGTCCCTGAAGGACTGCCAGGCTGAAACGGCACAGCGCCTGGATGCAATGTCCAGGCCACAGTGCTTCACAAAGGTGTGCACAGAATTTCAGGTAGCAGTTTATATGTCTCTGATAGAGACATTCTTCAGAGTGGCAAAGGAAGCAGAGACTCCTCTGGTGGAGTTACCCCCTAACCAGTCCCGGAAGGGGTTTATTGTGCTTCTCATAGCAAAACACACTGCAGTGGACTAGCCACTTGGAAATGGTCTGTTTGGACACCAGTTCGCCCAAGTGTTGTGGCTCGAAGGCCACAAACAGTTGCTCCAATTTACGGTGTGCAGCTGTGCACTTAAGGTAGTACCTCAGCACCTTGTCAATGTCCAGAGTGTGAAGGAGAGCTTCTTCCCTATTAGAGGGGGGAAGAAAAATAAACTAGAAGGTCAACCGACTGGTTGAGGATCAATTTGAGACCACTTTAGGAAGGAACTTAGGATCTGCTCGAGGGAAACTCTTTCCTATGGAAAATTAAATATGGCTCTTTACACATCAGAGCCTGAAGCTCAGAACGCTTCGAGCTGCAGTAACAGCAACTAAAAACAAACCTTCCAGAAAAGGTAATACAGCTCACAGTCCACTGCTGGTTCGGGGAGCTTCTCCAACACAAACAGGAGGTCCCAGAGTGGGATATGATCCCTAATGGGAGGTCTCATGTGTAGAATACCCCATAAAAGGTGTGGGTCACATCCAGTTGGGCTAAGGGTTTGTCCCCAAAGGGTGTGATATGCAGAAACGCCCACATGTGCACCTTTATGGAGGAATAGCTCAAGCCTTGTTGATCTAAGAAGAGGAGATACTGCAATGCCGAGTTCACTGGACAGGTAAGGGGTCCAGATGGTGAGACAACGCCATGAGCAGAAGCGCTCCCACTTCATAGCATAAGTGGAGCGAGTAGAGGGCTTCCTCACCAAGACAAGATATCCGCTACTCCTGGGAGACTCTGTATCTGGACTTTACATACCTGAAGGAGCCAAGCATGAAGGTACAAAGACCTGAGATCGGGATGGACCAGTGAGCCTTGATCCTGGGACAGTAACTGTGAGCATACTGGCAGCGGGATTGGAGGTTCTGAGGACAACCGCTGAAGCAGTGGGAACCAAATCTGCCGAGGCCACAGAAGGGTGATTAGGGTCATCCGAGCCCCTTCGGCCTGTACCTTCAATAGAACTCTCTGAATGAGAGGAAGGAGAGGGAAAGCATAAAGAAACCTCCTGCCCAACAAAGGGACAACACGCCTGGCCAGAAAACACCAGTCGCTGGCCTCGTGAGCAGAAAATCGGCAATTTGAAAGTCATGGGACGCAGTTTGTTCAGCTTCGGATGACCATGTACCAAGAGCTGGTCCACTACTGATTGCAGTAGCTCCCTCTCATGTGCCTTGGACTGAGACCTGCTTAGGCTGTTGGCAAGTTGTTTAGGACACCTGGAACGTGCACTGTGGACAAGAGAGTGTGCTGCTCCAGCGCCCAGTACCAGACTCTCATCACCTCCCTACACAGAGGGTAGTGTGGTGCCTCTTGCTTGTTGATGTAGACGACACCATGTTGTCCATCTGAACAAGGAGAGCCCAGGATGAGGTCCTCCTGAAAGGCAAGTAGCGCATTGAGGATTATTCTATTTCCAAGACACTGATGTGAAGGTCATGCTCCATGGGGGTCCAGATTCCTGCATTTGGTGGGCCCCTAGGTGCACCCCCAACCTAAATCCAAGGCATCCATTGTCAGAGTCTGATTTGGGGGCTCCGGATGGAAAGGGACCCTTTTCTAAATTCAGAGAGTCCAACCACCAAAGAAGTGTCCCTTTACTGGCTCTGTGATCCTGACCATGTGGTCTAGGTCGTCTGAACATTGATCCCACTGCACCCTGAGCATTCATTGTGGATTCTCATGAAGGTGAGCCAGAGGAGTGACAGGAATGGCCACTGCCATGTGCCCCAGATGTCTGAAGAAGGTTCGGTGTGGACTTGAGGGGTTACAAGGACCGATCCGCACTCTCCCATGTAGCGACCCCTCTTTGGGGTAAAAAAGCCATGTCCTGGATTGAATTCAGGACCGCCTCAAAAGACGAAGTCTTTGGCTGGGCCCTGGGAAAGAATCTGGAAGGTTCAGGGTGATCCCAGCTCTCGAAAAGAGTATAGGTGTTTCGAGAGCTTGAAGAAGGCGCATCCTGGATGGGGCCACAAGCAGCCAATTGTCGAGGTAAGGGAAGACATAGTGTCCCCTAGCACTTCAGAGCTGCAGCCACTACTGCCAAGCATTTTGTGATGACTCAAGGAGTGGAGGAGAGGCCGAATGGGAGAACCTGAAACTGATATTGCGCCCCCTGGAAGTGGAACCTCAGGAACTTTG
This sequence comes from Neoceratodus forsteri, assembly GCA_016271365.2. Classification (NCBI taxonomy): domain Eukaryota; kingdom Metazoa; phylum Chordata; order Ceratodontiformes; family Ceratodontidae; genus Neoceratodus; species Neoceratodus forsteri. Next base: position 224,474,833 of record CM028138.1, on the reverse strand, counting down.
TGTGTGGGGGGGGGAGACCCCTATGTGCATGTAAGCATCTTGCATGTCTAGGGAGTAAAGCCAGTCTCCCTGATGCAGCACAGGAATAAGCCCTGGAAGAGTGACCATCCGGAACCTTTGGTATTCGATATAATCATTTAGAGAACTGAGGTCCAGAATGGGACGAAGATCATGAGTCTTCTTTGGGACAAGGAAGAAGTGGGAATAATATCACTTTCCCCGCTCCTGCAGAGGGACTGGTTCTATTGCCCTTTCTGCAAGAGGACCTGAATCTCTCCTTCTGTAAAAGGACTGTGAGAAGAAGGAGGAGGATAACTCCAAGGACCTTGGTGGGGTATCTGGGGATCTCTGAACTCCAGCGATGTCCCTCCTTATAATATAATATCGAGGACCCACTGGTCTGCAGTTATAGAGCTCCAGCCCTTCAGATGAAGAGAGAAACAACCCCTACTGCCTCCGCTGGTACCTCCTCTGGGGGCATTGGGAGTGAGTCACTGGGTGGAGCCGGCAGTGGGCAGAGGTGCTTGGGGCCATGAAAAGGAGTGCCTCCAGGCTGCTGGTTGCCGGCTCTCCTTTTAAAGCCACCCCTCTGGCTCTGTTGGTTGCCACGGGGTTGAGCACCTGAGGGCTTCCAAAATGGCCATTTCTTCGCTCTCCTCTGTACATCTCATGGACAGACCAGATGGATTTCCCCGATTCCTGGAAATGATAGATGAGTGATTCTGTCTCCTGCCCAAACAAGATGAAACCCTGGAATGGGAGGTCCCAGATTCCAGACTGCAGATCTTGGTGAAAGCCGGAGGCTCTCAACCTAGCATGGTGCTGGAGACAGACCCTGCCACTGCTGCTCTGGCCACCGTGTCTGCAGTGTCGTACCCGAGCCTGACTTAAGGACATCCAGAATCTCCGTCTTTTGTGCGGAGTCTTGCAAGGCATTAACAAGCTCCTGTACCCTTTCCCAGAGTGCATTCTGGTACTGAACCATATGTGTGAGGAAATTAAGGGACCAAATGGAGCAGGTGGATGCAGAATAAACCTCCTTGCCCACCTGGTCCAAAAAGAGAGACTCTGGGTCAGGAGCCTGGGAGCTAAGGTGTTTTGGCTGCTTGGACTTATCATGGGCAGCTATAATCACTGAAGAGTCTGCCTGAGGGTGCTCTACCAAGAAAGGCTCATCCCTCAGGGCCCTGTACAGCCTGTTTGACTTCTTGGGAACCACGGACCGAAGCTGGACGCCTCCAGGTGATTCTGGTAAGGTCCTGGAAGGTGTCCACTAAAGGAGGCACCACCAGAGGCTTGGGCTCCTTTTGCCTCAGGTACTTGGCTAGTCGACAGTGTTCAGGATCCAGGTTCTCCATATCCCATTCATTGGAGGCCTGGATATGCCTCACGATGTCCATAAAAGTTGGATCATCAGGAGGTGAGTGGGGTTGGTCCTTTTCTCCTGGGGAACCTCCAATCCCCGAGAGGGAAGAGGACAACCGCTACTGGATGAAGAGCCAGACTTGTCCCTAGAACTGGCCCTCATCTCGAACATCGGTGGCTCTCAGATCGACGCCGGTCAGTCTCGAGACCGACGACAGAGTGATGACGGGCGTCAGTTCAGGGACAGACGCCAGAGCGGCCCACCCATCGGCGGGAAAGACTCCTGGAGTGTGACCTAATCTGGCATCGGCTACTTGACCAAGGTGAGTGCCGGCAGTCTGGAGACAGAGATCAGGAACAGACCCTGGAGAATGAGTGAGGCTGTGGCCTCTCAGAGGTCTTCTTAGGTCTTGGGCGATGGCGTGGGAATACCCTCCAGTCGGTTGTTTGCCCGATGGGTCCATAACCAGTGGACGGGCCGGCTTTTGGGGCCAAGCTTGGACTTAACCTCACAAGAATGAAAACAGCTGCTGGAGCTCCTCCCTGGAAAACACTGAGGCAGGCTGTCCCTGGAAAGGGGACTATGGGATTCGAAGCATCCAACAGCCCTGAGGGGGAGCTGCCTGGAGAGCCCAGTAGGGGGGAGGAGGACTTGGGAGATGCAGACTCTGCCCCTTCCTCGGTAGCGTCTGTCACCTTTGCCCCTTCTACCGCCGTCGGTACTCGGACAGACAACGGTTTCTCTCGGGGGGGCACTGGAGTGTTCTCAGACTCCAGAGGCTTACCCTTATCGAGTGAAACCAGGACCTTAGCGAGCAGAGCTGAAGCTTGTGCCCCAGAGGTCTTAGGGGGTGACCCTAAGCGACATCACCTTAGGCTTGGCAGGTTTCTTCCCTGACATACCTACTTTAGCCTGGGCCTTCTTGGTAGGAGGGAACCTTACAGGAATGATGCTTGGAGCCTGAGGAAGAGTGGGGCTTCTTGAGGAGGACTAAGAATGAGACCGGGACCTAGACTCTTTGGTGGGACCGACTACGGTCCTGTCCCGGGAGCACTTGGATTTATCTCGTGTTTGACCTTCTCCTGGAGGTGTGAAGGACGTTCATTTTGTTCCAAAAGAAACACCTTTAGAGCCTTCAATCGACGGATCCTTGTCCTGCTGGTGAAGCCCTGACAGGTGGAACAGGCTGCAGTGTCGTGGTTAGGCCCCAGGCAGAAAACACACTTGGTGTAGCTGTCTTTCGATGGTATCTGGTGGCTGTAACTGCACTTGTTTCTGTGAGGCCCGGTGGATGAACCCAATGACGGGGACGACATACGTCAGCTGGAGTCGGTGAAAAAAACATTAAATTCAAAGATAAAAAGGTTGAAAAGATCAAAGAGAGTTTTTGCTGGCAACTGGCAAGCCAAAATCTTCCCCAACGTGAGCGGGTAGCAGTGGGAAAAGAACTGAGGCGGAGCTGGGTCCACTCCTTTTATACCATGGCTGACATTGGGATGGAGCCAATGGGGTGTCCCTGCTGGGTACTGCTGGCTGAGAATTTTTCTGGTGGGTCTTAATGCTCATGCATTAGTCCTAATGGTTATAGCCTCCTGCAAGAGCTCCCACTCGGTAAGATCTCTGGTTCCTAGCTGCAGGAAGCCGAGAGCTGAACCAGGGTAATGGGGGCAGGGAGAGAGAGAGAGAGAGAGGGGAGCGATGGCCTGAAAGGCTTGTAATATCTGCAGGGCTCTGGTCATGCCCTCTGTAGAGGGCATGGCTGATTTGTCTGCTTTTACAGTAGGAGGTGCAGTGACATGCTTTTGCTTCCTTCTGACAGGAACCAGTTCCATTATCAGTTCCACAGGCCTCTTAGATTTTGAGGCAACACCCTGATCTGCTGGTTTGGGCTCCCTAGACTCCTTAGGCCTATCCTTTTTGGACTGAGAGGATGAGGCCTTATCAGTCGGCTTCGGTGAGACAGAGGCAGGAGAAGCCATTTCTTCTAGCCTTTTTTTTTTTAATTTCTTCTTTACCATCTTGGGGCAAAAAGTACTGTAGACCTCACAGTTTGCAAAAATGTGACTAGGACCGAGACACACCGGGCATAGATCATGCCTATCAGCTTTGGTAATGATCTTCCCACACTTCACACAGTTTTTAAAACCAGTCAGTCCTGTTTTCTTTTTAGGTCTCTCTGACATGCCAGTTGCCATACAACCAAGAAAAAACAGTACCCAAAAAGAAAAAAAAACAAAATTGCAAAAACAGAAGTTAGAAGAAGTGCTCAGTTCCCTAAAATAGGGGAATAAATAGCGCTTGGTTCCCTAAAAAGGGGAGGAACTGTGATGGCTCTCAGGCAGGAGCCGAGACAAAGTACAATTTAGACAAAAAAGAAGCACTATGATTCTTTAAAACAAGGAACTAGAGAGTATAGTTCAAAATGAAAGAAAAATGCAGTACCCACTGAGAAGACGGTTCCCTGGAACCACTGAAGAACCAAGAAAAAATGTAAAATTTAATAAAAACTAAATTAACTAACCTGAAAGAACTATTAGGGGCAGTGTTTACCAAAATTTACAGAAAACTACTAGTTTTTACATGGAAAATAAAGTCAGACTTATGCTGAGGAGAGCTCTCTGAGGTGTCTTAACTAAGTAGGCGAAGACATTCATTTGAGAGGTTTAGAATGCACAGCACCTAGGGCCAGCAGTTTGAATTGCTGCACAAGCCAATGATGTATTCCATCATTTACATATGTTCTCGAGTCTCTCTGGGGAAGTTCAACACAGGAGGTGGACTGCATTAGTTAAGCATACCGAGGATTCCAGGGTTTGAAAAGGTCCACTCTGGAGGACCCCATCCTGTGAAGAGGTCAAACACAGAGTTCAGCAGTTCCCACTCATGCACCCTGGACTTTGACCCATTTGTTTACAAAGATATTTTGGATGCCTGGAACATGCACTACTGATAACTCTAGACTGTGTTCCAGAGCCCAGTATCAAACCTGTCATTGCTTCCCTGCACAGTGGGTAGGAATGATTCCATCCCCCCATTGTTGATGTAATGCATCACACTGATGTTGCCCATCTTTATTAACAGAGGACCTGGGGACATGTGTTCTGAAATACCTGGAGCCATTTCTAGGACGTTTATATGCAGATCATGCTTCACTTGGTTCCACGTGCCTTGTGTCTGAAGAGGATCCAGATGGGCTCTCCCTACCTGGATCCAGAGGCATCCATAGTGAGGATCTGATTTGGAGTAGGAATCAGGAATGGGATGCCCTTTAACAGATTGCTGCCTTCCAATCACAACTTCAGTGCTCTGCGTAAGGGAGACATTACTAGAATAATTCTAGATCTTCTGTTTATTGGTCCCACTGGACTCAGAGTCCACTGTGGGATCCACATGTGCAGCCTGGCCAGTGACACTCTGACAGTGGCTGCTGCTATAAGGCCCAGAAGGTGCAGAAATATCCTTGCAGTCACCCCCAGAGCATCGAACATCTGCCTGGTTCAAGTGAAGGTCTGTAGTAGCTGGTCCCTGAAATGGACTTTTAATAGCTAGTCATCCAAGTAATGAGAGACATACAGGCTTTCCTCGCAAAGGGCTGCTGCCACTACTGCCAAGCACTTGGTAAAGACCCATGGTGCAGGAGATAAGAAAAAGTGCAACATCCTGAAGTGGTAATGCTCCTCCTGGAACAGAAACCTCAGATATTGGGGGGTGCTGTTGAGCCCGAGCAAGATGGCAGCTCTTAGATAGTGCTCAGCATTATACCTTGGTTTGGGAACGAAAAGAAGTGACTTCAGGGTCACCTAATGCAACTTTTTGTGGCTATAGTTGTGTTGGATAGCTGGAATGACCCAATGGGGAATCCACATAAAGATCGAAGCCAGCATGATGGAGCAAAATCAAAGAATGTTGCTGCTACCACTGCCATGCGGTCTACACTCCACCATCAGGCTGCAGACATGGACACAGAAGGAGAAGAAACCCTACATTCTCTTGGTCTTAAAACAAAATAGACTAACCTCTTCGGTCTCAGGCTTATCTGACAAAATCGACGGCATTTCTAATACAGTTACTAATTTGGAAACAGCATTGGAATCGGTAACGGCAGAGTCAGAGCATAAGAAATTATCTGATGCAGCTATAGGAGCAGTTAATGTGCTCAAGTAAAATGGACACTTGAGGATGAGACTGGAAACCCTGGAAAATCAAACCAGGGCAATGAATATCCATTTATTAGGTCTCCTGGAGGGCTGTGAAGGGGACCACTTAGTTCTGTTCCTTCACGACTGGCTACAAAAGCAACTTAGAGAAGATGCTGCACCGCACATTGAGGGAATACAGAAGGCCTACAGAATAGCAGCCAGAGAATCAGGAGGCTCTGCGGGTGGTCCTAGCTGTAACGGACAGTGTGGCGACCAGAGACCATCTACTGGCCCTTGCCAGACATCATCAAAAAACACTTTTATGTGAGGGGGAGATGGTGAGATTGTAACCAGATATCCGTTTTACCACCAGGCAGCGATGGAAACAATTTGATGGTACCAGGGCATTTCTGCATGAGGCGGGCATCCAACACAGTATAATTTTCCCTGTGCATCTCCGAATCACTCACCAAGGCAAGATCTTCATATTTTCTGACCCGCAGGACGCACTCAAGGGGACCCAGAAACAAGATCCAAGAAGACGATGTCCGGTGAAACAGGAGGAAAGTTCCTCGGAAGACAAGTGATGAAAAACCAAATGGATTATTTCCTTGGAGATACAGGAGAGAAACAGTAACACTGCATAAAAAGGACTGTAACCACTGCACAGGGCATGAGTACCTATCCAGAACTTTGCAAGGAAAATACTTCCAGGACATTTCCTTCTGGTTATACTCATTGGGCTCCAGTTGAGCTTTACTGTTTAAAGTTAAAGTTATTTAACTTTGCATAGGATCATTGCATATTTCATGCTGGATTGTTGCTAGCCAAGCTTGATAACTGAGTGCAGTTAGTCACATACTATATTAGCTGCCAATACAGTTAGTCTGAATATGTGGTACAACCATCATTATGGAATTAGCACTTTTAGTGCTCCTAAATAAGATGAAAGCATTGACTTACCTTTAGTCCCTCTTAGGAGGAGACAAAATACTTGGAACTCATACAGTTGAACTGTTTAGCATTATACCAAGCAGCTCATGGGCTTTGTACTGTTATTTTATACTGACTTTGTTTTGCTTTAAAGTTGTAGTAACCCCTTAAGACGTATCTTAAAGCAGTAGAATAATTATTTTTCATATGTTAAGATGAGTGGCGACCTCAGTGTATCCAGATTGTATTTACATATGACATTTCACTGCTTGGAATGTATTCTAATTGTTTTAAAAGAAACAAACAAAGTATATAAAAAAAAAAGAAACCTCAGATATTTTCTGCGAGGTTTCCTGATTCTGATATGGAGATAAGCATCCTTCATATCTAGAGAGCATATCCAATCCCCTGTCTGCAGCAGGGGCAAGATACCCTGTAATGAGACCATCTGTAACTTCTTACCCCTTTCAGCCTGATCCCTGTCCCTATTGCCTTTTTCTCCATTTATCCCTGTCTTGTTCCCTATAGACTTCTCTACCTTGGTGTTTACCTCGCTAACTACCCTGTTTTGTGTGTGGGGAGGGCTGGGATTTCCCTGCTCCTTTTCAATGCCTCCCCCTTGGCTAGTTTAAATGCTTGCCAATGAAGTATTTAAACCTATCACCTATGATCCTGGTTCCCCTCCAGGAAAAATGCAGACCGTTGCGTCAGTATAGGCCTGTATCCCTCAAGGTGGACCCCCAGTCCCCAATGAAACAAAAACCCTGAGATCCACACCAGATTTTCGGCCATTCATTGAATCCCATGGTGCAGAGTACCCTAGCCTCTCCCATGCCAAAAACAGGCAGCACCTCCAAGAAGGTTACCCAAATGTATTCCCTATTAATCAAATCAAATACCTTGCTGGTGTCTAAAGACAAGGCAAAGTATTTCTCGGTAAGTTTTTGTGCATATTCAAACAGTAACTGAACTCTTTTAGAAGCATTAGCAATCATTTGACCTGGTATAAATCTGAATTGGTCTTTGTGAATAATCTGTGGAATATCCTGTAAAATCCGATTTGCTATTATTTTACCAATAATCTTGCAATCTATATTTAGGAGCGCAATTGGTCTGTATCCATCTGGTGTATCCTTTGGTTTTTCTTCCTTGTAGATCAATATAAAATTGGCTTAGTCCATAAATTTAGAGAGGGCAGTTTTGCCCCCTTGTACCTCTTGAATCATTTGTAAAATCCAGGGGAGCAGTTCATTTGGGAAAGCCTGATAAAATTCACTTGTAAAGCCGTCAAGTTCAGGGCTCTTATTTTTTGGTAAAGATTTGATCACCTCTTTTATTTCCGAAATAGAAATTTCTGTACTAACTGAATTTTTGAAATTTGAATTTTTGGAAGAAAGTTTATCAATGTAGGATTGAAGACCATTGATGACTGCTATATAGTTTTAAAGTAGTCATATAATGTCCTCAGTCTGCAGTATTCCTGCTTGGTTCTTAAGTCCTATTATCAAGTTTTGTTGTTTTTGGGTAAATTGGCTAATAATTTACCAATCATGTCCCCTTGAAGGTAACTTGCTTCTGACTCTTACTATTTTGTTCTGTTTCCTTGTAAATTACTTGTTGCATTTGATTTCTTATGTTCATCCATTGCTGATGATACTTCTTAGAATCAAGCAAGACTAGTTTATCCAGTTCTTTTAATTTTAATCTGGTCTCTTTTTTTCCTTTTTCCATGCCTGATAAAAAATTACAGTACGACACCCCTTAATATTGCTTTAAGGGGATCCCATAGAGATGTAAAGTAAGTAAAGTTTTTTTTTCAAAGTATGTATAACATTATCATTTGTTACATACAAAAATGTTAAAAACACATAGCTTAGGTTTGACCTTTTCAATTCTTACAATGCATATGCTTTCAACTCCAACAGTCAAAGAGTTAGTGACAATTAATAAAAACCTTATACACATTAATCTAAATCAGATACTCCACTTCATTTTCTTTGCTAATCTATATGCAAACTTTGCTAAAGCAAATATCTTCTCCATTTTTTTACAGTTTAGAATCTCATTTGCTCCTCTTTATTCAAACCTATAAGACTTTGAAAGGAGTGTTCAACGTATGTTCTCCTTAAGTCACTATAAGCCTCACATTCAAGAATTATGTGGGTGCTGGACATAGTAGCGTTATTGCAACCTGTGCAAATAACCACCCAATTAAAGCCACTATATCTTTCACCCCATTTACCAAATTCACCTAACCTTAATCTGGTGATTGCTTTTCTATATTTCTCATTCTCACACTTCAATAAATAACCCTACATACTCCAACACTGTTTTAATTTTTTTAAATGGAGAACTATTACATGAGTCTTTTATCCTTCCAAAGTCAAATTGTATCACTTGATCTTCTATTCTCCGACTTGCCATTTGTGTAAATTTCAATATGCCCCCTTAGCACCTTCAAAATCCAATATATAGTTGTAAGGTAACCCAGCTTTATTTAATACTTGATTTAATATACTAAACCAATTTTAACCCCCCCCCCCCCAATCTTTACAGTTACTAGTGTCTATCCAACATTTATAGATCAGGCTATCTTTATATGTGGTTAACATTTTTTTCCAATATGCTATATTTCTTTTCTTGATTACTGCTTGAGTTAACAAAGTTCCCGTCTCTAACCTTGCTCCGGCAGCCGAGGCCCACATTGGGAGACCAAAAAGATTTTTTAAATACTTATTTTGGATTATTTTCAATGTTTTATAATTACACGGGAGTCCTCAGACCTCCAAGGCATACACAATTTGGGAATTAACTTTTGCTTTTAAACATCTCTACTGTGCTATAAAGGAGTTTCCTCCCTTTTTTTTTTTTTTGTAAAATGCATAATTCCATTTAAAGTCTTTAGTGCTTTCTCATCTATTTGTTTTTTCCATTTAAGATCCTCACTAAAAATCACCCCCAAATATGTAAATTCTTTAACTTCTTCTAACTCTATATCCCCAATTCTCCATTTTGATTTATTTTTAAGTTTACTACTAAATACATATATTTCTATATAACGCACCAATCACACACACACAAAAAAAAAAAAACTAAACAAGATAGACAGTTATGTGGGTAGTAGTACAATGTAATGGCTGTGAGGCAGCAGTCTTCCGGGAGTCTTTCTGGAGGCTGAGATGCTGCCCTGTTTGCAGACAACTATCTGCCCTGAGGGAGGAAGTTGCCCATCTTCAGGCCGCACTGGACAGTGGCAAGGAAACCTCCCCCATCCAGGGAGCACCACAGCCACCACCACTACCTCAGAGGTTGCGAAGAAAGCACAGCAGTTGGACCACAGTGGGCTCAGGGAGGGTAAGGGTGGTGGAACAGAGGCACACCCAGTGAGCTGTTACACTCTACAAGCTATACACCATTCTGGGGGAGCATAGTTCCCCTATGGATGCACCCGCAGAGGAGACTAAGGAGGGTGCAGACAACTGTCAAGGGAGGCCCTCAGGAAGGAGGCAGAGGGCACCACAGGGAAGAAAGCAGCTCCTGGTGGGGACTCAATTATTAGGGGATAGAACTGGGGGAGCAGGGAAAACTGAGTAAGGTGCCTGCCTGGTGCCATGGCTTGGAGGGACAGAAAGCGCATCCTTAGGATCACGAGAACAGTTATGCGGAGTCTGAGCTGGACATCATTGTCCACCTAGGACAAATGACTTGGCTCATCATGAGATTAGAGCAGTGCAAAAGGACTTTGTAGAGTTGGGGAGGGCTTAAGACAAGTAGCACACACAGTATCCTTCTCAGAGGTGCTGCCTGTCAGTGGCATGAGTGAGGCGAGGGTACTTTGCACCATGCAGTTTAACAAATGGTTAAAAATGGTGTGGAGCACAGGGTTTGGCTTCATTGGGGACTGGGGTTCACCTGGAGGACACCAGCCTATACTGGCAGGATGGTCTGCATCTGTCCAGGAAGGAACAAGTCTTTTGGGCAATCGGTTTAAATGCTTCATTGGCAAGCCTTTAAACTAGTCAAGGGGAGGCACTGATAAGCAGAAGGAAAATCCAAGCCTCCCCCTACAAAACAGGGTACTAAATGATAAAAAGACCAAGGTAGAAAGGTCAGTGGGGGTTGCCGCTACAGAAGGTAAAGCCATCAAAAAATGGAGAGCAATGAGTACCAATGACCGTAGTCTGGGTAACAAGCTTCCTGAATTAGTGGCCTTGATGGAGGAGGAAGATCTGTATATTGTGGCAGTCACAGAAACATGGTACACATAGAACCATGACTGGGACGTAAACATACCAGGATACACTATCTACAGGAGGGACAGGGAGGGTAAAAAAGGAGGAGGAGTAGCTCTCTACATAAGAGAAGAAATCAAAGCAACAGAACAAAAGGGTAAACTGGGAGGAGAAAAAGCACTGTGGGTCAATTTGGAGGCAGGCAATGGCACCACAATCCGCACAGGGGTTGATACAGACCCCCCTCTCAGGGGAAGGAAATGGACAAGGAAATGATAGAAAGTATACTTAGAATGGCAGATAAAGGGAGATATTGCTGATGGGTGATCTGAATATGCCAGATGTTAACTGAGTGCAGTTGCAGCAGCCACTTCTAAGAGTGAGGTTATTCTGGATGCCCTACAGGGGCATGCCTTAGACAACTAGTATTGGAGCCCACTCGAGAGGGAGCAATCTAGACCTGGTTCTCTCAAATGGAGATGAAGAGAGGATCACAGATGTAAGTGGGTAGTCATCTGGGAACTAGCACCATCTAACAGTATGGTTCACAATAAACACAGCAATAGAGTCAAGCCATACAAAGACAAAGGTACTGGATTTTAGGAGGCTGACTTTGCTAAAATGGGTGAGTGCCTAAGGAGTGCACTAGCAAATGGGCAGGAAGGAGGGTGGAAGAACAATGGGAATAATAAAACTGCCATCACAGAGGCAACAAGCCTTTGTGTAAAGCAAATAAACAAAACGAAATGAGGTAAGAAACCACATGGTTCTCAAAGGAAGTGGCAGTGAAAGTTCAAGAAAAAGAAAGCATTCAGGAAGTACAAGGAATCACAGAAGGAACAGGACAGAGAACTGTATCAGTTAAAGCAAAGGAAGCTGGAAAGGCAGTCAGAACAGCAAAGGCCCAAACCGAGGAAAGATAGCCAACTCAGTTAAGAAGGGGATAAAACCTTTTATAGGTACATCAGAGCAAAGGAAGACCAAGGGAGGGATAGTGAGGCTTAATAAAGGGGAGGGAGGTGGGCAGAGGGTGACTGTGAAAAGGTAGAGATATTAAACAAATATTTTGCTCAGTATTTACAAAGGAAGAGGGAGGTACCTAAAACAAACAGTAGAAACACTCTGGATACAGAAGTTGATACCAGCCCATTTACAGAAGAAAGAGTTCTGAAAGAGCTCTTAAAACTGAAGGTGGACAAAGCAATGGGGCCTGATGGATTCATCCCAGAATTCTAAAGAACTAAGGATAGAACTAGTGACACCACTGACTACCTCTTTAACAAATCATGGGAGGATGGGGTGGTACCTGAGGACTGGAGGAGGGCAGATGTGATTCCCTTCACAAAAGTGGGAGCAAGGCAGAAGCAGGAAACTACAGACCTGTTAGTTTAACCTCAGTGGTAGGGAAAATGATGGAATCACTTCTGAAGGAAAGAATTGTTAGTATCTAGAGGCCAGAGGGCACAGGACCCAAGGCAGCATGGATTTACAGCAGGAAGGTCATGCCAGACAAATCTGATAGATTTCTTTGACTGGGTGACCAAAGTAGTAGATCAGAGAGGGCTGTGGACATGGCCTACCTAGACTTTAGCAAGGCATTTGACACAGTCCCACACAAAAGATTAATATAACGTTAGCCAGCCTGGGAGGGTCCCAAGATGACAACCTGGGTAAAGAATTGGCTGGAGAATAGGACACAGAGAGTAATAGTAAATGGAGTCCACTCTGAAAAAAGGGGGGTTAGCAGTGGGGTATCACAGGGTTCAGTATTAGGACCGGTCCTCTTCAATGTGTTTATAAGTGACATTGCAGAGGGACTGGAAGGAAAAGTATGTCTCTTTGCAGATGACACAAAGATCTGCAACAGAGTTGATGCACAAGGTGGGGTGGAAAGGATGAGAAGGGACTTGGCAAGGTTAGAGGAATGGTCAAATGTATGGCAGCTTAGATTCAATGCTAAGAAGTGCAAGGTAATGCACCTGGGAAACAAAAACCCATGGGAAGAGTACACAATGGGGGGTGAGATACTAACAACAACAAAAATGGAAAGGGACCTGGGGGTAGTCATATCAGATGACCTAACGGTGGGCAAGCAATGTGAGACGGCAGCAAGGAGGGCTGGGGGGATACTGAGATGCATAGGAGAGGCATCACCAGCAGAAAACAAGAAGTTATTATCCCTCTGTACAGACAGCTGGTGAGACCACATCTGGAGTACTGCGTGCAGTTCTGGAGACCCAATCTCCGCAAAGACATAGACAGGATGGAAGCTGTCCAGAGGAGGGCAACTAAAATGGTGCAGGGTCTGCACTGGAAGACATATGAAGTGAGACTTAAGGAGCTTAATATGTATAGCCTCGAGGAAAGGAGGGAGAGGGGGGACATGATAGAAACTTTCAAGTACCTCAAGGGAATCAACAAAGTCCAAGAGGGTAGCATCTTTCAAAAAAAGAGGTGTGCAAGAACAAGGGGGCACAATTTGAAGATAGAAGGTGGGTGGCTCAGAGGTAATTTAAGGAAGTATTTTTTCACAGAGAGGGTTGTGGATGCATGGAACAGCCTTCCAGAGGAGGTTGTGGAGTCAAAAACAGTGGTGGAATTCAAGCATGCATGGGAGAGTCATAAGGCAATTCTAGGGGTTGGGGGTAGGAAGAAGTAGGCTGCTGGTTAACTAGGATCTGCAGCTTATCCATCAGGTAGGGAAATGGGCAGACTGGGTGGGCCAAGCGGTCCTTATCTGCCATCAAATTCTATGTTTCTGTGTTACTACTGAATACCACTATGTTGGTCTTTTCCTGCTTTAAATTCGTATGTAACATCTCCAATGATTTTATTGTTGCAACAATAACTCTCTTAGCCCAAGAGGGGTTTGAGAAATCAGTATCCCATCATCTGCGTATAACAATATCTGCACTCTCGTTTCCTCTATCCTTGGTGCAAAAGTGTCCACTTCCACTAAATCTCTCTCAGCTTCGTCAATGTATAACTTAAATAAAGATGGTGCCAAAAAACATCTTGCCCCACAATTAACTTTAATCTTTTCACTCATGTCTCCTTCCTTACTGTATCTAACAACAAGCTTATTTTCTTGATGCAATAACTTAATAACACCCAGTAATTCTAGATCCATACCCAAATCCTCTAGGATTTCCCACAATGTATCTCTACGTACTGAGTCAAAGGTAGATTTGATGTCAATAAAAGCGGTATATATATCTTTCCATTCCTTTGTCCAGCATATTTATCAAGAATATATCTAAGAGTGAACATTTGGTCCACCAATCTATTTTTACAAAAATCTGCTTGAAAATAGGAGAGGACATCATTTTCCACCATCCATTGTTCTATCCTATTCAATATTGGTCTAGTAAATATTGTTTGATTGCTCAGTAATATTATTGGCCTATAATTTTTGGGCTTTGTCATAAAGGGGTACTATTACTCCAACACTCCAATTCTCATGTATTCTCTTACACTTGATTATATTCTTATATAATTTTAATAATATCTCAGCCCACCATTCAGGATCTGTTTTCTATAACTCCGCTCCAATATCATCTATACCTGGGGCTTTATTCCTTTTTGGTTTTTGTATTGCCAACACTACCTCCTCTCTTGTAAAATACATCCAGTTTTGCTCTTCAATATTATCTACCGTAATATCTATCCCTTGTTCATGCTTATTTTCTTTATTTCTAAGCATTTCTGAAAAGAAGTGTATCCATTTTTCTGATGGGATAACTGCTGTTATGTTACTTGTTATATCATTCATTCCAAACACTACTAATCTCCAGAAATCACTTCCATTTTTTTCTTGACTAGCTATTTGCAATTTATTCCACAGCGCAAGATTATATTTATCCTTCTTTTTTTTTAATCAATGTCATTCAGATTGTAATAATTTCAACGCTTTTCTATCTTTGACATTATTACTTTTCGTTATTCTTCTACCAATTTGGTTTATTCCCTTTTTCAGTTTAATACATTCTCCATCATACCATTTCACCCCAAATAAAGATATTCTTGTATTACCCTTTTTTTTGTTGTATCTCCAATTCTTCAGATATTTTTCCTTCTAACACTAAATACTCCAAAAACAGGTCATTCTTCTGATCTTGTTCTACTTCTAATTCCAGATTAGCCTGTAGAATATTCATACGGCATTATTTAACTCCTCTATTTTGACAGAATTCAAATAACCTTTAAGTTATTCTTTGTTCAGTTTATTCCATTGTATTCTTTTACTTTCTTTTATTTCCATATTATGATCTACCCATTTCCTTTTAGCCTTGTCCCCATTGACAATTAAGATTGGACATTCCAGTGTCACCAAAAGTGGTCTATGATCACTGTCCCAATTTTCGACAATTTGCAAACTACAGATCTTTTGATATGAATATATATCTACAATTATATAATCCAACAAACTTGCACCATTTTTATGCACATATGTACACAGACCAGTTTTATCACCACTGCTTCTACCATTCATGATCTGCATATTCAATTTACATAAACCTGCTAAAAATCTATTACTAAACTTGCTTTTCTTTTTATCACAGGATTTTCTAATAGGAACACCAAGAATATCATCCAAATTCCAATTATTCCCATTTTCCCTCTTGTTCTTCTAATCTTAAATTATAATCCCCCACAGTAATAATCATAACCCCAGGATACTGCATTTGTAATTCTTCTAATATTTCCATGTATCTACCTATGCAGTGTATGATGGGAGCAGCAGTGGTGTCAGGAGAAAAATACTCATTAACTAACATTTTCTCCTTGTTTTCCCATTCCATTTCAATGACAAGAATATTAAAATTTCTGTCATTCCAAATACATTTGCATGTTAACCCAGACATTATTTTAGCAAATGTACTAATACCCCCTGCTGGACAACCAAAACAACTAGTCTTTTTAGCAGGAATATGCCACACCTGGAATCCTTCCCAATGACATCCCTCTAATGTATTTACAGTACCCAGGTTTCCTGTAGCATTATGTGCTTTTCATTTAGGAATCTAAGAATTCCATTATCTTTACATTTTCCAATGACTCCTGCTATATTGCAGCTTAAAATGTTTAATTTTTGTTTGTCTGTATTCATTTTCTTATAATCACATTGTCGATCTATTTCTATAGTTTCTTCTGTTCCAATCTCCACACCTTCTTCTCTTACTCCATACAAATTTTCACTCCTATTACTATCTAAAGTTTCCTCATTTTGAGTATCATCCAATATCACACTACTATTAATTCTAGTCCCTTTTTGTAGTCTGCCTCTTATCACTGACCTATATTAAACATTTGCTAATACATGTTCACTCAGTGTTGGCTTCATATAGTGCGATATTCTCTGTTGAATCTTTTCCTTTTGTTGCTTACCCTTTCTTCAGTACATCTCTGTTCTGTACTGTTATCCACATTAATCCCTAGTTCCCAAAACTGTTCTTTCATTGTCAATATTTGCTTTCTACTACCATACAAATCCAACCTTTTTCTTTACCACCCTGATATCTATAGGTGGAGCTTATATCATTCCATGTGAACTTCTTACAGAAAACTCCCTTGGATATATTACATAAAACCAGTTTTAAGGTTACATGGTTCTCATTTTTTGCCTTGGGATACCTTTGAAAAGGGAGAAAGACTACCTACTGTCTTTTTTAATCTGTTTTTTCTATCCTCATTTTCTGTATACAAAACATCTTCACAATTCCCAATCCTCTTTCCATCTCTAATAAATTGCCTTCCATTTTCTACTTTTTCTCCATTCTGACTCTTCCTACTCTGGTCCTGTTTCTCAATTATTCCTTTAACCTTTTGTGTCTTTTCTTTACATTTTTTATTCTTATTGTCCTTAATCCCCTGTAGAACACATACTAGTGGTTCTATTTCCCTTTTCTCCTGATTTCTGTCATTGTAGCCTTAATCTTGTCCTGTGAATTACAGTCCTTTCTACTTTTTTCCCATAGTTTTTACCATTTGTCCCTTCAACTGAGTTATCCTCTTCACATTCTACAAAATTCCTACTTAATAATGATGTAAGATTTATTAATTTGTTATTTAGTAAAATCCCATTTTTAATTTCTTTCAAGATTTCCAAAAAAGGGGACTCTCTTGCCTCACTTTCATTCAATGTATTGCTATCCTTACTCTTCTCTTCCCTTACACCCATCTCTTCCAGATTTTCTTCTATTCTGAAGTAAATGAGATGTATATGGAGGGTATCTAGATGGGGGATCTAATTTAAGCCTTTGTATATATGGGGTGAGAAAAGCATCAAAGTCACCAAGAAATGAAGCACTTGGGTATTGATGTGAAACATCTCTCATACTATTTTTAATATTTCTTTGTTCTAAATCTATGTCTTGCATCTGCTAGTTTCTTTCTTCTTCTAGATTTCCTTCAAACTGTTGCATATTATTATATTTCTCCCTCTTTCTCCAATATTGTTGTTCATCCAATCCCCTTTGTTCTACATCCTTCTCTTGTAAAATCCAACCTTCATTTTCCATTTCAAATATTCTTATGAATTTCATCAATGGATGTTCATCTTTACTTAACTGTCGGAGGTTTAACTTATCCCTTATAAGGGAGGAGCTTACAGCCAGTATATCAACCTTTACTTCTTAAAGTTTCTTCCCCCCCCCCACAAGATTTATTTGACTTCCTGGGGCCAAAATATAACTAGTAATTTTCCTCTCTGTTTTCTTCATCATTCCATCTAAACTTTGTTTTGTTTCCTTTTCTGATTTTTATAACATATTGGATTTGCAATTACCTTTCTTTTTGATAGCCTGGTCATCATTTCTTTATATTCAACACTTAAGAGGAATAGGTACAAGTGGGCGTAATATAACACACAATATGACAGACAATATAGCCAAGAAAATATCTAAATATAGCTACTAAACCAAGGATTCAAATTCTAAAAGGAGATCCTAAACTGGTCCAAAAATTACTAAGTACCTATAAATCTGTACTATACTAAAGAGTTTTATTTTTTTGAGCTTCTGTGATCCGGGGACCACATCAGCAATGGGAAGGAGAGCAGAGGACCACACTGGTGGTCACAGGAGTCCAGGAGGCCACAAGAAGCTGCACTGGTGGCAGAGTAACAATCGGAGGGCTGCCGCAGCTCAGTGCAAGGAGCGGTGGGGCCAATCAGCACCATGCGCATGATTTTCGAAGAGCGACTAGGCTATAAAGGCCATTAGCCCAGTTGCAAAGAGCCACAGAGGTTTTTTTTGGAGCTGCTGTGATCCGGGGACCGCATCGGCAGTGGGAAGGAAAGCAGAGGACTACATTGGTGGTCGCAGGAGGCCGCAGGAAGCTGCATCAGCAGCAGAGGAACAATCGGAGGGCCGCTCAGTGCAAGAAGCAGTAGGGCCAATCAGCACCAAGTGCGTGATTTTCAAAGAGCAACTGGGCTTTAAAGGCCATTAGCCCAGTCACAAAGAGCCACAGAGGTTTTTTTTGGAGCTGCTGTGATCCGGGGACCGCATCGGCAGTGGGAAGGAAAGCAGAGGACCACATTGGTGGTCGCAGGAGGCCGCAGGAAGCTGCATCAGCAGCAGAGGAACAATCGGAGGGCCGCTCAGTGCAAGAAGCAGTAGGGCCAATCAGCACCAAGTGCGTGATTTTCAAAGAGCAACTGGGCTTTAAAGGCCATTAGCCCAGTCACAAAGAGCCATAGAGGTTTTTCTTCTCACGCCACCCACCCTGGCCTCTATTAAATAGGTGGAGGGGTGGAGCCTTGGAAGAGGAAAGGCTGTGAATGGGTAGCCTGGACTGCTGTGGGTGTCCTGGATTGCTGCTGACTGGAGCTGGGAGGAGCAAGTAGAGTGGGTGAGGACTGAAAAACATTGAACAGTGACTATCTGAGGATGGAAGGCATGGAGTGTGGAGCCTGATACTGAGCTGTGCTGTTTTTACTGCTACTGAACTTGGGTGAGAGGCAAAATAGTATACTGGGTAGGCTTGGGCACCATAAGGTACATGCTAATCACATACGGAGGTGGGTTTGAGAGTTGTGAACCGGGAAATTGCTGACAATACTGTGTATACTGTTTTAACTGCTGATTATAGTACTGCTCTTCAATAGTGCTGCCTTATATGTGGCCTGATAACTGCAGATTATATAGTGCTGAGGGGTTTTAGAACCTGTCAAAAGGGATATCTGTGGTTAAACAGCTGCTCAAGTGAGGTGGGCAAAAGCTATTGGTCTGCAAGTGGCTAGGCCTGCTCACACCAAAATGGGGGGATTCGGGGCAGATCAGAGCAGACATCTTTGGCAGGGTGCTTGAGTGTTCGGGGTGTGGGGCAGCAATAATCATAAAGTGGGCATGGAAGAACGGATGGTGCCCAGTGTGCTCCCAGCTGGCAGGACTTAGGGCAGAGGTAGAGGGGATCAGAAGAGAACTAGAAGACATGAAGGAGGAGGGAGGGGGGTTGGGAGGGAAATCGGTTCCAGGGAGGTTGGAGAGGCCACTACAGCATACCCCAGAGTGCAGGTAGAAACGGGCCCCATGGTGACAATGGAGGGGAAGGGTGTTTTACATGCAACTCACAAGGGTTAGGGTGTATCACAAGAAACAAATGGATAACACCCCACTGAAGGGGGGCCAGTCAGAGGGAGATAAAGAGGGTGGAGGAGGTAGGTGACAACACGCCAGGGGCGGGCATTACCCTTAGCAACAGATACACCATGCTCTACCCAGGAGAAGAGGAGCTGGGGAGAGCAAGAGGACAGAGAACATTTGGTTGGCTGCCGAGAGGAGGGAGTAGGAGGGAAATGCAACTGGAGAGAAGAAGGCAGTAAGGGAGAGGGGACCAGTGAGACGGAGGGTGGAAGGCGGGGAAGTGGGACAGGGGAAGAGCAGACACCCAGGCTGGGGAGGCAGCCAAAGAGAGGGCGGTGGTAGAAGACACTCTAGAGGGGCCAGGGAGGGGGTATCTGTCGAGAGGGAAGGAGGAGGGAAGGGTAGGGAAAATTATGTCAAAGGGAGGGGGAAATAAGATCTGAGGGGGAAGGGGAGGCAGGAGGAGGGCAGGTGGAGGGGGAGCTGTGGGCTCTGGCCCTAAAAGAGAGGCTGGGGGGCCAGCTGTGTTGGTCAGGAGGTTCGGGGGGAGAAAAGTAAACCAGAAGCCACATGCAGAAGGAAGAGCACGGTAGGTCACGTACAGACTAATGAACCCAGGACAAATGGGCTGGGGGCATAAGAAAACAGGAAGAGCCTGGAAGGGGTCAAAAAGACCAGTAAGGAGGGGGGTAAAGGTGATCCTGCTGGAGGATTCCATGACTAGGGGCATCCAGTGGGAGGGAGTAGGGGATGGTACAAGCAGCAAAGTAAGGGTTAAATGTAACCCAGAACTGTCTGTTCAAAAGGCCAAATTCCAGTTATATTCCTTAGCTTTGGAATGTGGGGGAGCCCCTGATTTCCTGGTACACCTGGGCACAAATGACTTGGATGGGAACAGTGAACTGGAAGTCCAGGCGAGGTTTCAGAAGCTAGCCAGGGTCTGCCATTCTATTGGGAGTTCAGTCTCATTCTGGGAAATCCTGCCATGTGCCTAGGGCACCCGGGGAGGCCAAGCACAAACTAAGAAGTGTAAATCAGTGGGTCAGGGAGTGGTGCAAGGAGGAAGGGTTTGAACTGGTGGGGGATTGGGGGAAGACACATGGGAAGATAAGGAGTTATATGCTAGGATAGGCTACATCTTAACCTGGAGGGAAGGAGATCCTAAAGCTAAAGCTCGCTGAATTCATAAACGTAAAGGGGGGTTTAAACTTGTAAGGGGGGGGGACTAGTGCAGGACTGGAGACTGGAGGACTGACCGTGGTACCCGGTCTGCAGAGGCAAATAAGGGCAGGGGATTCCAATGGACACAATGCAAGAGCTATGAAGGTGGTGTCAAATAGGGAGTGCACAGGGCCAAATCAGCTGTGCAGGGGAGGTTGGGTGGGGTGGAGGACGGTCCTGGTAAATGCTAGGAGTATGGGCAACAAAATGCCTGAGCTACAGGCAATGCTGACCAAAGGATCAGCGGATGTGGCAGTGTTTACGGAAACATGGGACACCCAGAAAAATGACTGGGATCTAAATTTGGAGGGCTATAAAATATTTAGGAGGGATAAAGAAGTGGGTAGAGAAGGAGGAGGAGGCATAGCAGTGATAGTCAGGGATGGAATAATGGTAAGTGGTGTAGAAGAGGCAGAGGGGAAGTGGAACCTGTCTGGGTAACCCTAAAATCGGGAGGAAAAGTGGGGGTGGTTTACAGACCAACCGCATTGGATGAGGATCTAGAGGGAAAATTGGTAGAACACATCAAGGCGCACTGTGACTGGAGAAAAGGGTAGAGTGGTGGTCATGGGGGACCTGAATATACCGGGGGCAGACTGGGACACCATGACATCAGCGGTGACCGGGGAGCAGAGGCTGATGGATGTATTTCAGGATGCCTTTCTGGTCCAACAGGTGGGGGGACCTACTGGGGGGAGGATACTGGACGTTGTTATTGCAGACAGCAACCGGATAAGGGATCTGGAGGTGGGGACCATGACACGGTCTGGTTTATGATGTGCCTGGGGGGGAGAAGAAAAACACTCAAACACAGTGGTAATGGATTTCAGGGGTGCAGATTTTGTGGACATGGGCAGGATACTGAGGGGGAGCTTGAGCCAGATCAGGCCAGACATGTATTTAGATAGTTTGTGGGAGGCCATTAAAAAAGGGATACAAGAGGCTACAAGCTTGTGTGCAAGGGTAAGGAGCAAAAAAGGCAGGGCCAACAAGCCGTGCTGGTGGACCCCGGAGGTGCAAGAGGTGGTAAGAGGTAAGAAGGCTGCCTACACACGTTTTAAGCGTACCAGAGGGAACTGGGAGAGAGGGGAATACGAGCTGGCGGCTAGAAGGGTGACAAGGGTGGTGAGGGGATCGAAGGCAAAGATGGAGTACAACCTGGCTAAGGATATATGGGGAGGAAGGGTTTTTTCAGATACAAAGAGGAAAAGAGGAAGGGGAGAGCACAGATCCCCAGGATTAGGACTGGGGGTGGATGGGCCCAGGAAGCGAGGGAGCAGGCAGAGGTACTGAATAAGTATTTTGCCTTGTTTTTTTAGAGAGGGAGACATTGCCTATATTGAATCAGGAAACGGAGTGCGGCTGAGAGGATAGGGCATAGGGAGATGAGAGGATCGAAAGAGGCCGGGGCACCAGGCAGGCCAGGTCCGAAAGACGACGGGCCTTTTTCTGAAGAGAGGACTAGGAAGGGGGAAATCACAGAGGACAGCATGAGGAAGGCCCTACGGGCACTAAAAACTGACAAGGTACCAGTACTGGATGGGCTGCATCCAAGGGTACTGAAGGAATTGGCAGACGAACTGGCAGCTCCACTAGCTGGGCTGTTCAATGCTTCCCTCCAGACAGGAAGGGTGCCCCAGGATTGGAGGGAGGCTCAAGTGGTGCCCATCCACAAAGGGGGGTCTAGGGAGGAGATGGGAAATTACAGGCCTGTCAGCCTAATGTCAGTGGTAGGCAGGCTAATGGAGGGCTTCATCAAAGGGATGCTCGGGAGGCAACTGGATAAGCTGGGATGCATGGATGAAAAGCAGTATGGTTTTGTCCCAGGGAAATCATGCCAGACCAACCTCCTGAATTTCTATGACTGGGTGACAGGGACCCTGGACAGAAGGTCCAGTGCACGTCTTACATCTGGACTTTAGTAAGGCGTTCAACTCGGTTCCCCACTGCGGGGTGTTGGCAAAGTTGGGGAAGATGAGAGTAGGAAGACAGTTGCTTAGATGGGTGGGAAACTGGCTTACAGATAGAACACAGAGGGTGGTGGTAAGAGGGACTGTCTCCTCCCCTAGGAAGGCAGTCAGTGGGGTGCCACAGGGGTCAGCACTGGGCCACCACTGTTCAACGCCTATGTCTCTGATATAGGGACAGGAGTTAGGAATAGGAGGAGTCTTTTCGCGGACGACTCTAAGCTGGAAGCATTGGCTGATGGAGAGGAAGCAAGGGTGGCAGTTCAGAGGGATCTGGACACCCTTGAGGGCTGGGCAAGAAGGTGGGGGCTTAGGTTTAACCCGAAGTGTAGGGTGTTGCATCTGGGGGGGTCAGGAACCCAGGGCATGTTTATACCTTGGAAGGGGTTCCACTGCAAACCACTATGGGAGAAAGGGACCTCAGGGAGGTGGTAGACACCAAAATGAACAGCAGTAACAACTGCAGAAGAATGGCGGGCAAAGGCAAACAAGTTGCTGGGCTGCATAGCCCAGGGAATAAAGTCCAGGAGGAGTGAGGTGATCCTACCTCTGTACAATGCCCTGGTTAGGCCGCACCTTGAGTATTGCGTGCAATTCTGGAGGCCACGCCTTAAGAGGGACATAGTACTGTTGGAGAGGGTCCAGAGGAGGGCAACTAGGATGAGCCAGGGCATGGGGGCTAGGACCTATGAGGACAGGCTACAAGCCCTCAGGCTGTACTCACTAGAGGAGAGATGGGGGAACATGATTGAGGTTTTCAAATATGTAAAAGGGATTAACAAGGGTGGAGCAAATGAAATGTTCAGGCTCAAGCAAAAGGGCAAAACCAGTGGGCGTAAATGGAAACTGGAGGGGAGGAACCTAGAGAGGAGAATATAGAAAGCATTACTGCACAGAGAGGGTGGTGGAGCCATGGAATGCATTGCCTGGGAGCCTGGTTGAGCAAGACACTGTGGAGGGCTTCAAGAAGGGGTGGGATAGATGCATGGGGGTACTGAAGCCAAGATTGACCCTCATGGGGCCGGGGGGGAAGCACCCGCTAAGGGCTGAATACAGAGCAGACATGAAAGACAGGACTATTCTGCTGGCTTTTAGTATGTTAGTATTTAATGTACCAATTATATATTTTAAGAGTACAGGAGGTACTAATTAATGCGCAACTATTTTAAGGAATGTATAGTTTTAAAATTCCTTTTCTACATTAACTCTTGTATGTTAACTTTTTCTAATAACAATCTCTTTCTTGATAAAATTCTGATAGAATTCAAATGTATTATAGACAAAACAATGTCATGTTCTCATAAAAATGAGAGATGATATTCAAAGGACTTGGTTCACCCAGTTCTTTCAACTTGGCTCTGTAGTAAAGTGTCGCTTTCCCCAATACTTGAATTCAGCGCTGTACCTACAAAGTTTCAGCGTAAGCCCAGCATTCTGTTCCTTTTTTCAACAGGTTTGATTTTGAGCTATAACGACCCCTCCTGTATAACAATAGATTCTCCCTTTTCCCTCACTGCTAGAGCTTGAAGCGTCAGAGGGCATTTTAAATGTGTCTTTACTTCTGCCACAAAGTCATAAAACACACCAGCCAAAAGTCTGCAGACAGCAAACAGTTTTTCAATATTTCAGAACTGCAGCTTTTCAGCATCAACGGTAGAAAACAGCTTTTCAGCACTTCAAACAACTTTTTAAGCGTCAGCAAACTAGATCTCCTTCTAAAATATTACATATAAAGGAGATTTCAACAATTACAGCCATCACCGATGTGTTATTCAACTCGGCAAATAGCTTGTCTGACCAACCACCACGGAGGGCAGAGAACAAATGGGATCTCATAGAGATGTTATATAGCATTGCCCAGAGTAATTATAGAAAAAAATGTTCTGCTATTGTTTTATTTTCTCTAAAATCATCATCTTGTAATAAATCACTGTTAAATGTCCATTGCTTTGATCTTATAGTTTTATTAGAAAATAAGTTTTAATGATACTTCCATCATTGTGTGGTCTGTAATTATAATATAACTTTTGTCATAATGGGGAACCAGGGATTTAGATATAAAAATACTCTATTCTTGTGAAATGTGATTTTTTTTCCCTATCATAATGAGTGTATTCTCTCTCAGTGGGTCTTTTAAATTTCCAGGCATCTATCAAATTGTGATATTCCAAAAAAGGTTAACTCAACTCTGAGGTTCTTGAAGTTTTATCTAATATTGGATGCAATAAAGCATTAAAGTCACCCATCAATCAGATGTTAATATAATTCAGCATTACTGGGCCTTTTGTTATTTCTAATAGCAAATTAGCATAATCATGGAATGGTGCATACATGGCACATACCGTAATAGGTATAGGGCCGGATATTCAAACTGCGCCCAAAATGTGCGCAATAGCAGGAGCAAGTACAAGTCCATTGCGCACATGCGCAATAGACGCGATATTCAAACATGGAGCAAGGCAAATTGCGCAACCAGCCAACGCCTGAATATCGCACAACCCACGCCACAGCGCAACCAGGAAGGGGGAAGCTGAGCAGATACACGCGCTATAGCGCAACAAGGCCAGCCCAGCTGAGCAGTCCAGAGGCGTCATAAGCGCAAGCAGAGAGCCCCCAGCAGCAGAGCAATGGAACTGCACAACCAGGGAGGTGGCGGGGCCACCACCCATGCCACAGATGGGCACAGGAACACACTACAGAACTAACAATGCACCCCCACACCCCAAGCACAGCATAAGTGGGGGAGAGACGGAATATCCACTGGCCCATGGGGACAAGTCAACAAAGCACAGCCGGGCCATGTTGCCCCAGCACACCCACTGGCAAGCTGAGACTGCCACACAAAGGGGGCGGACCACCCCAGTGCACATCAGCCCCCCCCTTGTGCACAGAACACCCTGCACTGTGACCTCAAGACACCACCCATGCGCAGTGACCGTCGCTGCAGAAATCCCCATGCATCCCCCACCGTCACACTGCAACCTCGTGTACCGCAGAACCATACAAGCCAGACCCACCATGAGCACCCAGCAGTGGGTGGCAGCACATGGCAAGACTGACTGAAAGCCAATCCCACACCAGAGACACCTCCCCATGCACACACACACACACACACACACAACCATGACAATACCTCCCCAGATGCCATGCACACCACTGCAACTGAGCACCTATAGCCAGCTGCAAATCAGAGACCACCACAGTATTCATAACAAAAGATATATTTCTAATTAATATAACAACAATAACAATAGGAACAACCATAACTATATACAAATATATACAATACAGGGGTGGGGGTCCGGGTACAAGGTAGAGGTGAACAACTGGGAGAGGGAAGGCAGGGTGTGAGGGATGGGTAAAGGGGGGAGGTGATGGGCAGCTACTGCCTGCCAGCCCGCTCTCCATCCGCCTGGTGCTGGTCCCGGGGCCTCCTCCTGCACCTAATGCCATGGCGATGCAAGTCCCTCAGGATGGCGAGGGAATCCATGGACACCTGTATGAGCTGCTGGACCGATCTTTCAATCCTCCGCAGGATCTGGACACCTAGGACAAGGGATCAGAGTCAATGGCTGTGACTGTCCATATCCCTGAAGCCCACCCAACATGCATGGCATACAGCCAAGTGCCCCGCTCCTGTGATGGACTGCACCCACCCACAGTGACCGTGCACAAGACATGTCCAACCAGGCAGCAACAGCCATGTGTGCCACTGCACACACACACCACCCATGTCCAGCACAGCACAACCAAGGCTGTACAGTGACGCGGCTATGCGGTGGAAAGGCAGTGCCACAGCCATATGCCCAGTGCACGCATGGACCACCATTGATGCACTCCCAGACATGCAGTGCCACTGGACAGTGCCGACTGTCACATGTCGTGTGCATGGCAGTGTTGTCCATGGATGGTGGCGATGCCATGGCCACACAGCAAGCAATAACATTCATGATGTGATGTCACTCACCCTCATCATGCTGCTGTCGTGGTTCGTCACCACCACCACCACCACCACCAACACCAACACCACGCACAGCCACCGCTGCCACCCCTTGCTGCACCTCAGCCCGGGCCCTCCTCTGCTCCGCCATGCCTGTGGGAAACAAAAGGTGAGAAACACATCAGTGAAATCCCAAAGCAGACATCCCCCTGCCTCAATGAGTGTGCCCGCCCACCCAGCCAGACCCATACATCACATATCCTGTAAACACCGCCACAGCCAACCATAGACCAACCCTCCCCATGTGCTGGACCAACACAGTGTTACCCATATGGACCATACAGGTGCAGGCGGCTCACCCACCTGGCGAGGCACACGCCCCTCCTGGCATGTGACCGAAGGCGTGCCAGTAGTGCCGCTCCCTCCTCCGCAGTCACTGTACCGGTGCCTGCACTGCTCTGGGACTGCCAGCCAGTGGCCTTCAGTGGCCACCTGCTGCCACACATGGGTTCTTGCCATGTTGAGGGGTTCATCCCCAAATAGTGGGCCATGGTGAAGCTCCACTATGGCCACCAGGTTTGCGAGTTCCACTGAACTCCATTGGGGGGCTCTCCTGTGTGCCATCCCTGCATGTATATAGTAGGCAATATGGCGCTCCGCAGCGCGGCAACCCCACGTGGAATTGTTGAGCAATACAACTCCGCTATTCCCTATCGCGCTGTTGGTATGCGCCAGTCTCCAGCTGACTCGCTGCCAGACATGCCATACGTGCAAGCGCCAAGGGGCAAAGGTCGGGCACAGGGTCATGGGTCTCTGGCGCAAGGCCACGCACAGCGCCATCAGACGTCTATGCGTCCAGCGCAATTGGTCGCCTGTGTGCCATTGCCACAGTGGACTATTGCGCAGTTGTGCCACAGCGCCATGTAGTGACCATCGCTGTAGCACCACTGGCACAATGGTGGCCGTGTCCTGAATTGCCTATCGTGCACAGCACGTCATCAGCACAGCAGACGCCTGCATAAGCTACCTGGGCATGCGCAGTGCGGTGTACTACGCAGTCACAGAACTGCGCCATTGGCTCAGCCGGTTCAACCGTATTGCGCAAAGCGCAATATTCAGCCGTCATATGCAAATCATCCGATCAGCCATTCAATGGCGCAGTGGCGCGATTTGCATCTCATTAAAGTTGCTCCAGTCCTAATTTGCATGCATTGCGCTATAAATATGCAACACTGTTCTGCAGTGGCCATATTCGGTTACTGCGGTTGATAGGTGAGTTGCATGCAACGTGCTGTTCTGGACCATGGCCTCAGAGAATTGCTGTGTATTGCACAGTCACAGGTGACCACTCTCACCCATACAGGCTGTGAAATGACCGAGCAAGGACTGGGTGAGGAGGAGGATGGTGGGCGGAAGAGGAGGCCCAACTTTACGAAGGCTGAGATGGAGGCACTGTTCGAGGCCTACCTGGATGAGGAGCCACTTCTCAGTGGACGGCGGGGCACCCCTCAGGCCCGTGCTGCTGCATGGGAGGGGGTGGCACGTGCCGTCAACCTGCACGGCAGCCACCAGCACTCTGTGCAGGAGTGTAAAAAGAAGATGGGGACCGACATGTGGAGGGTGAAGGAGAAGGTTGCAGCCATCAGGGTGGCACGTGCTGCAACAGGCGGGGGACAGCCGGAAGTGGTGTAGCTGACTCCGGTGGAGGACATGCTCGCTGCAAGCATGCAGTGCAGTGCCATTGAGGGTGTTCCTGGAGGTGGCTTCCAGACAGGTGATAGCCCATCACTGCACGGTATGTCATGGTCGGGGGGGGGAAGGTAGTTCACATGCACTAACATGTCCTTCCTTTCTGTTACAGATCCTGTGCGTCTGCAGGGATCAGCAGTGGAGGGCCTGTCCACTGCGGACAGCCATCCGGAGTTGGAGGAGGGACCCTCCACCTCCACAGATTGCCGGCGTGCACTGCGCCAGTGTGCACACCTGGCTACCTTCACTGATGTTGAGACAGGTGTGGGGAGTGCCCTTCCTGTGTCTCAGCAGTCTGGCATGCAAGCATGCCAGCACGCTGCGACTGTGGCACAGACCCGCACCATCGATGATGCACCAACTACTGTGGGCATTGACATGTGTGTGTCACAGAATGGACACACAGCAGGACAGCTCACGCCCATGGATCTAGCTGGTTCCGACGTGTGTGCCAGCATGTCAGCACAGTCCCAGGCCACGCCTGTCAGCACCAGTGGCTGTGCAGGTCACTGGCACTGTTGCGGCCACAGCAGTGGAACCACTGATCCCATGGGCACAGCAGGCGGAGGGGCAGCAGCAACAGGGCAATACTGAGGCAAGAGGGGGCAAGCCAGAGGTGCCATGGGTGTGGCCCACAGGGTTTGGGGCAGTCTGAGCCTGAACAAGACACTAACCTCCACTATCTCCAGACAGGTGACAGTGGAGACCCACTCCGTCCCTGGCTGCTCACAACCTACCGGTGGCCCACGGCCCCATCGCAGCAATGCTTTAATGAGGCACATGCCACCACATGCAACATCATTGAGCTAGTGTTTGGGATGCTGAAGGCGCGTTTCCATTGCCTGGACACCTCTGGCGGTGCCCTACAGTATAGCCCCTCAAAGGCCTGTGGGATATTCCTGGCTGTTGTATCCTGCACAACATGGCCAAAGAGTGTGGGATAGCTGTACAGGTTGAAGAGGGAGACAACGATGGAGACGACGGTGATGCCGTTGACAATGGGGATGGGCAGCCCCCCCCTTGGCTGACGGGACCCCCGACTGATCCGGCTGGCCCAGCTGCACCGGGACACCATCACAGAGGAGCACTTCAGCCAACACAGGTAAGTCATGGGACCATGTGCAACCACCAGTGGATAGGGCACAAGCCACATACACACATGGAAACACACCGGGGTGCATGCTGGCAAGGGATGTGGCAGGGCACAGAAGCGCACACATACAACCAGGGAGGGGTGAACAGTAACACACCACATGGACGGATGGACACACACACGCACACACTATAGGCACAAAGTGCACAGGGGTCAGGTGCAAAACAGAGCCGGAACACAAACACTAGCAACACACATGTCCACAGGCCACCATGTCCACCGACTGTCTATGTGCGTGTGTCAGATGCAGGGCACCATCGCACTTTGGTGTACAGCACAATGCAGGCTTCCTCATGCACACGTACCTGTGGACAGCAGTCGGGAGGGTGTGCAGGTGGACCATGTGTCTGCGTGTAGGGCTGGGCACCCACCAGTGCACTGCCCACCAAAACACACAATGCACACAGGGCAGCACCAGACAGTGCTCGCACTGGGAGACAGATCAGCCTTGTGGCACAGTGCCACGTCAACCTCGAATGCATGGGCGGCCCTGCCAAGACCCAGCAGCACTGGCAGGCTGACCATGGGCCTCATGAGGTGGCACCGATGGTCCACCAGGGGTTCCACTGTGTGAATGCGACCGTGCCCGCACAGGGGTCTGCAGCACACTGAACATACCTGCACCAGGAGTGCTCGGGATGCTCGCAGATGAACCTG
The DNA here is from genome assembly GCA_016271365.2 of Neoceratodus forsteri. NCBI lineage: Eukaryota > Metazoa > Chordata > Ceratodontiformes > Ceratodontidae > Neoceratodus > Neoceratodus forsteri. Next base: position 224,444,888 of record CM028138.1, on the reverse strand, counting down.
GCGTTGACAGGGTGGGTGTCGCACGACGCCGGGAACGGGGAGTGGATAGCGAACTGCGCGGTGTGAGCGACGCATGAGCACCTGACTGTGTGCCCATTGTGGCCATGACAGCGACCAATGTCTGTGTTTGCCTGTCAATGGCAGTGGTCACATCCTCCCGCAACTGGACAATCTGTGACAGGATCCTATCAGTGTCCCTGCTGTGTCGCTCCTCGACCAGCTCCAAAGACACACACAGTGCCTCCACGGATGTTGCAAGCCACATCTGCTGCTGTACTGATGCCTGCAGTAGGCAGGTGTGCTCGTCAAAGAGGTTGTCTGCCACCTCGGCATCCTGTCCCTTGGGGTATGGAAGGGCCTGATGTGCAGCACCCCTTGAGGGTGGGTGCTGCTCACCAGGATGAGGTATGGGCAAGTCCACAGGCGGTGCACAGACGCCACCGCTGAACCCTGAACCCCCAGTCCCGGTGGGTGACTGCTGCCCCTCCGCCTGCTGTGCCCAAGGGATTGGTTGTTCCACCGCTGTGGCCACAACAGTGCCACTGACCTCACCAGCCACCGGTGCTGCCCCACTGGTGCTGACAGGCACAGCCTGGGACTGTGCTGACATGCTGGCACACACGTCAGAACCAGACAGGTCCATGGGCGTGAGCTGGCCTGCTGTGTGTCCATTCTGTGACACACACATGTCACTGCCCATAATGGTCATTGCATCATCAATGGTGCAGGTCTGTGCCACAGCGTGCTGGCATCCTTGGACGCCAAACCGCTGAGACACAGGAAGAGCCTCCCCCACACCTGTCTCAATGACATCAGTGTTGACAGCCAGGCGGACCCATTGTTGCAATGCTCACCGGCTACCTGCAGAGGTGGATGGTCCCTCCTCCAACTCCAGATGACTGTCCGCAGTGGACAGGCCCTCCACTGCTGACCCCTGCAGATGTGCAGGATCTGTAACAGAAAGTAAGGACACATTAGTGCATGTGATCAACCCTCACCCCCCGACAGACCATGATGTACCATGCAGTGATGGGCTACCACCTGTCTGGAAGCCACCTCCTGGAACGCCCTCAATGGCACTGCGCTGCATGCTTGCAGCGAGCCTGTCCTCTGCTGGAGTCAGCTGCACCACCTCCGTCTGGCTCCCGGCCTGTTGCAGCACGTGCCGCCCTGATGGCAGCCACCTTCTCCTTCACCCTCCTCCTGTCAGTACCCATCTTCTTCTTACACTCCTGCACAGAGCACTGGTGGCTGCCATGCAGGTTGACGGCACGTGCCACCCCCTCCCATGCAGCAGCACGGGCCTGAGGGGTGCCCTGCCATCCACTGAGCAGTGGCTCCTGATCGATGTAGGCCTCGAAGAGTGCCTCTGTCTCAGCCTTGGTGAAATTGGGCCTCCTCTTCCACCCACCATCGTTGTCCTCCTCACCCAGTCCTCGCTCGGTCATTATTCAGCCTGTATGGGTGACAGTGGTTACCTGTGACTGTGCAGTACAAAGCAAGTCCCTGATACCACAGTCCAGAACACCACACAGCATGCAACTCACCAATAAACTGCAGTAATCGAATATGGCCACTGCAGAACAGTGTCACATTTTTATAGCGCAATCCATGCAAATTAGGTGTGGAGCAACTGTAATGAGATGCAAATCACGCTGCTGCGCCATTGCATGGCTGATCGGATGATTTGCTTATGACGGCTGAATATCACGCTTTTGCGCTTTGCACAATTGTGTTGAACATGCTGAGCCAATGGCGCAGTTCTGTGACCTGCGTGGTACACCGCGTGCGAACCCAGGTAGCTTATGCAGGCATCTGCCGCGCTGATGACGTGCTGTGCCGATGGGCAATTCAGGGCACGGTCACCATTGTGCCAGTGGTGCTATGGCGAGGTCACTACATGGCGGCTGTGGCACAACTGCGCAATAGTTCACTGTGGCGATGGCACACAGGCAACCAATCACGCTGGGCATGGGCGTCTGATGAGCTGTGCATGGCCTTGCGCCAGAGACCCATGACCCTGTGCCGACCTTTGCCCCCTTGGCACTATACGTCTGGCATGGCTGCACCTCTATCGTGCTGTTCAGTGACAGCGCGATAGGGAATGGCGGCGCTGTACCGACAGCATGATAGGGAATGGCAGCGATGTACCGAGCAGCACTTCCACGTGGGGGTGCAGCGCTGCAGAGTGCCATATTGCCTACTATAGCTTTAATGATGGCACGCAGGAGAGCCCCTCAGTGGAGTGCCCTTGAGCTGGCCAACCTTGTGGCCATTGTGGAGCCACACTATGGCCCACTGTTTGGTGAGGAGCCACTGGACAGACCCAGGACCCAGGTCTGGCAAGAGGTGGCCACTACACTGGAGGCGCCACTGACCGCGGGAGAATGGCGAACAGTGCAGGCTGGTATGGGGACCTTAGATGGAGGCAGACTACTTGCGTCTGGTCGCGTGCCAGGAGGGCGTGGTGCCTCTTCCAGGTGGGTGATCGTCTACACACTTGTATGGTCCATATGGGTAACACTGTCTTATGTGTCCAGCACATAGGGGAAGGATAGTCTAGGGTTGGCTGTGGCGGTGTTTACAGGGTATGGGGTGGGTGGATCTGGCTGGGTGGGTGGGCACACACATTGGGGCAGGGGGAATATGCTTTGGGTTTGTACTGATGTTTCTCTCCTTTTGTCTCCCACAGGCGTGGCCGAGCGGAGGAGGATGTTGAAGCGGCAGCGGAGGACGCTGCACTGGGGCATGTCGGGGACCAACCCCAACACCATCAACATCCTGATGAGGGTGAGTGCCATGACACCATGATTGCTATTGCATGCTGTGTGACAGGGTGGGAAGCAGGGCATGGCCACCATCCATGGACAACACTGCCATGCGCGCGACATGTGACAGTCAGCACTGTCCAGTGGCACTGCATGTCCGGGAGTGCATCAATGGTGGTCTATGTGTGCACTGGGCACATGGCTGTGGCACTGCCTGCCCACCGCATAGCCACGTTACTGTACGGCCTTGGTTGTGCTGTGCTAGACATGAGCGGTGGGTGTGTGCAGTGGTACACATGGCTGTTGCTGCCTGGTTGGGCATGTCTTGTGGACACGGTCACTGTGGGTGGGCGCACACTATCACAGGAGCATGTCACATGGCTGTATGCCGTGCATAATGAGTGGGCTGCAGGGGGATGGACAGTCACACCCATTGACTCTGATCCCTTGTCCTAGGTGTGCGGATACTCCTGCAAATACAGCAGACCATCCAGGAGCTTCTGCGGGTGGCGCAAGAGTCTCTTACCATCCTAAGGGATCTACAGGAGCATGGGGTTAGGAGGAGGAGACGGCCCAGGCAACAGCCCCAGGCAGCAGAGGACCAGGCTGGCCATTAGTGACTGCAAGACCTGCATACAACTTCCCCCCTTTAACCAACCCTCACACCCCGCCTTCCCTCTCCCATATGTTCACCCCTGCCCCTTACCCACCCCCACCTTGTTCCTGTCCCTCCACTCCATGTTTGTACATAGTTGTATGTTATGTTTTTCAATACAGATATTTTGATATGAATACTATGGTGGTCTCTGATTTGCAGCTGGCTATAGGTGCTCAGTTGCAGTGGTGTACATGGCATCTGGGGTGGTTCAGTCATGAGTATGTGTGTGTGTGTGCGTGGGGAAGTATCTCTGGCGTGGAAGTGGCTATCAGTCAGTATCTGTGGTGTGTGTGTTGTTCCCCTGTGCATTGCATTACTGTGTGCAGTGGTCCATGGTGCCTGCTCTGTGTCCATTATGCCCCTGTCAACCCATCCTTGGCCTGTGCAGCTGACACCCTTGCATGTCTGTGGCCTGCGAGGTCTGCCGCCTTGTCAGTGGTGGCTGTCCCTGCAGGTCATCCACTGTGACAGTCACAATACTGGGTTGCCTCCTGTCAATGGTGTGGTGTATGTTTGCCTCGGGTGACACTGTGGCATCCGCAGTTGCTGTCCCACCTCCATGCTGTGGCTTGTGTGTGTTGCAGGAGCTGTGCACCACTGTCTGTGACTTGTGCTCCAGGCATATGCTGGTGGTGTACAGGGCCACAGTTCATGCACAGGGTGGGTGTCACCCCTGTGCCATGGAGGACTGCAGGCTGTGTGTGCACAGTTTTCATGGGCCCACACTGGGGGCTTGGTTGCCACACTACTGCATCCCTGTTTTAGTGTCCCCCGTGGGTATGGGTGTGTGTTTGCCCCATCACTGTGTTGCATCCGGTGTGCTGCATACTTCCACGCACCACTGTGGGTGTCTGTGCTGGCTGCTGTGGCTCATGGTGGGTCGGGCTGTGACACTTGTCTACTGTACAGGGTGCTGTATCAATGGCGGTGGTGTCAGGGGCACGCCCTTTCCCGTGTGGGGTACCTCTTGTGCCGACACATGTTCGGTCTCTCAGATGTGTCTCAAGGGGATTGTGTGTGTTGGCACTGTCTGCCGTTGTTGCATTGCCGTGTGCTGCCACCCACTGCTGGGTGCTCATGGTGGGTCTGGCTTGTCTGGTTCGGTGGTACACGAGGTTGCAGTGTGACAGCGGGGGTGGTGGTATGCAAGGGGATTCCTGCAGTGGTGGTCACTGCTCATAGGGGGTGTCTTGGGGTCACGGTGCTGGGTGTGCTGTGCACAGGGGGGGCTGCTGTGCCATGGGGTGGTCCGCCCTCCTTGTGTTGCAGTCTCAGCTTGCCGGTGGGTGTGATGGGGCACCATGGCCCAGCTGTGCTTTGTTTGCTTGTCCCCATGAGCCAGTGGATATTCCATCCCTCCTCCAGTTGTGCTGTGCTTGGGGTGTGGGGGTGCATTGTCAGTTCTGCGTGTGTTCCTGTGCCCATCTGTGGCATGGGTGGTGGGCCCCTACCTACCTCCCTGGTTGTGCAGTTACATTGCTCTGCTGCTGGGGGGCTCCCTGCTTGCACTATGACGCCTCTGGGCTGCTCAGCCCTTGTTGCACCATAGCGCATCATATCTGCTCAACTTCCCCTTCCTAGTTGTGCTATGGCGCAAGTTGTGCGATATTCAGACGTTGGCTGTTGGCGCAATTTGGCTTGCTCCTTTTTTGAATATCGCGTCTATTGCGCATGGGCGCAATGGACTTGTGCTAGCTCCTGCTATTGCACACTTTTTGGGTGCAGTTTGAATACCCAGCCCCAGCACTTTTTTGTCCCTACTGATGAAGAGAGCTTATGAATCCGGTTTCTTTTCAATTCGATCTCTGTTAAGTTGGTCTCTTGTAGTGCTATAATGTCTGCTTTGATTTTGTTCAGATAAGTTCTGGATCTCTTAATAGGAGTATTCATCCCATTCATATTAAGTGTGGCACATCTAATTAACTCATTAGCCATGATTATTGAGTATAGTGTTCTTAAAAAAAAAAAAGATACTGAACTTAGCTTTAATTGGGCACTTGATAATAGTCCCTTCCTCCAGTCTATATAGATACCTAGATCACCCCCCCAATAAATTCCCTTCCAATATTCTGAATCTCTTAAATAAGTGTACCAAAAGTAGGAATGAACTAATATGAATAACCCATTCCCCCCATAACAACACCATGTGATAGTTCACTCCTACCACACTTGAGGACAGAACCTGTCTTAAACCTGTTGCAACAGTTCTTCTATTTCTTAGCCTAATCTATCCTTTACAATTTCTAGTCCATAAGGTTGGCCACCCCCTTCCCTTTCTTGACTATGCTATAGTGTCCTCTTTAATTTTAATTTTCCTGCTCAGGTCCTCATACAAGGTTATTATTGTGACCTCCAAACTGATATAAAACAGGCTGTGTTCCTCAGTGTTGGATTTAGTATGTAATAGCATAAAATACGTTGATGAGGCTGGCCCACCAGCGCAGTGGTTGGATTTCCGCTTGTGACACCGGCAACCCAGGTTTGGGAATGGATCCAGGTCATCAGAGGGCCAGCCGGGAGGAGAAGAATTAAGCGTCCCTAGGACAGCTCTCCTTCTCCAGGGGGAGGGGGGGCTATGCGCTCGGCAAAGGAGCGACACCTGGTGGAGGCTGGATTTGTCACCCTGGACCGATGTAAGGTAGGGTATATCTGGGGTGGGACAGATGCTGGTGTCATTGCACGTCTCTGCACCAGCTTACAGGGGGACAAAATTCTCCATGCCTGTCATCTAGATGAAGCCTTGTTTCTGGGCTTCAATTAGCCTCCTAGCCGAAAAGCTCTCCCAATAGGTACCGGTTGCCCTCTTCGGTGCCATGACCCCATCCCTGGGGGTAAGCCAAGGTTATCTGGGGAGCATGGGGGGCTTAGTAGAAAGAGGAAGCCACGGGGATGTCGTGACTAGGGCAGAAATACTGGCGGCAGGTGTGGGGCAAAAAGTAGAACAAAAAAAAAATAATAAAATATTTATGTATATATCTTATGTTTATGAAACCTGTAAATGTTGAAAATACCATAGCACTACACATTTTTAACACCTTCAGTTCCATAGCCACCATATGGCATTGGAACCATCCATTGCTGAACCCAACCCAAAATGACCACCAGGAGAGAATGAAAAATAAAGGTAAAAAGTAGTATGTGACTGTATTATAGAAATTAAGGAGGTGGTGATAAATGCATGTAAATTGGAACTATGCATTCCTACTGTAAACTGAGCCAATCTGAAATGTCATGGTGATTTGCATATATCCCATGATGCTTTGCATTATGGACATATGTGTGATGTGCTTCTTTGAAACTTGGCTTATTGCTAATGCCCTTTGTTGTAATCCTTGTTTCAGTGCTTCTGCACTGAGGTTCTTTGCCTGTAGCTTGTTTTGTTTTTACTTTTTAAGCCACCACCACACAAGCAAACAAGGCAACCATAGGGATGAAGGGTTTTCACTGAAAAGTTTAGATCAGAGATCAGTGAGTAAATAGGTGCTGGCTAAGTGTAGAGGAAAGACTTGCATAGTCTGTCACTACAAACTGAAGAAGGGATATGCCATTGCTAAAGGTTATCTTCTGCACTTTGAATAAAACTTCACACAGAGATTGTGCGCTGAACTTGAAGTTTGGTGTCTGGTCCATCTGTTATGCCACAACTCCTCCAGACACATGTTGACAAACAACCCTTAATTGAAATGGCCCATGTTCTGCTCTCATGAGATGCTGCAAGAGAAACTTTTTTTTTTTTTACTTCTTTCAGCTATATATCAACTTTAATGCCTCCCAAAATAATCTAGTAAATCACCCCTTCCCATCCTACTAAATACAAAACAAACACCACCCCAAGAAAGTCCTTAAATTTAACTTTTTACCGTTGAAGTTTGTACCTTTTAATCTTATACCATTAATAATGTAAGACTATTATCATGCAGAATATGTTTTACAGAGTCTCTTAATGGTTGAGCAAGTAATCTATATACAGTATAATCTGCTGTTGGGTAAATATCAACCAGGTTAGTAAGAGAGAAAAAATATTACATATACCAAGTTTCATATCCTTTAAGAGAATCCTTTTAAAATGTTCCAATGGTATCTTCATCAAATCCAGTCTTTCAATTGTAATGTCTTTTAAGGCTTCTACCATGGAATAGGTTAATCTTATCCCTTCCACAGTAACTCATAGTTTTGTAGCCTTTTGCCCACAGTTTAGCTCTAAGAAAGTTGAATTTCATTCAAGATTTCCCTTGGCGATCATGATATACTGCATTGCTAGCTCCCATTAGCGGAATTCTTTTTTTCCCTATAGACTTGTGTCATTAAAGTTTCTTTATTTAATGAGTTCATCAATTGAACCATAACAGAGCTTTGGGGTATTATCATCCGGCCTCGGATGCAAGGCTTTATGCATTTTATCCCCCTCTATTTTCTCCTCAAATGGGTCTAGTTCCAAATAAGCAGCTGCAATTTTCTTAAAACATTTCTCTCAATGTAGCATTGGAGTACCATGATTCTGGGACTCAACTATTCTCATGTTTTTCCTTCTGGCATGTAACTCAATGACGGAGTTTGTCCTGTAATTCTTTCTGTTGCATTTCCATATTTTTTATTTATCTTATTAAAGGAGTTTGCTGCTCTTTCTGATCAATTTTTTCTGGGAAGGTTCTATAGTACGTGCTGTTTAAGAGTTTGGTTTTCATCAACCAGCATATTAACTGTTTGATGGAGATTATTTACCATTTTCTCTAATTCCATTAGCCTAGATAGTTTAGCATCCATTGACTAGAGTTTGTCAAAAATCATATGTGCCCAATTTGTCATTTCATTATATGAGAAGATGGAAGGTTTGATACCTTTTATTGGACCAACAAGTGACTTGAACAAAGATAGAATTATACACAAGCTTTCGGGGCCACACAGGTCCCTTCTTCATTTCATTATATGAATTATTATTGTTTGCACACTCGTTATCAAAGTACCCAGACCTATCTGATTCAAATCTATTGTCTATTACCAGGGTGTCTTGTTTTTAAGGCCCGCCGCACCCCCCCCGGGGCATCTGAGTAAAAATTGAAGCATTACTTATCTGGACAATTGTCTCTGCTGGCATTTCTTGTCTTCTTTGTGAAGATGTCTCAAATTGTCTGTCATCAGAACTGTAAGTTTTGATGAAACCTTACAGTTGTTTATTAAGATCCTGCTGTTTCTGCAAAATGCCATCCAGAGTTCAGTACTCTCAGTGGTTTCTCATTCTGCTTCTTTGGTCCAGTGGTTGACCTAGTATTTTCTTTGGCTCGTTCCCTTTTTAATGAAATTTCTTTACATCAGCTTCCTTGCATGGGGGTTACCTTTCTCCCAGTCCTTGTCCTGAGTATACCTTTGACTTGGGCGACTCTGCAGTCCACTCTTTTGGTGAGAATATTTATTTTGTATTGGCAGTTAGCTGCTCTGTTTCCCACACGTTTGAGACTAAATTTTGTGATGAAACCAAAGTTGTCTGAGGTTGCTGCTGTGACTAAATAAAATGCAGAGGTGCTGCATCTTTGGTCTGCAATTGGGACCGCTTAACCTCTCATGTATCTGGTGCACAAGGTGCACTCTGATATTGAGTAAACTGAAATTGGTTCTCATTTTGCTGTGGCTGGCGTGTTACCGGATTACTCATGGACTGCAGGTGTGTCATTTACCTGTGCCCAACTGACCCCATTGTGAATGTCTTGTCAGAATCTTTCCCTTAAAAACTTATTTTACTTAATTTTGAGCCATTTTTTCAGGCATTTTCTTTTATGTCCCAACTTCACTACATTTTCAGCTTTTGCATCTCTCCTTACCCCTGGTGCAGAGTCATTTAAGTCCAGGTTTGAATCAGTCTCTTTGGAGTCATTAGCATTTGACAGGGTTGAATAGGACCCTGTCCCACTTGTTATGGAGATTTTGAATGCAGGAATCTGTTCTTTTCTTTCCTTTCCTGTCTCTTGTGTTTGGTTGCACAACCAAATTTTCCTATTAGACCTAGGATCTGATCACCCCAAGAATATTGCAATTCTCTGCCTCTCACTCTTCCCTTGCTGTTTCTGTCTTTTCCTCCCCTTGCATATCTGCTGCTACAAAAATATATGCAAATCATTATGTGGTAATGTCCTCAGCTCCTCCAGTGGACATGAGGGCCGACGGGATCTCCTGCTCTCCCTCAAGTATGTTGCATAATCTCCCCAGCTCCTCCGGTGGTCGTGAGGGCCAACGGGATCACCTACCCTCCCCCTGAGCATGTCACGGAATCCCCCAGCTCCTCTGGTGGTCGTACGGGCCAACGGGATTGCCTACCCTCCCCCCTGAGCATGTCGCAGAATCCCCCAGCTCCTCTGGTGGTCATGAGGGCCAACAAGCACACTGCAGAATCTCCCCAACTCCTCCAGTGGTCATGAGGGCCAATGGTATTGCCTGCCCTCACCTGAGCATGTCACAGAATCTCCCCAGATACTGAGCAGGCCAAGGCAGAGCACCAGCTTGTTTGTGCGCTCTGAGTGTGTGTGTGTGTGGAACTTTGGCACTGTTTTACAAAGACCCTTGATTTTTCTATTGGCAGAATCTCACAGATAGTTTATTCTGTGTACTTTCCAACACTGTTGTGCAGGGTTTATGCAAAGCTGGAGGGAACTTTAAGAACATCTTTATTTTCTGCTGTAAACTACTTTTTTGCAGAACTGTGTTAGGAGTGAACCTGTAATAGTGTTTAAGCATTTTGTGTTATGTACCCGTTACTAAGTTTGCACTGCATCCTGTATTTATTTAAACATTGTTGAGGCGGGTATGTAGGATCTAGTACACCTAAATATATATATAAAAATAAAATGCAAAAACATGGTGCTAGTGAGGCTAATTGCAGCTGTTAAGTCCCTTTAATATTTTATTTGCACACGCTTTAAGTTCAATACTGAGCCTACTGATTCTCCCCTCCGTACTACTGTGGTACATCATATTTACTGATGCCTCAGTGCAAAACTCCTCTAATTTAATTTGGATTCTGGTACCACTTTTACAGTGCAGAGATCTTCTATTTATTTAGAATTCTGATGCCCTTTTACCAAGGTTAATTCAGATTCTAACTTCTGCATGTTAATCCTAAACAGCCCCTCCTTCACCCTACCTTACTTAATCCAGACCATTTCTTCTCTCCCCAGCTCCTCCGGTGGTCATGAGGGCCAACGGGATCTTCTGCCCTCCCTCAAGCATGTCGCAGAATCTCCCCAGGTACTGCGCGGGCCAAGGCAGAGCACCAGCTTGTTTGTGCGCTCTGCGAGTGAGTCCCCACCACCCTTGGTGAGCTGTCACTTATATAGGTTGTGTCTCATGACTGCTAGAACCAATCAGCCCACTTTTGCCTTTATAGCTTATACTACCCCTACACTAGTGGCCGCTCTTGCAGCTGCTGCTGCCTAATTTCAGTCTACCATGTCACCCCTCTCTCTAGTAATAGTCTTCCTACTCATACCTACATCATTCCTCCTACCCAGAACAGCAACCTAGCTCCCTAAAAATCGACACCATCATTGCCATGCAGCCCTATCGCGCAACCTCCTCCTTTGGGCAGCCCCTTCCATATCACAAGTACAACAGTGAACTTGGAGTTGCCATCCTCCCCCCCCCTTCATGGGGGGCTGACAGCATTATCTCTCCCCTCTAATCTACTCTTCACAAACCTCTAGTACACCTCAGCAACCCCCTGCTGCCACAAGTCTCAATGGGCCATAAAACAGCTATTGACCCTACTGCTCCTCCTAGCAGGGGATACTGAATGAAACCCTGGTCCAACTCCCCCCCCCCCACACCACTGGACACCTCACTCCCCCTACTCGCCACTTACCAAGGGGTCTTAAAACAGTACATCTAAACATATGCAGCATCCTTAAACTAATGGCACTTCAACCAAATGTCCTTTCTCTGTGCCTGGATATCCTAATTATTACTGAAGCCCCATAATCTGGATGCAGAGTTCTCTATCCCTGGCTACTCCCTCATTCGGCAGGACAGTCAGGGTTTAAAAAAAAAAAAGGGGGTGGAGGCACTGCCATGTTCATCTCCTCCAGGCTCCAGTTTACCCCAATCAAGCTTTCTCTACCTACACTGGCTATAGATTCCCTGCTCATTAAAATCTCACTCCCTCACATAATTCCCCTATACGTAGCAGGGTCCTACTGCTCCCTGACGTCCTGGACCACTTGAGCACTCTAAAATCCCTCGTGACTGGTGGAGAGCTGCACATACTTGATTTCAACTCGAACTGGCTCTCCAGTGCTAGATCCAAAATACGTAGCCAAGTGAATACCTTAACCCTATCCCAGCAAATAACAGAACCCACTTGCCTGAACCACAAATCCGATAACCATACACTATTAGACTGAGCCCTGACCTCCCACCCCCATCGTGTACTTGCCGCTGGTGTCCTATTGGACTCTCTCAGCGATCACCACATAATTTCTATGGTGCAGAAAATTTTCAGACCTGAGGCTCTGCACGCGCGCCTCCCCCCAGTACTCTACTCACCAGGTCCTATAAATCCCTGGATCTGACAGCACTCCTAACTGACCTGAATAATGTTGATTGGTCCTACATCCCATGGGCACCCACCATCGACACTGCCCTTGAATTCTTCACGTCTAGATTCCTTGCTAGCTGGGATTTCTATGTGCCGCTCAGAAGGTCCAGAGTAAGGGGTGCCCACTTACCCTGGGTGACCGCCGATCTAATAGATCAACTTAGAATCAGGAGAAAATCTACAAGGTATCAGGTTCTCAAGTGGCTCTACAATACTACCACTCACTGCGGAATGCTTGCACAAGGCTCATCAGTCAGGCAAAAACTAATTACTTTAAGGCATCCTTCAACACTAACTTCAATCACCCAACACAGTTTTGGAAGTCAAGTAAATCTCTCTTCTCCCCACTGGTCCAACCCCCTACACCAGTCCTCAACATAGCAGGCAACATTGTCACTGCACCAAGCACTGTGACCACTGAGTTAAACTCCTTTTTCACAAGCTCTACATCTGCTCTCTTATCCTCTCTTCTGCTCCACCCCCATGCAGCTATCCACTTTGATGTCGGCCACACCTCTGTCCCCTAATTTTTCCTTTCACCTAGTTACTCCATCAGAGGTAATAAAAGTGCTAGGATCACTCAATCCCTCCAGAGGTAAATGCCCCTCAGGTCTCGACTCCAAAATGCTCCATATATCTGCCCCAACCACTGCCAGACCATTGGCTGCTCTCTTTAACCTCTCCTTCATGCATGGTTCAATCCCATCTACTTGGAAACATGTTACAGTCATCCCCCTCCATAAAGGCGTCGACCCCTCCTTCCCAGGCAACTACCGCCCTCTCTCTCTTCTCCCCATCCTAGCCAAAATCCAGGAATACCTTGTCCTCTCTCAGCTCTCCGTCTTTCTTGACTCCACCTCCTTCACTCCATACCAGGCTAGTTTTAGGAAATTGCACTCCACCATCACCTTTCTCCTAAGACTCACCAACTCCATCCACACAGGAATGGATAACGGGGGAATCACCTCGGCTATCTTCATTGACCTTGCTAAGGCCTTCAACACAGTCTCTCACACCCTGCTACTGTCAAAGCTCTCCCTTGCTGGTCTATCAGGATCTGCCACCAGCTGGTTCCATTCATACCTGGCAGGCAGGTCCCAATCAGTCCAAATCGGCTCTTCCATCTTCACCTTCACTTTCACCTCCCGCCCTGTCACTACAGGGGCCCCCCCAAGGCTCCGTGCTTGGCTCAATGTTGTTCATCTTCCTAAATGATCTGCCTTTGGCCTGCCTACATACTTCCATTCACATGTATGCAGATGATACAGTACTGTACGCCTCAGGTTCATCCCCCTCTGAAGTAGCAACCAGACTTCAGCAGGACTTTAACAATGTCCAACTTTGGTTTCACTCTAATCAACTCTTTCTAAATCCTAAGGAAACTGTCTCCCTCACATTCGGCACGAGGGCTAAACTCTCCAGACTCCCCACCACCTCTGTCTTCCACACCCTTGATGGCTCCCCTTGGAGGCTTGTACATCCTTCAGATATCTTGGGGTCTGGCTTGATCAGCATTTTGACTTTTCAGCACATATCCATGCTATCCACAAGAAACTGCACCTCATGATGGGTGCTTTATATCACCATAGAAGCTGCATCCCCCTGCCAACACGCTCAGCAATTGTCCAAAAAATGATCGTCCCAATACTGGACTATAGGGAAGTTGTCTACAGCGCAGCTCTCAAGTCCTTCGTAGCCAGACTCGATCCTCTTTTCCACTCTTTATGTCGTTTCACCCTAGATTGCCCCCCCCACAATCCACCACTGTGACCTACACCAGTCTTTAGACCTCCATGATTGGAGACTGAGCCATTGTGCTAGGACCACAGCAAAAGTTTGGGCACAGTCTCTTCCCCCCCCTTACCTTGCAGCCACCCTAGCAGCCCTTCCCCCGCCAGTGTACTTACTCAGGAACATTGATTCCCGGCTACTCCACGTCCCCCACACGTCCACCGCCACTGGCCAGGCTGCTTTTAAATACCATATGCCAAAAATATCTCAACTCCCTCCTCAAGATGCACTACTTGCTCATGCAACTTGCACTGCTGAGGTCCTAGCATCATGCCTATCACCAATTCTGGCCAATTCTACTGAGCAGCTCTACTCCATACTTGCATTTCACAGACCCCTATCGCTGCCTTTACACAATATTTTGCTTTCTTACAACTCAGACAGGCAAATACTGCCATGCATTCAGGCCTCCCAGGTAGTAGCTAGTGGTCTGCACAACTGTCCCACTGCAACTTCCTTTACATGTTGCATTATTGTCTTTTTTTCCCTCAAGGCAAACTAAGTGCTTATATTCTAAATTTACTCAATTGTATTTTCTTCTTTTGCTTAAATGTACATTTGTATTTGCTATTTGTATTTTTCTGCATTTCTCCCTCTCCCCCCAGGGCGCATCTAGAATCTAGCGGTACCCCACTCAGTGTGCCTACCTGGTAAAACACTTAAATAAATAAATGTCACTGATATTGGGATCCCTTTGTTTAGAAATGATATAGTGTTAATGTTGAAATGTATATAATTATAGTCCGAGATTATCACAAAAAGCTACTGGGAACTCAAGGGGTTAACCTGAGAGCAGTTTTTTTAAGTTCTTTTTCAGATGCTGTGCAGAAGGGGCCTCAGTTCTGGGACATTGTGTTCCTGCCTGAAATATACAAGAACATTTTAGGTAAAAAACAGGATGCTTGTTAAGAAGCTGGTTTTGCAAGGTCTTATAAAAATAAAGCTGCTATTTTTTTCAAGGCACACAGAAATTGAAGGAAAATTCAGATGGATCTTCTCTATTCTGCCTTTGTAAATAGTTATATGGAACACGTTTATTTTTTACGTTACTGTTAGTACAAATAAATACCTTTAGTGAATTTCACAACTGCTCCTGGTTTTCCTAGGCTTCCTGACCTGTGCCTCGACGACAGAGCATTTTCCCCTTTAGACTCCATAACCTGTTTGGTCAAACCAGGGTGAATAACCCCTGACCTTACCTCAACCTTGTGTATGGTACAGGGATTTGACTGACCTCAGAGTCTTGCCAGACGACTGATGATATTTCAGAGCTTCTTCAACATCATAGCTAAACAGTTTCTGCCCCCTAAATGGGACATTGAGAACTGTCTGCTGCACATCAGTGGCAAAGCCTGCTACCCTAAGCCAGTAGTAGCAGCTTAGACAGAAGCCAGAGCCAACAGCCCTGGAAGAAGCATCAGAAACACCATATGCTGTGCGGATTAAGTGTTTATCCACATCAGCACCAAGGGTTTTGAGAAATTCTTGTTTGGCAGTACCAGTCAAGGTTTGTGCAGCAACCTTAGCCTTCCTCCATAGGGTATTCTGATATTTTATCACATGAGCCTGGTAACTGGCAGTATCAATCAATACTCTTTATTTAACCAGGTGAAACACCATTGAGGAAAGCTCATTTACAAAGTGGGCCTGGACAATACAATGCAGATCAGATAAACAGAGTGAAAGAAAGGTATCCTAAATACAATTTAATATATGGATTTGGATTTTAATATGCTACAAAAGCATACAAAAAAAATTTGAGGTAATATCACTCCTGAAGTGATAATACTACACTTCAAGAGTGATAATACTATCGTTCAGGACCTCAACGATAGTATTACCACCGAATCACAACAGTGCATGCACTTGTCAGTACCTACGTCTCCCAAAGCGTGCCACCTGATTAGTAGCTTTTCTGTGGCAGAGCAAAACAGTTTTAAAAACATGGCAGCCAGTCTGTCGCTTTCCAAGACCAAACTTGGTCCTCGGCCATTCTCCATATTTTTTTCACATTTTACCATTACCAAGGATTTATGTGGTTGATCCTGCTGTCTCCTAATAAAAAAAAAAAAAAAAAACAGGTAGGACTCAGTATTGCAGAAAAGCAGACGGGAGTGGGTAGCATCACAGACAAGTGAGACGAAGGGAACTGAATGGGACAGACAGCGTGAGGCAGTGCGGCGGTCAGCCAGAACCAAGTCAGTCCTTCAGTGAACTGGCTGACCACCCGTTGGCAAAAAAAATAGAATCTTGGCTCCACATATTTAAAAAAAATAATGGATAGGTTTCTGTCAATTAGCAGGGAGTCCTACCATCTCGAGGTTCTGGACACATTGGAACCTCTCGAGGTTCATGTGTCCAGAACCTCTCAATGGTATTACTCCCTGGTAATAGACACAAACCTATCCATTATTCTCTTTATAGTGCATGAGAACCTAATATTCTAATATTAAAATTGCAACGAGATTACAGTACATGAGGGCATAATAGTATAGTTACAACAAAAAAAGGGGGAGGTATATACAGGGTAAAAGCAGTGTAAATACAGAAATATATTTATAAAATATACATGGAGCAATGAACTAGGCTTTTGGTGCAATGAAGAGTAATCAAGCAAACTGTTACAGAGTCTAAGGCTAAATGTATTGCAAAATATGAACACAGTTATAAGAGATGACAATCAGCAAGATGTTGATGTGAAGGAGACCTCGCCTTGGGAGGAAGGATGAGGTGGGACTTGGTGTGGGGAGGAGGAAGAATGGAGATAAATGTATGTGTTGAGCTGAAGAGCCAGTGGACGTGAGCAGCATAAAGGACAATAAAAAAAAAACAAGTATGAGAAATTTAGATTGTAGGGAGCCAGAGCAGGTGATGGCTTTTGCAAGGTAATGTATTTAGGAGGGGCCTGGTAACGTGGCCCTTATTGCTGAGAGATAACAGGGATTAGGAGTAGCAATTGCAAGTGTCGATAAAATGCCATCTTAATAGTGGGCATTTTAAATCGGTGAGGAAAACTTCAAAGATTTCTGTAAATTATTCCAGAGGTCTGGTAAGGCATGGCTTAAGGAGGAGGCCTGAAGCAGGTTCCATAGCTGGGAATGTCAAGGGATAGATGGGAGTAGCACCTAAGTGAGTAA
Source organism: Neoceratodus forsteri (assembly GCA_016271365.2). NCBI lineage: Eukaryota > Metazoa > Chordata > Ceratodontiformes > Ceratodontidae > Neoceratodus > Neoceratodus forsteri. The sequence continues at coordinate 224,427,953 of CM028138.1, read as the reverse complement.
GTTCATGTGAAATAAGTTAATAGGCTAGAGATGCAAGTTGGCACCTTACCGATAAGGGCTCTGTAGGTCCAAGTAGCCGCATTTAAGAGTCTTCTAGTTTTTAGGGACTGCCACACCAACATGACATATAGTACACAGTGGTGAGTTCTGGATGGAGAGCCAGTAATGAATCTTAGGGCCCTGTTATACAACATGTTGAGCTTTGCCAGAGCCGAGCTAGGGCTGTGATTGTACAGAATGTCTGCATAATCCAACAAGGGTAGAAATGTAGACTGTACAAATCTTAGCTCGACTTCCTGTGTTAGAAGGTGTCCAATCCTGAAAAACAGTCCTAAGTGTTGTTTTAGCTTCTTACCCAATTCCTCAATGTGGACCATATAGAAAAGTTTGTGATCTAACCAAAAGTCAAGATATTCGAATTTGTCTAGGATTTCATTGGGCTCCCCAGAAGGGACGTTGTTTGTGGTGAAGCTCCAAGGGACAAGGAATTGTCTGAGTTTAGTTTGGGTGAGAATCATGGCTTTTGTTTTCTTCACATTCAGCAAAAGTTTGATTCAGGAGATTATGCTGTAGGTGGTCAAATTCATGCTGCAACGTACTACAAGCAAGTCAAGGGTAGGCTCGGCAACATAACAGCGTATTCGGCGAACAAGTGTACACTTGCTTGACTGATGCCTGCATCAATACTGTTAATATACAGCGTGAATAATAGGGGTCCTAAAATAGAACCTGGAGGGACACCTATATGGAGCATTTTAAGCAGAGACAGAACCCCTTGCACCTTGATTTGTCGTTTTCTGTCCTTTAGGTAACACGTAAGCCAGTTAAACAGCTATGGCATCTAAGCCAATACCTCGGTGTATGGCCAACAGCAGATAGTGGTCGACCATGTTGAAGGCCTTACTTAGGTTGAGAAATAAGGCGCTGATGTAATGTTTAGTATCAGGTGCCAGATTCCAGTTATTGGTTACCTTGGCTAGCATGGATAGTGTGTATGATTTTTTTTCTGAAACTGGATTGGATAGGGTTTAGCAGCTGGATTGAGTCTAGGTAATTTCTGAGTGTTTATTACTTTTTTTGAGTGGTTTGGAAAGGATGGGCAGTAAGGATATAGGCCTATAATTGTTTGGGTCACTGGGGTCCCCAGACTTGAATAATGGGACTACATGTGCCACTTTCCAGACTGAAGAGAGTTCACCATGGGCTAACAACAGATTAAATAAATGAGCAATGGATGCAGTCAAAACATGGTAACCCACCTTTATGAAGAAAGGTTCTATGTTATCTGCTCCTGCACTTTTCCTCATATCTAGTCCCAGGAGTAGGTGCTCCACCTGTTTGCAGATGACAAAGCTAAAAGAGAATTGAGTCACATGGTCAGGGACATTAATAGGATCTAGGGGCTGGCAAAGTTTACTGGCTGCAGATGTATCAAAAGCAAGGCCAGCCATTGCAAAATGGTTATTTAACATGCCAAGTATGCAGTGCCTGTCAGTGGTGCTAGTGTCACCGGAGTTAATTTTGGTAGGGAGGGCATTAACTTAACAGTGGCATAATACTTCCCATAGGGTTTTCCAGAAATTTGCCAAGTCACTGGAAGCCAAGGCTAATTTGGATTGAAAAAAAATTTGCTTTGGCAGCCCTAATGAGTTTGGTACAATAATTCCTCGATTTCCTGAAGGTGACCCAGTCTGCTGGGTCCTTGGTTTTTCTGGCCCTTTTCCTTAGGGCATCTCTGCTGCGTAAAGCAGACTTTAGCTCAAAAGAAAACAAAGGGCAGGATCTTTTCTTGGTACAGGATTTGGTCATGGATGCGTGTTTATCTATGACATTCAGTACAAGTTTTTGGAAAATCTCAGGCAGTGTTCACCAAAGGCATGAGGTAGAATTCTTGCCAACGAATGTTGTTGAGGTCTGCTATGTAACGGCTGGATCAAAATTACACTGGTTCCTTTTTGAAGTATAGGTGGAGGAGAAAGGTGATTTAGGGGCAGATCGGATACAGGCTATGGCGCTATGATCACTGATATTGTTGAAGAGTACACCAGCGTAGCTGAAAAGATGGGGTTTATTTACTATGATAAGGTCAAGTAATGTGCTACTTGTAGGATTTTTTGAGTTGGGACAGGTACATTCTGTTATTAGCTGTGTGACTAAGAGTTTATCACACCAATCTTTTAAGGGTTTAGAAGAATTAGAGAGCCAACCCATATTTAGGTCTCCCATTATAATTACTTAATTTGGCTGGGAATCCATGAATTTATGTAAGTGACTCAGAAAGGCAAGACCTCTGGAGGGAGGCTGGTAACAACCAGTGATAGAGTCAGCAGAGGGAAGGGAAAGTCTTATTGAGACCCATTCGAATTCCTTTGGGACAGATATGGTGTTGATGAGCAATACCATGAACCTGTCCCTGAAAAATTGCTAACCCCTCCCCCCCCGGTCTATCTGCTCGATAGACATAGTTGAGGAGGTTAATTTTGTGGTTAGAAGTAGAGCTCTTCAACCAGGTTTCAGAGAACCATCACATCTGGCTATGTGTGAGCGATCTATGCCCGGACCAAGTATAATTTTCGTAGGAGGCTACACACATTTAGATGTAGAAAGGTTTTATTTTTTCAGATACTAAATATCAGACGGTTTAAGGATGGGAAGACGGGGTTCAGGGTTAAGTTTGACATTTCCTGAGCAAAATAATAGGAGAATTAGCTTTTTGAGGGCCCCAATTAGTAGCTTGCAGAGCCTTCTCTTACTCTGTTTTGTCTGTGGAAGACATGAGGAGGAGGTAGAACAGTCTGGGAATTGAAAACTTATCCCTGAAGAGTAAATGTCCACCCATAATGAAATGGTTAAAGGGTTTGTAACTAGGGGAAAGTGCCATCTACAAAGGGTGGTCTATCCTCGGACAGAACACCAGGAGGTAGGAGCTACTGGTATAACTAAAACTTCTCTACTGGGACTAAGAACTAGATCTCCTGTACCGGGACCTTCAATTTAGGGTAAAAAAACAAACAAAAAAAAAAAGGAGTTAGTACGTTTGTCAGAGGTAGTTGAAGTAAATTGTTATTTGTATACTTATCTAGGTGCTTGTCACAGGTGTCAGAAGGGAATTATCTGTGAAATTAACTAAATGTAGAAAGATTTACAAAGTAGGGGGAGTGGCTCAGCTAGAAGGAGCCAGGTTAAGACCAGATATAAACACTGCCCTAGATAGTTTCTGCCAGAAAACAGACAGAACACCAGGAGGTAGGTGTTACTGGTATAACAAACTTCTCTACTGGGGCCATATTGCCCTCCTTCCCTCCCCTCCACCCTAAACCAGTTCTACTTTTACAGGCACAGGATTTAACTGACAACAGGAACTTCCTGTTTGGGAGCAGGAAGTGAGTGATCACAGATCCACAAAAGACTCACCATACTAGAAGGGCAAGAGTAGCTCTCTGTCCCCCCCAGCTGCTGGAGGTCTGACTCTGAGCAAGTAAGGAGACTACTGAGAAATATAGGAACTTCTTGTCTCAGAACAGGAGCTAAAAGGGTGCAGAGACAGTAAGTAGGGAGAGAAAAAAAAAAGAAATGAACAGAGGAAAGAGTAAGTATTCCAAATAACAGTTAGGGGGCCAGAAAAGAGACATGTTGGGAGTGGTGCAATGCAGTGGCTGTGTAGCAGCAGTCTTCCAGGAGTTGTTCTGGAGGATGCAACGTTGTCCCATCTGCAGGCACCTCTCTGGGCTGAGGGAGGAGGCTGCTCATCTCCAGGCTGAGTTGGCCAGGATTTATGGGACCTCTTCTCCCACCCAGGGACCACCAGGGTCACTGCCGTTGCCTCAGAGGTTGCCAAGAAAGAGGAGTGATTGGACCACAGTGTGCTCAGGGAGGCTGAGGGTGGTGGAACAGAGGCGCATCCCTCCAGTTGTACCTCTCCACAGTTTCTATGCCATTCTGGAAAGTGTGGTTCCTCTGTGGAGGCACCCACAGTGGAGACCAAGGAGGATGCTGGGAACCTCCACAAAGGAGACCCACAGGAGGGTGGCATGAGACCCCACAGGGAAGAGCAACTCCTGGTGGGGACTCCATTGTTAGGAAGGTAGAACTGGGGGAGGAAGGGAGAGGAGCAAGGTGCCTGCCTGGCACCATGGCTTGAGGGACAGGGAGCTAATCCTCAGGATCGCAGGAGCAACTGCACAGGGAAGGGAGCTGGATGTCATTGTCCACTTAGGGACAAATGACCTGGCTAAGAAAGGGATCAGAGCAGTGCAAGAAGCATTTGTGGAGATGGGGAGGGGCCTTAGACAAATAGCACACACAGTAACCTTCTTGGAGGTGCTGCCTGTCTATGGCATGGGTGAGGCTAGGGTGTTCCACACCATGGGATTCAATCAGTGGTTGAAAAACTGGTGCAGAGCTCAGGGGTTTGGCTTCATTGGGGACTGGGAGTCCACCTGGAGGGATGCAGGCCTATACTGGCATGATGGTCTGCATCTGTCCAGGAGGGGAACCAGGATCCTAGGTGATAGGTTTAAATACTTCACTGACAAGCATTGAAAGTAGCCAAGGGGGGAGGCACTTGAAAGGAGCAGGGAAATCCTAGCCCCCCCCTCAAAAAAATATCAGAGTACTAAGTGAGATAGACACCAACATAGAGATGTCGATAGGGAGAAGCACAGGGGTAAATGGAGAAAGTGACAAATGCAATAAGGACAGGGATGGGGCAAAAAGGTGTAAGGCCATCAAGAAATGGAGAGTAATGAGTACCAATGCCCGTAGCCTGGGCAACAAGCTCCCTGAACTGGTGGCCTTGATGGAAGAGGGATGCCTGGATATTATCGCAGTCACAGAAACATGGTACACAGAGAACCATGACTGGGATGTCAACATACCAGGGTACACAACCTACAGGAGAGACAGGGAGGGCAGAAGGGGGGGTAGCTCTCTATGTAAGGGAAGGGTTAAAAGCAACTGAACAAGAGAGTAAACAGGGAGGAGAAGAGGCACTGTGGGTCACCTTAGAGACTGGAAATGGCACCACAATCCGCATAGAGGTCATATATAGACCCCCATGTCAGGGGGAGGGAATGGACAAGGATATGATAGAAGGCATACTTAGGATGGCAGAGAAAGGGGAGATACTGTTCACGGGGGACCTTAATATGCCAGATGTTAACTGGAGCACCTTTGCTGCAGCCACATCCAAAAGCAGGGCCATTCTTGATGCCCTTCAGGTGGCATGCCTCAGACAGCTAGTTTTGGAACCTACTCGTGAGGGAGCAATCTTAGACCTTGTACTCTCAAATGGGGACAGTGAGAGGATCTCAGATCTAGAAGTGGGTAGCCATTTGGGAGCAGTGACCACCAAACAGTGTGGTTCACAATAAACTCAGCTACAGAGTCAAGCCATACAAAAGTGAGGGTTCTGGACTTCAGGAGGGCTGACTTTGGCAAGATGGGAGAGTACCTTAGAAAAGCACTAGCAAACAGGCTAGAAGAAGGGGTGAAGCAATAATGGGGAATATCAAAATTGCCATCACAGAGGCAACAAGCCTTTGTGTGAAGCAAATAAATCAAAATGAAAGAAAAAGCCACTATGGTTCTCAAAAGAGGTGGCGGTGAAGGTTAGGGAGAAAAAGATAGCATTTAGGAAGTATAAGAAAACACAGAAGGAGCAGGACAGAGAACTGTACCAGTTAAGGCAGAAGGAAGGAGGGAGGATAGTCAGAATAGCAAAGGTACAAACTGAGGAAAATATAGCTAACTCTGTTAAGAAGGGGGATAAAACCTTTTACAGGTATATCAGGGAGCGTAGAAAGACAAAGGGAGGGATAGTGAGGCTGAATAGAATGGATGGTGGGTGGGCAGAGTGTGACAGTGAAAAAGCAGGGATACTGAATGAATGCTTCTGTTCAGTAGTCACAAGAAGGAAGTAGGGAGGTGCCTAATCCATTGCTAGAAGCACTCTCGGGAGGCGATCAGCCCTTTCACAGAAGAAAGGTTCTGAAAGAACTCCTTAAACTGAAGTGGACAAAGCAATGGGGCCAGATGGAATTCACCCCAGCATTCTAAAAATTAAGCAGAGAACTAGTGACACCACTGACTACCTTTTTAACAAATCATGGGAGGATGGTGTGGTACCTAAGGACTGGAAGAAGGCGGATGTGATTCCGCTTCACAAAAGTGGGACAAGACAGAGGCAGGAAACTACACACTATCAGTTTGACCTCTGTGGTAGGAAAGTGATGGAATCACTTCTGAAGAAAGAAACTGTTGAGTACCTAGAGGCCAGTGGGGCACAGAACCCAAGGCAGCATGGGTTCACAGCGGGAAGGTCATGTCAGAAGAATCTAATTGATTTCTTTGACTGGGTGACCAAAGTAACGAACCCGGGGGGCTGTGGACATGGCCTACCTAGACTTTAGCAAGGCATTTGACACAGTCCCACACAAAAGATTAGTAGTCGGGGGGCACTAATGAGCAGCTAACTGGGAAGACATGTCTCCCGCTTGCTCCACCACGGTAACCAGTAATTAAACATTAAAATACGGAGTTTCTCACCCTGGAGTGAAAAGAATGGCAGTATTAGGTGGTGGAAAGAACCATGGATGAATATCTAATGCCCATGCCCTCTAAAAGTCAGAGAACAACTGGGAAGACCGGTAAAAAGGGGATGGCGAGCTCTGGAGGAGAGAATACAGGCCTGGTCTCGCTCTCTGCGGCAGAGGTAGAGGCCTTGGGGAAGGAACTGACGGGGCAGGTAATAGCAGCCCTGGAACCACGGCTCATGAACTTAGAGGATAAATTGGAAGGTAAACTACAAGAGGTGCTGGAACAGCAGTCGCACCAGAGCTCTCAGTTGGCGGAAGCAGAGGAAAGGATTTCCAGGCTGGAGGACGAGCTACTAATGGTCCCAGGGCAAGTTCGTGCACTGCAAAGAGAATTAGAGGAGTTCAAAGAGGCCTACGACTACCAAGAAAATTATCATCGTAAGCTGAATTTACGCTTCAGAGGGCTCCCTGAGGGATTAGAGGGGGATGATGCCTTAGACTTTTGCAGCAAGGTACTACCCGAGTTATTGGGCCTGAAGTTGAAAAATGGCAGGGTCAAGTTGGAGCGGGCTCATCAAGCGGTAATGCCGCTGCCCCCTGCGGATCAGCTCCCACGCCAGATCATGCGTTTTCACAATTTCCAGGATCGGGAGGCAATACTAAAGGCGTACAGGTCCCGAGGTCCTCTGAGCTTTGAAGACCACAGGCTATTCCTTTCGCAGGATTATTCGGCCCGGCTGCTTAAAAAGCAGAATGCCTTTAATGGGGTGATGACTCGGTTAAGGAACCTCAAGGTGGAAAACTTTCTGACTTACCCCGCTATGTTCCGAATCAAACATGAAGGAGCAACCTATTCATTTTGGGAGCTTGAGAAAGCAGAGGAGTTTGTGAAGGGCCTTAAAAGAAAAGTGAGCTGAGTGGTGATGAGGGAAGCATGAGGAGGCAGAAAGATGATCTTAGGGAGTCTCTGTTGCCCTGGTGCCATGATGTTGTGATGTTCCTGTTAATTGGACTTTACATCAAATGAGTTTCAGAATGTTCCGGTTGGCGCTGTTGCGCTTTGTTGTTGTGAGGAGGACGTCTGTAGGAGGAGGTAGATGATGGTCTACTCAGAGTTGAAAATAACTGGACTAATGGGGTGTGAACAGTTTGGAGAATAGACTGAGATGCATGCTCTCTCCTGCCTGGCTGGTGGACTATGGAAAGATTGCCAAAAGCCGAGGGGCCTGAGGGCTGCGAAAATGCAGAGTACTGTGGCTCGTAAGGCAGGAGCGGGGGAGGGCCTTGCGCGTGTTTATATGATGGCGCAGTCTAGCCCCCCGCGCCTCTTTCTTCTCTGACATTGATCATGATACTGTGGGTCCGATGAAAATTGTACCTGTTGCTGTCAAGGGAGAGTTGGGGGGCATAATAATAGGGAGAAGGGATAGGGGAAACAGCTATGTATTTGGTGTAGGGAGGAGGAGGGATGGGGGAGGTTCAAGGGGTTGGCTTGGGGGGTGAGAGGGGGTGTGCCAGTGTGGAGTCGAGGGGTATGTTGGACTAGCCCTGGGGAGGGGGGAGTGGGATCCCATGGAGGCCCACGTTGGCTTGGGCTGTCAGGAGTTGTATGAGGGTGTGAGGAGTGGGGGTTTGTGGAGTCGGTGGGAGGACATTGAGGGATGGCTGCATTATAGGAGGGGGAATGAGCAAATACCAGAAGATGTGGTGGATGGCCCCCACCCTGGACTGGGCGAGCAAAGGCATCAGAAACTGGGATACGCCTCTCCTCGCTGGTCTGAGGAAGGGGATGGGAGGATAGGGTTGGGGTACAACGAAAGGAATTAAAGGGCTGGGATGGAGTGAAAGAAGATTAGTATGAAAGGCGGAGTGAAGTGGTAGATCAGAGTGGGCAGGGAAAAGGGAAGGGGATAGCTGGATGGGATATAGAGGTAGTTAGGGGGAGACGAAGCACGGTGGGGGGGAATCTTGGGGTAAGGGTACAGATAGGAGGAGATAATTCAGACCCGGGATGGAGCACGGTGGGGACTCCGGGGGTGGGAAGGCTCTGGAAGAGAGAACTGAACACCTGGTGGGGATGGCGGGACACGCATCTCAGTTGTGGAGGAGAATTGTTGAACGTTTGTTATTTTTGTCTTTAAACTTACACTTGTGCTATGTCAGCAATTAGTGAAACTGAGAGGGGTGGATAAGGAGAATTAATAAAAAGGATGGGAAGGGGGAGGTGGGGATGGGGGAAGTTTTGAGGGATAGTTATAAATGTTAAAATAGATAGATTTTATATAGTGTTTGTTAGTAGGATAGTTGCCTGGTTATACTTGGAGAGGGGTGTCGAAAAGGAAATCAAGAGAAAGAATATAGATATAGATATTATATACACACACTTGTAGGCTTTGTGATGCCCTAGGTGCTTTCAACACAATGTCAAATGGAAATATTCATAAAAATGGAAAATGCTGTGGGATGGGGATGGGTGACCTGATAAACTTAAATGTCATATCTTGGAATGTAAAAGGCATAGCAAGCCCAGTGAAGAGGACTGCACTCCTGACGGCTTTGAGACGTAAAGGGGCGCAGGTGGCTTTGCTGCAGGAGACTCACCTGACGGACCTGGAGCATGCCAAGCTGGTACGGAACTGGGTGGGGAAGTGTTTAGCGGCCTCCTACTCGTCCCATAAGAGAGGGGTGGCAATACTCTTGCATAAGAACCTACTTTTTGAGGTGAAAAGGATAGTGAGAGACCTTAAGGAGGGTAGATAAATTTTCGCTACTGGGGTATGGCAAGGTGAGACACTCACGTTCGGATGCGTCTATGCGCCGGCAGTATATGACCCAGATTTCTACACCTCTTTGCTCAGCTTGTTCGTCAAAGAATAATTTCCTGGTCTCATTATGGGAGGGGATTTCAATTGGGCGATGGATGCGAGGATGGATCATTTGACAGGGAGGGGGCGGGTAACAAAGGCTATGGGCCAGTGGCAAATCGGTATTGCAGATCTGGAGGGCGGCCAACCCCACTGGACGGGAGTATACATTCTACTCTAACCCACATAAGACATGGTCCCGCTTAGATTGTATATTTCTGCCCAGGAGCTGGGTGGGGAGGATAAGGGAGATAAGTCACAGCCCCATCTTCATTTCGGATCATGCCATGGTGGTACTGAGAATCACAGGGAGAGGAGATGAGCGAGGCCCCCCAACCTGGAGGTTCCCTACATATTTGGCTAGGGACCGGGCGTTCAAAGAATATCTGGTAGAACAATGGAAGTTTTATGGAGAGATGAATAATACGGGTGATGTTTCTAGGGGCACTTTCTGGGAGGCGGGTAAGGCCTACATGAGAGGGGCTATAATAGCGTATGTGGGTAGGATTAAGAAGCAGAGAGAGTAAAGGAAGAATTAGAAAGACAAGTGAAGAGATGGAAAACGGGTTGGAGGAGGGAGAAAGGGAAGCTCCAAGTTGCTGACAACAGCGAGGAAACCTGAACTCTCTCCTGAGGAGGAAGCAAGGAAGGCGTGGTTTTTCTGCCAGAGGAGGGTCTTTGTAGGGGAAATAAGCCCGGCCCATGTTGGTGAGACTGATGAAAGGGGAAGATGCCCAACTAGGATCATGTGAATTAAGGGGAGGAGGCAAGTTATTACAAGTTCAAAGGCTATAGCAGGGCATTTTACGAGTTTTTATGAAAAGTTATATAGGGCAGAGCAAGTGGGACAGGAGAAGAGTATCCAGGAGTTCTTGAACGAGTGCCCATACGAGGATTACGGACGAGCAGAGGGGGTGTTAAGTCAGCCTATATCACGAATGGAAATTTTAAGCGCCATACAGAAACTGCAGGAGGGAAGGCCTGTGGGCCAGATGGATTCCACGTCGAGTACTATAGGATCCTGGGGGCCAAATAGCAGATGTGTGTGAAGGAAGTATTTGAGAGAGGGGAAGAGGGACAGATTCGGCACCACCTGACTCATGCTATGAGGCTAATATTTTTCTGATTCATAAAAGTGGGCAGGAGGAGTCGGAATGTTCAGCCTACCGACCAATATCTCTTCTCAATGTGGATATGAAAATTCTGGCTAAAGTCCTGGCCATGAGGTTGGAGAATTTTTGCCGGAGGTGATCCACCCAGACCAGACTGGGTTCATTAGAGAGCGACAGTCTTATCACAATGTAAGTAGACTGTTAAATATTATATGGCGGGCAGGCCAGGCTGGAGCCAGGACAGGGGTATTTTCTATGGACACGGGAAAAAGCGTTCGATGGGGTAGAATGGGATTACCTCTTTGAGGTGATGGGCGGTTTGGTTTGGGGGACTCGTTTATTGGGTGGGTCAGGGCCATGTACCTAAAGCCTAGCGCACAGGTGATGGTAAACGGGTGCCTATCTGGGAAGTTTGAACTGAAGAGGGGGACGAGGCAGGGGTGTCCGCTCTCGCCCTTACTATTTGCCTTGGCAATTGAACCTTTAGTGTCAGCGATACGTCAGCATGAGGGAGTTGTGGGAGTAAGGGATGGGGGAGGGAGCAAAAAAGTGGCGCTTTATGCTGACGATATGCTCCTTTTTTTTTTTTAAGGGATATGAGTGGCTCATGAAGCACCTGATGGATATTATTGAAAAATGTGCCGGTTTCTCTGGGTCTAAGATTAACGTCAAGAAGTCTGAAGTCATGGGATTCCCAGATATTAGCTCGGAGGTACAACAGAGAGGCTTTAGGGTGGTTAAATCAGATTTTAAGTACTTAGGGGTACATATTGGGCGGAGGTGGGAAGAATCATGTAAGTTGAACTATCACCCCTTAATTAAACGGATATTAGCGGACTTGAAGAGATGGCTACATTTACCAATATTTTGGATTGGGAGGATAAATCATCAAAATGAATATTATCCCTCGAATATTATACCCGATGCAAATGCTGCAGGTAAGATTAACACAGGGGGACATAAAAAGGTTAGAGAGGGGGTTTGTGGACTTCATATGGCAGGGAAAAAAAACAGAATAAGCCTAACAAGGCTTAAGGCAGATAGATCTAGGGGAGGACTCAGTTTCCCAGACCTGGGCACGTATTACAGAACAGTGCAACTCAGGTGCATGACGGATTGGATTCATAGGCCCAAAGCAGCTAGCTGGATAGGGCTGGAACAAGAAGGGGCTCCTGGGAAGCTCTCAGCATATCTTCATAGTAAGGGGTTACGGGCATATAGAAGCCTAGGGAATGGTAATCCGCTAGTTCGGGAGACGTTGGAGGCCTGGGATCATCTATGGCGACGAAAGGAACTGGCCCAGAGGGAGACTGTTTTGCTCCCAATTGTGAGGAAGCCCTTCTTTATCCCGGGAATGGAAGATAAAGGGTTTCTGGAATGGGAAAAGGGAGGAGTGATATGTGTAGGAACTCTGCTGGAGAAGGGGGAGCTAAGTGAGCTAACAAGGTGAGAAGAGAGATAAAATTAGGGGCTTCACATTTATTCCGGTATCTCCAGGTGAAAGCGTATGTGAGGGGATTTATTTATTTATTTAGTTAAACATCAGTTTAGAAACCTTTGAGCCAGAGGCTCATTTACAAAGGTACCTCGTCACAAAGAGGACGGGGAGTGTTGCACTGCACCCAAATAGAATAGAACAGATGGTAAGTCGAGCTAGGAAAGATTAAAGGGTTTATCGGGTAAGTGGCTGCTAAGATAAGTTAAATTTGCCAGATCTGACGGGCCCCACAAAAGCCCTCTGGGAAAGGGACCTAGGCCTGCAAATTTCAGAGGGAAACTGGGAGTTGATACTGGGAATACCAGAGGGAATCATGATATGTAATAAATTTAAGGAGACCTTCTATAAATTCCTGCACAAAATTTATTGGCCGCTGGTAGTGGTGTACCGTGCGCACCCTGCGGTTTCAACGAACTGTAAGAGATGTGACAGGGGTTTGGGCACTTTCTTCCACTGCTTCTGGAAATGCCCGGTCTTGGTTAAGTTTTGGGGGAATGTAGTACAGGAGGTAAACAAAGGGATAGGGGGTTGTTTGGCCCGAGAACCCTTGACTTGTCTGTTTGGGGTGGAAAAAATAGTAGGGGAAGAGGGGTGGCAACTATTACCTAGATGAACAAGAGTATTGTTCGTGTTGGCAAGGCACAGCATCCAGAATACCCGGGTTACTGGAAATGGACCCACATTGGCTGACTGAAGGAGGTTGGTTATGCGATCATTAACCTTGGGGAGGTTCACGTGGGTAGCTAGAGATGGAAAGGAGAGGTTTCTGAGGGACTGGGCCCCTTTTCTGATGACTTTGGGCATATCTGAAAACATAATGCTCCGCACGGGGTGGGATGTCTAGGCCTCAGGATGTTGAATGAATTTAGGGAGGACGCCCCTCCTGTGTGGGAGCATCTGAAATTAACAACCGGTTGTGGGTGTTCTCCTTTTTGCGACCCTGGCTTCCCCATGCATTAAGAACAGCTGCGTATCTAGGGGATTATCCTCTGCGCTCAATATTATGAAATGCAAGAATGTGGGGTTTTTGTTTGACAGTATATAGGGTCCTGAGATATGTCCGCACACTCTGCCACATTACTGTAAATAGAGTAAGTGTGATGTATTAATGAAATAACCAGGTTTTTCTTTCTGTGTTTGTCTGTATTTACTTTTTGTTTATTGTGAGATGTAGTATGTATTATGTTGTCTTTTTTCTGTGATGGAAAACCTTAATAAACAGAATACTCAAAAAAAAAAAAAAAAACCATATTAGTAGTCAAATTAACCAGCCTGGGAGTGAGACCCAGGGTGGTAGCCTGGGAAAAAATTGGCTGAACAACAGGACACAGAAGATAATTGTAAATGGAGTCCACTCTGAAGAAAGAGGGGTTACTAGTGGGGCACCGCAGGTTCAGTACAGGTCCAGTCCTTTTTAATGTCTTTATAAGTGACATTGCAGAGGACTGGAAGGAAAGTGCTCCACTTTGCAGATGACACAAGATCTGCAACAGGGTTGATACACAAGGAGGTGTGGAAAGAATGAGAAGGGACTTGGCAAGGTTGGAGGAGTGATCAAGTATGGCAGCTTGGATTCAATGCAAAGAAGTGCAAAGTAATGCACCTGGGAAACAAAAACCAGGGAAATTTACTCAATTGGGGGAGGTAGTAACAACAACAAAAATGGAAAGGGACCTGGGGGTAATCATATCAGATGACCTTAAGGTTGGCAAGCAATGCAAGAAGGCGGTAGGGAGGGCTGGGGGGATACTGGGATGTACAGGGAGAGGTATCACCAGCAGAAAACAGGAAGTTGTTATCCCCCTGTACAGACAGTTGGTGAGACCCCATCTGGAGTACTGCATCCAGTTCTGGAGACCCCATCTCCGCAAGGACATAGACAGGATGGAGGCAGTTCAGAGGAGGGCAACAAAATGGTGCAGGGTCTGCAAGAAAAGCCATACGAGGAGAGACTAAAGGAGCTTAATATGTATACCCTTGAGGAAAGGAAGGAGAGGGGGGGACATGATAGAAATGTTTAAGTACATCAGTGGAATCAACAAAGTCCAAGAGGGTAGCATATTTCAGAAAAAGAGATGTGCAAGAACAAGGGGACACAATCCGAAGATAGAGGGGGGACGGCTCAGGGGCAATGTGAGGAAGTATTTTTTCACAGAGGGTGGTGGATGCATGGAACAGCCTTCCTGAGGAGGTTGTGGGCTCTAAAACTGTGGGAGAATTCAAGAATGCATGGGACAGACATAAGGCAATTTTTGTTGGGGTTAGGAAGAAATAGGCTGTTGGTTAAATAGGATCTGCAGCTTATCCTCTAGGTAGGGAAATGGGCAGACTAGGTGGGCCAAGCAGTCCTTATCTGCCATCAAAGTCTAGGTTTCTATGTAGGGGAGGTACAGCCGGTGCTACTGAAAGTGCAATTTGCCAGTGTAGTGTAACATGGATACACCGACCTGGCTGGGGACACAGAAGGTTTAGATATATACTGCAGGTTCCCTAATTGGAAAAAAACGAACAAAAGAATAAAAGTGGATACATGACAAAGGGATTAGGCGCTTGAAGTTGGGCTTGAAGGTACAGAGGAGTATGTAGCCAAGGGCACACTGCCACTGGTAGAAGTGAAAGAGAGGAATATCCAATTCTAGGGAATATAAGCAGGCGTACTGCCACAAAGTACTATGTACCTCTAAGGCAGAGTTGCAGAATGAGCTGTCCTTTTAGGAGAGGAACAGTAGGAGCAGTCGCAACAGAGGTAGGTTGGAATTGTCACTTAAGGGTGGAATAGTAGGGGCAGTCAGCAATAGAAGTAGACAGGAGCGGCAGAGCCCCAGCATATTTAGTAGAGGTCGGGGCTGGGGTGGGCAGGCAGGACAAAATTCAGAGCTACCGACAGCACTTTAGAAAAGCAGCCTGGTCGAATTAAAAAGCAGCCCAGCAGGCCCAGAGAGTTACAGACATAGGTAGGTTTGCCCAGAACATCCAACCTCCTGGATTTCTTATCAGGAGGGGAGGAACTATAGTGTCTAGGTGCCCTGGATCTATCATGGGCAACCATGATCACCACTGAATCAGTCTCAGACTGATTAGCATAAAAAGGCTTATTAGAAGGAGCAGAGTACATTTTGTCAACCTTTCTGAGAACAGCCAGTATAGTGTTTGGGCTAAACCAGGCTGTGCAGGTAGCATCCTCCAATGCTGGGCTCAGAGAGGAACAATAGCAGAAGGAGATTCTGGCATCTCCAGAAATGCAAGCAGGTTCTTTGTAGTGGAAGCCTGCTCTTCGAGGTTAAAGCACATGGCAGATTGCAGTTGCTGCATCATGGCAAAAAAGGAGGGATCCTCACTGCAGGAGACTGTGAAGCAGGTGTCATGCACATATACTGGCTGTCCTCAGCATAGTCTTCCTCCTCCATTATGAGGACAGGATTATACTCACATTCATTGTCGTACCTCTCGATGGGAATGAAGGAGTGTGCTGGTGATGTCAGCGGTGGCTAAGGAGGTCTTTTCTGCACTATATTAGAGTGCAACATTGACAGGGTAGTTGTAGCAACAGTCCCTGTCGAAGGGCCCACTGTAAGTGGAGGTAGGCCAGGCAGTAGGTGCCTCATCATATCGAAGAATAATAGGAGCACTGTCTGTGCATCAATGCCACTTTTAATAGTGGTTGTGACCACTGTAGTCGATGGCACAGGTTGGATCTCTGGCAACAATGGCAATGTACTGGCCATAATGGCCGAGTAGCACCCACGCCAAGCCCCAATGTTAGTGTCTGATCAGGGACAGTGGTTGCTGCCATCACTGCGGATGGCATCTTAGTTTGTGACGTACCTGCAGTCCATGACAGCGACTCGGACTGGGGAAGCCATGGGTTTTTCCCCATGTTTGTGGCTCCCCAAGGAAGATTTGTCCCGGGACTTTGACTACTGTTATTCAGGCGACATGAACTTGCCCTATAGCTGCTTCTACATTGCTGCTAGGGTCTTTTTTTGGAGAACTTTCTGCAGTGCCCCCTTCCTGCATTGGCTGGTAAAGGAGTTAGATCCCTGGCAGATTTCGCAGGCTTTCACATTGGGAGAGAAGCCTAGGCAGCAAAAAACAGGTTACTCGGTCGGCCCGGCGCAGTGCTTAGATTTCCACTTATGACGCCAATGTCCCGGGTTTGGGAATGGACCCGTAGTTGAGGCCGGGTTGGGAAGAATGATCGAGCATCCTGGTGGCTGCTCTTCTTCTCCAGGGAGGAGGGGTAGAGTGTCCAGTGCTTGATGGACCCTCATGGAGGCTGGGGCACCATGGCAACCGCACCAGAACATTAGGGGTGGACACTGGATGTCCTTGCACATCCCCGCCCCCAGGCAACAAAGCAGCACAAATGCCACCCCCTCTCTGTGGCCCGACCTGGAGAGGGTAATCCAGTGCTTGCCCAGGATGTCCACTGGGAGTGGGAAGCCCTTGGTGGCCCGCCCAGGGGTAAGCCTGGGCATGGGGGCAGTGGACAGATGGGTCAGAGGATAAGAGGGGTTGGACCCCAAAAAGAGAAAATAAAAAAAATACATACATAAAACAAAACAAACAAACAAAACAACAGGTTACTCACCTGTAACAGTAGTTCTAGGAGTGATATATGATGTATATAGGGGTGGGTGTGCAGAAGGAGCCAGCCTGAAGACATTCTGGCAAGCCTTAAAGGGAAAGGAACACTACCAGAAGTGTGGATTTGTATATAATTTCCATGTCCCTAGAACACACACTTCATGTGTGTTGTCCTTGTAGATTTTTTCCTCCACAGCTGCAATACCAAAAAAGTGTGAATAGTTCTTTCACAGAGGCATACAGGTTGCGAAAATCACTACTAAAGTGGGATAACATTTGTACAGGGTAAAATAAAGAAAATGTCAGCTTTTACAGTAGTGTTTCCAAAGTGGGTCTGACGAGTCTGATCAATCATGGAAAAGAACGGAGAAGGGGGGCTGGCCACGTTTATGTAGGTGCTGGCACATGACGTTGTGCATGGCCCCTGGCTTGCACAGTTTCCGTGTGGTCCTAGTGCTGACACAAATACTGTCCCAGAGGTGTGGCCTGATGAAAGATGTCCTTGAAGAAAATGTCACGTGTCAAGGTGTCCTGGATGTGTCAAGGGCACCATGATTACCACTGAATCAGTCTCAGGCTGGTTAGCATAAGGCGGCTTGTCAGAGCACAGTACATCCTAATCACACTTGCAGGGAACAGCTAGTATGATGTTTGGCTTCATAAGTAGCATCCTCTAATGCTGGATACAGGGGAGGAATGATAACAGAAGAAGATTCTGGCATTTCCAGTTTAGTGGAATCCTGTTCCTCAAAGTAAACCCCATGGCAGCATACAGCAAACTGAGCTGATGCCATGCACATACTGGCTGTCTTCATAACAGTCTTCCTCCACCCTCCTCTATTATGAAGTCAGGACTGTATACACATTCATCAATTCTCTCAGATGGGAATGGAGGACTATGCCGGTGACTGCTGAGACAGTCTATTCCTCCAGGTATTAAGACTGTGGCGTTGATGGGGTAGTTGAAGTGGTAGCCCGTCAACGGGATCACTGTATGTGGAGGCAGGCCTAGCAATAGTCACTGCATCATATCTCAAAATCGTAGAATCACTGCCTTTGCGTCAACACCACTTGGAGTAATGATTATGCCGGTACCTGTAAATGGTGGAGGTTGAATCTCCAGTGACGACTGTGATTAAGCCCGACAGCACCTATTCCAAGCCCAGACCATGGTGTCTGGTCAACGGCTGGCAGGGCAATGGTCACCACTGCAGCAGATGGTTCTGAAGTTTGGGACATGTCTGCAGTGGTGATCTGGACCTCACCTGGAAGTCTTTTTCCTTATCCTGGTGTTTGTGGCTCCCTGAAGAGAATCTGTCTCGGGACTTTGATGACTGCGATCCGGTTGATTAGGTAGGCAATATGGTTGTTCCACTGCGGCTAAGGTCTTTTTGAGGAAGAATTTTCTAGTTGCCCCTTTTTGTGTCACCCATAGCAGGCGAATCCCAGCAGATCTCACAGGCTTTACATTTGTAAGAGGCCTAGCAGAAACACTTCACACGTGTTGTCTTTGCATATTTTCTCTTCGCAGTCACAATAATAAAAAAAACGTAGCTGGTTCTTTTCAGCAGCATGTAGGTCATTGAAAATCACTACAATAGTGATTACTACTTTATATATGAAAAACACAAAATGGTGGGTTTTTGCAGTGGCATTACCAAAAGCAGGTCCGATGAATCTGATCGACGGGAAAAGAACGGAGGAGAAGAGGTGGGGCCACCCACACCTATGGAAGGGAAATTTGTTTAACCAGGAAAGGCACACTAAGCCAGAGTTAACCTGGGAGCACAGGGAAGGTAAGTGAATTGCACAGGGTCACACAGTATGGAAGCAGGGGCTGATGGGATTCAAACCCAAACCCAGGTTTGCAGCTCAGTGCCCTTAGCCAACATTATACTGCCTCCTTAATGAAAGATCATGGCTGCCCATGACAGATCCAGGGCACCTGACATTTTCTTCAAGGATCTCTCTTTCATCAGTACTTATGTAAACGCTGGCACATGATGTCGTCGTGGGCAGCCCATGGGTTGCACAGCTTCCATGTGGCCCTAGTGCTGACATGGGTATAGTTCCAAAGGTGTGGCCTGATGAGACATATCCTCGAAGAGCCATAGCGGTCTCTTTTTCCTCTTGCTTTTGCTCACTTGTTTGACAGAGGTTTGTTGCTTTTACTATACTCTCTTTTATGTTAGCCCACTGTTTCTCCACCCCAGCCAGGCCAACCCTGAGGCATTCACCCATTTTATAAAATCTGCCCTCCTGAAGTCCAGGACCCTCACCCTTGTGTGGTTTGACTCCACAGTTGTCCTTACACTGACCCAAACCATATGGTGATCACTGGTCCCCAAGTGGTCTCCCACCTTGACATCTGCAACACTGTCCCCGTTAGTGAGTACCAGGTCCAGTACTGCCACATCACGAGTGGGTTCACTGACTAGTTGCCCAAGGAATGCCCCTGCAGAGAGTCCACGATGTTCCTGCTTCTAGCTGAAGCCACTGCTGGGAAGAGTCAACCTACATCTGGCAGGCTGAAGTCCCCCACCAGCAGCACCTCCCCTTCTGCTATCTTACCAATGACTTCCACCAGCACCTTATCAAATTCCTCCCCCTGCAGTGGAGGTTTATAGATCACTCCGGTGCAAATAGTGGCTCCATTTCCCTTCCCCAGGGTGACCCACAGTACCTCCATCTCCTCCTGTATCAACATCGCTTTATGCTTTCCTCACAAGCACCACACCCTCCTTTCCTTCCCACATGGACCTTCCTGAAAACAGTATAGCCTCATATAGTGTCCCAGTCACGGTTTTCAGTGCATCATGACTCTGTAAAGGCCACATTACCTGGTCGACCTCTGCCATGATGGTCTCTAGGTCTGAAATCTTATTTCCTGGACTTTAAGCATTCATCACAAGGCCTTCAGATTCTGTTTCCACTCTGGTTGCTGCCCACCCTTTTCCCTCCCTCCTTCCCTTTGCATTTTTAATGCTCCTGTTCTTGTCCCCCTTTATCTCGCTCACCTTGTTTTGTTTATTAATTTGCACCTTGGGGGATTCCTTTTCCCTCAGTTCTCCTTACTCTCTACTTCTGCCTGTTGGGGGGGAGCAGTTTCTAACTCCCCAATTCCTTCTATCACCCCCCCCCTTGGCTAGTTTAAATATTCATCGAAGTAACATTTAAACTGTCTATTGAGGACTGTGGTTCCACTCTTGGATGGATGCAGGCCATCACCTCTGTACAGGACCTTACCCTCCCAGGTGGATGCCCAGTCCCCAATGTTGCCAAACAAACCTATCCTCTCTGCATTATTCCTTCCAACAAGGAGTTGAAGCTCCTGGTGCAGACCCCTACCCAGTTCCCTAAACTTCCCCTGTACTATCCCAGCCCCACCCCTAGCCAGGTCATTAGTCCCCAGGTAGACAAGGACATCCAGCTCTCCCTCTAATCATGTTGCCTTACTGATCCTCAGGATATGCTTCCCATCCCTCCAGGCCGTAGCACCAGGTAGGCACATAACCTACCCCCCCCTTCTAGTTCCCAAATCTAGCCCCCCTCACAATCGAATCCCCCACTAAAGCTGCTTCCTCCTTCTCTGGGGTCCTCTGCCACCCTCCTTGGAGATTGAAGCTCTGCACAGAAGGCAACAAAATGATAAGAGGCAGCGGGGAACACATACAAGCAAAGACTAGAGAGCCTAAACATGTACTTGCTGGAAACCAGGAGGGAGAGGAGACAAGAAAAAGACCTTAAAATATATGAGAGACATAAATAAGTAAGAATAAGAACACAAGGGAAATGGCACTTAAATTCAGAAGGGACTCAGGAGGAATGCCAGGAAGCACGTTAGGGGGATGGTGGATCAATCCGCCAGATGGTTGCAGACATAAAAAATTGATATGGCTGATGGGAACTCTGCCAGTGCTAGGTGAACTGCACAGAGTTCTTACAGACTGATGTGTGGCCAAGTCTCACTCAGTGACCAGAACCCATGTGCTGTGCAGTCCAGCAGGTGTGCATCGTAACCTATTAGCAACACATCCTATTGTCACTGTGACCAAGGGTTCAACTGGGATGAAAAGGATACCTTCGGACAGGTTCCTTGGGGACAGCCACCACTGGATGGTGGCCAGCATCTTTGGGTCACCTGGACTAGTTAGTTCATAGCTTTTGCAACTGGGACCACGGGTGCCCAGTTCCTACTGGATGATTCTCACACGTCAACAGGCCCAGTGTACCATGGCTGTAGTAAAGGTCATGAAAACGACATGCCGGAGGAAATCCTGGTCTGGGCATGACTTCCCAATACAAAATGATCAGGCAAGATAGGACAGGCCCTCCGTCTTGTCTGAAGACATATGAACTGTGGCTTGGAGGGATTCTAGCTTCACTTGGATGAATAAGACCACTTGCTTCAGGGTGAGCTTGGACTTAGCCAGGTCCCTGGACTGTTTCATGTCTCACATGTAGCTCCCCATGATGAGCCAGTCTGGGTACGAAAGACCTTGGCACCTTTGCAAGTTAAGAAGGCCACTATGACCAACAGGCACTAGGCAAACACTCTGGGTGCCAATGACAGGTTGAACGGCACGCTTACCACTGACAGAGGGTTCTGTCTACCTGAAGGCAGAGAACGCACCGGTGTGGCAGCTGGATAGGGATGTGGAAGTATGCATCCTGGAGATCCAGCAAGCAAAACCAAGCTCCTGGCTCCAGAGACAGAATGATGTGGTTCAGGGTTAACATGTAAAAAATGAGACTCCAGTCCCCCACCCGCTTGGGCACCAGAAAGTAACAGGTAACCCCATGTTGAGCTCAGTTTTATGGGCCAGGCTTTACTGCATGTTATTCTAGGAGGTGATGGACCTTGCTTTGCAGTGGCTGGAGAGACTTCAGAAAAGAGTGTCCTCTAACAGCACTCAAGACTGACAGTGGGGTAATGTCTTAAATTCCACAAACAATCCCAATCCCACCGCTTCTACAAAACACTTGTCCAAGGTAATAGTAGACCACATGACAAAGTGGGAGAACTAGCCCTGACAGCTGTCACAGAAGGAACCACCCCTCTCCATGTGTGCTGGCCTTAACCACCCAATTCATTGAAAGGCTTGGCTAGGCAGTCCTACTGGAACTATGTCATAAATTGTTGCTGCCCTTGTGGGCCCTGGTAAGGGCAATGAAAAGAGCCAGAGCCCTGTGGCCTAGGTTTGGGCTACTACTAAGGAATAGTGATTGATGTCATGGAATCCAGGATTACGTTGAACTTCAATGAAGGTGAGATAATCCTCAACCCAAAAGAGATCCACCCTTGTAAAGCAAAGATCTGCAACCTGTTGCAACGGCATATGACGATCACTACAGCCACCTCTCAGGATGACACATTGGTTAAGTCCAAGGCAATCTGCCACTGGTGCTTGGTTATCGCCACTCTAAGATCCCCGATTATGCAAAGAGCTTCCTAGCTTTTGTAAGGGAGAACCTGTCAAGTCAGAGTCTCTCTCAAAGACCTAATAGTTGAAATGAGTCATCAATGCCTCATTGCTGGCCTGGTGGACAACCTGTGACGTAGCAGTTTACACCTTACAGCTAAGGTGGTCTTGTTTTCTGGACTCCTCCTCCGCAACTTGTTCAACTTGCTATGCACCTTAGCCTTCTGGAAGGCTGCGCCTGCACCAAGCCAAAAAAAACTCTGGACAATCCACTCAAGGAGATGCATACTTGTGTTTCATACAGTGTGGTGGGGCCTGGCAGAAAGCTGGGTGCTGCCAGATATTGAGCACTGGGCCCAGGAACAGCTGCAGCAATGGGGAAGGAACCCCAAGTGAGAAGTCCTGCTCCAGAATTTCCATCAGCTGGTAGGTCTCCTTCTGGAACTCCATAAGTGGAGTGGAGTGTCCAGAGCTAGCAACATGTATTCCAGGAGGGTAGCAAACTAGGACGGGTTCCCCCAAACGTAATGTTAGTCAGCTGGTGTCATCTTGATGTGGGGTTGATGGAACTGGCGATGCATCATAATCAGAGTCTACATAATACCGCAGAAAACACTCGGTCAGATTAACCACTACTGACCTGAGATGTGCAAGCCTAGATTCCTTTAGTTGGAGTGCCTTCCACCAGCTGTGGAGGTGAGGGCTCTACTTGCCGATACGGCATACAAAGCCAGGGTTGGAGCTGCAGAGCACATGACCAATGTCTGTGCTGAGAGCAGCAGCCATGGCCAGGAAGGGTCCATCGGCAGCTGTTGATCCTAAGCCTGGGAAAGTACTCCATACATCCACTGCTGCCAGGCTGCCCATTCCCACCAAGACAGACTCGGTGCCAAAAGGCAGGATCCAAGTGAGGGAGAGATCGATGTCAATAATGGGATCAAGTGTAACCGTGACTCAAGGGTTGACATTGCACACAGGCCTCCAGTTCAGAGTGCCCTTGGGGATCCCTGGGCATTGGACAAACTGGAGGCTGAGCCTGACCACCAATGTGGACTGCACTGGTAGGGGGCAAACGATCCCAGTTGACCCAACCAACCAACTTGACATGAGCTGTGGGATAGCATCGGAGTCCAGGAAGAGCAAGGAATCACCTTTATCGATTGACTCGTCGAATGGGTCAACCAACCTGTCTCCCAGTGTTGACCCTCAACTGACTGACAAAGTTTGTGGGAAGAGCGAGGGTTCCATATGCAGTTTCACTCTCATCGAGAGCACGGACAAGTTGTCTTTCAACTGACAGCAATCCAGCGATTGGCAGAGACTTGAGTCCCTGGTGTTGAGGTGGAAATTCACCCTTGAAGAAATGCTTGATGAGTCAGGAGATTCACAGAGTACCTTTCCACAGTTAGATGATCCAATACCGGAAAACCTCTCTGCCTCCAACATTATTAAAAGGCTAACTTTGAAAGATGCATGCTACCTGCTCGCAGAGGCTTCGCTGTGTAGCAACTGACACCATGGAGAAATGCTGGAACAGATCTCGGTGTTAACACCTGCAACAGTGCCAACTGACATACAGCAGCATGATGAGGCAACTAATGAACTACAGGAGATTGCAGGATACCTTGCCATTGGTGAAGAACAGCTTGCAGGCTGGACTGAGTCCGATGTCCAGGATGAGAGATACAGCAAATTGTCTAACTAAGATATTGTAGCAACTACCACAGAGAACAATTCCACAGAAGTTCTGGCAAACAATGAGGGCGAGGATCAAGATGGTGAAACAGTTCCTGCAGTGCCAACAGCAGGGGAAGAAGCTGAAGCATTTGACAAATGCATTCTCTGGCTGAAGAGTCAGCAGCACACTGACTACATACATACCCTGCTATTAAGATAGCTCCACATGAAAGCATTACAAAAACAGAGTGCATGTGCCAAACAGTGTACAATCACGGATTACTTTAAGTGACTGGAGTCTTTTGTTTTACATTACAGTATGGATTTTAGAAACTGCTGATTGCACTGCTGCCTTTTTTTTTAAACAAATTATTTCTTTAAGCCATTAAAATGGTTTTGTTGACGACACTCTGATAGTATCAGCAGCAAAACAGCTGACGGGTCATTTCATTAATTTAACAGCACCCTGGGTTTTAGGAACTGCTCTGTCTCAGCTAAACTCATGCCTCCCTCCAGGTTCAGATAAAGTACAGTTACGTAAGAACTTACCGTAACAGTAGATCTTCGAGAACAGCTCTTGCAGCAGGTTACACCATTAGGACTGAAGCCGGCAGGCGCCAGGACCCCTCGGAAACTTTTCTAGCTAGCTATCTTCAGCGGGGACCGCCCCCGACGTCGGTCCCGCCTCCGACGTCAGGCGTGGTACAAAAGGGGGCGGTCCCGCCAGAATCCCCAGTTCTCCCGCCGGAGACTCCCGGCCGCAGGATGACATCAGAAGGGGAGACCGAGGAGCCACCGTCAGAAGGCAATAAGGGACAAAATCCCAACAGGATCGAAACAAAATTCACTCTTCCCAAGTGAATATCCGACTTCTGCGGTCGTTCAGCCGTTCGGAAGGAAACTGTTTCCTTCCCTTTTTCTCTTTCCTTTCTCACTGTTTTTTTTTTTTTTTTTTTTTTTTTTAAAACAACAATGAGCCATACTTCCTCCAAGGGGGATACGGAGGGCGGGAAGGTACTGCTGCAAGAGCTGTTCTCGAAGATCTACTGTTACGGTAAGTTCTTACGTACTGTACTATTCTTACTTCGAGACACAGCTCTTTGCAGCAGGTTACACCATTAGACTGATTCCTGCAACAATGCTTGTCCCACAAACATTGGGAGGAGGAAGAAACGGAGAAAACAAGCCAAGTCCTGACTCAGGACAAGAGGCCTGCAACACGGCCAGGCTCAAGCCGGCACTTTGCCTAGAGGCTATATCCAGACTGTAATGCCTGATAAAAGTATGCACAGAGCTCCAAGCAGCAGCAGTGCAAATGGCTGAGGTTGAGACATTTTTGAGAGCTGCAAAGGAAGTGGCCACAATTTAGTGGAATGGCCCCGGATGGAACCCGGGAGGGCTTTTGCCTAGATTGATAGCAATGAGAGATACACTGTACGAGCCAGCGGGATAAGGACTGCTTAGACACCGGCCGGCCTCTCATTCTCTGTGCGAAAGAGACGAAGAGCTGGTCAGAAACCCGAAAGGGCTTAGTTCTATTGAGGTAATATCTCAGGCTGCGGTGAACATCCAGAGTGTGGAGCAAAGCCTCCCCTCTATTCGAATAACTCGGGAAATAGACCGGAAGGTCAATATCCTGATCTAAAGTGAGAGCTGAAACCACCTTAGGCAAAACTTCGGGTTGTCCTCAGAGATACTCTGTCCGGTGAAAAACCAAATAAGGTTCTTTACACATGAGGGCATGAAGCTCAGAAATCCTTCTGGCTGAAGTGACGGCAACTAAAAACAACGTCTTCCACGACAGAAAACGTAGCTCGCAATCCGCGGCTGGTTCAAAGGGAGGGAGCGTGAGCTGCTCCAGGACAAAAAGGAGATCCCATGGAGGAACCGGGTCCTTGATAGGAGGCCTAAGGTGTAACACCCCTCTCAGAAACTCCCGAGAAGCATCAAGCTGAGCAATAGTGCGCTGCCCCACCGGCAGATGATAGGCCAAATAAGCACAGGTGTACCTTAATAGAGGAGTAGGCCAACCCGAGTGGAAAAGGGAAAGGAGGTAGTCCAAGACTGCCCCCACAGGACAACCTAAAGGGGAGAGGTCACGAGCCCGTGACCACAAACAAAACCGACGCCATTTCATGGCATATGTAGCCGGCTTCCTGGCTGCAGAGAGGACCTCCGCAACCTCTTTCGAGACCCCGTGTCGCAAAATGGCTACGTCTCTAGGAGCCATGCGTGCAGGTTCAAAGAGCAAGATCCGGTGCAACAATGAACCTCGCTCCTGAGACAGAAGGTGGAACTGAGCGGAAGTGGGAGCGGAGGTCCCGGATAGCTGAGCCAGCAATGGGAAGCAGATCTGTCGGCACAAATGGGGCTACCAGAATCAAGCTGCATGCTCCCTGCGCAGTTTGAGAAGAACTCTGGATCAACGGGAAGGGAGGAAAAGCGAGGAATCTGTTCACCCAGGAGAGGGACAACCGCTCGCCAGAAAACTCCAGGCCCTGGATCTAGCGAGCAAAAATTGGGCAGTTTTGCGTTGAATGGGGATGCGAATAAGTCTAGCTCTGGAGTTCCCCATCGAAGGAACAGATCCTCTGCCACTTCCTGAAGAAGTTCCCACTCGTGGACTCTGGCCTGAGTGCGACTCAGACCATCTGCAATTGTGTTGTCCACGCCGGGAACATGTGCCGCAATTAAGCTTGCGCCGTGTCCGATTACCCAATCCCACACTCTCATGGCCTCCCTGCAAAGGGGGTAAGAGTGTGCGCCTCCTTGTTTGTTGAGGTAATACATCACCGCCGTGTTGTCCGTCTGAATCAGGATGGTGCACGGTGGGATCATGGACTGGAAAGCCTGGAGTGCATAGAGGACCGCTCTCATCTCTAGAACATTGATGTGAAGATGAGCCTCCAGTGGGCTCCATACACCTTGAGACTTCACCCCATCCAGGTGAGCTCCCCACCAGACACCTGAGGTGTCTGTGGTGAGGGTTATCTCCAGGGACGGCGCTGCAAAAGGGACGCCCTTGGAAAGTGACCCGGGGGCTAACCACCATTGCCAATCCTGAATCACCCGTCTCGTGATTCTGACTGGGTGCTGCAAATGGTCTTGCCTCTGGTCCCACTGCGCCTTGAGCATCCACTGCGTATTCGCATGTGGAGTCACGCGAGGGGTACCGTGGGAATGGCTGCAGCCATGTGTCCGAAAGCAGACGGGACCGACCTGGCCGGAGCGGTCTGATTCGTTGATAGGTCCTCTATGAGAGACCTGATGCGCTCCGCCCTGTCAACTGGGAGGAAAGCCCTCCCCTGGACCATGTCCAGTACTGCACCTATAAATTGCAGGTTCTGCGACGGTACCAAGACCGACTTCTCTTGGTTTATGAGAATCCCCAGCGATCCGAACAAAACCTGGGTGTCCTGGATCGCTTGTAGGAGCGCCTCCCTGGAGACGGCCATGAGAAGCCAATCGTCGAGGTACGGGAACACATAGTGGCCCTTTCTCCTCAGAGCAGCTGCCACGACTGCCATGCATTTGGTAAAGACCCTTGGAGCGGATGACAGTCCGAAAGGGAGAGCCCGGAACTGAAAGTGGTGGCCTAGGACCTCGAAGCGCAGGAACCTCTGATGCGCCTGAGCTATGGGGATGTGCAGGTAGGCATCCTGCATGTCTAGGGACGCTAAATAGGGCCTTGTTTTAGCATGGGAATTAGACCCGGAAGGGTCACCATGCGGAATCTTTTGTATGCGACTGATAAGTTGAGGTCGCTTAGGTCCAGAATAGGACGGAGGTCCCCTGTCTTTTTGGGAACCAGGAAGAAGTGAGAATAGTACCCTAGTCCTCTCTGGTTTCCTGGGACATGCTGTATCGCCCCCTTGCTTAGGAGTGCGATCACCTCTTGCCAAATTAAGGCGCGGTGCTGACCCGAATACCGGGAGAGCAGAGGAGGCCTTGAGGGTGGCTGTTCTGCGAACTCTAAAAAGTAGCCGATGCTGACCAGCTGAAGCACCCACCTGTCAGTGGTAATTGCCTGCCATCCCGACAGGAAGTTCGCAATGCGACCCCCGACCGAAACATCCCATTGATCCTGAGGGGCGGGGCCGGAAGGAGTCATGCTGTGGCGGCTGAAGGCCCGCCGGCTGGGAGGTCTTGGGAGGCTGACCCCTGCTACGGACTGCTTCCCTGGGTCCTTCTAAACCGGAGCTCTGTGCTGTGGCGGAACGGGCTGTTGCCTCTGAGTCCGCCGACGAAGCGGCCTTGGTTCCTACGAAGGAACCAAGCTCGCCGTACATCGCCTGGACCGACCGACCGCCTTTTCCAGCCTCTTGAGTTTGGTAATGATCCTTTCGGATGGACTACCAAACAGAACCTCACCTTCAAAGGGCGCCCAGGATGTTCTTCTGACGTCCGGTGAAACCGAGACACGGAGCCATGAGTGCTTCCAGAGGCAAACGCCTGATGCAGCCGCTTCTGGCTGAAGAGTCCGCAGAGTCGCAGCGCGCTCTAAGAACTTGGGTCCCCACGCCTGAACCCTGCAGGCGGAGAAGCTGAAGCATCTCCTCCTTCTGCTCACCATCTGGCTGCCTCTAGGCCCTGCTCCCACAGGGCGCTCTGGAACTGCACCATGTGGGTAAGGTAGTTCAAGGACCTATGGCCAAGTCGCGAAGCGACGTGGGCGCCTACCCAAGGAGTCCAACTGCTTTGGACTCAGGGTCCAGTGGCAGGGTACTCAGATGCTGCGGCCTCTGAGATCGGGTCATGAGGCTGTGATAACCAGAGAATCAGCCAGAGGGTGTTGTGACAGGTACTGGTCCCCTTGGGAGCCCCCTGTACAAACGGTCAGCCTTCTTCGGCACCGCCGGTAGCGAGTGTGGACGCTTCCACGCAGCCTTGGTGACGTCCACAAAGGTGTCCATCAAGGGTGGCACCACCACAGGCTTAGGGTCCTTCTGCTGAAGGTACTTGGCCGGCGAACTTCCTCGGGTCCAATTCCTCAGCTTCCCACCCCATATTCTCCTGGATATGACACAGAATATCCATGAAGGAAGGGTCGTCCGAGGAGACCGTGGAGTCTCACGTGGGTCCGCGAGGGAAGCAAGACCGAGACGGGATCTGAAGTGGAAAAGGATGATCCTGCCTCCGCCGATGGCGACCCACGGTGTCTTCTGGATCTCTTGGGGCTGGAAGCATCCGGAAGACGTAAGATCTGGACAGAAGTCTCCTTTAGAATGACGGCCCCTGGGAGGGGACTCAGGTTTCCTGGGACGGAACGGCTGACTGACCTCACAGGTGAAGGTGGGGCCCGGGCCGGAGTAGGAACAGGAGGAGGAGGAGGAGGAGGGACTGGTGGTACCACGTCCTTCCTAATGGTGTCCCACCAATAAGTAAAAAGGTCCTTCACCTCTGCCAATGACAACCCCGACGTTGGCTCCGAGGGCGAGGGCCGGTCGTCTGGTCCCGGCGACGGCTCCGCGGGGGCCTCGGGTGGTGGCGAGGGACCCCTAGGAGACTGCTCGAGGCCGGGAGTGCCCGTCTGGTCTTCGGGCTGGACTAATTCCTCCTCCACGAGGGACTCCTGCCGGACGGCCGTCGGTGGCGCAGGAGCCTTCAGCTCAGGCAACACGGACGTTGGACCCCCCACCGATGTCCGATGCAAGGACGAGACCGATGATGGCCGGCCGACGGCTCCGAGGAATGGTGGCGTATGACCGACGGCAGTCTGGCCGACGCTGGATCCACCGGCTTCCTCAATGGCGTCAGATCCAAGGTCTTCGGGGGGGGACCGAGGAAGACCGGGCGCCGGGGCCGAGGGAGCGGAGCCCGACTTGTGGTGGACGGTGGTGGCGCCGACTTCGCCACAGCCTTCTGGGCTGAAGAAGACGGGCGGCCTGGCAGAAGAGGCCTGAGCAGACTTAGGAACTGGAGCCGCAGCCGGGGAAGGGATGAGGCCTAGACAGGGACCGTTCGACCGCGGAACCGGAGCTGCGGACTCGGAGGCCCAAGCCGCGACCGGGAGATCCTCTCCTTCTTCTTCTTCTCCGCGGTCTGTGTGACGATTCCCCCTTCGAGGACATGGCCCGAAGCTGCTCTTCTAACAAAAATGCTTGGAGGGCCTTCTGCCAGCGGATCCTGGTGCGGCTGTTGAACCCCTGGCACAGGGAGCAGGCCTTGGTGTCGTGGTCTGGGCCCAGGCACCGGACGCACGTGGAATGAGAGTCCTTGAAGGGGATCTGTTTTCCACACGCGCACTTGGACGGATGACCGGAGGTCGGAGAGGACATCAGAGTTGATAAAATCTTGATTGGAGACAATTTCCCGAAGGAAGTTCTGGAACCACGCTGTCACAAGACTAGACTGTGACCGAGGGTCGAGGTGTGCAGTTCGGACGGGGGAAAGAACTGGGGATTCTGGTGGACCGCCTCTTTGTACCACACCTGACGCCGGAGGCGGACCGACGTCAAGGGGTCCCCGCTGGAAGATAGCTAGCTAGAAAAGTTTTACCTTCTGTGTCTGTTGTCCAGCCAATGTTCTACAGGCTACCACCTGGGACCCACTCCCAAGCTGGTTAATTTGACTAATAATCTTTGTGTGGGACTGTGCCAAATGCCTTGCTAAAGTCTGAGGTAGCCATAACCACAGTTCTCTCCTGGTCTACTACTTTGGTCACCCAATCAAGAAATCTATTAGATTAAGTCTGACGGCCAGCCACTGTGAGAACCATGCTCTTTGGATCCTGTACTCACTGACCTCCTGGGTACTCAACTTCTTCTTTCCTTCAAGCGACTCCATCCTTTCCCTACCACAGAGGTCAGACCCTGACAGTCTGTATTTCCTACCTCTGTCTTGGTCCCACTTTGTGAAGGGGAATCACATCCGCCTTCCTCCAGTCCCTCGGGTACCACACCATCCTCCATGATTTAATAAAAAAGAGTAGCCAGTGGTTTACTAGTTCCTTCCTTAATTCTTTTAGAATTCTGGGATAATTCCGCTCAGGACCATTGTTTTGTCACCTTCAGTTTTAGGGTTCTTGCAGAACCCTTTCTTCTGTGAAAGGACTGAGATCGACCCCCTATCAAAGGTGCTTCTATTAATGGATTAGGCACTTCCCCTCCTCTTTTGTGACTACTGAGCAGAAATATTAGATTTCAGTATTCCTGCTTTTCTCTGACATAGGGTTGTCAAGAACAGGTTTGGCGAGAACCCTCCTCGAACCCTGGTGTTCGAGGTTCTAACAGAACTCGAACACTAAGCAGTGACCATAAAGGAGTTCGAATCACGCATGAGCAGATGGCGTGGGAATTGAGTAACGGAACGCGAGCAGCGGGATCTGTGGGGATATTTAAAGAGATGCTGCCACGAGGAGGGCGCCATTTGACTGGAGGATCATCCGAGACAGAGGCAGCAGCAGCAGGCAGCACCAGCAAGCTGTAGCAAAGCGGTTAGCGCGTCCGCTTCTCTTGTCAGTACGTGGCCACTTCTTCTCCTGTGGACCGAGAACAGAAAAAAGCTAAAAATCGGGGAGACTGGGAGGTGGGACAGGGGCGGTTCAGGACAGAAGGAGGAACTGGGAGGGATTAATCAAGATTGGGAAGGACTGGGGAATAAGGAGATTGATGAGACCAATATCAGGAGGACTGAGGAGGACCTGGAGAGACTAAAAAAAAATAAGAAGACTGAAGATTATAGAGCAACCTTTGTGAATGTGAAATGTGATTGTTGAAACTGCAGCACACTGCACTCTCAAAGCTAGCAACAAAAGCATCAAGGGGCAAAAAAAGGCAAATAAATCTTTCTGAACCCTAGTGTGTGTCACAGAGAGAAGCCAGTGTGTGCCTTGCCACTGCACTGTGCCTACCCTACCAGTGTGTTCAACAGAGAGAAGCCCAGTGGCCAGTTGTGTGGTGGCATTAACCTTACATGACAGAAACGTAGGGGGGCAAAAAAAGGCAAATAAATCTTTCTGAAGTAACCCTAGTGTGTGTGTCACAGAGAGAAGCCCAGTGTGTCCCCCTTGACTGCACTGTACTGTACCCTACCCAGTGTGTGTTACAGAGAGAAGCCCAGTGGCCAGTTGTGGTGGTGGCATTAACCTTACATGACAGAAGCGTGGGGGGGGCAAAAAAGGCAAATAATCTTTCTGAAGTAACCTAGTGTGTGTCACAGAGAGAAGCCCAGTGTGTGCCTTGACTGCACTGTACTGTACCCTACCAGTGTGTGTTACAGAGAGAGCCCAGTGGCCAGTTGTGTGGTGGCATTAACCTTACATGACAAGCATGAAATATAATTCTCATTCCCTGGTTCGCGTGTGACTCGTCTCCTGTGGTCAGCCCATCACCCTGCTGCTGTGTGCCCTTTGACTGCACTGTACCCTACCCAGTGTGTGTTACAGAGAGAAGCCCCAGTGGCCAGTTGTGTGTGGCATTAACACCACATGACAGAAACGTAGAAATATAATTCTCATTCCCTGGTTACGTATGTGACTCATCTCCCTGTAGTCAGCCCATCACCCTGCTGCTGTACCCCAGTTGCTATGTGTACCTATGCCCAGCAGCCCAATCATTCTGAAGCATTGAACCTGGGATCCTTTAATTGCAAACTGTCATATTCTTCAATTACTTTCAGTCCACGTATCACAGTGTCACACAATCAAAATAAAATTTTGGAGTTGTAGCCAGCGATTACAGATCACATTAACTTTGTTACAAGGAATTGTTTGGGTGTTGGTGTGTTCACTGCAGTATACTGGACTGGTAGAACTGGTACTTACTGTCTGTTATGGCTGACACCAACATAGATGAAGCATTTAGTGCTGGTGTTGGAGCAGGTGTTGGTGGTAGTGGTAATCCTGTGCTAACAGAAATAACCAAAATGTTTCACGATAAAAATTCAACAAACAGCAAAAAAGCAACAGTGAAGTGTGGTAAGGGGACCTTTAGAAACCTGTACAGCTGCTGGGGTCATGCGGAGGCACCATAAGGATACGCCATTCATGCAGTTAAGATCACTGTGATAGCAGCAATAATGCAAGTGACAGTGAGTCCCTCTGACTCAGACAGTAGCTCTTGTCTCAGTCCCACACTGTTGTGTCTCAGACAAACCATTACCTCCTCAACAAAGTGAAATGAGCAGAATGCTGACAATGAATCAGGTAGTACTTGCAAATACATCCAGCAACGTTGGCAATGAAAGGACATATCCATTGAATCACCACTTCTGTGTTGGCCAGCAATGAAAAATCATCAAGTCTTCTGTCCCTCTTCTAACACCAAAAGGTATCCCAGGTTCTGTTAGGACAGTGAACACAATGATCTTAGCTATCTTCTAGCACTCGAACAAAATCTGCTCACATCTGAGGTGTGGAAATAATTCTCAGTCAGTAAAAACTGATCCATGCAGAGCAATTTGTTCCTGTGTAAACAGGTGTAACCGTGGTAAGGATTGTGTCATGCCTTCCTTTTCACAGCTCTTCGCGCCATCTGAAAAGCATTCGGTTTTGTGATCATCAAAGCAAACCCATGTCCTCCATCTTCCAGACCCACGAGGGAGAAGGGTCAGGATCAGTCTGAAATGGATACTGAATTGTCTGAACTTGATCACGGGCAGAACCACTGCCAGCCCTAGGATCACTGTTACCACCAATGCCAGCACCGGTACCAGTTGCATCCAGTGATGGCACTAGATATAAGTCCTAGTCCACCATCTCTGGGTCATCTGCTTATCGGAAACACGATTGTATAATAAACCAGCGAGACATATTGCAAACAGCTAACACTGTCTCAGGCGTTTGAAGGAAGAATACACTAGAAATCATCCAGACCCTTCATCTTAATCACCGAATTGGTGAACTGTTAGCCAGACCCTTCTCCCACACTCTTTGGTAGATCATGAAAGATTTTAGAGGAGCGCATGACATTAGCAAACCCGTTACAATGTTCTCATCAGTACTTTTCCTATGTTGAAATACCAAATATTTATCAGGCTTTAAAGCGACAGGATGCTTGCCATAAACGCTACAAGGGTGGGTTATTCATGTCTAGCAGATATGTGGGACCAACACTCAAACATAGATTACATGTCCCTTACAGCTCATTGGGTCACGTTTTCTTGTAACTTCTTCAAAAAACAAAGACACCCCAAAAGATGGCGCTGCTGCATATAAAGAAGTTTGGGCAAATCATACTGCTGCAAACATCTTGCAGGAACTCAAAAGCCTCCTTGACGAAGGGTTTATTCTCACGGTCTAAAATGTGGCTTCACAGTAAGTGACAATGGAGCCAACATCTTAAAAACAGTACAGGATGGAGGATTTCTGCATGCTTCTTGCTTTGCGCTTACACTTAATTGTCACAGGATTTCTCAGCAACGAAACACAAGTGGATGGTATGATTGCTGTTTGCAAAAATTGTGACTCACTTCTTCACGACTCAACAAGGCTATCGGACATTGTCCAACTGCAAAAAAAAAAACACAAGCTGCTAACCAAAGCTGATTCAAAATGTTTCCTAGTTGGAACTCAACGCTTTATATGCTGCAGCACCTCTTGGGCTTTAAAACAAGCTGTACATGAGTACTGCTCCAGTTACTGGAATGGCATGATGATGTCTGTGCTGCAGTGGAAATTAATGGAGACAGTGTGCTGTCCTAGCTCCTTTGAGACAACTACAAGGGACATGTCTTCGAAGGTGCATCTGTGAGTCAGGTTATCACTCATAATGCTCATTTCACATCATCTTAGTGTTCTAAATCTACAAATAGAAAAAGACAGATCTGAGCATGAACAACATATCGCCTATATCATGGGAATCTCGTAAAAGAGAATGGCGGCGCTTCAAAACCAATGACAAATTGGTTACAATGAGAAATCAGACACTACATCCTTGCAACTCTCTCTTAGATCCCAGGTTCAAAACTAACATCTTCCAAAAACAGATGATATAAACAGTACAAATGTATGTTGCTAGATGAGCTGCAGCACTCACAGAAGTCAAACACAGACACCTATTAAAGTACCATCAGGTTGTCATCACTACAACATGCAGGTTCATCTTCACAAAGGGATACAGAACTGGAAAAGTCGCAAACATTAACAGTAGTTGTTCCACAACTGCCACTTCTTCAGCCTTAATGAAAGCCAAATCTGTGGCAAAACCTTTCCCAAATTGCTGCCATACCAGCTGCTTCTGCTGATTCCCTTTCTTCTTGAGCGGTTCTGTCCAAATATGGTAGACAGTTACTGCAAGAACTGCCTATTCTTTATTGATGCATGCCCTTTGAATACTGAGATCAAAAAGCCAATTTGGACGAACTGTATGATGAAGCCTGTAAATATCTTGGTTGTCCTGCAACAAGTGTCTCTTCACAAACGCATGTTTAGTAACAGCTGGCAATATTGTGACAGACACCAGGAAATAGGTTGCTGCCAGAAAATGTACACACGTTAACTTTTATTAAAGTTAATAAGTCAAGATTGTATCCCTACAAGAGTATACAAACTGATCTTGAAGTGATTGATGTTGTGGATGTAGATGGTGATGATGACAACTCAGATGGTGGTGGCTTGTGAAAAACTGTGTGGGACAAGTCTCTCTGCAAAAAAACTTTTACAGACTGTGATGACTTTGGTTAATCTCTCTCCTTTCTCGATCTACTAGCAGACTATATACCCCAAAACTTTCACCATTTCATGGCAAACTGCTTTGCAGCTAGGGTCTAAACTAAAGTCAACAAGTTTTATATACAGGGCAATTTTAACATCAGTGGAACAGGCCCAAATTTGGCATAAAGGGACACTGTCACGTCAATCCTTTCTGTATCATATGTTATAGTTAAAAGTGCAAACATATATTTTAGTTCTTCTGTGACTTTGTGATTGCATCAGCATGGGCTGGGACAGGAAACCCGGTCTATTTTTCAATTTAAAGAGGACAAAACAATGAGTTCAGTGGTAGCTGTTTATTTTTTTCAATTACAGAAATGTTAGCCATAAAAGAAAATGGATGCTAGTACATTGGTGAGGGTTGTGGGTTGGTTTTAACATGGGTGTAAAGGTGGCATGGGTACTGCACATGATGAGGGTGGTGGAAGAAAAGTGGAATGGGTGATGGGGTGAAAGGTAAGGTGTTGTTTTAGTTCTTTCATTTACAGATTAGGCTGATCAGCTGGGGATGGTGAGGAAAAAATGATGACAGACCGAACCTACTGTACACATAATATATATTCTTAATAAATACATTGCAAACTGCTGCCACCTAGCACAATTGTCCTGTCACTAAAAAAGAATAAAGGAATCAGAAATAAAAAAAATCTGCACCAGAGTTTTCACAGAATGTGACGTATCATAGATGTTTTGCTTTATAAGTAGTGATAATTTGATACATAATGGGGTTGACAGGCGCGTCCCTTAAACATCACATACAACTGCTGCAGCTACATAAATGTTCCTTAGTATGTGGTGAGAAACCACTGTTTTATTTATGTGACTGAAATACAGATTTATTGAGAGTATCAGCTGCAAAATGCATCATCTTAGAATTTTTGTATGTATTACTTCAATTTATAACAAAAATGTTGGTATATGTATGAATTACATAAAAATTACTGCATTGCAACAACAATATGAATATTTTTATTAGAACAAGACACAGCAACTACTTCCAAAATACACTGTATTGTTTAACGGTAGCATCACAGTACAAGAGCCATACAGGACAAACAGTTTAAACAAAGGACCTTTTGTCTGTTTAAACTATTTGATATCACTATCACGTGATGTATCAGATTTTAAATATTAATATGTGTCATTCTTGATACTCAACTTTCACACAGGCACAACAGGATTGGAGCAGCCTTCTTGGTTTCTGCAAATGTTTTTTATTCCAATGTCTTGACTGAATATGTTATGACATAATATGTTTTGTAACAGTTCCACATGTTGCTGCTGTAGTACTTGGCTTGACTTTGTTATAAAGCTTTCTTTAAACATAGCAACTTTTGATTCACTCATTTAAAACAAAGCAGCAAATAGCTGAAATTAGGTAATATCAGTTATTTTTTCTCCTAATTCATGACGATGAGTATATATAGCTGAGCACATAAATGGCTTAATGTGCCTCTTTCTTTCACTATGAACTATGATGCAGCTGCGCAGGAAAACTTTTAACATATGGGTGGGTGGGGGGTGGGCCTGTTACTTATTAAGTTGTTGACTTTAGCAAACAGAAGAAACTATAGATAAACCTAGTTGTATTCTATCAATGTCACACAAGATAATTTCTCTCCCCCTTATTTTGAACAGTTTTTCCTTTACATGTATTTTATTACTATCTTCGATACTGGCAGCACGATAAAAAAATAGGGTTCGAGTTCTAAAAAGTTCTAAAAAAGATTAGAACACTAGAACTTTTTCAAAAGTTCTAGACTAGAACTAGAACCCAGAACTTCAGAGGGTTCTGACAACCCTAGTCCCCCTCTGCCCACCCACCGTTCATTCTATTCAGCCTCACTATCCCTCCCATTGTCTTTCTACGCTCGCTGATGTACCTATAAAAGGTTTTATCCCTCTTAACTGGAGTTAGCTATCTTTTCCTCAGTTTGGACCTTTGCTATTCTGACTTCCTCCCTGCTTCTTTCTGCCTTAACTGGTACAGCTCTCTGTCCTGCTCCTTCTGTGTTTCCTTATACTCCGGAATGCTATCTTTTCTTCCTGACTTTCACAGCCACCTCTCTTGAGAACCATAGTGGCTTTTTCTTTCGCTTTGATTTGTTTATTTGCTTCACACAAAGGCTTGTTGCCTCTGTGATGGCAGTTTTGATAATTCCCCATTGTTGCTCCACACCTCCTTCTAGCCTGTTTGCTAGTGCTTTTCTGAGGCACTCTCCCATCTTGCACAAAGTCAGCCCTCCTAAAGTCCAGCACCTCACTTTGTATGGATTTGACTCTGTAGCTGTGTTTTAAAGTGAACCACACTGTTTGATGGTCACTTGTCCCAGATGGCAACCCACTTCTAGATCTGAGATCCTCTCACTGCCCCGTTTGAGAGTCACGAGGTCTAAGATTGTCCTCACGAGTGGGTTCCGAAACTAGCTGTCTAATGCCTGCCACCTGTAGGGCATCAAGAATGGCCTTGCTCTTGGATGTGGCTGCAGCAAATGTGCTTCAGTTAACATCTGGCATATCCAGGTCTCCCATCAACAGTATCCCCTTTCTCTGCCATTCTAAGAATGCCTTCCATCATATCCTTGTCCATTCCTTCCCCTGACATGGGGTCTTTACACAACCCTGATGCGGACTGTGGTGCCTTTCCAGTCTCCAAGGTGACCCACAGTGCCTCCTCTCCTCCCTGTTTACTCTTTTGTTCAGTTGCTTTTATCCTTCCTTTACATAGAGACTACTCCTCCCTCTTCTCCCTGCCTGTCTCTCCTGTGAGTTATGTACCCTGGTATGTTAACATCCCAGTCATGGTTCTCTGTGTACCATGTTTCTGTGACTGCTACAATATCCAGGCATCCTCTTCCATTAAGGCCACCTGCTCAGGGAGCTTGTTGCCCAGACTATGGCATTGGTACTACTCCTTCATTTCCCGGATGGCTCACCCTTTTGCCCCATCCCTGTCTTTTCTTGCCTTTGTCACTTTCTCCATTTACTCCTGCCCTTCTCCCTATCGACACCTCCATGTTGGTGTTTGCCACACTTACTACCGTGATTGTTTGGGGGCTAGGATTTTCCTGCTCCTTTCCAGTGCCTCCCCCCTTGGCTAGTTTAAAAGCTTGCCAATGAAACATTTAAACCTATTACCTAGGATCCTGGTTCCCCTCCCGGACAGATGCAGCCCATCATGCCAGTATAGGCTTGCATCACTCCAGGTGGACCCCCAGTCCCCAATGAAGCCAAATCCCTGAGCTCCACACCAGATTTTCAACCACTGATTGAATTCCATGGTACGGAACACCCTAGCCTCTCCTATGCCATAGATGGGTAGCACCTCCAGAAGGTTACCGTGCGTGCTACTTGACTAAGGCCCCTCCCCAATTCCACAAACTCTTCCTGCACTTCTCTAATCCTTTTCTTAGCCAGGTCATTTGTCCCTAGGTGGACAATGACATCCAGCTCCCTCCCCTGTGCAGCTGCTCCGGCAATCCTGAGGATTCGCTCCCTGTCCCTCCAAGCCATGGCGCCAGGCAGGCACCTTACCTCCCTCTCCCCTTCCTTGCCCAGTTCTACCTTCCTAACAATGGAGTCCCCCACCAGGAGTTGTTTCCTTCCCCTGCAGGGTCCCCTGCCACCCTCCTGTGGGTCTCCTTTGTGGAGGTTCCCAGCATCCTCCTTGGTCTCCACTGTAGGTGCCTCCATAGAGGAACCACACTTTGCCAGAATGGCATAGGAATTGTGGAGAGGTACAACTGGAGGAATGTGCCTCTGTTCCATCACCCTCACCCTCCCTGAGCCCACTGTGGTCCAACCGCTCCTCTTTCTTGGCAATCTCTGAGGCAACGGCAGTGGCACTGGTGGTCCCTGGATGGAAGAGGAGGTCCCACAAATCCTGGCCAACTCAGCCTGGAGATGAGCAACCTCCTCCCTCAGCCCAGAGAGGTGCCTGCAGATGGGACAACACCGCATCCTCCAGAACATCTCCCGGAAGACTGCTGCTCCACAGCCACTGCACTGCACCACTCCAATCATGTCTTATTTCTGGCCCCTTAACTGTTTGCAATCCTTACTCTTTCGTCTTTTTTTTCTCTCTCTCTCCTTACTTTCTGCCTGTGTGCCCTTTAAGCTCCTGATTGTCCTCTTCTGAGACAAGAATGTCCTATATTTCTCAGTAGACCACTTACTTGTTCAGAGGCAGACCTCCAGCAGCTTGAGGGGGCCAGAGAGCTACTCTTGCCCTTCTAGGATGGTGGGTCCTTGGTGGTTCTGTGATCACTCACTTCCTGCCCCTAAACAGGAAGTTCCTGTTGTCAGTCAAATCCTGTGCCTATAAAAATAGAACTAGCTTTTGGGGGCGGGGGGGGCAATATAGTCCCAGTACAGAAGTTCAGTCACACAGCAGTCCTTTCTGCTGGTGCCAAGCTATTAGCAGAATCTTTCTAAGGCAGTCTTTAAATGTAGCTTCCTTCTAGCTAAGCCACTCCCCCTACTTACCAGATCTTTCTACAAGTAATTTAAACCTCACAGCAGTTAAGTCCTTTCAGTCACCTGAGATTTACACCTAGATGACTTTTCAGTTACCCATTCAGTTCAGTTAACCCAAACACACACTTTTTTTTTTTTTTGTATGTTGTTTTTACCCTAAATTAAAGGTCCAAATACAAAAGTTCTTCTACTTAGTCCCAGAGAGAAGTTCAGTCACACAGCAGTCCTTTCTCCTGGTGTCTTCTGCCAAGCTATGGACTTGGCTAGGGAGTTTCTGGACCGAGTAATGCTACTGGAGATCACAGGAGAACAGAAAGACAAACTAGGCTAGCCTATCACTAGGGTGGAGGTGCTGGAGCCATACAGAACCTAGGGGAAGGTAGCTAGTGGACCTGATGGATTCCCCGTAGAATATTATAAGGCTGTGCAAATCAGCTGGTGGGCCCACTGTGTGAGGTCTTCCAGCAGCGGGAAGGAGGTCACACTCCCTGACTCATGTTTCGATGCAGTCATTTGTCTCATCCCTAAGCCAGGAAAGATACGATGGAGTGTGACTCATACAGGCCCATTTCCTTGCTAAATTGTGACTTAAAATTGTAAAAGATTCTGTCTGCCAGGCTGGAACAGGTCTTACCAGATCTTATTCACCCAGACCAGAGCGAGTTCATAAAGGGCACCTTTCCTACCATAATGTTCGCCGTTTATGGAGAGTGAACCAGTTGAAAGAAAACACATTATTTCTATGGACGCAGAAAAGGCATTTGACCACGTGGAGTGGGGATATTTGTTTGAAGTGATGTCCTGGTTTGGTCTGGCTGAAGCCTTTATTGGTTGGGTTTAGGCAATGTAAAAGTCCCCTAGAGCACAGATAGTGGTGAATGGTGAGCTCTCAGAGGGGTTCAACCTGGCAAGGAGAATAAGGCAGGGATGTCCCCTTCCCCCCCTGCTATCTGCATTGGCATTGGAGCCACTGGCACTCGCAATCAGACAGTGTAGGGACATTAGGGATAGGGAAGGTATGTCAGGCACCCTGAATAAAATCACCATTTATGTGGATGATATGTTTTTATTTGTCCAGAACCCCCAGTCTTTAATGCCATCACTGTTGGCTCTAATCGACTTATTTGCTCAGTTTTCAGGGTATAAAATTAATCTCAGTAAATCCGAACTGCTTTGTTTACTGGAAGGGGGAGGTAGGGAAAGGACATGGGGGTTAAACATAGTGAATAAGTGCTTCACATACTTAAAGTAGGTATACAAGTGGGCAGATCACTGGAATCTATGAGCTGAACTACACTCCTTAATTAAAACAATAGAAACTGATCTGCGTCGGTGGGTTCCTTCCCATCTCCTGGTTGGGTAGAGTTAATTTAAGTAAAAGGAATATACCACCCAGGATTCTTTACATTATGCAGATGGTACATATTGGTTTAACAAGGGGACATTAAGAGTTGAGTCTGCATTCTCTACCTTCATTTGCAGGGCAATGACCAAGGATATGCCTGCAGAAATTGAAGGCAGACTACTGGGGGGGATTGAATTTTCCGGATTTCGTAATTACTACTACTATCCATCCAGCAGTGTTACATCCATGACTGGGTTAATCAGCCAAGGGCTGCTGGTTGGGTGGATTTGGAACAGGTTGGATGTCCTGGCAGGGTTTTGGCATTCCTTGATAGCCGAGGCCAGAAGACGTATAGAGCAATTGGAGAAGGTAACTCATTGGTAAGGTACTGGATGGGTTGGGGCAACTTTTGCATGCTAGGAAGGTACGAGATGTGGAAACACTGTTGCTCCCAGTAGCTGAGAACCCTTTTTTCTTGCCGGGGTTGGAGGATCCAGGGTTCCAGGAGTGGGAATCAAAGGGAATCTGAAGTGTGGAAGACCTGTTCCTGAGAGGGACCATGTGTTCCTTTGTGGATCTACAGCATTACCTGGGGTTAGACAAGCATCAATTTTTTGGATATCTACAGATTTGTGCTTATGTAATGGATTTGGGTAGGGGAAGGGCCGGGACCAATGAGCTGGAACCAATGGAACAATTGATATATCATGCCAAGAGGGACCCCGAGGGCTTTATCTGAAGGGCACATGCAGTGAAATAGTACTATCTTGACCTCACCCAAAAAACTAAGACAGTGTGGGAAAGGGATATGGAGCTGCAGATAGGAGAAGAGAGTTGGAGGATAATGATTACTATGCACATGAGAATAATGGTTTGCAACAAATTTAAAGAGGCCTTTTATAAATTCGCTCACAGACTTTATTGACCCCCAGTGATAATGCATAAATTCCTTCTGGCAGTCCTGCCCAAATGCGGTAGGTGTAACAGGGAAATGGGGACTTACTTCCGTTGCTTTTGGTCCTACCCAGTATTGCAAGAATTTTGGAAGAAAGTAGTACTGGAGGTGTCTACGATGGCAGGCACAACATTTCAGTTAGACCCCCTGGTATGCCTGCTTGGGTTGAAAATTGATGGGGGGAATGAGTTCTGCTCCCCAGATGGGTTAGGGCTATTTTGATACTAGCATGACATTGTATCCAAAATACCTGGGTCTCGAACATTGCTCCCACGGTTCAGCAGTGGCGGACTCTGTCATTACAAACCCTGGCATTAGAGATGCTAACACATGTGGTCAGAGGTGGGGGGGAGGGCTTCCTTCATAGTTAGACACCTTATCTAGCTTCACTGACCCCGACGAAGGCCTTGGTCCTGCAGGAAGGTTTGGAGGGATAGCTGCAGGGTGGATAGAGTTTCCTCACTTGGGGGTAGGATATTCTTGCTGGGGACCAGACCCTCAACATTAAAAGCAGGTTAGGAAACCTTTCTGGATTCAGCCACACCTAATCAAGATAACATTTAAAGATACAATTGACTAATCATGGAATGTTTTCTGGAGATTGTGCATACCTATGGAAGATTAGTTTGTGACATGGACGTTTTTGTTTGTATTGTTGCTGTTACCTATGTTTGTGGATGTAATGCAGAAAAATTTTAATGAAAAGATTATACAAAAAAAAAAACAAAAACAGGCTGAAGAGCAGGGGGCCCAAGATTGATCCTTGGGAGACCCTCGTGTTGACATTCCGACAATCTGATAGAACATCAGTGATTTTCACTTGTTGCATTCTTCCCAAGAGGTAGCACTGGAATCACCCCACAGCTTCAGTTGATAGCCCAGTACTGGTTAGCTGTTCCAGAAGCAGTTCATGATTGACCATGGGGTCGAAAAGTGGGGGAATTCAAGAATGCACGGGACAGACATAAGGCAATTCTGGTGGGGGGTAGGAAGAAGTAGGCTGTTGGTTAACTAGGATCTGCAGCTTATCCAATAGGTAGGGGGAATTGGCAGACTAGGTGGGCCAAGTGGTCCTTATCTGCCATCAAAGTCTATGTTTCTATGTAAAGGCCTTGGTGAGGTCAATGTAAGTGGCTCCCACCATAATCCCTCGATCTAGTGAATCATGAATGAAGCCTGTAAACTCCACAAGTGCAGTTGTGGTACTATGTTTTCCTAAACCAGTGCCCTACCGGGTCATAATATTTGTACACTTAATAGTGTATGACGTATAGTTAACAATACAGCTGTCACGACAGCGGTGCAACCGGCGTGCGCATCACGCGGTATTGCCCATTCAAATCCCTGGCAGAGGGTAAGACCTCTGCCAGGAGTGGGTTCCATTGAGCAGCTGCCATGGCCGCTGAACTGAGCCACAGCAGCAGGAACCCAGGCACTGTGTCTGGGACTGGGTTTGATTCCCGTCCAAGAAATTTTTTTTCCACACTTTGTGCGCTCCCAAGTTGGACCCCCAGAGTTGAGAATCTTTAGTGGGAGTGCAGCCCCTCAAATGGGGGAGCATGGGCAAAGCCCCCACAGAAAAAATATTATGCTGCATGGCAATATCGCACTGCATTGGCAGTACTTCAGTTATGCAGCATAATGTCTTGTGACATTATGACTCCATGCTAACCCATGCTGCTCTGGGCATTGCAACTGGTATTTTTCAATGTATTGAACTAGCTGGTCACATACAATGCATTCCAGTGCCTTAGAAGGGGGAGTATAGAAATGGAGCAGTAATTGCTGTTGCCAGCCCAGTCTCCATTTTTAAAATAGGAAGTAATCCACGGTCACTTTCACAGTTGTGGTAATTTCCAGTTATGAGCGAAAAATTCAATACTCTGGTAAGGGGTGATATTATTTGATCAATGGTCAGAGCAATGAGCTTAAGATCAAGTGAATCACCACTAGATCTGGTTTTACCCAGCACTTGTAGGAGGTATTTTTTGGCCTTGACTTGGGAGATGATTTTGAGGTAGAAATATGGTGGGATGGTGCGAGCATTGGTACTCTGCCTGTTTATAAGGGGTGTGCCACTCGGAGATTCAAGGAAATTGGAGAGAGCACTCCAATTAAGTCAGAAAATGCCTTATTAAAGGTATTTGCAATGAGCTTGGGGTCCTGGATTGTTTTAGCTTCAAGATGCAACATGGTAGTAGGTGATTTGTTGGGTTTTCCAGTAAGGGTTTTAATATTCTCCAAAAACTTGAAGTTGCGACTGTCACCCCAGGTGTTAGCCAGCTCATTCAATTTTCATGAAAATATGTAAAAAAAAAATATATATATATCAGAAAAAGACAATGCTTGACCAGTAGTGACACCTAGCGGTCAAGCAGTCTCACCAAAGCAAGGTAAGGACATTTTATTTATGAAGTGCCCTGTGCCTTATTACTGTAGGTTCAATGCCCTGTACAGTTCACAAATATATGCATATAATTAAGTGTATACTGTACCTTAGGCTGTCATCATTTTAACAGCCAACAACCATGCATCTCCAGTGTCCCACATTAGGAGGGTTCCCCTCATTTTACCACTTAAAACCCCCTCTGACCCACCTGGAGAGGGTGCTGCCCACTATG
Source organism: Neoceratodus forsteri (assembly GCA_016271365.2). NCBI lineage: Eukaryota > Metazoa > Chordata > Ceratodontiformes > Ceratodontidae > Neoceratodus > Neoceratodus forsteri. Next base: position 224,383,206 of record CM028138.1, on the reverse strand, counting down.
TGCAGTGGGATTCATACATATCACTTAATGTGGGACAGTTGGTATCATATCAACTGTCCCATATTAAGTGGTTTGTTCCTCATTTTACCCAGCAAAGCCCCCTGCTCCACATGGAGAGGGTTGCTGTGTGTGATTCATACATCTCTCCAGTTCCCTATTTGAAAGAACATCACTCATTTTACCACTCAGATCCTCCTCTGTCCTATGTCTAGTTTAGTTTAAAGTTTATTACAAATGCCATTACAATTTAAAATAGGAGAAAAAAAATTTCCACAGTGCAATAACAAAATGTATATTCATTGATACATACATACGTTAAAAACTGGTTTACAATAAATAAACATGTCAAAAAATGTCTACAACCATTATACATCTTCATAAATACATACATTAAAAGCTATTTTATATCAAGTATAATGTATCCATATTCAGCAACCCAATCCTCCCTTGACTTGATTATCTCATTAATGCATTATTACAAGGTTTAACATTAAATTACAAAGTTTAACTTTCTAATTACACTATAGGTTAAATAGATGGGTACATATTTATCAAACCAGCCCAATATAATCAGGACTTCAGATGATATCCTCTTGACTCTCTATAGTTAAGGAGGAGGCCACAGGGATCAGCACCCTCTATCTCGTACTTCTAATAAGTATATCAATATATGATCTGGCTAATATATAGCTCTTGTATCATGTTTCCCAACAGGGAATGCCTTTTTTTCTTATAAAGGGCACAGCATAACCAGATGAAACAAGTTATCCTGATCTATCCCACATTTATACATTAAATCTTCAGTGCCGTTCTTCTCATATTTCCCCCTCCTAAGATGACTAGTAAAGCATTTAAAACTAAATCTAGTAAAAACGTTCCTATGATTCGGATTTTGTAAGATCTCCAGATATTTTCCTAGTTTGTGAGATCTCTTGTTTTTGGCAAACCATGGACAGGCTTTAGATAGTCTACAAGCCTCCAAGTCTTTCTGAACATGAACATCTTTAATTTTGGAGTTCACTTGTTCTTTTATCTGAGCTAGTGGGACTCTAAGACTGTCCATGATAGTTTGTAACAGCTCTAAAGGTTTAATTATTTCTTCAACAACCCTTGTACATGGAAATGTTATGTGGGAACTTAAATATGAAATTCCTTCATCTAAACATATACGAGGAAGTCTGTCCGAATGCATCCTAAATACCGTTAATAATTTACTAACCTTTGCTGTATTTGACATTCAATTGACACTTTACCAAGCTCTACCCTTACTAATGCTGAAGGAGCACTATTCGGAAGCTCTAACATTTTCTTATATAATTTATTCAAACAGGGATCCATGCCCATATAAATTTTGGTATTAGTCCCCCACATTTCAGCTTCATAAAGTAGTTTTCCTTGCTAATAGGAGGAAAGTAAATACAAGCGACCTTTTGTATTTGAGCCCTTCTGGAGGGATTGACAGGGAGAAAGTTGTGGACTTAATACTAAGTCTGTGTATAAATCATCTGTAAAGTTTGCTCTACTTGCTGCCAAAACACTTGTAGTTTATTGCAACCCAAAAAATATTTACCTGATCCACCCTCTGTTCCCCACATTGTCTCCAGCAGTCCGCCCCTAGTGCAGGAAAAACCTAGCCAGTTGAGCTGGTGTATTAAAGTATCTGATTCATGATTTCCATGCAAATTCTCTCCAATAAGGAGCCAAAGAGATCCCTAATGAGGGTATATTTAACCCAGAGGTCGTAAGTCACTCGGGAAGGAAGTTCCCTGTTCCATGCCTCCACCACTGACTCGGATGAATCAGAGATAATTTCCCTCATTCCCCTATACAACAAGTCAGTCAAATGTAACTGGATAAAGCCACGAATTGCATTAATAACCAGTTGGAGGAATAGGAGCATAGGAGTAAGGAGGTGATTCCTCGAGGGGCCCTTATGTAAAAACAAAAATCACATACCTGTAGGTACCTATAGTGGTCCAAATTTGATAAGTTATATTAAGTTATATTCCTTTTGGAGATGAGCAAAGGGAGCCACTCCATTTGGATCCAAAAATTGAAAAATAAATGTGAGACCCTTCCTATGCCAAGTGCGAAATGTTAGGTCAAATTGTGTAGGTAGGAAATCTGTTTCAGCAAAAAGTAATAGCAGACAATAAAACACAGTTTCTATGGCAGGCACATATTTAATTTTATACCAGCTTTGCAAGGTCTGTTTGGTTCCTATATCCAAATCTGCCAATGCCAGTAAGTCAGCAAGAAGAGCAAAAATGATCTTTTGTGGATCATGCATATCATTAAGAAAACATTCTATTTTCTTCCAAGGAGGTTGGAGTTCACCAAGTGAGAATCGCATTATTCAGATAGGCGTTGCATAATTATTTAAATCTGGGACATTTAGGCCTTCTCTGTCTTTTGGCAGTTGTAGCAAGGACTCATGCACTGCGGCCTATGCCCAGCCCACACAAATCTAGATAAGAGCTTATTCCAGGCATCAAAATATATTTTAGTGGGAAGAAAGGAATTGTTTGAAATAAATACAATAATCGAGATAAAACATTAGATTGTATAGTAGCAATCCTCAAATAAAAGGGAGCTTCATCAGAGACCATTTATGTATATCTGCTCTAGAACCTGTGTCATGGCTTCGTAGTTTACTAAGGTAACATTAGAAATATGTAATGGAAGATGAATACCCAGGTATTTTAATTTCATATTTCACCATTTAAGGGGCAGGCATTGTTTAAGTTTGGGGGAGGGGAGTGAAATTCAAGGACAGAACCTCTGTCCTCAAAGAATTAATAACATAGCCAGACACCGAGGCAAATCCTTCCAAGGTCTGCCAAGCTCCTTGTAATGATACCTCAGGATCTGTCAAGATCAACAACACATCATCAGCATAAAGTGATATGCTGTAGGAGTTTCCTCCCACTACCACCCCATATATTTCTCTGGAGGATCTTATTGCCATAGCTAAAGGCTCTATATAAAGAGTGAATAACAGTGGGGATAAGGGACAGCCCTGTCTATTTGCTCATTTCAGATCTATTGGTGAGGACAGAGAGCCATTAACCCTGATGTAGGCCCTAGGGTTAGCATAAAGATTACTAAGCTATTTCACAAATTCCTCTGGAAATCCAATGCTCCAAACACCTGCCAAAGATAGTTCCAAAGCACCCTATCAAATGCCTTATAGGTGTCTAGACTAGCAACTACCACAGGGAGTGAAGATCTAGAGACATAGGATAAAAAGTGTATGATTCTAAGTATATTATCTGAAGTTTGTCTATTCTTTAAGAAGCCAGTTTGGTCCTGATGGATTAAATCAGGAAGCATATCTTCAAGTCTCCGAGCCCATATTGACATATATATTTTATAATCACAATTTAAAATAGAAATATGTCTATATGATTCTGGGTGACTGGGGTCTCTACCAGGTTTAGGGATTGTTGAGATCACCACGAATTCCCATGAGACTGAAGGGGAATTTCCCAGCTGCACTTCATTAAATGTCTGTCTCATCAAATCGAGAAGTAAGGGGAGGAAGGCTTTACCCCATTCCTGAGGAAAACCATCAGGGCCCGGAGACTTGAGGGTCTTAGCCCATCTAATTGCCTGTTTGATTTCCATCTCTGATACTGGGGCCCTAATTATATCCTGCTGCAAGAAGGTTAATTTAGGAAAACGTAAGGGAGAGGAATTATTGTATCTTATATTCTGGGGAGGAGTTGTGTTGGAGTATAGCTCCTATAATAATTTGAAATATAGAAAGAATTTCCAGAGTAGTGCCTTCTGTATCCCAGATACTGGGTCTTTCAATTTTGTTATTGTGGCCACCTGCCTAGCGCCCCTGAGTCTCCTGGCCAAGTTACGTGCCCCTCTAGGTCCACCTTCATAATAATATCTCTTTAATTGTTGTAGTTTAGCTTGCACTTGGTAATCGATTATAGCTTGAAGGTCCCCTTTAAGCTGTCTAATTTCCTGCTCCCTAGTGGAATGACTCTGTCCTTGGCCCTGTTGAAGAAATGTCAAGCGTGTTTGGAGCTGCTTGTATCTATGTTCTCTCTGTTTTTGCTTTCGTACATTATAAGCAATCAATTCTCCCCAAATGACCACTTTTAATGTGTCCCATATCAGGATTGCCAGAGTGTCAGGTGAGGTGTTTTCAAGAATAATCTGCGGGATCCTAGTTTGCAAAAAATCTTTAAATTCCTGATCTTTAAGCAAAGATAAATTAAGTCTCCAAAGTGTCTGTCGATTTGGTCCCCCTAAATCTATTTTGAGCAATAATGGGGTATGGTCTGACAAAAACCTAGCATTCAGCGAGAGATCCCTTCACACATCCATATGCTCCACAGAAATGAAAAAATAATCTATTCTAGATGAGGTTTTAAAATGTGGCGAGTCATATGTAAATCCTGTTCTAGAGTAAAAGTGCCACCAAACATCCAGAAATCCCAAGGCCTTAGTCAGTGAGGACAGCTGCCTCTGAGCTGGAGGTCTTCTATGAGAAAGGGGATTAGAAATATCTACCTTGGGATTTAATGTGATATTGAAATCTCCTCCCATAAGCAATATTCCCTTTTGTAGCTCAGTAACTTTATTTAAAAGTTGACTAACTCTCAGCTGGGGAGATGCAGATGGAGATAAACACTAACAAGGGTTATATCTTTATCAAATAGTTTTCCTGACTATAATATAGCAACCAGCAGGATCAGCATATTCGACTCCCACCTCTAATGGTAAGGTAGCAGGGATTAATATAGTTACACCCTTCTATGGCCAGTTTACTGGAGGCTGAATATATCTTAAACCATCTCCTGCCCCCCAACTTCATGTGTTCCAACTGGGTTAAATGAGTTTCCTGAATATATACTGTATAATATCTGGAGCCTGTCTCTTAATATACTGAAGCAACCTAGAGCACTTAACTGGGCTGTTAATTCCATTAATCTTGATTGAAAGCACTTTACAAGGTGAACTATCCATCCTTAATAGGAATATCAAAATCCCATGTTTCTGCTGAAAACACCAGCCTTTCGCAGCTGCCTATCCATCTGCTTACTCAAAAGCCATTTCCCATCCTTCACCCAGAGTAATGTTTCCAACAGGTTTGAGTTATTAACAGGGATAGAATGACAAGATTGAGATTTTATTTTGGGTTCCACCAGGGAACTCTTTGAGCAGTGTACCTCTTTTAAACTAATAATCAAGTATACAACTACATATATAACCATTTGCCTGAGTAGGCATAACTTCATAAACATATTGTAACTGTCTACTACTGTGGCTTATCAAACACAAAATTATAGCACTAACTAGTATTCCCAAGGTGGGGGAGGATATTCTCTTCCTCCCTATATATCCTATGTGGTAAATCAGTATAAAACCGGAACCCATGGGAAAGGAGGATTGACCCAGATCTAGAAAGCCTGGGGCCTCCTGGCAGCAAATGCTAGCTCCAACACAAAATCAAATTAGGAAACAACAATACATTTGGAAAGGTAGAATTTAAGCACCCCAGGTCTCATATAACCACTCATGTCAGCTGCCTAGTGTGAGTCTCCACTCCCATTATAAGAGACTTTAAATTAAAACCGTGTAATAGTCCCTCTATAAGTTTATGCGATGCAGTCAAGCATAAGAGTTCAAATTAGTTTAAATAAAGTTGTTAGGAACATAAATACAAAATGCAACATTATTTTCATGCAATATCCATTTATTGCTAAGCTATTGGGGTAGATGGCTCCTACTCCCAACACCACTTCGGCAAATGGCACATGCATCTATAATAGTGCATAAAAATATATGATGGTAGTAGTTCGGGCCTAGAGTCAGGATAGTTAGAGGAAGAAGGGCCCAGGGAATTACCCCTCACCCACTAACTTATTATTATATGCATCTCTTCTTCGGAATCTCTCTCAGGTCTGATCAGTCCTGGTACTGGTTTCTGTGCGACGAAACGTGGCCAGAGGGGTCTTTGCATCTTGGCTATTATTATTCTTCCCTGCCTTTGTAGCTGTCTGAACTGTTTGCCATCGTGGTGGTCTGGCCGTGGACTCTGCTACTCCGCCCGAGCATTCAGGAAAATGAAGGCCCATCTTGGTGAGATCTTGTTTAGCTTCCTGTGCTGAGAAATATTATTTTTTGCCATTTGGAAAGTGAACAATTAGACGTGCTGGGTAAGGAGTTGAAAACTTATGGCCTGCTGCTTTGATTATCGGTAGCAGTGGAAGAAAGGCCCTGCGTTGTCTCATGGTTTTAGGAGCATAATTATGGTCTATATAAAAACGCTTCTGTCCAAAATAAATCTTCTGTTTTTGCCATGCCATCAGCAGGATCTGCTCTTTGATGGAAAAGCAATTAAAGCGAGCTATAATAGACCTGGGAGGGGATGCAGAGTCTGAGGGCTTTGGGGCTAGGGCTCGGTGTACTCTCTTGAGTTGAAGCTGAAACCCTTCTGGCAATTTCAGGGTAGTGCGTAATAGATTGTCCATAAAGTCCTTAATGTTTGGGCCCTCTGTATTTTCCGGTATACAATAGATACAAATGTTCTCCCTTCTAGCCCTGTTTTCAGCATCCTCTTGTCTAGCCTCCAATGCTTCATGCTGCTGTTGTAATTGCTGATACTGAAGTTCCAGGTCACCCACCGGTTTTCAGTGGCCATTAATTGCCTCTCCATATCATCAGCCCGCTGCTCCATAACATCACATCCTTTCTGAGCTCCCCATAAAGCTGTTTAACTCAGCCCTAAATGAGAGAAGTTCTTGATAAATAAGATCAGGCTTCGCTTTCTTTGGTTTAGGTTTTGCTGCTGAGCGAGGCCTTTCTGTAGGATTCTGCCCCATTCCCTAACTTTAGCTTCATGCATGTATTCCAAGCCAGAGGCCTCTGATTCCAATCTCTCTACATTGCTTTCCATTTCTGCTCACCTTTCATACAAAACACCATTTCAGACATTGTAAACCCTCCGTTACCTTTCTAAGTCACTGATTCTTAAGTTTGGAATCGAGTAAAGCGTTTAATGGAGGATTTTTGATTGGAAATTAGTGTAGAGCTCATGACTAGGCTGCCACTGTGCATGGGGGCAGAACCGGAAAGCCTCCCAATTTCCATTTTGACTAAAAATCAGTCTCAAATAGCAGAATTCATTACCACTTCTAATTTATGATGGTTCATAAAGTATTTATTATTCTTTCTATTACCCCAAAGACCAAAACTTTGGTCTTACTATAATTAATCTGTAAATATGCACTGCAACATTCAACAAATAATGTATCCAGGCTCCTTGACATGTCTAAATGACTAGTTGATAATAAAGCCACATCATCTGCATAGGCCAGATAAGGTAAGGCTCTAGTTCCAGTCCTTGGGATATGAAATTCTTTGTTGTACATTTTATTTAATATGGTGCAGAAAAACAGATTAAACAACAAAGGGGCCAATGAACAACCCAGCTTAAGCCCTATATTGGATCTAAACCAATTACTTGGCTCTCCTCTGTTGTCACACCTGAGACTAGTAAAATTATCCTGGTGCATCAATCTACTAATAGGGGAGGGTCTACCCCTAAATCATATGGTCTTTCCCAAAGAGAATTTCTGTTAACTTTGTCAAGGGCTGACTTAAAGTCAATAAAAGTACAATAGATTTTTTTTTTTTTTAACACTTTATATTTGTATATGAGATGCACCAGGGTAAAGCTTTGATCTATTGTTGAGTGCCATTTTCTAAATACAGCTTGTGCTTCATCAATTATATTATTTCCCTCTACCCAATAAGACAATCTATTATTTAAAATTCTTGAAAATAGCTTCCGTACAGTGTCAAGAATGCTAATCAGTCTGTAACAACCCGGATCCTTTCTATCTTCTTTTTTGAAAACTGGTGCAATAATATTTAAGTTCCAACTTCTTGGGATGACCCCTGTTAGCCAAACATAATTGAACAGTTTACCTAAAAAAGGAATCCAGTATTGTTTGGTCCTGATTATAGTATCTCAGGGAACTCCATCGGGACCTGGGGCCTTTCCTCTTTTAAATGAGTCCATTGCAGTCTCTATTTCATTTATTCTAATCTCATTGTTGGGTCTATGAATTTGTTCGCTAGACTTCAATTCCATCATTTTTATAAGGTATTCAGGAACACCCCTGTGAAATAATTGTTTGAAGTAAATTTTCCAAACATTAGGTTCAATATATGCGTCAATTCTGTTATTAGTGTTCATGCCATAGTTTACAATATGCCAAAACAATTTATTGTCCCTTGACTGGACTGGCCCTTTAAGTTCTAGCCATAATTGTTTGACATATTTTATTTTATTATTATCTAATACTGTTTTAAAATCTTTCCTTAACTGATTCCTTTTTTTTATTTCCATTATTGGGTTCTTTTTTAATATCCTAAATTGTTTGTTTAGTTGCTTCCTTGCTATGTTACATTCTTTGTCATACCAGGGTTAACCTTCCTTTCTTTTTACCTTAACCTCTTTTGTGATTATATATGCTATTGAAATGATAACAGAGTTATAATCAGAGATTATTATAACCACTATGGTTCTCAAAGGAAGTGGCAGTGAAGGTTCAAGAGAAAAAGAAAGCATTCAGGAAGTACAAGGAATCGCAGAAGGAGCAGGACAGAGAACTGTATCAGTTAAAGCAAAAGGAGGCTGGGAAGGCAGTCAGAACAGCAAAGGCCCAAACCGAGGAAAAGATAGCCAACCCAGTTAAGAAGGGATAAAACCTTTATAGGTACATCAGGAGCCAAGGAAGACCAAGGGAGGGATAGTGAGGCTTAATAAAGGGGAGGGAGGGTCAGAGGAGACTGTGAAAAGGCAGAGATACTAAACAAATATTTTTGCTCAGTATTTACAAAGGAAGAGGGGAGGTACATAAAACAAACAGTAGTAACACTCTGGATACAGAAGTTGATACCGCCCATTTACAGAACAAAGGGTTCTGAAAGAACTCTTAAAACTGAAGGTGGACAAAGCAATGGGGCCTGATGGGATTCATCCAGAATTCTAAAAGAACTAAGGGTAGAACTAGTGACACCACTGACTACCCTTTTAACAAATCATGGGAGGATGGGGTGGTACCCGAGGACTGGAGGAGGGCAGATGTGATTCCCTTCACAAAAGTGGGAGCAAGGCAGAAGCAGGAAACTATAGACCTGTTAGTTTAACCTCAGTGATAGGAAAATGATGGAATCACTTCTAAAGGAAAGAATTGTCGAGTATCTAGAGGCCAGAGGGCACAGGACCCTAGGCAGCATGGATTCACAGCGGAAGGTCATGCCAGACGAATCTGATAGATTTTTTGACTGGGTGACCAAAGTAGTAGATCAGGGAGGGGCTGTGGACATGGCCTACCTAGACTTTAGCAAGGCATTTGACACAGTCCCACACAAAGATTAATATGCAAGTTAGCCAGCCTGGGAGTGGGTCCCAAGATGACAGCCTGGGTAAAGAATTGGCTGGAGAATAGGACACAGAGAGTAATAGTAAATGGAGTCCACGAGAAGAAAGGAGGGTTACTAGTGGGCACTGAGGTTCAGTATTAGGACTGGTCCTCTTCAATGTCTTTATGTTTACATTGCAGAAGGACTGGAAGGAAAGTATGTCTCTTTGCAGATGACACTAAGATCTGCAACAGAGTTGATGCACAGGGTGGGGTGGAAAGGATGAGAAAGGACTTGGCAAGGTTAGAGGAATGGTCAAATGTATGGCAGCTTAGATTCAATGCTAAGAAGTGCAAGGTAATGCACCTGGGAAACAAAACCCAGGAAAGAGTACACAATGGGGGTGAGATACTAACAACAACAAAAATGGAAGGGACCTGGGGGTAGTCATATCAGATGACCTAAAGACGGGCAAGCAATGTGAGAGGGCAGCAAGGAGGGCTGGGGGGATACTGGGATGCATAGGGAGAGGCATCACCAGTAGAAAACAGGAAGTTATTATCCCTCTGTACAGACAGCTGGTGAGACCCCATCTGGAGTATTGTGTGCAGTTCTGGAGACCCAATCTCCGCAAAGACATAGACAGGATGGAAGCTGTCCAGAGGAGGGCAACTAAAATGGTGCAGGGTCTGCACCGGAAGACATATGAAGAGAGACTTAAGGAGCTTAATATGTATAGCCTCGAGGAAAGAAGGGAGAGGGACATGATAGAAACGCTCAAGTACCTCAAGGGAATCAACAAAGTCCAAGAGGGTAGCATCTTTCAAAAAAGATGTGCAAGAACAAGAGGGCACAATTTGAAAATAGAGGGGCGGCTCAGAGGTAATTTAAGGAAGTATTTTTACAGAGAGGTTGTGGATGCATGGAATGCCTTCCAAGGAGGTTGTGAGTCAAAATCAGTGGTGGAATTCAAGCATGCATGGGATAGTCATAAGGCAGTTCTGGAGGATGGGGTGGGAAGAAGTAGGCTGCTGGTTAACTAGGATCTGCAGCTTATCAGTAGGTAGGGAAATGGGCAGACTGGGTGGGCCAGCGGTCCCTTATCTGCCGTTAAATTCTATGTTTCTATGTTTCTATGTTTCTATTTGGCTATCAGATGAATTGTGCACTGAGTCTAATATTCTGGTTAAAATCCTTCATTTTGTAATATGGCTTCAAAGTGTTGGACTTCAATCATTTCACTCAATGCTCTTTCTTTTCAATTGAGTGGTAATGTTTCCTTCTTTTTTCTTTTGTAATTATAGATTAATTCTTCTTTATTCTAAGTCCTAGACCAGCATGGTGGCTTTCTATTCTAACCTCCAGATGGAGAGAAAGGCATTGATCAATCAGATTTATGTTTACCCATATAACATTGATAGTTGAATACCCATTCCCCCCATAAATGAGTATTCTCCTTAGATCTAAAGCTATCCTTCTGTTTAAAAAACAGAGGTTCCTGTTAATCATTAATCTATGTAGCTCTATTCCACTTTTATTACTTACCAAATATTTGGCCTTTCTTATATAACTCATATTTTGTTTGACCAAAGTCAAAACATCAGCCATATCATCTGAACAAGCTTGTAAGTTCCCTATTCTGGCATTAAAATCGCCCACGATCAAGTACCTGCCTTCAGCATACTCATTTTGTATGTTAACAATTAAATCATCCAGGGTTTTAAAATAATCCTGATCTCCATATTTACTCCCAAGGGGGCTAGAATAATCATTAATTATAAACCAAAGCCCCTTCTCCTTATCAATAATTTTAACCAATTGCAAATTACTACTATTACTGCTAAGCTCCTCAGTTGTTATATCGTGCCCAAAACTGGAACATCCTGGACTCAGCCAATGATGTTAATGTAGCCCTCTGTCACTTTATAAGGGTTTTTAACACTGCTTGTGCTACGCATGCCCCTCTCAAAAAGATTAAGGTCTCCGGCACGGTTAACCCCCGGATCACTCCTGAGCTCCTTTCCCACATGAAGTTTCGGCACCATCTCTGGCACTGTGCAAAAGGCACTGGTAAGCAGCAGGACCTACAAGGCTATAAAGCTGCTAGAAACAACTGCACAAGGGAGACTCGCCAGGCAAAAGACAAGTACCATAGAGAGATGCTTACCAACTCCTGGGGTGATAGCAGAAGGTTCTGGTCTAATATAAATGATGTCACTGGCAAAAAACCTAAAGTGTCGCCTACAATGCTAAACATAAATGGGACCCCTACCGTTGACCCTCTGGAAATTGCTAATGCCTTTAACAATGTTTTTACCAATTTGAGCTGTGTTCTCCCACCTGACTTTTTCGATGATGATGATGCTGCCCACTCCACAAGCCACGGTGATGAAAATAGTCCTGAGCACCCCACTTTTTATTTTAAAAAGGTATCATGCAACCTGGTTAGAAAACTACTAGCTAAGGTCCTAAGAAATGCAAGACACAGTAGTGATGGACTAGACCTTAAGCTGATCACCCTAACCCTAGATAAAGTTCTCCTACCTATAACTAAAATTCTAAACCTTTCTCTTACACTGGGACAATTTCCTGATGCTTGGAAAATGGCCATCGTAACTCCAGTGCATAAAACTGGTGATCGCTCCTTACTGGGTGACTATAGGCCTATATCCATTCTCCCTCCACTCTCCAAGGTGATCGAGCAGACTGTTACCAACCAGCTTGGTGCTTATCTGGACACATACTCCATCCAGTGCCCACAACAACATGGCTTTAGAAAGGGGCACAGTACTACCACAGCATTATTAGAATTCACAAGCTTCATACAACAGGCAATCGATCAAGGCAAGATTGTAGGTGCAGCCTTTGTTGACCTAACAAAAGCCTTTGACACAGTGAATCACACACTGTTGCTTGGCCAACTCTGTAAAACTGGTGTTGCCCCAAACACCCTGAAATGGTACGGAAGCTACCTCAGTGATAGACTGCAGAGGGTGAGGATATCAAATGTAGTTTCGGAGCAGAGGGCTGTCCGATCAGAGGTACTTCAAGGCTCAATCCTGGATCCCTTATTGTTCAGTATTTTCCTTCCAGCTGTCTGCAACCAGTGTACTCTCCTCACGTAGATAATAATGCAGTAATATTTACTAGCCACCTGGTTCCCAATGCTCTTGAAAACAGTCTTCAACAAGGCTTCACAGAAGCAGAGATGGTTTAATAATCACAAACTAGTGCTAAACTACAAAAACTAAATTCCACCTGTTTTCATCCTCTCAGAATAAGTTTAAGGCCCATTAACTCACTACCACCAACAACCATGGAGACGCTCTTGAACAAACTTAGCTTTTCAAATACCTAGGTCTAACCCTGGATAGTCACCTTACTTTTGTGCCTCACATTGAAAATGTTGCCAGAGATGTTAATACCAGAATTGGGCTCCTCTTCAGACACAGATGAAATCTACCCAGGAAGCCCTGAAGGTTGCAGTTCACAGCTCGGTCCTCTGATCATTGATTATGGTCTAATTATATTCAGTACTGTGCTGCAACCTCCACAACTCTTAAATGACTCATGGTGGCCTTGAACAAAGCCTGTAGGTTAATTCACGGGTACTCACTACCTCACTCATACCTGTGAGTTATATGCTCAATCTGGTTGGCTCCAACTAAATAACAGGATCAAATATCAAACCTGCCTCCTGTCCAAAAAAGCGCTACTTGGATTACTGCCCCCATGCATTGGTTGCCTGCCAAACAAATCCCCTAAAACCCAACACACACGTACCTCAGTTTCTGACCGCCTTCTAGTACCCCACTGTCGGACTGCTCAATCCCAGCAATCCTTTCAATACAGAGCCCCCGTGGTTTAATAATCTAAGCAACCAACTGAGCAGTCTTTCTAGCCTGTCCCAATTTAAACCTATGCTTTGCCAGCATCTCCTAACCAAAAACACTTGTGACTGTTACACCTAGTTTCCCACTTCCGTAGACACACTTATATCACTTTTTTCACCTGAGGCTCTTACTTGGCTTCCTGTTTTGTTTCACCTCTCCTGACAGAACAATTTCCCCTTTCCCCCTGCCACCTCCTCCTTTACCTCACCCCCTCCTTGCTCGGTTTTCTTTGCTAATTTATCATAGGACTTATATCCATCTAGATAAGAATTGCTGTGGGCCCATGTCTCCTGAATACATATGAGGAGAAAATGATTTCAATATTTGATAAGTTCTGGGTCTCCAAGCTTTTTCCCCAGTCCAGATGGGTTCCATAACAAAATATTAAACATATCTTCATTATCATTAGAAGTTTGGGCTCCAAATGACAAAAAAAGGTCCCTTGCAGATGATAAGTGAAGTCTGGATCCCTGTGGACTCCCTCTCACAGGATCCAATTGTCATGGATCCACTAGAGACAGAGTCTCATATCTGTTAGCTGTTTCAATCAGGACCTCCCATTGGTGCCCCTTAAATTGTGTGGTTAAGTGTGCTGACATGTTTCCCTTTGTTATTTTCAATACAAACATGAATACCCAATTCATCTAACATCAATTGCTTCTTCCTTATTTCCCTAAGAACGTTCTCTTGCTTAACCAGAAACATAATCTGTCCATTGTATTCTTGTCTCCAAACTTTACCAATAAGAGGGCTACTAACATGGATTCCAAACATATATTTAAAAATCTATCAATTTCCCTCTAGATTATATTTATTCTCATTTCGTAATTGCTTTAATTCAAAATAGAAATATATGATTCAAACTGAGTTGATATGTTACCATTACTGATATAAAACTCTGAAATAGTTTATTCAGAGTCATTACCTCCCAACCTGGTTTCCACCCTCTAGATCTTTAGTTCTATTTGTAACAGAATTTAGAAGATAGAACTGATCAGTGACCAGCAAAACAAGTTCATATCCAGGATTAGGCCTGATTATACTAATAGAATCTGTCACCAGTTTGCAGCCATCCAATATGGTAAATAACAAATCAGTTATCAGACCTTTTAATTTATCCTGAGTCTCATTTGGAATACAAGACAGTCTGTGTAATGGAAGAACAAAATCAGTGCCGAGTGTTTTTAGCAGAAATCTTCTAAACTGTTTGTCTTCCTCACGCTCATGACTACTCAAAAGTTTAGATTTTTGTGGACTCTGTTCCTGGATTAAATTCACCTCAGTCACTGAAGGTTCTACATTTGAGATCACAATATTTTTTCTGTTTTCCCCAGTATCCTTGTCTGCCTCACCATTAGATTTCTCTTTATCACGACTATTTACCATTCTTTTGTTCTTTTTGAGATTTTTCTTAGATGTCTTAAGTTTCTTTGTTCTACTACCCTTATTTATACCTCTCTCTCTCTCTCTCCGTCCTCTTTTTCCTCATTTGGCACTTCTCTGGGCTTTGCTTTACTTCCACAGAGAGCAACAAGGGTTCATTATTTATATGCTAATTTTTTCTAGCATAGTCATATGAGTCTCTTGAGTTTTAATTCATCTGAGTCCTCCCTAAGAGTGTTCTTTTCCCTGCAGTGCTTATGAGGATCCACTCTGCCAGGCCTTATGCTACCTATTGCCCTTACTACCCTTAGAAGTTGCCCTGTCAGCCTCTTGATCCTCTCCTTTTTCCAGAGAGAGAAATTTCTCAGCCAATTCTTTACATATACTATTCTCTCTTCTAATTTTATTCAGAAGCATAATATACTCAGACCAATCACTCTGAGTATTAGGCTTTGAGAGAGTATCTGTTATCTTCCAGGCAAATCAATGATCTCTAGGCTAATGAACTCTGTTCAGATGGAGAATTAACATTTAAAATATCACCCAAAGGGAAGCTAATAACACCCTGATCAGAAGTTAAATATTCTCCATCAATATTCAAGGGTAAGCCTGTTCTCTCAGTCCATGTTCAATTAAATTTAATCTGTGTTTATTTTCAAGACAAACTCTCTTTATAAAGAAGAGGTCATGTTTAATATCCATCAGCTGATTGAATAGAAAGATATTCGAGTTAAGTGGATCTCTTAACACATTAATCACATCTTTAGTTATACCCTCCAGGTCTGGTATTTTCAAACTATGTTTTGTCCATGAGGTATAACTATAATTTCCTATAGCTTTGTTCCAGGATCCCTCCACTTGAGTATCTCCACCAATCTTCCTAGGTGAGACTGTCACTTCACCCAACCTTTCAGTCAAGTGCTTCTCATTTTCCAATTTAGAGACAAGTGTATTTACTGGATTCTGATTAACAACCCTATACACATCATCATTACTGATATGTACTCTTAATGTTTCTCTTAATCTTCTACCTTCTGTGTCTAGTGTGGATAAATTATGACAAATGTCAGTGAAAACTGTTTTAAAAGTCTCTAGACATTCAACTTCCCCCTAGCAGCCACTTTTATTGGGGTCAACAGCTCTATCCGAGTTGAATTAGGATAACATTCCTCCTCTCCCTTATCAATGTGACACTCTGGGGTCAAAGTAGTGACAATCTGATGGCTAATAGTGCTTTGAGATTTAGATTTATGGAACTTTACCTGAGGGCTTGTAATATCAAAAAACTTTAAAATATCCCTATTCGGTGTAGATGCTAGCTGAGTGCCAGGCCCTTTCCTTATACTGAGCTTATTTTTGATCTTCCTGCTGTTTTTATTTAACTTGGTTCTAAGTTTACTTATGTGGCTACTATTACAGGACTTGGTTTGCTTTTTGCCAAGAGCTTTCATAGCAAAGTTTTAAGGAGAGTTTTTTTTTTTTTTTTAAAGACCCTCCCCAGCTTAACTTTCTTTGTGCACATTCGACATTATTTGTTTGTTGCTACTTAAGGTTTTGCTCCTGGTAGTAGCTGGCATCTCTAAATAAAATGTTTCCTGGAATAAGATCAAAAAACACTGTGGAGCAATAACAGAAAAAAATATTCAAATTAGTAAAATACAACAGGCAGTACTCTAAACCCAAAACTAAAACGAATCCTCACAATAGTCCTCACAATGGTCCAAGAGAAACAGAAAATGATGAGAAAGTAAAAGCCTACAGCTTCACAGCATCCACTGAGGTAAAAAATTAGCTCTAAGGATTTAATAACAGATTCAGCATGCAACATGAGGCGTAGAAACTGCATGTCCACTTTATTTCTCACTTCTGTTCCAATCTGAAAACTTGACAACCTGAGAGCATTATTCAGACCCACGGGGCAGCAGTCTCCAATCTCCAATGGTCAACAAACAAAAATTCTGCTGCAACCAACACTGTCCTGGATATTATCAATTTTCGATCTATTTGACCTGTTAGCCAAATGGGTGTCAGAACCCCTTAGAATGTCAGAGTTATTCAAATATCCAATAGGAAATGCCCTTAAATCATGTACTTTAGAGGGAGCTTTGAAAGATGCTCCAAGGTGCAAAAATAGTGCTAATCTCAAGCAAGACACTAGAAAATGTGAGAAAAAAAATGTAAATACCAAACTGTAAAAAGGCGATGATAGATTAATATCAACCGCTTTACTCACTTTACTCACTGATGCTCCCACTGGTGCTCTAATAACAGTATCATCAAATCAATATGAATCAAGTTTCTCACAACTTATATACCTAAATATATAGTGACCAAGCTATAACCCCCTTTCCCTGATTCTCCCAAATTTCTGATTCCAGGTTAAGGGTTTAACCATGTTTCCTTAAAAAAAACTTTAGTAATTTAATAGTTTAGCTAACTTACTTCTTTGTAAGGTATCAGACAGAACCAGGTCTTCTGTTAAAAGATAACCTGCAATCACACTCAGAGCAAATTCAAAGCAGGAATTCAATGCAAGAACTCAGTGGCTAAACAGTACAACACAGATTTAACAAATTAATCAGTGAGCCCCCCAAAAAAAACCAACAACACAGGCTTGTAAGTTATATTATAATGTGCAAAATACGCTCACTATGCGCTAGTTCAGCACACACCAATGACCTATATAGGTCTGAGGACAAAACGCCATGCATGCATATTTATGCTCAGATCACGTGAGCATCATTAGTTTTGGTGCAAAACTTTTAAAACTAAATACTTTAAACTCTAAAACTGCAAAACCTTTAGAAACCAATACCTGTCCCCAAAAGGCTTAACTACAAAATTACAGAATAAAACCCAAGCAATGTATAGCAATATATGGAGCGACTCGAGGTCAATGGTATAATAGATAAACAAACAAAATAAATTCAATGGACCTTAAATGCTCTAAAAAAGTGAGCCAACAACAATATAATAATTAGGACAGTTTAATCAGACCGATACATCCTTTGTCCTTATATACTTTTGAGCAGATAGGACGGTTACTCAAATGTTTAAAACTGGACTGGGCAATCTTCTCTATACTGCACACCATTCCGACAGGCTTTCTGTTTGCTCCACAGTCAGCTCCATCTCGGGGAGAACCCCCAGTTGCCACCACACTAATGGGCCTTCTTTCTCTAGGGGGAACAAAAAACAGAAACACAGGATGAAACCCAATCCAACTCGGGGCTGAAAATAAGGTGTACTGGAATAGAGACAAACCTAGTCAGGCAATGGTGGCATACCTGTACTAAAAAAAATAATAGCATTGATTCCATGCTTCTCCACTTTACTCCTCAAAGAAAAAGAGTGAATATTCGGTGCCGGTTACTACTCCACCTCTCTGCTCATCCACCTCCACACAACCAGTGTAGAGGATGCTGTCACACATTGTACAGTGGGATACATACCACTCATGTCCCACAGCAGGAGGAACATCCCTCACTTTACCCCTCAGACCCTCCTCTGTCCCAAGTGGATAGGGTGCTGTCCCACACTGTACAGTGGGATCTATACCTCTCAACTTTCCCACAGAAGGAGGAACATCCTTCATTTTACCATTTGGAACCCGCTCTGTCGCACATGGAGTGGGTACTGTCTCACAATGTGCAGTTTATTCCACATTACAATGTGTGACAGCACTTTCTCTGTGTGACAGAGGAAATCTGAGTGATAAAATGAGGAATACTCCTATAATCTAGGGCAATGGAGAGGTATAGATCCCACTGTACATTGTGTGGCAGCAATTCCCCATGTGGGACAAGGGATTCTGAGGTAAAATGAGGACATCTCATATAATGTGGGGTTATTAAGAGTTATGAATCCCACAGTACAATGTGGGGTAGCACCTTCTAATGTGGGGGCAGAGAGGGCTCTGAATGGTGAAATGAGGACATCCCTCCTAATGTGGGACACTTGAGAGATGTGAATCTGTATCATCCTTTCTGTGTGCAATGGGGATCTTGGGTAGAGCCCTTCTCATTTGGAATAGGCGTGAGGCATGAACCACACTATACAATGTGGGACAAGGGAGACAGTTAGTGGTGAAAGGAGGTATGCTCCTCCAAATGGGGGCTCAGACAGATCTAAAGTCAATGGCTTCCTAGAATGTCCTATGTACCAGTCCCGCCTGTTCCCAATTTGCATTCCATCTGGGACAATTAAGAAATGTAAAACTTCACCTATAGTCTAACAATAGAAAGAAGGATTGCAAAACTAGCCATTAAAATATATACTTGAATCTTTCTTCTCCCCAGGTCACTGATAACATGGACAGTACTCAAGCTGACCAATCTTCCGAGGGCATCGTGGGGCACTAATGCACGTGATGCAGAAGCAAGTAAAGTGATCCATTCATCAGGTATGTTCAAAACACAATGGGCAAGCAAAGACTAACATATTGTACAGTAACTAAGGCATTTGCTGCCTACTACTGGGAACTATATAGTCTTACAGCATCACCAAAACATACCAGGGACTGGGAATCTAACCCATCTCCTGAGCACTGTCTAGTGCTCAGCATCATTACAGACTCCCAGGGGAACCGGGATTCAAATGTGCTAACTGAACACTGGCATTATAGCAGAATCACATCACAAACACACAGGGAGACTGGGGAATTCTAACCCACCTACTGACTCCCATGGGAATTGGGATTCAGATCCACCTACTGAGCACTGTCCAGTGCTACAGCACCATCGCAGACACAGGAGGACTGGGATTCAAGCCCCCTGAGTACTGTCTAATAATATAGCATAATCACAGACACACAAGGGGACTGGGGACTCAAAGCCAACTACTGAGCATGGTCTGATACTACAGCATTGTCACAGACATACAGCAGAATGACGGATTCAAACTAGCCTACTGAACAGGTTCATTGCTATAACATTGTCACAGACATGCAGGGAACCACAGATTCAAACTAGCCTACTGAACATGTCCATTACTACAACATTGTCAGGACATACAGGGACCCAGGGATTCAAACCCACCTACTAAGCATAGCCAGTACTACAGCATAAACTAAAACACACAGGGAACTGGGATTCAAACACACCAACTGAGACCAGCCTAATACTACAGCAGCGTTAGAGACACACAGGGGACCACAATTCAAACCCACCTACTGAACACTGTGCTGTATTATATCATCTTTACAGACATAGGTAAATGAGATTCAGACCCACCGTCGAGCACTATTCAGTACAGTATCATCACAGGCACACAGGGAACAAAGATTCCCTCCCCTCGTGTACTGCCCAGTGGGCAGAGGGAAGTGTCTAATATCAGGATTACAGAGGACAGTATGCTGGAAGAACTAAGGGCTCTGAGGGTGGACAAGGCACTGGGGCCAGAGGGCATTCACCCTAAGGTACTCAGGAGCTAGCAGAGATCCTGGCAAGACCACTGGCAGACCTGTTCAGTACATCACTGGACACGAGATGCATTCCACAGGACTGAGGATGGCCTATGGTGCCCATTCATAAAAGTGGCCCGAAGGATAATCCAGGCAATGATAGACTGGTGAGTCTCACTTCAATCATGGGGGAAACTAATGGAGTCAATCCTAAAAGACAGGCCGGTGACCTTTTTGAAAGACGATGGGCTCCAAGACAGCCATAAACACGGTTTTGTATCGGGCAGATCCTGCCAGATGAACCTAGTCAAGTACTATGACTGGGTTACCAGGGAACTGAACAGAGGCCATGCAGTGAACGTCCTGTATTTGGTCTTCAGCAAGGCCTTTGACTCTGTGCCATATGGGAGGCTGGGGGAAAACTGGATTACATAAGGGTGAGAACAAAAATGGTCAATTGGATCACAAGCTGGCTGAGGGGTAGGCAGCAAAGGGTGGGGGGGGAACTCTCATCACCAAGGTTGTTATGAGTGGGGTGCCCCAGGGATCGGTACTGGGACCGGTGCTGTTTAGGATACTCATAGCCGATATCTCAAATGTGATCCAGAGTAGGATCAGTCTGTTCACAGAGGATACTAAGATTGGAGCTGTGGTAGATGCCATAGAGGGGTGGAGGGGGCTGCAGGTTGACCTGACCAAACTACAGGAGTGGTCGGAGACATGGTAGTTGGGGTTCAATGCAAAGCAGTGCAAGATACTGCACTTCAGAGCAAGGAACCAAGGAAGGAAATATCAGTTGGAAGGGATACAGTTGGAAAGCACAGTGGAAGAAAAGGATCTAGGGGTGCTAATAATGAGGAGTATGAACCACTCAGCTCAGTGCAGGAAGGTGGCTGCAAAGGCAAACAAGATGCTGGGGTGCATAGAGAGGGGAATCTCCTCCAGGCATAAAGAACGGATTCTGCCCCAGTACAGGTCACTGGTCAGGCCTCACTTGGAGTACTGCACGCAGTACTGGCATTCATTCCTGAAGAAGGACATCGGATTGCTGGAGGGGGTGTAGCGTAGGGCAACGAAGATGATCCGGGGACTGGAGGGAAAATCCTACGTGGAGAGGCTGGGAAAGCTGAAAATGTATTCCCTGGAAGAGAGAAGGGATGGGGGGATATGATCGAAACCTTTAAGTACTTAAAGGGAATTAACAAGATTAATACAGAAAGGATTCTTCATATCAGAAGGGGGAGGGACACAAGAGGGCATCAACTGAGGCTGGAGTGGGGAAGATTCAGGAGGAAAATCAGGAGACACTTTTTCATGGAAAGGGTGGTAGACAAGTGGAATACTCTGCTCAAGGAAGTGGTATCATGTAGAATGGTGGAAGGATTTAAGAGGGGTGGGACAGAGTGAGTGGAGGTTGTTATGAGGAGGTGTGGGGAAGGTGGGACAGCTGCAAGTTAAGGGGCTAGCTGCACAATCGAGCAGACTCGATAGACTGTGAGGCCTGTTTCTGCTAGCATTTGATATGTATGTTCATAATACAGCATCATCAAAGGCATACTGTACATTCAAACAGGTATTTGAACCCAGCTACTGAGCACTGTCCAGAATTACATCATAGACACACACAGGGGAAGTGAATTTAAACCCACCTATTGGGCACTATCTAGTGCACAGGGGGATATGGACTCAAACCAACCTACTGAACTCTGTCCAGTACTACAGCATTGTCACTGACACAGTGGTAACTAGGAATTCAAACCCATCTGCTGAGCACTATCCAGTAATACATCATCACAGACACACAAGGGAACCAGGGATTCAAACCCATCTACTTAGCACTTCAGTACTCATCAGGACCAGGATTCAAACTCATCTGCTGAACAGTGTCCAGTACTATGGTACCAGCACAAACAAATGGGAATTGGATATTCAAGCCCACCTTGCAAGCAAGATACTACCTGGGAGCAGAGCGGCTGGCATGCACCAACCAAGAGCGAGACCTAGGAGTCATTATTTTTTTTTTAACTCTGGTTTTATACCTCGGTCTCATGGAACTCTCTCGGGCATCCTCCAATGCCCCCAACTCTACTTCTATGTCTGAGAGGCCTCATAATTCCTGGCACTAGCCTAGCTATCCCCCCAGCTCTGAGCCCCCTGAGGTAGGGCTGCTGTATCCGCCCAGGATGCTCTATCTAGAATTCGGGCCGGGCCGGGCTGGGCTCGGCCCAGGAGGAGTGCAACCGGCAGTGGAGTGTGGTCGGGAGAGTGGTGGTGCCATCTCCTATCCACGAGGCAGGTTTTTTCCCTTAGTTACACCCCAGACATTGGACATGCAATGCTGTACAGCCCGCAATGTGAGTGCTCCCACCCACGTCCGGAAGACAGCCGCCCAACGTCTACCCTATTTGTGAGCCCTTGTATGCTGCAGTGCTTCCGGCCTCCACTGGTGGCTGCTGCTGCACCGGGCTACCCCTGGATCCCTCGCCGAGAGAGGAGAACAGTCCTCCGGATGCTTGATCCTCTCTCTCCCCTGCCGACCCCGGGGGACCGGGCTTGTTTCCGAACCCGGGTTACCGGCGTGACGTGAGGTGTGGCGTCCAGCGCCTCAACCCTCAGTGCCACCGGGCTGGCCCTAGGAGTCAATATATCAAATGACTTAAAGGTGGGGAAGCAATGCAAAGAGGTGGCACTAAAGGCCAGTGGTATGCTGGGCTGCATGGGGAATCACGAGTCACAGAAGGGAGGTGGTGCTGCCACTTTACAGGGAGCTGGTTTAGCCTCACCTGAAGTATTGTGTACAGTTCTGGAAGCCACACCTTAGGAAAGACAGCAATAGGATTGAGACAGTGCTGAGGAGAGCCACAAAAATGATTCAGGGTCTGCATCAAATGGCATATGAGGATAGGTTGAGGGAGCTCAACATGTACTCCCTGAAGCAGAGGAGGGAGAGGGGGACATGATTGAGACATTCAAGTATATCAGGGGTATAAATAAGGTAGGGGTACAGGAGCTCCTTCAGGAGAAGAAAAGAAAAGTGTCAGAACTAGAGGACACAATATGAGGTTCAAGGGTGGGCTATTCAGGAGCAATGTTAGGAAGTTCTTCTTCACTGAGAAGGTGGACCCTCGAAATTGCCTGCCCCAGGAAGTGGTGGAGGCCAAAACAGTAAACAGGTTCAAAAACACCTGGGACAGGCACAAAGATATAATTTCACAGAAAGGATAGAGGGGGTAGTTATGCATATGGGGCAGTGGCAGAGCCAGGTTTGGGAATCGGGGGGGGGCATTCAGTCAATAAAGGGCTCCACAATGGGCACTAAACAGTGAATAAAAATGGTGGATGGGCACCACTACTCACACTGAGGCAGCCAGGAGGGGCGACTGCCCCCTCAGACACCCTTTAGCTCCGCCACTGATATCGGGCACACTAGATGGATCTTCTGGTCCCCTTCTGCCGTCAATTTTTATGTTTCTATGTAAGCATTGTCCAGTACTATGGCATCATCACAGGCACTCTGGAGAACCAGAGATTCATACCCACCTATCACATGCTGTCCAGCATTACAACATAATCACAGACACAGGGGAACTGGGGTGCAAACACACCTGCAGGACACTGTCTGGTACTACAGCATAATCAAAGACACATATGGAAACCGGGTTTTCAAAGCCACCTACTGTATACTGCCCAGCGCTGCAGCATAATCACAGACACACAGAAGAACCAGGGTTTCTTTTTTTTTAAATATCATCTTTATTGAGGTTTTATAACATATTTACAGACATGTCATCCAGACCAGCGAGATTAATGTCATGCAGCTATACATTAACAGTTTCAGTGTGGGTATAATAGTTCATGATAATTAAAAAAAGGGTCTAACGTCCAGGTTGAGCAAAGTTCCTAGGGGAAGGTAGCTCATAATCAGTTAGTCTTGGCCTTATGGTAAAAAGGCGAGATTTAAGGTCTCCCAGACCATTAATAGCTTCAGGTTCCTCTAATGACAAAGAAGCCAGATTAACCTCTTGGAAGAGATCCTAGGCGCCCAGTTCTGTATGACTCAGGTACGTATCCGGAATGATGATGTCTCATACCTGTATCGGGAATATCTTGAGGGTGCTCTCCCCAGTGGCAGACCCTGTGCCCTCATGTTAGTGAAGCAGCTGCCCCTCCCCTCGAGCCCTTGGGCCACATATGGAGGGAGAGAGGGAAGAGGTCCCCACCGTCATCCCCCCACTCACAGCACAAATGTAGGGTCTTTTAACATGTAACAAATTTGCCACTAGCACACCCGTGGCAAACTTTCCTCTTGGTTATTTAAGCTGTGTTATTTTCTCCATAGTGTAGATTTGCCTAGTAATGTTCTACCAGTCTTGTATCGGGAATTTTAGGTGTCAACCACTGCTTCGTGATGGACTTCTTTGTTGCTGTAAGGAGAATGAGAAGTAAATAGCTAGTAATTGGACCACATAAGTTTTGGGGAAAACGGAGAACAGAAACATCTCCACTGTCAGCCAAGTAAGGGTCCAATATCTCCTGAAAGTGGGATTGCAGGAGCATAAGATAAGGTTTCAGGGACGGACATTCCCACATTATGTGGGTATGATTTGCCCTCATGTTGCCACAAAGGCACCAGCAAGTGGCTTGGAGCTCTGGCTTGAAATGACTTGTGATTATCAGGGTTCTAAAGTATCGAATTAGGCATTTCCACACGAACTCTCTCCATACGTGTGAGCTGGACACTCTGGTCGAGTATCTCCAGGCTCGTTGCCAATCCTCGAGAATTATTGGATAGCCAGATTCTTGACTCCACTGCTCACAAATGCCATCTGTGCATGTAAGGCTCTGCACCCTCAAGGCTTAATAGTACAACGAGATCAAATGATTTTAA
Organism: Neoceratodus forsteri; assembly: GCA_016271365.2. Lineage (NCBI taxonomy): Eukaryota > Metazoa > Chordata > Ceratodontiformes > Ceratodontidae > Neoceratodus > Neoceratodus forsteri. The sequence goes on along the minus strand of CM028138.1, from coordinate 224,358,245 downwards.
GGTTTTATTGAGAACAATTTGGCTCTGTATTAATGGTGAGAGCTGCTCATGTTCCCAAACCATACGGGGTAGATGGTCTACATAGTGTCTGAGTTGCAGGTACCGATAGAAGTCCCCCTTTGGTAGATTATATTTCCTTTGAATTTCCACGTAAGCCCACATTGTGGCCTGGTTCATAACTTGTCCCAAATATCTTAGTCCTCTTCTCTCCCACTGCCGAAAACTGCCATCTAGGCTGTTTGGGGGGGGAAGTCACTCAGGCTCGAGATTGGGCAAATAAGCGGTAAAAATGGGGTCAATTGATGGATCCATTTAATGGTCCACCAGCCTCTAATCGAGGCCGTGAGCCATGGATTTTCATGCTTATATAGGGTCCTATCCTCCCTGTGTTGGTACAGGGCTCTGTGGAATGTATAATCATCCATCAGCGCTTGTTCTATGTCCAACCAGTGTGGGTTATTTGTTTTGGTTTGTCTGGACATCAGATGCATCACATTTACCGCCTGCTGGTAAAGTCTCAGGTCCGAGGCCCACGCTTCCCATCCCAGGAAGAGTGAGAATTTTTAGGCGTACCCGAGGTTTGTTATTTGCCAAAACAAAATTAGTAATGTGGCAATTTATTTCTTTGAAAGTTTTAAAGGAAGGTGAATAGGGATATTTTGGAACAGGTATAGTGCTCTCAGGAGGAAACCATCCTAATTAGGTCAATCCTTCAAGCCAGACCCAAAGGGAGAGTCTCCCACGAGGACAGATCTGCTTTAAGTTGCATTACAAAGGGAGCATAGTTATGTTTGTAAAATTCTAGGGAGATTTAGGAATATGTACTCCCAGATATCTTAGTTTTCCTAGGTCCTCCTTCCCAGGATGTCCTTTTTGTGTAGGAGAGTAGTGGTAAGGTTCAACTTGTACCCTGACACCAGACCAAAGGACTCTAATATTAGCTTAACTGCAGGAAAAGACTGTTCGGGATTTCACAGATACAGCAGAATATCATCCGCGTAGAGGGCTATCCGGTGCTCAGTACCTCCAGTTCCAACCCTTCTATATCTTGAGCTTCCCTAATCTTCTGGGCCAAAGGTTCAATAAAGGCCATGAACAAGAGAGGGGAGATGGGGCATCCTTGCCGTATCCCCCTATACAGGGGAAAATAAGCTGAGTGGTGTCCATTCACCTTCACGCACGCCTGTGGAGAGGCATAAATGTTTTGAAGGATGGCTATTAGGGTGGGAGGGAAGCCAAACTTGTGTAAGGTTGCATAGAGGAATGGCCAAGCCACCCTGTCAAATGCCTTTTTGGCATCTAGGCTGACTAGCATGGATGGAACCCCTCCAGTGTGCATATGATGTACAATATGGAGGGTCCGTCTTATACTATCTGTGGTAGTGCGGGACCGAACAAATCCAATCTGATCTTTATGAATTAACAGGGGGAGCACCTGATCCACCCAATGAGATTGCCATAAATAGTTTATAGTCTTGATTAAGTACCGATATGGGTCTATAAGAGGCACATAGTTGTGGGTTCTTGTTCGGTTTAGGGGTTACAGATATTGTAGCGTATGACCAAGACGGGGGGGGGGGGCTCCCTTCCATAACCGTATTAAATACATTAAGGAGGTTTGGAAGAATCTGGGCCTTTACTGCCTTATAAAACTCCGCCCCATATCCGTCTGGCCCAGGTGACTTCTGCGACTTGGCATTCGCGATGGCAGCCACCAATTCCATCTCTGTTATCGGGGAGGTCAGGGCTTGATTTTCGTCTTCTGTCAGCTGCGGCAGGGTGATTGATCGTAGGAATTCCGTTATTTGTTGTGAGGATGCTGTGCTTACTGGGGTGTATAGGGATTTGTAGTACAGGGTAAAGGCTTCCACAATTTCATGTGTCTTAGAGAGACATCAACCTCCCATAAGGTGGTGCACAGATAGGATCATAGCCGCTTTTTTTTTGCTTCCGAATTTGGTATGCCAGCAACCGAGTAGCTCTTGGACCCACCTCATAAAACTTCTGACGTAGGAAGGTCAGGGCTATCTCAGTTTGCTGTTGTATTAACTGGTCCAGCTCAAATCTGGTTTGCTGCAACTGGGGGTGTACAGTTGTATCCCCTTGTTTGTGTGCCATTTGTAAGAAGTGAAGGGTATCCTCCAGCTTAAGTTTTTGCACTTTACACTGTCTTTCCCGTTCTGCAGTGTATTTTATTATATGTCCCCAGAGTACAGTCTTAATCGTATCCCAGTACATAGCAGGGGTAGAATCCGTGACTGGGTTATCAGCTTTTATCTCCTGAACTTTCTCTGTAAGAAATTCGCAGAACTTCTTAGAGCGCAGATAATATGGATTAAGCCTCCATAATGTCCGCTTGGGCTGAAGCTCAAAGTCCCACATGGACATCTGAGGGGCATGGTCTGAAACCGCGATGTCTCCAATTTGAATATCGTGCAGCAACCCCAGATTCTCCACCTGCGTGTATACCTGATCAATGTGGGAATAGGTTTGGTGGACCGGGTAGTAATAAGTTTAATTCCTTGAGTGGGGATGGAGCTTCCTCCAGGCATCACATCATTCTGCTTTGTTTACAAATCTCTTGAAAAATCTTTGGGTTACCGACTGTTTAGGGGTTTGGTATTAGTAGAGTCTAGGTTAGGGTCCATGCCAAGAGTTAAGGTCATCTGCCATCATAGGTACCCCCTTTGTTTTTGTATAATTTTATCTAATAAAGGTTTAAGGTGAGCCACCAGGGTTCCCAGGGGAAATATACATTAACTAAGGTTACTGGTTTGTCATTTAATGTATCTTGTACCAGAATCATGCATCCCTCCTGGTCAGCCTAGGTATACTCGGCTTTAAACGGAGTACTTGGGGAGATTACTATGGTTACTCCTCTACGTCTTTCGGCTTTGGCAGAGGAGTGAAAAACCTGCCCTCTGCTTAATTTAGCCAATTTTGCATGTTCGGCCGCACTCATGTACATCTCCTGCAGGTATGTCAGGTCGGCTTTGGAATGCCTAATAAAGGCTAGGGTCCTTGACCGCTTAAAAGGCGACGCCAGGCCATTTATGTTTAAAGAGAGTAATTTCACCTTAGCTGTATCCATGTCATTGTTCCCGATTTCCTCTCTAGTTCATACCTCCCTCCCCCTTGTGGGGCCCTAGGTCTGCCACTTCTGGAGAACACTCCCACTGAGCATTTGCTTGGATCTGGTGACTAAAACATCACAACATTCAGTACACAACAGTGCATAACTAGCACAGAACACAGTAAAACATATTACACAACATTTAAACATTACAACATTCATAACTTACGAACTGGTACTTCCACGAATCAGGAGATCCTGACCCTGTGGTAAGGAGAACCTTACCAATTGCCCAGAGTCCCTGGGCTTTAGCACTATGTGCTACGTGGGAAAGGGTAAAGAGGATAGGTGATGAATATAAGCCGCACCTGTGGTCCCCTAAAATCCCAGCTGTGACTTGTGGGGAGAAATACTAATCTGAGGAGACTCTTTCCCACCCCGAGTCCCAAAATAGGGAGCAGCCAGGACCCAGCAAGGGGGAGAAGAATGAGCAAAGGGCCAAGCATCCGCCTCCAGTGCACGTAGGTCCAAGTCAGGCGTGGTGAGTCATCCATCTGCTCAGCCCATCATATCCAGAAAGGGGAGATAGACAGACTCACCTGCTGCATGTCCGCATCCAACTGTGCATGGTCGTGGCGCCGGGGTTCTAGTGAGAGTACTGGCCCCATGCCCCCTTTCAGGAGTCAGCCATATGTCCCCCGGTATATTAAGAAGCCACCAGCTCATAAGAACCAGTTGGCGCAGTTCTATCTTATACGCCTCTGGGAGGGTCCCCCCCCCCGGCATCCCCCTTTGAGGAAGCTGGAAGGGATCACAAGGGAACCCCCCCTCCCGCAGTACAGGGAGGACAGTCCTCCAAGCTGGCTCCGCACATCTCCCTCCCCCAAGTCGGGCCAGCCGCTGGGGGGATCCCCCCCGCGTATGACTTCGGTAGACCAGACCACCATTCTGACTTTCCAATGCCTTAGGAGAGAAGGGTAACTGGACCCGTACATCATCCACAAGCATTAGCTGTGGGCCTGCAGAGGCCAAGCCGCCTGGGTAAGGCCAGTCTTATTCACTGCCCTTGCATTTTAGGCATCCCCATTACCCTACTCTGCAGGATACAGCGCTCATCCCCAAGAGCCCAAGCAAAGGGGTCTTCCTGCAACTGTTTTGAAAGTGAGGATCCCCCTCCCTCCCCCGACGGACACCCCTCCAGTCGAGAGGTAAGACGGAGGGGGAAGCCTTAGACCTCTCCTTCCGCAATATGTGCATATTTATCATTCCTCAGTCCCCACCCACCACACTTTTTCTTGTCCGTATTGTCATCATTACAGTTCTTATGCCACATATTTATCTGTCAGTGCTTAGTGGCTGGCCCACATTCATATGGGCCTGTAAATCACAGTTTGTGGTTTGCTGCTATGTTTCACCCCAAATTAGAACCAGGGTTTCAAATGGGTTTCAAACCCACATACAGAGCTGTCCCCGAGGAGGAGAAAGCAGTCCTGGGGGGGTCAGTCCTCCACCCGACACCCAGGCTTGCTTCCTAATCCAGGTTGTTGGCATTGCAAGTGGTAGCTCTACCACTGTGTCAGTGAGGTAGAGCCAGCCCAATAAACCTGCATTTTAACTGGCCTGTAGCAAAACAGAACACTTCAGTCTCTAGCGCTGTTGGTCCCTCGCCTTTTACCCATACTAAATATATCACTGTGTGGGAAGCCTGCCCTGCACTATAGTTTCCCACATGGTACCCAGCCCTGTGAGTAAACAATGGGCTTCAATCTCCAGTGCTTTCTGTCCCTTATCTTTTACCAGCAGTAAATTCATCACAGTGAAGGGAAGTATGCACTGTACTTTCCCTGCACTATACCTGGCCCTGTGGATAAACAGAGAGCTACAGTATCCAGTGCTGTCAGTCCCTCACCTGATATCAGGATTAAATATGTCACAGTCTGGAGAGCCTGCACTGTCCCTGCTAACACTACCAGGTTTGTGGATAAACAGAGAGCTTTAGTCCCCAGTGTTGTGTTGTTAATCCCTTACCTTTCACCAGCACAGAATACATCAAAGCAGGGGACGCCTACACTCAGCACATTCACATGCTTCCTGTTTTCTAATTCAGGCTGTTGACCTAATTATTAAGAAATCAGGCTGTTAAACCAGCCCTATTTACATTGTACTTGACACATACTTCATCTGGCTCTGCAGGTTATCAGTAGGTTTAGTGCCTAATGTTTTCAGTCCCATCACCTTTCTCCAGCACTTAATACATCATAAAGTTGGGAAGCTTGTACTGTAACCACTCAACATGGTACCTAGCAGTAAGAAAAACAGAAGACTTTTGGAATTATATCTCATATTTTCTATGTATCTTATAAATTGTTAATTATTTTGTAATTTTGCAGATGAAGGTGAAGATGACGGAGCAGATGATGATGATGACGATGAATGGGATGACTGATTTCCTCCCCCTCATCTACCCAGTTTTGAGTTTCTTAGCTTCTCGTGAAGTCTTCATTTTTGTGTCTACATGACATCATTGTAGAAATAACATTTAGAGTTGCTAGAACAATGGTTTAACAGCCTTGATCGATGGATCTGGGTAAACAAGCATTTGTCAATGCCGAATGTTTGCTTGCTGGCATTGGCAGTGGTAGTGTAGAAGTTACAGAGCTGTGTAATAGGAATGGCAGTGAAGTACTGAACTGAAGCCCACCCACCACCACCCTGCAGAGGTGACAGGCATTGGGGTTTGGTAATGCCAGGCATAACGGCCGCTTATTTCACCACACCACACCCCACCCCACCCCTGCAGACATCTGACAAGTGTCACGGTGTTCTTGGGGTCTTTGGCCATTATGCACATCCCATTTCATTAGGAAATACGGTGAGATGGGTGTGATATAGGAGAATGGGGTGAACTTTGGGGCCGAAGAGTCCAAGGCATACCTCGATGCCTCTTACTGGCTGCAGGGTGTGTAATGGTATGAGCATCACAGGCAAGAATCCCAAGTCACATCCCTGATGCCTGTCATTCTCTACAGGGTTGGGCATTATGGTTGGAAACTCTAATACCGCAGGCATTCGTTGGTATTTTCACTCCAAATTTTCAACATGTTTTTTTTGTGACCCCACCTCATGAACAGGGGGAATATCAGTTTGTTAGCCGAAAGCTGCTTATGCACAGTGACTACGGCATTTAGCACCACAGGTGCAAAAACATTCCGAACAGGATGTAAAAAATGACAGCTGTACTGTTCATGGGGAGGTGTAAAAAATGGCAATGTTGCAAATCTGCAGTAAAAATATTTAAAAAAATGGTGAAGTCACGAGCACACATAGAAACTGTGCAACGCACACCGTAATATAATTAGGTTGGGGATTTTTTACAGCAGATTATCAACTCAGGCATTTTGGTGCCTCCGATCATGAACAGTGTCACTGTGATTTTCTTTATCTGTGCCAAACAATGATTTCCCACAGCGACCACGCATCTCTGCGCTGAAAGTGTGAAAACACACTTCAGCCATGTTGTGAAAAATGACAGCTGTACTGTTCATAAGGAAGTGTGGAAAAATGCCACTGGTGAAAATCTGGACTGAAAATATTACAAAGTCATGAACTTATGAGGGTGCGTGGAAACTGCGCAATGCTCACTCGTAACACAGTCATTTTATGGACTTTTGTCACCAAATTTTCAACATCGCCATTTTAAGACCTCTGCTCATGAACAGTATAACTGTGATTTTCTTAATCTGTCCTAAACATTGCTTTCGCACACCAAGAGCACATTGTGCGCTACATGTGCAAAAACACATTGTGGGTGACATATCAAAAATTGCAGCTGTACTGTTCATAAGGAAGTGTAATAAAATGGCAATGTTGAAAATCTGGAGTGAAAATATTAAATTCGCAAACTTACGAGTATGCATAGGAACTGCGCAACGCACGCTCGTAAAACAGTCATTTTTAGGAATTTTTCCACCAAATTTTCAACATAGCCATTTTAAGACCTCTGCTCATGAACAGTGTCACTGTAATTTTCTTAATGTGTCCCATACATTGATTTTGCACATCGACTGTGCCATTGGGCGTTACATGGGTGGAAACACATTGTGGGCAAGATGTGAAAAATGACAGCTGTACTGCTCATAAGGAGGTGTGGTAAAATGGCAATGTTGAAAATCTGGAGTGAATATATTGAAAATTTGCGAACTACGGGCGTGCGTAGAAACTGTGCAATGCACCCTCGTAAAACAGTCATTTTTAGGAATTTTTTCACCAGATTTTCAACATAGCCATTTTAAGAACTTTGCTCATGAACAGTGTCACTGTGATTTTCTTAATTTATCCCATACATTGATTTCACACACCGACTGCGCCATTGTGCGCTACATGGGCTGAAACATGTTTTGGGTGAGATGTGAAAACTGACAGCTGTACTGCTCATAAGAAGGTGTGGTAAAATGGCAATTTTGAAAATCTGGAGTGAAAATATTGAAAATTCGCGAACTTACGAGCGTGCGTAGGAACTGCGCAACGCACACTCGTAAAACAGTAATTTTTTGGAATTTTTGCACCAAATTTTCAACATGAGGTTTTTGTGACCCCTTCTCATGAACAATGTCACTGTCATGGCGTTATTCAGGCCCGAAGGATGATTTTGTGCAGTGACTGCGAAATCACCCTTCGGGCCCGAATAATGCCATGACAGTGACATCATTCATGAGAAGGGGTCCCAAAAACCCCATGTTGAAAATTTGGTGCAAAAATTCCAAAAAATGCCTGAGATATGCAACAAAGTTGAAACCCCCCTATCTAGCCCATTATACAGCTTACCGGCATTTCCTCAGTTCGCGGTCGGCTTTGAAGAAGTGCAGACGTGTTCCAGTCCACAGAAGATACGCCGCGAGTCGAGTGAGGTAAGTATGGGGTTGGGGGGTGTGGGGAGAGCAGGGTGAGCAGTGGGTGGAGTGCGGGTTGTGGGAGGAGCCGAGACTACGTGGGACCATTTTCTTTACAGGTTTTTCTAATGGCCAGCGACGACATTTTGCCACGCTGGGGTGGAGCTCCCAGCATGGCACAAGGACATTGGGGGACATTCAGCCCGATAGGGATTGGGCACCCCGTCACGCCAAGGAATCCCTTGCCACGCTGGGGCCAAGTGGCACCCCGTACTGGGGGAGGAAGCAGACGGGATTGGGCACCACACGGGCATAGCATGGGGAGGAGGAGCAGAAAGACGGCGGGAGGGCACCTGCTGGCTATTCCGACAGTTGCCATGCTGGGGTGAGCACCCAGCATGGCATTTGGGAGGCTTTTTGGGGCGCCATAGCTGAGGATTAGGCACCCCCTCGGCTAGGGAGTGTGCGCATGGGGGGCCTCTGTGTGTGTGTTTGTGTGTAGGGGGAGCTGCGCATGAGCAAGCGATATCTTATCGCTGCTCACTGAAGTGTAGCTCCCCCTTTCAACTGTATGCCACTGCATTTTGGAGCTTGTCATAGACAGCTCCAGCATGCATTGGCTTACAGGGGCCGTGCCTGCCAGCACACTGACTGAATTGGAGGAGGAGGTGATACACCTCCGAAATCTCGGATGATGGCACTATGTTTCTTGCACATGCATGCAAGCAAACGTAAAAATTATCAAAAGTGCTTAACATCCCTTTTAGCAGACTATCCCTCTTTCCTTGTACTTGTCATTTATGGTGGTGTTACCCCCACATTGGACATGGGGATTAATGTCTCTTGAATCTCTTCATCAGGTGAGATACCCCTCTTTTTGCCATCCAGAGTGCCCCCTGCCAACATGCAGAGGGTGCTGTGCTGTCTCATGGGATTTATTCCTCTTAACTGTTGCCTATCAGGAGGGACATTCCTCATGTTACCACTCAGAACCACGCTTCGTCACACATGGAGAGGGTGCTGGTCTACATTTTATAGTGACATTCATACTCTTAATTGTCCTACATTATAAGGGACACCTCACATTTTTTACAAATCGTAAAACTGTCTATCTGATGGGGATTAAATGAGCATTCTTTCAAAATTAGTTAGAAGTACTGAGCTCCCGAGGGAAGAGAGCTGGGCTTCTATGTCTCACATTTCCATGGCCTAAAGCTATTTGTATTGCTTATTTGTTTGCAATATTAAGCCATTTGTTTGTGGTTACCCAAATGTAGTAGACCTTATGTAAACCATTTCATTTATAATGGGCCCAGTAATGGTAGATCTGATGTAAACCGTCACCTGTTTACAGTGGACAATCATAGAACAGGGGACTGATTCATTTGCATTAGCCTTTTGCAATGTGCCACATATTAGTGGTAGAGTGTGACCCTTTGTTTTCCATGTAATCATCAAGTGCCCTTTTAAACTGATCTATGATGTTACAATGACAGCAGGTTCAACAGAAGCCACTCTGTTTACAGTGGACTGCCAATGGTGGATCTTACATAAACAATCAGCTGTTTGCAGCAGGGTTAGTAACAGTAGTTCCAATATAAACCATCACCTGTTGACAACAGTATGATGATGGTACATCTACCATATGGTTTCTCAAAGAGAGAGGCCAGCCTCCCCTGGAGAGGCCCATTCTGTTCCAGGGGAGGCTCAAGAAAGTCTGGAGAAGTTCTGTATTTAAATTTTGAATTTTAGATATTTTGTCTGACAGGATGAGGTAAATTGAAAAGAGGATTACAATAGGTAAATGTATGTATTTATTTACAAGTTAGTGACCAGGAAAGGTACACTGAGCCAAAGCTCATTTCAGATGTACCAGGAGAAAGGTAGGGAGTGAATACAGTTAGAAGTGTAAAACAGTCAAGCAATACAAAATGAATAATAGTGCAAACCAATAAGAACAATGAACACATAATGAGAGGTAACAATTGAGCAGCTAAACTGGTGGCAGAACAGCCCAAATGCCAGGGTTAGGCAGAGAGGTACTAGGAGCAAGAGCAGGAGGGAGCAAAATGACACCTGAGCAGTTCCTTAAGAGCAGAGTAAGAGGGGGAGAGGCAAAGGTGGGTGGGAAGCTTATTCAGATAGAGGAAACAGAGAAAGCACTTGACCCATGAAGGTATTGCAAAAGGGTAACCATGGTTCAAAAGTCAAAATAGTGGAGGCAGATAGACTGGCCGGGGAATTCAATGTTGAAAATGAGCCAACTAGTTAAAGGAGCTTCACTTTATTCCTGATGCACTGTGCAAAGTATGTCATTTTCTCTGGGGAGGCCCAAGACTATTTCAGTATTTGGGGGAGGCTCAGCATCTTTTCCATGGCTTTGGAGAAGCACAATATGACAAAGACTGAGAACTAATGACCTAGCATAAACCTTCAGCTGTTTACAGCAGGTTGATAATGGTAGATGTGATGTGAACCATCACCTATTTACAACAGGCCTAATACCACCAGATTCATGGTAAACTCTAGCTGCCTATAGTGGACTGATAATGAGAAATCCAGCATAAAACATTACCTGTCCACAGCAAGGCTGATAGCAGTAGAGCCATTATAAACCATCTCTGTTTACAGTGGCTCAGTAAGAGTAGATCCTTTTTTTTTTTTGCAGTTAGTCTTTTTATTAATGGTTCAACACACCTGTCGCAGCAGGTCATACACCAAGCAATAACAGCAATATTGCTAAGACAAATAAAAAAAAAAAAAAAAAGACACACAACAAAGGTGGGAGCAGAAAAGACTCATTGGGTCAGATATTCAAAACTGTGCTCTGGGGCTAAAGTAGCACTGCCCAGCAGGCAAACATAGCCTGGAGCAAAAAGCAAGCTATATTCAAAAGGAATAGCCCAGAGCAAAACCTGCTGAATATAGCAAACAAAGGGAAGTCGGGCAAACAGAGCCAAGAGTGCAGGGCAAAGATAGCCCAGGAATAAAACAGCACTGAATATAGCAACAGGGAAGTGCACATTGCCACTGCAGCCCATTAGGCACTGAAGAAAGCTAGTGTTGCAGGAGGAGAGCATTGTGTGCAACTGCACAGAGATGTCTCACATCCACTGCAAACAACAATGTAAGCCACACACTGCAGAACTGTGCTATACTGATGTGAGGTTTGCTCATGCTAACCTGAGTACACAGTGCTAACGCATTAGCCCAATGCAAGCTGAATAGCCCGGGGCACATGGGAGCTATATTCAAAGTTCCCATGCAAATCAGCCTACTTAGGTAATCTGTGGGCAAACAGGTATATTTGCATCTCATTATCTGCTGCTTAGCAGTCAGTACCATGCAGTTTGCCCCGGTGCTACTGCATGGAGCACACAGCGCCACCTATTGGTCGGAATGGTAGTACAAGCTGGATGCAGCAGGCCAAGCCATGCCCACAGCGTCCCCTGTTGGTCGGCAGGGAAGTACAGGCTGGAAGCAGCAGAAACTGCTGGCAGGCACAAACAGAGCAGACATCCTGCCCATGCAGCACTGCAAGCTGTACAACACAAGGTATGAATATAGGGAGAGAGAAACACGGAGAGAGTGACACCTATGTGTCACATAGCTAGATATACAACGGATATACACACACATGCATATATATACTGTATATCTATATAGATATAGATATAGATAGATATATATATTTAGAGAGAGGGGGAGATAGTCACACACATGTGCACTGGCCATATGAGCCCTTGTAGAAGCCACCCCCAACAACATAGGCACCCTACGGCAAGTGTTGGTGGAACACAGTAGGGGGACCCACAGATGCATGGGACAAGCATAAGACACGCCTGGTGGAGGTGGATGGACATATGCTCTAGACTACTAGGGTGCGCAACATATAAATACAGTAGGGACCTGGGCAGATTGGCTGGGCCAGGCTGTCCACCCTGTCGTCATGGTCCCGCTTCCTGTGGCCATGTGTGCCTGTTGCACACCCTGGTAGTCTAGTGGTGCCCCCCACCTCCCAGCACGTTTCCCGACCCCCGTTCCTCATAGAAGTTTACAACTACCCTGGTAGTCTAGTGGTACCCCAGCACGTTTCCATTCCCCTAGGTGAGAATTACCCTGGTAGTTAAGTGATGCCCCAGCACGTTTCCCAACCCGAACCGTAATATCACATATATCCCTGGTAGTCTACAGGCCCCCCCAGCACACCCTCGCACATCCACCCATCAGACATGAATGGGCGGCGACTGGCTCAGCCCTCCTCACACCACCACGGCAGGCCGCCGACTGAGGCATGAACAAGCTGTACTGAACAGTACAGCCTGCTTCATTCTCAGTTGGTGGCGGCCGTGTGGTGTGAAGGAAAGCTGAGCCGGTCGCCGGCTCCATTCATGTCTGATGGGTGGATATGCGAGGGCGGAACTGCTGGGGGGCCTCTAGACTACCAGGGATATATGTGATATTACAGGATCGGGGCCGAGAAATGTGCTGGGGGATCACTTAACTACCAGGGTAATCTCTCAATTACGTGAATGGGAATGTGCTGTGGGTGAAACACCACTAGACTACCAGGATATATGTGATATTACAGGGATTGGGGGCGGAAATGGGCTGGGGCATCACTTAACTATGAGGGTAATCTCTCAATTCTACAGGAAATGGAAACGTGCTGGTGGGGCCGCAGACTACCAGGATATATGTGATATTATGGGGATCAGGGTCAGGAAACGTGCTGGGAGCATCACTTAACTACCGGTAATCTTTCAATTCTACAGGAATAAAACATGCTGGGGGGCGGCTAGACTACCAGGGATATACAGAATCTGATATTACGGGATCGGGGTCGGAAGCGATGCTGGGAAATCACTTAACTACCAGGGTAATCTCTCTCAATTCTACAGGGAATGGAAAATGTGCTGGGGGGCCGCTAGACTGTCAGGGATATATGTGATATTACGAGGATCGGGGTCAAGAAACGTGCTGGAGAGGCATCACTAAACTACCAGGGTAATCTCTCAATTCTACGGGGAATGGGAAACGTGCTGGGGGGGTTGCTAGACTACCAGGGATATACAGTATGTGATATTACAGAAATCAGGGTTGGGAAATGTGCTGGGGGGCATCACTTAACTACCAGGGTAATCTTTCAATTCTACGGGGAACAGGACACGTGCTGGAAGGGGCCACTATACTATCAGGGATATATGTGATATTATGGGGATCGGGGTCAGGAAAATGTGCTGGGCGCATCACTTAACTACTAGGGTAATCCCTCAATTCTACGGGGAATGGGAAACATGCTGGGGGGTTGCTAGACTACCAGAGATATACAGTATGTGATATTACAAGGATCAAGGTCGGGAAGTGTGCTGGGGGGCATCACCTAACTACCAGGGTAATCTCTCAACTCTACTGGGAATGGGAAACGTGCTGGTGGAGGGGGGCCACCACTAGACTACCAGGGATATATGTGATAATTCGGGATCGGGTTGGGAAATGTACTGGCGCATCACTTAACTTTCTGAGGGTAATCTCTCTATTCTATAGAGAATGGGAAAGCGTGCTGGAGGGGCCGCTAGACTACCAGGATATATGTGATACGGGGGTTCTGGGTCGGGAAACGTGCTGGGTGGCATCACTTAACTACCAGGGTAATCTCTCATATCTACGGGGAATTGGAAACGTGCTGAGGGTGGGGGGCCACCACTAGACCATATGGGATATATGTGATATTACGGGGATTGGGGTCGGGAAATGTGCTGGGGGGCATCACTTAACTACCAGGGTAATCTCTCAATTCTACGGGGAATGGGAAACGTGCTGGAAGGGTCTACAGGGAATGGGAAACGTGCTGGGGGGCTGCTAGACTACCAGGGATATATGTGATATTACGGGGATCGGGGTCAGGAAACATGCTGGGGGACATCACTTAGCTACCAGGGTCATCTCTCAATTCTACGTGGAATGGGAAACGTGCTTGGAGTGGGGGGCCACCACTAGAATACCAGGGATATATGTGATATTATGGGGATCGGGGTCAGGAAACGTGCTGGGGCATCACTTAACTACCGGGTAATCTCAATTCTACAGGAATGGGAAACATGCCTGGGGTGGGGCCACCAACTAGACTACCAGGGATATATGTGGTATTATGGGCATCGGGTCGGGAACGTTGGGGCATCACTTAACTACAAAGGTAATCTCAATTCTACGGGAATGGAAATGTGCTGGGGGTGCCGCTAAACTACCAGGGATATACAGAATCTGATATTACGGGGATCTGAGTCGGGAAATGTGCTGGGGGGCATCACTTAACTACCAGGGTAATCTCTCAATTCTACGGGGAATGGGAAACATGCAGGAGGAGGCCACTAGACTATCAAGGATATATGTGATATTACGAGGATCGGGGTCGGGAAACATGCTGGGGGGTATCACTTAACTACCAGGGTGATCTCTCAATTCTACACGGAATGGGAAACGTGCTGGGGGGGCCACTAGACTAACACAGAAACATAGAATTTGACGGCAGATAAGGACCGCTTGGCCCACCTAGTCTTCCCATTTGCCTACCTAACAGATAAGCTGCAGATCCTAGTTAACCAACAGCTTACATCCTCTTACCCGCCCCTAGGACTGCCTTATGCCTGTCCCATGCATTCTTGAAGTCCCCCACTGTTCTTAACTCCACAACCTCCTCAGGGAGGCTGTTCCATGCATCCACAACCCTCTCAGTGAAAAAATACTTCCTCACATTACCCCTGAGCCGTCCCCCCTCTATCTTCAAATTGTGCCCCTTGTTCTTGCACATCTCTTTTCTGGAAGATGCTACCTTCTTGGACTTTGTAAATTCCTTGAGGTACTTGAAAGTTTCTATCATGTCCCTCTCTCCTTCTTTCCTCAAGAGTATACATATTAAGCTCCTTTAGTCTTTCTTCGTATGTCTTCTGGTGCAGACCCTGCACCATTTTGGTGCCCTCCTCTGGACAGCCTCCACTCTATGTCTTTATGGAGATGGGGTCTCCAGAACTGCACAGTACTCCAGATGGGGTCTCACCAACTGTCTGTACAGAGGATAACAACTTCCTGTTTCTACTATTGATGCCTCTTCCTATGCATCCCAGTATCCCTCCAGCCTTCCTTACTGCCTTCTCACATTGCTTGCCCACCTTTAGGTCATCTGATATAATTACCCCAGGTCCCTTTCTATTTTTACTGTTGTCAGTATCTCACCCCCCATTGTGTACGCTTCCCTGGGTTTTGTTTCCATGTGCATTATCTTGCACTCTTTGCATTGAATCTGAGTTGCCATATACATTTGACCATTCCTGCAACCTTGCCAAGTCCCTTCTCATCCTTTCCACTCCATCTTGTGTATCAGCCCTGTTGCAGATCTTTGTGTCATCTGCAAAGAGACATACTTTTCCTTCCAGTTCCTCTGCAATGTCACTTATAAAGACATTAAAAAGGACCGGTCCCAGTACTGAACCCTGCGGTACCCCACTAGTAACCCTCCTTTCTTCACTGTGTACTCCATTTACTACTACCCTTTGCGTCCTGTTGTCTAGCCAATTTTTCATCCAGGCTACCACCTTGGGACCCATTCCAAGGCTGGCTATCTTGTGTATTAATCTTTTGTATGGGACTATATCAAATGCCTTGCTAAAATCTAGGTAGGCCATGTCCACAGCCCCTCCCTGATCTACTACTTTGGTCACCCAGTCAAAGAAATCTGTTAGATTCATCTGACACGACCTTCCCATCGTGAATCCATGCTGCCTCGGGTCCTGTGCCCCACTGGCCTCTAGGTACTCAACAATTCTTTCCTTCAGAAGTGATTCCATCATTTTCCCTACCACTGAGGTCAAACTAACTGGTCTGTAGTTATCTGCCTCTGTCCTGCTCCCACTTTTGTGAAGAGGAATCACATCTGCCCTCCTCCAGTCCTCGGGTACCACCCCATCCTCCCATGATTTGTTAAAGAGAGTAGTCAGCGATGTCACTAGTTCTACCCTTAGTTCTTTTACAATTCTTGGGTGAATCCCATCAGGCCCCATTGCTTTGTCCACCTTCAATTTTATTAGTTCTTTCAGAACCCTTTCTTCTGTAAATGGACTGGTATCGACCCCCATCTTCAGAGTGTTTCTCTTGTTTGGTTTAGGTAACTCCCCTCCTCTTCCTTTGTGAATACTGAGCAGAAATATTCATTCAGTATCCCTGCTTTTCCACTTCCCCTCTACCCACATTCCTCCCCTTTATTAAGCTTCAGTGTCCCTTCTTTGGTCTTTCTTCACATCCTAATGTACCTATAAAGGTCTTATCCCCTTCTTAACAGAATTGGCTATCCTTTCTTCGGTTTGGGCCTTTGCTATTCTGGCTGCCTTCCAGCCTCTTTCTGCTTTAACTGATAAAGTTCTCTGTCCTGCTCCTTCTGTGTTTCCTTATATTTCCTGAATGCTGCCTTTTCTCCTTAACCTTCCTGCCACCTCTTTTGTGAACCATAACTTTTTCCTTCAGTTGTTTTATTGATTTTTTTTACGCAGAGGCTTGTTGCCTCTGTGATGGCTGTTTTGATCACTCCATTGTTCCTCCACCCTCCTTCTTGCCTGTTTGCTAGTGTTTTCTGAGGCACTCTCTCATTTTCCCAAAGTCAGCCCTCCTAAGTTCTAGTACTCTTGCTTTTGTATGGCTTGATTGTATGGCTGTGTTTATCGTGAACCACACTGTTTGGTGGTCACTTGTTCTCAGATGGCTACCCACTTCTAAATCTGAGATTCTTTCTCCATCCCCATTTGAAAGTACCAGGTCTAAGATTGCTCCTCCAGTCGGTTCCAATACTAGCTGTCTGAGACATACCCCTGTAGGGCATCAAAATGACCCTGCTCTTGGATGTGCCTGCAGCAAAGGTGCTCAGTTAACATCTGGCATATTCAAGGTCCCCCATCAACAATATCGCCTTTTTCTGCCATTCTAAGAAAGACTTCTATCATTTCCTTGTCCATTTCCTCCCTGAGATGGGGTCTGCATACAACCTCCATGGATTGTGGTGCCATTTCCTGTCTCCAGGGTGACCCAAAGTGCCTCATCTGCTCCCTGTTTACTCTTTAGTTCTGTTGCTTTGATCCCTTCCTTTACATAGAGAGCTACTCGTCCTCCTCTTTTACCCTCCCTGTCCCTTCTGTAGATTGTGTATCCTGGTATGTTGACATCCCAGTCATGGTTCTCTGTGTACCATGTTTCTGTGACTACCACAATATCCAGGCAACCCTCTTCCATCAAGGCCACTAGTTCAGGGAGCTTGTTACACAGACTACGGCATTGGTACCAGGGATATATTTGATATTACGGGGATCGGGGTCAGGAAACGTGGGGGCATCACTTAACTACCAGGATAATCTCTCAGTCTACGGGAATGGGAAATGTGCTGGGGGCCGCTAGACTACCTGGGATATACAGAATCTGGTATTACGGGAATCGAGGTCGGGAAACGTGCTGGGGGCATCCACTTAACTACTAGGGTAATCTCTCAATTCTCACGTGGAATGGGAAACATTGCTGGGGTGGGGGCCACCACTAGACCATATTAGCGGATTGGGTACAGGAAACGGGTTGGGGGGGCACTTAACTGCCAGGCACTCTCAATTCTGCAGGGAATGGAAACATGCTGGAGGAGGCCACTAGACTGTCAAGGATATATATGATATTATGAGGATCGGGGTCGGGAAACGTGCTGGGGCATCACTTAACTACCAGCATAATCTCTCAACTCTACAGGAATGGGAAGCGTGCTGGGATTGGGGGCCACCACTAGACTACCAGGGATATATGTGATATTACGGGATCGGGTCGGGAAAACATGCTGGGGGGCATCACTTAACTACCAGTGTAATCTCTCAACTCTACGGGAATGGAAATGTGCTGGGGTCTTCTAGGAATGAGAAACATGCTGGGGGGGCTAGACTACAGGGATATACAGAATCTGATATTACGGGGATCAGGGTCGGGAAATTTGCTGGGGGGCATCACTTAACTACCAGGGTAATCTCTCAATTCTATGGGGAACGGGAAGCGTGCTGGGGGGGGGGCCACCACTAGACTATAAGGGATATATGTGATATTACGGGGATTGTGGTCGGGAAACGTGCTGGGGGACATCACTTAACTACCAGGGTAATCTCTCAATTCTACAGGGAATGGAAAACGTGCTGGGGAGGCCGCTAGACTACCAGGGATATATTTGATATTACAGGGATCGGGGTCAGGAGACGTGCTGGGGGGCATCACTTAACTACCTGGGGAATTTCTCAATACTACGGGGAATGGGAATCGTGCTGGGAGGGTTGGTAGACTACCAGGGATTTACAGTATGTGATATTACGGGGATGGGGGTCGGGAAACTTGCTGGGGGGCATCACTTAACTTCCAGGGTAATCTCTCAACTCTACAGGGAATGGGAAACGTGCTGGAGGTGGGGGCCACCACTAAACTACCAGAGATATATGTGATATTACGGGGATCGGGGTCAGGAAACGTGCTGGAGGGCATCACTTAACTACCAGGGTAATCTCTCAATTCTACGTGGAATGGGAAATGTGTTGGGGGGGGGGGCCACCACTAGACTACCAGAGGATATATGTGATATTACGGGGATCGGGGTCGAGAAACGTGCTGGGGCGCATCACTTAACTACCAGGGTAATCTCTCAATTCTATGAGGAGTGGGAAATATGCTGGGGAGGGCTGCTAGACTACCAGGGATATACAGAATCTGATATTACGGGGATCAGGGTCGGAAATTTGCTGGGGGCATCACTTAACTACCAGGTAATCTCTCAATTTTAAGTAGGGAATGGAACATGGGGGTGGTGGGGGGGCCACCACTAGACTACCAGGGATATATATGTGATACATGGGATCGGGTCGGAAACGTGCTGGGGGCATCACTTAACTACCAGGGTAATCTCTCAATTCTATGGGAATGGGAAATGTGCTGGGGGAGGCCGCTAGACTAGCAGGTATATATGTGTGATATTACAGGGTTCAGGGTCGGGAAACGTGCTGGGGGCATCACTTAACTACCAGGGTAATCTCTCAATTTTACGGGGAATGGGAAATGTGCTGGGGGGTTTGCTAGACTACCAGTGATGTACAGTATGTGATATTACGGGGATCGGAGTCGGGAAACATGCAGGGGGGGCATCACTTAACTACCAGGGTAATCTCTCAATTCTACGAGGAGTGGGAAACATGCTGGGGAGGGTCGCTAGACTACCAGGGATATACAGAATCTGATATTACTGGGATTGGGGTCAGGAAATGTGCTGGGGGGCGTCACTTAACTACCAGGGTAATGTCTCAATTCTACGTGGAATGGGAAACGTGCTGGGAGTGGGGGGCCACCACTAGACTATAAGGGATATATGTGATTTTACAGGGATCGGGGTCAGGAAACGTGCTGGGGCGCATCACTTAACTACCGTAATCTCTCAATCTTCACGGGAATGGGAAACATGCTGGGGTCGGGGCCAGCACTAGACTACCAGGGATATATGTGGTATTATGGGCATCGGGGTCAGGAAACATGCTGGGGGTATCACTTAACTACGAGGGTAATCTCTCAATTCTACGAGGAATGGGAAATGTGCCGGGGGTGCCGCTAAACTACCAGGGACATACAGAATCTGATATTACGGGGATCGGGGTCGGGAAATGTGCTGGGGGGGGGCATCACTTAACTACCAGGGTAATCTCTCAATTCTACGGGGAATGGGAAACGTGCTGGAGGAGGCCATTAGACTATCAAGGATATATGTGATATTACAGGGATCGGGGTCAGGAAACGTGGGGGGGCATCACTTAACTACCAGGATAATCTCTCAATTCTGGGAATGCCAAACATGCTGGGGGGGCGCCGCTAGACTACCTGGGATATACAGAATCTACAATATACAGGATCGGGGTGGGAAGCGTGCTGGGGGGCATCACTTAACTACCAGGGTAATCTCTCAATTTTATGGGGAATGGGAAACGTGCTGGGGGTTTGCAAGACTACCAGGGATGTACAGTATGTGGTATTACGGGATCGGAGTCGGGAAACGTGCTGGGGGGCGTCACTTAACTACCAGGGTAATCTCTCAATTCTACCAGGAGTGGGAAACGTGCTGGGGAGGGCCGCTAGACTACCAGGGATATACAGAATCTGATATTATGGGGATTGGGGTCAGGAAACATGCTGGGGGGTGTCACTTAACTACCAGGGTAATCTCTCAATTCTACGGGGAATGGGAAACGTGCTGGGGGTGGAGGGCCACCAATAGACTACCAGGGATTTATGTGATATTACAGGGATTGGGTCGGTAAACATGCTGATGGCATCTTAACTACCAGAGAAATCTCTTAATTCGAGGAATGGGAAGCATGCTGGGGTGGTGGGCACCACTAGACTACCAGGTAGTTATAAACATCTACGAGGAACGGGGTCGGAAATATGCTGGGGTGGGGGCACCATTAGACTACCAGAGTAAGGATGTATTGCTATGGGGAATGGGGTTCGGATTTGTGCTGGGAGGGTACCTCCACTATTAGCACTGCCTTAAGAGCAGCTTTTCTTCGGCAGTAACTAGCGCCCACGCTACAGGTCACGCTAATGTCTGTAGCGTATGCCTGCTTTCTTGAATATGCTGCCAGTGCACTGGCATTCAGGCCCCTCCCCTATCCCACCCCTGCTTTCATTTTGGTTTAGCTGTCAGCGCTAACACCTAGCGCCGGTGCTAAAGGTGCATTTCAATATTGCAGTCGGGCACAAGGTCGGCGCTAGTCCAACGCAACAGCTTTTTGCCCGGCACTGAGCTCTGAATATCTGGCCCATTATCTACTCCCAGGTTGGTAAACAAAATGCTATTTAAGATTACAGAGAACAATGCATAGCTTAAACACCTTACTGACCATTATGTAAACTAATACAGTATTACTAACAATATGTAATAGACTGGTTGTTAACCAATATACTTATTCAGGCACCACAGTGTTTCAGTCCATAAGTGATAGGCTATTTACTTCAGGGGGGCTTTAGTAACTCTTTTGCATTTGGTACCAGTGGTACAAGTTGGGATTGTGTAACCTGACCTATATGTGGCACCCATATTTCCATGAAAGCTGCACTCGTTTTTTTTTTTGCATAATGAATAAGGTGGGTGTTGGCAACTAATGATTCCATTGCGGCTAGCCAGTCTTGGGGTGATGGGAGGTATGATGTTCTCCAATTCCTAAGAATAAGCCAAAGAAGCTCGACCAATGCTTGGGTGAGCCATAACAATTGAGCTTGGGACATTGACCTTACCTCCGATGTTATACCCAGTAACCAGAAAGAAGGTTAGTGAGGTAAGTAAATGGTCTAGGGTACTAGAGCAAAAATGTATTATTTTTCCCCATAAGGGTTGAAAGGGTTTACAACTACACAAAATGGAAGTAAATCTGCTGCAGGTGACTGGCATCTCCAGCAAAGGTCGTGAGTGTCAATCCCATTTTGTAAAGTTGTAAAGGGTTCTATACCACAGATGAATGATTTTATTTTTAATGAGACTTCTCTGATCTATACAGGCCTTATGGCAATCTTCCAGCAGTTGGACTACTCCTGTCAAGTGATGGTAATACCCAACATCTTTTCCCATCTTATCTTGGCCGCTAGGGAGGGGTCTGGTAAAACATCCCTGATCCAACCCTGGATCCTGCACACTAACCCCTTAGTTTGACCTGACCACAGGGATAGCGGAAGCTTTTCCTTAAGGGGCCCAACATGTGTCCCACACATCACACATGAACACTTAGATCTCATTCAAGTGTTGTATAAACTACGAAGTTGCAAGTACTGCCAAAAGCAATCACATAGCAGAGAGTGGGAGTCTCTCAACTGTTGAAAGGACACAAATGTCTTCTCGCATCCAGAAGTAGATCATGAAATGTGAATATCTGCCAGTTTCTCCAAACTGGCCAGTCAAAGGTTTCTGATCTATTTAGGTAAGGATTGTTCCACAATGGGTATGTAGCCAATACTCAAGCACCTGTGACTGCTTTTCCTAAGGACTGCCAAGCTTGAAGGCTGGATTTAATAGTTAACCATTCCTGCAGCACTAGGACAAGAGTGACCCAGAAAGCAAAGGGGGGAGATATTTTCCAGAGCAGCCCTTTCTATTTCTACCCATGCAGGAAAGGACTAGGAGTACCTATTTAGACCCTTACAGACTTTGGCTATCTGGAAAGTCTGTGAGTATCTATTAAAATCAGGAAGATTCCGTCCTCTATTCCAATGGGCTGCCAGCTTAGCTTCGCTGTAACGAGGTTTTTTGGTCCCCCATAGAAAATGACTCGGAAGTGTGTGAAGCTTCTGTATCCAAATTCTGGAGATATTTATGGGGAGGTGGGCTAGCAGATAAAACACTTTGGGGGCGAACATCATTTTTAGGGCTGGAATCTTCCCTGCTATCAATAAGTGGAACTGCTCCCACCGTGTGATACTGCTGGACAGATGCATCCATATTGGCATGAAGTTTTTATATGTCATGGAGGTGACATCGGCTGATAGAATAATCCCTAAATATTTAATATCTTGATCAGCCCACTTTAAACCTAGGTTTTAATTTTCTCGCTGAATGTGAGGGAGTTACAGTAACACCTCCAACTTTGATTTTGATCTGGAGACCAGATATGCTGCCAGATTCCATAAGGTGTCCATAATAAATGGCATACCTCATGGGCATTCCCTGTTAGAATCAAACAATCGTCCTGATATGCTTTTGTGTAATACTCTGGTTTCCCATTTTAATGGCATATATTTTAGGGTGAATGTGTAAAGCAGCTGACAGGGGTTCCATTGCCATAACAAAGAGTAGAGGTGAGAGGGCAGCCTGTCTGGTGTCTCTATAAAGTCGTAAAAAAGGCTGACAGAGTAGAATTAGTAAGTATTTGCCTACTGGTGCTTGATATAAGGTACATATATGGCCCTATGTTACACTGCTTCAAGACCACGTGTAAAAATTCCCACTCTACTGAATTGAATGCTTTTTCAAAATCAATCGTAATTAATGCGGCTGGAGTGGGGAGTTTCGGAGCTGCTTGAATCAGTGTAACCAAGGCTCTGACATGATCCGAGCTGTGATGACCCTTAATAAATCCCACTTGAGAAGGGTGTACAATTTCCGGTAATACCTTCTCTAGTCTTGCTGCCAGTGCCTTGGTCAAAATTTTTGCATCCGCATTAATTAAAGAGACTGGTCAATAATTACTGGGAAATGAGGGGTCCTTTCCCTCTTTCGGGAGGACAGTAATCACCGCCTCTTTCATGGATTAGGGGAGTTCACCCTTTCCCTGGGCTTCGTTCAACATATCCATGAAAGGGGTTATTATTTCATGGTATACTATTTTATAATAATCAGCCGGGTACCCAAAGGCTTATGAGGGGCCATGCTCAGAATTGCCCTGCTCACCTCCTCCTTAGAGAGTGGGGCATCTAAGTCTAGTTTATGGGATTCCGTCAGGGTGGGCAGTGGCAAGCGATCCATGAATTTATGATATTTTTCCTGATCCCATTTCACATGGGATATATATAAAGTTTGATAGAACTGAACCATGGATTCATTCATTTCTTTTTGAGAGTATACCATTGACCCTCCCCCCGAGTTATGAAGTCCCAAAATATGCCTATCCGCCTACCTTCTCTTTAATCTATAGGCAAGAAGCTTGCCTGCTTTCTCTCCTGTGCTTGATATTTGTGCTGAGTACATCTTATATTCAGTTCAGTCTCTCTCGGACATTGCGATTAGGTTGTAGCCTCAACTGTGGCAGTTCTGCCCGTAAGCAGTTGCTCTTGAGCCTCCCGGTTTCTCTTATTTTCGCCTCCAGTTGCTTCAACTTTCCTCTAACTGTACCATCTCACTTTCCTTTGTTTTGTGCGATAATTGGAAAACCTATAATTTGACCCTCATGGTGACTTTTATGCCTCCCATATCATTGCTGGTGAGGAGAACCCTTCGATTTGACTGAAAAAACTTTGTTTCGGCACAGACTAAAATTTGGAAATCAGCATCCACCAAAGGGAGGATCCAACCACCAAGTAGTAGATTTGGCTGAGGTGGATGGGGACATATTTACCTTTAAAAGCAGTGGCGCATGGTCAGACAAATATAAGGGCTCTATGTGAGTGTCTATAGTTTGTGCTGACAAAGTTTCAGATGTGAACCAGTAGTCCAGTCTACTTGCCATGGCTTTAGCTGCCAAAAAGTAGGTGTCGCTCCTACCTGTTAGTGCTGCAACCTCCAGATGTCGGCTAGACTATGTAATGAGAGCATGTCTTGAAGGGCTTTGTGAGATCTAGTGTGGGTTTCTTGTTTGTGATTTGAGCGATCTAGAGGTAATCCATTGTTAAATTATAGTCCCCTCCCAATTATTATCCCTGGATTATCCGTAGTCAGATCCAGTATTTGTTAGGATATCACACTGAAGGACTCTGGGGTATCTTCATTGGGGTATAAATATTAACTAGTAAGACGGGACCCACTGGTGTTGCCATCTTAACCAGGACCCATCTGCCTTCTTTGTCCAATTTCTGCAGTGTTATTTCCCATTTCAGTTGTTTGTGAAATAGGATAGATACCCCTCTTTTAGCCTTCCCCGAGATACTATGAACTTCCCTTCCCACCCATTCTCCTACTAGTTTCTTGGATTCTTTGTGACTTAGTTTGGTCTCCTGAAGAACACTATAAGGCTCTTAATTTTCCAAAGTCTTGTCAAAATCTTACTCGTTTTAATTGGAGAATGTAGTCCCCTAACATTCCAAGAGGTCAGGGTAATATCAGCTAAACTATCCATTTTCCTTGTATTTATCCCCGATACTGAAATTTCTGGTCACCAAATAGCCCACCAAACTGAGTAACACCAAAAACAGCCAGCCCCTTCCGTATAGAGCCTTCCCTTCTGTGTGTGCCTTTATAGATAAAAATCCCTGCTGCTGCTTGTTGACATTTAGTTTTTGTTCCTCCTTAATTACAGAGAGGCTTCCCATACTCTTATGCCCTCTGCAGTCCCCTCACTGCTCCTGTACAGTTTAACACACCTGTAGATAAGTTGTGATGGGGTACTTTCCAAGGCACCATTGTGCTGTTTGAGCCTGTAGTGGAGGTGGTGCACTGTGTCTGGAGCAGGAAGACATCAAGTGTCGAAGTTCCCAAAGCACCCTCTGGAGGCAATGCCAAAAGCAGCATCATATCAGCCATTTCTTCAGTAGAGAAAAGAAAACCTTCTACTGTGCTCCTGTCTCACTCGGGGATACCTTTTATTAGGATTTCAAGTACTCATCCCCAACAATGGTACATAAGAGATCCTAATTAACAACTACATCAGAAGTCAGAACCAGCTTTCCCTGTATTGAGGCCTGGTACACAGTTTGCATACAAGTAAAATCTAAACATTGTCTACAACATTTAAACATTAAGAAAGAAGTGTATTGTATATAGTGAACATTAAACATCCAACTTGAACTTAGGACCAGTACCCACAGCCATTCATTGGACTTTATATATAATCCTGGCAAGCAGCTGAACGGAACCCAGGTGGTGGCTCTGCCATATTATACATTTTACAGTCATAGGTATCATTTGTAAACAAAATGCTCCAAACTGCCCTAATTAACCTCCTCAAGCGCCTATAGCACACCTGCTGAGACAGAGATGTCAGTCCCATCTCCTTATGAACCCAGCATCCACCTCAAATACCCCTGATGGTATCCATTCAAGATTAGTTTTACCCTTCCCAGTTCAGTATTCTAAGAGAGTGCTACAGTACCAATAGGGTCATCTGAGGTTGCAAACAGGGCCTCCAGGCTTTCGGCAGAGTTTTCAGCCACCTCACTCTCCACAATAGGAATCCAGTCAGCCCATTCACCTGACAATGGGGGCCAATCCTCCGAGCCATCTCGAGTCTTTCCAGATTGTTGGGGTGCCTCAGAAATGACCACCTCAGAAGGAAGGAGATCAGTTAATGGCTCATACTTATTACTCAATTTAATTGTGTCCCTGAGAGCAGCTGCTCATATCTGACTGTAATATCGCTCTGCTGGCTCCTCAACCGATCTCTCATCATAGAAGACTTCTCACCTGCTGTTCGCTTCTTCTTCGATCAGGCCTCGATATCTGGTACCAGGTCTGATTACTGTTCTTGTTAGGGGGATTCTGCTTATCGTCCTACTTTTGACCTTCCTGGCTCACTTCCATCTTGGATGGTCAGTCCCCTGTCGATTGAAAGGTATGCTGAACAGTGGGCTCCTGAGTGCGTTGAATATCTTGTAGGAACTGCTCCGCTGCAGTAAGGCTTTCAAATGAAATATATTCACCTTTATATAAAATCCGTAGCATTGCAGAATGGCACAGTGATGTTGGTATGTTCAGCTTATAGAGCTGCTGCTTCACCCTCTGTAAGCTCTTCTGCAGTTGGAGAGATCTTGGGAGAAGTCCTGATATATCTGAATATGATGCCATGCCACAAGAAGGAACCTTGCTCCTGCCTTTCGTGAATAGTACCCTT
The DNA here is from genome assembly GCA_016271365.2 of Neoceratodus forsteri. Lineage (NCBI taxonomy): Eukaryota > Metazoa > Chordata > Ceratodontiformes > Ceratodontidae > Neoceratodus > Neoceratodus forsteri. Next base: position 224,331,711 of record CM028138.1, on the reverse strand, counting down.
TTCAGGAAGCCTTAAAAATTTGCACAATATAGGCCTGGGATTCTCCCTGTTTGGGGCGGGGTCCAGTAAGCAGTGCGCCTGTTCAATCTCCAGAGGGTCAGTTGTTATCTTGAATGAGCTCTGGAAGGAATACTCTGAGACACATGCACATATCTTTGCCTTCGCCCTCCAGCACCCCACAATCCATAAATTCTTCCTTCTAGCCCTGTTTTCTAAGTCGTCCACTTTGTTCAATAAATATTCAAGCTTTTATGATGGTCTTGCAGAGTTTTCTCCTGGTCCTGTACTATAGTGTGCAAATGTTGATTCTGATGTTCTGTGTGGGCCACCTGATAGCTAGGTCAGAGAGATCTTGCGGGGTTTCATTTGCAGTTTGCTTTAGATCTACAGTGTCCAGTAATATTTGGTTGAGTTTGGCCATTACCAGAGCCATATTAAGGTCAGCGTTACTCATCCTCGTATCTTTCGGTTCTGTTCACACTAAGCTCATCAGGCGCCTCCCTACCGGATGAAAGATCAGGCTCTCCTCTTTCACTCATGCTTATTCTCAATCTCTTTCTTCAGCCATGAATAATCAGATTCGGGAAAAACAAATACCCCGGAGAGAGCGCTGAAAACTTATGCTGCCACCATCATGCCGGTAGGCTCCGCCCTAATAAGAGTAGATCGGATATAAACTTTCAGCCTTTTACGGTAAGTCAATAATGGTAGATCTGAGGTAATCCATTGCCTTATTACAGCGGGACCTGGTACAGGGGTCACATTATTTCTTTCTCACTACAATCTGCGATTTAAATAGCGGATGACGCCTTCAGGAGAACTTTAGGAAAACAATATTTAGACACAGTTCAGCTTCTATTTCACCCTAGTTCTGTACTCCTCTTCCCATTATTTATTACTGAGGTCATCTGCATGAAAACAGAATCTTTGCTTCTGAACAGTTTATCTATTCCTGCTGCTTTCTCTACCTGAGGTCATAATGCATTGCTTGTGACATCATAATTACTCACATGGCAACATATTGTGATGTCACAACAGAGGATTATGACTTGAAGTAGAAATTAAGCTATAGAGGCAGATGAACTCTAAGGATAAATACCATGTATTTGTGTAAATTTCCTCAGTAATAAATAATGGAGAGGAGGAAGCTATAGAATATATGTGGAATGCAAGCTGAGTTGTACCAAAGTATTGTTTTTCAGTTTTCTTTGAGGCGACAGCAGCTCTTTAAATTGCTTAGCAATGGCTAATGCTGCACCAAAAACATCTATTTGTCATCATGCATATTCCTTGTTGCAGGATATGCAATACAAGAGAAAGGAAGTGTGTCCAGCAGCCTCAGTTCCAACCATGTGGGTCTAGAGCTCAATGGTTAGAGCACTGTGATGGTGTTCTGGGGGTCTGGGTTCAGTTCCCAGTAGGTGACAAAATTTCTTTCTCACTTCAATTTGTGATTTAAATAGCTTAGCAGTGTCTAATACTGCACCAAAAACATCTATCATCTACAGTGGGACCAATAATTGTCTTTTTGTAGTGGGCTGATAATGGTTGATATGACATAAACCATCACCTGTGGATAACGGATAAAGAACAGTAGATTCAATGTAAACACACACCTGTTTACAATGGGCTGGACCAAGAACGGTAGTTCACACATAAACCATAACCTCTTTACAGTGGGGTCAATAACAGTAGATCCAGTATAAACCACCTCCTGTTTGTAGTGTGTGCCAATAAGAATGGATTACTGGTAAACCATTACCTGTTTAAAACAGGTTTTATAATGGTTTGTTATAAGCAAACCAGCACCTTTTTGTGGATGAGCAAATAATGGTAGATCCTATATGAACCATCAGCTCTTTACATTGAGGCTGATACCTTTAAATGCAATGTGACTTAGTACTTGTTTACAATAGGCCAGTAACAGTAGCTCCAACCTAAATAAAAATCTGTTTAAAGCAGGATAACAACAGTAGATATAAATTACACCATCTGTTGTTTACACGTTGACTATATAAGCAATAAGGCATGATGATATGGTGTGCGTGGAACACATTTTACCACATGGCCGAGGCCAAAGGCCTGAGTGACTTTAACAACTGGCCATGCTGTAAAATGTGTTCCATGCACATCCTGAAGTGCCTTACTGTGCTTTCAAAATGGGCTCTGCCTCCTTTTAAAACTTTTTAAAGATGGGAAAAGCATGTTTATAAGTAGAAACAATAGATTTGCTTTTGTGCATTATGATAAAATAGTCCTTCCACCCACTACAAATGATGTCATTGATGATATCATTGTGTTGTTGCCTACTTTCTTCTTCCTGTTTTTTTTCTCTTTGTTTTCCCCCATATTCAAGATATGGAATGTTTCTCATGGCATGTTTACCATGGAATACGTGGATTCAAAATTTTGCTCCATTCCACTGGTAGAATGTTACTGTCCTAACATATTATACACACACACACACACACACACACACACACACACACACACACACACACACAACAATGGCCTCTGTTACAGCCAGAGACTTAATTATCTCACTGTTAGGGTAAGGAGAAGAGATTTCCCTGATAAGCAAGTAAAGAAAGAAGGGAATTTTTCATTGTCAGCAAAGAAACAGTTGTAGTGAAAACTATAAACAATGCTTAATGTTTCTAATTTGTTTGTGTGAAAGGAGAAATGTGTTGATCAGGGAAACACCATTTAATTCATCAGCTTTATTTTGTATTTAAGGTAGTTTTATTTTTAGGGCCCAGTGCAAATAACTGTGATGCTTACAGTTACAGGGCAAAAAAACAATGGCTGCCAGTTGAATTCTTAATATTCTATTAGCTTAATGATTCCAGTAGTGATCAGTGCACATTTGACAGTACTTTTTGTTTTCTATGCGTGGAACATAACTGCTACATGAGTAACAGCCAATCAGATTTCAGGATTTTTCCCTTACCATTTTATAAAAAACAGTACATCTGATAGAAACCGTGATGTGTATACGGCAGACAGATAACGGCAGGCCCAATATTAATCATCACCTGTTTATGGTGAACTGATAATGCTAGAGCCAATATTAACTATCAGTTGTTTATTGTGGCATGATAGTGGTAGATCCTTACAAAAACCATTGTCTGTTTACAGTGGACTGATGTGACATAAACCATCAGCTGTTTTTTGCAAGATGATCCTACATAAACCATCAGCGTTTATAGTGGGAGGATAATGGTAGAGCCTACATAAACCATGACCTGTGTACACCATGCCAGTAACAGTAGAGCTGATGTAAACCATAACCCCTCTTTGTAACACTGACTTTGTCACGGGGATATTACGGCATGGTACCATATTTATTCAACTTCTCAAAATGTGTTCAGCACAATGCCCACCGCCAAGTGTTCTTTTAGGCATATTTGTAAATGTTTTATGATAATATTGTTATAATGTATGGTAGTGCCTATTAACCACCATAATCAACAGTCACACAGCTTTGTTATGCACTGTTTAGAATTTTGAAAGTTGTTAACCACACTTGAACTTCCAAACAGTGGCATAAGAAAAAGAATGCACCAGAGTTCCATAATTCTCACATAGAATGCAAACAGTGTTTTTTACCATACACTATAAAGATGATGGCTGAGGATCGGGTGACAACCACGCTGAAATCACCTCTCATGGTTGCTAGGGCTACAGTAAACCTCTCGAGCTGCGCTCTTGAGGTTTACCATGTTGCCCTAGCAACCACTCGAGGTGATTACAGTGTGGTTATCACCCGATCTCCAGCCATTATCCTCTATGTTATAACATGAGAACTTACGGCAATATGTGTTTATATCTACGGTTACTGTGTCATAACGGTTATAAGAGTGCATTCTCAGGTTCTTTGCGTGAGAGATCTGAGAAGCAAAGTTGAGCACTGCCAGCACATAAATGATTTGAGAAGCAAACTCTTATTACCATAAGAGACACAGGAACTGTACATATAAACATATGCACCAGGTTTAAAATTTCTTTTTTTCAAAAATGAGATTTGAATTTAAAAGCAAAAGTTCTGGGACTTTCCTGAAGTCCCGGGACTTTCCTGAAGTCCCAGCAGCAGCACATCGCACTACCATGCAGGAGACTTGAGTTTGGAAGCGACCTCGGATAGCCACGTTGGGAGGCGGGTCAGGCTAAGGCCGCTGCTGCTCAACAATGCACCTTGGCCAGAGAAGCTTGGTGATGAGCAGGGCCAGGAGCTTGCTCCCCAGCAGGGTTAGTGGTGTGACCAAGGCCCAGGACCTAGACTCATTCTGGGGAGGTGGGAGTAGATCAACGCAAAGGGAGAAAATCACCACTTCTGTCTAATTGAAAGCCTAGGCCTTGGGGATTTGCTTGAGTCCAGTGCCTGCTGGCAATGGGTCTGGACTACTTCAGGAAGGAGGACATCCCTCCCTCGACTCTCTGCCATGCAGATCAACCTGTGGGAGAAACTGGCAGGTTACCAAGGTCGGGGAGCGAGAGGTTCGGACCTGATGGGGTACAACCCTGAAACAGGAAATCTATCCCTGGAGGACAGAGGTGCAATGGGGAAAAATAAATCAGAATGTCTTATTTTGCAAAAAATTTGAAAAGCACTGATGTGGAAAATTGACTATAACAACGAAGTTTTGAACTTCAACTTGTTAGAACTTTTAGCATAAGACACTGTTTTGGTTATAAGAGTATGTGGAATATTTAGAAATAAATAATTCTGATTGGCCAAGAATGTTGTCATGATTTATAATATAATACAGTAATGCTTTGTGATGGCTTTCTGCCCAAAGCCCATATCTGCCTTGACTCAGTGCCTTCCGTGACTGTGCCTCATCTCTTTGAATACTCTGCTGCAAGAGCAAAGGCGTTGTAACTGCATTGCCATGTTCAGACATCAGCTGTAGGCTCACTTGATATCCCAGCTGTAATGTACTGTACACATATGCCTTGTTCTGTGTATTCACTTTCCTGTTCATGTAACTCATGCTATTATTTACTGTACATATTCACACTGTACATCTGCACTTGTCCAGTCTGTGTCTCTTCTGTGTCTCACTGGAAAACGTACTGAGTATGTTTGTCAAAGGTACTAATTTACCCCCAACTTCATCAGAAAGTACCAAACTCTCAGCACCGAAATATCAGCTGGAATCATTGGGGATTCTCCTTTCCCACCTCTTCATAGTCAGCTTAGCCTCATGGGTGTCTTCTGCCAAGGAAGAAGAAAACCAGTCTGAGACACATTCACACACCCCAGACTGGGCTTTTGTTCAAATCATTGGATTATTTTGGACCTCCCCCAATTAAAAAAACTCTTGAGGCAGTCTGAACTGCAGATTGCCCCATTTGCACATAATTGATACTGCTAGTCTCAAGAGTTAACTAGTGGTGTCATACACCTTAGCCCAGGGTTGTTACCCTGGAGATGGAACTTAAATTGTTTTTGTTCAAACTGTGGTCTGTTGTCACCCCCCCCCGAGCATTCTAACAATTTATTTCTCTATAGAAAAGTTTAGATGCCTCAGAGTCCTATTCCAGTCTCTGAGGCTAATTGTTTATTATTTTGTATTATACCGTGGTCATAAGTGAACAGCCAATGAAATGGTCAGACTGGCAGTTTACCACCATTGTAAATCCTCTGATAACCAACGACTGCTGAGACTATAATCCAATGTATCTACAGCACAGGAATAAATACAATAAAAATAAAAAAACAAAGCAACCTCTTTAATGTTTGTATTTTATTATAGTAAAAAAACAAGCATTTGTCAATGACGAATGTTGCTTGCTTGTATGTGCTGTTTAGGTATTTGGAAGTGATAGTTCCATGCCTTCCTCCCAAGACATCCACTGTGTCTTTCTGTTCAGTATTCACAGAAGAGTGGGAGGGCAAGGGCACAGCAGTTGCCAAGGGGTGAAGAGATGTACAATAGTCCATTCAAAGGCAAAAGAGTCTCTGCAGGAGCTCACTAAATTGAAGGTGGACAAAGCGATGGAACCAGATGGCATACGCCCAAGGATATTAAGAGAACTGCGGAGGAGATAGCAGTACCTCTGGCAGCCATTTTCACTGAGTCATTCAACACGAGTGAATTGGAGGAGGGCACATGTGGTCCCTCTACACAAGTCTGGCAGCAAGGAGGAGGCAGGGAACAATAGGCCGTTCAGCCTCACCTCAGTAGTGGGAAGATCATGGAGACATTGCTTAAAGAAAGGATAGTGGGGCATCTAGAAGCCATCGGAGCCCAGGACCATAGACAACATGGATTCACAGTGGGGACATCATGTCAGACAAATCTGGTTGATTTCTTTGACTGGGTGACAAAGGAAGTGAATCAGGGTGGGGCAGTGGACAACGCTTACCTTGATTTCAACAAAGCCTTTGATGCTATCCCATGTAGGAGACTGATAAACTAGCTGGGTAGGCTGGGCATGGGGGAAAGGGTGGTAAACTGGGTTAGAAACTGGCTAACAGACAGGGGGCAGAGAGTGGTGGTAAATGGTGTGCAATCTAGGGAGAGGGGGTCACCAGTAGGGTGTTGCAGGGATCGGTCCTGGGGCCAGTCCTGTTCAATGTCTTCATTAGTAACATGTCTGAAGGAATATTTTCACAAATTTTCAACATAGCCATTTTAAGACCTCTGCTCATGAACAGTGTCACTGTGATTTTCTTAATCTGTCCCAAACATTGACTGCACATTGTGCTACATGCACTAAACACATTTTGGGTGACATGTGAAAATGAAAGCTGTGGTGCTCATAAGGAGATGTGGTAAAAATGGCAATGTTGAAAATCTGGTGCAAATATTACAAATTTCAGAACTTACGAGAGCAGGAACTGTGCAGTAACGACTGTAAAACAGTCATTTTTAGGAAGTTTTCACCAAATTTCAAACTAGCCATTTTAGGACCTCTGCTCATGAACAGTGTCACAGTGATTTTCTTATTGTGTCCCATACATTGATTTCACACACCGACTGAGCCATTGTGCGCCACATGGGTGGAAACATGTTTTGGGCAAGATGTGGAAATGACAGCTGTACTGCTTATAAGGAGGTGTGGTAAAATAGCAATGTTGAAAATCTGAGTGCAAATATTAAAAATCATGAACTTACTTAGCGCAGGTAGGAACCGCGTAATGTGCGCCAGAAACAGTAATTTTAGGAATAAATTACCCTCAGGCCTGATTAATGCCATGACAGTGACAGAATTCATGAGGAGGGTCCCAAAACCCCATGTTGAAAACTTTGTGCCAAAATTCCAAAAATGCCTGAGATATGCAGCAAAGTTGAAAAACTCTATCTATCCCATTATACAGCTTACCAGCATTTCTTCAGTTCGCGGTCAGCTTTGAAGAGTGCAGACGTGTTCCCGGTCCACCGAAGATCGACGCACCGAGGTCCGGAAGTAAGTATGGGGTGGGGGGTGTGGGGAGGCAAGGTGCACAGTGAGTGGGTGCGGGTTATGGGAGGAGGGCAGGGAGAAGCGCCGAGGGACAGTTTTGTATTTACAGTTTTTGTTTTTTTAATAAGACGATGATGGACGTTTGCCATGCTGGGTGGGCTTAGCGGCAGCTGGAAGGCTGTTTGGGGGCTGGAGCCGATGGGGATTGGGCACCCGTCGTCATAACATTTTGCCACGCTGGGGTGGGCCCAGCGTGGCACCTGGAAGCTTTGGGGCATGGAGCCAACAGGGGATTGGGCACCTCGCCGGCAGTACAGCGTGTGCATGGGGGGAGGGGAAGCCGCATGAGCATGCGGTATGCGTGCATGAGTGTGGAGGGGGAGCCTGCTCACTGAAGTGGAGCTCTCCCTTTCAACTGTACGACCACTGCATTTTCAACTGCTGTCATAGACAGCTGCAGCAGTGATTGGGGAACTGGGGCCGCACCTGCAAACACACTGACTGAATTGGAAGACGGGTGCCACACCTCAGAAAACTCGAATGATGGCACTATGTTTCTTGCTCATGCATGCAAGCAACATAATGAACCTTGGTATAAATTGCAATAAGCCACTCGGAGGATGTGGGTTATTGGGGGAGTTACCACAGCTGGCGAGGATTTACCCACTTGGCTGTGCCTCATGGGCAAACCACTTCAGCTGTGGTAAATCGCCTGATAACCCACACCCCCTCATGGCTTATTGCTTAAATATTATTTAGTAGTTCAATGCTCTGCCTTAGTTTAGTTAGCTTTTATTATTTTTATATGGATCATTTTGGCCCTCCCCCAGTGGAAGACTGTTCAGAAAGTCTTACCCATTTGCATACATTTTAAACATGGTGATGTAGTACTGTGGTGACAAATGAACTTGTGATCTATCTTGTCTGCCCCTCCTGCCACACAACAGTGAATATACCCCAGTATAAATATGGACACACCTCCAAGCTCATCAGCCAGAACGTTACACATCCTCATGTTTTGTAACCCACAATGGCATCCATCCCAGGGTGCCAAGAGAGATGGCGGAGGTGTTGGCTGAGCCACTGGCGGACCTGTTCAGCACCTCCCTGGACATGGGATGGGTGTCTCAGGACTGGATGGTGGCCCATGTGGTGCCCATACACAAGAGTGGCTCCAAGGACAAGCTAGGAAATTATTGGCCTGTCAGTCTCACTTCCATAGTGGGTAAACTTAGGGAGATGATACTGATGGAGAGGCTGGTGTCGTTCCTAGAGGGTAATGACCTCCAGGATGGGCAGCAGCATGGCTTCATCTCAGGGAGGTGTTGTCAGACTGATCTAATAGAATATTATGAATGGGTAACAAGACAGCTGCATATGGGTCATGTTGTAGATGTCCTGTAATTGGACTTCAACAAGGCCTTCGATTCAGTGCCTCATGGGAAGCTGTCTGCTGCGGGGGTGGGGATGAAGCTAACAAACTGGATAAGGAACTGGCTGTAGGGGAGGCTGCAATAGGTGGTAGTGGGAGGGGAGCTCTCAACACTTAGACTGGTGATGAACAGTGTGCCATAGGGCTCGGTGCTGGGCCTGGTGCTGTTTGGGCTCTTTATAACAGATACTGCACGTGGAGTTGGGAGCAGGGTTAGTCTGTCGTAGATGATACCAAAATGGGGCAGTGGTGGATGAAGAGGATGGATGGAAACAACTACAAGGGGACCTAACCAAACTGGAGGTACGTAGGAGAAGTGGTAGCTGGATTCAATGTAGAAGAAGTGCAAGGTTATGCACTTTTGCAAAGAACCCAAGGAGGGACTATTGGTTGGAAGGGTGAGGCTGGGGATCACTGAGGAAGAGAAAGACATAGAGGTGTTGGTAACAGAAAGCATGAACAACTCTGCCCAATGCAGGAAAGCAGGAGCTAAGGCAAACAGGATGCTGGGCTGTATCGCAAAGGGGTTTCTCGTCCAGGCATAGGGAGGTGATCCTGCCCTCTACAGATCTTTGGTCAGGCATTACTTGGAGTACTGTGTGCAGTACTGGTGGTCATATCTGAAGAGGGATATTAATTTATTGGAGGGTGTGCAATGGAGGGGAACAAAAATGTTACGGGGTGGAGGGCAAGGCCTATGAGGGCAGGCTGAATGAGCTGCATATGTACATGTTGGAGGAGAGGAGGGATGGGGGATATGACTGAAATGTTGAAGTATTTGAGGGGTATAAACAAAGCTAGCACTGAAGGGGTGTTTCAACTGAGGAAGGGTAGGGACACGAGGGGGCACAGACTAAGATTGGAGGGTGGAAGATTTAGGAGGGAGATGAAGAGGCACTACTTCACAGAGAGGGTGGTATATAAATGGAACACTCTACAAGAGGGGGTGGTATCATGTAAGACAGTAGGAAGTTTTAAGAAGGTGTGGTACAGAGCACAAGGGAGGGTCTGGGTGGAGGGGGCTGAGGCCATTATGGGAATGTCAGATGGGGAGGGTGTTGGGGCAGCTGCAATCAAGGGTGCTAGCTGCACACTTGGGCAGACATTGTGGTCTGTTTCTGCTGGCAGATTTGTATGTTCATCTTCCTCAAGAATCTGTCCAGTCCTGCTTTGAAGGTCTGAACAGTGCTGCAGTAGCTTCCATAACCTTGTCAGGTAGGATATTCAACATGTTAACTGCTGTTTGTGTGAAGTAATACTTTCTTATGCATCTCCTTATCCGACCACCCCCAGTTTAAGTGCATTTCCTTGTTGTGCTTGCAATCACTAGCTCAACCAACTATGTATAGTAGACACGACCCTGTCTAGCCCCTTTAGAAGTAAACATGTCAGTAACTTGTAAGGTATATGTAAATTAGACATTCAAGAAGGGTTCGGAAACAAGAATGTTTATAACCTTCAAACCATTTTGACCCCAAAAATCCAAAGGTTCATCATCTTTAGTTTCAGCACACTTTCTGCTAATTTTTTCTACAAACATATGAGGACCAATGGCTCAACAAGCCTGCCCATGGTTATCTTCACTTATCTTTTCTCTTATTCAGTGTCCTCATCCTTCTTTCAGTGTCTCATGCTTCTATAGGATAATAATTTGAGTGGAGATTGGATGTACTTAAATAGCTGAGCCTAAAGAAGAGAAGGCTGAGAGTGGACGTGATTCCAGTTTTCCAGATACTAAACGGAATGGACTGGGTGTGGTGTACACAAGTGTTTAAGCTTGTGATCACAAGCAGAACTAGTGGACATGCATTCAAACTGGGGAGGATGGGGAAACATTAACAAGCATCACTTCACACATATGGTGGTTAACACTTTTTCTGTTAAATTAATTTGGAAATTGGTGATCTGAAGCAGCACTCTGGCTCAAAGCTCATTTTTAGGTGCAATTCAGTGTGTGTGTGTGTGTGTGTGTGTGTGGGGGGGTAACAGAAGGGGTATAGAATAAAAGCAAAACTTCAAACATCAAAAAAACAGATAAGCAATGGCAACAAACCAGTAACATGACTGCAGCAATCCTGGAACAGCCAGCGTACCCAGTGAAGTTGTGGAAGGTTGCACTGCTCAGGATTTCAAAGCAGAATGAGACAGATTCCTGAGGAAGAATTACATTGAGTGTTGCATAGCATGAGTAGGGTTACCATTCCAGCTAATAAGTTTGTTTTTTTGTGCATATGGAGGAGTCTGCAAGGTATCACACAAGGTTGGGCACTGTCTGGGGGGCATGGCCAGAGACACCTGAACAACAATAGGGAGCCAGGTAGGACTGTCCAGAAGGGGCTGGGGGGGGAAGCTTGCGGCCAGGGACAGGGAGGAGCCAGGCCCCTTAAGAGGGGCTGCACAGGAGGAATTCTTCCTCATTCCTCCTTGTCCCAGGTCGCAAGCTCAAGAAGAAGAAGGTAGCCAGGATCAGCACCAACAGCAAACCAGAGGTAAGGGCTTGGATTGGGCCTGTAGGCTGCATGGTCTAGTGGGGAATCAGGCCTAGAGCTTAGGTCTGGGATACCTTGCAGGCCCCTCCAGCTGCTCAGCTGTAGGAAGGAAGCAAATTGTTTATTGTGAGACATTTACAGTAACGGTTCAGTTGAATACCACTTTTAGAGACAAAACAAGACAATTCATGTGCTGCTCTGCAGCCTAGTGGTGGAGTGATTGGTGTTAGGGGTAGTTGCTGTATCCATACCTGGGTGCAGACCTTGGTGTTTCTCATATTTTAACGGTGGAGGTAAAAAAAAAAATGTTTGCTTTGCTTTTCTGTGGAACTTGGTGCATGCAGCAGACTGGAGGATTGATTCCCACTACCTTCACTTTCATGTGGTGTGACCGTGAGCAGGTCCTTCATCCTCTTGGGGCACCAGCCTTTCAGAGATTCCATTATGGGCCTGGGTTAGCCACCCAGTGGTGGCCCAGAGGCCCTATGGTCGGAGCAGCTGGCGAGGTGACCAACTCACCGGGCGGCCTTCCTCAGTGGGACCTGGGGTCCAACCTGACCCGGAGCAGTTAATCATCCTTTCCACATGCCTAAAGCATATAGGGAGCTTGGAGAAGTTACAGTGGTATTGTCCCCTCTTATCGGGGGCTTCTCCGCGCACAGACTAACGGCATGTAGTAGCCGGGCAGTTGTAGGCAGTCGGACCCTGCTAAGCAGGCGGCAATAGCACGTGGAAGGGCTAACTGGCAGTGCGGGCAGCGATTCTGGGCAGTCAAGCTCAAGGATCGGGGATAACAGCATGAAAGCTAGAGCTCACCTGGGTTGCAACAGTGGTCCAGTGCAGGGTGGCAGTTACGGAGACAGGATGCTCTCGGTGGGCCCCTCCGTCGTAGGCCAGGCTCCCGCAGTCCTTGGAGAGCGCTCTCTTCTCGGGGAGGGGGGTAGCAGGGAGACATTGGGGCAGGAGCAGGAATGTCCATGATGGCCTGAGTTGGCCGGCAGCTCGGCGGCCACGCCATTGCTTGCCTGTCACCTGAAAAGGGCTCCTGGGGTTAGCTGTCTGAAAAAGGAAGCGAGCCTCCCCAGAGATGGATTCGGCCGTATCCTCCGCCGTACCGCAAGACTTCTGGCACTTCAGGGCTAAGGGCAAGATAGTTGCTCGCATGTGCAATGCAGCAATGGCCGCCATCTTAGGGATGGCACTGGCAGCCAGCGTGGAATAGCAGCGCACAGGCACAGCACAGATAAAAAAAAAAATTAAAAAAATGAAGGAACAGAAAAATACATCAATAAATTGAAGGCCAATACAAGGGGAATAAGGAACGAGTAGAAGCGAGGGGCAATAGGAGGCCTCATGTGGGACGTGAGTTAGACAGGGGTACCCAGTAAAAGTGATAAGCTGGAGGAATGGCTTTCTGGGTGGTGTTATGAGACACATGGATGCTGGCTGTGTATGGGACTAATACAGCCTAGATCAAAAGGGCAGGGAGGCAGCACAGGGCATTTCTTGGAAGCAAGAAAAGGGCAGGGGAGGCAGTAGAAGACAGGATTTAAGGCTGCAATGAAAAACGGGGGAGACCCTGGTTTGAATCCCACAGCCCCTTCCGGCATAATGCATGGGCTTGACCAAGTAACTTCATTATGGGGCTCTTAGGTTGCCAGGGGAACAGGCATAGCGGGTTTCTCACATAAAAAAAAAGTTATTAAATAAGCGAAGGTATTAAAATGTCCCACGGTCAATGACCCATGTTGGGTACAGCAGCAGACGCTTAAGCACCAGCAAGGGGAGAGTGGCCATGATTTTGTTTTGATTACAGAGTGCAAACAGTATATTATGAAGATGAGCAGAGACCTGGAACAGCAGCTGGCCTCCCTCACCCGGGACAAGAGCAAGACACGGTGGGAGGTGCTGTTCAGGGAACAGGGCGAAGGGGGGGTGCAGGTCTTTCAAGGCTGCTGCCCCGCCAGAGCCCAAGAACCTGAAAGAGGACAACCTGGGGAAGCAGCTGGTTAACCTGGCACCACTGACCCTGCCAACTGAACATGTGACTTGGCGGGGGTGCCGGGCACGTCAGGGCAAGAGCCGGAGAAGCTGATGCAAGCCCAGATGAGACACCGATGCACCCTTCTTCTCAGAGAAGAAACCATGAAGGAAGAGGGTTAATCAATGAGCAGCGGACCAAGTAGCGGGTATGCCAGAATTAGATCAGCTGTCAGCTGAGGAGCTGAGGGCTTTGCTTAGGAGCAGAGGTGCCCCCAAAAGGAACAGGGACATCAGCTGAAATGGGGCAGAGAGTGAGAGACCATGGAAAAGGTGCTGGCAGGGCACAGGATGGAAACGGATGCACCAGCAGCCATAAGCCTGGGACTGCTGGGGTGCCTCCCAGAGGGCCAGCCAGCACTTCCGCAGGTGAGCTTGTGGACTCTTGAGCAACTGGGACATGGTCAACCCATCCTGCCACATGCAAACTCTGCATCTGGGAGTAACAGGCCATGGGCCCCACAGCAGATGGCTCTCGGGGGTTGGGTCAGCCAGCCAGCAGCAGGGCTTGGGGGTGGGGCTACGGTGATACCCCAAGGGTTGGGGGGAGCCTAGCAGATGGCCTCAGGTGGGAAACCCAGGTCAATCAGGTGTGGAGCAGAAGCTTGACCAGCTGCTGGAATTACTGGTGGACCAGAATAGGGCACAGCCAGGAGTGGTCCAGGCGGCTCCAGCCATAACAGGGATCGGGGATGCTGGAGCGGGAGTGGCATTGGCACCTCCATCTATACCAGGGCAGCAAGGGGCAGGGAGCTTCCTATCCTTGGCAGAGCCCATTGGGTCACATTTGCTGGACAAGATGAGGCAACAAATAACCAACGGCGAATATGTTGACATCTTTACCCTCTTGAATCGTCCAAAAGAGCTGGAAAAAGAAAAAAACGACAAGGAGGGGGATGACAGGGTTGAGCAGAAGCAAAAAGCAACTGTGCAGTGGACATGAGAGAACTGTGCCGCAGGCTTCACAATTTATGCAGGGATCCTCACCCAGGGCAGCCCAGGGAAAGCAAACGGGGCTGTGGGTCTACTTTAATAGAATAACGACCATGCACGCTAGTAAGCCAGGTGGGGGATGGTTAGAATATGATGAGGAGTCTAGGAGGAGAAAGCAGATGGACATGGCACAGTCGTGGGTAGTCTTAGACCTCCCGCTGCTGTGGACGATCGATTTGGGGGAGGGGTTCAACACACAGACAGCAGTTTTTCGGTGAGGCACCCCCTGTTGCAGAAGAAAGGCTATCAAGGGGGTAATGGGGGTAAAGGGGGTGGAAAAGGGTGTTTCTGCTACAACCAGGGCTCATGCAAGACTGAGCATTGTAGATACAAGCACAAGTGAATGGCATGTGGGAAACCACACTTGTTTCAACAGTGTGGGAAGTGACAGAAGTGGGGGCAGGGAAGGCCAACAATTTTCGTCCCTTTTGGAAGGGAGGGACAAAGGCTGCCAATACCGGTCAAGGCCAAAAATATTGAAGGGTGGTTGGTCAACTAGCCAGACAGGGCGGCCACTTGCTCTTTGGCAGTAGGTTTCAGGGAGGGGTCTCGTATACCTTACCAAGGCCCAAGGAGGGCATATGAGGCTGACAAACTGCGTTCTGCCAAGGAGCGACCGGAGGTCATGCAGGGCAAGCTACGGTAGGAGCTGGCTGAGGGTCAGATCAGCGGCCCCTTTACCTCTCCTCCTTGCCCATACTTCAGGGTGTCTCCCATTGGCCTAGTCCCCAAAAAAGTGCCGGGTGAGTTTGAATGATAAGCCACCTGTCATACCCAGAAGGGATTCAGTCAACGCTATGACCCAGTCAGCACCACAGATTACATGTTGTTCGACAGGGCAGTGGAGAGGTGATGCAATAGGTGGGCCGGGGGCATTGCTGGGAAGGCCATTAGAGTCAGCATTCCACCTGTTGCCGGTGTTCCCGGCAGATAGGGAGCCACTGGGCATGAAGTTCGACAGGTACTACTACATGGACAACTGCATGCCCATGGGGTGTGCCGTGGCATGTGCAGTTTTTGAACAATTCATCACATTTCTGCACTGGGCCATGGCACAGAAAGCCAAAGTTGATCACATGGCCCACTATTTGGACAACTTTCTGTTTGTGGGGAGGGCCGACTCAGGGCGCATATCATGGCAGCATTCCACGAGGTGTGTGTCGAGCTGGGGATACCATTGGCCCAGGACAAGAAGGAGAGGCCATGCACAAGGCTTTCCTTCCTGGAAATCGAGATCGACACGAGGGAGCAAGTGTTCCAGCTCCCCCAAGACAAGTTGGCGGCCTTGCGTACCCGGCTGGACTCGGTAATAAGGACACGTAAAGTCACATTACTGGAGCTACAGCAACTAGTGGGTCACCTCAACTTTGTCTGCTGGGTAATGCCCATGGGCAGGACATTCATGAGACACCTGGCGGGCGTTGGGGCAGGCTGTACAAAATCACACCATAGAATACGGGTTACAGCAATAATGCGGCAGGACCTAGGCATTTGGCAGACATTTCTACAATGTTTCAATGGGGCATCGATGTGGCTGGTTCCGGTGTCCAGCCAGGAATTCGAACTCTTCACAGATGCCTCAGGGGGCCTGGGTTTCAGGGCTTACCTGCAAGGTAAAAGGTGTGCAGGGCAGTGGTCTCCAGACTGGATCAGACAAGGCATTGCGAGGCAGATAATGGTGGTGGAATTCTTCCCCATTGTCATGGCATTGGTGATCTGGGGGGGATGTGCTGAGGGACAAGCACATCACATTCAGATCTGACAACACCGGAGTGATGTATGCAATAAACAAACAGGTGGGGGGGCAAGGGCCCGCTGGGCAACCTCATGTGGGTGTTTGTCTTCAAGTGTCTGATGTTGAATATTTCCTTTAGGGCAGTGCATGTACCAGGTATTGAAAATGGCATTGCTGACATTCTTTCTCATTTACAGTGGCAGAGGTTCCGAGAATTGGCACCAGCGGTGGACCAACAGCCCAGGGAAGTCCCACCATTCCTATGGGAGTTGATAACCCAGAGGTCTGGGAATTGATTGAGAATGCTTTGGCTCCTAGGACTCGGATAGCGTATCAGAGGGGGGTCAACTGTTTTTTGGAAGTGCAATATGCATGAGGATGGGCAGCAACATGGCCGATCCCAGTGGCATAGCTGTGCGAATACATACTGATCAGAAAACAGGCGGGGGCCACCCAAGCAACAGTTGAACAACACATGGCTGGCATAGCCTGGTTTCAGAAAGCCAGGGGCTTCTCAGACTCCACAAGGGCATTTGCCCTCTGGATAATGCTGAAAGGTTGGGCGTAGGCAGCCCTGAGGGGCACGGATGACAGGCACCCTATCAGCCCTACCATATTCAGGCAGATCTGGGATGAGTTGCCTAATGTATGCTCATCCTCTGATGAGACAAGGCTGTGCCAGACAGCGTACTTGGTAGCATTTTGCAGGGCATTCCTGGTGTTAGAGCTCATGCAGCCCAGCAAAGCTACCAGGAGACCAGTAGTGCTGGAAGAGGCTGACGTGGAGATCACAATGTCTGGAGTCTTTGTCCACATCCAAAAGAGCAAGACGGACCAGATCGGTCACGGGCGGTGGTGCCGACTAGCAGCGCCCCACGGGCTCCAGTGGGATGTGGGAGCATGGGTACAGGATTATATAACTCAGCGCCAGACAATGGGGGGACCTTCCTCCGCCATGGGTGGGGTGGCCCCCTAACAGTGTACCAGCTTAGGCACATGTTGCAAAAGACCTTGCAACAGCTGGGCATCCCTGCAGAACACTACAACACGCACTCCTTTAGGATTGGTGCAGCATCGCATGCCAGGGCGGAGGACTTATCAGATAGGACAATACAGACATTGAGTAGATGGAAGTCACAGGCTTTTGAAAGATACATAAGACCACACATGTTATAACTCTCTTTGCTTTGTATGGATAGGTGTTGCAGCCCAAGCAGAGCAGATCTGGATTTGTGGCCACTCATACATCCATTGGGAGGTCCGCAGGGCGAGGCAGTATCCCAGAGCACCCGAGAGGGCAGAGGTGCATTGGTTGGGACAGCGCGGGATGCAATGGAATGAGTTAATTGCAACACTGCAAGCAAAAGCCAAGGAGAGGTTGCAGCCAAATGTCTTAGTCATCATTTGGGGGAAACGATTTAGGGGTTATGTACGCAAGGGAGCTTAAGGAGAGGGTCAGGCAGGACCTGACAAGAGTGAAGCAATGGTGGCCCCAGGTGTATATAATTTGGTCCGATATGGTGCAGTGGCAGCAGTGGTGGCACGCCCAGAACATTAGGGCAATAGAGAAGGTGTGCCAGCTGCAGAATGCAGCCATGAGACAATTATGGACTCTGTGGGGGTCCATAGCAGCGCACCTGGGAGTGTCTGTAAAAACCTAATCTGTATAGAAGAGATGTTGTGCATCTATCAGAGGAAGGATTAGACCTGTTTTGAATGACATACAATGGGCAGTGCGGAAGAGTATTAGCGTGAGGTGCTTGTGGTGGGTGAGAACTCACCTTGTGGTGGCTTGGTAGTCTTGGAACGCTGTGGGGGGGGTAACAGGGGATCATGTGTTTTGACCAGCCAGATCTCCCTGAGGCTGAAAGGAGGGCAGGCCTGATGGATGGAGTCTGGAAGGCACCCTCTTTGGGCAGTGTCCCATGGTATGGCAGACCCTTTGATGGAGGAGCTAGCTGCAGCCAGTCACAGAGCCACCCCTCATGCCCTGGAGGATGTTGTCCCTCATGGGGTCCTGGTTGATGGTAAGGCAGCCCTCTCCTGGGCGGGAGGGTCGACCATCAACGATCTAGTGCTTCATGGTGAGCTAGATTCCTTCCAAGGCTACCTAGCTGTGCCAAGCATGCTGAAGCAAATGTATATATGGATAACTGTTTTTTTTATTAACAAACACATGGCTGTGACCATTTCTACAAAGCCCGTTGTTGTGTCACTTTGTTCAGGTGAATAAGGCATATGCCCTCAAAAGACAGTTCGAACCAGGGTACAGCCACTACTATTTGGCAGGAGGGGTGGATGAGATGGATCTGGAGCCCCATACCTCCCTATAATGTTATGTTACCATGCAGCTCTGTTTTAAAACATTTGTTGCCTCAGCGGCCTTTACAGGCATTGTATGAGATGCTGATACTGTAGTGATGACAGGAGTATGAGGAGGAAGGGGGACTTTTTTCCATTAGCGAGAAAACGAATGTCCCAGGATCCAGGTGTTTAAGTTTAGATCTGTGCCTTTAGGTCATCAACCCCACAAGGGTTGGGGCAGTGAGGTCTAGTAATTACAGTATAGTCATAGGAACCAGAAAATCTAGGTTTAAATCCTAACAGAGCCACTTACTTGCTGTGTAACCCTGAGCAAGTCACGTTACCTCTCAGTGCTTTAGTCCATTAAAGCGGTAAAAATAGGTAAAAACAAAACATGATTTAAAACAAAATACTGCACTTCAGCTAGACTATCCTAAGTAAATACAGCACATTGTAAAAATAGGTAAAATTAGGAACCCACTGAAAATGAGATATTGCACCTCAGCTGAGTAATCCTGTGTAAAGTTTAAGAAAAAACAAAGTGCTGCAAATGTAAAATTTGCAAGCGAACTGTAGCAAAATCTGTAGCTAGGTGGTAGGTGCTGCATTTGTAAATTGCACATTATGGTGAATTTTATTATATGGCTTGCTGCAATTCACACTTTGTGGTGAATCTTTTACACGAAGTGTGGCAATTCACAAAGTAAAATTCACCACGTGGTGTGTAGTGCATGCATAGTGCAGCAGTTTGTGTAGTAAAATGTGTGCAATTGCATGAATTTCACAATGTGAGTTCATGCACTACACTAGGCACTACACAACTTAAATAGTTTTTTATGTTTGCTTGCACGCATGTGCAAGAAACATAGTGCCATCATCCGAGATTTCAGAGGTGTGTCACCCCCTCTTCCAATTCAGTCAGTGTGTTGGCAGGCACGGCCCCTGTAAGCCAATGCATGCTGGAGCTTTCTATGACAAGCTCCAAAATGCAGTGGCATACAGTTCAAAGGGGGAGCTACGCTTGAGTGAGCAGCGATAAGATATCGCCTGCTCATGCGCAGCTCCCCACACACACGCCCAGCAGTATGCGCGCCCCGTGCAGCACACACACACACATCAGAGTAGCCAACGGGGGTGCCCAACCCCGCCGGCTGTTACAGCCTCCCCACCCCACCCAAAGTTTCAAATGCCACGCTGTGCCCACCTCAGCGTGGCACCGATGTTTTGGCCGATGGGGGTGCCCAATCCTATCGGTTGAACGCCCCCAACCATCTCTTGTGCCACGCTGGGAGGCCCCCAGCGTGGCAAACATCCCGCCTCATCACTGTACACAAAAATAACACCTGTAAAGAAAAACGGTCCACGTAGTCTCCTGGCCCCTCCCACAACCTGCACCCACCCACTGCGCACCCTGCCTCCCCACACCCCCTCACCCCATACTTACTTCCGGAGCTTGGCGCGACGTCTTGAGTGGACCGGGAACACGTCTGCACTCTTCAAAGCCGACCGCAACTGAGGAAATGCCGTAAGCTGTATAATGGGCTAGATAGGGGTTTTCAACTTTGTTGCATATCTCAGGCATTTTGGAATTTTGCACCAAATTTTCAACATGGGTTTTGGGACCCTTCTCATGAATGATGTCACTGTCATGGCGTTATTCAGGCCAGAAGGGTGATTTCATGATCACTGCACGAAATCACCTTCCGGGACTGATTAATGAAACGACACTGCCAGTGTTTCATAAGATAGAGCTCTCAAGAAGCCTATTTGAAAATTTGGTGGAAATATTCCAAAAAGCGACTGTTTCTGGCGTGTAGTTGCGCAGTTCCTACACACGCTCATAAGTCCGCGAATTTTCAATATTTTCACCCAGATTTTCAACATTGCCATTTTATCACACCTTCTTATGAGCAGTACAGCTGTCATTTTTCACATCTCACCCAAAACGTGTTTCCGCCCATATGGCGCACAATGGCGCAGTTGGTGTGTGAAACCAATGTACGGGACAAATTAAGAATACCACAGTGACACTGTTCATGAGCAGAGGTCTTAAAATGGCTATGTTGAAAATTTGAGTGAAAAACTCCCAACAATGACTGTTTCTGACGTGCGTTGCGCGGTTCCTACATGCCTTCGTAAGTTCGTAAATTTTCAATATTTTCCTCCAGATTTTCAACATTGCCATTTTACCACACCTTCTTATGGAGTAGTACAGCTGTCATTTTCACATCTTGCCCAAAATGTGTTTCCGACCATGTAGCGCACAATGGCGCAGTCGATGTGCGAAATCAATGTATGGGACACATTAAGAAAATCACAGTGACAGGTCTTAAAATGGCTATGTTGAAAATTTGGTGAAAACATTCCTAAAAATTACTGTTTTACGAGCGTGCGATGCGCAGTTCCTATGCATGCTCATAAGTTTGCAAATTTAATATTTTCACTCCAGATTTTCAACATTGCCATTTTATTACACTTCCTTATGAACAGTACAGCTGCCATTTTTCATATGCCACCCAAAATGTGTTTTCGCACATGTAGCGCACAATGGTGCTGTTGGTGCGCGAAAGCAATGTTTGGGACAGATTAAGAAAATCACAGTTACACTGTTCATGAGCAGAGGTCTTAAAATGGCTATGTTGAAAATTTGGTGACAAAAGTCCATAAAATGACTGTGTTACGAGTGAGCATTGCGCAGTTTCCACGCACCCTCATAAGTTCATGACTTTGTAATATTTTAAGTCCAGATTTTCACTAGTGGCATTTTTCCACACTGCCTTATTTACAGTACAGCTGTCATTTTTCACACATGGCGGGCAGTGTGTTTTCACACTTTCAGTGCAGAGATGAGTCGCTGTGGGAAATCATTGTTCGACAGATAAAGAAAATCACAGTGACACTGTTCATGATCGGAGGCACCAAAATGCCTGAGTTGACAATCTGCTGTAAAAAATCCCCAACCTAATTATATTACAGGTGTGCGTTGCACAGTTTCTATGTACGCTCGTGACTTCACCATTTTTTTAAATATTTTTACTGCAGATTTGCAACATTGCCATATTTACACCTCCCCATGAACAGTACAGCTGTCATTTTTTACATCCTGTTCGGAATGTTTTTGCACCTGTGTTGCTAAATGCCGTAGTCGCTATGCATAAGCAGCTTTCGGCTAAGAAACTGATATTCCCCCTGTTCACGAGGTGGGGTCACAAAAAAACCATGCTGAACATTTGGAGTGAAAATACCAACGAACGCCTGAGGTATTAGGGTTTCCAGCCATAACGCCCAACCCTGTAGAGAATGACAGGCATCAGGGGTGTGACTCGGGATTCTTGCCTGTAATGCTCATACCATTCCACACCCTGCAGCCAGTGAGAAGCATCGAGGTATGCCTTGGGCTCTTCAGCCCCAAAGTTCACCTCATTCTCCTATATCGCACCCATCTCTCTGTATTTCCTAATGGAATGGGGTGCGCATAAGGACCCAAGGAACACCATGACACTTGCCAGTGTCTGCAAGGTGGGGTGTACTGAAATTGCATGGCCGTTATGCCAGATGACCCAAAGGCACACCCCAATGCCTGTCACTCTCTGCAGGGTGCTGGTGGGTTTGGCTTCAGTTCAATACTTCACTGCCATTCCTATTACACAGCTCTGTAACTTCTACACTACCACTGCCAATGCCAGCAAGCAAACATTCGGCATTGACAAATGCTTGTTTTTTATGTCACCCGCAGCTAGTTTCAAAGAAATTAATAATAATAAGTTAGTCCTTTGAATATTCATCCTTTTTGGTTAAGTAGCACTGTCTTTTCTTTCATGACCCAGTGTAAGCCTGGAAAAAATGAATATGTTGATCTTTGGATTTTGCAGGGCATTTTCCTGGAGTTGTGAGCAAAGTTTTTTATATTTTTCCTCCACAGGCTTAAACTTATTAGTTATTTTACCAAAAGCAACACATCTTTTGTTCAAAGGGAATATTGGGGTCAAAAACTCTATGTTGACCTTCTGTGACATGATAATCCAGTAACGTTTTATGCAAAAAAAAAAGGCAAATCTTGAGGATGAACTTATTTTTTATAATGGCTTAATATATTTGTTGAATTCTGATTTCGCCAAGTGTCTAATAAGGGATGCAATAAAAATAATGAATGAAATCTGCTCATGTACCATACACCACTGCTCACGTTTCTTAATTTTAATACATCCATCTGGTAAGTAAGCTGTGTTTTACTATTTTCTGTTTCTCATATCACGTTCAAGTTTTGGTTTATTGGCTTCTGACTACACAGCATGTACCCAGGATTTAGACAGAGGCAAACAATCATTGATAAATACATAAGTAACGTGACAAGATAGGTTGGGAAAATCCTTTATTGTGCTTGGTGGAATCTTAACACATGGCTATGCTATAACACATAATATACCCACAATTCTGAACTCCTTTCTGTTTTCTTGCCAATTTTTAACACTTTTTGAAACAAACTTATTTTATAAGAGCAATAATACACTCCAGGTATATGACAAATAATTGAATATACAGTATTAACTTCTCAGACCTCACAATCCATCTGAGTGAATATATCCCGTATTATACGACAGGTATCTGTTCTAAGCCAATCAGAACACATGAAAACTGTCAGTTACTATCTTACAAACTACTGCAATCACATTTCAGGCACACCCCCAGTATTTATTTATTTATTTGCTTTTGATATCGAGTGGGTGCACTAGGCATGAAAATGCCTATTTACAGGTATGACCCGGGAAAGAACAGTTAAAAGAAAAAAAAATACATACATAGTGGTGCATGTGACACAGCACATGTGGTAGTAGGGCAACAAACAGAGTACACAAGTTTACAGGTAATACAGCAACAATACTACATGTACAGGTAATGCATTTCAAACACTTTGAGATGTACAGGTAATGCATTTCAAACACTTTGAGAAGTACAGGCAGTGCAAAAGTGATGGTGTACATAAAACAAAACAGTAAAGGCAATCAGAACAGTAAAACAGTTTAAGTGCCCGGTTGTGATTGGTGAAAGAGCACAAGGAGAAGCAGGAAGAGTGGTGGAAAGCCTGGAGAAAAGGGTTACAGCCTTAAAGGGTTTGAAAACCAGAAAGAGAAGGAGGACAAGTGAAAAGGGAGGGGGGGTGTAGGATGGGTGGGAAGAAGGTGTTAGAGGAGTGGATTTACTTGGTGAATGATCTAAGGTGGATTGAAGCAGGTACAGGGGCTGGTTACCCGTAGATTTTCATGGTGCACTTGTTTGAAACTGGCATGGGAGGTTGCTTGACGGGTTGAGTAAGGTAGGGAGTTCCAGTATTTTGGAGCCATTTGAGAGAAAGCTCGTGCACCCATATTTGTTCTACATCTAGGGATGTGAAGAGGAGCTTCATCAGTAGATCGTAGTCCATAGGAGATAGGTTGTGCATGTAGCAGAGAGGCAAGGTATAGGGGGAGACCTGATCTGGCAATGCAGTTAATTAGAACGCCAAGAGACTGAAGTTGGTGGGTAGAGGGACCAGGCCATTTAAAGTCAGCATAGAGCTGGCAGTGGTGTTTGTAACGTGGGGATGCAGAGGCATAGCGGCAGATGTTATTATAAGTGGTGTCCCATTTATGGAGGGAGGATTTTGAGGCAGTTTGGAAGATGACTGAGCCATAGGACAGAGCTGGGAGCAGGAAACCTTGCGCCACTGCTAGTCTGACCGAGGGGGTGAGGGCATAGCTAGTTCTGTAGGCACTACCCAGCTTGGCATTTACAGACTTGCAGACAGTTGTTATGTGCAGGTCAAAGTCAAGTGATTCATCCAGTGTGACTCCCAGATATTTGAAGGATCTGGTGTTGACCAGAGGGGAGCCGTCCGCACTTCGGATATCTAGGGCAAGGTTGTTCATTTTAAGCCTGGCAGGCAAGCCAAAGAGCATGGAGTGTGTCTTGGGAGTGTTGAGAACAAGTTTGTTTTAGTTAGCCAGGACTGGATGTCTCTGAAATCCGAGCGAGAAGAGGTTATGTTGTCAGTATTTCTAGCACTGTGGTAAATAACTAGGTCATCAGCGTAAAGCAGAGAGCGAGCAGTTTGGTGCTAGGAGTGGTAAGTCATTAATGAAAATTGAGAAAAGCAAGCGCCAAGTATGGAGCCTTGGGGTACTCCAACATGTATAGGGAGAGAGCTGATATGGCTGAGTTAAAACTACAGCCTGTTTCCTGTCAGATAAGTAGCTCTTGAACCAGGCTACTACATCAGGGGAGGAGCCTAGGGAGCGAAGTTTATCAAGAAGAAGGGTATGGTTTACCAGGTCAAATGCCTTTGTTAGATCAATGAAAATGGCACCAGTCAGGAGGCCTGAGTCCATGAAGGCATAGATGTCATTTGTGAGTTTCAGAAGGGCGGTAGAGGTGCTGTGGCCTTTCCAGAAACCATGCTGTGAGCCAGATAGAAGGTTATATTTCTGAAGATATTCAGTTGATTGGGTGGCCACTAGCTTTTCCAGAACTGAACATTGAGAGAATAGCAATGGGGCGGTAGTTCTTGATTTCCTTAGGGTCACCTTTTTTGGGAATTGGGGTGACTTTGGCTATTTTCCAGATGTCAGGAACTGAGCCATGACATAGGGAAAGGTTGAACATTTTGGTTAGGGGAGAGGCAATGAGCGGGGCAGCTGCTTTCGGAAGCCTAGGTTCTAGACCGTCAGACCCTAAGCTGGTATTTTCGGGAGCGGAGAGCATTAGTTTTAGTACTTCAGCCCTGGTGATACTCCGGAACCTAAATAGGGGGTGCTTAATTAGAGGTTCAGTTGGGGGTGAGGCGGTACTTATTGTCTGGAAAGATGTCAGGTAGCTAGTGAGATCCGAAAAATGATGATTGAAGGAGTTAGCTATGGTCTCCGGGTTATTGCAGTGAATACCATTTAGAAGCATGTCACTGGTATGGGCCCTGGAATTAGCACCAAGGAGTGTTTTTATGGTAGACCAGAACTTTTTAGCATTGCCAGCAGCCTTTGTTAGCAGGTCTCTGCAGAAAATGCTCTTTGCTAGGTGAATATTTCTTTTACATACGTTTCTCTGAGATCGATACTGGTTGTAGTCGTTTGGTAACCCTGTTGTTTTGAAACGTTGACATAGTTTGTCTCTGGCTCTTAGTTGTGTAAGCAGATCTTTTGTTAGCCATTTAGTCTGTGTTCCTCAAATCCGACAAGTGACACAGGGTGCATAGGTGTCTTGAAGCAGGCTAAAGTGAGCCAGGAAGTAGTCAAGTGCCGCCTGGGCATTTGTAGAGGAGTAGATGGGGGTCCAGTCAATCAAGGAGAGATCGTAAGTAAACTGGGTTAGGTTGAAATGAGCCATGTTGCGGAAAGTAATTAGTTTAGGAGGCAGTGACGGTTTATTTGTAGTACGCCAGATGCAGAAAATAGGGGAATGATCACTTATGGCATCTGCAAGGGTGCCTGCACATACTATGCTGTCAGGGCGATTTGTAAGGACCCAGTCAATAAGGATGCTTGTCCGAGGGGGAGTCATGACCCTTGTAGGGTCTGTGATAAGTTGGTGAAGGTTGTTACCTTGTATCATAGTATGTGAGGATAGGTTAGATTTACTAGTCCAGTTTAGTACAGTAGGTTATCCACATTCTGGCAACACCCACAGTAGGCTGTCCACATTTCAGACACGCTCATATCATGTTATCCATTTAGTCCACAGACAAAAAAAGGAGGAACAAAGGCATGTTCCTTTTCAACTTTTTCCTGGGAGCCAGTATAGTGCAGTGGTTAAGATCTCTGAGCTGCAAACCTGGAGAACTGGGTTTGAATCCCACAGCCACCACCTGCATACTGTGTGACTATGAGCAAATCACTTAAAAACTACCACAGCACTTTTAAAACACTGGGTTCAAAATTTCTAGTTATATAATAGTAATGACATTCAGTTAGCTGGAGTATACTTGGAATAACTGGATTCAGTGGTTCAGTAAACCACTTCAGCCAGTTATTCCTCTGTATACTTCGGCTAACTGATTATCACTTAAAAATACCACATCCTGTTTTGGATTATTGCTTGACTACCACATTACAATGTATACAATCATTTTAATGAGTGAATTCTGGTTAATGAAAACCTTGCAGCCTCTAGTCATTTAATGAAAATATGAGTTACCCCCTTAAACACTACAATAGTCACTGACCACAGCCCATAAGAAGCCCTTCCTAGGTACTATAATTCCAGAAATGTTATCGAGAAGATGGCATTTAAAGCAATCAATTTTCTGCTCAAATTCTGGACTGGTGAACTCCCTCAATATCTTATTCTAACTTGCCTCCATCTACCAATGCTCTCCACAATCAATCATCTTGGAAATCCTCTTCCCCACATACACAAATCCATCAGTCAGGCTGGTTATTTATTAATGAATTGATGGATTGATTGATTGGTTGATTGACTGACTGCCTGCCTGATCTGAAAATGTGTGACTAGGAAAGGTACACTGAGTCAAAGCTTGTTTCCAGGTGAGACCCCAGGGAATGGAATAAGGGATACAAAATACAATGCACAGACACTGTTCACAGTTACAGTGAAGTGCAATCAGAACCACGATTAATATGGAAGTAAGTGCAAAATGAGAAAACAAGGCAGAAGCAACAAACTAGGCATTTCAGCTACACTTGCACCAGGGAACAGTCAGGGAAAGGAAAACAGGAACAGAGGGAGGAAGGAGTTTCAGCTGATACCTGAGGGAACCAGTGGAGGCAGTGAGGCAGAGGGAAGAGGTAAGCTCATTCCAAAGTGATGGGAGACCATAAAAAAGACTGATTGCCCAGCAGAGGAGCAGCAATGAGGAATTCTGAAGGTGCAGAGATCCCTGGAGTGTAGGGAGCAGTATACAGAGGGGGTGAGGGAAAGGAGTGATGAGAGATTGGAGGGAAGTGATGCAAATCAGTATTTGGATATGAATGAGTCAAAGTGAATCTGACAACATGAAGGCAGAGAAGAATGGTAAGGAGGAGTAAAGTGAGCCACGATGAGTTTGAGAGGGTCAGTTAGTGGCAAAGCAGCAGAAGGAGATGTAGAGGGTATCCAGGGAGGTGGAGGGGGTGGTGCCATAGACCAAGTTAGCACAGTCAAAGATGGAGAGCACCATTTTGGTGACATGCTCATGGTGGACCTGCAGAGACAGACAATCTTTAGTGTGGTACAAGGCACCAAGTTTAGGGTGGAGCTTGGCATGGAGGGTGTCAATGTGGGCAGAGAAATCAAGCTTGTCATCTAGCTGCACACCAGAGGTACTTGTAGGCCTGAACCACTTCATTAGGGTTGCCATACAAGGTGGAAAAGATGGGCAGGGTTGGGAGCCTGACCAATTTCTGACTGGTGTCAATGGTCATGGACACAGTTTTTTTGTGTTAACTTGGAATTGGTTTAATTGTAACCAATGTAGGACATTGTGGATGTCTTGATGGAGCAGACCTTCCATGGCTAAAGAGGAGGAACCTAAGGTGTAGATGACTGTGTCATCCGCATACATGTGAATATGCAAGTTAGCACAGGCCAAGAGGAGATCACTAAGGAAGGTGTAGAAGTGAATGGGGCCCAGGATGGAGCCCTGTGGGACCCCTGTCTGGATGGGAAGTGGATGTGACAGGATGCTACCAACCTATACTAACTGTAGATGGCCAATGAGGTAAGAATGGAACCAGTCAACCACAGGGGCTGAGAGGTCAGCAAAACTCAGCTTATCCAGCAGGAGTGGGTAGGACACCAAGACAAAGGTCTTGGCCAGATCAATGAAGGTGGCAGCTGTGATGTGCCCCTGATCCATCCCTGAGAAGACAGAATCAGTTACATGCAACAGGGAGGAGATGGTAGAATAATGCTTTCAGAAACCAGACTGGAATGGAGAGAGGAAATTGGTGAAGAATAATGTAACCCCCTGTTACCTGGGGTTACAAGAATCCCAGTTAGACCTAGTGGTAGGCAGGGAAGGCAGCTTGTGAAACTCCAGTTAAATGGATTTCACACTGTCTCACTCTCAGCTGATACTGAGGGATGACATCATTTTAGAACTGTCGCAGCTGCATAAGCCACACTGGAATGTTGCAGTTGGAGGTTAGAGTAGAACATTGGGGAATTTGAAGTCAGTCTGTTGCAGTCCGTAGTAGAGGAAGGAGGTGCTCTGCTGCAAGCAGGCCCTCAGAGTCCCAAGCTCTGTCAAAGAGCTATTTTTTTGTATAGGTGTGTGTTCTCACCTGAAGAGGAACACAAGAAGAGCCAAGTGAAGTGGTAGAGACCGCTTTCAATGGTTCAGGGCCCCATCCCTGTGGGGATTGGGGGAAGGAATCAGCCTGTTTCCAGGGGCAACCCCCCGGTCCAGCTAAGGAAAAAGAAGCTGCCAGAGTTAAGTTCGTGATGAAGCACCACAAGTTCTGGACGAGATTTCTTTGAAGAGGAAACACCTGTGGGGCACCTGCAACCAAGGGTTGAGTTCGCTCTGCTAAAGGGCCAATGTGTTTTCACCTGAAACAAGATAAAACTAAAGTGACTGTTACTGTGGGGTCAGGAAAAGACAGCCAAATACAGTTTGGAAGATGTAGGGATTGGACTGCTTAACTTTGTGGGGAGTCTAGAGTAATGGACACAGACACTTATTAAGTATGTTCAAGTTCAGCACAAATGGGATGTAAAGACAGTAGATTGAATGTGAATACATTTAAAAGAGAATCTGCACAGCAAAGTGTTTTCAAGGATGAGGTGTTACAGTCCAGAGAAATGGCCGGGTATGAATTATGGGAGCGAGAGGTGGGATACCCCCCATTAGTAGTAACCAAATTCACCTCTACGGGTTTGCTTTGGGACACCTGTTGCTTTCTCTGAGGTACTTAGCCAGTGCCTGAGGAAAGTACCCAGACGTAGGATTGATGAGAAAGCTTCCCTGATGGAGCCAGATGTGCTCATAGATAGTTTAGGGAGCCATCAGTAAATGTTTCCATGCTATATGGAAAGTGTCCAAAGGGCTGGCATGATAGCTGAGCCATGTAAGGAAAGTAGTCCAAGTGGCTGGCAAGGGAGCCGAGCCAGGGAAACCGGAAAACAGTTGAGTTAGGCCAGAGTGCCCAGAGTGTTTTGAGACTTGAGGGTTTCACTGTAAAGAGGATGTGTTCTGAGCTCCAAAAATCTGCATTACCAGGAGTGTAGCCCCGTGGGGGTCCATCTATGCTTTGTTATTCTGCTGGACGTGAATAAAGGCCACACTTTAGAATCCCACTTCTGGTATTGGACATTTCAGTTATTGCTTCCTGTGTCCGGAGTTACTTGGGTGCCCCTGTTGCTGAGTAGCCAAATCTAGCCAATGTGCCGAGTGACATATTTCTCCCCGAACCCTGCCCACCAGGTGGTGCTGTCAAAGTTTTGGGGGCTATGTGCCCACAGGGTACAAGACGGAAACAGCATACTTGGATGGGGGTTACAATAAGAAAACAGACAGTCTGGTGTAGGCAAGTTTCTCTTGCAGCTTAGCAAGAGAAGGAAGGAGGGAGACTGGCCGGATGTTACCCAGGGAGGAAGGCCCCCTCCCCCTTTGTGGAGCAGAAGAACTTTGGCCAAATTCCAGAACTGAGGGACAGCACTGAGGAAGAAGTAGCGGTTAAATAGATCAGTCAGAGGAGATGCTATGGCAGGACCAGAGCTATGGAGTAGATTAGGATCCAGTCCATGAGGGCTGGATTTGTGCAGGTTGATGGAGTAAAGGACAGTCAGGGTTTCCTGGGGAGAAATAGAGGGGGAAGGAAAATTCTGGGAAGGGAGAGGAAAGGAGGGAGTGGGAACATGAGATGAAGTGGCGGAGGCTGGAGATTGAGTGAAAGGGAGAGCACAAGTGGTGAGAAACTTGCTGAAGTGAGCAGCAACAGAGAAGAAGTCAGACACAGGTGAACTATTTACAAGAAAGATCAGAGGTGCAGACTTGGTGGGAGAGTCAAAGAGGGAATAAATTACCTTTCAGAACTTTGAGAGGGTGTTAAAGTTGTTCTGGCAGTTGGCCTTGAAAATTGAATATTGTGGTTTTGCAGCCAAGACAGCCTTTGTGCAGGAGTTTCTGATAGCCCTGTATAAGAGGAGGTCAGGAATGGAGTGAGATCATTTGTAATTTGCCTGTAACATGCCCAGGCAAGATTTCAGGACTTGCACTGATCAGTGATTTCATGGGTAATCCATGGGTGGTTGAGTATATTGGCACTGGATTTTCTGAGCGGGGCATGCTTTTCCCAGACAGAGGAGAATTTTGAGTGAAACAGAGAGAGGGTAATGTCAATACCAGTGCAAAGTATATGGCTGTCTGCTTTGCAGCAGCAAGGTCATTCAAGAAAGCAGCAGTACTGAGTGACTGGAGGAGCCTAGTCCATATGTATTGGGGAGGAGGGTGGACGTCAGGTTGTCTTCCCATTGCAGAATGTCATGCAGTGGTCACTAAAAGCATCCAGCAAGATACCTGCTGCAACAGTACAGTTTGGGTGGGAGAAGAGAACCCAGTCCAGGAGGGAATAGTTGTGACAGTGGGGCATAAACAGAATGGGTTTGGTGATAACCGGCATGAGATTAAGGGACTCAACCTTATGAATGGTTGGCCTGGAGGCAGAGGAGAGCCAACTGACACTGAAATCCCTAGCAGAATGAGTTCACCAGTGGAAGAATGAAAGGTGATAGTAGACAGGGAATTAACCAGGGAGGAGCAGAATATTCTAGGCGAGGCATAGAAAACCCCAATGAAGATGGACACAGAGGAGGGGAATGATAGCCTGACAAAGAGAAATTTGTGTGCAACAGAGGCTCAGACAGACATACTGTAGATGGTAACTCCCCTCTACATCTTCCCCTGTGCCTGAAGAGATGATAGTAAGGAAGGGACAGGCTAGAGTTTGAAATCCTGGAGGAGAGCCACAATTCTGAGATAGAGAGGATGTCAGAAGAATGTTGTGAGATCCAGACAGGAGGTTGAGTTTTGGAAGAAGGCTCCGAGCATTGATGTGAAATATGCTTATGCCTTTAGCAGCCAGGGAGGTAAAAAAGGAGGAAGGGGAGAGTCCAGGGTTGGATCCTACCCCACCAGAGAGGAGGAGTAGTAGGAACAGAAGCAAGAGGATGGAGTGAGATTTCCACACCTTAGAGTGGGGGGAAGGCAGAAGGAGGGAGGCAGGGAAGGGAGAGGAGAGCATGGTGGAGAGACTTCACGTTAAGGGAGAGAGAAGAGAGAAAACTAGGGTGGATAGGAAGGGAGAAGGGGAAGGAGTAAAGGGCCAGATGGGTGGAAGGGGAAGGGTGAGAAATGGAAGGGAGATACATAGAATAAGGGAGGGAGGAGGAGGGGGGTAGGGGCAGCGGAGAGGATAAGGTTGAGAGGAGCAAGGTACATTCTGATCAGGCAATGAGATGCAGTAGCCATTAATCATTCAATACAGTAGCTGAGATAATGAATGAAAGTTAGGTCAAAAACATAACACTGCAGTCACCTGGTAACAAGCCTAGGCTGTAACTTAGATATGAAAGAAACAGTAGGCAGGTGTGAGCTGCGATACAGATGTACACAATAGATTACTGACTAAGCTGAACAAGTACAAACAGCTGTGAGTAGCGCTACTGGATATACCCGACACAGACAGCTACTCAGCCATTGGATGGAAAACTGGTAAATAGACAATGCAAAAAGTGGGTGAACCCAGATAGGGTTTTTGTAGGAGTCAGCAAAAAATTACAAAAATTGAACTCAAGGCAGCAAGCAACAGTAAGAAGAGGGATTGGCTATCCCACTGTAGTATGAATAGGTAGGTTACCACAATTAGCATAAGGGTTAACAATGCATTTCACTAGTTGGCAGGAGGTCCACAGATAATTACTTGGTACACTACTCACTGGTCAAAGAGGAGACAGCTGAGTTGGGAGAAGGCTGGTCTGGGGTGCAGTATGACTGGCCAATGGCTAACTCTAGGCAGACTCCTTCCCTCTCCTTTGTGTTCAGTCCTTAGTGCAGAGGGCTGCAGCTTAGAGGGTCACTAGTGAAGATCGTCTGAATGTGGGAGGAGAGATCCTGCTCTCAAGCCATTCAATTGGTGGAAGTTCCATGCAGGACTGAAAACTGCAGTTGGGTCAGACAAGAGGCCAGCAGTCTGGAGGCTTGTACCAGTGGGGAAAGGATGACCCAAAGATGGCATGTGGCTCACGACTGAGCCCTGGAGCTGAAGGCAAAGTTAGGTCTAATGGTATGCCACTGCTACTGAGGGAGACAAAGCACTTTTGAAAATAGCACTGAAATCAACAGATCCTGCCCTCAAGCCACCCAATTGGTGGAAGTTCCATGCCAGGCTGAAAACTGCAATCAGGGCTAGCAAGAGGCAGGCAGACTGGAGTCTTGTAGCAGTGGGGAGGGCAACCAAAAAATGGTGTGGGACTTGGGTTTGACCCCTGGAGCAGAAGGCAAAGTTGGGTCCAATGGTATGCTGATAAGCCAGACAACAAAACTGCATTTGGGGCAAGCAGGAGGCAGACAAGCTACGAGCTTGTGGTAGGGGGAAGGGTGACCCAAAGATGGAGAGCAATTTGTGCTCGACCCCTAGAGCTGAAGGCAAAGTCGGGTTGGATGGTATAAATGCCAGTAACAAAGCACAGCGACAACAAACACAATAGTAGGTGAGCTACTTCAGGGGAATGTAAGTCCAGATATGTAATATAATGTCTTGTCTAAGAAACCAAGATAAGGATGAAAAAGAAACAGTCAAAATCTAGAGGAAATGGAGAACTGCTGAGGTCCAGTAAACTGTTGTTACTGTATGTGAAAGTCACAGAATGTGTTAAATTCCTGAATGTGATAACTGTGGCCTGGGCATATTCAGGATGTAAAAATCATTTGTCAGTATCTTCCCTTTGTTCTCCAAAATGGTTCTGAACAGCCCCCCTAGACAAGTACAGTTCCTTTAAGAGCAGGTCCGAAGAAAATGCAGATTCAGTGCAGGACCCAGCATCTCAGTTTAGCAGACTTAGTTTTGCTCAAGATGGCCTCCAAAATACAGATTTAAATGAAAATGCTGATACCTGTTGCTGATGTTTTGCAAACATTCAGTCCAGGAGACTTTCACAGATGTGTGCAAGAATTGCGTAGTTACTCCAAGAAAAAAAAACACATGAAAATCCAATGAGACTAATCCACTGACATGGACAAACACAAACAGCCATTCACATAGGCCATGAAGGCAGAATGGCCAGGGTGTTTTTTTTTTTATAGATTGCCTATTGCCTGAAGCCCTTACACCTTGGAAACTAAACCTATCAGATCTCAGACACTAAGATGGGTCAGGCGTGGTCAATACTAGCATCGGAGACCTCCTATCACCAAGTCCTACAAGAAGTAGTGTTGGTAACTATGTAGGGGGTACATCCATCTTTTGTATAAAGTAACCATATTGGTGCCCCAGCACAGTCTTTAGGTGAAAATTGTGCTGTCAGAGGTGCTGTCTTTTGATGATATGTTAAACTGAGGACCCACCTGACTGTTCTAGTGGTTCTGCAGGTGGATGTAAAAGATCCCTTAGCACTTCTCAAGAAAGAGTTGAGGAATTTTATTGGAAAGAAAGAAACCAAACCAGGTACAATCCTAAAATTATACACATATGCTCAAAGAATACAAAGTTCAAGCCATTAATTAGAAGTGTATCCAATGATTCCTCAACTTGTATCTCAGCTAATTATTTATCAAAGTAGACATTCAGACATGCTCCAGATCTACCACCTAACAATCAATCTACCTGGATAGAATTGTGGGGATGCAATGGATGTGAGGCAGCAGTTTGGGATGAATTTATTGTGGAGGCTAGGAGGTGTCCAATCTGTAACAGGTTGAGGAGGCTGGAAGATGAAGTGCTGTGGCTTGGTAGAGAGATGGAGTTGAGAGGAGAGGGGGGCCTTGAGGCAGGAGGGTCTTATCCAGGGAATAACATGAGGACACAACATGGGTAGAACAGCTGGTCAAGGGAAGGGATGGGAGGGAGGACAGAGTGGAACAAACAAGGGGCCTAGCATAAGAACAAAGGCTACAGTCGGGGGGGGGGAGCCAAAGCACAGCCAGGCAGGAAGGGCAGGAAATAGGTTTACTGTGCTGGTGACACTGGTGGAGGAGGAGGGGGTGCGCGATCTCCGGGGGAGCAGAAGGGGGAAGGAGAGGGAAATCCACAAGGGACTGGAGTCAGTCAGAGGACGGTGACAGGGGTGAAAGGGAGAGAAGCACTGCTGGTGGGGAGGATGACAGTGGCAGAGCGGAGGGCCAGGGTGGAGGGGAGGGATGTAGAGGAGAAAGGGTAGAGTTAGTGAGGTGGCAGGCTCTAGTAATGAATACTTTGGGAAAAGGGTGGGGCAGGGATAAGGAACAAGGAAGGGGTGTGCTAGTGCTGGGTAATTCCATACTTAAAGGGATCAGATGGGGCAGCAGGGGGGGGAAAGTATAGTAGAATATGGGTGGAGGCTATACCCAGGCTAACAGCAAACAGGGCAGGGCAGCCGGTCGTTAAGTGCACAAGGAGAGGCAGGAAGAAACCACATGTAGTGGTGCATGTGGGCACTAATGACCTGGCAGGTGAGACTGTGGAGCTAGTGAGAAGGAGGTTTGAGGAACTAGGAGGGCTACGTGTGGAGTGGGGGAATCAGTGGCCTTCTCAGAGGTGCTCCCAGTACCCTGTGCCAGAAAGGAAAGGGAGGATGGGGAGTTCAACACTTGGCTGGGGAATGGTGTTGGTCTAGGGGTGCAGGGGTAGTGGGGACATGGGGCAGAACCTGGGACAATAAGGAGCTATATGCAGGGATAGGTTGCACCTGAGTGGGATGGGGAAGGGGTATTAAAGCAGAGGTTTGAGGATACATAGCATCAAGGATAGATTTAGACCGGATGGGGCATGGTGTGAGGACAGCTAGTAGGCAGGATCCCAGAAAAGGGAGCCGAGCATGCTTACCCTCCTAGCTATCAGGGAGGTATTTGAGGTGGGGACACAAGGAGGTGATGGGAGAGGGAAACCAGGGTGGGGTGGGGGAAGACACAGGTTGGAGGGTGATCTCACTGAATTCAAGAAGCTTAGGAAACAAATCAGCCAAGCTACAGGCTCTCTTGGCTGTGGGGAGGGTGGACAGTGCAGCCATCATGGAAACATGGGCCATCCAGAACCAGGACTGGGATATGATGATTCCAGGGTACAGGATATTCAAGAAGGACAGGGCTAGGGGTAACGGGGAGGGCATTGTGATCTACGTGAGGGAAGGAATAAGGTGTATAAGGGAGGAGGGGGTGGAGGGCAGGACAGAGGCCCTATGAATGCAGTTTCAAGACTCCAAAAGAAAGACACCGAGGGTGGGGGTAGTGTACAGGCTACCAGCTCAGGGCGATGACCTGGATAGGGAGATGGCCGAGCAGATTAGAAGAGTCTGTAGGAAGGGGAACACAGTAGTGGTGGGGGACGTCAACCTCCCTTGAGTGGACTGGAACACCCTAACCACCACGAGTGCAATGGAGCAGGTATTGCTAGATGCATTTCAGGACAGCTTCCTGATGCAATTGGTCCACAAGCTGACTAGGGTGGGAAGGACTCTGGATCTGGTATTAAACAGGGAGCCTGTAGGGGATCTGGGAGTGAAGGACCCCCTGGCTGGCAGTGACCATCGTATGGTGTGGTTCACACTCAATATGGGCAGGGAAACAGCAGGTTGATCAATTTTAAGGGGTGGACTTTAAAAGGATGGGGGAATTTTGGTTGAGCATCTGGTGGGAATTCAGACATGCATGGGTGCTAGCCAAAAACCGGATATCATTAAAAAAGGGCTAGGAGAGACAACTGAGACTTGTACCAGGACAAGGAGCAAGAAGGGTAAGGCAAAGAAGCCAAGCTGGCTGACTTGGGATGTATGGAAAGGGTGGGGGCCTAGAGAAAGGCAATCCAGAGGCTTAGGAAATCGGGAGGGCAAGGGGACAAATATGAGTAAACAAAGAAGTCCAGGGAGGTTACCAGGCTAGTCAGAGTGGCCAAGGCTTCCAGAGAGCTGAAACTGGCACATGGAATCAAAGACAGGGAAAATGTGCTTATTCAGATACATTGGTGAGAGAAAGAGAAACAAAGACCAAATTGTGGGGATTAAGAAGGATGGGGGGGTGGGTGGAGAAGGGGGAGGACTAGGCAGTGGCACTGAATGAGTACTTCTACTCTGTGTTCACAAATGAAAAGGGGGGCCAGTTACCTGATGGGAAGGGTGGATTGGGCCGGTGGGGCAGGGTGACTGACATCAGGATTACAGAGGACAGAGTGCTGGAAGAACTAATGGTACTGAGGGTGGACAAGGCACCTGGACCAGACAGCATTCACCCTAGGGTACTTAGGGAGCTAGCGGAGATCCTGGCAGGACCACTGGCAGATCTGTTCAGTACATCACTGGACACAGGATGCGTGCCACAGGACTGGAGGATGGTTCATGTGGTGCCCTTTCATAAAAGTGGTCCAAAGAATGATCCAGGCAACTACAGACCAGTGAGTCTCATTTCAATCGTGGGGAAGCTCATGGAGTTAATCCGAAAAGAGAGGTTAGTGACCTTTTTGGAAGACAGTGGTCTCCAAGATGGTCATCAACACGGTTTTGTATCAGGCAAATCCTACCAGACAAACCTAGTTGGGTACTATGACTGGGTTACCGGGGAACTGGACAGGGGCCATGCAGTGGACATCCTGTATTTGGACTTCAGCAAGGCCTTTGACTTGGTGCCATATGGGAGGCTGGGGGAAAACTGGAATACATAGGGGTGGGAACAAAAATGGTCAATTGGATCACCAACTGGCTGAGGGGTAGGCAGCAAAGGGTGGTGGTGGTGGGGGAACTCTCACCACCAAGGGATGTTACAAGAGAGGTGCCCCAGGGATTGATACTGGGACCGGTGCTGTTTGGGATATTCATAACTGATATCTCAATCAGGATCCAGAGTAGGCTCAGTCTGTTCGCAGACAAT
The DNA here is from genome assembly GCA_016271365.2 of Neoceratodus forsteri. Taxonomy (NCBI): domain Eukaryota; kingdom Metazoa; phylum Chordata; order Ceratodontiformes; family Ceratodontidae; genus Neoceratodus; species Neoceratodus forsteri. Next base: position 224,294,284 of record CM028138.1, on the reverse strand, counting down.
ACTAAAATCAGAGCTGTGGTAGATGACATAGAGGGGTGGAGGGGGATGCAGGAGGACCTGACCAAAGTACAGCAGTGGTCGGAGACATGGCAGTTGGGGTTCAACGTCAAGAAGTGGAAAGTTCTGCACTTCAGAGGATGGAACCAGGGGAGGAAATATCAGTTGGGAGGGGTACAAATGGAAAGCACCATGGAGGAAAAGGATCAAGGGGTACTAATAACGAGGAGTATGAACCACTCAGCTCAGTGCAGGAAGGTGGCTGCAAAGGCAAACAAGATGCTGGGGTGTATAGCGAGGAGAATCTCCTTCAGGCACAGAGAGGTGATCTTTCCCTGTACAGGTCACTGGTCAGGCGCACCTGGAATACAGCGTGCAGTACTGGCATCCATTCCTGAAGAAGGACATAAGATTGCTGGGGTGCAGCATAGGACAACAAAAATGATCCAGGGACTGGAGGGAAAAATCCTACGAGGAAAGGCTGGGAGAGCTGAACATGTATTCCCTGGAGGAGAGATGGGATGGGGGGGATATGATAGAAACCTTTGAATACTTAAAGGGAACAAACAAGACTAATACAGAAGGGATTCTTCAGATCAGAAAAGGGAGGGACACAAGAGGGCATCAGCTGAGATTGGATGGAGGAGATTCAGGAGGGAAATCAGGAGACACTTTTTGATGGAAAGGGTGGTAGACAAGTGGAATACTCTGCCCAAGGAAGTGGTATTATGTAGAATGGTGGGAGGATTTAAGAGGGGTGAGACAGAGTGAGGGAGGTTGTTATGGGTGGGAAGGGAGGGTGGGGTAGCTGCAAGTTGAGGGGTTAGCCCACAATCAAGCAGATTTGATAGATCGTGAGGCCTGTTTCTGCTGGCATTTTGTATGTTCATACAGTATGTACCCCTTTCCATAGGCAGATTAAGTCAACTTGCTGCATTTTTTGACTTTAATATACTGATCTTTTAAAGATGCTTCATACATTTTTAATAATTGTCAGATAAATAGATCATAGTTGCTGTAGCACCAGTTGACATCTAGTCAGCCAAAGATAAAATTTCAGGCAGCCAAAGATTCGATGTGCTTATGCAACTGAATAAGATAATATGAGATCATGCTTGTGTAACTTGATTTGTTTGTGGCTTTCCACCTCTCTATCCATGGGATATACCACCCTGTAGGAGTACGACACAAGGAACCCTAGAGGAGGGTCCCCCCCACAGGTGCCAGAAATGAATGCGGCGGCTAAAGGTAGGTTTAGGAAGAAGCCCATGGGGAAGAGAGATGAGCCGCTGGAGTAGGAGAAGTGGATGGTGGGCAACAAAAAAAGAATCCTGGCAAAGCCCAGGATGCTGTGACCTTTTGAGCTCGATGTGGGAGTAATGTTGTTGCTCCGCCAATCGAACCTCGGGCTTAAAGCCCTCCCATTCGATGTGCTTACGTAACTGAATAAGATAATGAGATGATGCTTGTGTAACTTGATTTGTTTGTGGCTTTCCGCCTCTCTATCCATGGGATATACCACCCTGTAGGGGTACGACACAAGGAATTCTAGAGGAGGGTCTCCCCCCCCCCCCACAGGTGCAGGGAATGAATGCAGCAGCGGCTAAGGTAGGTTTAGGAAGAAGCCCAAAAAGAATACCCAAAGATGTGAAGCATCAAAGAGGCAAGGATTATGAATGAATTCTGTGAAGCCATTTTAAGATCTCTGCTCATGAACAGTGACACTGTGATTTTCTTAATGTGTCCCATACAGTGAGTTGCAAGGAGGATCGCTGGAGGTACTAGGTGGCCTGAAGGAGGAGCAGGTCCCAGTAAATAAGGAGGGGAAAAAAAAAAAAACAGGACTGGAGCAACAAATGACGATAGCAAGGCCAGCCCGGTGGTGTAGAAGGCTAAGGCACTGACGCTGTACCTCAACCCACGCCGGCGACCCGGGTTTGGGAATGAGCCAGGGGGCGTCGGAGGTTGGCACAGCAAGGGGGGGAGGGCAGAGCTGAATGGAGCTGCTGACAGACAGGCTCTCCTCTCCAGGGAGGAAGCGCGGAGTCCCTCAGCTGATGGGTAACCCCCAGTGGAGGCTGGAGGAAGCTTGGGCCAGAGGGGGTCTAGGCAGTATGCCTGGGGTGGGGAAGGAGGCCGTTACCAGGGCTGTTCAGCACATGCGTGCCTCCATGTGCATGTGCACTGACTCCTGGGGTCTCCGGGAGAAACCAGAGAAAATGGCAGTCAGCAGGGTGAAGACAGATCCCTCCAGACGCCGCTCCCGGGCCGGCAGGTAAGAGCCGGTGATTCCGGGGGACAGGGCTGGGGGGAAGGGGTTGGTCGGATGAGGGCCGACCTGCAGGGGAGAAAATGTGCTGTGATATTAAAAAAAAAAAAATGACAATAGCAATACATACATGTAAGGGGGATGGAGGGTGGGATGGCATGATCTGATGAAAGATTCTTTCAAAGATCTACTGTTATGGTAAGTTCTTACGTAACTGTTCTATCTTCAGAGATATCTCTTTCATCAGGTCACAACTACAGAACAAAATCCCAAGATATGAGAACTAGAGATACAGTCTGGGTGGCAGGAGACTGAAGGCCACAGAAATATGGCCTGATAGCGCAGCCAGGGCAGAGCCTGCCCTCCACATGGAGACAACATCCAGACTGTAGCGCTTGGTGAAAGTGTGGACAGAATGCCAGTAAAAACTGGTAGCGCAGAGAGCAAGTCAAAGGGCAAGATTCTGAATTGGTAATGTTCCCTCTGGAACCGGAACTTGAAATACTTTCTGTGCTGAGGACAGATCAGGATAAGTGAAAAAGTGTTTTGCACATTCAGGGGATACAACCAAGCCTCCTGATTTGGTAGCAGCAGGATGCCATGTAGGGTCTCCATCCTGAACCTCTTGGACTGGATGAAGGGGATAAGCTCCTTGAGGTCCAGAATAAGCCGAAGGATGCCAGCCTTTTTTGGTATACGAAGAACTGGTAGTAAAGCCCTCTGTTGGCCTGCCCTTTAGGCACTGGCTCTATGGCCTGTTTGCGCAAGACAGTGAGCAGTACCTCCCTTAACAGGGGAATATGACCTGGGGAAATGAAATAGGAACACCCCAGCTGGATTAACTGCAGAAAAAACAAGCCTCTGAGTTGATGGGACTCCTCTGCCCCGATAGAGAGAGAACCGACCCCCAGCTGCCATCATTTAGGTTGAGGCGGGGGGCCAGCAAGGAGTCAGGCTGAAGAAAAGCCAGCAGCCGGGGCCCCCTCATGAGTCTAGGGCTTTTGAAGGGGATCCTTGTGAAAGAGGAAAAGGAGGGCAGAGAAAGGCTGGCCCTATGTTGACCTTTGGACCCAGTCTATGTGCTGGTTTCATGGGAGACCTTAAAAGGGGAAGGCTTGGGCCAACTCCCAGACTTGACATGACAGGGAAAATGCCCAGACCCAATGGCCCTGTCAGAGGTCTGGAGATCATTAAGGAAGGCCTGGACCTCATCTACACACAGCCAGGTGCCCACGAAGGGCATATTCAGGCCCTGCTGTAAGCATAGTGCCTAGGGCAAAGACCAGGGTCTGCAGCTCTGGCAGTGGCATCCGCCACATCAAAAACAGCCCTATGAAGGTAGGAATTGACATCCACAGCCTCCTGAAATGGCTACAGTAGCTGCCACTTCTGAGACTCCTTGAGGAGGGCCTGTGTCACTGCCCTGCCCTTTCTCTGGGGGTATCGTGGTACTGGTCACGTAAGACAAGTAAAGGGCAATGCTGAGGCCCAGGATTGGTAAGACATATGTCCTCTTGTCCAAGAGGTTGTGGGCAGTCTTGACCACCACAGAGTGAGACTCAGGCAGGGATGCGTGATAAGGCAACCCCCGAAGAGTCTGCTAAAGTACGGCAGCCTTCCTGGGAAAAGTTAGAGCCAGGTGCTGGCTGTGCCAAGCTGCTGTGGCAGCATCCTGCAGAGCAGAAAGCAAGAGACGAATGACCCATAGTGGCAAACAGGTGGCCGGTGCCCTTGTGAAGGGTGGGCTCTGCAGGAGGGGACCTGGATGTCTGCATGACAGAGTCCATGCTCCTGGACTAAAGCTGGAGGCCTCACTGAGGGGCCCTCTTACCCCAATATCCTCCTCATTGTTATCAGGGAGGGATAAACTGGGACACAAATCCTCCTTGACGGGGTCTGACCACTGCAACTCCATTGACGTTTGGGAGGAAGCAGGCCTCAGAGGCATTAATGCCACTGAGATGGACAGTGGCACGGGTGAGGAGGAACTGAAGTTAGGTCGACAGACAAGACAGTGTAATTGTTGCAGGAACTGATGGAGGGAACACATGGCTCAGTTCCGATGATGGGTTGCACACTGAGGGCAACCCAAAGTACCCATCGCCTGCAGGCCTGGAAGCATCATTGGGCATAGAGTTGGGGCAGGGTGTGACAGGCTTGGTGTCGGCGAACCTCTAGGTCGACAGGCAGAGAGAGTACTGTCAACACAGGGATAGAAGGAGGGGGTGCACGGCCCGGTTCCATCAAAGGAGAGGCTACAGAGGGCAATCAAAGGTACCCAATGGCTGCAGGTCCAGGAACGTCGATGGACACAGAGGTGAGGTAGAGTTTGATAGACCTGGTGCCGACGAACCTTCAGGTCAATGAACAGAAAGAACATCATCATTGACACAAGAATCAATGAAAGAGGCACACAGACCAACTTCGTTGATGGATAGGCTATCGAGGGCAAACAAAGGCACCCAATGCTAGCAGGCCTGGGAACATCAATGGACACAAAAGTGGGGCAGAGTTCAATGGACCAAGATCTGGTGAACAGTCTCTGGCCAGGGGAAATGTGTGAGCCACCTCTAACTGAGCAACTATACAGCCATCCACAGGCATGTGAAATGCTGATATAGCAGCCAAGTGCACCTTTTTTTACATTCTATTTACATCCCAAGGGCCAAGGCATCTCTCAGGTGTGCCCTCTCAGACTCCACCTTTATCCCCCACCTGAAACCCCCTTACACCAGGAGTACAAGGGCTGAGTATCCTCCTTAGCCTACGGACTCAGCTGCCCCCGGGCGGGACCACCACCCCTTACCTGGCGACCTTTCTGAAATTTAAACGGTTGGTCCGTAGCTGAGTCAAGCAGCTCAGGAGAGCCAGTGAGAAGGTTGTCCGGTGATGGGGATGTGGGCTTCATCCACTGGGGTCACTGTCACCTTTCTGGACCTTAGGGTTTTTTTCCCCTTTCACCTAGGTGCATACTTGTGCTCCTAGGCCACATCTGGAAACAAGCTTCGGCTTAGTGTGGTACTCCTGGTTAAACAATGTTCCCCCTATATTCCCTTTTCCTTGCTGTTTTCCTCAAGACATGGCATGCAATGACCCTGTGTGGCTCCTCCTCCATCAGGGTCTGCAGTTGCCTCACCCACGTCCAACGTTCCTGCTCATGTGCTGCTCCCAATCTCCATTGGGAGTCGCTACAGAGCGAGAAACCCCCTGGAACCCACCTCGGAAGAGGAGAGCAGTCCTCTGGACCCTGAATCCTCTCCCACCCCTGCCTACCCCAGGCATCCTGAGTCCATTCCCGAACCCGGGTCACTGGTGTAGCGTGAGGTGTGGCATCCAGCACCTCAACCCTCAGCGCCACCGGGCCGGTCTAGCGAAGTGCACCTTGATTGAAGAATACTGCAGGATGGAATCTAATAAGGACAGTAAGTATTCTAAAACCTGATTGGCAAGTAAATGGATCCAAGTTATGTGAAGCGGCCCACAAAGCAAACTGCTTCCATTTCACAAAATACGTATGTCTGGTGGACAGTTTCTGGCAGCCATGAGAACATCAGCCACTTCCTGTGATGCTCCAAAGCAAGCTATGGCTATGTCTTCAGGAGCCATGCATGCAGATGTAGGGACTTCAGGTCCAGATGGGCTAGGAATCCCTGTTCCTGCAACAGTAGACCTTTGCACATGGGACAGTGGTACTGGTGGTTCCACTGCTAGCTGTTGCAGCAGGGGATACCATATCTGTCAAGGCCATAGGAAGCAATGAGTATTACAGTTGCCCCCTCCATCTTCAGCTTCAGTAGTACTCTCTGAATTAGGGGAAAGGGAAGGAAGGCATACAGAAACCTCCCTTTCCAGGAGAGGGACAACACGTCTCACCACTAAACTCCAGGCCCTGGAGTGAGTGAGCAAAAATGTGACAGTTTTACACAGAAACAGAATTTGATGGCAGATAAGGACCGCTTGGCCCACCTAGTCTGCCCATTTCCCTACCTACTGGATAAGCTGCAGATCCTAGTTAATCAACAGCCTACTTCCTCCTACCCCCCCCACTAGAATTGCCGTATGTCTGTCCCATGCATTCTTGAATTCCCCCACTGTTTTTGACTCTACGGCCTCCTCAGGAAGGCTGTTCCATGCATCTACAACCCTCTCTGTGAAGAAATACTTCTTCACATTACGTCTGAGCTGCCCCTATCTTCAAATTATGCCCCCTTGTTCTTGCACATCTCTTTTTCCGAAAGATGCTACTCTCTTGGACTTTGTTGATTCCCTTGAGGTATTTGAAAGTTTCTATCATGTCTTCCCTCTCCCTCCTTTCCTAGAGGCTATATATCTTAAGCTCCTTTAGTCTTTCTTCATATGTCTTCTGGTGCAGACCTTGAACCATTTTAGTTGCTCTCCTCTGGACAGCCTCCACTCTGTCTATGTCTTTGTAGAGATGGGGTCTCCAGAACTGTACACAGTACTCCAGATGTGCACTTATCAACTGTCTGTACAGAGGGCCAACAACTTCCTGTTTTCTACTGGTGATGCCTCTCCCTATGCAGGCCAGTATCCCCCCAGCCCTCCTTACTGCCTTCTCACATTGCTGGCCCACCTTTAGGTCATCTGATATGACTGCCCCAGGTTCTCTTCCATTTTTGTTGTTGTCAGTATCTCACCCCCCATTGTGTACTCTTCCCCTGGGTTTTTGCTTCCGAAGAGCATTACTTTGCACTTCTTTGCATTGAATCTAAGCTGCCATACATTTGACCATTACTCCAACCTTGCCAAGTCCCTTCTCATCCTTTCCACCTCACCTATGCTATCAACCCTGTTGCAGATCTTTATGTCATCTGCAAAGAGACATACTTTTCCTTTCAGTCCCTCTGCAATGTCACTTATAAAGACATTAAAAGGACGGGCCCTAGTACTGAACTCCTGCGGTACCTACTGAGTAACACCCCTTTCTTCACTGTGGACTCCATTTACTATTACCCTGTGTCCTGTTGTCCAGCCAGTGTTTTACCCAGGCTACCACCCGGAGACTCACTCCCAGGCTAGCTAATTTGTTTATTAATCTTTTGTGTAAGACTGTGTCAAATGCCTTGCTAAAGTCTAGGTAGGCCATGTCCACAGCCCCTCTCTGGTCTACTACTTTGGTCACCCAGTCAAATAAATCAATTAGATTTGTCTGACATGACCTTCCTGCTGTGAATCCATGCTGCCTTGGGTCCTATGCCCCACTGGCCACTAGGTACTCAACAATTCTTTCCTTCAGAAGTGATTCCATTACTTTCCCTTCCACTGAGGTCAACTGACAGGTCTGTAGTTTCCTGCCTCTATCTTGCTCCCACTTTTGTGGGCATCCACCCTCCTCCAGTCCTCAGGTACCACACCATCCTCCCATGATTTATTAACAAGCATTTGTCAATGCTGAATGTTTGCTTGCTGGCATTAGTATTGGAAATGCAGGAGTTAGACAGATGCAGACTAGGAATTGCTGTGAAGTATTGAACTTCACGCCAACCCTACCTCCATCCTGTAGAGATGGACAGGCACTGGGGTAAGTGTTTGGACTGTCTCCCATGATGGTCATGCCATATCACCTTACCCTATTCTGCAGACACAGACATGTGTTAAGGTGTGCCTTGGGGTGTTTGGCTTTATAGTCACCCCTTCCATAAGGACATATGCTAAAACGGGTGCACCATAGGAGAATGGAATGAAGTCTGGGGCTGAAGAGTCCAAGATACACCTCGATGCCTGTCAGTGGCTGGGGGGGGGGGAGAGATGGCATGAGCAGTACAGTCGGCAATCCAAACACACCCGAATGCCTGTCAGTCTGTAAAGGGTGGGACATTATAGTTAGAAACCCTAATGCCCTGGGCATTTGTTGGTATTTGCACTACAAATTTTCAACATGGCCTTTTTCTGACCCCCACCTCATGAAAGCATGTGGGACCTCTTTTCATGAAGAGTGGCAGTGTGATTTTGTCAATGTGTCCCGAACTTTGAGTTCCAACAGCGACTATACCATTTTGTGCCACATGTATGGAAACACAGATCAGGCAGGCTGTGAAGAATGACAGCTGTACCATCCATACATAAGTATGAAGAAATGGTAATGATGAAAATCTGTAGTGGGAATATTAAAAATGCTCGCACTTCCGAGCATACGTGAAAACTGAACAACGCATACATGTAACACAGGTATTTTATGGACTTTCGTCACCAAATTTTCAACATAGGCATTTTAGGACCTCTACTCATGAACAGTGTCACTGTGATTTTCTTAATGTCTCCCGCACATTCTGCGCTGGAAGTGCAAAAACACGTTTTGGCCAGAACGTGAAAAATGACAGCTGTACTGTTCATAAGAAGGTGTGGGAAAATGGCAATGTTGAAAATCTGAAGAGTGAAAATATTACAAATTTGCGAAGTTACAGGCGTCCATGGAAACTCGCCAACTCACACTGCGTAACAGTCATTTTATGGACTTTCGTCACCAAATTCTCAACATAGACATTTTAGGACCTCTGCTCATGAACACTGTCACTGTGATTTTCTTAAAGTGTCCTGAACACTGATTTCCCACAGCGACTGCGCTATTCTGTGCCGGAAGTGTGAAAACAGATTTCAGCCAGGATGTGAACAATGACAGCTGTACTGTTCATAAGGAAGTGTGGGAAAATGGCAGTGTTAAAAATCTGAAGTGAAAATATTACAAATTTGCAAAGTTACGAGCATGCGTGGAAACTGTGCAATGCATGCTCGTAACACAATTATTTTATGGCCTTTCGTCACAACATTTTTAACATAGGCATTTAGGACCTCTGCTTATGAACAGTGTCACTGTGATTTTCTTAATGTGTCTCAAACACCAATTTCCCATAACGACCATGCTATTCTGCGCCAGAAGTGCGAAAACACATTTCGGCCAGGATGTGAAAAATGACAGCTGTACTGTTCATAAGGTGGCACGGCAAAATGGCAATGTTGAAAATCTGGAGTGAAAATATTGCAAATTCGCGAAGTTACGAGCATGCGTAGCAACTGTGCTACACACACACTCGTAAAACAGTCATTTCTTGGATTTTTTCCACCAAATTTGCAACATAGACTTCTTGAGAGCCCACCTCATGAACACTGGCACTGTTGTTTCATTAAATCAGTCCCGAAAGGTGATTCTACATAGTGACCGCAAAATCACCTTTCGGGACTGAATAACGCCAGGACAGTGCCTGAATTCATGAGGAGGGGTCCCAATAAGCCCATATTGAGAATTTGGTGGCAAAATTCCCCAAAAATGCCTGAGATATGCACCAAAGTTGAAAAAACCCTATTTATGCCACTATACAGCTTACTGGCATTTCTTCAGTTCGCAGTTGGCTTTGAAGAGTGCAGATGTGTTTCTGGTCCACCAAGATCGTTGCACCATGCTCCAGAGGTAAGTATGGGGTGAGGGTGTGTGTGTGTGGGGGCGAGGCAGGGTGCAGAGGGGGCATGGGTTGGGGTAGGCCACCAGACTTGATGAGGGATCATTTTCTGGTTTACAGGTAAAAAAAAAAAAACACATTGTGGGATTTTTTTGTTTTCATAAGGGCATTTGGCACGCTGGGGTGGGCTCCCAGCATGCCACCCGAATGTTTTGTTTTGGGGGCACCTGTTGGCACATACTGAAGGGGGCACAAGAGCCGAGGGGATTGGGCACCCCCCTTGGCAGAAATCAACTGTTTTTTTTTGGGGGGGCATTATGACGATGGGGATGGGCTCCTGTCGGCAAATTAATCTGGGCAGGGAGGGGGACTAAAGCAGATGGGGATTGGGGTCCCTGTTGGCAAACAAAGACAGTTTTGTTGGGGGGTGCATGATGCAGAGGGGGATTCAGCACCCTCTCGGCATTGGGGGCTGTGCAATATTATTGTGAACATGGCGGTGGTTTGCCACCGCGTTCACAAACAATACCACACAAGACAATGTTCTGCCCTGCAATAACGGGTCGCTCCCTCATTGCAGCAGAATGGATGATGCTGCAATGATGAGGCGGCCCCTGATTGCTATGGCAAAAATGTTACAAGTTAGTGGCACTTTCGGAAGCCAGTGTCAGCACACTGTGCCTCCATTGGTGCACCACTGCCAAGCCCCCAAATGCTGTGCCTCCGTTGGCTGCCATAGTGCCGCACCTCCACAACCCGCTTCTCTCCTAAGCTGCCGCATAATGTTTCTTGCGCAAGCAAACATAAAAAGGGTAGTCAGTGGTGTTACTAGTTCTTCCCTTAGTTCTTTAGAATTCTGGGGTGAATCCCATCAGGCCCCATTGTTTTATCCACCTTCAGTTTTAAGAGTTCTTTCAGAACCCTTTCTTCTGTGAAAGGACTAATATCAACCCCCCTATCCAGAGTACTTCTATTGACTGGATTAGGTATCTCCCCTTGCTTTTCCATTGTGAATACTGAGCAGAAGTATTCGTTCAGTATCCCTGCTTTTTCACTGTCACTCTCTGCCCAACCACCTTCCTCTTTATTCAGCCTCAGTATCCCTGCCTTAGTCTTTCTTTGCTCACTAATGTACCTATAAAAAGTTTTATCCCCTTTCTTATCCGAGTTGGCTATCTTTTCCTCGGTTTGGGCCTTTACTATTCTGACTGCCTTCCCCACTTCCTTCGGCTTTAACTGGTACAGTTCTCTGTCCTGCTCCTTCTGTGTTTCCTTATACTTCCCTTATGCCATCTTTTTTCCCCTAACCTTCCCCGCCACTTCTTTTGAGAACCATAGTGTTTTTTTCTTTCATTTTATTTGCTTCACACAAAGGCTTACTGCTTCTGTGATGGTGGTTTTGATGTCTCCCCATTGTTGCTCCATCCCACCTTCTTGCCCGTTTGCTAGTGCTTTTCTGAGGCACTCTGCCATTTTGACAAAATCAGCCCTCCTGAAATCCAGTACCTTCACTTTTGTATGGCTTGACTCTACAGTTAAGTTTATCGTGAACCACACTATTTGGTGGTCGCTTGTTCCCAAATGGCTACCCACTTCAAGATCAGAGATCTCCATCCCCATTTGAGAGTACCAGGTCTAAGATTGCTCCCTCCCGAGTGGGTTCCAAAACTAGCTGTCTGAGGCATGCCCCCTGTAGGGCATCAAGAATGGCCCTGCTCTTGGATGTGGCTGCAGCAAAGGTGCTCCAGTTAGCATCTGGCATATTCAGGTCCCCCATCAGCAATATCTCCCCTTTCTCTGCCATCCTAAGGATGCCTTCTATCATTTCCTTGTCCATTTCCTCCCCCTGGGATGGGGGTCTGCATACAACCCCTGTGCGGATTGTGGTGCCATTTCCAGTCTGCAGGGTAACCCACAGTGCCGTCTCTCCTCCCTGTTTACCCTTTAGTTCTGTTGCTTTGATCCCTTTCCTTACATAGAGAGCTACTCCTCCTCCTCCTCTTCTTCTCTCCCTGTCCCTCTTGTAGATTGTGTACCTTGGTATGTTGACATCTCAGCCATGGTTCTCTGTGTACCATGTTTCTGTGACTGCCACAATATCCAGCCAGCCCTCTTCCATCAAGGCCACCATTTTGGGGACCTTTACCTAGACTACGGGCATTGGTACTCACTCATTACCCTCCATTTTTTATGGCTTTATTTCTTTTGCCCCATCCTGCCTTACTGCCTTTGTCTTTTTCTCCATTTACCCTTCCTTCTCCTAATGACAGCTTTGTGTGGGGCACAAAGAAAAATTACTTACCATAGTAATCTTGTTTCTTCCAGGTGATCCCTCAGTATGTAACTAATGCAGTCAGCCTCCTATGTTGAACTGCCCCAGAGAGATAGGACGATATACTAACATACCATTTGCCAGCAGATTAGGCCTTATGGTCTATCGAGTCTTGTCTCGAACCTAGATCCTTAGTTGGGTGCCGAGACCCTCCCATCCCTTGTGCTCCAGAAACCCGTGATCATCCATCCCCACCCCCTGGGACAGGCCATCATCTGATACATCCACTTTCTGTGTCTGTCCCACCTCTCTTGAAGCCCTCCACTGTGGATCTCTGAACCAGCTCACCAGGCAGTGCATTCCAAGGGTCCACCACCCTCTCAGTGAAAACCTCCTCCTCTTCCCCTCACCCTTCCACCTTCCAACTTCAAACCATGCCCTCTGGTGATACCTCCTGCTTTAGTCAAAGATCCTCCATGTTTACCCTATTTATTCCCTTGAGGTACTTGAAGACCTCAATCATGTCCCCCCGTCTCTCCTCCAATGAAAACAGGCAGAGCTCCTTAAGTCTGTCCTCATACGTCAAATCCCCTAGCCCTCGTATCATCTTTGTTGCCCTCCTCTGTACCCTCTCCAGGAGCTGTATGTCCCTCTTCAAGTGTGGTTTCCAGTACTGTACACAGTACTCAAGGTGTGGTCTAACCAGTCCATTGTACAGTGGCAGAATCACTTCCTTGCTCCTAGAGGTGATCCCCCTTACGATGCATCCCAACATCCTGTTTGCCTTGCTAGCCGCTCTCCTGCACTGCTCAGAGTTATTCATACATGCATCCACCATGACCCCTAGGTCTTTTCCCCTATTGAGGCCTCCAGCCTCCTCCCAGGGTATACCGTGTTTAGGTCTCCGACCAAGATGCAACACCTGCACTTGGTGATATTGAAATTTAATTTCCATGTGTGAGCCCAACTTTCCAGGGTGTCCAGGTCCCCTTGCAGGGCCAACCTCCCCTCTTCTCCCTCAACTACTGTTCCCATCTTGGAGTCATCCGCGAAGAGACTCATTTCACACCCTATACCCTCCCTGATGTCCGATATGTATGCATTAAACAGCATCGGACCCAGGACCGAGCCTTGCGGTACCCCACTACCAACCTCTCTAGGGTTCGAGAGCTCCCCACAGACCACTACTCTCTGAGTGTGTCCAGCTAACCAGTTTTCAATCCATCCGACCATCACAGGGCCTACTCCTAACCCCATCAGTTTCTCCACCAGACACTTGTGGGGGACAGAGTCAAACGCCTTGCTGAAGTCCAAGAATAATACATCCACAGGCTTACCCCTGTCCAGTTCTGATGTTACCCATTCATAGAACTCCACAAGGTTGGTTTGACATGATCCACCTGGCACAAACCCATGTTGCCGACTATCCAGACCTCCCACCTCCTCCAAGTACACCCCCAATCGTTCCTTTAGTATACTCTCCATTAATTTTCCCACCACGAGGTCAAACTGATGGGTCTATAGTTACCTGGTACTTCCTAGAGCCCTTCATGGATTGGTACCCACATGTGCCTCTCGCCAATCCTAAATTGCCCTCCCTGTCTCAAGTGACCTGCTGAAAAGCTCCGAGAGAGTGCAGCCAGTATGTCCTTCCAATTCCCATAGTACTCTCGGATGAATGCCATCCGCCCAGGAGATTTGTCTTTCTTTAGGGCCTTGAGGGCTAACCACACCTTTGGCGGAGATAGCATCATCCGTCCCTCCACCTTACTGGCCTTTTTATCCTTACCCAGATGTGACACCCCTGGTACCTCTCCTCCCTCTTGCTCCATTTCTGTTGCTCCCTGATCCCACTTACTGGCGTTTCTATCCCTTAATTGCCTTGCTTTGTAGATATCCCATCCCCTCCTAGTGAACACAGAGGCAAAGTACTTAAATACCTCTGCCTGGTCCTCGCCTCTTCCACCCACCTCCTTCTGATCTCAATCTGCTGAGATGGCCTTAGTTTTTCTCCAGCTCCCCAATGTACCGGAAGAACCCTTCCCTCCATGTACCCCTGTGCCAGCCACTGCTCTTTTACTGACTTTGCTCCCTCACCATAGGGTGACTTTTCTAGATGCAAGCTGGTACATTTCCTTATCCTATCCTCTTGTTGTTTTATATTTTTGTAGGCCGCCTTCTTTTCTCTGACTACTACCTGTACCTCACTGGACCACCAGCATGGTTTATGCGACATTGCTCCTACGTTTCAACTTAGCGAGATCCTGACTGCCTCATGAAGTCCCGTTATGACCTCCCATCTCCTTTCCACACTTGTCATCGAGTAATCCCCTTCAAGTGATCCTTGAGAATATTTCCCATGCCCATAAAGTCTGCCCCCTGAAGTCCACTGCCAGTGTCCTAGATCTCACCCCTCCCACATGCTTATTTGAAACCAGACAGTATTGTGGTCGCTCCCAGTCAGGGTCTTGTACAACCATGTCCCTTACCACATCCCCATCTGCCAGAACCACATCCAGGACATGCCCCTCCCTTGTGGGCTCCATCACATGCTGTGTTAAGAACACATCCTGGAAGCCATCCAGCAGCCTCTGCTCCTTGGCCACCTTAGAGGACATGGTTCCCCAGTTTGTACCTGGCATATTAAGGTCCCCCATCAACACCACTCCTTCCCCTTTTGGTCCACACTGGGCAATGATGTTCTCCAGCAAACCATCCTCTAGAACATCACTCATCCTGGGGGGCCTATATGCTACACCCAGCTTGACCTTATCTCCTGCTGGGGCTCGTAAGGTGACCCATAAGGCCTCCACGTTTCCCTCTGCCTCTTCTACCCTAGCAATTTCTATGTCATCTCTAATGAACATAGCCACTCCACCCCCTCTACCCTCCTTTCTATCCTTCCTAAGCATAGTGTACCCCGTGCGTTTAGGTCCCAGTCATGGTTTTGTTGGCCCACGTTTCGTGACCGCCACATCCACCCCACCGAACAGCATGGCCTGGAACTCTGGCAACTTGTTTCCCAAGCTCCTGGCATTTACTAACACCAACCCCCACCCTTGTCCCTGATCCTCTTTGTCGAACCCCACCCAGATTCCTTATACTTCCATCTCCCTCTGCTCCTCCTGAAACCTCCACCCCAATCTGTTTCCCTCCCCTTGGGCTGAGGTCTCCCTCATCTGGAGGAGAGGCTTGGTCAGCCCCTCCTTATCCCTTCCCCCTCACAAGTTTAAACCCCACCTTTCTTGTATGTAGTCAGCCATCCCTGTTTAAGGACTTCTCCCTAATGGGGCAAGATGAAACCTGTCCTTAGCATATAGTCCCTTATCCTCCCAAACTCCATTCCAGTTCCCTAACACCCCAACCCTCTCTTCACCCCACTTCCTGAGCCAGTCATTAACCTCTGTGAGTCATTTTTTCTCCACTGAGGCCTTTGTACTGGCAATATCTCCAAAAGAAATGTTGCATCCATTATCCTGACAGACTCTGGCAAGTTCTTGGAACCTTGCTTGTTTCCAAAATGCTATTTCCTCTAGATCATTAGTTCCCAAATGCACCAGGAAATCCGGTTTCCCTCCACAATCCCTAACCATTTCATACACCATGTACTTTGCTCTGTGCACTGTCAGCCCAGAGATACTCACTACCTTCACCTGGCTATGGCATCCACCCCCCTGTCCCTCCCACTGGATACCCCTAATCATCGAGTCTACCAATAACAGAACCTTAACACCGCCATCATCCTTATGGTTACCTCCACTATGCCCTCTCAGCCCCCTTCCCCCCTTTATTCATGATCTCAATTTTGTGGGAGTCTTCCTGACTTATTAGAGACCCCCTTGTCACCCTCCTTTCTGCCTCCTTGCTATTTGCCCACTTAACTAAACCCCTCTGAATGGGTGTCCCTTTAACCCTCTCTATCCGAACCATTTATCCTGGCCCTGATGGTTTCCCTTCCCCACCACCATCCTCCCCTTGTATAGCACCCCTGCCTCCAGAGGCTCTCTGTGGGTCCCCTTTAGCTAGGGTCCCATCGCAGTACTGACCCCCCATGCTGAAGGGGCTCCTCTCCACCTCCTTGTCTCCCAGTTTCCCTCAATCATGCTGTCCTCCTCATGTCTGGAATATGTTGCATCTCCCCATTTGCTTAACATATATGTTTCCCCTTCCCCTCTGGGACTATTCTATCCTTTCCATAGCCGGTCTGTGATGCCCATGGGTATCCGACTCCTCCCCGGCCTCTGTATAAGTTTCCTCATTTCCACCAACCCCTTCCTCCTCCTTTAGGTTGCTTAGTAGCTCAAATTTATTGTGACACTCTATGTCAGCCTCCATCAAGTAACCAGAGTTTCCCCTGACTGCACCCTCTAAACTGCCCCTCTTCTTCCCCTCTTGCTCTGTTCACCTTAGGAGCTCCCTTCCCACAGTCTGCTGTTTTAGGCTTCCGCACAACAGCCCCTCCTGACTCTTTCCCCTCCACTCTCTTTGTATTCAGAATGTTCACCCCTGCACGCTTCCCCTTAGCATCAACTCCCTATCTAAGGGTCCTCTGTCCCTAATATCCTCCTGCTTTGGTTGTAACATAAATTTACTGCAATTTCAGAGCATTGCCCCAGCCTCCCTCAGCCCCACCCTTCTGCTGCCCATATCCACACCCTTTATCCTTGACACCCCCAGCTCCCCAGCTTACTCCTTAACCAATATACCTCACTCCTGATACAAGATAGCTGTCTACAGAGTGGCAGCCTCCCCTCTCCAGGCCCAATTTAGAATTATTGCCATCCCACAGCCAGTGCAGCCTACAACCCTTCCGAAGATGCCTGGCATGGTGGAATATGGCCACCCTGTTTATCCCCCTCTGTTTATAATGGCACACCCCCTTTTCTCAGTCCCTTTCCCCTGGAATACAGTTTCTCTCTATACTGACTGTAGTTATTTACAAACCCAATTTCAACCCCACCAATAAAGTTCCCAAGTCTCACAAACATATACAGTCCAGTGTGTGTTCGGTCCCACCAACAGTGTGCGTAAGCAGACATCAGGTACCGTATGATGTCACAGGCCCACCAGCTCCTGTTGCTTCGAATTTCAGTCCCAAAACAGAAATAGTCAGCCCTTCAATCCCAACCCCCAGTGGCTTTTCAGTATTTAAGAACACCAGGCAAACAACACATTTAAATTTCACTTTAATTAACCCTGACAAACAACAGTCCCCAAGCCTCCAAAGTTACAATATCACAGCCCAAGTAACAGTTCTAATTCAAGGTAATAATTTTTAACACATAGAGCTAATTTCACTTACAAACTATTCAAATATTTCAGTTAAAACAGAATATAACCCCAGACCTCTGTCCTACCAGCCTGCTGCTTGAGTTCCCCAGAGAGATAGGAACGTATATAAATGATGGAATGCATCACTGGCTTGTGCAGCAGTTCAAACTGCTCTACCTAGTTGCTGCTGTGTTCTACACTGCTCAGACTGATTACAAAGCCTAATGGGATGAAGACCCCCCTAACTATGCCATCCTAACAAAAAAAATCCCCAAGGGGTAGATTAAAATACAATTTTTTTACAAGAAAGAGAAAAGACTGGTTTGTAACATTAAAGAATAACGTGTAACAGACAGGACATGAAGTGACCAGCAGGGATGCAGAACTCCCCCCATCTGGTTCTAGAAGGGGAGGCACAGTGGGTGGTTTATGCATACTGAGGGATCTCCTGGAAGAAACATTACTATGGTATGCAATGACTGGCTGGAAAATGGTGCAGGGAGAAGATGTTTATCTGTATTGGGGACTGGGAGGAGACCTGGTCAAGCAAAGCACTCTTCACCAGACAGGCTACACCTCAGTAGGGAGTATCTGAGGATACTCCGGGACAAACTGGCCTAATACATAACCACTACACTTAATTTAAACTACTGGGGGGGGCAGTGGGTGTGCAGGCCCATAGACTCAGAGAGGAGGAGGAGCTCAGTGACCCCCCCCACAGTGTTGGATGAGGTCTGGAAGGAGAAGGTGGAAGGGGCGAGAACGCAGCAGAAGGAAGGATTGAATAAGGAACACATAACAAGGTACGTAGAGGGGTGCATACAGAGGGAATAAATGTGAACAGATTACAGGGAAGAGAAGAAAGGTCAGATTCTAGGTGGAAGGTGGTGTCTTTAAATGTGTGGAGTCTTGGAAACAAGATGGATGACCTGCAGGCACTATTAGCAGACAGGAGGGTGGACACAGCTGCAGTAACGAGACTTGGGCAACATCACACCATGACTGGGACCTTGTGATCCCTGGATATAAACTATACAGGAGGGACAGAGTAGTCAGGAGGGGGCAAGGAATGGTAGTTTATATCAGGAAGGGAATAACTTGTATGAGAGAGGAAGGGAGGTGGAGGCATTACGGGTTCAGTTAAGGTCCAGTAGAGGGAGAAAGGTGAGGCTGGGGGTGGTTACAGATCACTCAGTCAGGATGAGGAGAGGGACATGGAACAGAGCTCACAAATATTGGAAGCTGCAGGGAAGGAAAGGTGGTAATTGTGGGGCTTCAACCTGCTCAAGGTGGACTGGAGCATACCTCTCTTACAACATGTGCTAGGAGTCAGGTGATCCTGAAAGACTGCAGAGTGGGTTCCTGACATAGGGTGTCATTGAACCAACAAGAACTGAGGCATTTCTTGATCTGGTGCTCACAAATGGGAGCATGTAACAGCCACTGGGTGGAAGTGACCATTGCACAGTGTGGTTCCAGTTGGATATGGGCAGAAAGCATCCCGACTAGGACCAAAATCTTGGATTTCGGAGGCGGACTTCAGGAAAATGGGCAAAGTGCTAAGGAGCCATCTGGCAGGCATCATAGTAGATATGGGGATGAACCAAAGGTGGTCCATCATTAAGGAAGGAATACAGGTTGCCACATATGAGTGCATTAGGCTCAGGGGGAAGAACACAGGGGCCAAAGCACCCAGCTGGTTCACTTCTGGAGTTGCCCAGGCAGTATGGGAAAAGAGGCTGGCCTATAGAAAATTAAGGAAGACCAAGAGAGAAGTGGCTAGGGAAAATTACCTAAGGTTGGCTAGTGAGACAAGTAAGGAAGTCCATCGAGCAAAGGCACAGAAGGAGCTGCAGATAGCTAAAGGAATTAAGAAGAGGGAGAAAGCTTTCCTTTGCTATATAAATGAGAAAGGGACAAGAAGGAAGGGATTGTTAGGCTTAAGAAATGAGTGGAGTGGGTGTAGGATAATGGGGAGGGGGAAGCAGAGATACCAAATGAATACTTCTGTTCCATCTTCATCAGGGAAAAGGATGGATCAATGCCTTCATGAGGGAAAAGGAGGCGGGAAAGGAACACAGATGTGGTGATAGAGGAGGATATAGTGAGGGCGGGGCTGCTGGCATTGAAGGTGGACAAATCACCAGGCCCTGACAGAGTACATCCAAGGGTACTAAAGGAGCTGGCAGGGACACTGGCTGACCTATTTAATAGTTCACTAGAGTCAGGCATGGTTCTGCAGGACTGGAGAATAGCACATATAGTGCCCCTCCACAAAGGCGGCCCCAAGGATGACCCAGGGAATTATAAACCAGTCAGTCTGACCTTCGTTGTGGGCAAGCTCATGGAAACCATACTAAAGGAAAGTTTGGTGGACTATCTAGAGGAGCATGGTCTCCAGGATGCGAGGCAGCATGGGTTCATGGGGGGGGGGGATTGTGTCAAACAAATCTGATTGACTTTGACTCTGTCACTAAGACAGTAGACAGGGACCAAGTGGTAGACATCCTCTGTCTTGATTTCAGCAAGGCCTTTGACTGTGTGACCCACAAAAGGTCGATCAGGAAGTTGGTGGATCTCAGGGTTGGGGAAAAGATGACCAGATGGGTGGACAACAGGCTGAGAGACAGAACACATAGGGGAGCTGTGGAGGGAGATTATCTGGCACTAGAGAGTAACCAGTGGGGTCCCACAGGCTTGGTGCTGGGGCCAGTGTTGTTCAATGTCTTCATCAATGACATTGGGGATGGCATTAAGGGCAAAATGTGCCTATTCATGGATGACACCAAGCTCTACAGGAGAGTGGACATAGCTGAAGGGATACAGGACCTACAAAGATCTGGAAAAGCTGGGAGATAGTCCAGGATCTGGCAGCTTGGCTTTAATGCCAAGAAATGCAATGTTATGCATATTGAGCCAAGAATCCCATAACAGAGTACTAGCTGGGTGGAGTCCAAGTATCTGCAACGGAGGAGAAGAAGGACCTGGGACTGATGATCACTAGTGACCTGAAGCACTCCACACAGTGCAAGAAAGCAGCAGCAAAGGCAAACAAGATGCTGGGATGCACATCTAGGGGATCAGTAGCAGAAGAGAGAGGTTATATTGCTCTTGTACAGGTCACTAGAAGGCCACATCTAGAGTATGGAGTTTAGTATTGGTGCTCACACCTCAAAAAGGACATTAACCTGCTGGAGAAGTTCCAGAGGAGGGCTACAAAGATGACAGCAGGTCAGCAGAGTAAGGCATATGATGAGAGGTTGAGGGCACTGAACATGTACTCCCTGGAATACAGGAGAGCGAAAGAAGGGATATGATTGGGACTTTGAAGTACTTAAAAAGGATAAATAAGGTTGATAAAGAGAATCTCTTTAAGCTGAGTGGCAACCAAAACATGAGGGGGCACAGTTTTAAGCTGGAGGGTGAGAGGTTTAGGAGGGAGGTCAGGAAACACTTCTTCACAGAGAGGTGGTGGACACTTGGAATGTGCTGCTGAAAGAGGTCATTTCATTGAAGACAGTGGACAGCTTTAAGAGAGGCTGGGATAGGCATAGGGGGAAGGTAAGGATCATGGGTAGGGAGGATGGGAGGGAGGGCAGGGACATCAGCTCAAGCTGTGGACCCTGCAATAAAAGCAGACTTGATAGACCAAATGGCCTTCTTCTGCTGGCTTTTTCGTATGTTTCTTCAAACCCTAGGAATCCCTCAGTATGCTTAATTAATGCAGACTACACTAAGCAGTACCTTAGGAGGTTGGGTAGAGAACCTACTTACAGAAAAGATTCTGCAGGACTGCAGTGCCAAACCTGGCATCACTTCTGAACTGTATGTCCAAGGAGCAGTGCTCTGTGACAGTGTGTACAGTTTTCCAGGTAGCTGCTTTGCAGATCTCCAGTAGGGGAATGCCCCTTGCAGCAGCCACCAATGCAGCTGTGTGGCTGTGCCATGAGTGGAGGTGTGTCCTGAGGCAGCAGCTTGCCAGCTTTGCTGTAACAAAACTGCATGCAGGAGACTATCCACCATGCATTTTTTTTTTTTAACGTTGGTCTACCTTTGTCCACTTCTCCATAGGTCAGGAACAATTGTGTGTGCCCTGGCCTAAAGCTTGAAGCAGTCAAAGTAGTGGCTGAATGCCCTCTTGATATCCAGGCTGTGGAATATTTGCTCACCTGAGCTGTAGTTAGCTGTGAAAAAGACTGGTAGGGATATTAATTGGTTCAGCTGGAATTCAAAGACCACCTTAGGAAGCAACTTCCTATTGGTCCTAAGTATCACCTTGTCCCTGTGCACAGGGCTTGCAATTCACTGACTCACCTGGCCGAAATAATGGCTACCAGGAAGACATTCTTAAGAAGTGACTGGCTCCCGGGGGTGGAGGTGAAGAAGCCCCTTAATGAACTTCCTGAAGACAGGGTGAGAGGCTATTGAACTCTCTTTGCCAGCTGAGATACATGCTGCAATGGCAGCAAAAGGGACTTTTAGAGTGGAGGGTCTGAGGCCCAACGAGTGCAGGTGGACCAAATAGTCAAGGAGGACAGGCAGCCCAGACTGAGAGGGGGTTGAGCTTTTTCTGTTTACACCATAAGGAAAACCCTTTCCATTTGGAAGCATAGTTTTTCCTGGAAACCCTGAGAACATTCATGACTTCCTCAGAGATCTGTAGAGCAGAAAACTCTAGGTCTTCAAGAGCCAAGCCTTGAGGTGAAGAGATCGAAGTTTGGGTACAGGATTCTGCCCTGGGATGTGGTCAGGAGATTGTGCCTCTTGGGAAGATGGAGGGCTGTGACACAGAGGGGCTACCAGAAGGGAGTACCATGGCTGCCTTGCCCAATATGGAGCTACCAGAATCACAGTTTCTGAATGGGTTCAGAGCTTTATGAGGACTCTGAGCAAGAGGAAAAGGCACAGAAAACCTCCATGACCAATCCAGTGTCAGGGCGTCCACTGGCACTATCCCTGAGCTGGAGGCCTGGGTCAACTGATGGTTGTTTGTGGAGGTGAAGAGATCATCTCTGGTGTGCCCCACCTTCTAAATATTGAGGTCAGAACCTGTCTGTTTAAGGACCACTCATGGTGGTTCTGGTTGATTATGCTGAGGAATCTACCAAGACATTGTCTTTCCTTGGCAGATGGATTGCAGACAGATACCTGCAGAGAGTAGGTCAGGTTCCATACCTTCATGGCCTCTGTACACAACAAGGTCGACCTGGTGACCCCTTGTTTGTTGATGTAGTACATGGTAGTGGTGCTGTCTGTTCTGACTTGCACTACCTTGCCCTGGATCTAGGGGCAAAGGACTGCAGAGCCAGGAGAACTGCCCTGAGCTCTAGCAGGTTGATGTGCAATACTGACTCCTGAGGAGACCAGGTGCCGCTTACTGTCAAATCATCCAGATGTGTCCCCAATAGACATTCTCCCCAACCCGGGGGGGGAGGTATCTGTAGTGAGGATCACTGAAGGAACTTGCTGTAGGAAGGGAATTCCTTCCCAGAGGTTGTCTCTGTCTTGTCACCATTCTAGAGCCTGAAGAGACTTTGTGACAGATACTAGTTTGGACAGAGGATCTCTCCTCTGAGACCAAAGGGACCTTAGATGAAACTGGATGTCTGTCATTTGGAATCTGGCTCCTGGCACCATGGCTGTGGCAGCGGCCATGTGGCCCAAGAGCTACAGGAAGTGTCTTGCTGGCCTGGGTCTTTTGAGCTTGAAAGAGCCTGCTAGAGCTAGTATACTGTGTACCCTGTCCTGTGAGAGGAAAGCCTTCCCTTGCAGGATGTTCAACTCTGCTCCTATAAACTTTAAGGCCTGGGCAGGATCTACTTGGGATTTCTGGGCATTTATAAGAAATCCCAGAAACTCCAAGGTGCCCTGAGTGAGGACAAGAGAGAATCCCTGGTGTGCTGTTGGGACTGCCCTACAACCAGCCAATCATCCAAGTAAGGGAACACCGACTTCCAGCCTTCTTAGGCATGCCACAACCACAGCCAGACACTTGGTGAATACCCTGGGGGGCAGAATTGAGGCCAAAGGGAAGTGCTGAAAACTGATAGTGACCTGAGGACAGCCTGAACCTTGGGTACTTCCTCTGGCTGGGTCTGATGGGAATGTGGAAACAGGCATCTTTGAGATCCAGAGATGCCAGCCAATCCTGCTGCAGAGTGGGAATGATCATGGCCAGAGTGACCATCTTGAACTTTGGCTTTGTCAAATGTTTGTTCAGAAGTCTGACATCTAAAATAGGTTGCCATTCCCCATTTTTCTTCTGGGTAAGCAAGTATCTGGAGTAGAAACCCTTTCCCCTCTGTGATATGGGGGGAGCAGGTTCTACTGCTTGATGTGCAGTAGCTTGGTGACTTCCAGCTCCAACAGAGCCTGTTCTGCTGAGATTGTCAGGCTGAATTGCCCACTCTGCAGTCTGGGAATGTTTTGAAGCTTAGGGACAGGCCCTGGCTCACTACCTCCAAGACCCGCTTGTCTGTGGTGATGGCTTGCCACGCTTGGAAGAAGAGAACCAACCTGTCTCCCTACAGGGGTGGGAGGTGACCTGTGCAAACACATCAGGTTCTATTCAGGCTGGGACTTGGCCTGAGGTGCTGAGGTCATCCTCCTCTGTGGACTTCCTGCCCCTACCCTGAAGTAACTCCTGGGTTGCTGGTATTCTGAAGCCTGCTTGGGATTGAAAGAAGGGCCTAGGGTGGGCCCTCTACCCTTCTCCCCTACCCTAAGTCCTGTAGAATGTGGAAGGCTTGTCCCAAGCTGAGTTACGCCTGTAGGTGGATTTATATTCTTCTACTTTCTTCATATAGGTCTCAGTTATATCCCCAAAAGAGAGTTATTCTCACAGGAAATCCATGGCCGTGGCCTAAGTATCCAGGGACAGGTTGGTAGTCCTGAGCCAAGCAAATCTCCTCATAGAGATGGTAAGGGCCATGAACCTGGAAGCTGCATCATTGGCATTCACATCCATGTGGAACCGATACTTAGTGACATCCAGAGCAGTCCTAGCTGTTTCAGCCAGGTCAACAGCTATGTCCCCAAAAACCTTATCACTCATGGCCAGGATTGATGACCAGAGAGCCTTCTGGTACTGTACTGTATAGGCCATGTACGTATCTTGTCTGGGGTGGGGGGGAAGTTGCCAGGTACCCCTTCTTTCCCATGCTGTCCAGTTTCCTAGAGCCTTTGTTGGGAGGGGGTGAGAGGATAAAGGTGCCATGGCTTTATCACAAGCAGCTGCCTGAACAATGCCCTCATGGTCAGAATGCACAAAAAAATCAGTGTTTGTCCTGTCAAGCTGATATAGATGTTGGAGTCTGCAGAATGTTGAGGGCAACCTTTTAAGGACCTGTGCAACCTGTTAAGGGGCACTAGTCCCATCATATCTAGAAACTCAGCTTCATCCTTGTCTTCTACTGCTTCTTGTGTGGCAAGATCGAGGGTATCCACCATCTGTCTCACAAAGACATAGTGAGATGAGTACCCCTCATGTCCCCCCCAGTGGGGAACCAAAGTCCTGCTCGGGGAGACCTTGGGCTCCATGGTGTCTCCTTCCAGGCATTAGGACCTACCGGAAAAATTCTCAGCCAGTAGTACCCATCAGGAACCGCCCCCGACGTCGGCTCCATCCCGTCAGCCATTGTATAAAAAGGGGCGGAACCAGCTCCACCCCAGTTCCAAGACACACTAAAGGGCCCTGACAAGAGAAGGAGGTAAAGTCTGAAGATGTGTACACCTCATATGGGGATGGAGGGCAGGAAAGCAGCACCTACTGCAAGAGCTCTTCTTGAAGATCTACTGTTACGGTAAGTTCTTAGATAACTGTACTATCTTACTTTGAGAGGGAGCTCTTGCAGCAGGCTCTATCCATTAGGACTGAATCCCAAGCAATCCCACACCAAGGAGGTGCCTAACCCCAGGAGGTGGAAGATGGTATGATGCTGGAAGCAGCAAGTCAAGATAGAAGTCCCTGAAGGACTGCCAGGCTGAAACCGGCACAGCGTCTGGATGCAATGTCCAGGCCACAGTGCTTCACAAAGGTGTGCACAGAATTTCAGGTAGCAGCCGCACATATGTCTCTGATAGAGACATTCTTCAGAGTGGCAAAGGAAGCAGAGACTCTTCTGGTGGAGTTACCCCCTAACCAGTCCCGGAAGGGGTTTATTGTGCTTCTCATAGCAAAACACACTGCAGTGGACTAGCCACTTGGAAATGGTCTGTTTGGACACCAGTTCACCCAAGTGTTGTGGCGCGAAGGCCACAAACAGTTGCTCAATTCTGGGTGTGCAGCTGTGCACTAAGGTAGTACCTCAGCACCTTGTCAATGTCCAGAGTGTGAAGGAGAGCTTCTTCCCTATTAGAGGGGGGAAGAAAAATAAACTAGAAGGTCAACCGACTGGTTGAGGATCAATTCTGAGACCACTTTAGGAAGGAACTTAGGATTCGTTCGGAGGGAAACTCTTTCCCTATGGAAAATTAAATATGGCTCTTTACACATCAGAGCCTGAAGCTCAGAAACGCTTCGAGCTGCAGTAACAGCAACTAAAAAACAAACCTTCCAGAAAAGGTAATACAGCTCACAGTCCACTGCTGGTTCGGGGAGCTTCTCCAACACAAACAGGAGGTCCCAGAGTGGGATATGATCCCTAATGGGAGGTCTCATGTGTAGAATACCCCATAAAAAGGTGTGGGTCACATCCAGTTGGGCTAAGGGTTTGTCCCCCAAAAGGGTGTGATATGCAGAAACGGCCCACATGTGCACCTTTATGGAGGAATAGCTCAAGCCTTGTTGATCTAAGAAGAGGAGATACTGCAATGCCGAGTTCACTGGACAGGTAAGGGGGTCCAGATGGTGAGACAACGCTCATGAGCAGAAGCGCTTCCACTTCATAGCATAAGTGGAGCGAGTAGAGGGCTTCCTCACCAAGACAAGATATCCGCTACCTCCTGGGAGACTCTGTATCTGGACTTTGCTACGCCTGAAGGAGCCAAGCATGAAGGTACAAAGACCTGAGATCGGGATGGACCAGTGAGCCTTGATCCTGGGACAGTAACTGTGAGCATACTGGCAGCGGGATTGGAGGTTCTGAGGACAACCGCTGAAGCAGTGGGAACCAAATCTGCCGAGGCCACAGAAGGGTGATTAGGGTCATCCGAGCCCCTTCGGCCTGTACCTTCAATAGAACTCTCTGAATGAGAGGAAGGAGAGGGAAAGCATAAAGAAACCTCCTGCCCAACAAAGGGACAACACGCCTGGCCAGAAAACACCAGTCGCTGGCCTCGTGAGCAGAAAATCGGCAATTTGAAAGTCATGGGACGCAGTTTGTCTTCAGCTCGGATGACCCATGTACCAAGAGCTGGTCCACTACTGATTGCAGTAGCTCCCTCTCATGTGCCTTGGACTGAGACCTGCTTAGGCTGTTGGCAGGTTGTTTAGGACACCTGGAACGTGCACTGCGGACAGAGAGGTGTGCTGCTCCAGCGCCCAGTACCAGACTCTCATCACCTCCCTACACAGAGGGTAGGTGTGGGTGCCCCCTTGCTTGTTGATGTAGACGACCACCATGTTGTCCATCTGAACAAGGAGAGAGCCCAGGATGAGGTCCTCCTGAAAGGCAAGTAGCGCATTGAGGATTATTCACATTTCCAAG
Organism: Neoceratodus forsteri; assembly: GCA_016271365.2. NCBI lineage: Eukaryota > Metazoa > Chordata > Ceratodontiformes > Ceratodontidae > Neoceratodus > Neoceratodus forsteri. The sequence continues at coordinate 224,267,413 of CM028138.1, read as the reverse complement.
ACACTGATGTGAAGGTCATGCTCCATGGGGGTCCAGATTCCCTGCATTTGGTGGGCCCCCTAGGTGCACCCCCAACCTAAATCCAAGGCATCCATTGTCAGAGTCTGATTTGGGGGCTCCGGATGGAAAGGGACCCCTTTTCTAAATTCAGAGAGTCCAACCACCAAAGAAGTGTCCCCTTTACTGGCTCTGTGATCCTGACCATGTGGTCTAGGTCGTCTGAACATTGATCCCACTGCACCCTGAGCATTCATTGTGGGATTCTCATGTGAAGGTGAGCCAGAGGAGTGACAGGAATGGCCACTGCCATGTGCCCCAGATGTCTGAAGAAGGTTCTGGTGTGGACTTGAGGGGTTACAAGGACCGATCCGGCACTCTCCCGAAAGCGACTGCCCCTCTTTGGGGGTTAAAAAGCCATGTCCTGGATTGAATTCAGGACCGCCCCTAAAAAGACGAGTCTTTGGCTGGGCCCTGGGAAAGAATCTGGAAGGTTCAGGGTGATCCCCAGCTCTCGGAAAAGAGTATAGGTGTTTCGAGAGCTTGAAGAAGGCGCATCCTGGATGGGGCCACAAGCAGCCAATTGTCGAGGTAAGGGAAGACATAGTGTCCCCTAGCACTTCAGAGCTGCAGCCACTACTGCCAAGCATTTTGTGATGACTCAAGGAGTGGAGGAGAGGCCGAATGGGAGAACCTGAAACTGATATTGCGCCCCTGGAAGTGGAACCTCAGGAACTTTGTGTGTGGGGAGACCCTATGTGCATGTAAGCATCTTGCATGTCTAGGGAGTAAAGCCAGTCTCCCTGATGCAGCACAGGAATAAGCCCTGGAAGAGTGACCATCCGGAACCTTTGGTATTCGATATAATCATTTAGAGAACTGAGGTCCAGAATGGGACGAAGATCATGAGTCTTCTTTGGGACAAGGAAGAAGTGGGAATAATATCACTTTCCCCGCTCCTGCAGAGGGACTGGTTCTATTGCCCTTTTCTGCAAGAGGACCTGAATCTCTCCTTCTGTAAAAGGACTGTGAGAAGAAGGAGGAGGATAACTCAAGGACCTTGGTGGGGTATCTGGGGGGGGGGGGATCTCTGAACTCCAGCGTATGTCCCCTCCTTATAATATAATATCGAGGACCCACTGGTCTGCAGTTATAGAGCTCCAGCCCTTCAGATGAAGAGAGAAACAACCCCCTACTGCCTCCGCTGGTACCTCCTCTGGGGGGGGGGTCATTGGAAGTGAGTCACTGGGTGGAGCCGGCAGTGGGCAGAGGTGCTTGGGGCCATGAAAAGGAGTGCCTCCAGGCTGCTGGTTGCCGGCTCTCCTTTTAAAGCCACCCCTCTGGCTCTGTTGGTTGCCACGGGGTTGAGCACCTGAGGGCTTCCAAAATGGCCATTTCTTCGCTCTCCTCTGTACATCTCATGGACAGACCAGATGGATTTCCCCGATTCCTGGAAATGATAGATGAGTGATTCTGTCTCCTGCCCAAACAAGATGAAACCCTGGAATGGGAGGTCCCAGATTCCAGACTGCAGATCTTGGTGAAAGCCGGAGGCTCTCAACCAAGCATGGTGCTGGAGACAGACCCTGCCACTGCTGCTCTGGCCACCGTGTCTGCAGTGTCGTACCCGAGCCTGACTTAAGGACATCCAGAATCTCCGTCTTTTGTGCGGAGTCTTGCAAGGCATTAACAAGCTCCTGTACCCTTTCCCAGAGTGCATTCTGGTACTGAACCATATGTGTGAGAAATTAAGGGACCAAATGGAGCAGGTGGATGCAGAATAAACCTCCTTGCCCACCTGGTCCAAAGAGAGACTCTGGGTCAGGAGCCTGGGAGCTAAGGTGTTTTGGCTGCTTGACTTATCATGGGCAGCTATAATCACTGAAGAGTCTGCCTGAGGGTGCTCTACCAAGAAAGGCTCATCCCTCAGGGCCCTGTACAGCCTGTTTGACTTCTGGAACCACGGGACCGAGCTGGACGCCCAGGTGATTCTGGTAAGGTCCTGGAGGTGTCCACTAAAGGAGGCACCACCAGAGGCTTGGGCTCCTTTTGCCTCAGGTACTTGGCTAGTCGACAGTGTTCAGGATCCAGGTTCTCCATATCCCATTCATTGGAGGCCTGGATATGCCTCACGATGTCCATAAAAGTTGGATCATCAGGAGGTGAGTGGGGTTGGTCCTTTTCTCCTGGGGAACCTCCAATCCCCGAGAGGGAAGAGGACAACCGGCTACTGGATGAAGAGTAGCCAGACCTGTCCCTAGAACTGGCCCTCATCTCGAACATCGGTGGCTCTCAGATCGACGTCGGTCAGTCTCGAGACCGACGACAGAGTGATGACGGGCGTCAGTTCAGGGACAGACGTCAGGAGCGGGCCCACCCATCGAAGCGGGAAAGACTCCTGGAGTGTGACCTAATCTGGCATCGGCTACTTGACCAAGGTGAGTGCCGGCAGTCTGGAGACAGAGATCAGGAACAGACCCTGGAGAATGAGTGAGGCTGTGGCCTCTCAGAGGTCTTCTTAGGTCTTAGGCGATGGCGTGGGAATACCCTCCAGTCGTTGTTTGCCCGATGGGTCCATAACCAGTGACGGGGCCGGCTTTGGGGTGGGGGCCGTTTCTGGACTTAACCCCACAAGAATGAAAACACTGCTGGAGCTCCTCCCTGAAAACACTGAGGCAGGCTGTCCCGGAAAGGGGACTATGGGATTCAAGCATCCAACAGCCCTGAGGGAGCTGCCTGGAGAGCCCAGTAGGGGAGGAGGACTTGGGAGATGCAGACTCTGCCCCTTCCTGTTAGCGTCTGTCACCTTGCCCCTTCTACTAGATCGGTACTTCAGGGACAGACAGCGGTTTCTCTGGGGGGCACTGGAGTGTTCTCAGACTCCAGAGGCTTACCCTTATCGAGTGAAACCAGGACCTTAATGGAGAGCAGAGCTGAAGCTTGTGCCCCAGAGGTCTTAGGGGGTGACCCTAAGCGACATCACCTTAGGCTTGGCAGGTTTCTTCCCTGACATACCTACTTTAGCCTGGGCCTTCTTGGTAGGAGTGGAATCCTTACAGGAATGATGCTCTTTGGAGCCTGAGGAAGAGTGGGGCTTCTTGAGGGAGGACCAAGAATGAGACCGGGACCTAGACCTTTGGTGGGACCGACTACGGTCCTTGTCCCGGGAGCACTTGGATTTATCCTTGTGTTTGACCTTCTCCCTGGAGGTGTGAAGGACGTTCATTTTTTGTTCCAAAAGAAACACCTTTAGAGCCTTCAATCGACGGATCCTTGTCCTGCTGGTGAAGCCCTGACAGGTGGAACAGGCTGCAGTGTCGTGGTTAGGCCCCAGGCAGAAAACACACTTGGTGTAGCTGTCTTTCGATGGTATCTGGTGGCTGTAACTGCACTTGTTTCTGTGAGGCCCGGTGGATGAACCCAATGAAGGGGACGACATACGTCAGCTGGAGTCAGTGAAAAAAACATTAAATTCAAAGATAAAAAGGTTGAAAAGATCAAAGAGAGTTTTTGCTGGCAACTGGCAAGCCAAAATCTTCCCCAACGTGAGCGGGTAGCAGTGGGAAAAGAACTGAGGCGGAGCTGGGTCCACTCCCTTTTATACCATGGCTGACATTGGGATGGAGCCGATGTCGGGGGGCAGTCCCTGCTGGGTACTGCTGGCTGAGAATTTTTCTGGTGGGTCTTAATGCCTGCGGCATTAGTCCTAATGGTTATAGCCTCCTGCAAGAGCTCCCACTCGAAGTAAGATCTCTGGTTCCTAGCTGCAGGGAAGCCGAGAGCTGAACCAGGGTAATGGGGGCAGGGAGAGAGAGAGAGAGAGGGGAAGATGGCTGAAAGGCTTGTAATATCTGTAGGGAGCTTGGTCATGCCCTCTGTAGAGGGCATGGCTGATTTGTCTGCTTTTACAGTAGGAGGTGCAGTGACATGCTTTTGCTTCCTTCTGACAGGAACCAGTTCCATTATCAGTTCCACAGGCCTCTTAGATTTTGAGGCAACACCCTGATCTGCTGGTTTGGGCTCCCTAGACTCCTTAGGCCTATCCTTTTTGGACTGAGAGGATGAGGCCTTATCAGTCGGCTTCGGTGAGACAGAGGCAGGAGAAGCCATTTCTTCTAGCCTTTTTTTTTTTAATTTCTTCTTTACCATCTTGGGGCAAAAAGTACTGTAGACCTCACAGTTTGCAAAAATGTGACTAGGACCGAGACACACGGGCATAGATCATGCCTATCAGCTTTGGTAATGATCTTCCACACTTCACACAGTTTTTAAAACCAGTCAGTCCTGTTTTCTTTTTAGGTCTCTCTGACATGCCAGTTGCCATACAACCAAGAAAAAACAGTACCCAAAGAAAAAAAACAAAATTGCAAAAACAGAAGTTAGAAGAAGTGCTCAGTTCCCTAAAATAGGGAATAAATAGCGCTTGGTTCCTAAAAAGGAGGAACTGTGATGGCTCTCAGGCAGGAGCCGAGACAAAGTACAATTTAGACAAAAGAAGCACTATGATTCTTTAAAACAAGGAACTAGAGAGTATAGTTCAAAATGAAAGAAAAATGCAGTACCCACTGAGAAGACGGTTCCCTGGAACCACTGAAGAACCAAGAAAAATGTAAAATTTAATAAAAACTAAATTAACTAACCTGAAAGAACTATTAGGGGCAGTGTTTACCAAAATTTACAGAAAACTACTAGTTTTTACATGGAAAATAAAGTCAGACTTATGCTGAGGAGAGCTCTCTGAGGTGTCTTAACTAAGTAGGCGAAGACATTCATTTGAGAGGTTTAGAATGCACAGCACCTAGGGCCAGCAGTTTGAATTGCTGCACAAGCCAATGATGTATTCCATCATTTACATATGTTCGAGTCTCTCTGGGGAAGTTCAACACAGGAGGTGGACTGCATTAGTTAAGCATACCGAGGGATTCCAGGGGTTTGAAAAGGTCCACTCTGGAGGACCCCATCCTGTGAAGAGGTCAAACACAGAGTTCAGCAGTTCCCACTCATGCACCCTGGACTTTGACCCATTTGTTTACAAAGATATTTTGGATGCCTGGAACATGCACTACTGATAACTCTAGACTGTGTTCCAGAGCCCAGTATCAAACCTGTCATTGCTTCCCTGCACAGTGGGTAGGAATGATTCCATCCCCCCATTGTTGATGTAATGCATCACACTGATGTTGCCCATCTTTATTAACAGAGGACCTGGGGACATGTGTTCTGAAATACCTGGAGCCATTTCTAGGGCGTTTTATATGCAGGAACTTGGGGTGCGGGTCAGATAGATGAGATAATTCAGACCCGGATGGAGCACGGTGACCCGGGGTGGAAGGCTCTGAAGAGAGAACTGAACACCTGGTGGGGATGGCGGGACACGCATTCTCAGTTGTGGAGGAGAATTGTTGAACGTTTGTTATTTTTGTCTTTAAACTTACACTTGTGCTATGTCAGCAATTAGTGAAACTGAGAGGGTGGATAAGGAGAATTAATAAAAAGGATGGGAAGGGGGGAGGTGGGGATGGGGGGAAGTTTTGAAGGGGGATAGTTATAAATGTTAAAATAGATAGATTTTATATAGTGTTTGTTAGTAGGATAGTTGCCTGGTTATACTTGGAGAGGGGTGGTCGAGTATGCGGAAATCAAGAGAAAAGATATATAGATATAGATATTATATACACACACTTGTAGGCTTTGTGATGCCCTAGGTGCTTTCAACACAATGTCAAATGGAAATATTCATAAAAATGGAAAATGCTGTGGGATGGGGATGGGTGACCTGATAAACTTAAATGTCATATCTTGGAATGTAAAAGGCATAGCAAGCCCAGTGAAGAGGACTGCACTCCTGGCGGCTTTGAGGCGTAAAGGGGGCGAGGTGGCTTTGCTGCAGGAGACTCACCTGGCGGACCTGGGCATGCCAAGCTGGTGCGGAACTGGGTGGGAAGTGTTTAGCGGCCTCCCTACTGTCCCATAAGAGAGGGGTGGCAATACTTGCATAGAACCTACTTTTGAGGTGAAAAGGATAGTGAGAGACCTTAAGGAGGGTAGATAAATTTTTAGCTACTGGGGTATGGCAGGTGAGACACTCACGTTCGGATGCGTCTGTCTTGCCGGCAGTATATGACCAGATTTCTACACCTCTTTGCTCAGCTTTTCGTCAAAGAATAATTTCCTGGTCTCATTATGGGAGGATTTCAATTGGGCGATGGATGCGAGGATGGATCATTTGACAGGGAGGGGCGGTAACAGAGGCTATGGGCCAGTGGCAACGGTAAGTATTGCAGATCTGGAGGCGGCCAACCCCACTGGGACGGGAGTATACATTCTACTCTAACCCACATAAGACATGGTCCCGCTTAGATTGTATATTTCTGCCCAGGAGCTGGGTGGGAGGATAAGGAGATAAGTCACAGCCCCATCTTCATTTCGGATCATGCCATGGTGGTACTGAGAATCACAGGGAGAGGGAGATGAGCGAGGCCCCCAACCTGGAGGTTCCCTACATATTTGGCTAGGGACCGGGCGTTCAAAGAATATCTGGTAGAACAATGGAAGTTTTATGGAGAGAAGAATAATACGGGTGATGTTTCTAGGGGCACTTTCTGGGAGGCGGGTAAGGCCTACATGAGAGGGGCTATAATAGCGTATGTGGGTAGGATTAAGAAGCAGAGAGAGTAAAAGGGAAGAATTAGAAAGACAAGTGAAAGAGATGGAAAAACGGGTTGGAGGAGGAGAAAAGGGGGAAGCTCCAAAGTTGCTGACAACGGCGAGGGAAACCCTGAACTCTCTCCTGAGGGAGGAAGCAAGGAAGGCGTGGTTTTTCTGCCAGAGGAGGGTCTTTGAGTGGGGAAATAAGCCCGGGCCCATGTTGGTGAGACTGATGAAAGGGGGAAGATGCCCAACTAGGATCATGTGAATTAAGGGGGAGGGAGGGCAAGTTATTACAAGTTCAAAGGCTATAGCAGGGCATTTTGCGAGTTTTTATGAAAAGTTATATAGGGCAGAGCAAGTGGGACAGGAGAAGAGTATCCAGGAGTTCTTGAACGAAGTGCCCATACCGAGGATTACGGACGAGCAGAGGGGGGTGTTAAGTCAGCCTATATCACGAATGGAAATTTTAAGCGCCATACAGAAACTGCAGGAGGGAAAGGCCTGTGGGCCAGATGGATTTCCCGTCGAGTACTATAGGATCCTGGGGGCAAATAGCAGATGTGTTGAAGGAAGTATTTGAGAGAGGGGAAGAGGGACAGATTCGGCACCACCTGACTCATGCTATGAGGCTAATATTTTCTGATTCATAAAAGTGGGCAGGAGGAGTCGGAATGTTCAGCCTACCGACCAATATCTCTTCTCAATGTGGATATGAAAATTCTGGCTAAAGTCCTGGCCATGAGGTTGGAGAATTTTTGCGGAGGTGATCCACCCAGACCAGACTGGGTTCATTAAGAGACGACAGTCTTATCACAATGTACGTAGACTGTTAAATATTATATGGCGGGCAGGCCAGGCTGGAGCCAGGACAGGGGTATTTTCTATGGACACGGAAAAAGCGTTCGATAGGGTAGAATGGGATTACCTCTTTGAGGTGATGGGCCGGTTTGGTTTGGGGGACTCGTTTATTGGGTGGGTCAGGGCCATGTACCTAAAGCCTAGCGCACAGGTGATGGTAAACGGGTGCCTATCTGGGAAGTTTGAACTGAAGAGGGGGACGAGGCAGGGGTGTCCGCTCTCGCCCTTACTATTTGCCTTGGCAATTGAACCTTTAGTGTCAGCGATACGTCAGCATGAGGGAGTTGTGGGAGTAAGGGATGGGGGAGGGAGCAAAAAAGTGGCGCTTTATGCTGACGATATGCTCCTTTTTTTTTTTTAAGGGATATGAGTGGCTCTATGAAGCACCTGATGGATATTATTGAAAAATGTGCCGGTTTCTCTGGGTCTAAGATTAACGTCAAGAAGTCTGAAGTCATGGGATTCCCAGATATTAGCTCGGAGGTACAACAGAGAGGCTTTAGGGTGGTTAAATCAGATTTTAAGTACTTAGGGGTACATATTGGCGAGGTGGGAAGAATCATGTAAGTTGAACTATCACCCTTAATTAAACGGATATTACGGACTTGAAGAGATGGCTACATTTACCAATATTTTGGATTGGGAGGATAAATCATCAAAATGAATATTATCCCTCGAATATTATACCCGATGCAAATGCTGCAGGTAAGATTAACACAGGGGGACATAAAAAGGTTAGAGAGGGGGTTTGTGGACTTCATATGGCAGGGGAAAAAAAACAGAATAAGCCTAACAAGGCTTAAGGCAGATAGATCTAGGGGAGGACTCAGTTTCCCAGACCTGGGCACGTATTACAGAACAGTGCAACTCAGGTGCATGACGGATTGGATTCATAGGCCCAAAGCAGCTAGCTGGATAGGGCTGGAACAAGAAGGGGCTCCTGGGAAGCTCTGAGCATATCTTCATAGTAAGGGTTACGGGCATATAGAAGCCTAGGGAATGGTAATCCGCTAGTTCGGGAGGCGTTGGGCCTGGGATCATCTATGGCGACGAAAGGAACTGGCCCAGAGGGAGACTGTTTTGCTCCCAATTGTGAGGAAGCCTTCTTTATCCTGGGAATGGAAGATAAAGGGTTTCTGGAATGGGAAAGGGAGGAGTGATATGTGTAGGAACTCTGCTGGAGAAGGGGAGCTAAGTGAGCTAACAAGGTGAGAAGAGAGAGATAAAATTAGGGGCTTCACATTTATTCCGGTATCTCCAGGTGAAAGCGTATGTGAGGGGATTTATTTATTTATTTAGTTAAACATCAGTTTAGAAACCTTTGAGCCAGAGGCTCATTTACAAAGGTACCTCGTCACAAAGAGGGGGGGGAGTGTTGCACTGCACCCAAATAGAATAGAGCAGATGGTAAGTCAGGCTAGGAAAGATTCGAAAGGGTTTATCGGGTAAGTGGCTAAGCAAGATAAGTTAAATTTGCCAGATCTGACGGGCCCCACAAAAGCCCTCTGGGAAAGGGACCTAGGCCTGCAAATTTCAGAGGGAAACTGGGAGTTGATACTGGGAATACCAGAGGGAATCATGATATGTAATAAATTTAAGGAGACCTTCTATAAATTCCTGCACAAAATTTATTGGCCGCTGGTAGTGGTGTACCGTGCGCACCCTGCGGTTTCAACGAACTGTAAGAGATGTGACAGGGGTTTGGGCACTTTCTTCCACTGCTTCTGGAAATGCCCGGTCTTGGTTAAGTTTTGGGGGAATGTAGTACAGGAGGTAAACAAAGGGATAGGGGGTTGTTTGGCCCGAGAACCCTTGACTTGTCTGTTTGGGGTGGAAAAAATAGTAGGGGAAGAGGGGTGGCAACTATTACCTAGATGAACAAGAGTATTGTTCGTGTTGGCAAGGCACAGCATCCAGAATACCGGGTTACTGGAAATGGACCCACATTGGCTGACTGAAGGAGGTTGGTTATGCGATCATTAACCTTGGGGAGGTTCACGTGGGTAGCTAGAGATGGAAAGGAGAGGTTTCTGAGGGACTGGGCCCCTTTTCTGATGACTTTGGGCATATCTGAAAACATAATGCTCCGCACGGGGTGGGATGTCTAGGCCTCAGGATGTTGAATGAATTTAGGGAGGACGCCCCTCCTGTGTGGGAGCATCTGAAATTAACAACCGGTTGTGGGTGTTCTCCTTTTGGCGACCCTGGCTTCCCCATGCATTAAGAACAGCTATGTATCTAGGGATTATCCTCATGCCTAATATTATGAAATGCAAGAATGTGGGGTTTTGTTTGACAGTATATAGGGTCCTGAGATATGTCCGTACACTCTGCCACATTACTGTAAATAGAGTAAGTGTGATGTATTAATGAAATAACCAGGTTTTCTTTTTCTGTGTTTGTCTGTATTTACTTTTTGTTTATTGTGAGATGTAGTATGTATTATGTTGTCTTTTTCTGTGATGGAAAACCTTAATAAACAGAATACTCAAAAAAAAAAAAAAAAAAAAACCATATTAGTAGTCAAATTAACCAGCCTGGGAGGAGAGACCCAGGGTGGTAGCCTGGGTAAAAAATTGGCTGAACAACAGGACACAGAAGATAATTGTAAATGGAGTCCACTCTGAAGAAAGAGGGGTTACTAGTGGGGTACCGCAGGGTTCAGTACTAGGTCCAGTCCTTTTTAATGTCTTTATAAGTGACATTGCAGAGGGACTGGAAGGAAAAGTGCTCCACTTTGCAGATGACACAAAGATCTGCAACAGGGTTGATACACAAGGAGGTGTGGAAAGAATGAGAAGGGACTTGGCAAGGTTGGAGGAGTGATCAGAAGTATGGCAGCTTGGATTCAATGCAAAGAAGTGCAAAGTAATGCACCTGGGAAACAAAAACCCAGGGGAAATTTACTCAATTGGGGGGGGAGGTAGTAACAACAACAAAAATGGAAAGGGACCTGGGGGTAATCATATCAGATGACCTTAAGGTTGGCAAGCAATGCAAGAAGGCGGTAGGGAGGGCTGGGGGGATACTGGGATGTACAGGGAGAGGTATCACCAGCAGAAAACAGGAAGTTGTTATCCCCCTGTACAGACAGTTGGTGAGACCCCATCTGGAGTACTGCATCCAGTTCTGGAGACCCCATCTCCACAAGGACATAGACAGGATGGAGGCAGTTCAGAGGAGGGCAACTAAAATGGTGCAGGGTCTGCAAGAAAAGCCATACGAGGAGAGACTAAAGGAGCTTAATATGTATACCCTTGAGGAAAGGAAGGAGAGGGGGACATGATAGAAATGTTTAAGTACATCAGTGGAATCAACAAAGTCCAAGAGGGTAGCATATTTCAGAAAAAGAGATGTGCAAGAACAAGGGGACACAATCCGAAGATAGAGGGGGGACGGCTCAGGGGCAATGTGAGGAAGTATTTTTTCACAGAGGGTGGTGGATGCATGGAACAGCCTTCCTGAGGAGGTTGTGGGCTCTAAAACTGTGGGAGAATTCAAGAATGCATGGGACAGACATAAGGCAATTTTTGTTGGGGTTAGGAAGAAATAGGCTGTTGGTTAAATAGGATCTGCAGCTTATCCTCTAGGTAGGGAAATGGGCAGACTAGGTGGGCCAAGCAGTCCTTATCTGCCATCAAAGTCTAGGTTTCTATGTAGGGGAGGTACAGCCGGTGCTACTGAAAGTGCAATTTGCCAGTGTAGTGTAACATGGATACACCGACCTGGCTGGGGACACAGAAGGTTTAGATATATACCTCAGGTTCCCTAATTGGAAAAAAACGAACAAAAGAATAAAAGTGGATACATGACAAAGGGATTAGGCGCTTTAAGTTGGGCTTGAAGGTACAGAGGAGTATGTAGCCAAGGGCACACTGCCACTGGTAGAAGTGAAAGAGAGGGAATATCCAATTCTAGGGAATATAAGCAAGGGCGTACTGCCACAAAGTACTATGTACCTCTAAGGCAGAGTTGCAGAATGAGCTGTCCTTTTAGGAGAGGAACAGTAGGAGCAGTCGGCAACAGAGGTAGGTTGGAATTGTCACTTAAGGGTGGAATAGTAGGGGCAGTCAGCAATAGAAGTAGACAGGAAGCGGCAGAGCCCCAGCATATTTAGTAGAGGTCGGGGCTGGGGTGGGCAGGCAGGACAAAATTCAGAGCTACCGACAGCACTTTAGAAAAGCAGCCTGGTCGAATTAAAAAGCAGCCCAGCAGGCCCAGAGAGTTACAGACATAGGTAGGTTTGCCCAGAACATCCAACCTCCTGGATTTCTTATCAGGAGGGAGGGAACTATAGTGTCTAGGTGCCCTGGATCTATCATGGGCAACCATGATCACCACTGAATCAGTCTCAGACTGATTAGCATAAAAAGGCTTATTAGAAGGAGCAGAGTACATTTTGTCAACCTTTCTGAGAACAGCCAGTATAGTGTTTGGGCTAAACCAGGCTGTGCAGGTAGCATCCTCCAATGCTGGGCTCAGGAGAGGAACAATAGCAGAAGGAGATTCTGGCATCTCCAGAAATGCAAGCAGGTTCTTTGTAGTGGAAGCCTGCTCTTCGAGGTTAAAGCACATGGCAGATTGCAGTTGCTGCATCATGGCAAAAAAGGAGGGATCCTCACTGCAGGAGACTGTGAAGCAGGTGTCATGCACATATACTGGCTGTCCTCAGCATAGTCTTCCTCCTCCATTATGAGGACAGGATTATACTCACATTCATTGTCGTTACCTTCTCGATGGGAATGAAGGAGTGTGCTGGTGATGTCACGGTGGCTAAGGAGGTCTTTTCTGCACTATATTAGAGTGCAACATTGACAGGGTAGTTGTAGCAACAGTCCCTGTCGAAGGGCCCACTGTAAGTGGAGGTAGGCCAGGCAGTAGGTGCCTCATCATATCGAAGAATAATAGGAGCACTGTCTGTGCATCAATGCCACTTTTAATAGTGGTTGTGACCACTGTAGTCGATGGCACAGGTTGGATCTCTGGCAACAATGGCAATGTACTGGCCATAATGGCCGAGTAGCACCCACGCCAAGCCCCAATGTTAGTGTCTGATCAGGGACAGTGGTTGCTGCCATCACTGCGGATGGCATCTTAGTTTGTGACGTACCTGCAGTCCATGACAGCGACTCGGACTGGGGAAGCCATGGGTTTTTCCCCATGTTTGTGGCTCCCCAAGGAAGATTTGTCCCGGGACTTTGACTACTGTTATTCAGGCGACATGAACTTGCCCTATAGCTGCTTCTACATTGCTGCTAGGGTCTTTTTTTGGAGAACTTTCTGCAGTGCCCCTTCCTGCATTGGCTGGTAAAGGAGTTAGATCCCTGGCAGATTTCGCAGGCTTTCACATTGGGAGAGAAGCCTAGGCAGCAAAAAACAGGTTACTCGGTCGGCCCGCCGGCGCAGTGCTTAGATTTCCACTTATGACGCCAATGTCCCGGGTTTGGGAATGGACCCGGTAGTTGGAGGGCCGGCTGGGGAAGAATGATCGAGCATCCTGGTGGCTGCTCTTCTTCTCCAGGGAAGGGAGGGGGTAGAGTGTCCAGTGCTTGATGGACCCCTCATGGAGGCTGGGGGCACCATGGCAACCGGCACCAGAACATTAGGGGGGTGGACACTGGATGTCCTTGCACATCCCCGCCCCCAGGGCAACAAAGCAGCACAAAATGCCACCCCCCTCTCTCGTGGCCCGACCTGGAGAGGGTAATCCAGTGCTTGCCCAGGATGTCCACTGGGAGTGGGAAGCCCCTTGGTGGCCCCGCCAAGGGGGTAAGCCTGGGCATGGGGGCAGTGGACAGATGGGTCAGAGGATAAGAGGGGGTTGGACCCCAAAAAAGAGAAAATAAAAAAATACATACATAAAACAAACAAACAAACAAAAACAACAGGTTACTCACCTGTAACAGTAGTTCTAGGAGTGATATATGATGTATATAGGGGTGGGTGTGCAGAAGGAGCCAGCCTGAAGACATTCTGGCAAGCCTTAAAGGGAAAGGAACACTACCAGAAGTGTGGATTTGTATATAATTTCCATGTCCCTAGAACACACACTTCATGTGTGTTGTCCTTGTAGATTTTTTCCTCCACAGCTGCAATACCAAAAAAGTGTGAATAGTTCTTTCACAGAGGCATACAGGTTGCCGAAAATCACTACTAAAGTGGGATAACATTTGTACAGGGTAAAATAAAGAAAATGTCAGCTTTTTACAGTAGTGTTTCCAAAGTGGGTCTGACGAGTCTGATCAATCATGGAAAAGAACGGAGAAGGGGGGCTGGCCACGTTTATGTAGGTGCTGGCACATGACGTTGTGCATGGCCCCTGGCTTGCACACAGTTCGGTGGTCCTAGTGCTGACACAAATACTGTCCCAGAGGTGTGGCCTGATGAAAGATGTCCTTGAAGAAAATGTCACGTGTCAAGGTGTCCTGGATGTGTCAAGGGCACCATGATTACCACTGAATCAGTCTCAGGCTGGTTAGCATAAGGCGGCTTGTCAGAGCACAGTACATCCTAATCACACTTGCAGGGAACAGCTAGTATGATGTTTGGCTTCATAAGTAGCATCCTCTAATGCTGGATACAGGGGAGGAATGATAACAGAAGAAGATTCTGGCATTTCCAGTTTAGTGGAATCCTGTTCCTCCAAAGTAAACCCCATGGCAGCATACAGCAAACTGAGCTGATGCCATGCACATACTGGCTGTCTTCATAACAGTCTTCCTCCACCCTCCTCTATTATGAAGTCAGGACTGTATACACATTCATCAATTCTCTCAGATGGGAATGGAGGACTATGCCGGTGACTGCTGAGACAGTCTATTCCTCCAGGTATTAAGACTGTGGCGTTGATGGGGTAGTTGAAGTGGTAGCCCGTCAACGGGATCACTGTATGTGGAGGCAGGCCTAGCAATAGTCACTGCATCATATCTCAAAATCGTAGAATCACTGCCTTTGCGTCAACACCACTTGGAGTAATGATTATGCCGGTACCTGTAAATGGTGGAGGTTGAATCTCCAGTGACGACTGTGATTAAGCCCGACAGCACCTATTCCAAGCCCAGACCATGGTGTCTGGTCAACGGCTGGCAGGGCAATGGTCACCACTGCAGCAGATGGTTCTGAAGTTTGGGACATGTCTGCAGTGGTGATCTGGACCTCACCTGGGAAGTCTTTTCCTTATCCTGGTGTTTGTGGCTCCCTGAAGAGAATCTGTCTCGGGACTTTGATGACTGCGATCCGGTTGATTAGGTAGGCAATATGGTTGTTCCACTGCGGCTAAGGTCTTTTTGAGGAAGAATTTTCTGGTGCCCCTTTTTTGTGTCACCCATAGCAGAGCCGAATCCCCAGCAGATCTCACAGGCTTTTACATTGTAAGAGAGGCCTAGCAGAAACACTTCACACGTGTTGTCTTTGCATATTTTCTCTTCGCAGTCACAATAATAAAAAAAAACGTAGCTGGTTCTTTCAGCAGCATGTAGGTCATTGAAAATCACTACAATAGTGATTACTACTTTTATATATGAAAAACACAAAATGGTGGGTTTTTGCAGTGGCATTACCAAAAGCAGGTCCGATGAATCTGATCGACGGGAAAAGAACGGAGGAGAAGAGGTGGGGCCACCCACACCTATGGAAGGGAAATTTGTTTAACCAGGAAAGGCACACTAAGCCAGAGTTAACTCTGGGAGCAAAGGTAGTAAGTGAATTGCACAGGGTCACACAGTATGGAAGCAGGGGCTGATGGGATTCAAACCAAACCCAGGTTTGCAGCTCAGTGCCCTTAGCCAACATTATACTGCCTCCTTAATGAAAGATCATGGCTGCCCATGACAGATCCAGGGCACCTGACATTTTCTTCAAGGATCTCTCTTTCATCAGTACTTATGTAAGCGCTGGCACATGATGTCAGGTCGTGGGCGGCCCATGGGTTACAGCTTCCATGTGGCCCTAGTGCTGACATGGTATAGTTCCAAAGGTGTGGCCTGATGAGACATATCCTCGAAGAGCCATAGCGGTCTCTTTTCCTCTTGCTTTTGCTCACTTGTTTGACAGAGGTTTGTTGCTTTTACTATACTCTCTTTTATGTTAGCCCACTGTTTCTCCACCCCAGCCAGGCCAACCCTGGAGGCATTCACCCATTTTATAAAATCTGCCCTCCTGAAGTCCAGGACCTCACCCTTGTGTGGTTTGACTCCACAGTTGTCCTTACACTGACCCAAACCATATGGTGATCACTGGTCCCCAAGTGGTCTCCCACCTTGACATCTGCAACACTGTCCCGTTAGTGAGTACCAGGTCCAGTACTGCCACATCACGAGTGGGTTCACTGACTAGTTGCCCAAGGAATGCCCCTGCAGAGAGTCCACGATGTTCCTGCTTCTAGCTGAAGCCACTGCTGGGAAAGTCAACCTACATCTGGCAGGCTGAAGTCCCCCACCAGCAGCACCTCCCCTTCTGCTATCTTACCAATGACTTCCACCAGCACCTTATCAAATTCCTCCCCCTGCAGTGGAGGTTTATAGATCACTCCGGTGCAAATAGTGGCTCCATTTCCCTTCCCCAGGGTGACCCACAGTACCTCCATCTCCTCCTGTATCAACATCGCCTTTATGCTTTCCCTCACAAAGCACCACACCCCCTCCTTTCCTTCCCACATGGACCTTCCTGAAAACAGTATAGCCTCATATAGTGTCCCAGTCACGGTTTTCAGTGCATCATGACTCTGTAAAGGCCACATTACCTGGTCGACCTCTGCCATGATGGTCTCTAGGTCTGAAATCTTATTTCCTGGACTTTAAGCATTCGCACACAAGGCCTTCCAGATTCTGTTTCCACTCTGGTTGCTGCCCACCCCTTTTCCCTCCCTCCTTCCCCCTTTGCATTTTTAATGCTCCTGTTCTTGTCCCCCTTTATCTCGCTCACCTTGTTTTGTTTATTAATTTGCACCTTGGGGGATTCCTTTTCCCTCAGTTCTCCTTACTCTCTACTTCTGCCTGTTGGGGGAGCAGTTTCTAACTCCCAATTCCTTCTATCACCCCCTTGGCTAGTTTAAATATTCATCAAGTAACATTTAAACTGTCTATTGAGGACTGTGGTTCCACTCTTGGATGGATGCAGGCCATCACCTCTGTACAGGACCTTACCTCCCAGGTGGATGCCCAGTCCCCAATGTTGCCAAACAAACCTATCCTCTCTGCATTATTCCTTCCAACAAGGAGTTGAAGCTCCTGGTGCAGACCCTACCCAGTTCCCTAAACTTCCCTGTACTATCCCAGCCCCACCCCTAGCCAGGTCATTAGTCCCCAGGTAGACAAGGACATCCAGCTCTCCCTCTAATCATGTTGCCTTACTGATCCTCAGGATATGCTTCCCATCCCTCCAGGTCAGTAGCACCAGGTAGGCACATAACCTACCCCTTCTAGTTCCCAAATCTAGCCCCCCTCACAATCGAATCCCCCACTAAGCTGCTTCCTCCTTCTCTGGGGTCCTCTGCCACCCTCCTTGGAGATTGAAGCTCTGCACAGAAGGCAACAAAAATGATAAGAGGCAGCAGGGGAACACATACAAGCAAAGACTAGAGAGCCTAAACATGTACTTGCTGGAAACCAGGAGGGAGAGGAGACAAGAAAAAAAGACCTTAAAATATATGAGAGACATAAATAAGGTAAGAATAAGAACACAAGGGGAAATGGCACTTAAATTCAGAAGGGGACTCAGGAGGAATGCCAGGAAGCACGTTAGGGGGGATGGTGGATCAATCCGCCAGATGGTTGCAGACATAAAAAATTGATATGGCTGATGGGAACTCTGCCAGTGCTAGGTGAACTGCACAGAGTTCTTACAGACTGATGTGTGGCCAAGTCTCACTCAGTGACCAGAACCCATGTGCTGTGCAGTCCAGCAGGTGTGCATCGTAACCTATTAGCAACACATCCTATTGTCACTGTGACCAAGGGTTCAACTGGGATGAAAAGGATACCTTCGGACAGGTTCCTTGGGGACAGCCACCACTGGATGGTGGCCAGCATCTTTGGGTCACCTGGACTAGTTAGTTCATAGCTTTTTGCAACTGGGACCACGGGTGCCCCAGTTCCTACTGGATGATTCTCACACGTCAACAGGCCCAGTGTACCATGGCTGTAGTAAAGGTCATGAAAACGACATGCCGGAGGAAATCCTGGTCTGGGCATGACTTCCCAATACAAAATGATCAGGCAAGATAGGACAGGCCCTCCGTCTTGTCTGAAGACATATGAACTGTGGCTTGGAGGGATTCTAGCTTCACTTGGATGAATAAGACCACTTGCTTCAGGGTGAGCTTGGACTTAGCCAGGTCCCTGGACTGTTTCATGTCTCACATGTAGCTCCCCATGATGAGCCAGTCTGGGTACGAAAGACCTTGGCACCTTTGGTGTTAAGAAGGCCACTATGACCAACAGGCACTAGGCAAACACTCTGGGTGCCAATGACAGGTTGAACGGCACGCTACCACTGACAGAGGGTTCTGTCTACCTGAAGGCAGAGAACGCACCGTGTGGCAGCTGGATAGGGATGTGGAAGTATGCATCCTGGAGATCCAGCAAGCAAAACCAAGCTCCTGGCTCCAGAGACAGAATGATGTGGTTCAGGGTTAACATGTAAAAAATGAGACTCCAGTCCCCCACCCGCTTGGGCACCAGAAAGTAACAGGTAACCCCATGTTGAGCTCAGTTTTATGGGCCAGGCTTTACTGCATGTTATTCTAGGAGGTGATGGACCTTGCTTTGCAGTGGCTGGAGAGACTTCAGAAAAAGAGTGTCCTCTAACAGCACTCAAGACTGACAGTGGGGTAATGTCTTAAATTCCACAAACAATCCCAATCCCACCGCTTCTACAACACACTTGTCCAAGGTAATAGTAGACCACATGACAAAGTGGGAGAACTAGCCCCTGACAGCTGTCACAGAAGGAACCACCCCCTCTCCATGTGTGCTGGCCTTAACCACCCAATTCATTGAAAGGCTTGGCTAGGCAGTCCTACTGGAACTATGTCATAAATTGTTGCTGCCCTTGTGGGCCCTGGTAAGGGCAATGAAAAGAGCCAGAGCCCTGTGGCCTAGGTTTGGGCTACTACTAAGGAATAGTGATTGATGTCATGGAATCCAGGATTACGTTGAACTTCAATGAAGGTGAGATAATCCTCAACCCAAAAGAGATCCACCCTTGTAAAGCAAAGATCTGCAACCTGTTGCAACGGCATATGACGATCACTACAGCCACCTCTCAGGATGACACATTGGTTAAGTCCAAGGCAATCTGCCACTGGTGCTTGGTTATCGCCACTCTAAGATCCCCGATTATGCAAAGAGCTTCCTAGCTTTTGTAAGGGAGAACCTGTCAAGTCAGAGTCTCTCTCAAAGACCTAATAGTTGAAATGAGTCATCAATGCCTCATTGCTGGCCTGGTGGACAACCTGTGACGTAGCAGTTTACACCTTACAGCTAAGGTGGTCTTGTTTTCTGGACTCCTCCTCCGGCAACTTGTTCAACTTGCCATGCACCTTAGCCTTCTGGAAGGCTGCGTCTGCACCAAGCCAAAAAAAAAAAACTCTGGACAATCCACTCAAGGAGATGCATACTTGTGTTTCATACAGTGTGGTGGGGCCTGGCAGAAAGCTGGGTGCTGCCAGATATTGAGCACTGGGCCCAGGAACAGCTGCAGCAATGGGGAAGGAACCCCAAGTGAGAAGTCCTGCTCCAGAATTTCCATCAGCTGGTAGGTCTCCTTCTGGAACTCCATAAGTGGAGTGGAGTGTCCAGAGCTAGCAACATGTATTCCAGGAGGGTAGCAAACTAGGGACGGTTCCCCAAACGTAATGTTAGTCAGCTGGTGTCATCTTGATGTGGGGTTGATGGAACTGGCGATGCATCATAATCAGAGTCTACATAATACCGCAGAAAACACTCGGTCAGATTAACCACTACTGACCTGAGATGTGCAAGCCTAGATTCCTTTAGTTGGAGTGCCTTCCACCAGCTGTGGAGGTGAGGGCTCTACTTGCCGATACGGCATACAAAGCCAGGGTTGGAGCTGCAGAGCACATGACCAATGTCTGTGCTGAGAGCAGCAGCCATGGCCAGGAAGGGTCCATCGGCAGCTGTTGATCCTAAGCCTGGGAAAGTACTCCATACATCCACTGCTGCCAGGCTGCCCATTCCCACCCAAGACAGACTCGGTGCCAAAAGGCAGGATCCAAGTGAGGGAGAGATCGATGTCAATAATGGGATCAAAAGTGTAACCGTGACTCAAGGGTTGACACTGCACACAGGCCTCCAGTTCAGAGTGCCCTTGGGGATCCCTGGGCATTGGACAAACTGGAGGCTGAGCCTGGACCACCAATGTGGACTGCACTGGTAGGGGCCAAAACGGGATCTCAGTTGACCCCAACCAACCAACTTGACATGAGCTGTGGGATAGCATCGGAGTCCAGGAAGAGCAAGGAATCACCTTTATCGATTGACTCGTCGAATGGGTCAACCAACCTGTCTCCCAGTGTTGACCCTCAACTGACTGACAAAGTTTGGTGGGAAGAGCGAGGGGTTCCATATGCAGTTTCACTCTCATCGAGGGCACGGACAAGTTGTCTTTCAACTGACAGCAATCCAGCGATTGGCAGAGACTTCGAGTCCCTGGTGTTGAGGTGGAAATTCACCCTTGAAGAAATGCTTGATGAGTCAGGAGATTCACAGAGTACCTTTCCACAGTTAGATGATCCAATACCGGAAAATCCTCTCTGCCTCCAACATTATTAAAAGGCTAACTTTGAAAGATGCATGCTACCTGCTCGCAGAGGCTTCGGCTGTGTAGCAACTGACACCATGGAGAAATGCTGGAACAGATCTCGGGTGTTAACACCTGCAACAGTGCCAACTGACATACAGCAGCATGATGAGGCAACTAATGAACTACAGGAGATTGCAGGATACCTTGCCATTGGTGAAGAACAGCTTGCAGGCTGGACTGAGTCCGATGTCCAGGATGAGAGATACAGCAAATTGTCTAACTAAGATATTGTAGCAACTACCACAGAGAACAATTCCACAGAAGTTCTGGCAAACAATGAGGGAGGGGATCAAGATGGTGAAACAGTTCCTGCAGTGCCAACAGCAGGGGAAGAAGCTGAAGCATTTGACAAATGCATTCTCTGGCTGAAGAGTCAGCAGCACACTGACTACATACATACCCTGCTATTAAGATAGCTCCACATGAAAGCATTACAAAAACAGAGTGCATGTGCCAAACAGTGTACAATCACGGATTACTTTAAGTGACTGGAGTCTTTTGTTTTACATTACAGTATGGATTTTAGAAACTGCTGATTGCACTGCTGCCTTTTTTTTTTTTTTTAAACAAATTATTTCTTTAAGCCATTAAAATGGTTTTGTTGACGACACTCTGATAGTATCAGCAGCAAAACAGCTGACGGGTCATTTCATTAATTTAACAGCACCCTGGGTTTTAGGAACTGCTCTGTCTCAGCTAAACTCATGCCTCCCTCCAGGTTCAGATAAAGTACAGTTACGTAAGAACTTACCGTAACAGTAGATCTTCGAGAACAGCTCTTGCAGCAGGTTACACCATTAGGACTGAAGCCGGCAGGCGCCAGGACCCCTCGGAAACTTTTCTAGCTAGCTATCTTCAGCGGGGACCGCCCCCGACGTCGGTCCCGCCTCCGACGTCAGGCGTGGTACAAAAGGGGGCGGTCCCGCCAGAATCCCCAGTTCTCCCGCCGGAGACTCCCGGCCGCAGGATGACATCAGAAGGGGAGACCGAGGAGCCACCGTCAGAAGGCAATAAGGGACAAAATCCCAACAGGATCGAAACAAAATTCACTCTTCCCAAGTGAATATCCGACTTCTGCGGTCGTTCAGCCGTTCGGAAGGAAACTGTTTCCTTCCCTTTTTCTCTTTCCTTTCTCACTGTTTTTTTTTTTTTTTTTTTTTTTTTTTTTTAAAACAACAATGAGCCATACTTCCTCCAAGGGGGATACGGAGGGCGGGAAGGTTCCTGCTGCAAGAGCTGTTCTCGAAGATCTACTGTTACGGTAAGTTCTTACGTAACTGTACTATCTTACTTCGAGACACAGCTCTTGCAGCAGGTTACACCATTAGGACTGATTCCCAAGCACTAATGCTTGTCCCACAAACATTGGGAGGAGGAAGAGGAAGAAACGGAGAAAAAACAAGCCAAGTCCTGACTCAGGACAAGAGGCCCTGCAACACGGCCAGGCCGAAGCCGGCCCTTCGCCTAGAGGCTATATCCAGACTGTAATGCCTGATAAAAGTATGCACAGAGCTCCAAGTAGCAGCAGTGCAAATGGCTGAGGTTGAGACATTTTTGAGAGCTGCAAAGGAAGTGGCCACACCTCTAGTGGAATGGCCCCGGATGGAACCCGGGAGGGGCTTTTGCCTAGATTGATAGCAATGAGAGATACACTGTACGAGCCAGCGGGATAAGGACTGCTTAGACACCGGCCGGCCTCTCATTCTCTGTGCGAAAGAGACGAAGAGCTGGTCAGAAACCCGAAAGGGCTTAGTTCTATTGAGGTAATATCTCAGGCTGCGGTGAACATCCAGAGGTGGAGCAAAGCCTCCTCTATTCGAATAACTCGGAAATAGACCGAAGGTCAATATCCTGATCTAAAGTGAGAGCTGAAACCACCTTAGGCAAAAACTTCGGGTTTGTCCTCAGAGATACTCTGTCCCGGTGAAAAACCAAATAAGGTTCTTTACACATGAGGGCATGAAGCTCAGAAATCCTTCTGGCTGAAGTGACGGCAACTAAAAACAACGTCTTCCACGACAGAAAACGTAGCTCGCAATCCGCGGCTGGTTCAAAGGGAGGGAGCGTGAGCTGCTCCAGGACAAAAAGGAGATCCCATGGAGGAACCGGGTCCTTGATAGGAGGCCTAAGGTGTAACACCCCTCTCAGAAACTCCCGAGAAGCATCAAGCTGAGCAATAGTGCGCTGCCCCACCGGCAGATGATAGGCCGAAATAGCGCACAGGTGTACCTTAATAGAGGAGTAGGCCAACCCCGAGTGGAAAAGGGAAAGGAGGTAGTCCAAGACTGCCCCCACAGGACAACCTAAAGGGGAGAGGGCACGAGCCTGTGACCACAAACAAAACCGACGCCATTTCATGGCATATGTAGCCGGCTTCCTGGCTGCAGAGAGGACCTCCGCAACCTCTTGCGAGACCCCGTGTCGCAAAATGGCTACGTCTCTAGGAGCCATGCGTGCAGGTTCAAAGAGCGAAGATCCGGGTGCAACAATGAACCTCGCTCCTGAGACAGAAGGTGGGAACTGAGCGGAAGTGGGAGCGGAGGTTCCCGGATAGCTGAGCCAGCAATGGGAAGCAGATCTGTCTGGGCCAAATGGGGCTACCAGAATCAAGCGGCATGCTCCCTCGCGCAGTTTGAGAAGAACCTCTGGATCAACGGGAAGGGAGGAAAAGCGAGAGGAATCTGTTCACCCAGGAGAGGGACAACGCCCCGCCAGAAAACTCCAGGCCCTGGATCTAGCGAGCAAAAATTGGGCAGTTTTATGCTGAATGGGGATGCGAATAAGTCTAGCTCTGAGTTCCCATCAAGGAACAGATCCTCTGCCACTTCCTGAAGAAGTTCCCACTGGTGGACTCTGGCCTGAGTGCGACTCAGACCATCTGCAATTGTGTTGTCCACGCCGGAACATGTGCAGCATTAAGCTTGGCGCCTGGTCCGATTACCCAATCCCACACTCTCATGGCCTCCTGCAAAGGGGTAAGAGTGTGCGCCTCTTGTTTGTTGAGGTAATACATCACCGCGTGTTGTCCGTCCTGAATCAGGATGGTGCACGGTGGGATCATGGACTGGAAAGCCTGGAGTGCATAGAGGACCGCCTCATCTCTAGAACATTGATGTGAAGATGAGCCTCAGTGGGCTCCATACACCTTGAGACTTCACCCCATCCAGGTGAGCTCCCCACCAGACACCTGAGGTGTCTGTGGTGAGGGTTATCTCCAGGGACGGCGCTGCAAAAGGGACGCCCTTGGAAAGTGACCCGGGGGCTAACCACCATTGCCAATCCTGAATCACCCGTCTCGTGATTCTGACTGGGTGCTGCAAATGGTCTTGCCTCTGGTCCCACTGCGCCTTGAGCATCCACTGCGTTATTCGCATGTGGAGTCACGCGAGGGGTACCGTGGGAATGGCTGCAGCCATGTGTCCGAGCAGACGAAGGACCGACCTGGCCGGAGCGGTCTGATTCGTTGATAGGTCCTCTATGAGAGACCTGATGCGCTCCGCCCTGTCAACTGGGAGGAAAGCCCTCCCCTGGACCATGTCCAGTACTGCACCTATAAATTGCAGGTTCTGCGACGGTACCAAGACCGACTTCTCTTGGTTTATGGAATCCCCAGCGATCCGAACAAAACCTGGGTGTCCTGGATCGCTTGTAGGAGCGCCTCCCTGGAGACGGCCATGAGAAGCCAATCGTCGAGGTACGGGAACACATAGTGGCCCTTTCTCCTCAGAGCAGCTGCCACGACTGCCATGCATTTGGTAAAGACCCTTGGAGCGGATGACAGTCCGAAAGGGAGAGCCCGGAACTGAAAGTGGTGGCCTAGGACCTCGAAGCGCAGGAACCTCTGATGCGCCTGAGCTATGGGGATGTGCAGGTAGGCATCCTGCATGTCTAGGGACGCTAAATAGGCGCCTTGTTTTAGCATGGGAATTAGACCCGGAAGGGTCACCATGCGGAATCTTTTGTATGCGACTGATAAGTTGAGGTCGCTTAGGTCCAGAATAGGACGGAGGTCCCCTGTCTTTTTGGGAACCAGGAAGAAGTGAGAATAGTACCCTAGTCCTCTCTGGTTTCCTGGGACATGCTGTATCGCCCCCTTGCTTAGGAGTGCGATCACCTCTTGCCAAATTAAGGCGCGGTGCTGACCCGAATACCGGGAGAGCAGAGGAGGCCTTGAGGGTGGCTGTTCTGCGAACTCTAAAAAGTAGCCGATGCTGACCAGCTGAAGCACCCACCTGTCAGTGGTAATTGCCTGCCATCCTGACAGGAAGTTCGCAATGCGACCCCCGACCGAAACATCCCATTGATCCTGAGGGGCGGGGGCCGGAAAGGAGTCATGCTGTGGCGGCTGAAGGGCCCGCCGGCTGGGAGGTCTTGGGAGTGCGCTGACCCCTGCTACGGACTGCTTCCCTGGGTCCTTCTAAACCGGAGCCTCTGTGCTGTGGCGGAACGGGCTGTTGCCTCTGAGTCCGCCGACGAAGCGGCCTTGGTTCCTACGAAGGAACCAAGCTCGCCGGTACATCGCCTGGACCGACCGGACCGCTTTCCAGCCTCTTGAGTTTGGTAATGATCCTTTGGATGGACTACCAAACAGAACCTCACCTTCAAGGCGCCCAGGATGTTCTTCTGACGTCGGGTGAAACCGAGACACGGAGCCATGAGTGCTTCCAGAGGCAAACGCCTGATGCAGCCGCTCTGGCTGAAGAGTCCGCAGAGTCGTATGCGGCTCTAAGAACTTGGGTCCCCACGTCTGAACCCGTGCGGAGAAGCTGAAGCATCTCCTCCTTCTGCTCACCATCTGGCTGCCTCTAGGCCCTGCTCCCACAGGGCGTTCTGGAACTGCACCATGTGGGTAAGGTAGTTCAAGGACCTAATGGCGCAAGTCGCGGAAGCGTACGTGCGCCTACCCAAGGAGTCCAACTGCTTGGACTCAGGGTCCAGTGGCAGGGTACTCAGATGCTGCGGCCTCTGAGATCGGTCATGTGAGGCTGTGATAACCAGAGAATCAGCCAGAGGGTGCTGTGACAGGTACTGGTCCCCCTTGGGAGCCCTGTACAAACGGTCAGCCTTCTTCGGCACCGCCGGTAGCGAGTGTGGACGCTTCCACGCAGCCTTGGTGACGTCCACAAAGGTGTCCATCAAGGGTGGCACCACCACAGGCTTAGGGTCCTTCTGCTGAAGGTACTTGGCCAGGCGTAACCTCTCGGGGTCCAATTCCTCAGCTTCCCACCCCATATTCTCCTGGATATGACACAGAATATCCATGAAGGAAGGGTCGTCCGGAGGAGACCGTGGAGTCTCACGTGGGTCCGGCGAGGGAAGCAAGACCGGAGACGGGGATCTTGAAGTGGAAAAGGATGATCCCGTGCCCTCCGTCGATGGCGAACGACGGTGTCTTCTGGATCTCTTGGGGCTGGGCGATCCGGAAGACGAAGATCTGGACAGAAGTCTCCTTTTAGAATGACGGCCCCTGGGAGGGGACTCAGGTTTCCTGGGGACGGAACGGCTGACTGACCTCACAGGTGAAGGTGGGGCCCGGGCCGGAGTAGGAACAGGAGGAGGAGGAGGAGGAGGGACTGGTGGTACCACGTCCTTCCTAATGGTGTCCCACCAATAAGTAAAAAGGTCCTTCACCTCTGCCAATGACAACCCCGACGTTGGCTCCGAGGGCGAGGGCCGGTCGTCTGGTCCCGGCGACGGCTCCGCGGGGGCCTCGGGTGGTGGCGAGGGACCCCTAGGAGACTGCTCGAGGGTCGGAGTGCCCGCTCTGGTCTTCGGCTGGACTAATTCCTCCTCCACGAGGGACTCCTGCCGGACGGTCGCCGTGGCGCAGGAGCCTTCAGCTCAGGCAACACGGACGTTGGACCCCCCACCGATGTCCGATGCAAGGACGAGACCGATGATGGCCGGCCGACGGCTCCGAGGAATGGTGGCGTATGACCGACGGCAGTCTGGCCGACGCTGGATCCACCGGCTTCCTCAATGGCGTCAGATCCAAGGTCTTCGGGGGGGGACCGAGGAAGACCGGGCGTCGGGGGCCGAGGAGCGGGAGCCCGACTTGTGGTGACGGTGGTGGCGTTCCCCGGACTTCGCCACAGCCTTCTGGGCTGAAGAAGACGGCGGCCTGGCAGAAGAGGCCTGAGCAGACTTAGGAACTGGAGCCGCAGCCGGGGGAAGGGATGAGGCCCTAGACAGGGACCGGTTCGACCGTGAACCGGAGCTGCGGGACTCGGAGGCCCAAGCCGGCGACCGGGGGAGATCCCTCTCCTTCTTCTTCTTCTCCGTCGTCTGTGTGACGATTCCCCTTCGAGGACATGGCCCAAGCTGCTCTTCTAACAAAATGCTTGAGGGCCTTCTGCCAGCGGATCCTGGTGCGGCTTGTTGAACCCCTGGCACAGGGAGCAGGCCTTAGTGTCGTGGTCTGGGCCCAGGCACCGGACGACGTGGAATGAGAGTCCTTGAAGGGGATCTGTTTTCCACACGCATAGACTTGACGGATGACGGAGGTCGGAGAGGACATCAGAGTTGATAAAATCTTGATTGGAGACAATTTCCAAGGAAGTTCTGGAACCAACGTCCGCCAAGACTAGACTGTGACCGAGGGTCGGGGCATGCAGTTCGACGGCGGGAAAGAACTGGGGATTCTGGTGGGACCGCCCCCTTTTGTACCACACCTGACGTCGGAGGCGGGACCGACGTCGGGGGCGGTCCCCGCTGAAGATAGCTAGCTAGAAAAGTTTCCGAGGGGTCCTGGCACCTGCCGGCTTCAGTCCTAATGGTGTAACCTGCTGCAAGAGCTGTGTCTCGAAGTAAGATTCAAGGTTACACTGCACGCCTAAAGTAAGGAGCAATGCTTCCCCTGGATTGGCATGCTCAGGAAAATAAACTGGCAGGTGGATGATTTGATTTAAAGTAAACTCAGACACCACCTTAGGAAGAAACTTGGGGTTGGTATGTAAAGACACCCTATCTTTGTGGAAAATCAAATAAGGAGGCTCACACATAATTTTATTTAAAAACATTCGATAACTGGGAAAAGCACACTGAGCCGAGGCTCATTTCCAGGTGTGACCTGAAATAAGAGCCTTAAGCTCTGAAATCATTCCAGCAAAAGTAACAGCAACTAAAAAAAAAACAAAACAACTAGTTACTCACCAGTGACAATAATTCTAGGAGTGGTATATGATGTACATGGGGGTGGTATATGATGTACACCCACACTTCTGGCAGTGTTCCTTTCCCTTTAAGGCTAGCAGTAAAGTCTTCAAGCTGACTCCTCCCACCCACCCAGGTGGTACCTCCCTTGGCACTGCCCCATGACGTTAGATCTTACCCGCTAGAAGCAAGAGTCAGTGTGACACTTGCCAGGGGAAGTTGTGTGGATTTACATCATATAGCACACCTAGAACTACTGTTACAGGTGAGTAACCTATTTTTCTAGTGATGTGGATATGATATACTATCCACACTTCTGGCAGACTCCTAGCGGTTCTCTGAGTGGAGAACGGAGCCCCACAAACCAGCATCCTGGCATGATTCAAGGTCAATGTGGTAGGGGGGAAATGAGGATGTGTGCCTACTTCCAGGTAGCAACCCTACAAATTTCCTGGATAGGGATGTCCCTGGAAACAGTCACCAAGGCAGAAGAATGATGGGTGAAATGAGCCCTCAGCCCTACGGGAGGCTCCCTACCCGCCACCCTATAGCAGAGGTTGATGCAGAAAACAATCCACCTGCCAATCTTGCACTTAGTTGCTGGTCTGCCAGGTGCGGCTTCAGCGTAGGTGACAATAGCTGGCACACCTCTTCCTGAACTCCAGCCATGCACTCATTGTAGTAGGCTAGCTCTCGCAGATCTAACATATGGAATCTGTGCTTGGCCTCTGAGGTGTGGTTGGTGAAGTACACTGGGAGATTAATCATCTGATTAAGGTGGAAATCGGACACAACCTTTGGGAGAAACTTTGGGTTGGGATGAAGGACAACCTTGTCCCTGTGGAAGGCCAGGTAAGCAGACTCAACCGAGAGCTCTTGGAGTTCACTGATCCTTCTGGCTGACATGATAGCCACTAGAAAGGTGGTCTTCCATGACAGGTGAGACATCTTACATCTGTGCACTGGTTTGAATAGCTTGTCCATAAGCTTTGCCGACACCAGCAGCAAGTCCCAAGGTGATGGTGGTTCATGCACTGGAGGGGAAATGTGGTCAAGGCCTTTAAAAAAGCACCAGACTACTTTCTCCTGCACCACCTACTGCATACCAGCCCATGCCCAGTAAGCAGAGATGGCTGCCAGGTGCACCTTAAGGGTCATTGACCGAAAGCCCGACAAGGGGACCAAAGGCAGTGTAGAATGCTAGCGACTAGACAAGATAAGAGGTCATGGCCCTTGTTCTGGCACCAAATGGAGAACCTCATCCATTTGGAGGCATAGCATTTTTCGGGTCTACTCCTTCTGAGAAGCCTCTATCACAGTGAGGACATTGTCGGAGAGACCCAAAGCCTGGAACTCTAGCCGCTCAGGAACCAGGCTGTCAGGTGCAGGGATTGAAGGTCCAGATGGAGTACCTTCCCCTGATTGCTAGATTGTAGGTCCGGGCAGAGGGGAAGATGCCATGGAAGCCTGCTGCTGAGGAGGTGGGGTACCAGAACTGGCAGGACCAGTCCAGAACCACCAGGACCATACATGCCTTGTCCCTTCTGGCATTGATCAACACTTTGTGGATCAGGGACAATGGAGGTAAGGCATAGAGGATGCCTGGGGTCCAGGGCCTTGAGAAAGCAACTCCCTGCAGCTTTCCCTGCTGAGGGAGGCAGGCACAAAACAACCTCAGGTTTGCATTCTCCCTGGAAGTGAACAGATCCACCAGAGGGGTGCCCCATCAGAATAAGCTGTGTACTACCTCTGGATGGAGAGACCACTCATAAGATGCCTTGCCCACATGGCTGAGGGAATCCACCAGCTGGTTGGAGACATCGGCCACATGGATGGCCAGAAGATAACCCAAATGTGTGGAGTAAAGGCTGTCAAGTACCAGTCAAACTACCCAAAGCTCAAACAGGTTGATATAGCATCAGGGGTCCAGAGTCTGTGGTCCCCAAAGTCAGCACCCCAGCCCATCAGGGAGGCATCGATCATCAGGATAACCATCAGCTCTGAGCAGATGAATGTGATCCCTTCCTGCAGACATTATGAGACTAACCACCATGGGGGGTGTTCCACATCAACTGGGTCACAGTGACTGGCTGGTCGAAGTGGCCCTTGCGCAGAGACCACTGGCAGGCCAGCTCCCATTGCAGAGTGCATTCTCCACCAGGCCCAAAGGATCACACTGGTGCATGCCGCCATGTATCCCAAGAGGCGCAGGAAGTCCAGAGCAGGGTGCAACTGCCCAACCCAAAATGATAGGGCAAAGGAGGAGAGAGCCCCTACCTGGTCCACTGGAAGCCAAGCACTGGCTCTGCAAGAGTCATGCTCCATCTTGATGAAGTGTACCAACTGCGAGGGTATGAGTTCCGACTTGGCCTCATTAACCAAGAGGCCAAGGGACTTGCAGGTCTGGAGGGCCAGACCCCTAGACCACTCCACCTCCTCCCTGGAGGGACCCACTATGAGCCAGTCATCCAGGTAGCGTTATACCCGGACCCCTCGGTGCCTCAGGTAGGCTGCCACCACTGGAGTACATTTGGTGAAGACCCTGGGAACAGAAGAGAGGCCGAAAGGCATGGTCTGGAAGTCTCAGAGAATACCCACCGCACAGAACTGGAGGAACCAGTAGAAGGATGGATGGATTAGGACGTGAAAGAATGTGCCTTGAAGATCCAGAGAGCAACTCCACATGTTCTGCTCCAAAGATGGTATGATCTGAGACAGCGTGACCATGCTGAAAGTGCGTAGCCGACGAAATTTGTTCAGGTTGTGCAGATCTAAGATGGGGCGCTGGCGCTCCCCCTTACCCCGTCTGTTCTGGCACCAGGAAGCACCTGGAGAAAAACCCTGGGTGTACTGAATGGTCCGAGATGGGAGCAACGACCTCCTTCTGGAGAAGCTGGGCAATGTCTTCCTGAAGGGCTGATAATGTTGGCGGATATCATGTCCTCCACTATGGGGCATGGGATCAGCAAGGTGGGTAAGCTTTGAACTCTAGAGGCAGACCCTAATTGACCACCTTGAGGACCCACCTTGTCCATGGTAACTGAAGACCAGGCAGAAAGTAAGCCATAGAACCGTTCCCCCACAGAAAGACCCAGGGGAGTAAGGACAGGCATGGGGAGGCAGCCACCATCCCATCACTGGGCAGGCTTGGAGGCAGAGGGGGGGACTGTCTAAGGAACCATCAGGACCATGACCCCCTGGTTTCCAGATGATCAAAGCAACAGCCTTCAGCCAGGGACACCAAGCCTGGGCCTGCTGCCCAGCTGGGGGCTGGGACACCTTGGCTGCAAGAGCAGAGAGGGGCCCAAAAGGACTTTTACTTTTGAGCCTTAGAGCCCTCTGGATCCCTCTGGGCAGAGGTGACAAAGTCCAGGGTGACACTGGACTTCTCAGTGTGAGTGAGGTTTCCTTCCATCCTCCACCCAAACCAGTCAGTGCCCAGGAAGGGGATATCCACCAGCTTGTGCTAGGTACCTGCGGTAAAGCTCAAAATCCTCAGCCAAGCTCTGTGGCGCATGGGCACTGCAGCAACCACAGACTGGGTGCAGGAGTTGTCGATGTCCCTGACCTTCTGGAGCTACTGCTTAGCCACTGCTCAGCCCTAGTCTCGGACCTGCTTGACTATGGTCTGCAGTCCACAGGGAGATGAGGAAGCACCTCATCAAGGATGCCCAGGAGGGCGTGAGCAAAGTGGGCCATTAAAAGGGTCAAACTTGCTTACTGGAGGCAGAGGGAGGAGGCCATGTAGACCTTCTTGGCCATATGATCCAATTTCTTGGATTCCTTGTTGGGAGGTTTATCCACGTCCCAGACATTGCCGGTATTCTGAAAGACCGAGCTGGCCACCAGACCCTCGGCTGAGGGGTGTTCGGTGAAATCAGACAGGGAACCGGTAGAGACCACATACTTGTGGGCCATCCGGGCCGACAATGTACGGCAAGAGGCAGGATGCTGCCAAAGCTCCAGAGTGGGGCCAAGAATAGCCTTGGTGACCAGGAAGGCCTTCCCCAGGGGAGTCACCCAGGTCAAGAATCTTGGTCAGGGTGCATTTAGCTTGTTTCTGGATGGGCTCCATCTGAAGACCCGCAGACTCCAAGATTAAACAGAGCAGGCCCACGAAAGAAGTGGAACCATGCTCCATCGACAAGTCCCCTCACAACTCAACATCCAATAGACGGGAGTGTAGGGAGGAGCCCTCAGAAAGAGTCCCTGCTGACCTTACGTGGGTCTGTCTGAGTCACAGTGATAGACAGCCTATGAGGAAGCCCTGAAGCTGTGTGGGCATTTTTAGGAGAGGGGCCCCTCCTTCGGCTGTTTAGGCAGCAGCTCCACCTGAATAGGCGGAGAGGATGAGCCAGGGTAGGCCGAGGCCTCGGTGGCAGGAGCAATATGATAGCCAGGGTGGGGACTGGAATTGGCTTGACCTTGGTGAACATGAGCTGGTGCCAAATGAGCTCCTTGTAGCGCCAACGCAATTTGCAGAGGCACCTCTCCTTTTATGAGGAGGAGTAGTGGCGATGTCACTTGCCTGAATGCAAAGAGTGGGAACGCCAATACCAATGTGGGCTGCTTGACTCGGGGCTTTGGGATTGGGACTGCGACCTTGAGCGTTGGTGGGTCTTGGAGGGAGCTGACAAAAGCAGAGGATCGACTGATCCTGAGGGGTAGGGGACCAGATCAGCAGGCTGGTCCGGCCCTTCCTGGGAGGTAATAGGTAGGACCAGGGTCCTAGAGAGGGAGGTACTGGCCTCATCTGGTGAAAACAGGTCGACAGGTTCGAGAAAAATCTTGACAAGTTGGTGGACGGGCATCTCGACCAGATGGCCCAACGTGGAGACTGTGGATCCAGTAGCTAGGGCCGAAGGATCGACCGTAGTTGAAACCTCCACAGAAGTGCAGGAATCAGAGGCCTGAGAGCACTCACTCACCATGATTGATGGTGAGACTTTTTTCTAATTACAGCCCACAGAGGGGCCCTGCCCAAAGGTGGGAAAGGACTGGCACAAATCATGAAACACCCCATAAAAGGTTGCACCTAAGGAAAGCGGCATGAAGGCCGAAGACAAAGAGTCATGCTCTGTGGTCTGAGCCACCGCTTCAAAAACTGCTAGCTGTTCAGCGGACCCGGAAGCTGCGGAGACCACCAAGTGATGGGAAGCTGCCCACAGAACAAACCACTTCCACTTCATGGAGTAGTGTCCCTGGTGGAAGGTTTTCTTGGGGCTACCAGGACACCAGCCACGCTGGGGGATACTCCAAATCTCGCAATGGCTGTGTCTTCAGGAGCCAGGCATAGAGTTGGAGTGGCTTGAGGTTCAAATAGACCAGGGTTCTCTGTTCCTGCGATAGTATGCCCTTGCACAGGGGTAGAGGTACTGGAGGTTCTGCTACCAGCTGTTGCAGCAAGGGAAACCACATTTCATGAGTCCAGAAGGGAACCACCAGAATCAGAGTAGCTCCCTCCATCTGGATTTTGATTAGCAGCCTCTGAATCAGAAGTAAGGGAGGAAAGGCAGAGAGGAACCTCCCCTTTCAAGAGAGGGATGACGCATCTTGCCAGAAAACTCCAGGCACTGGAGCGAGCAAGTAGAAAAGCGTCAGTTTTTCATTGAGCGGGGGTGCAAACAGGTCCCACTCTAGATGATCCCACCTGTCGAACAGGTCTACTACTGAGGTCAGCAGCTCCCACACATGAATCAGGGACTGTGGCTGGCTTAGCCTGTCTGCCAGGATGTTTTGGACACCTGGAACACGAACAGCTGACAGTTCTAGACCATGTTCTAGAGCCCAGTAGGACCTTCATCGCTTCCCTGCATAGGTAGTACAAGTGGGTGCCCCTTTCTTATTTATGTAGTGTACTACACTGATGTCAGTCTGCACCAGCAGCTTACTTGGGAAATACAGGTTACTCACCTGTAACAGAAGTTCTAGTAATGGTATATGTTGTTCATCCACACTGTCTGGCAGGTTCCTTGCCGCTTTAAATCTTGCCAGGTCTTCAAGCTGGCTCCTCCCACCCACCCGGGTGGTAAAATTCTCGGCTCCACCCCATGACGCCAGATCTAGCCAAGCGGCTGTGCGCGCCGGGCCGGGAGGTCGGTATCAGGATGAACAACATATACCATTCCTAGAACTCCTGTTACAGGTGAGTAACCTGTATTTCTAGGGACATGGATATGTTGTTCATCCACACTGTCTGGCAGACTCCTAGCAGTTCTCCAGGAGGAGGAGAGGCAAGGCGCACACCCCCTACTTAGGGAATAGAGACTGGAGAACCGAGGCCCCAAAACCAGCATCCTGGCATGACTCAAGGTCGATGTGGTAGTGGGTAATAAAGGTATGTGCCGACTTCCAGGTAGCAGCCCTGCAGATATCCTGGATAGGGACATACCTGGAAGCAGCTACCGATGCAGCGGTATGGCGGGTAGAATGAGCTCTTATCTCTCTGGGAGGCTCCATGCCCACCAACCTATAGCAGAGATCTATGCAGGAGGTGACCCACCTGCTTATCGTCTGCTTGGCTGCAGGTCTGCCAGATGCGGCTTCAGCGTAGGTGACAAACAGCTGGCGAACCTCTCCCCGAACTTCAGCCGTCCGCTCCTTATAATAAGCGAGCGCTCTTCTGGGGTCCAAAGTATGGAGCCTATATTTGGCCTCCGAGGTGTGATTGGGGTAGAACACCGGCAGAGTCAACACCTGGTTAAGGTGAAACTCCGACACCACCTACGGAAGGAACTTCGGGTGGTGGCGCAGGACAACCTTGTCCCTGTGGAAGACCAGATAAGGAGACCCTATGGAAAGCACCTGGAGCTCTCCCATCCTTCTGGCTGACGTGATAGCCACCAAGAAGGCGGTCTTCCATGACAGGTGGGAAATATCGCACCTGTGCATCGGTTCGAATGGCTTGCCCATGAGCTTGGCCAATACCAGCAGTAGATCCCACAGAGGTGGAGGTTCTCGCACCGGAGAGGAAATGTGATCAAAGCCTTTGAAAAAGCGCCATACCACCTTCTCCTGCGCCACTGACTGCTTCCCGGCCCACACCCGGTAAGCAGAGATAGCTGCCAGATGCACCTTAAGGGTCGTCGACCAAAGCCCTTGCTGAGAAAGGGACCACAGGTAGTCCAGAATGCTTGCCAAGGGACAGGCGGAAGGGTCCAAGCCCTTCCCCTGACATCAAATGGAGAATCTCTTCCATTTGAAGGCATAGCATTTCCTGGTCGACTCCTTACAGGACGCCTCAACGACGTTGAGGACCTCGTCGGAAAGACCCAAGGCCTGGAACTCTAGCCACTCAGAAACCAGGCCGTCAGGTGCAGGGATTGAAGGTCTGGATGGAATACCTTCCCCTGGTTGACTGAAATCAGGTCTGGGCGGACTGGAAGCCACCTCGGGAGCCTCGATCTGAGACTGAGGACATCTGGATACCAGAACTGGCGGGTCCAATCTGGGGCTACCAGAATCACCTGCACCTTGTTCCTCCTTGCCTTGAGAAGCACCTTGTGGATCAAGGGAAATGAGGGAAAGGCATAGAAGAGGCCTGGGGTCCACGGCCTCGAGAAGGCATCCCCCTGCAGCGAGCCCTGCTGAGGGGGGTGGGCATGGAACAGTCTCAGCTTCGCATTCTCCCTGGAGGCAAACAGGTCAACCTGAGGCATGCCCCAGTGGGAGAACAGATCTTGTACTACCTCCGGCAGGAGAGACCACTCATGAGACGCAGCCTCTATCCGACTTAGGGCATCAGCCAGGGTGTTGGAGGCTCCTGCCACGTGAATGGCTAGGAGATCCGCCTCCAGGCTGTGCACGAGGGACCAAATGCGGAGAGGTTTCTTGCATAACAGCATGGAGCGAGTCCCGTCCTGGTGGTTCAGGTAGTACATGGTCATGGTATTGTCCATCTGGACCTGAACCACTTGGCCCCATAGAAATGAAGCGAAGGTGGAGAGAGCTAGACAGACCACACGGAGCTCCAACAGGTTGATCTGGCATCGGGACTCCAGAGGGGACCAGAGGCTGTGTGCTCTGTGCTCCCCCAGATGGGCACCCCAACCCATCAGAGATGCATCGGTCGATAGAGAGACCGTCAGCTCGGGGCGGACGAACAGGATGCCCTCCTGCAGATGTGCCTGAACGGTCCACCACTAGAGAGCATTCCACATCTCCTGGGTCACTGTCACGGGCTGGTCCAACGGATCGCAGCATTGTGACCACTGGCTGGCCAGTCCCTATTGAAGGGGACGCATGTACCAACAGGCCCAATGGACCACGCTGGTGCAGGCCGCCATGAGGCCCAGGAGGTGCAGGAAGTCCCGGGGCAGGGCGCGATTGCCCAACCAGAAATGATTGGGCAAAGGAGGAAAGAACCTCGGCCCTGTCCGCCAGGTGCCGAGCTCTGGCTCAAAGAGAGTCGAGCTCTGCCCCGATGAAGAGCATCACCTGCTTCAGCATGAGTTACGACTTGGCCACATTGATGAGGAGGCCAATCTGAGAGCAAACCTGGAGGGCCAGATCTCTGGACCGCTCCACCTCCGTTCTGGAGGGGGCTGCAATCAGCCAATTGTCCAGGTAGGGGTACACCCGGACCCTTTAGCGCCACAGGAATGCTGTCACCACTGCCATGCATTTGGTGAAGACCCTGGGAGCTAGAGAGAGGCCAAAGGGCATGGCCTGGAACTAGTAAAAGGGATCCCTCCGCTCTGAAGCGGAGGAATCTCTGATGAGACGGATGGATCGGGATGTGAAAGAATGTGTCCAGGAGGTCCAGGGAATAGAACCACATGCCTCTTTCCAAGGATGGGATTATCTGAGCCAGAGTGACCATCCTGAAGGTCCGAGACCTTAGGAACCTGTTCAGGTCGTGCAGGTCGAGGATGGGGTGCCAGTCCCCCGTCCGTTTTGGGACCAGGAAAGACCTGGACACAAATCCCGGGTCTGGAAGAGGATCCACCACCTTCATGATCACCTCTTTTTTGAGGAGCAGGGCAATATCGCGTTGGCGGGCGATGAGCGAGTTGCAGACCCCTGCGTGGCCCCAACGAGGGCCCGAAAGAGTGGGGCCTGCTCGAACTCCAGAGGCAGGCCCTTTCCTTCCACCTCCAACACCCAGCGGTCCATGGTGATAGCGGACCAGGTGGAAAGGAAGTGGTGGAGCCATCCCCCATGGGGGAACCCAGGGGGGAGTGATGAGGTTGGGGGCGGTACCCCTCAACCCGCCACGGGGCAGGCTTGGAAGAGGGACCAGCCGAGGGACCTCCTGGGCCTTTATCTCCTTGCTTCCTGTTGGAGGAAGCCGTGGGCTTGGGTTTGGGATGCCAAGCGCGAGCCTGCTGGCCCTGTTGCTGGTGCTGTTGGGCCGGTCGTGCTGCAGGGGCCGAAGGGACTTATGCTGTTGACAGCGGCCTTTGTCCCTCTGGGTGGAGGTGACAGAGTCCAGAGTGGCATTGGACTTTTCGATCCGCTGGAGGTGTCCCTCCACTCCAGGGCCAAAGAGGTCAGTCCCCAAGAAGGGGACGTCCGCCAACTTGTGCTGGGTATCCGCCGTGAAGGTGGATATCCTCAGCCACGCCCTGCGACGCATAGCCACCGCGGTCGCTATTGACCTGACACAGGAATTACCTATGTCCAGAGCAGTCTAAAGCTGCTGCTTCGCCACCGCCCTACCCTGGTCCTGGACCTGACAGACCGTGGTCTGCAGGTCGGCTGGGAGATGAGGGACAACCTCATCCGGGGAGCCCATGAGGGCATGGGAGAAGTGTGCCATCAGCATGGCCAAGCTGGCCTGCCGGAGGCAGAGGGAGGACGCAGCGTACACCTTGCGCCCGGCAAGTCCAGCTTTTTGGACTCTTTGTCGGGGGGCTTATCCACGTCCCGAGCGTTTCTGGAATGCCGGAAGACACTGTCGGTGACTAACCCCTCGGCAGAGGGGTGCTCCGAGAAACCGGGCAAAGAGCCAGTAGGGACCGCATACTTCCTGGCCATCCTGGCCGAGGGTGCAGGACAGGAAGCAGGCCACTGCCAAAGCTCCAAGGCTGGGCCAACAATGGCCTCAGCCACTGGAAAGGCTTCCGTGGGGGAATCCCCTTGGTCCAGTATCTCCGTCAGGGGATACTTGGCCCATTTGGACACGGGCTCGAGCTGCATCCCGGTGGACTCCGAGATAAGCTGAAGCAGACCCAAGAAGGACGATGGGCTATCGTCCATTGACTGGCCCCCGGAGGACTCCAGGTCGACCTGCCTGGAGAACAGGGAAGAATCGTCATCGGATTCCGAAGAGGCTGCGAAGAGCTGCCTCGGCCCTGAGCCACCCTCCACCTGCCGAGGACGGTTGGGAGTGAGGGTGAATGACAACCTGTGGGGCAGGCTGTGACCAGACTGAGAATCCTTGGTTGGTGCCCCAGACTTTGGTTGTGGAAGTGGAGGTTCCACCATGAATCGGTGGAGCAGCCGGTTTCGGCCGAACAACCGGCCCTGGAACGGGCATCTCGACTGGGGCGAGCAGTTGCTTTGGTCGTTCGGGCGACAGCCACTTGATGGCTGGGGGCTGAACCAGAGTCGGTTTAGTCCCGGACAACAGTAACTGCTGCCACATAAGCTCCTCGTGACGTCAACGTAATTTACGTCGAAGCCTCCCCTCATCCGAGAACGAACGGTGTCGCTGCTTATGTCAGTACCGAGACCACCGATGTCGGCGGGAACGGCTTGACCGAAATGAAGTCCGAGACCCTCGGGGGGACAGAGGGCAGGTCTGGGAAGGGGCGGGGGACACCTGCTCTTCCCTCGGCTTGGGCACTTTATCCGGGGACTGCGGCCCCAAAGGCGCAGGCAGATCCTTGGTCTCCACCGGGGGAACTGGTGAAGGAGGGTTGTTGGCTTCACCAGTCGACAGCCCGTCCAACGGGTCGAGAAAAATCTCGACCGAGTCGATGGGAGTCTCGGCCGGCTGGCCTGATGGGGACACCGTGAAGCCAGCGGCCCGAGCTGCAACCTCGATC
Source organism: Neoceratodus forsteri (assembly GCA_016271365.2). Lineage (NCBI taxonomy): Eukaryota > Metazoa > Chordata > Ceratodontiformes > Ceratodontidae > Neoceratodus > Neoceratodus forsteri. The sequence continues at coordinate 224,228,942 of CM028138.1, read as the reverse complement.
GAAGTCGACGGTTGGCTGTCCGGGGAAGGAGACCTCTCCCGCTCCCACAAACGCCGACGGTGGGACTTACCCTTCGACTCCTCCTTCTTGGGCCGAGAAGAATGTCTCGAAGGCCCCTCTTCCTTCGTGGAAAGGGACTGACAAAGCTCCTTGAACGAAGCCGTGTACGAGGAACTCAGAGAGCGGGATAAATGCTGCGGCCGAGCAGGAGGAAGATGCGGCCTGGGCCGCCTCCTCCTCGAAGGTGATCATCTGCTTGAGCTGCTCAGCCGAGCCAGTCGCCGGACACTGCCCAATGAGCCTCTTTTGATTTTACTGGCGGGTAACGCTCCTCGGGGCGCCCGAGCTTCAATCGGGCAGCGCGGTCCTCCAGGACAGTGGCCGAAAAAGAGCAGAACAACTCGCAGGCCTGCGGGTAGTGGTCTAGGCCTAGGCAGTAGACGCACATGGAGTCCGGATCCGTCCTGGACATTTTCTGCCCGCAAGGGCACCTCCAAAAGCCGGGAATTGATTTGTCCATCGCAGCTGCGAGGGATGATGAATACCAAAGTTTAGAAAACTTCAAAACCGAAGAGTTAGGATCCAGTCTAAAATGCAGGGCGCTAAGGAGGGAACCTGAGCTTCCAAGCGGTAAGGAAGATCTGGCGTCATGGGGCAGAGCCGAGAGTTTTACCACCCGGGTGGATGGGAGGAGCCAGTTTGAAGACCTTCCGGCAAGATTTAAAGCGGCAAGGAACCTGCCAGACAGTGTGGATGAACAACATATCCATGCCCCTAGAACAAATGGTTCCAGAAGGTTTGCAGAGCATGCAGAATGCCCCCCCCCCCAAAATCTCTAGAACATTTACGTGGAGAGGAGTCTCCATTCTAGTCCATGTACCTTGTATTTGATGAGGCCCCAGATGTGCTGCCCCCAGCCTAACCCTTAAGTGTCATTGGTGAAAATTTGCTGAAGGGAGGGAATGAGGAATGGAACCCCATTCAGCAAATTGCTGGCTTCCATCCACCACTGGAGCACTTTTCCGACAAAAGTTACTAGAATCTGCTATTCTAGATTGTCAGTGCGCTGATCCCATTGAACTCAGTGACCACTGAGGGATCCTCATGTGCAGCCTGGCTAGGGGTACCATGACAGTGCTGCTGCCATCATGCCCAACAGTCTCAAGAATGTCCTGCTGTGACATACCTGCTGCTGTAAGGCAGCTGGGACTGTGCCAGGAGGCACTCCATCCTGTCCTGGGGCAGGAAGGCTAAGCCCTGAGCAATGTCCAGTACTGCCAACGCTGGCAAATGGGTCAAAACTGACTTGGGCAGACTGACCATGATCCCTAAGGCATTGAACAGCTGTCTGATGTGTGCTACAGTGTGGGACGGTTGCTCCTTGGACTGAGCTTTGAGCAACCAGTCTAGATAGAAGACGACATATCTCTCTAGACAGCTGCTGCCACAAATGCCAAGCATTTGGTAAATAAACCTGTGGCACAGATGACAAGCCAAATGGCAATACCCCGGACTGGTAGTGTTCCCCTGAATCAGGAACCTGAGGTACTTTTCTGTGGCGTGGACAAATCCTGATATGCAGGTATGTATCCTGCATGTCCAGGGAGCATATCCTCCCCCCTTTTGCAGGAGTAGTAGCAGCAGGCCTTGCGGAGTGGCTATCCTGAACTACTGGTACTGAATATCAAAATTCAGATCCCTCAGATCCAGAATGGGCCTTAGGTCCCCTTTAGATTTTGTGACTAGGAAGAAATGAGAATAGAAGAAAAAATTACTCACCATAGTAATACTGTTTCTTCAGCATGCTTGCACATATGCAGTATGCCAGCTGGGTTCAGCTGCCCTGGAAGTGGAATCAATGCTAATGATTTTTGGCAGTCAATCAGAGAGGAAGTGCTGCCTGGAGCTAGAGTGGGAGTTCAGTCATATTCATTTCAAAGACAAAGGGCAAAAGGCCCCAACAGTGCTTATAAAAACTATTAAAGTATAGAAACAAGAATACATAAAAACTATACAACATCCGTAAAGTACAGTTGTGTAAGAACTTACCGTAACAGTAGATCTTCGAGATGAGTTCTTGCAGCAGGCTATACCACAATGACTGAAGCCGCCAAGCGCCAGGACCCCACGGAAAACTTCTAGCTAGCAGTATACAGCATGGGACCACCCCCGACGTTGTCCAATGGTACAAAAGAGGCGACCCCCCCAGCCCTACCTCAGTTCTCCCACCGGAGACCCCTGCAAACTCAGAAATGGAGAACCGAGGAAGTTCCTCCCAAAAGAGAAAATGTAAAAACAGTCAATGGAGAAACATTTACCAGGGGGAAGGAGGGAGAACAGCACCTGCTGCAAGAATTCCTCTTGAAGATCTATTGTTAGAGGAAGTTCTTATGTAAATGTACTATCTCACTTCTAGGGGGAGCTCTTGCAGCAGGTTACACCATAAGGACAGAGTCTCAAGCAGTGAAGAATCAACCCTCTAAGGTTGGGAGGAGGTAAAAGTCATCTGGAAGGGTCATGAGTGAAGGCCCTGTAGGACAGCAAGGCCAAAGCCTGCCCTATGACGAGAGGCAATATCCAAACTGTAATGCCGAATGAAAGTGTGTACTAAAATCCAAGTGGCAGCTGCGCAGATATCAGCTGCAGACACATTCTTAATAGAGCCATACCCCTGGCAGAATGGGCTTTAACTGGTCCCGGCAAAGGCTTGTCATTCTTTCTGTAGCAATAAACAACGCAGTTAACTAGCCATTTGGACAAAGGACCCCTTTAGTCCTTGGGGTGAAAGAAACAAATAGCTGTTCAGACTTTCGGACAGGACAGGTGCCATCTAAGTAGCAACACAGCACCTGGTGAACATCCAGAGTATGAAGAGCCTCCGCTTGATTTGAATATTCTGGATAGTAAACAGGTAGATGGATGTCCTGATTCAGTGTAAATTCAGACACCACTTTAGGCAAAAACTTAGGATCCGTCTGCAAGGACTCCCAGTCCTTGTGGAAAACTAAATAAGGCTCTTTGTACATCAGAGCCTGAAGCTCATAAATCCTTCAAGCAGAAGTAATGGCAACTAAAAATAACGCTTTCCAGGACAAAGCGTAGCTCAACTTGCGGCCGTTTCGGAGAGAGGCACCATCAGTTTTTCCACAAGAAATAAAAGATCCCAAGGTGGGACATGGTCCCTGATGGAAGGTTTGAGGTGGAGAATACCCCGCCAAATAGTACAGTAAGGATCCAGCTGGGCTAGAGTTTTATCCTCTACAAGTGCATGATATTGCGAGATGGCAGATAAGTGCACCTTAATAGAGGAGTAGCTCAAACAGAGTCTGACAGAGAAAGGAGGTACTCCAAAACAGAGTTCACTGGACATGTGAATGGATCAAGATAGCGAGCAGAAGGCCAAAGGCAAAACCGCTTCCACTTCAAAGAGTAAGTCACCCTGGTGGAAGGCTTTCTAGCAGCCACCAAGACTTCTGCCACTCTGGAGGAAACCACAAACTGAGCCACGGCTAGGTCTGCAGAAGCCATGCAGGTGCAACGATTTGAGGTCCGGATGGACCAGGGTACCCTGCTCCTGGGAGAGCAAGCATGAGCTCAGGGGCAGGGGAATCGAGGGGGTTCACTGCCAGCTGCTGAAGTAGTGGGAACCAAATCTGACATGGCCAGTAAGGAGCGATCAGAGTTGTCCCTGCTCCTTCCGACTACAGCTTGAGAAGTATTCTCTGCAACAATGGAAAGGGAGGGAAGGCACAGAGAAACCTCCCTGTTCAAGAGAGGGACAATGCATCTTGCCAGAAAACACCAGGCCCTGGATCTAGCGAACAAAAACTGGGCAGTTTGGCTCTGAGTGGGGATGCAAAGAGGTCCAGCTCGGGCCAGACCCATCTGTTGAACAGCTGTGCGGCCACAGATTGGAGGAGTTCCCATTTGTGTGCCTTGGACTGAGACTGGCTTAAACTATTGGCCAAGGTGCTTTGTACTCCTGGGACATGCATGGCAGTGAGTTCCAGATGATGCTTGTCGGCCCAATACCAGACTCTCATGGCCTCTCTGCAGAGGGTATATGAGTGAGTCCCCCCTTGCTTGTTTATATAGAAGACCACTGAAATGTTGTCCATCTGAATAAGGACAGGGCCGGGGAGCAAACTAGTCTGAAATGCCTGAAGGGCATAAAGAATCACCCGCATCTCTAAAATATTGATATGGAGATGTTGCTCTTGGGGAGACCAAGTGCCCCGGGTCTGACGGTCCACCAAAAGCATAACTCCAGCCCAGGCTTGTCAAGTCCATTGTTAGGAGTTGACAAGGAGACTCCTGCTGAAAGTGGACCCCCCACGGAAAGATTGCGGGGGTTGAACCACCAGGCCAGTGTTTGTCGCACTGGAGTGGAGACAGTCACCAACTGCTCTATCTCATCCATGCATTGGGCCAACTGGACTTGCAAGGTCCACTGGGGAACCTTCATGTGCAGGTGTGCTAGAGGGATTGTCGCGACGGTCACTGCCATGTGCCCTAGCAGCCGCAGAAAGACTCTGGCTATGACCTGGCACGTGGAGGTAACTAGGCAAGCCTGTTCCTGAAGGCGTTCAGCCTCTGTTCAGAGGCAAGAAAGCTTTGCCTTCGGTGGTGTCCAGGACTGCTCCGATGTACTGCAGTCTTTGGCTGGGCCATGTGGAGGACTTCGGAAGGCTGAGGGTGATCCCTAGGTCCTGAAACAAAGTAAAGGTGTCTGTCATGGTGCTGACCAGCCGATCCTGGACAGAGCTGCCAGAAGCCAATCGTCCAGGTATGGAAAGAGTGTCCCTTTGTCTGAGGGCTGCAGCCACTACTGCTAGGCACTTTGTGAAGACTTGGGTAGCTGAATGACAGAGCATGGAATTGATAATGGTTGCCTTGAAAGCCGAAGTAAAAGAACCTCCTGTGGGGCCGAAATACCAAAACGTGGAGGTTCATGTCCTGCACGTCCAGGAAACACAGCCAATCCCCTTGATGGAGAGGGAGCAAGCCTGGAAGGGTGACCATCTTGAACTGTTTGTCCTTTATGTACCTGTTTAGGTGGCTAAGATCCAGGATGACCGTAAGACCCCCGTTTTCTTCGTGACCAGAAGAAAGTGGGAGTAAAATCCCTTTCCCCTTTGAGCAGGCTGAACTGACTCTAAAGCCTGTTTCAGCAAGAGTGCTTGGATCTCTTCTTGGATAAGAGAGAGGTGTGACAGAGGGTAACGGGAGTTTACAGGAGGGTTGTCTGGGGACATTTCCGTGAACTCCAGGGTATGTCCTTTCCCCATCAGATTAAGCACCCATTGATCTGTCATGATTTTGCGCCATCCCTCTAGATAGAGAAGCGACTCCCTACTGCCTCCCCCAGGGATTCTGCTGGGGGGGGGGGTCGGGCAGGGAGTCAGGTCGAGGAACCGGGGACAGGCAATGAGGCTTGGGAGGTTTTGGTGGCTTTGGGTACTGAACCTCCTGAAGTCTTGAAGTGGCCTTTACGTTTAAAAGGTCCCTCTATTTTGTTGGCCAGACGACTGGCGAAATGGCTGGCAACTGTTCAATTTCCGAGTGGATCTGTACATGGTGTGAACAGATCTTAACACCTTACCAGATTCCTGGAGATGAGTAATGACCTTCTCTGAGTGCTTACCAAAAAGGACCGAGCCCTTAAAAGGGGAATCCATAATTTTGCTTGAGCGACCGGGGTAAAACCCAAGAACAGCGGCACAGACAAACCCCGGAGGCCGTTGTCCTTGCTGCAGCATCTGTAGGAGGAATGTAAGACGTGGGTGCCTACTTCCGAAGCAGATCAGCCCTTTCGGGACCATCTTGCCAAATCTGGATCAATTCCATAGCCTTCTCCCACAAGGCATTCTGATATTGGACCACACGGGTCAAAAAATTAAGAGCAGAAGGCACAAGGTGGCCGAAGCATAGACCTTTCTGTAGAGCTGGTCCACCTGCTTAGAGTCCTTGTCTGGGGACTGGGTACTAAGATGACGTGGGCCTCTTAGATTGATCATGAGCTGCCGTAATGACCATTGAGTACACAAGAGATTGTTCACCAAAATAGGGTTCATCCCAAAGAGCGTTAGAGTTGGCCGGCCTTTTTGGATACAGCAGGGGTGGAAGACTGGCATTTGCATGCTGATTTAGTGATGTCCATAAAAGTGTCCACCAGAGGAGAACCACCATAGGCTTTGGATCCTTCTGGCAGAGAAAAACAGCCAAATGGCATCTCTCAAGGTCCAATGGCTTCACTGGGGACTGGGGAGCTACCTGGAGGGATGCAGACCTATACTGGTGCGATGGTCTGCATCTGTCCGGGGAACTAGGATCCTAGGTGAGAGGTTTAAATGTCTTCATTGGCAAGCATTTAAACTAGCCAAGGGGGGAGGCACTGAAAAGGAACAGGGAAATCCCAGCCTCCCCCCACAAACAACAGTAATTAGTGAGGTAAACACCAAGGTAGAGAAGTCATTAGGGAGCAGAACAGAAGTAAATGTAAAAAAAGGCAGTAAGGACAGGAATGGGGCTAAAAGGGGTAAGACCAGAAAGTGGAGGGTGATGAATACCAATGCCCATAGTCTGTGTAACAAGCTCCCTAAACTAGTGGCCTTGATGGAAGAGGGTTGCCTGGATATTGTGGCAGTTACAGAAACATGGTACACAGAGAACCATGACTGGGATGTCAACATACCAGGATACACAATCTACAGGAGGGACAGGGAGGGTAAAAGAGGAGGAGGAGTAGCTCTTTATGTAAAGGAAGGGATCAAAGCAACAGAACTAAAGAGTAAACAGGTAGCAGATGAGACACTCTGGGTCACCCTGGAGACAGGAAATGGCACCACACTTCGCATGGGGGTTGTATACAGCCCCCATCTCAGGGGGAGGGAATGGACAAGGAAATGATAGAAGGCTTCCTTAGAATGGCAGAAAAAGGGGAGATATTGTTAATGGGGGACCTGAATATGCCAGATGTTAACTGGAGCACCTTTGATGCAGGCACATCCAAGAGCAGGGTCATTCTTGATGCCCTACAGTGGGCATGCCTTAGTCAGCTAGTATTGGAACCCACTCGGGAGGGAGCAATTTTAGACCTGGTACTCTCAAATGGGGACGGAGAAAGAATCTCAGATTTAGAAGTGGGTAGCCATCTGGGAACAAGCGACCACCAAACAGTGTGGTTCATGATAAACACAGCCATACAATCAAGCCATACAAAAGCAAGAGTATTGGACTTTAGGAGGGCTGACTTTGGGAAAATGAGAGTGCGCCTCAGAAAAGCACTAGCAAACAGGCAAGAAGGAGGGGTGGAGGAACAATGGAGAGTAATCAAAACAGCCATCACAGAAGCAACAAACCTTTGTGTAAAGCAAATCAACAAAACACAACGAAGGAAAAAAATCGCTATGGTTCTCAAAAGAGGTGGCAGGGAAGGTTAAGGAGAAAAGAACAGCATTCAAGAAATATAAGGAAACACAAGGAGAAGGACAGAGAACTTTATCAGTTAAAGCAGAGAGAGGCTGGGAAGGCAGTCAGAATAGCAAAGGCCCAAACCGAGGAAAGGATAGCCAACTCTGTTAAGAAGGGGGATAAGACCTTTTATAGGTACATTAGGGAGCGAAGAAAGACCAAAGGAGGGATACTGAGGTTTAACAAAGGGGAGGGAATGTGGGTAGAGGATGACAATGAAAAAGCAGGGATACTGAATGAATATTTCTGCTCAGTATTTACAAAGGAAGAGGAGGGGGAGGTACCTAAACCAAACAAGAGAAACACTCTGAAGACGAGGGTTGATACCAGTCCATTTACAGAAGAAAGGGTTCTGAAAGAACTAATAAAATTGAAGGTGGACAAAGCAATGGGGCATGATTCGATTCACCCAAGAATTATAAAAGAACTAAGGGTAGAACTAATGACACCGCTGACTACTCTAACAAATCATGGGAGGATGGGGTGGTACCTGAGGACTGGAGGAGGGCAGATGTGATTCCTCTTCACAAAAGTGGGAGCAGGACAGAGGCAGGAAACTACAGACCAGTTAGTTTGACCTCAGTGGTAGGTAAAATGATGGAATAACTTCTGAAGGAAAGAATTGTTGAGTACCTAGAGGCCAGTGGGGCTCAGGACCCAAAGCAGCATGGATTCACGATGGGAAGGTCGTGTCAGACGAATCTAATAGATTTCTTTGACTGGGTGACCAAAGTAGTAGACCAGGGAGGGGCTGTGGACATGGCTTACCTAGATTTTAGCAAGGCATTTGATACAGTCCCACACAAAAGATTAATACACAAGTTAGCCAGCCTTGGAGTGGGTCCCAATGTGGTAGCCTGGATAAAAAATTGGCTAGACAACAGGACGCAAAGGGTAGTAGTAAATGGAGACCACAGTGAAGAAAGGAGGGTTACTAGCAGGGTACCGCAGGGTTCAGTACTGGGATAAGTCCTTTTTAATGTCTTTATAAGTGACATTGCAGAGGAACTGGAAGGAAAAGTATGTCTCTTTGCAGATGACACAAAGCTCTGCAACAGGGTTGATACACCAGATGGAGTGGAAAGGATGAGAAGGGACTTGGCAAGGTTGGAGGAATGGTCAAATGTATGGCAGCTCAGATTCAATGCAAAGAAATGCAAGGTAATGCACCTGGAAACAAAACCCAGGCAAGAGTACACAATGGGGGTGAGATACTGACAACAGTAAAATGGAAAGGGACCTGGGGTAATTAGATCAGATGACCTAAGTGGGCAAGCAATGTGAGAAGGCAGTAAGGAAGGCTGGGGGATACTGGGATGCATAGGAGAGGCATCAATAGTAGAAAACAGGAAGTTGTTATCCCTCTGTACAGACAGTTGGTGAGACCCCATCTGGAGTACTGTGTGCAGTTCTGGAGACCCCATCTCCACAAAGACATAGACAGAGTGGAGGCTGTCTAGAGGAGGGCAACCAAAATGGTGCAGGGTCTGCACCAGAAGACATATGAAGAAAGACTAAAGGAGCTTAATATGTATACCCTTGAGGAAAAGAGGGAGAGAGGGGACATGATAGAAACTTTCAAGTACCTCAAGGGAATCAACAAAGTCCAAGAGGGTGGCATCTTTCAGAAAAAGATGTGCAAGAACAAGGGGGCACAATTTGAAGATAGAGGGGGCGGCTCAGAGGTAATGTGAGGAAGTATTTTTTCACAGAGAGGGTTGTGGATGCATGGAACAGCCTCCCTGAGGAGGTCGTGGAGTTAAGAACAGTGGGGGAATTCAAGAATGCATGGGACAGACATAAGGCAGTCCTAGTGGGGGGGTAGAAGGAAGCAAGCTGTTGGTTAATTAGGATCTGCAGCTTATCTGTTAGGTAGGAAAACGGGCAGACTAGGTGGGCCAAGCGGTCCTTATCTGCCATCAAATTCTATGTTTCAAATCTGCTGTGTCCTAACCCATGATGGACTGGATGTGCTGCAAGACCTCCATAAAGGTCGGGTCATTGGGAGGTGACGGGGGGTTGTCCTTGGGGTCCGCAGGAGGGGGAAATGACCCAGATTTGGACGACCCCGAAGAGGAGGAAGAAGAGCAGTGGCTCGACTCCCCGGAGAAGGAAGACCTAGAGGTCAAGCATCGGTGCCTATGTCCGTGCAACAAAAGTTTGGCCTGTTCAAGGACCTGGAGGTGGAGCGGCAGTGCTTTCTCCCATGTTTGGAGCACCCCCTTCCTGTATCGTCCGGTTGCAGGGTAGGCTCCTTTGGCTTTGGAGATGGCTGCCAAGGTGGAGCTTGAGGCTGAATCCCAAGAGCAGTGTTCTTAGAAGGGAGTGCAGGTTTCGGTAGCAGGTTGCCCTTAACTGTATTCCACCAGGAAGCAAAAAGGGCCATCAAGCCTGGCATAGGATTCTGCAGATTAGAAGGGTTAGCCGGCGTCGGTGAGGGAACATCAGACGGACCCAACGTCGGACCTTTCAGAGGTGGCAACCTGGCCATTTGACCCTGAGGGTTCGGTTGACCAGTGTTGGCCCAGAGGGCATCAGGTTATCTGGCGTTGGCCTAGTAGGTGTCGTCAGGCCTGATGGCTGGCCCTCTGGTGTTGGCTGACATGAGATATTAGAGTCAACAGGCAATGCGGGGCGGCCGGGCGACGACGGGGTGGCTGGCGTCGACCGGACAGACATGGACTGGCACCGGTCTGGAAGAAGCCGGTTTAGGGGAGCTAACTCCCAAAAGGGGGTAGTGGCATCACTCTGCCAGAAGAGGCAGATGCGTGCCACTGGGTGGCATCAGACAAGGACCCACCACCCGAGGAAGACCCGGCCGAACTACCTGGCTGCGAGCCCAAAGACTGGTGAAAGGGCTGAAGCAAGACAGGCTGGGAGGCAGAGGAAGACGTCCTTGACCCTGAGGAACCCCCACCTGCCATCTGGATGAGGGCGGGAGGTTTTACCATGGGAAGCCTGGTAGGAGAGAGAGCTGCTGCGGAAGCAGAGTCCAACCTCCCGTGGGAGGACAACACGGCGATGGGTGGATGAAGAGGTGGAGGCCCCAGAAATCAGTGAGGAGGAGGAGGAACTTTTGCCCTGGATTTGTTTCTCTATTGCTGCAACCTTCTTTTCTCGCAAGAAGCTTTTTAAGGCCATCTGGTGGCAGATCATGGTCCTTTGGTTGAACTTCAAACAGTGCTAGCAGGCCTCAGCATCGTGCTTCGGGCCCAGGCAGAAAAAGCAAAGACAGTAGCTGTCCTTCGATGAGACCTGCTTGCTGCAAGGACACGTGGATCTCTGCAATTCCACTGACAAAGTCGGAGAGGATAATATGAAGAATCTGTAGGGAAAAAAAAAAAACTGAAGAAAAATAAACATGGTAATCGTGAAAAAATGGCAGTTGATTGGAGCAGAAAGCATCCGTGGAGCTGATGTGCATGGGTCCTCGGCAGGAAAAGAACAGAGTTAGGGCCCCTTTTATACCACTGGCCAACATCAGGGGGCAGTCCCCCACTGTATACTGCTAGTTAGAAGTTTTCTGTGGGGTCCTGGTGCTTGCCAGATTCAGCCCTTATGGTGTAACCTGCTGCAAGAGCTCCCCCTCAAAGTGAGATCTATACAGCTCTTAGAGTCCAAACAGTTAAACATTTGGCTAAAGTATGGACTGCAGAACTACTCAGTCAGGTTACATAGGGGAGGATGGGTTGGAGGAGAAGCGTACTGAAGAATACCGTGATAGAAAAATTACTACTACGGTGAGTAATTTTTTCTTCTCAACTCAGGAATTCTTCAGTATTCTTATACATATGCAGACTACAAAGCAGTGCAGATGGGACGCGGGTAGAGAACCTACTTTGGAAACAGGTTCTCCAGGACTGCTGTGCCAAATTTGGCATCCGACTTGGACTGTACATCCAAACAGTAGTGTTTTGTGAAAGCATGTACAATCTTCCAGGTAGCTGCATTGCAGATATCTAGCAAGGGGATGTCCCTTGCGGCTGCCACTGAAGCAGCAGTGCCTCTAGTGGAGTGGGCCCTGAGGCGGCTGCTTGCCAGCCTTACTGTAACACAACTGAATGCAAGAGAGACTATCTAGTAAGACATAGTCCTCTTAGAGGCAGGCCTGCCCTTTCCTACCTCACCACAGGTGAGGAAGAGCTGAGTATACAAAGTCCTGAGCTGCTTGGTGTGCTCCAGGTAGTAGGTCAGTGCCCTTTTCACATCCAAACTATATAGCTTTCGCTCACCGGGAGTGGATTTGGCTGCGAAGAAGATAGGGAGTGTTATGGACTGGTTCAGGTGGAATTCTGACACCATCTTTCCTATTTGTTCTGAAAACTACCTTATCTTCGTGGGAGATAATGTAATCAGGGTCAGCACAGAATGCCTGCAGCTCTGAAATCCTTCTGGCAGAGGTGATTGCCACCAAAAAGACAGTTTTCTAAGTGATGTACTTCAGTTCTGCTGTAGCCATAGGCTCAAAAGGTAGCTCTATGAGTTTGGCTATGCAGAGATTCAAGTCCCAGAGAGGGACAGGTTTCCTAAGTGGGGATGAAGTGTGACAGGCCCTTGAAAAATTTCTTAAAGATGGAATGAGAAATTATAGACTTTTCTTCCCCAGCAGAAATATAAGCAGACATGGCTGCTAGGTGAACTTTCAGGGAGGAGGCACATAGGCCTGTAGGTACACCAAGTAATCAAGCCCTGAAGAGACAGTAGCTTTCAGTGGGTGAATGTGCCTGTCCTTGCACCACAGGGAAAATATTTTCCATTTGGAAGCATAGGTCATTTTAGTACAAGGTTTCTTAGCCAGATGAAGGATCCTTAGGACTTGTTCTGAGTACTGACAGTCTGGGTACTCTAGCTGTTCAAGTACCAGGCTTTACGGCAAAGAGACTCAATGTTGGGATATGTTATTCCTGTCTTGAGGTAAGAATCAGGAGACTGTGGCTCAAAGGCAGTTGAACTGGTTGCTTGGGTGACAGGGCCAGGAGCAGGGAATATCAAGGTTGTCGTGCCCAATCTGGTGCCACCAGAGTCTTGGTGGCAGACTGGGTTTTGAGCTTCAGGAGGACCCCGAGAATCAAGGGAAAAGGAGAGAAGGTGTACAGGAACTTCCCAGTCCAGGTTTAGGGCATCTACTGGTACTGTGCCCAGAGCTGGAGGCAAAGAGATCCATCTCTGGAGTGCTCCACCTCCTGAAGACTGTGGCCAGTACTTATCCTTTCAGGGCCCATTCATGGTGGCCCTGACTGATACAGCTGGGGGCATCCGCCAGCACATTGTTCTTGCCTGGCAGATGAATGACCAAAAGCTGCATTTCCTGGGAGTAGGCCAAAGACCAAATCTTCATGATCTCTGAGCAAAGCTTTGTGGACCTTGTGCCCTCCTGCTTGTTGATGTAAAACACTGCTGTGGTGTTGTCTGTTCTGATCGGGACAAATTGACCTTTGTAGATGAGGGGCAAAGGCTTTCATTACCAGATAAATACTCAGAGTTCGAGGAGGTTTATGTGGTAAGTGAACTCCTTGGGGGACCACGTCCCACTTATTGGCTGATCTGCCAGGTGTGCCCCCCCCATCCTAAAAAGGAGGCATCTATAGTGAGTACTCTGAAATGTTCCCTTTTCTGGAAGGAGACTTCTTCCTTGAGATTTTCTAGGTCTTTCCACCAATCTAGGCCTTTCAGCAGAGTTCTTGTGACTGGAATGAGTTTTGACGTAGAATGTTTTTTCTGGGACCAGGGAGTCCTTAGGTGATACTGAATGTCCCTCATTTGAAATCTGGCATCTGGTACCACAGCTGTGGTAGAAGCCATGTGACCTAGAAGCCTCAAATAGTGTCTGTCTGGTCTTTGCTGACCCAGGACAAAATAATTTGCTAAATTCTGAAGGTTTTGTGCCCGTCAAAAGGGAAAGGCCCTGTTTCCTCTCGGGTGTCCAGTTTTGCCCCAATGAATTCCAGTAACTGAACTGGATCGAAGTGGGATTTCTGAGTATTGATTAGGAAGCCTAAGGTCCCAGGGTACTCCGAGTTAGGATGAGAGAGTGTTTCAGACCTCCTGTGGAGACTTGCCCACTATTAGCCAATAGTCCAGGTAGGGGAAGACATATACCTGTTATTTCTCGAGATGGGCAGCCACTACTTCCAGGCACTTTGTGAAGACCCTGGGTGCTGAAGAAAGGCTGAAGGGCAGTGCTGCAAGCCGATAATGGCCTGAAGGCAGTTTTAACCTGAAGAATTTTATGTGGGACTGCCCGACTGCAATGTGGAAATAGGCATTCTTTAAGTCTAGGGAAGCTAGCCAGTCCCCCTTTTGCAAGGATGGAATCACCACAGCCAGTGTGACCATCTTGAATTTAGGATTGAGCAGATGTTTGTTCAGGTACCTGAGTTCTAAAATGGGTCACTAGTCCCGGTTTTTTTCCTGGATTAGGAAATACCTGGAGTAGAGGCCCTTCCCCATTAATGGAAGATAACTCTTCCCACTGCTTCTGCAGACAGAAGGGACTTTACTTGTAACTCCAACGGTAGTTTCTTTGTAGGAGTTGGAGATTTTAGTGACTTCTAACCCTGTTGAGAGGGACATTTCTTGAATTGCAGGGTAAGTCCCTGATTCACTACCTCGAGCACTCACTTGTCTGTGGTGGTGATGAGGTGCCAGAGGTGGAGGCAGTGGGTCAGCCAGCCAGCCTTCCTCCTACTGGGAAGGGGAGACAACCTGGCTTTTGCAGTCAGATTTGCTTAGACTGAATATTTGAGGGAGGCGAGGGACCAGCCAGTCTCTGACCTCTCCTTCCTCTTCCACTGAAGAAATCTCTCATCTGAGAGTAATCCAGGGGCATTGGCATAGAGTAGAAGGCCCTGGGGTAGTAACCGCTGCCTCTGTTCCCTCTGCTCCGAGATCCCTGGGAAGTAGTTTTTTTTTTTTTCTTTTGCATCATTACTTTGGTAGGTGGTTTTGTATTCCTCCACCATCTTCACGTAGGCTTGTTTTGTCACCAAACCATGAATTGTTCTCACAGGGGAAATCCATAGCTTTAGAAACATAGAATTTGACGCCAGATAAGGACCGCTTGGCCCACCTAGTCTGCCCATTTTCCTACCTAACAGATAAGCTGCAAATCCTAGTTAACCAACAGCTTACTTCCTCCTACCCCCTACTAGGACTGCCTTATGCCTGTCCCATGCATTCTTGAAGTCCCCCACTGTTCTTGACTCCACAACCTCCTCAGGGAGGCTGTTCCATGCATCCACAACCCTCATTGAAAAAATACTTCCTCACATTACCTCTGAGCCGTCCCCCCTCTATCTTCAAATTGTGCCCCCTTGTTCTTGCACATCTCTTTTTCTGGAAGATGCTACCCTCTTGGACTTTAATTCCCTTGAGTCAGAGTGTCCTGCGAGATGTTGGTCATTCTTAGCCAGGCACAGTGCCTAAGGGAGTTGGCCTGGGCCATGGCTCTGGAAGAAGTGTCATTAGTGTCCACTGCCATGTGAAACTAGTACTTTGTAGCATCTAGGGCATTTTTTTTTTTTTTTTTTTACTTTCTCTTTATACTTCCCCTGCTCCCTGAGCCCTGCACCATCGGGAGTCACCTATGGGAATCTGCTCCCTCTCTCCCTTACCTGGAGCCTGTAGGTGGTCCCCCATAGAGCCTTGGTTTTACCCCTCCCAGGCAGGGACAAGGTGGGGCCAGTACACCCCAAGCTTCTTCTTTTGTCAGGCCATGCCAAGTGGGACAGTCAAGGAGAATTGTGAGTGTCTGTGCTGGGTGCTCAGTCTTCCCAGTGCACAGGGGAAGCTGTTTTTCCACTGTTCTTGTGGTGGGCATGATGTGCACCCAGACGTCAAGGCACAATAGCCAACATCCATCACGCCCCTACCCCCGGTGTGGCTTGGTGCTTGTTGTGCCTCAGGCCTCCACCAGAGGCCAGTCAAGTGCCAAGCCTCGTCCCTCCCCAGAGAAGGCGAGCATTCCATTCCTCAGATGTTAGAGTTTCCTCCCCCGGCTGGCCTTCAGTCGCTCTCGGCATGTTCCCGAACCCAGGTCGACAGCATCCCAAGAAGTAGCGCTACCACTGCACTGGGGGGCCAGCTTCTAGGGCAGTTTTTAGTTTACACCAGGTCCGGGGCTACTTTGTCTGGGGCCTGTTGGCTGATAGCTAGTATAAAGTTCCAGAGAGCTTTTTGATATTGAGGTGCATTGGCCACATAAGTAGACAGATGAAGCAGCAGAGAAGCTGTTCTGTAATATTTTTTACCCATCAAATCCAGTCTTCTAGATTCCTTTTTGGGGGCTGTGAAGATAGGCACTTTAGCTTTGTCATAAGCAGCAGCCTGCACCATCCCCTTGTGGTCAGGGTGTATATAGAGAAATTCAGTATTATTTCTCTCCATTTGGTACTTTTTTCAATTTTCTTATCCACTTCAGAAATGGAAGTGGGATTTTTAAGTATTTTAAAAGTTGCTCCGTGAAGTGGCCGACAATTAAATACTCATGGGTGATTTTAATTTTCCTAGGATTAATTGGAACACATATCAGGGAACTAGTAAACTGGAAAATGACTATCGATCTATGTCTCAGTAAGTAACTGAGGGTACAAGAGACATCTTGGACCAGATATTTAGCAATATTGAAGGAGGAATACAAAATGTAAAATTCACATAGCCCCTAAGTTTGAGTGATCATAATATGGTCCAGTACTCTCTGATAGAAGACGCACAAAATATTCGGAAAAACGAAGATTAGAAATTTTTTCAAAAGCAGACATTAAAAGTATCAAAACAAAATTGCAAAAGTGGAACTGGGAAAAAGACCCGACAACTGCCACAGTGAATGAAATCTGGTGGATTATAAAACAAACTACACTTTTGTATAGACAGTTTTGTACCTGTGGCTGACAAATACAAGTGTGGTCGTATACCAAAATGTTTAAACAAAAATTAAAAGTGAAAAACAATTTATAAGAAATATAAGACCAACCCTTCACAGGACAGGCTGCATAAGTACAAACAAATGGTAAAACAATTTAAACGGGCAATCAAAAGGACTAAAGCACAAGCAGAATTTAACCTAGTACAAAACAAACAGGATAATTGTAAGAAATTATATAACTACATGGGAAACCTTTGGGATGGGAATAAGTCCATTGTTAATCTGAAAGAGGGGCTATAACTGATGTCGAAACAACAATGGCGTCATTTAATAAATACTTCCCAAGTATTTCAGGACAACGAAGAGCCACGCTCTATTAAAAAAAAAAAGAGCATACTAAAAATAGCCATTTTACGGATTTTGTAAACTCTGAAAAACAGGTCCTGAATAGCTTAAAAAAACTGGCAAACATAAGGCAAGTGGTCCGGATGGTATTCATCCAAGCATACTGAATATTATGGCTGAGGAACTCTCAGGCTCTTTGGCCTTATTATTTACTACAACAACCACAACATTTATTAATAAAGCGCTTTCCAAAAAAACAAAGTGCAAATACATAATAAATATAACAAACACTCAATAAATACATATATCAAACACAAAAAGGCAGCAGAATAAAGCTAAATATTATCTCCAAAAGCCAACTTAAATATGTTTTCAGAGAAGCTTTAAAAGTTTCAGTGGACAAGCACTCTCTAATCTGCCGAGGTAAAGAATTCCACAGGGTTGGGGCCACAAAGGAAAAAGCCTTGGCCCCAGATGACTGAAGATGAACCCTGGGAACCTCATTAGAGGTGGGAGAAGTGGTAAAAGATTGGAAAGTAGCATGTTACTTCCATTCATCAAAATGGTGACAAGTCTAATATGCACAACTATCGCCCCATAAGCATTACATCCATTGTAGGGAAATTATTTATTAAGGCCTACTTAGAAGAAAGTCTCGAAGTTAAGTGCTCTGGACTTTTCAAAACATGGGTTCATGCAGGGTAGATCATGCATTAGTAACCTCCTTGATTTCTTTGAGCCTGTAAGTAAGGCATTAGACCAAGGGCAATGTAGTATATTTAGACTACAGTAAGGCTTTTAACTCTGTGTCCCATAGTAAACTTGAGACCCTGGTGGAGATGAGAGTAGACCCACGCTTAACAACTTGGATACAATCTTGGTTGATTGACCGAAAGCAAAAAGTGCAGGTCAGAGACACCCTATTAGAATGGGGAGAGATTACTAGTAGGGTGCCACAGGGGTCAATATTGGCACCACTTTTGTTTGCACATTTGTCTCAAGCTTGCAAGTGTCTGGAGACATCTAGTTATGAAAATATGATGACACTATATTAGGAGTTGTTAACGATGAGGGGTCCATAAATAATCTACACCACCAGTTTGGTAAACTAGAAGAATGGGCTAATATAAACTCACATTCAATGAAAGCAAGTGTAAAGTCATGCATTTTGGAATTAATTCCTTTACAGTCATTGCCCATCAACGATGCTAAACAAACTGGACACCCTTTACCACCGGGCTCTAAGATTTATCTTAAATCTACCCCGTAGTACACATCACTGTCGTCTATACCAGGTTTCGGGATGGACCTCACTCTCAACTAGAAGAAAAAGGAATGCTCTCCTCTGGTTTTTTAGAGCATTATCAATGCTCACCCTGCATACATCTCGAACTTCTTCAAATGGGCTAAAGGTTCCTATGGCCTGAGGCCTTCTCCTTAATCTGCTTCCAGATTCCTAGAGTGAAAACTACCCTTGGCTCAGCAGCAATCAACTTCTCACTTCCATCACTTTGGAACACTATGCAAGACTCATTAAAATTATCCTCACTTCCTAGCATTTTCACATTCAAAGCTCTATTAACGGATTATCTGAAGGAATCATGCAACTGTTCAGATGCAGATGACCCCTAAGCCTCGGGTGCCACTCAAATCCTATGCCTAAGTATCTCATCCACCCCACATTCCTAACAGAAACCTAGGACCTACAAGCCTAGTTCCCTTAATCCAAGATGATCCTGCCTGTTCTCTACCTTTTACCTATTCTGGCCTCCCTTTTGGCTGCCTACTCTTTCACCCCAATTTCTACCCTATTCCTTAATACCTCATTTTTTATCATTTAGGTATGAGCTCTTACTCAGCGGAGACTATATGGGATTGTTGTCTCTTCTCATTTCAGTAAAGCTTATCATTATGTACCTTTGCATGTTAATTATGTTGACCGGTATGTATAGGCCCATATTGACTGGCACCTTCACAATTTTTTTTTTTTTTTTAACCGTTGTCCACCATAATTGTAATCTTATGAAGTGTACTGTATTGTATTTATGCACAGGACCACCTTGAAAATGAGCTTGCTCAATGGTGTTTATGCCTGGTTAAATAAAGTGATTGATTGAATAACTTGCAGGCACAGTATAAAACTAACAAGGTACTGAGTAGTACGGTTAATGAAAAGGATCTGGGGGTCATAATTACGAATACACTTAGCTTTGAGGTCCATAATAAAGTAGTCATTAAGTAAATAGAGTGATGGGCAATATATTAAGGAACATGAAGAGGGAGGCTTCGATCCCACTGTATAGGTCACTGGTTAGACCTATTTTGGAGTACGGAGCACCAATGTCAACTCCAAAGACAATAGGGTCCGTCCAACATTTGGAGAAGGTACAGAGGAGAATGACCCCAAAAGTTAGAACAATAAATTATTTTAGTTACTTAGACTTCAGGAACTTGGACTGTACTCATTGATGTGCAAGAGAATAAGAGGTGACATGTTTTGTACACAAATCTTTTAACATTTTAAAAAAATGAGCGCCTATGGGAATTGGCAGGATTAGTTAAAACAAAACCAAAAAAACACACAGGTACTGGAAAGACATGTAGAGCCCATCACCTGCAGCTGAAGGGTGAATGATATTAGGACCTCTAAGAGGGATCTATGGTTTAATCAGAGAGTGGCAGAGGTTTGGAACGCCTTGCCTAGTAATGTAGTTACAGCAATGAGTCTAGTTATCTTTAATAAAAATATGGACACATTTATGGTAGATAAGATAAGGGACTACCACCACTGATGTGGCAAGTCTACTATGGCTCATATAGTCACATGACTTGTAATTACAACCTATGTATGGGCAAAAGCAACTTTTTAGAGGGAGGGCAATCCACCATATCTAAAAAGTCTTCCTCCTCCTGGTCAGAGAGATCCAGAATGTCCACTATATGCTGAATGAAGGTACAGTGAGAGGAAAAATCCTCCTGGTCATTAGAGGAAGAGTCCAACTCTTGGTCAGGGGATA
The DNA here is from genome assembly GCA_016271365.2 of Neoceratodus forsteri. Taxonomy (NCBI): domain Eukaryota; kingdom Metazoa; phylum Chordata; order Ceratodontiformes; family Ceratodontidae; genus Neoceratodus; species Neoceratodus forsteri. The sequence continues at coordinate 224,209,244 of CM028138.1, read as the reverse complement.
CATCAGGTTCTAAAGGTTCACCCTCTGGTTGGTCATCACCCTCGTAGTAAAATCTCTGGACAAGCCCAGGGTCTGACATGTGAGGGGTAGTAGGGTCAGGAGGGGCATTAAAGATATTGTCCATAGTCTGGTATAAATGCCAAATCTTAGCCATTTCTTCAGAGGGTGTATCTTTTTGTGTCACTGGTGTCTTTTGTTTTTCAGCAGAAGGGGCAGTGATATGTTTTCCTTTTTGCAGGCACCGAATCGGGAACCTACTCATTATGTCTCTTTTTGGTTCAGTCATAATAATTTTTTTTAATCAGGTGCATTTTCTAGGGACTCTTTATTGGACTTTTCTTTAGATTTATGAGAAGATGACCCCTCTTCAAGATTTTTATTTGAGTGGGGGTGGACAGACTGAGAAGCCATAATTTCCAATCTTTGGTTCTTTTTTTGTAATTGTTTTAGAACAAAATTCAGAGCAAAGTTCACAGTACTGGTCTGAACCTAAACAATTTATAAAGATTGTGGCAGTCTGCCTTGGCTACTATTTTAGCATACAATGCAATTTTTAAAACCAGTAGGTCATTTTCTTTTTAGGTCTAGCTGACATGCCAGTTCATCAGAAGACCTCAGAATTATGTTCCCAAAAGGGAAAAATTAATAGAATTCGGTCAGTTTCCAAGTGCTGTGTACCATGTATAAACTCTTGCAAAAGCACTAAAAATAAAGTTTGCAGTTTAAATTCACAGTTCTAACAAAAAATAGGGTACAGTGAATAAAGTAAAAAATAAAAAGCACTTCAGTTCAAAAGCGCTACCATTTTACCTCAGAAAAGAGCAGGAACCGCAGTACGAACCCGCTCAGGTAGAGAGAATTCATGGTTCCTGGGAACCAAAGGAACCACAAAAATAAAGAAAAATACCTAAAAAAAAAAACCAAAAAAAAAACCCGCAAAACACTAAAGGCAGCACTAAAACAAAATTTTACTGACTTATAAAGAAATGAACTTCTTCAAGTGAAGTTGTGAAGAAAGGATTCCGTGGGCAGTGTTTTCCAGTTAGCGGAGAAATGAAGCTGAATGACCTCCCACTCTAACTACAGGCAGCACTTCCTCTCCTGCTCTCGGATTGGCCGATACCAAAAATCATTAGCATTGACTCCACCTCTGAGATAGCTGAACCCAGCTGGCATACTGCATATGTACAAGCATACTGAAGAATTCCTGGGGTGAGAACCCCTTGTTCCTTTGCTCCCAAGGAACTGGTTCTGTGGCCCTTTTGTGCAAAATACATTCTTCCGCTAGCAACACAGGTATGTGATCTGGAGGGTAGGGTGAAGGAACTGGTTGAACTTCAAGAGGCAACTCCAGAGGTTCTAGAGCATGGCCCAATTCTATTAGTTGCAGGACCCAAGCCTCTGCTGTAACCTCTCTCCAGTGGTCCAAGAGGAGGAAGAGGCAACTCCTACCATCTCCTCTGGGTTGAGTGATAGAGGGTGGGGGACTAAGTCATACTAAAGCAGATCATGTGGCTGGGGCTGCATCTCCACCTCTAGAGGTTTTTGCTGTGGTGGAGGTAGGGGTAGGCAAAGCTGATCCTGCTCTGTGTTTGCCTGCTGTCTGGCACCCGACCTGGGTCAGTTGGTGGCTCGAAGAAAGGGTACCTTTTGCCCACGTTTTGGTTGGGTGTGGTAGAGGGAGTAAACTGATCTTGGAGTCCTCACTGAGGCTTCGAGGTCAGAAAGGTTATCCTGCACATCTGCCCCAAAGAGCTTGTAACCTCTGAAAAGGGCATTTAGAATGGACTGCTGGACAATACTAGCAAATCCTGACACCGTGAGTCAAGAATGTCTTCTGAGGCAGATGCCAGCTGCAGGTGCTCTGGCAGAGGCATCTGAAATATTACAGGCAGACCTCAAGAGGTGCTTACCTATATCTTCTCCAGGCTGGAGGGCCTAGAGGATAGTAAAGTTACATAAGAATTCACTGTAACAGTAGATCTTCGAGAAGTGCTCTTGCAGCAGTTAACCATCAGGACTATGCCACCAGTCACTAGGGCCCCATGGAAAAATTTCTAGCTAGCAGTCCAAGGCAGGGGACTACCCCCTTATGTCTGCCCCACCCCCGACATAACCCAATGGTATAAAGGGGCAGTCCCCTGGAACCACCTCAGTTCGCCTGCCAGAGATCCGGCCTGCATAAAGAATGGGAAACCAAGGAGGTTCAAACATCCAAGATGGCTCATATGTACTGTAATTTGACAGGGCTTGGGGGACAACTTGGGAAGATTCAACGAGATCCCCAGGTCTTGGAACAGTTGGAAAGTACATTCCAGTGTGTGATGAAACAGGTCCCTTGTGGGAGCTGTCAAAAGCCACCGGTCAAAGTGGGGTAGATGTAATGTCCCTGCCTCCAGAAAGCTGTTGCCACCACTGCTGGGCACTTGGCGAATGCTCGAGGTGCCGAGGAAAGACCGAACGGCAGTGCTCGAAATTGGTAATGCTCTCTCTGGAAGGTAAAGCAAAGGTATTTTCTGTGGGACAGCAGGATTTTTATGTGCATATATACGTTCAGCATGTCCAGGGAGCATAGCCAGTCTCCCTAATGTAGCATGGGCAGTAATCCCAGCAGTGTCACCATCCTGAACCTTTGCATTCGATAAAATTGTTCAGCTGACTGAGATCCAGGATGGGATGATGGTCCCGTCTTTTTTGGCACTAAGAAAAAGTGGGAGTAGTAACCCCATCCTCTCTGGCTTAGTGGGACTGCCTGGATCACCTTTTTGCTCAGAAGGGCTTGGATTTCTGCCAGAATGAGGCCTGCATGGGATGGGAAACAATGGGTGGGAATCGGTGGGTTGTCTGGAGGTCTTTGGGTGAACTCCAGAGCATGACCCCTTTCTATAATTTGGAGTACCCACTGATCTGCCATCATGTTGGACCAACCTGTGAGGTAAAGGGAGAATCGCCCTCCTACTGCCTCCTCCAGCAGCTCTGCTAGAAGATGTGGAGCAGGTAGGGAGTCATGCAGAGGTTGTTTGGGTGGGCAACAGGGCTCTGGCATTTTTAGTATTTCTTGGTCCCTGTGCCCCTGCTGGTTAGGCGGGGGCTTTTCTTTTGCATCCCCCCCCTTTGCTGCTGCCTTTTTGCCGGTGAAAGGGCTGATGTCTGTATAGGGTTGGCTCCAACTTGTACATCTTGTGGACGTCAGAAACTGCCTTTCCTGAGTCCTGCAAACCTGTGATCATCTTCTCCGCCTCCTAGCAGAAAAGAACTGATCCCTGAAAAGGGGCATCCAGAGACACTCATCCAAGAGTAGTGCCGGAGGCATATCCGAATCATACGAGCAACTGAGGACGTGTTTACAGACGTCAGCACCAGACTGTAGGATGGATAAGAGCTCTGTCTTATTAGGGGACTCAGCAGGTTGTGACTTAGCCAGGTCCATAGCTTTGTTCCAGGGAGACTTCTGGTACATAATCATATGTGCCAGAAGATTTAGTGACTGGATTGTACAAGTGGCTGATGAGTGGTCCATCTTTTTGGACTCCTTATCCGATGGTTGGGAGCTCATATGCTTTGGTTGCTGAGTCCTTCCATGTGTAGTCGTAAGGACCATAGAGTCTGCTTTTGGTTGATAACTTAAATGTGGTTCTTTTCTAAGGGTCCTATATAAGTGATCAGCTTTCTTAGGGGCCGCCACCAGGGTTGTGGAAGGGTGCTTCTAAGCTAGTTTCGTCACGTCCTGGAAAGAATACACGAATGGTGGGATGACCAAAGGTTTGGGGTCACTGGCCCCTAAAAATTTTGCCAGACGGCATCTATTGGGGTCTAAATCCTCTGTCTCCAACTGGTTAAGGAAAAGTACAGTTACACAAGAACTTACCATAACAGAAGATCTTTGAGAGCAGCTCTAGCAGCAGGCTATACCATAAGAACTATGGCGCCAGGCACTAGGACCCCATGGAAAAAACTTAGCTAGCAGTACCCAGCAGGGAACACCTCTGATGCCTGCCAATGGTATAAAAGAAAAAATTACTCACCTTAGTAATTATGTTTCTTCTATTGGAGTCTTGCTGTATTCTGACAAGTGCAGTTAGCCCCAGCCTTTAAACTGCCCCGGAGAACAAAGGGATAACCTTTCTATGCAGAGCATAGAATGCTGAGCTTGAGCTCGGTTGATGTGTCTGTCTGTTTCCCTTTGAAAGCTAACTGTCAGATTCTTATCAGCAACACTAATAGTATTCTATGTGGAAATTGTAAAACAAAATTTTTAATAGCCAACTGGCAACAAAAAGTTTTGGACTACCAAAAGAAGACTCAAGTCAAGAAACCCAAAACTCAAAACCCCAAGCATGCAAAAAGAGGGTGTAAAAAAAGCACCCCTGAGGTGCAACACTGCACCTGCCCAGCCACTTCCCAAAACCAGGTTCTGAGAGGGGAGGCAGGTCAGAATACAGCAAGACTCCAATAGAAGAAACATAATTACTAAGGTGAGTAATTTTTATTTCAAACAACTTGAAGTCTTGCTGTGTTCTGACAAGTGCAGATACCAAGCAGTACCTCCATGGAGGAGGGACAGAACCTACTTTGGGAATAGGCTCTGAAGTATTGCTGTGCCAAACCGAGCATCACTCCTAGCCTGGATATCCATAGAGTAATGCTTGGTAAAGGTATGGACTATTTTCCAGGTGGCTGCTTCAAATTTCTAAGAGAGGGATATCCCTGGCAGCAGCCAGGGAAGCAGCTGTACCTCTTGTGGAATGAGCCCTCAGGCCTGAGGGTGGAATTTTTCCTACTTTTTCATAGCAGAATTGTATACAAGACACAATCCATCTGGCAATGGATCTCTTGGTGGCAGGTTTGCCCTTTCCCACTTCTCCAAAAGTGAGGAACAACTGGAGGGAGTCAAACCTGTGACCCTTGGTGCACTCTATGTAGTAAAGTACAGTTACGTAAGAACTTACCGTAACAGCAGATCTTTGAGAGAGGCTCTTGCAGTAAGTAATTATATATAGGACCGGCAGGTGGCAGGACCCCACGGAAAAATTTCTAGCTAGCAGTCCCTGGCGAGGGACCGCCCCCACGTCAGGAGACGTTGGTATAAAGGGGCGGACCCCGACGCCCGCTTTCCAGTTCTTTCCCACCACGGGCCAGAAAGGCCAGACGAGAGAGAAGCGGATATTTCCTTCACTGGAAAAGGAGCTGAAAAAGCCTAGGGGGATGCAGGGTGGGAAGGTACTACCTTCTGCAAGAGCCTCTCGAGAAGATCTACTGTTACGGTAAGTTCTTACGTATCTGTACTATCTTACTTAGAGAGGGCTCTCACAGTAGGTAATTACATATAGTACTGGATCCCAAGCAGTCTGGAACAAAGAGGCACCGGGAGGAGGAAAACTACTCCAAAAAGCAGTTCTAGCTGAGCAAGCCTCAAGATAGGAAGCCTTGCAGAACAGCCAGTCTGAAGCCTGCTCTACGGCGAGAGGCAACATCCAAACTGTAGTGTTTAGTAAAGGTATGGATGGAAGTCCAGGTGGCGGCAGCACAGATGTCTGCCGCAGACACATTCTTGAAACAAACTGCTGAGGCAGCTACTCCTCTTGTGGAGTGGCCTCTTACTTGACCCAGGAGGGTCTTGTTGTATTTGTCATAACAGAAAGTATTGCAATGAGCCAACCACTTAAGACAGGCATTGCTTGGAAGCAGCATTGCCTTCCCTTTTATGAGCAAAAGAAACAATTGCTCCGTCTTTCTGAGATCCTTCGTCCTGTTGGTATAGTATCTCAGAATCCAGTGAACATCCATAGTATGGAGTAAATACTCCCCTTGATTACAGTACTGCGTAAAGAAGGCAGGTAACTCTATGGACTGATTTAGAGTACACTCAGCTACTACTTTAGGTAGAAACTTTGGATTCGTGTGAAGAGCAACACGTTCTGTGTGAAAAATCAAGTATGGGATTTTACACTTCAGGGCCTGAAGCTTGGAAATTCTCTGAGCAGAAGTGATGGCCACCAGGAAGAGAGTCTTCCACGAAAGGAACTTCAAATCCACAGAAGCTGCAGGTTCGAAGGGAGGGAGGGTAAGTTTCTCGAGAACAAAGTTCAAGTCCCAAGGGGGAGCAGAAGTACGAATGGGGGGCCTCAGATGGAGGACCCCTCTGAGAAAGGTCTTGGAGACCTCCAACTGAGCGAAAGTTTTGTCCGTGAAGGCAACATGATAGGCTGAAATGGCCGCTATGTGTACCTTCAGAGAAGAATGACTGAGACCCAGGTCAAACAGATGACGTAGGTACTCCAGCAGAAGCCCCGCTGAACAGGAGAAGGATTCCGCATTCTTGGAAGCAGCCCAGATAGTGAATCTTTTCCACTTCATGGCATAAGTGGATCTGGTAAAGGGTTTTCTGGCTTCAACCAAAACCTCTGCCACTTTGGGAGACACTCCAAAACGGGACTGGGCCAAGTCTGCAGGAGCCATGCATGCAGTTGAAGGGATTTGAGGCCTGGATGGACCCAGGTCCCCTGATCCTGGGTCAGTAAACCTCGAGATAGAGGAAAAGGAACAGGAGGATCCTCTGAGTATTATTGTAGAAGAGAGAACCAAACTTGCCTGGGCCAGAAAGGAGCGATCAGAATCATTCGTGCTCCTTCTGAAGCTAGTTTCTGCAAGACTCGTGGGATGAGTGTAATCGGGGAGGGAGGCATAGGCAGATCTGTCCTTCCAATCTAGAGATAGAGCGTCTTTCCACAAAGCGCCTCGCTCTGGAACGAGCGAGCAGAAGACGGGAAGTTTTGTGTTCAGAGGGGATGCGAACAGGTCGACCTGTGGTGTTCCCAAAAGTCGGAAGATGTTGTCTAGGACTCCTTGGTCCAGTTCCCACTCGTGAGTCAGAGCAGAAGAGCAACATAGCTTGTCTGCCAGGGTGTTGACTCCCGGAACGTGAATTGCCGTTAGGTGAAGGTCGTGTTGTGTTGCCCAATCCCAAACCCTCACTGCCTCCTTGCAAAGAGGGTAGGACAGAGTCCCTCCCGGTTTGTTGATGTACCACACCACGCACATGTCTGTCTGGATGGCTAGGTGGCCGGGAAGGATGTATTGGTAAAGGGCCTGGAGAGCGTACAACACAGCCCGAAGCTCAAGCACATTGATGTGGAGAGCTTGTTCTAGCTTGGACCAGGAGCCCTGGGTCCGATGAGGGCCTAGATGGGCTCCCCAACCTTCGCCCGAGGCGTCTGTAGTTAGAGTCTGGGAGGGGGGAGGATGAAAGAAAGGAACTCCCCGAAACAGGTTCTCTCGAACCATCCACCATTGCAAGTCTCGAAGCATTGGTGAGGAGACCAGAACTGGGTGATCTAGGTCGTCCTCTAGCTGGTCCCATTGGGAGTGTAGAGTTCACTGAGAAACTCATGTGGAGTCGAGCGCAGGGAACAGTCGGAATAGCAGCCAACATGAGCCCAAGAAGGTGAAGAACCGACCTTGCAGAGACCGTCCTGCGGTCGGACAGCAGACTTATTTGGGTCTGGAGGCAGGAAGACCTTGCCCGTGGTCATATTGAGAATCACCCCAATGAACTCTAGTCTTTGGGAAGGGACCAGATGAGACTTGGAATGGTTGATGGCAATACCCAGGCAGACAAAAACCTGCTGGTTAAGGGAGAGGCAACGCAGGAGTTCCTCCCTGGACGAGGCCACCAGGAGGCAATCGTCCAGGTATGGAAAAACCTGCACTCCCTTGGTACGCAGGTGGGCTGCCACCACTGCCAGCTATTTGGTAAACACTCGGGGGGCCGAGGATAGACCAAACGGGAGCACCTTGAACTGGTAGTGGTCCCCCTGGATCACAAAACAAAGGTATTTGCAATGGGATGGGTGAAAGGGAATGTGCAGATAAGCATCCTGCATGTCCAGAGCACACAGCCATTGACCCAGCCGTAGGAGGGACAGAAGGTTCTGCAAAGAGATCATCCTGAACCTTTTGTATTCTACAAAAAGATTCAGGGAACTGAGATCCAAAATTGGTCTGAGATCTCCTGTCTTCTTTGGGACCAGGAAGAAATGGGAATAGTAACCCGTCCCATGCAGATGAAGGGGAACGGGTTCTATTGCTTGCTTTAGTAGGAGACCTGAAATTTCCTCCTGGACCAAGAGAAGATGTTCCCTCGAATACGATGACTTCAGAGGGGGGTGGCGAGGTGGTTTCTGAAGAAACTATCGAGTGTCCTTCTGCTATGAGCTGAAGCACCGAAGAATCTGTGGTTATCCTCTCCTAGCCCGGAAGGTGGACAGAAAACCTCCTTCCTACCGATTCCTCCGGGGAGTCCAGAGGCTGTGGGAGAGGAGAGGAGAGGAGTCAGGTGGTGTGGGGCAGTGCCGGAGCTGAAGCACCTGCTTTTTTGGGCAGGGGGGCTTAGCAGCTGTGGGGGCCCGGCGTTTTGTGGCTCACCTTCCCTAGGGTTTCGTCTTGGGCCGATTCCATCTGCGAAAGGGACGGCGCTGCTGCTGATGGGGATGGTACGTGGAATCAACAGACTTCAGTGCCGTCCCCTTCTCTTGACATCACCCGCGAAAAGGTGCTTCCTGAATAGCAGATTGCACCTCCAGGACCAACCCTTTACAGGCCAAGCATGGCGCGTGACCAGCTGAGCTCCTAAGCTAGCAGTGTCCACTGCATCGTATGTCACACAAAGTATATGTTGACTGGCCAAACGAGCAGAGCGGACAAGATCAGCCAACTCCTGCTTGACTTGGGAGTCAGGCAGGGAGTCCAATTTGGCTTCCACCTGGGTCAGAATGGCCTTCTGGTAGTCCCCCATATGGCTGACATAGTTCAGGACCCAGATCACCAGCGTGGAGGAAGCGTAGATCTTTCTCCCATACTGGTCCAGGACGTGTGATTCCTTATCAGGTGGTGACGAGCTAAGGTGTTTGAGGTTGGCCGACCGGCCGTGAGCGGCACTAATCACGACTGAGTTGGCATGAGGATGAGAATCCAGGAAATCAACACCCTCCGGAGCCTGATCTAGCCAGTTCGACTTCCTAGGAAGTGGGGCTAAAGCCGACGGCTGTTTCCATATGGTGGTAACGAGGTCAGCATGAGGCTCTATCCAGGGTGGCACCAAGGTAGGAGCTGTCACGGGCAGATCCAGATGTTTAGCAAGTTTCAGACACTGAGGATCTGGTTTCAGGGAGTGCCACTGATGAACCACCTGGATTTTCTTAAGCAACTCCGTAAAAGAAGGATCTTCTGGAGGAGACTTCGGAGGAGTCCTTGGCCTGGGCTTCGATGGAGAGCGTGACTCGTCGTCTATCTCGGAGCAACCGTCGGAAGAATCAGAGGGTGAAAAGGAGGATGAAGAGGAGAAAGACTCCCTTTCCCGACCCAGGGAAGGAACAGACCCCTTGGGAAGCATGTTCTGCCCTTCTCTGGATCCAGACGGAAGAACCCTGGAGTCCAGAGGTGGCAAGGGAGTGTGTCACCTCGGATGTACGGGAACCTGGGATGGCACAGTCGTCAGAAGGCAGCTCTCGACCTCTCTGGTGAGCTGAGCCTTGGCCTCAGCCCACCATGAGGCCAGAGACTCCTGCAGGTCCACCGGCGGCTGTGAGGGCGGTGGAGGAGGAGGCGGGGGATAAGGATATGGATTATACCCATAAGGAGCGTATCCAAAACCTGGCGGTGGGTATTGTGGCGTTGGGTACTGCGGCGTTGGAAAAACCGGCGTCGGGTACTGTGGCACCGGATAGGACGGAGGGTACCTGGGAGCCGGGTGGGCTGCCGGAGCAGACGGCCCGGCCGGTGGCCTCATGGGCGAGTCCACATTGGAGGGCCCGGAGGGCCTGACTGAAGCAGGATGTCTCCCGGAGTTGGTAGGACCAGTGTTGGGGCTGGCGTCTGTGGCCCTGGCGTCGGAAGGGCCAGCGTGGAGCCGGCGTTCGAGGAGCAGACGTCAGATCCGGCGCACCAGGTAGAGAGAGGTCTGACGAAGGAGGAAGATCGCCAGCATTGCCCGGGGATGGAGAGGAGAAATCCCTGGGGTCTGGCTGGGGAGACTCTGTCCCCAGATGGCAGTGAAGGCTGCGGGGAAGCGGGTACGGCAGATGTGGCTGGGGTCAGTCAGTTCCTCCAGCCAGCGGATGTGCCGACATGTGAGCGAGGGAGCTCCAGGCGGGTGCCGGAGCAGCCGGCGTCCAACTTATGGGAGCCATCACCGGAGGCAGGTCGAGTAGAAGGATCGGCCTGGTCTGGTGGAGTGCAGGTCACCCGCCGCCCCGAAGGGTCAGGCGTCTTACCGGCCGTCTCCGGGCAGATGTCGGAGGAGCCAACACCCGACTTACTGGAGTCGCCCGCAGTGTCAGGCCGCAGGCCTGCGGCTGAACCAGGGCGGAGGCCTACATTTGCCTGGAAAGCCCGCAAGGCCAGCGTGAGCCAGACTGGTGGGCGGCGCCCCCGCAGAAACCTCCGGGCGGCCGTCGAGGCAGTGCGTTACCTGTCCCGTGACTCGAGGAAGCAGTGAGAAACCTTGTCCCGTGCCTCTCCTCCTTCCGATGGCCTTGAAGTGGGCGTCTGCCTCAGTTTTGAGCTCCTTTTCCATTGAACTCATTTTCTTCTTCAGAATATGGACTTCAGGGACTGCTGCCGCCTTTTCTGGGTAGCCACGTTGAAGCTGAGGCAGTGCTGGCACTTCTCGACTGGGTGATCGGGACCAAGGCAGAACAGGCACAGGGAATGGCCGTCCTTGTGCAGTAGTTATGTGCCGCATGAATCACACTTATTTTTGTGCTCGGAGGTATAGGGGACAACATACACTGTGATGGTACCTGATGTTAAATCGAAAAAAGCAATTATTTCGGTAACAAAGGCAGCGAAGATAGAGACTGTGAAGCACAAACTTCCAGGCGCTGCATGAGTTAACAGCGGAAAGAGCTGGAAGACGGGTGTCAGGGACCGCCCCTTTATACTGTCTCCTGACGTCGGTCACCTGACATGGGGCGGTCCCTCACCAGGGACTGCTAGCTAGATATTTTTCCATGGGGTCCTGCTGCCTGCTGGCGTCAGTCCTATATGTAATTAAGGGCTCTTTTAACATCTAAACTGTGTAGCCTCCTCTCTCCTGAGTAAGAATGATCAGCGAAGAAGACTGGAAGAGACAGACTGGTTTAAATGGAAGTCTGAAACCACTTTGGGCAAGAACCTTCTATTGGTTCTAAGGACCACTTTATCCCTGTGAAAGGAGATAAAATCAGGTTCCACTGACAGTGCTTGCAATTCACTGATATGCCTGGCAGAGGTAATGGCTAGCTAGAACACAGTTTTCCAAGTCAAGTACTTAAGCTCTGCTGAAGACATAGGCTCAAAAGGGGGTTGCATAAATTGAGCAATGCAAACATTCAAATCCCAGGCAGGGGTAGGGTCTCTAAAAGGAGGATTGGTGTGAAGCAATCCTTTAAAAAAATTTACAGAACACAGGATGAGAAGATAGTGAAGAAGACTTCCCCACAGACAGAAACGCAGAAACAGCTGACACGTGTACCTTGAGAGTAGCTGGTCTGAGGCCTAGGCCATTAAGATGGACCATATAATCCAGAACCGCAGGCAATCCAGCAGTATTGGGAGAAATATGCTTCTTGGAACACCAAATGCTGAATCTCTTCCATTTGGACTTATAAGTCTTTCTGATGGAGGGCTTTCGAGAAGCTTTGAGAATATCCAGAACCCCTTGGGAAAGATGCAGATCTGCAAACTCTAACTCTTCAACAGCCATGCCTTGAGATTGAGAGACTGAAGATTGGGGTACCAAATCCTCGCCTGAGAGGATGTTAACAAGTTGCAATTCCTGGGAAGAGACAGGGGAAGATGGACTACTAGGGACAGTAACAGGGGGTACCAGGGCTGTCTCGCCCAATCTGGAGCAATCAGAATCACTTTGCAAGGTTGAGACCTTATTTTGACTAAAACTTTGAACAGGAGTGGGAAGGAAGGGAAGGCATACAGAAACTTCCCTTCCTAATTCAGAATCAGGGCGTCCAGGGGAACTGAGCCCAAGACTGGAGGTCTGCAACAAGAGGGAGCTGGTGATTGTCTGGGGCTGCAAACAGGTCCATCTCTGGAGTGCCCCATCTTGAAAAAAATCACTTTCAACACCTGAGGGTCCAGGGACCATTCGTGATGGCCCTGAGAGATCCTGCTCAGTGCATCTGCTAGCACATTGTCCTTCCCTGGAAGGTGAACTGCCACCAGAGAGGTTTGCAGGGAATAAGCCAGGGACCACAATTTTATGGCTTCCGTGCACAAGGGCATGGACCGAGTGCCTCCCTGCTTGTTGATGTACCACATGGTGGTGGTGTCCGTTCTGACCTGAACCACCTTGTTCTGTACTGACTGAGAGAAAGCTTTCAGGGCCAGAAAAAGTGCCCTGAGCTCTAGGAGATTGATATGGAGAAGGGATTCTTGGGAGGACCGCAGCCCCTGGGCAGTGAGGGCCCCCAGATGGGCTCCCCAGCCCAGAAGAGAAGCGTCCGTGGTCAGGACCACTGAACAAGGCTGAGTGGCAAAAGGAACACCTTGTCTTAAATTGTCCTGATCCTGCCACCATTGGGATCAGTTTGGTAAGGGAATCCTTCCTCTGAGACCAAAAAGCTCTCAGATGGAACTGAATATCCCTCATCTGGAATTGCCCCTTGGACCACTGCTGTTGAAGCTGCCATGCGGCCCAAGAGCTGGAGGAAATGCCTTGCTGGTTGAGATACCCAAAGGCTGAAGGAAAAGGCTAGTTCCATAAGAACTCTTGCCCTTTCTAGGGGAAGAAAGGCTCTTGCTCTGAGTGTATCCAGTTCTGCCCCTATAAAGGTAAGAAGCTGGACTGGTTCAAGAACAGACTTGGGAAGGTTGAGAAGAAATCCTAGAGAAGTGAGCACTTGCTGGGCCACTTGCAGGTGAGACTTGACTTGGTCTGGAGACTGGCCCCACTATTAGCCAATTGTCCAGATATGGAAAAATAGAAATATTTTGCCTTCTTAGAAAGGCAACTACTACTGCCAGGCACTTTGTGAAAACCCTTGGGGCCGAGGTTAGACCAAAGGGCATTGCTCTGAACTGATAGTGGCCTGAGGGCAACTCGAACCTGAGGCACTTTCCGTGGGAGCACCTGATAGGAATGTGAAAGTAGGCATCTTTGAGTTCCAGGGAGGCTAACCAGTCCCCTGGCCTTAGAGAGGGAAGGATTATTCCCAGAGTTACCATCTTGAACTTTGGTTTTAAAAGATGTTTGTTTAGATATCTTAGGTCTAGGATGGGTCGCCACTCCCATCTTTTTTTGGGGTCAGGAAGTACCTGGAGTACAGCCCTTTGTCCCAGTGTGGGGTAGGTACACTCTCTATGGCTCTTAAGGCTAGAAGAGAAGAAACCTCTGCCTCTATGGCAAGGGTTTCCGAGAGATTTGCAGATGGAAAAGATCTGGCTCTCATCCTTGGAAATTTTCTGAAGCTGAGAACCAGTCCCTGGCTTACTACTTCCAGGACCCACTTGTCTGATGTAAGAGACATCCAGTCCTGGACAAAGTAAGCAGGCCTGCCCCCCTACTGGAATAGGAGAGTCGACCCGGGCAGGCCCATCAGGGTGTCTGCTTGGCAGGGGCTTTAGGCTGAGGAGTGGATGTAGCCCTGCTTATCCCCCTTCTGCCTTTCCAAGAACCCCCTCTGTGAAAAGGAAGAAGAGGCCTGTGCTTGGTGAAAAGCCCTGCCCCTAGACTGCTGTCTCTGAGGAGTTGCCTGCCTCTCCTTGGCCTGAGCACTCCTGTAGGTGGTCCTGTACTCATCCATTTTCTTCATGTAATTCTCTGTCTGCTCCCCAAACAGAGAATTACCCACTACAGGAAAATCCATGGCCTTAGCCTGGGTATCCTGTGAGAGGCTAGTACATCTGAGCCAAGCCATTCTCTGAAGAGCCACAGATGTAGCCATGACTCTTGACACATCATTGGAGTCCACAGCAGCATGAAACTGAACTTTAGATGTCTCAATCCCATCTGCAGCCACCGCCTCCAGCTCCTTGGCTAGCTGGGGGGAAGCCTGTTAACCAGTACAGTGTCCGAACTGGACTTTTGGTACCTAGCTATATAGGCCATATAATTTGCCAGTCTGAGTCCCAGGGAAGATGCCATGTTCAGCTTTTTTGCCATGGCATCAGCCTTCCTAGAGTCTTTGTCTGGGGGGTGTGAAGCCAAGGGAATGCTTGCCTTATCATAGGCAGCAGCCTGCACAACCCCAACATGGCCGCATTGGTGGTATAAAAACTCCATTTCTGAGCCGGACAGTGTATACCTCTTGTCCATTCTTCTGTCCACAGGAGGTATAGAATTGGGAGACTTCAGAATTTTTTGTGTCTGTTTCCCAAAAGGTTTGTGGAGGGGAACAGACAGTCTCCTGGACTCTGGGATATCCATAATTTCTACATAATCAGGCTTCTCCTGATCCTCCATTGCCTCTTCCATAGGAAGCTGGAGGGTCTCAGACACCTTTCTGTGGAACATAAAGTGGGAAGGGGACTCATAGCTTAGGAGGGGATACACCTGAAGGTTTGTCTGGGAGATGTCCGGTTCCACAGGCACATCTAGACCTTCACCATCACCATCATCTTCAAACTCCCCTTCCTCCTCAAACTCCAGTTAATAAAATTCCTCCTAAGTATAATCGTGAACCGGGGGAACCGACCGAACCGAGCCCCTGCCAAAAGGTGCTGGATCGGTTGGAAAACGGGTGAAGCAATTCCACAATCTGAATCTCTCTGGCTATTTCTTCGGCGGTCGGAACGTGGACTTCTGGATCCGAACCGGACGATTTTTCTTTGCGCTTTCTTTTAGTTGGAACCAACCCCTCTGGATCGGCTCTCCTTTTGCCCGAAGAAGTATCGCCTTGGTCAGAGGGCACTCCTCCTGGTTCGGTCGGAACCGAACTGGTTTGGCCATCCAGGTCAACGGACTTCTCGGCCTCCTTTTCCCTCAGTCTACCTAATCTCTTTTCCAGGGTAGATGTGGGAACATTTCTGCAAATTTGGCAGTTTGAATCGGGGTGGTCAAACCCCAGACAATAAAAACAGGTGGTGTGGGGATCGGCCTTAGTAAAGACCTCCCCACACTCACTGCAGTGTTGAAACCCAGTGGGCCCGTTTTTTTTCTTGGGTTTCTCAGACATGGCCAACCTAACCAAACTTACCCTTTTTTCGGCAACTGCCAGGCAAGACTCCCTTATCGGTTTCTAACCATGTCACGGGTCTTGGAAAAAACATTTCAAAACACTTTTTTTTTTTTAGAACAGATAACCGGTAACCACGCACTAAAGTTACACAAGAATTAAACAAATGATCGGTTTGGCCGAACCGATCCACACTTTTTACAAGTTCCACACAGAAACAGTACAAAACCTATCTAGTACTCACGGTACCACAGACAGAGACTGAACAGACTATGCGGGAAACTTTCGTTTGGAAACAGATGAAAAAACGACACTAAACCGACTTTCGAACCGAGCTGCAGCAGAAATCTCCGGAGCGACTGTTCAGTGAGGCGGAGTAAAGAATCCGACGGTTAGCTTTCAAAGGGAAACAAACAGAGACATCAACTGAGCTCGAGCTCAGCATTCTATGCCCTGCATAGAAAGGTTAACCCTTTGTTTTCCGGGGCAGTTTAAAGGCTGGGACTAACTGCACTTGTTAGAATACAGCAAGACTTCAAGTTGTTTGAAGCGGCAATCGCCAGCCACACCTCAGTTCTCCCACCAGAGAGCTTGCTAACTAGAAAAAAAAATAGAGAGGTGAGACAGATAAACCCGCCAAGGGGAAGGAGGGAAGGAAAATAGCACCTGCTACAAGAGCGCCTCATGAAGATCTACTGTTACGGTAAGTTCTTACGTAACTGTACTATCTTACTTTGAGTTGGAGCCCTTGCAGCCGGCTATACCGTAAGGACCGAGTACCAAGGAGTACTAACTGGACCCAGGTCAGAAAGGGAGATGGTAAAGGAAAAATAGCGGGATCCTTCAGGACAGGAGGCCCTGAAGTACCGCTAAACCAAAACCAATTCTCCAACGGGAAGCAATGTCCAGGCTGCAGTGCTTCACAAAAGTATGCACTAAGCCCCAGGTAGCTGCCACGCAGAGGTCTGCTGCAGAAACATTTTACGAAGTGCTGCAAAGGAAGCAGAAACACCCCTGGTGGAGTGACCTTTGACTGAGCTCGGTAAGGGTTTGTAATATTTGTTGTAGTAGAAGGTAATGCAGTTAAGAGTCTGCTTTGCTACAGGAGCCCCAATAGTTCTCAGGGCAAAGGAAACAAAAAGTTGGTCAGACTTGCGTATGTCTTGGGCGCGGTTGATGTAATAACGAAGCACCCTGTGTACATCCAGAGTATAAAGAAGGGCCTCCCCCTGACTGGAATACTCCGGATAATAAACAGGTAGGTTAATGTCTTGATTAAGGGTAAACTGGGACACTACCTTGAGCAGTAATTTAGGATTAGTTCTCAAGGACAACCTGTTCTTGAGGAAAACTAAATATGGCTCTCTTTTGAAATGAGGGCCTGAAGCTCAGAAATCCTCCGGGCAGAAGTAACAGCAACTAAAAACAATGCTTTCCGTGACAAAGCACAGCTTGCAATCTGCAGCTGGCGAGAAGGAAGGCAATGTAAGCTTTTATAACAAATATAAAAGATCCGATGGGGGGGGGGATAGGATCCCGAATGGGAGGTTTGAGATGCAGCATGCCCCTTAAAAACATCTGGGTCAGATCCGACTGGGCAACATATTTGCCTTCCACTGGTGCATGGTAGGCTGAAATCAGAGAGGTGAACCTTAATGGAGGAATATCGGAGGCCCGCGTCTGAAAGGGAAAGGAAGTACAGTTTTCTGGCTGCCACCAAAACCTGGGCCACTCAGAGAAGCTCCAAAGTGGGACGGAGCTATGTCTGCAGGAGCCATGCATGCAGGTGTAGGGAACAGTGGTACAGGTGAACCAGTGTACTCTGCTCTTGGAGCAGAAAGCGGAAGGACAAGGGCAAGGGAACTGGTGGTTCCACCACTAGCTGCTGCAACAGGGGGAACCATATCTGGCGAGGTCAAAGCAGAGCTTTAAGAATAATTTCCGTACCCTCTGCTTGGAGCTTGAGTAGGACACTGTGAAGGAGAGAAAAGGGATGGAAGGCGTACAGGAACCTCCCTGTCCAACAAAGGGACACTGCATCTCACCAGAAAACACCAGACCCTGAATGAAGCAAGCAAAGAACTGGGCAGTTTTGCGTTGTATGGGGACACAGAGATCCAGCTCTGGACAACCACCACCTTCGAAAGAGATAGTCTGCCACAGACTGCAGGAGTTCCCATTCACGAGTCCTTGACTGCGACCTGCTTAGGACATTGGCCAACATGTTTTGCACTTTGGAACATGGACTGCGATGAGCGACGGGCTGTGTTCCAAGGCCCAGAACCACACTCTCACGGCCTCTCAACAGAGAGGACAAGAGTGGGTCCCCCACCTTGTTTGCTGATGTAGAAAACAACTGAAATATTGTCCATCTGAATCAACAGGGGGTCCGGATGGAGGTCCGGTTGAAATGCTTGCAAAGCGTATGGAACTGCCCTCATTTCTAGGACAATGATGTGGAAGGAAAATTCTAGCAGTGACCACATCCCATGTCTGCTGATCTTGAAAGTGGGCTCCCCATCCCAGGCTAGAGGCATCTGTTGTCAGAACCTGGGAAGGGGTAACTCTCCGATAGGGGGTTCCCAGCTCCAGATTCTGGGGCGAGAGTCACCATGAAGCTTTATCCACAGCTCTGGAGATCAGGACCGGCTGGTGGAGATAATTTTCCCTTTGCTCTCTGTGCGGAACCCCCATGAAAAGGCATGCCGAGGGAACTGTCACTATGGTGGTGGCCATGTGACCTAAAAGCTGAAGCATGGTCTGAGCTGGCACCTGGTGAGAAACCGAGACCTTGTGGGCAAACTACAGAAGGCACGCTGCCCTGTCGGGCAGAAGGAAAGCCTTCCCCTGCTCAGTTGTCCAGGATTGCCCCATGTACTGTAACCTTTGACACAGCCAAGGGGATGACATGGGCATGTTCGGAGTAATCTCTAGAGAGCTGAACAAGCGAAAGGTATCCTCCAAAGTGGCCAGAAGCCGATCCTTTATGGCTGTCAGAAGCCAATCGTCAAGGCAGGGGTAATCAAAGTGCCCCTGCTTCCTGACAGCCACTGTCAACACCACAAGGCACTTCATGAACACGTCTTATGCCGAGGAAAGGCTGAAGGGCAAGGCCCGAAACTGGAAATGCTGTCCATGAAAGCTGAATCTCAGGAACCTCCGATGGGCTGGAAGCACCAGGATGTGGAGATAGACATCCTGCATATATAGGGAACAAAGCTAGTTCCCTTGATGCAGCATGGGGATGATGCCTGGCAGGGTAGCCATCCTGAACCTCCTGTACTCTATAGAATTGTTCAGGAGCCTCAAGTCCAGGACTGGGCGCTGGTCCAGCCTTCTTGGGAACCAAGAAGAAGTGGGAGTAGATCCCAGTCCCCCACTGTGGTGCTGGAACGGGTTCCATGGCCTTCTTGTTGAGGAGGGACTGGACCTCCTCCCGAATGAGTGCGGCGTGGGAGTAGCTGGACTGGACATGGGTAATCTGGAGGAATTCCAACGCATGACCTCGCTCTATCAATTGAAGCACCAACGCATCTGTCATGATGGTGGACCACCCTTCGGGGTAGGGCGAGAATCGACCCCCACCTTTAGTCTCAAGTTCTGGGGCGGATTCAAACTGTGAACCTTATGCTAGCATACCAAAATGTACAGGCTCAGATAATATTCTCTTTGGGGGATACAATATATATTTTGCCTAAGGGCACCAACCCAGGTATCCAAAATGAACCCTTTTAACTCTATAAGAGACCTTGGGTATATTCTTCCCTTTTTACTCAAGCTCAGTAACACCATCAAGTTGTTGAAAAATTGTCAGACTTGATCATCTATACGTCACATGCAAAAAGAACAGAGACACTCAGGCAGTCTTTCAAAGAAGAGCTTCTTTGCTAAAAGATTATAGAAATATGAGAAATGTAACCACAGAAAAATATCAAAGAGCTCACAATCACATAAAAGAACAAGGGAAGATTACAAAACAAAACTCCTACCACAATACATTTAGATGTTTGCTATCTAAGGTATTACTTCTGGAAGTGTGTTTTAAAGTCAGATCAGAGAGCTGTGTCTCTCTAGAGTCCCAAGATGATACGACATTCATTTCAGACACAAGTATCAGTTTAAACTCTGCGCCTCCAGACCCTTTCTGAGAGTCATCTAGCTCCTCCTTTTAGAATATAAAATTACAAAAAATGATTTCCTACCAGGAGGTATGTTAATGTGACATCAGCAAAAACCCATTTCCCAAATTATGAGTCTCTGATCAACCAGTTCCTTTGAGGTTTACAACCCTGCAGTCCATCACCCAGGTGTGAGATAGCCAACAGGAATCGGCTAAATGATGTCCTGATGTAATAAAAGAAAAAATTACTCACCCTAGTAATGTTGTTTCTTCTAATGGAGTCTTGCTGTATTCTGACAATAGCAGTGAGTCCCAACCTTCGAACTGCCCCGGAGATGAAATAGTTAACTTTCCATGCCAGGCATGGAACGCTGAGCTTAAGCTCGGTTGAGACTGTCTGTTGCTGTTTAAACTCAAACCGTCAGATCTTTATGAGCTAAACTCACTAAGGTCCTGTGTGGAAGCTGTAAACCTACACTAGCCAACTGGCTACTAAACATAAAAACACATTTTGTTGGTCCCAAAACAAACACTCAAGTCAGGAGACCCAAAAAATGAAAAACACAACATCCACGAAAAGGGGGTGAAAACAACAAGGTGGGCACCTGAGTGCCAACACTGCCACTGCCCACCCACATCCCAAAAACAGAGGCTCTGAGAGGGGCAGGTGGGGGGTCAGAATACAGCAAGACTCCATTAGAAGAAACATTACTAAGGTGAGTAATTTTTTCTTCAAACATGAAGTCTTGCTGTATTCTGACAATAGCAGACTACCACG
Source organism: Neoceratodus forsteri (assembly GCA_016271365.2). Taxonomy (NCBI): domain Eukaryota; kingdom Metazoa; phylum Chordata; order Ceratodontiformes; family Ceratodontidae; genus Neoceratodus; species Neoceratodus forsteri. Next base: position 224,189,176 of record CM028138.1, on the reverse strand, counting down.
CAGTACCTCCATGGAGGAGGGACAGAACCTACTTGGGAAATAGGCTCTGAAGCACAGCTGTGCCAAAGAGAGCATCACTCCTAGCCTGGATATCCAGGGAGTAATGCTTGGTAAAAGTGTGAACTGTTTTCCAGGTAGCTGCTTGACATATCTCTAGAATAGGGGTATCCCTGGCAGCAGCCAGGGAAGTGGCTGTACCTCTGGTAGAGTGAGCCCTCAGGCCTGAGGGTGGAACCTTACCCAGTTTTTCATAACAAAATTGGATACAAGAGACAATCCACCTGGCAATGGATCTTTTAGTGGCAGGTTTCCCTTTACCAACCTCACCATAAGTGAGGAACAGTTGGAGGGAGTCAAACCTGTGACCCTTGGTACGTTCTATGTAGTAGCTAAGGGCTCTTTTCACATCTAAACTGTGCAGCCTCCTCTCACCAGAGAAGGAATGGTCAGTGAAGTACACAGGAAGAGACATAGATTGATTAAGGTGGAAATCTGAAACCACCTTAGGCAAAAACCTCCCGTTAGTCCTGAGGACCACCTTATCTCTATGAAAGGAGATAAAATCAGGCTCCACTGACAAAGCTTGTAACTCACTTATGCGTCTGGCAGAAGTGATGGCTACCAGAAACACAGTTTTCCAAGTCAAGTACTTAAGCTCTGCTGAAGACAAAGGGTCAAAAGGGGGTTGCATAAACTGAGCAATGCAAACATTAAGGTCCCAAGCAGGGGCAGAGTCCCTGAATGGAGGGTTGGTATGACGCAATCCCTTGAAAAACTTGGAGAATACAGGGTGAGCTGAAAGAGAAGAGGGCTTACTTGCTGAAATAAAAGCAGAAACAGCTGCCAGATGCACCTTCAGTGTAGCTGGTCTAAGCCCCAAGCTATCTAAATGGACCATAAAATCAAGGACTGTGGGCAGATCAGCAGACTCTGGGGAAATATGCCTTCCAGAGCACCATATGGAAAATCTTTTCCAGTTTGAATTATAAGTAGTCCTGGTGGAAGGTTTCCTAGAAGCCTTCAGAATATCCATTACACCTCGGGAGAGGTGTAAATCGGCAAACTCTAACTCTTCAAGAGCCAGGCCTCGAGATTCGGGTACCAAACCCTCCCCTGAGCACAGGTTAACAGGTTGTAATTCCTGGGAAGACACAGGGGAAGATGGACTGCTAAGGACAGTAGGAGTGGATACCAGGGCCATCTGGCCCAGTCTGGAGCAATCAGGATCATCTTGCAGGGTTGAGATCTGATTTTGACTAGCACTTTGACAGGAGAGGGAAAGGGGGAAAAGCATACAGGAACTTCCCTTCCCAACTGAGAACTAAGGCATCCAGGGGGACTGAGCCCAACACTGGGGACCTGCAGCAAAAAAGGGGAAGTTGGTGATTGTCTGGGGCTGCAAAAAGATCTGTCTGTGGGGTGCCCCATCTGGAAAAATATCACCTCCAAGACCAGGGGATCCAGTGACCATTCGTGATGGCCCTGAGATATCCTGCTGAGAGCACCTGCCAGGACATTATCCTTGCCTGGGAGGTGAACTGCTGTGAGGGAGGTGTTCAGGGAATAAGCCAGAGACCACAACTTCATTGCTTCTGTGCACAAGGCCATAGACTGAGTGCCTCCTTGCTTGTTGATGTACCACATTGTGGTGGTATTGTCTGTTCTGACCTGGATAACTGTTCTGAACAGATCTGGAAAAAGCTTGAAGTGCTAGAAATACTGCTCTGAGTTCCAACAGATTGATGTGAAGCAGAGATTCCTGAGGGGACCACAACCCTTGGGTGGTCAGGTCGCCCAAGTGAGCCCCCCACCCCAAGAGGGAGGCATCTGTAGTAAGGATTAAAGAGTGAGACTGAGTGACAAAGGGAACTCTGTCTCAGATTGTTCTGATCCTGCCACCACTGTAAGGCCTGGATCAGGGTTCGAGTCACTGGGATCAATTTGGTCAGAGGGTCCTTCCTTTGAGACCAAAAGGCTCTCAAATGGAACTGAATGTCCCTCATCTGAAATCTTGCTCCCTGCACCACTGCTGTGGAAGCAGCCATGTGCCTCAGGAGCTGTAGAAAATGCCTTGCTGGTCGAGACACCAGCAGGGTAAATGAGGAGGCCAGAGAGATAAGGGCCCTTGCCCTGTTCGGGGGAAGGAAAGCTCTGGCCTTTTCTGTGTCTAGCTCTGCGCCTATGAAGGTGAGGAGCTGGACAGGCTGTAGAACTGACTTTGAAAGATTCAGAAGGAAACCCAAAGAGGTGAGCAGTTGCTGAGTTATCTGTAGGTGTAACTTGACTTGGTCTGGGGACTGGCCTACTATGAGCCAGTCGTTCAGGTAAGGGAAGATGGCAATCCTTTGCCTTCTTAGAGAAGCAACTACTACTGCCAGGCATTTTGTGAATACCCTTGGAGCAGAGGTCAGACCGAAGGGCATTGCTCTGAACTGGTAATGGCCTGAGGGCAGCTCGAACCTGAGGTACTTTCGATGGGAGCTTCTGATGAGAATATGGAAGTAGGCATCCTTGAGGTCCAGGGACACTAGCCAGCCCCTGGCCTTAGAGAGGGTAGAATAATTCCCAGAGTCACCATTTTGAATCTTGGTTTTAAAAGGTGCTTGTTTAAGTATCTGAGATCCAGGATGGGCCGCCATTCTCCTGTCTTTTTTGGGGTAAGGAAGTACCTGGAGTACAACCCTTTGCCCTGGTGTAGGGGTGGAACCCTTTCCACAGCTCTGAGAGCCAGGAGGGAAGAGACCTCTGCCTCTAGGGCAAGTGCCTCTGAGGGATTTGCAGGTGGAAAGAATCTGGCTCTCAGCTTTGGAAAATTTTTGAAGCCGAGAACCAGCCCCTGGCTTACTACTTCCAGAACCCACTTGTCTGATGTTAGAGACTCCCGGTCCTAGACAAAGTAAGCCAGCCTGCCCCCTACAGGTAGTGGAGAATCGGCCCTGGCCAACCCATCAGGGTGCCTGTTTGGCAGGGGGTTTTGGCTGAGGGGTGGAAGCAGGTCTGCTTGTACCCCTTCTGCCTCTCCCTCTAAAGAACCCCCTCTGAGCATAGGCAGAAGAGGAGTAAGTAAGTACATTTTTATTTCTTTAAGGCGCCCTTCCAAAGCTCAGGGCACCTTTACAATATCAATCATACAAATCGAAACCACACTATAAACAACATCAAATTCAGAAACAATCCAGTATAACTTAAATCACTAAAAAAATACTTGGTTAAAAAGGAAGGTCTTTAGAGCTTTTTTAAAGCTCTCCACAGTCAGGCAATTGCGTGTCTGGAAAGGTAGAGAATTCCACAGGGTAGGGGCCATAAAGGCAAATGTTCTTCCACCAGATGTTTTTAAGGTTACCCTGGGAATCTCCAGAAATCCCTCACCAGAGGATCGGAGGGAGCGGGAGGGACAGTAAGAAGTCAGGAGTTCTTTCAGGTAGCGAGGTCCCAAACCATGTAGAGCTTTACAGGTCATCAACATGACCTTGAAAGTGATCCGCCACTGTACAGGCAGCCAGTGCAATTCGTGAAGCACAGGTGTTATATGGTTGGACCTCGGGCTTCCAGTCAACAACCTAGCTGCCACGTTTTGCACCAGCTGTGAGCGACGGATATCCACTCCCAGCAGCCCTAGATAAAGGGCATTGCAGTAATCAAGACGATTGGACACAAAGGCGTGGACCAGGGTAGGAAGATCCTCTGATGGAATCAAGTGTTTCACCCGTGCTATATTCCTTAGATGAAGAAAGGATGATTTGACTATGGCTGATACCTGTGCCCTCAGGGTCAAGCCCTCATCAAATATAACACCAAGGTTACGCACCTGACCAGAAGCCATAAGCGGGGTTCCTCCCAGAAATAAACCTGAGAGTTTTCCTGCCCATGGACTGGATATCCTTACCCCCGGTTCCACCACCAATACCTCTGTTTTCCCCGGGTTCAACCTCAGCCAATTAGCACTCATCCAGTTCTGTATTTCCTGGAGGCAGTTATTAAACAATGTACTTGACTCAGACTCCTGCTCGGGCACAAAAGACATATAGAGTTGAGAATCATCGGCATAGCAGTGAAAACTCAAACCAAAATGTCTTATAATGTCCCCTAATGGAAGCATATACACCGCAAATAACATGGGGGACAACACCGAACCCTGTGGCACTACACAGTGTAGGCAGCGAGAGGTAGAGGAATAAATCTCCAACACTACTCTCTGAGTCCTACCCTGCAGAAGAGATTTAAACCAACTGTGGACCACCCCCCTTAGTCCACAGAGAGACCACAGACGTTCAAGCAGCACCCCATGATCCACAGTGTCAAATGCAGCTGAAAGATCAAGGAGAACCAAGATAGAATGAGTTCTCCGATCTCTTGCCACCAGGAGATCATTCAATACCTGAACAAGAGCTGTCTCAGTACTGTGCTGTTTCCTGAAGCCAGACTGGAGAGGGTCATAGATATTGTGGATGTTTAAATAATCTTCCAGCTGCAAAGCGACCACCTTCTCAATAATCTTCCCCAAAAAGGGAAGATTCGAGATTGGTCTGCAGTTTCCTGGGCAGTCGGGATCAAGGGAGGGCTTTTTCAGAAGGGGACGTACTATTGCCTCCTTCAAAGGATCAGGAAAGATCCATCTTTCCAATGATGCCACTAGCATCCCAATGAGGATCGGGCCGATAACCTCTACACATCCCACGAGTAAGCGTGTAGGGCCCGGATCCAGCCCACAGAAGGTTGGGCGCAGAGTCTGGACGATTCTCACTATATCCATAACTACCGGTTGACTGAATGTGGACCAGGTCAAATGTGTACTTGTGTCCCTCGATTGGTTACTGCAAGACCCAATGGGGAGGCCCTGGCTGATCTCATCTGATAGTAGACACCTTATCAGCAAAGAACGTCGCAAACTCCTCACACTGTAACAGTGATAATGCTCGACCGGCATGAAGACAGACTGGATTGCACAGTCTGTCCACAGTCCGGAAGAGCTGGGCCGGTATATTCCTTGCTGTAGCAATCTCCCTGGACAGGAACTCTGCCTTCTTATGGGAGATTGCTAACTGGTAGATTTTATAATGATCTAGCAGTCTAAGCCTGTCAACTTCAGGTGAGTCTTCCTGCGTCCTCCATCTTGGCCCTGTCTCTTCAACCCACAAATCTCCATGGTAAACCACGGGGACTCGGGGTGAAGAGTACAGGGGCGAACTCGGAAAGGAGCAATGACATCCAGGGCCCCCACAACTGCCCTATTATACGCCAGCACTAAAGACCCTAGATCCACGCTATCCATTGGAAAGCCCGAGAAGTCCAGCTCTGTCATTAGGCCTTCTGAGGTAACTCCTCTCAAAGGACGGAACTGTACTATCTCCTTAGGGGCAGGCCCCTTTCGGGGAGCCATGAAACTGAACCTCAGGGCATGATGGTCAGACCAGCCGATGGGCTCCACCTCCACATTGGAGATTTCCATCCCCAGATGGAATATCAAGTCCAATGAATGTCCCCCCTTGTGGGTTGCAGTGGTAATAACCCGTGTCAGGCCCAATGAATCAGTCAATTGGAGGAGATTTTGTCCAAAAAGCGCGAGTTCATCGTCGACCCATGCATTGAAATCCCCCAGAATTATCCATCGGGGGAATTCCAAAACCCTCTCGGCGATGAAATCCGCCACCTCCCTCAGGAATTCTCTCCCATCAGCTGGTGGACGGTAAATGAGGAGTATCCTGAATCCTGCACCTGCACCCACAATACATTCAAAGGAGTTGGTATATCCAACAGGCTCCTCCCTGAGGTCCAGTTCCTGTCTAAAACAGACTGCAACTCCCCCGCCCCCTCGGTCCACTCTCGGGCGGTGAATCACCAAGAACCCGTCCGGAACCGCAGATCCCAACTGGGGCCTGCATTTTCGTCAAGCCAGGTTTCAGTGATGCAAGCTAAGTCCACAGAAGCAACAAGATCTGCCACTAAAGCAGTCTTGTTTCTAATAGACCTAGCATTGCTTAACACCTCCGAAAGGACGAGTTATTCAAGGATGACTCCGCTTCCTGCCTGATCAAGAGTCAGTGCCTCGGGTATGGGCCCGCAAGATACAACGGACCACGCTCCTGCATCCATTTCGCCCCAGGGCGCCTCCTGGTTCTAACTGTTCCTATCCGCCCACTCCTTTCCCATCCCTCCCAAGAGTTCCAGGATCTCCTATTCCCACCACTCCTATGTCTTGAAATGCCAAGTATTCGGCATTTCCTATACCCTTCTGAAGGGAGTGTGGGACATTCAAAAGGTCGGAGATCCTTTAGTCTTGAGGGGGGAGTCAGGAGGCCTGGGCTTGGTAGAAAGGCCTATGAAAAGGCCTGCCCCTACCCCTGGGGTGCTGCCTCTGAGGAGTGGCCTGCCTTTCCTTGGCCTGTGCACTCCTATAGGTGGTCCTATATTCGTCCATTTTCTTCATGTAATTCTCTGTCTGCCCCCCAGAGAATTACCCACAACAGGAAAATCCATGGCCTTAGTCTGGGTATCCTGTGACAGGCTAGTACATCTGAGCCAAGCCATTCTACGAAACGCCACAGATGTAGCCATGACTAGATGACACATCATTGGAGTCCACTGCAGCATGGAATTGCACCTTGGATGCCTCAATACCATCAGCAGCCACCTGCTCCAGCTCCTGGCAGCTGGCCAGGACCTGTTTCTACAAAGCCATGACAGTGTCCCATCTGGATTTTTGATACCTAGCAGTATAGGCCATATAGTTGGCCTGTCTGAGTCCCAAGGATGCTGCCATGTACTGTTTCTTTGCCATGGCATCAATCCTCCTGGAGTCCTTGTCTGGGGGCGTGAAGCCAAGGGAATATTTGCCTTATCACAGGCTGCAGCCTGCACTACCCCAACATGGCTGCATTGTTGTGTAAGGAACTCTGTATCTGAGCCTGACAATGTATACCTCTTGTCCATTCTTTTATCCACAGGAGATATAGTATTAGGAGTCTTTAAAATCTTAAATGTCTGTTTCCCAAAAGATTTGTGTAAGGGAATATACAGCCTCCTAGACTCTGGGATATCCATCATTTCCACATAGTCAGGCTCCTCCTGGTCATCCACAGCTTCTTCCTTTCCTCAGGGGTATACATATTAAGCTCCTTTAGTCTCTCCTGATACAGCTTCTTTTGCAGACCCTGCACCATTTTAGTTGCCCTCCTCTGGACTACCTCTATCCTGTCTATGTCCTTGCGGAGATGGGGTCTCCAGAACTGGACACAGTACTCCAGATGGGGTCTCACCAACTGTCTGTACAGAGGGATAACAACTTCCTGTTTTCTGCTGCATGCCTCTCCCTATGCATCCCAGTATACCCCAGCCCTCCCTACTGCCTTCTCCACATTTGCTTGCTAACCTTAAGGTCATCTGATATGATTACCCCAGGTCCCTTTCCTTTTGTTGTTGTTACTACCTCCCCACCCATTGTGTATTCTTCCCTGGGTTCTTGTTTCCCAGGTGCATTACTTTGCACTTCTTGCATTGAATCCTAGCTGCCATACTTCTGACCATTCCTCCAACCTTGCCAAGACCCTTTTCATCCTTTCCACGCCTCCTTGTGTATCAACCCTGTTGCAGATCTTTGTGTCATCTGCAAAAGGCATACTTTCCTTCCAGTCCCTCTGCAATGTCACTGATGAAGACATTAAAAGGACTGGACCCAATACTGAACCCTGACGGTGCCCCACTAGAAACCTCTTTCTTCAGAGTGGACTCCATTTACAATTACCTTCTGTGTCCTGTTGTGCAGCCAATGTTTACTCTAGGCTACCACCCTGGGACCCACTCCAGGCTGGTTAGTTTGACTATGAATCTTGTGTGTGGGACTGTGTCAAATGCCTTGCAAAGTCTAGGTAGGCCATGTCCACAGCCCCTCCCTGGTCTACTACTTTGGTCACCCAGTCAAAGAAATCTATTAGATTCGTCTGACATGACCTTCCCGCTGTGAATCCATGCTGCCTTGGGTCCTGTGCTCCACTGGCCTCTAGGTACTCAACTATTCTTTCCTTCAGAAGTGACTCCATCACTTTCCCTACCACAGAGGTCAGACTGACAGGTCTGTAGTTTCCTGCCTCTGTCTTGGTCCCACTTTTGTGAAGGGGAATCACATCCGCCTTCCTCCAGTCCTCGGGTACCACACCATCCTCCCATGATTTATTAAAAAGAGTAGCCAGTGGTTTCACTAGTTCCTCCCTTAATTCTTTTAGAATTCTGGGGTGAATTCCATCAGGACCCATTATTTTGGGTTTCTCAGACACTGTGCCGGTCCTAACCAAACTTACCCTTTTAATGGCAATCCGCCAGGCAAGACTCTCTTATCGGTTCCTGACCGTGTCACGGGTCATTGAAAAAAACGTAATAAAATCTGTTTTTTTAGAACCTATAAGAACCAGTAACCACACACTAAAAGTACAAATTAAGATTTTTTTTAACAGCTTGATTGGTTCAAACCGAACCGATGAACCGTTTACAAGTTCCACAGAGAATAGAAATAAATGTAACCTATCAAGTACTCACAAATACCACAGACAAAGACTGAACCGACAGGTTACAGTTTAAATTCGGTCGAAAACCGAGAAAAGCAGTACTTTAACCGACAAATTGAATTGAGCAGAAGGAGAAAACTCTGGAGCGACTGTTCAGTGAGGCGGAGTAAAGAATCTGACGGTTTGAGTTTAAACAGCAACAGACAGAGTCTCAACCGAGCTCGAGCTCAGCGTTCCATGCCTGGCATGGAAAGTTAACTCATCTCCGGGGCAGTTCGAAGGTTGGGACTCACTGCTATTGTCAGAATACAGCAAGACTTCATCTTTGAATGTATATTTCCTTTCTAACTTCAAAAGCATGAGGTCATAAAAAGGCCATAAAGTGCAATTTTCTCAAGGAAGTTAATTACATTACAGAGATCTCCTGGTCAGTGTAATACATCTTGTGATTTCAGCTGCTGACATCTTGTAATTTAAAACGGTCAAATCTCACAGACCAACATTTCATACACTGACCATTTATTTATACGAACAATATCATACAATAATAACCAGCTGGCCAAAGTGTCACAACCAGACTACCTCTCCAAGGGATTCGTCTGGGTGGGGGTCGGGCAAAGAGTCAAGCACTGGAACCCGAGGTAGGCAGGGAGACCTGGGAGGGCTTGGCGTTCCGAGATCCCTGTGTGCTACCAGACAGAGGAAGCTTTGCGACGAAAGTTGCCTCTCTGCTGCTGTCCCCCTTCGCGGTAAAAATGCTTTAGTCTCCCTGGGGTTGGGTCAGACTTGAACATTTGGTTTGCAGATTAAACGGCTTTGCCCAAATCTTGAAGGTCAGTGATCATCTTCTCCATATCTGGACCAAAGAGCACAGACCCATGGAAAGAAGCATCCAGGATAGCATCCTGGAGGTTCTGCCAATAACCAGATACTCGAAGCCAGGCGTATTTCCTCATGCAGATGCCGGTGGTGGCTGCCCTGGCTGCTGTATCAGCAGAGTCGTAAGAGGATCTTAGCACATGCTTGCTCATGTCCAGACCAGACCACAGAATATCCAACAGCTCTGACTTGTAGGCAGAGTCGGGCTGCTTCTGCATCATCTCAATAGCCTTGTTCCAGAGAGACATCTTGTACTGCACCATATCAGTGTCAGTGGCTCAGCAGGTAGCACACTTGCCTCTGAGACTGGGAGATCAGAAGGCTGTGGGTTCTATCCCCACACCAGGCACTTGGGTTAATATCCCAATACTGAAACTGTAGTGCAGTATGAGGGGAATGCTGCACTCCTGAGGTGCCGTCTTTCAGATGAAACAAACCGAGGTCCCATCTGCCTGTTCTGGTGGATGTTAAAGATCCCATGGCACTTATCGAAAACAGTAGGGGAATTTTTTATTGATACAAATAAAACAAAAAGGTATTACAGCATACATCACAAAACACAAAAGAAAAGAATCAACAAAAAATTCCAAAGAAAGTATTACATCAATACAATCACCTCAAACATCACTGAACCCCCCCCCCCAACTAAAAGAGTAGGGGAATTTTTTATTTTCACAACAACAAATCAAAAAGGAATACAAACAGTGATAAGTCACACAAAATAATAAACAAATCATAAAGGAAACAAGCTCAAAGAAGTATAATAATCATACATCATCCTAGAAATGGGAAAGGAAACAGGAATAAATATACCCCCCAAAGAGTTGGGGAATTTTTCATTCACACCACCACATTTCAACAAGAAAAAATGGCATTACCACACAAAAAAGCAAAGTACAAATCATAATAAAAGGCAAAGAAGCAATCAAGCTATACAGAAGCAAAATTAAAAAATCCAAGACTGTCTATGTAGAGATATCATAGGACATATATTTATACAGAAAAACAGTGAAGGCATACCAGGTTCTGCAGAGAAGGGCTTCCTCACAGCACAAGGAAACCATCATAACCCAATACAGGGCTTGGGCAGACACAAGGTCCTCACCCTGTATCTAACCAGGTCATCTTCCTCCACCATAATTTGAACAATTCAGGATGCACCTTTCCCTGCTCTTGCCCTCTCCAAGTAAACACAGCTTTGCGTATGTTGCGAACTATCTGAGATTCAGAAAGTAACTTCTGTCTAAGAGTAAGAGAGCATCTAGCTTGCCATAACTGAAAACTGATATGGCCCATCACAAGACGCAATGTAATTGCATCATACACAATCCAGGAGCTCGGTAGAACCCCGTCCACCCACACGCCAGGTGAGGGAACCCGAAAGGGATTCAAAGGCCATGTATCGTGAAAAGAAGACCAAAATGAAACAGTAAAAGGACACTCTACAAAAAAATGCTCCATCGTTTCAACAACTCCCAAACAGGTCTCCTCCCTAGGGCAATATCGTTCAGTCAATTCTTTATGTTTCCTTTCACTCCTAATTTCCTATGTAAACAGAGCCATAAAAAAATCCCGCATATTGCTAGGCATCCTCTTACTCACTAAGAACTGTAATTTAGCACGTTGTTCAGCAGGAGGCCTAACATGAAACCAGGGGTCAGAGAAAAAGAAATCGTGTAATATGGAAAAATAAAATTGTTGACGTGTCTGAGAAAGAAGCAAGCGGCGAACAACATGCCACGTCAATTTCTGAAACATCACGCAAAAATGACTGGACAAGGCACCCACCCTAACCTGACAAGCAAGAAAGGAGTCCATTCCCCACTGTGACAAGATAAAGTCAACACCATCTGCCACCCATAGAGACCAAATCATAGTCTGCCCTTTAAGGAAGGGCACGAAGTTGTAAAAAGAAAATACTCTGAAAACACTCACGGGATTAACCATCCTAACCTCCTTCACTAAGAGGTAAACACGTAATACCCCTTTAGGGATTTAGCCTACTACCCCATAAACACAGAAAAAAACTCCATAAAAGAAGCCTCCATAGAGATGGGAGGGGAAAACCACACAATAAATAAAAGTATGGCAAACAAAAAGACTTAATCAAATAAATACGCTTAGCTTTGGACATACAGCCCTTATTCCATAGCTGAACCTACTACGAGCTGCTAACAATTGCTGATCCCAATTATACCTGTGGTCATCTAGACCTCCAAAGTAAATACCCAGAATTTTCCTATAGCCAGATACAATAGGCAAACCCCAAACCAAGGACACATCAGCCGCATCATACCCCAAGGGTAGAATCCCACTTTTGAGCCAATTAATTGAGGACCCAGTCAAATCAGAAAAGACACTCAACAACTCCCTTGCCACCATAGCAGAAGCCTTATCCGCTAAAACTAAAATCAGATCAGCATACGCTAAAGTAACTATCTGAGGATCACTACAGCCAATCGATAATCCAACAATGTCATTGGTACTGTGTAAGGCATGTAAGAGGGGATCTAAAGAAAGCACATAAAGCAAGGGACTCAATGGACACCCCTGCCGAACCCCCCTATGGACCTCAATTTCCCTACCCACCCAGCCATTCACACAGGGGATCAAAGTAATGTCCCTATAGCACGTTTGTAGCCATCCTATGAATTGGGTAGGGAATCTGTACCTTGACAGACATTCCCAGAGATAAATATATTCTACCTGATCAAAAGCTTTGGACTGATCCAGGCAAACCAAATGTCCAAATAATTCTCCAGCCTTACCTTTAGAGACCAATTCTCTAAGTAAGATCAGTGCAACCTGAACCCTTCTGAGAGGAGCCCCACTAAACTGTGTCAGATGCAAAAGGGTACCCATAACCTTCCTTAACCTCAGACATAAAATCTTCATCAGAATCTTATAATCCGAGTTCAGTAATGACAAAGGTCTCCAATTACCCAAATCCCCACAATCACCCTTTTCTTTATACAGAAGGAGTAGCACACCTTGCATCATGCTATGAGGGAGTACCCCAGACTGCAGCCCAGTATTCAGAACCGAACAGAAATCAACTCCCAAAATCTCCCATAAGAGTTTATAAACCTCATGAGGCAACCCATCATACCCAGGTGTAACTCCCAATCGTAAAGACCAAATTGCTGACCTCAGTTCCTCCACTGTGATAGGTTGCACCAATTCAAGCCGGTCAGCTAAGGACAAGGCCGGAACCGATCTACCAGCTAACCAATCACAGATAGCGGCTGGAAAGCATCCTGCTCTGAAATGATGTAGAAACATAGGCATGAATTTCCTCCAAAATATCATCATTGGTAGAAACTCGCCCACCCTCTGGGGTGTTCAGATACGCCATACTTCTTAAATGTCTGAGTGATGTCAAGTACTCAAAAGGCAAAGTATCTTTTTTCCTGCCACAAAGTCTAAATTTGTGTTTCATTTCCATATCACGTAAAACCTGAGACTGAGCCTTAGCCAATTCCAGTTTCAAACTTGCAATCTGTTGCTGACAGTTGAGGCCAAGAATCCATCTATTAGTGGATAAAAAATGAAGCCGTTCCCTAAGATACTGTAACTCAGTATGTGATAATTGTCCATTTAAACGACCCACAGCCTTAAAATAAACCCGAACTTCCCATTTAGTGTCCTCCCACCAAACATTTAAATCATCATACAAAAGGGAAACGGACTTCCTGGCCAGCAAAAGAGAGCTTAACCCACCCATTACACAAGGGATATGCAACAATTCAGAATTCAATTTCCAGATACCCGCCCTCTCCGAGCTGCAGGAACATCAGCCAAGGTCAGTCTCAGTAATCTGTGATCAGAGGAAGCAACATCCTGCAAAGATCTAGATTGAACAGTAACCACAGAAGTGAGAAAAAGGAAAAAGAAATCAATCCTGGAAGCCCTTGGTCCACAGAAATAGTGTCCCCAGACCCTCCAGTAGAGGGTCCAAAAGCATCTTCCAAACCAGCATCTGAGATGAGTTTCAACAAACTAGTCTCATCACAATACACCTTTTCATTGTCCCTGAAGCCACTTTTAAGGCAAGGAACAGTTAAAATCCCCAAAATAATGTAATAAGGAGAGCATAAAAAGGGATAAAGTGAATTAAACAAAGCAACCCGGTCAAACTTAGATTGTGGAGCATATACAGAAATTAACCTCAGGTATAAGGAACCCCATTTAACATCGAGAACCAAGGCCCTGCCAGCCAGAACTTCTATCTGATGCAGCACAGTGACATGATAATGAAAAAAACATATTCCAACCCCACTACATAAGTCAGCACCCAAAGACCAAAAACAGTCCCCCCAAATCCAACCTGCAGAGGCAGCCTCCACCTCTTCAAGGGAATGCAAGCGAACATCCTGCAGAAAAACGCAATCTAGATTTTCAGACAGAAAATGTGAATAAGTTCTGCGTCGTTTTTCTGGAGTCTTAATACTGTTCACATTTAAGGATGCCACCTGAAGGTGGAAGGGAACAAGGAGCCCAGCAAGGGAACATTCACTTCACCTTACTAGAAGCCCTTGTGATCCTACCAATCTTACCGTCAGGTGGTCTAGGGCCCACCTGGTCAACCACAGGTTCAGTAGATTCTAACCCAGGTAAAGGTAGAGGAGGCCCAGACCTGCTAGGATCATCCACTGGACACTCTTCCAAAACAGAAAACATATTCGGTCAGCCATAGAAACAACAGGAGCAGGTGCAGCTAGTTTCTTCCTAGTTTCCTCCCTTGGCAGATTTCCCTTTTCTCGCTACCCACCACAAACCCAGCATCCGGAGTCTCTAAATCTGGCAACACAGGGACGATGCTCCCACCTTCCCCCTGATCCACCCTAGAGCCCACTACAGCTCCAACATCAGGTGGAACCATGGTAGTCAACTGGGAATCAGCTGATTCTAACAAAACAGAGTCAGCCAAGGGGCGAACAACCCCATCAATATCAGGGCCCCTCCCTCCCTTAGTAGGAATACCGGGTCTAACTGCCTCCTGGATGTAATGATCTTGTACCCCATAATCAGCATCAGCAGTATTTTTGGCAGCTAAGGGACAGGTTTCAAATGTGTGACCCACCTCATCGCAAAGATTGCATTTTGAGGTTTGAAAACAATGGGCACTTGGATGACCCATCTCCCCACAGAAAGAACATTTAAGGACGGTGCAGGAGGTACTAATGTGGGTTCGAGACCCACACTTAAAGCAAACCCTAGGCTGCCCAGGATAAAAAAGAAACCCCTTATCTCTCCCCAGAAAGAAGCAATTAGGCAGATGAATTAAGCCAGAATCTGTGGAATGAAGTTTTACCCTAAATTTCCAACCCCCATTCCAAAACCCCTCTTCACCCAGAATAGGGACTGGATTCCCCTGAATATCACAAGATTTAGACAGCCATTTAACAATATCAACAATATTCACCCTTCATTCAAACATGATTGTGATGATCCTATAGGCCTGCTGAGACAAAGGTAATACAATAAAGTCAGACCATAGTGGGTTAGTCTTCAAATTCAGATATCGACTCCAAAACAACTCCATCAAGGCAAGGTGCGAAAGCTGACGTCAAGGGTGAATTCCCGGAACATGTATTAATGCATATACCTCTGAGGAAAAAACATGCTGCGCTTTCAATAATGTCTTCCCAACAAAGACCTATCTGGGGAGTATCCTAGGACCCACACAAAGTAATCTAACAGCATTACATCGCCACAATTCCAGCAGCTGTCTGAAATGGCTAGCATAAGAAGGTTTAGAGATAGGATGAACAACTGACTCAGGAAGGCTAGGGAAGCATTCACATCTCAGTCCCCCCGTCCCGAGATCCCATAGTTAAATCAGCAGCAATATCTGTAGACAGGGGGGTAAGGGAAACAATAGCCTCAGTACTCAAGACAGCTCCTAGAGAGTCAGATATATCACAAGGACTTATCTGTTCATCCACTGCATGAGCGGGAACAGCTTGCTCCGGTCTCCATGTGCCTCCAGAAACTGGAATCCATCCAGCTCTTCGCAACGCTCGCTCCGGCGACCGGGACTCCTCCACCAAAGTTCCCCAATCCCTGGAAGGCTTGTCCAATTCCCTGATAGGTCTCCACTGGTGGAAGAAGCTTGCTTGGCCCCTCAGACTCAGCAGCACTCGGTGAAGTAGCCGATCGTTTCTGTTTCCGGTCGTCCTCTGAAATCGCGGTCTGGCGTTCCCTCTGCCACAAGTCACTAACGCGCAAAGTTCCTCCTCCGAGGCAACGTTGTTTCTCCACAAGACTCAAACAGACATTTCTAAAATGCAAAGGCCCACTTGAATCGGGCTTTTGCTGGCCACCAAGAGGTGCACCCCAGCCACCGACACCACTGGTTCTTCAAAAGCAGGTACAGTAACTATTGACATACTCTGGGCTACCTCAGCCCCAACCAGACCTCCTTCCTCCTCCATCGCAAAGACAGCGGCAGCCATCTTGGTCCCACCAGAAAATGGGTCCCCCCTGCTCACAGGAAGTAGGGGAAGTTCCCCGGTGCCCTGGACAAATTTCCCCCCCATTCACAAAAATACCAATGTAGCTGATACCAGCTTAATCTGGTTCAAGGTCAGTTGGCATTCATCTGTATCCCCCTCCCCGGGTCATGCCTGGAAATGGGCAGAATTTGTCTAGTGCACTTACCTGGTCAACAGAAACTAAATAAATAAATAAATAAAAATATGTGGCATAAAATTCAGCGAATGTATGGTGCAGGTGGCTGAGGAGTACAATTTATGCCCAAATTGGTCCAGGCACCTAGAATTTTTATCCAGCAGCTGGGAGCTCATATGACGAGGCTATTTTGGCCTGCAATAGGTAGCCGTAAGAACCACCCAAGCTGACTTAGGCTGTTCACCCAAGAATGGCTAGTTGGTGGGGGTGCGATACAGCCTATCCACCTTTTTGGTAATAGTGGAGGCTGTCTAAAGGTGTCTCTAAGCCAACTTGTTGACATTTTGAAAGGGTGCCACCGGGGGAGGGTACTAGGGTCCAAATCCTCCTGTCTCCACTGGTTCAAGAATTAGATGGGACACATGACGTCTAGAAATGTAGGGTCCAGAGGAGACCGAGACAAATCCCTCACGAGGATCTGTTTTTTTTGGGGCGGGGAGAGAAACATCATCCCAAGACCTGGATGAATCCGAGGAGCCCCTATCGGAAGAAGACCTCGAACATCTCCTGCGGTACCTGGAAGCAGACCTAGACGAACTACGTCTGTCGTCTGGGGGACCCATCCGTCGGGAGCGAAGTGTTCACCGAGGTGGAGGCGATGGTTCCCTGGGTGGAGAAGGAGATTTCTGCTGCTGCTCTAGGGAGCCTGCTGGGGCAAGGTTCGTGTAAGAACAAAGGGTTCCTTCGGGATGATGTCCCCTTCGACTGTATCCCACAAGGAGCTAAACAGATACTTAACATCAGATAGAGAAAAAATAGCCAGCATTCAGGATGTTTGACAGGTAGCAGACCTGATGGCTGGTCAGGGGCTGATGGGTTGATGTGGCATCTGGCTGCCCGACACCTGCAAGTCTGGCATCGGGGGCGCAACTCCTTGACAGGCGCGCCCCCCCAACGGTAGCTTGGGAGGGGCAGGCAGTGGGAAGCAGATTTCCAAGATCCCAAAGGAGAGGATGCCAAGGACGACGGGGTTGAGTACCAGGAGTCTAGCGTCCAGTACTTGGGGGAGCGGACAGAGTGAGTGTCCTGCTCCTGGAGCAGCTTCCCGATGTCAGATCCTAAAGGACGGTCCAACAAAGAAGGATGCCCAAGCCTGGTGTGCGGTAGCGCTGAGTTTGTCACCTGCCGCCAGAACGGCTAGATCCCCTGGCTTAAACCCAGAGGAGTGGTTGTAGGGCCTAAGACTCGGGGAGAGGGACGAAGGCCCTTGCCCTGAAGATCCTCTGCCTGATTTCCTCACCAGGGCCGGAGGCTTCAATGCCAGTAACCTGGAAGGAGCTTGGGTTACTGGGGTGGGGGGGCAGCGTCTGACACACTGGCCCGGAGCGGGAATCTGATCAGGTCCTGTCCTTCTCATTGTGGTGATGTTTCCCGCTGGACATTTTCATTTTCTGGGAAGTTCCCAACCCCAAAGAAGTGGAAGAACCTAATCCTGATGGGGTCCTTTGCATGGCGGCCAGCTGTTGCTCCAGGAGATAATTCTTCAGTATCTTCAGACAGATGCGGGTCCATCGATTGAAGCCGCAGCAGTGCAGACAGGACTCTGAATTGTGGGTAGGCCCCTGACAGATGAGGCAGGCTGAGTGACCGTCCCTGGCTGGGATTTGCATCCTACATGCACACTTGAACTTCCATCGCTGAGAGGTGGAGGACGGCAAAGACATGCACCCAAACGAAGCAGTAGAAAAATCATTGGAAAGGTAAAAGAATCTACGATAAAATGGCAGTTGAATGGTAGTAGGAAGCGTCCGTGGAGCTGATGTGCACGGGACAACGGCGGGAAAAGAACTGAGGTATGGCTGTGGACAGCCCCCTTTATACCACTGGTGGTCCGACGTCAGGGGGCGGTCCCTGCTGGGTACTGCCAGCTAAGTTTTTTTCCATAGGATCCTAGTGTCTGACGCATAGTCCTTATGGTATAGCTTGTTGCAACAGCTTCAGCTCAAAGTAAGATTTGTATGTGTCATGAAATCTAGGAAAGTGGGATCGTCCAGAGGAGACCTTGGAGAATCCTTCTTTGGATCCGTAGATGGAAGAGACAAGTCGTCCTCTAAAGAGTCATAAGGAAGAATCTCTGCTGGACTCCGAGGATGAGGGCTGGTCTCTGGCTTGTAGAGGAGGATCGGGACGACGGGTGGTGACAGTGCCAGTCGGCCATCCCTGTCCCATGCCACCTGGAGTCGGTCGGGCTGGTGTCGGGGTTAGCAAAGGTGTTCTGCACGTGGGGAGGGTGGGTTGCCTGGCGGAGCCAGTGTGGGTTTCCGATCAGGCAGTCTGGATAAGAGATCCCCCTTGATTGTGTTCCACCAACTAGTAAACAGAGCACAGACCTCAGCCAGAGGTCCCATGGGGGCTGTCAGTGGTTCAGGTGTCAGGGTAATGGTACCAGCATCAGGCCCTTCGGTTTAGTCCCCCGTCAGGCTCGACAGCTCTGCTGCCTTGTGCATCAGATCTACCAGTGTCATCCCCTGGCGTCTGGTCATTATACACCCGAGGGGGAGGTGGCGACAGTGTGTGGAGCCGTATGTTTAGATCCATGGAACCTGGCGGCAGGTCCTCTGTCAGAGAGACTTTTTAGATCCTGGAGGGTCAGGCGATGACTTAGAGGGTGTCGTCTGATCCGGCTCCGTAGAGATGGAGTCAGTGGGAATTGTGGTCTCTCACTGGTCCAGAGCCCCTGCAGATGACAGCTTAGAAGACGAGTGCATTTTTTTCTGGCACTCGTGTCCCAGAGGACTCTTGGTGTCTTCAGACCCTATCATCTTATCAGATGACCCTGAGGGAACAGCCTTGCGGCAAACTCTGTCCTGCCGCCTGAAGAGTGGGACGATCCTTCTGGCTGAGACGCAGTAGAGTGTTGTGGGGCCTGATAGCCATGGAAATGAAGGCCTTAGAAGGCCCCCCCACCTGACATCTGGGTAGAGGCGGGAGGCTTCATCAACGGTAACCAGGGAAGAGCAAGGGAAACCGGAGGGGCTGAGCCCCTCGCGCAGGAGGTGAAATTCTTGGAAGCCTTGTGAGGAGACCTGGATCAGGAGTTTTACCTGCACCTGTATATCGCAGTGATGGTGTTTCCCGCTAGATTTCTTCTAAGGGAGGTGTTCCTGGCCGAAGACTAGCTGTGCCAAGAGTGGGTCTTCTGCATGGCGGCCACTTGTTCTAGGAGGTAGGCTTTCAAGGTCTTCAGGCGGCTAATGCAGGTCCTCCCATTGAAGCTGAGGCAATGCGGCCAGGCGTCTAGCTTGTGGTCGGGGCCCAGGCACAGGACAGCCCGAATGACCATCTTTCGCTGGAATTTGCTTGCCGCACGCACACTACAATTTCCGCCTCACTGTAGTCTAAGTTGGCTGGGTAGACATGCACGACAGTCAAATAACTTGAAAATAGCGGTAACTGCGCAAAGTTCGAAAAAATGGAGGTAGACAGTGTCCGTAGAGCTGAGATGCACAGCAGGGAGGGAAAAAAAAAAACAGGTGGTGCCGGGAAACCACCCCTTTATACCACTGGTGACATCGGGGTTGGGGCCAACGTCAGGGGTGGTCCCCTGCCTTGGACTGCTAGCTAGACATTTTTCCATGGGGTCCTAGTGCCTGGCAGCATAGTTCTGATGGTTATTGCCTGCTACAAGAGCTCTGGAAGGGCCTGGGATGCTGCTTTAGGCCTTTTTCCAGGGGGTATTCTGGTATTGAACCATGTGAACTTGATATTTCTCTATTCTGAGGCCCAATGTGGTAAAGACAAAGGCTCTCTTATTTATTTATCTTTTGTTGATCGGGTAAGTGCACTAGACAAATCCTGCCTATTTTCAGGCATGACCCGGGGAGAGAGGGGATACAGATGAATGCCAACTGACCTTGAACCAGATTAAGCTGTTGGTGGTATTTTAGTGAATGCCTAGGAGGTCCAGTTTTCTTGACTCCTTAGCTCAAGGAAGAGACACGAGAAGCTCAGGCCTCTTAGACCTATCGTGGCCTGCATTTATCATTACTGAATCAGTCGGAGGTTGCCCTGTGGAGAAAAAGGCTTCCCTGAGGGAGCCTGGTACAGTTTGACTGCATTTCTGGGCATGGCAGGGATCAAACTTGGTCTGTACCAGGCAGCTATGGTGGCATCCTCTAGTGCAGAGGATAGAGAAATAATAAGAGGAGGGGGAGAATATGGTAGTTTTAGAAACTACTAGGTTTCTCCTGGTGATGGTTTGCTCCTCAGCAAACCCACTGCAGTTTGGAGTTGCTTTATCATTGAGATGAAGGAGGGGTCTTCAAGAGGGGACATGGGGTATACAGTGTGCAGTCCTCACTTCTGGAGGAAATGGTGGAGCTAGACCTAGATGGGCTCCCCTCCACATTTTTCTCCTCCTGCAAGATGAGGTCAGGGTTGTATTTATTCCTGATCCTCGTCAACAGGCTCAAAATACTGCAAGGAAGAAAGAGGGATGTTGACGCCTTGGAGTGAGCAGGGCACGTCAATGTAGCATAAGTCAACCAAGGGGCTGGTCTGATAGTCCCAGTCATGCTCAGAGGAAGCACAAGGCGCATTATCTCCACAAAGGAGGAGAGGACCATCTGCATGTCGACAGTGGCCTGCATTGCAGGAGCATCTTGCAATGTTGACAGGAGAGTCAGGAGCCCCATAGTCAATGGGCCATCGGGTCTGAGCAGCAGGTCTTGCAATGTTGACAAAGGTGTGCACAGCCTCAACTTAGACAGGCCTTCGCAGTCCGTGGGAGTACTGGTGTGACTCACTACCAGAGCCAACTCTGTGGTAGTGAGGGTCTGGGAGACAGGTGTCATGCCGAAGCGGATGACAACGCTACAGCAGTCTGCAGAGTGGTGACCTAGAGCGTAATTGGGGGGGGGGGGGTTGGAATTATCCTTGCTTCACTCCCTCTTCTGGTATTTTTGCTTTCATGAAGACTTTTCCCAGGCCATGGAAGAGTGGAAGCATGAGGATGGGGCCAGCATTATGGAGGAGCTTCTCACCTGCACTCCCTCTCCATTCTGGCTACCTTCCGATCAAGGACTAAGACTGCAGGTCTTTCTGATGGTGTTGCTGGGTAGCTTGATTGAAGCTGAGGCAGATCTTGCACGCCTTAATGTTGTGGACCTCTTCAAGAAAGCAGGCACAGGCATCGTAGTCATCATTGTAAAGTTTTTCCACCACACTCGCAGTAAAGTACAGTTACGCAAGAACTTACCGTAAATCTTTGAGAGGAGCCCTTGCAGCAAATAATACCATTAGGACTAATGCAACCAGGCGTTAGGACCCCATGGAAATCTTGTAGCTAGCAGCCTGTCAGGACGTGGTATAAAGGGGGTGGTCCCCCAGCACTCTCTCAGTTCTCCCACTGGAGACCCGGCTGAAAAAATTTGGAGAACCAAGCAGGAACTCCACAACCCTGAATAAGGGTAAAAAAACAGATTCCTGGGGTATGGAGGGTGGGAAAGCCACCTGCTGCAAGAGCTCCTCTCGAAGATCTACTGTTACGGTAAGTTCTTACATAACTATCATCTGATTTTGAGGGGTAGCTCTTGCAGCAGGTAATACCATTAGGACAGAGTTCCAAGCAGTACCCAAAGATAGGTCCAGGTCTGACAGGGTGGTGGAGAGAAATAAACTGAACAGCCTCAAAAGAGTAGGCCTTACAGGATGGCCAGTCAGAAACTTGCTCTCCCCCTAGGAAGCAATGTCTAGGCTGTAATGCCTGCTGAAGGTGTGGACCGTGCTCCAAGTTGCAGCAGCACAAATACCTGCCGATGACACATTTTTTAAGGAGGCAAAAGAGGTAGCCACAGCCCTGGTGGAGTGACTCTTGATGGGCCCTGGCAGAGGTTTACCATTTTGTTGGTAACAAAAGGAGATGCAGTGCACCAGCCGATGGGCTAGTGACTGCTTGGAGACAGAAGCCCCTGTCATCCTTTTCGCAAAGGAGACAAACTGGTCTGTCTTTCTAGAAACTTTAGTCCTATGGAGATAATACCACAGGATTCTGAGGACATCCAGGGTATGCAACAACGCTTCTTCTTGATTCTCAAACTCAGGATAGCAAACCAGAAGGTTGATGTCCTGGTTCAGAGTCAGTACTGACACCACCTTCGGTAAGAACTTAGGGTTCGTACGCAGGGTCACCATGTCCCTGAGAAAAACAATGTAAGGCTCCTTACACAGCAGGGCCTGAAGCTCTGAAACCCTTCAGGCAGAAGTAACAGCAACTAAGAGAAGCACTTTTCAAGAGAGAAAACGTAGCTCGCATGTCACGGCTGGTTCTAAGGGAGGCAGGGTGAGCTCTTCTAGAACAAAAAGTAAATCCCAAGGAGGGACAGGATCTCTTCTGGGAGATCTGATATGTAGGATCTCTAAGGAAAGTCTTGCAGATGTTCAGCTGTGCTTGAGTTCTCTCCCCAAATGATGCATGGTATGCAGAAACCGCACACATGTGTACCTTGATGGAATAGTAGCTTAGCCCTAGGTGCAAGAGGTGAAGAAGAGTCTAGCATGTGCCTAACAGGACAATCCAGGGGATCTAGGGCACAAGCCATTGCCCAAAGGCAGAGACGCTTCCATTTCAAAGTGTAAGTAGCTCTAGTGGAAGGCTTCTTCGCTGCCACCGAACCTTTTTCCACCACGCCTGACACTCCTAATCTCTCCTCTTTTAAGACTGCAGGAGCCAGGCATGCAGGTGAAGAGAACGCAGAGCAGGATGGACGACCCCCGCTCCTGTGAGAGCAAGTGAGTGGAGAGAGAGGCAACTGTACTGGGGGGCCCCCCAACGACAGTTGCTGGAGCAGCGGATACCAAATCTAACGAGGCCACAGAAGTGCTACCAGGATCACCTTGGCTCTCTCTAGCTGCAATTTCAGCAGTACTCTCTGAATAAGAGGAAAGGGAGGGAAAGTATACAGGAACCTCCCTGTCCAAGAGATGGACAATGAGTCTCATCAAAAAACACCAGACCCTGGAGCAAGTGAGCAGAAATTGTGCAGTTTGGCATTGCATGGGGACGCAAAGAGGTCCAGCTCTGGACGGCCCCAGTGACCAAAGAGGTCATCTGCGACTTCCTGAAGCAATTTCCACTCGTGATTCAGAGAGCGACTGAGACGGTCTGCGAGAACGTTCTGGACACCTGGCAGGTGTACTGCGGTGAGGTCTACAAGATGTTCTACTACCCAGTCCCACACTCTCATGGTCTCCCTGCAAAGGGGATAAGAGTGAGCACCCCCTTGCTTGTTGATGTAGAAGACAACGGGTGTGTTGTCCATCTCCACCAGGAGAGAGTTGGTCTTGAAATGCCTGACGCACATTCAGAACTGCTCTCATTTCCAGAACATTGATAGGTAAAGAGCTTTCTATGGGAGACCAAGACCCTTGAGTTCTGTGACCACCCCCAACCTGTCAATGAGGCAGTCATGAGAACTTGAGACGGGGGGGGGTGGCCTCTGAAAGGAGATCCCTCCCTCTAGGTTTGGGTGGCACAGCCACCAGTTGAGGGAGTGGACAGCCAGTGAAACCCGGACCTACTGATCCAGGTTGTCCACTGCCTGGTCCCATTGGACCCTAAGGTGCCACTGAAGGATCCTCATATGCAATCTGGCGAGGGGGACCATAGCTATGGCCGCTGCCATATGGCCCAGAAGCTGAAGAATAACCTGTGCAGGGACAGAGAGGGCTGATTGAACTCTGCTTGCCACAGTCCGCAGGTGATCTGCCCTGTCCAAGGGTAGGAAAGCTCTTCCCTGTACGGTATTCAGGATCTCCCCTATGTAGTGCAACCACTGGGATGGCCATGGTTGCGACTTCAGCCAATTTACTGTTATCCCCAGGGAGCAGAAGAGCTCTTCTGTCTCCTTTAGGGAGACTTGAAGTTGCTCCTCCGATGGAGCGGAGATGAGCCAGTCATCCAGATAGGGGTAAACAAAAAAAGCCTCTCCTTCGGAGGGCTGTTGCCACCACTGCCAAACATTTGGTGAAAACTCTGAGGGCAGATGATAGGCTGAAGGGCAGGACCTGAAACTGGTAATGCTGGTCCTGAAACCTGAACTAGAGAAACCTCCTGTGAGATCTCAGAACTTTGATATGCATGCAGGCGTCCTGCATATCTAGGGAGCATAACCAGTCCTTTTGATAGAACAAGGGAAACAGATTTTCCAGAGTTACCATCCGAAATCTCTGGTATTTGACAGAGAGATTGTGCAGACTTAAATCCAGAATCTGGCAAAGATCTCCCATTTTCTTTGGAACCAGAAAAAAAAAATGGGAGCAATATCCCTTCTCCCTCTGGGACGGAGGCACCGGCTGGATGGCATTTTTCTCCAGAAGCTGTTGGATTTCTTCCATCAGAAGCTGGGCATGGATCGGTGGACAATGGATTGGGGGGGGGGAGAATTGTCCGTTGGGATAAACTATCGCGTACCCTTTTCGAATGGTGTCCAACACCCACTGGTATGAGGTGATGTTGAACCATTCGACATGGTAAAGGGCAAATCTCCCTTCCACCTTCTTGTTCTACAACTCCTTAAAGACAGGAGGGAGAGGAAGCGAGTCAGGTGGTGGGAGAAGTGGGGCCCTGTGCCCTGGGAGCTTTGAGCCGCTTGGGGGGCAGGGTAATCCCGCCTCTTGAACCCCTTACCCTAGGGATTTTTTCCTCCCTGTCCTTTGCAAAAGGGATGGTGGTAGGGTCCTTGAGGCTTGGATTTGTACATGCGGTGAATGTCCGCCACAGCCTTCCCTGACTCCTAGAGTTGTTTGACCAGGGTTTCTACTTCCTGGCTGAACAGCACTGGACCCTGGAAGGGGGAGTCCAGAATCATGTCCTGGAGATCAGGAAGAAAGCCAGAGAGCTTCAGCCAGGAATGCCTTCTCAGACACACACCCGAGGCTCCTTACACATCAGGGCCTGAAGCTCTGAAACCCTTCGTGCAGAAGTAACAGCAACTAAGAGAAGCACTTTTCAAGAGAGAAAGCGTAGTTCACATGTTGCAGCTGTTTTGAAGGGAGGCAGGGTGAGGCCATGTCCACAGCATCATATGAGCAGCGTAGGACAAGTTCATCCACATCCAGACCCAACTGGGTACAGGCTAAGACTTCTTTCTCAGTATCTGAATCTGGCATTGCCTTGACCAACTCCAAGGTCTTTTGCCATAGGGACTGTTGGTAATTTACCATATGTGCCATAAAGATCAAGGACCGGATGAAACCTGTAGCTGAGGAAAACATCTTCAGACCCCAGCTATCAAATTTCTTGGATTCAGGATCCAGAGGCTGGGAGCGCAAATGTTTCGGCTGCGAGCACCAGCAAATTAGCCCTGGGCTGCTCCCCTAAAAAGGGCTCTGCCTCAGGGGGGGTTTATAAAGCCCGGCCTTCTTTGAGACGGCCAACGTATAAGCAGGCTTGTGCCATGTGAGTCTAGTCGCATCCTAGAAGAGCTCGGCTAAGGGCAGAATTACCAACGGCTTTGGCTCCTCAGACCCTAAGAATCTGGCCAGGCACCTGCTCTTCGTTATCCCACTCAAATTGATTGGCTGTGCTTCATAATATCTAAAAATGAGGGGTCATCAGGAAGGGACCTTGGCGAGTCTTAGGGTCCCGGAGAAGGTGGGATGAACTCCTCTTCAGAGAAATCAGGACAAGATGGGCTGGCAGCCCGTTGTCCAAGGAGGATGGGCATCTACTAGAAGGAGTGACTGGTGAGGAATGCCTTCTCCTTTTGCCCTTAGGGTCTGGGTGGGAACCTTCATCCCCAACTTGACTAGGTGGAGCGAGAGGAGGTCCCATGGGTGGCGGAGTTGGCGTGGGCACTGGTGATCTGTAGAGGAGATACCCCTTCACAGTGTTAGACCATGATGTGAACAAAGATCCGATACCTGCTACAGGGACGACCACTGGGCCAGGCGTTGGGTCTGTGGGACTAGGGGTCCTTAGGATCCGGCGCCGAGGAGCCTTGATCAGTGTCTAGATGTTCAGCATCACCTTCACCAGAGGAGCTGGCGTCCAGGGTGGGTGGATGCCTGTCAGGCGACCATTAGATTCTCCGCTGGTGATCGCCCCTTATCAGGAGAAGTGCAGAACACCGGTGAAGGTGACCGGCTAGGCAGACGCTTGTCAGAGGGAGGGTGTACCTTGGCCGGAGGCGGATGACCTCCTGCCGTCCCTCCAGTTCGTCTGAGCACTTACGTTTCTCTGATGAACTTGGTTTTTCCTTCAGTTTCCCCCAAGGAAAGGTCTTCCTGGGTTGACCCTGAAGTGAACTTGTGGGGTCGGTGGGCCAGAGGAGACGAATGCCCAGAAGAGGCTGACTCCTGGTGCTTGCCCTGAGATGAGGCGGGAGCAGGATTACTCTTGTGGGAGGACTTGGAGGCCTCAACTGGAACAGAGTCTGAACCATGGCCAGAGGTCGCAGAAGTTGATGAAGGTTTGGAGGACGACTTCGGTACGACTCAGACCTGGCTCCATCTACATCCTGGTGGTGGTGCTTCCCTCCCGATGATTTGTCCCTGGCGGGAGAAGAGCTACGCTCAGAACCACGCTGCATAGCTGCCACTTTCTTCTCCAGGAGGTAAGCTTTGAGTGCATTGGCTTGCCTGGATCTTGTTTTTTGCTTGAATTTTTCGCAGTGTGGGCAGGTGTTAGGCTGATGGTCGGGGCCTAGGCAGATGAGGCAGGCCACATGGCCGTCTTTCGCCGGGATCTGCTTCCCGCATGCACACTGACTTTCGTTGCGGTGGAGAGAGCGACAACATACGCAGAGCGGAGATAATACGTTGAAAACAAGAGAAAAAAAAATGACTTTTCTCAAACTGAGTTCAACTGCGAAAGAAGGCATCCGTGGAGCCAAACTAAGCGGGTCGACGGCGGGAAAAGAACAGAGATGGTGCTGGGGGACTGCCCCCTTTATACCACATCTGAAGTCGGGGGTGGTCCCCCACCACAGACTGCTAGCTACAAGATTTCTGTGGGGTCCTAACATCTGGCGGCATTAGTCCCAATGGTATCTGCTGCAAGACTTCGCCATCGAAGTCAGATCTAAAGAGTTTAGCGGAGTCAATCATAATACGTGACAATAATCACTTTAAAATAAAGCGATCACTACGGTGAGCACAATTTTAAAATCGTAGAAAACCAAAGATCTGGCGGTCAACTGTAGTGATGGTGTCTCCTTGTGGAGTCCAGTAAGTATGGTCAACAGCAGGAAAAAAAAATGAGGAGGGAATCTGGCCACCCACGTTTATACAGCGAGGACACAGACATGGGCAACCCCTAGTAGACTGCAAGCAAAGAGGTTTGTGTGGTCCTGGTGCCTGATAGCTATAGTTCCATAGGTGTGGCCTGAAGAAGATCTTGAATGCTGAAAGAGCCTGAAAACTACACAGAATCCTAATTCACTAGAAGGAGCTGCAAAACTGGAGTTCTGTTCACACCAGTGGAAGAAGAGATCTGAGCGCAAAGGGGGCAGAGCCAGAAGACCACATGGCTGGGTGGTACTAGTCTAGCATGACTATCCGGTAACCAAGTATGCTCAGTGGAAGACTGCCGAACTGTGTATTTATAAGTCTAATTAATAAATCATGACGGCAGTGCCATCCATGATTGGTTGCCGTACTAGTCTGAAATCTCCAAGTGACCGGCACAGCACCCGCTCTGCACCTTCCGCTGACAGAGCTGTTCACTTAGGCATCTTTCAATACTGACACGTATTCTCGCTTTTTTTTTACAGAAAAACGGTCAGTGAGACGGCTCAAAACCCAAACCGGAATAACGAATAAGACACACCTAAAAGAAAAATGTCAGTACTCCTTGTTTGAATATTCATGAAACAGTCCCGCGATGCCATGGAAACAGGTCGGTTCATGAATATTAATGTACCATGCTTGAGCAAAAAACGCCGCCTTGCACTCCCCACAGCCGCCACAGAAAAAGTAAATGTCTTAAAGAAGCTATTATTGCGATTAGACTTATAATTGCAATAATGACATCAGAGCCGTTCATTTCCTCGAGATTAATGACCGGCTGGGAGGGCCCCCAAGCCAGTCATTAATCTCTAGGAAATGACCGGCTCTTCGGTTATTATTGCTTAATATAAATTGAATCTAGGTAACTAGAAATGGAAATTACATACCTACCGTAATTCTTGATCTTCTTGGACAAAGTTTCCACCACTCACACACACTAATGGGACTATGCCAGAGGCACTAGGACTGAGCAGCAGCCAAAATTCTTCAGGAGGGCCAGCACCAAGTTAGGGCTGCAAGACCGGCTTGCACCATATAGGCTACCTCGGCGTCGACCTTCCAACCACCTCGGTGCCTTTTTTTTTTTTTTTTTTTACACTGAGAAGGTGTAGCATAAACTAACCTATGTTTGATGTAAGACAGTCCGAATGACCCGTGTAAGAAGGGTCAACATAAGAGTCTTCACAGCCCAGCCATCAAGGAAGTGAAGAACAACAACAGAGTGAGCGAGCGAGCTAGCATGTGGGATGTTGGGTGGGCATTCGAATGAGCGGTGGAGACTTTGTCCAAGAAGATCAAGAAGAAAAAATTACACACCTTAGTAATGTTGTTTCTTCTAATGGAGTCTTGCTATATTATGACATATGCAGTGAGTCCCAACCTTCGAACTGCTCCGGAGGTGAAAGAGTTAACTTTCCATGCCAGGCATGGAACTTTGAGCTCGAGCTCGGTTGAAAACTCTATCTGTTCTTCAAACTCAAACTGTCAGATCTTTACAAGCAAAAATCACTAAGACTCTGTGTGGAAGCTGTAAACCTACACTAGCCAACTGGTTACTAATTATATAAACACATTTTTTGGTGCCAAAACGAAGACTCAAGTCAGAAGACCCGAAAAATGACAACACAACACAGATCACCCCAAAAAGGAGGGGTGAAAAGCAAGGTGGGCACCTACTAAGTGCCAACACTGCCCTGCCCACCCACGTCCCAAAAGTAAAGGTTCTGAGAGGGGCAGGCGGGGGAGGTCATAATATAGCAAGACTCCATTAGAAGAAACAACATTACTAAGGTGAGTAATTTTTTCTTCAAACATGAAGTCTTGCTATATTATGACATGTGCAGACTACACAGCAGTACCTCCATGGAGGAGGGACAGAACCTACTTAGAAATAGGCTCCTGAAGCACAGCTGTTAGAACCGAGCATCACTCCAGCCTGGATGTCCTGGGAGTAATGCTTGATAAAAGTGTGAACTGTTTTCCAGGTAGCTGCTTGACATATCTCCAGGATAGGGATGTCCCTGGCAGCAGCCAAAGACGCAGCTGTACCTCTGGTAGAGTGAGCCCTCAGGCCTGAGGAAGGAACTTTACCCAGTTTTTCATAGCAGAATTGGATACAAGAGACAATCCACCTGGCAATGGATCTTTTGGTGGCAGGTTTCCCTTTGCCAACCTCACCATAAGTGAGGAACAGTTGGAGGTGGTCAAACCTGTGACCCTTGGTACGATCTATGTAGTAGCTAAGGGATCTTTTGACATCTAAACTGTGCAACCTCCTCTTGCCAGAGGAGGAATGGTCAGTGAAGTACACAGGGAGAGACACAGATTGATTAAGGTGGAAATCTGAAACCACCTTAGGCAAGAACTTTGTTAGTCCTGAGGACTACCTTATCTCTGTGAAGAGAGATAAAATCAGGCTCCACTGACATTGCTTGTAACTCACTTATGCGCCTGGCAGAAGTGATGGCTACCAAAAACACAGTTTTCCAAGTCAAGTACTTAAGCTCTGCTGAAGACAAGGGCTCAAAAGGGGGTTGCATAAGATGGGCAATGCAAATATTAAGATCCCAGGCAGGGGCAGGATCTCTGAATGGGGGGTTGGTGTGAAGCAACCATTTGAAAAACTTGGAGAAAACAGGATGGACTGAAAGAGAAGAGGGTTTACCTGCTGATAAGAAAGCAGACACGGCTGCCAGGTGCACTTTAAGGGTAGCTGGTCTCAGCCCCAAAGCATTTAGATGGACCATATAGTCCAGGACCGTGGGTAAACCAGCAGATTCTGGGGAATATGCTTTGCAGAGCACCATATGGAAAATCTCTTCCATTTGGAATTATAAGTAGCCCTGGTGGAAGGCTTCCTAGAATCCTTCAGGATATCCAATACACCTTGGGAAAGGTGTAGGTCAGCAAACTAACTCTTCAACAGCCAGGCCTTGAGATTCGGGTACCAAACTCTCCCCTGAGCACAGGATAACAGATTGTGATTCCTGGGAAGACACAGGGGAAGGTGGACTGCTAAGGACATAAGGAGTGGGTACCAGGGCTGTCTGGCCCAGTCGGGAGCAATCAGGATCATCTTGCAGGGTTGAGATCTGATTTTGACTAGCACTTTGAACAGGAGAGGGAAAGGCGTAGAGAAACTTCCCTTCCCAACTGAGAAGGAAGGCATCCAGGGGGACTGAGCCCAACACTGGGGGCCTGCAACAAAAAAGGAAAATTATGTACCTACCGTAATTCTTGATCTTCTTGGACGAGTCTCCACCACTCATTCACACTAGTGGGATCAGGGCCGGAGGCACTAGGACCCATCGGGAGCAAACTTTTTGCTGGAGGGTCGGCGTGAGAGATGGCCGCTGAGACACGGGCGCCGCGAGCCGCGCTCGAGCTGTAACGATTTTCTCGGCGCCGACCTCCAACCGCCTCAGTACATTTTTACCAAGGAGGTGCAGCAACTAACGTGAAAGAGTAACTGTAACATTAAAACACGGACATAAGATAGTCCGACGCACCCGTAAGAAGGGTCGTAAAGAAGTCCTCACAGCCTAAAGATTTGAGGGAGTGAAGACCAACACAGCGGTGAGCTCGGGGGATGGAGGGTGGGCGTGTGAATGAGTGGTGGAGACTCGTCCAAGAAGATCAAGAATTACGGTAGGTACGTAATTTTCCTATCTTCCTGGACTAAGTCTCCACCACTCATTCACACTAGTGGGAGAGTACCAAGCTGATAATCCCCCAAAAGGGCGGCAGGAGAACCAGAGCTCACATGTCTAAGGTAGAAGCCCATTAAGGATGGTTCTGCCGAATGCGGAATGTCGCCTGGCATGAACATCCAGTGCATAGTGCTTAACGAAGGTATGCACTGAGCTCCAGGTGGCGGGCAAGCAGGATATCTGCAATTGGAACATTGCATTATCGCCAGGGATGCCATCGGCCTAGTAGAGTGAGTGTACACTCTACCTTCTAATTTAACCTGAGCCATGGAGTAGCAATGTCGAAGGCATGCCACTAACCATGAGGAGATGCATCTGATAGCGACAGGTTGACCCAGCCGGGTGTCGCTGAAAGAAACAAAGAGTTGTTGAGTCTTGCGAACATCCTGGGTTCTGTCCAAATAGAACCGCAAGGCTCTCTTAACATCCAAGGAATGAAGAGCTCGTTCCCCTTCATTTTGGAAATTAGCGAAGTAAGCGGGAAGTACCAGAGGTTGGTTTAGATGGAATTCTGACACAACCTTGGGAAGAAATTTTGGATGAGTACGGAGAACTACTTTGTCTTTATGGAAGACAGTATACGGAGGGTCTGTAACCAGGGCATGTATCTCAGAGACTCTGCGGGCTGAGGTAATGGCCCCCAGGAAGGCAGTCTTCCAGGTAAGAAATTTTAGCTCACAGGTAGCTAGGGGTTCGAAAGGCTTCCGAGTGAGCATGTCCAGCACCAGGTTAATGTCCCAGGCTGCAACTGGACGCTTAACAGGGGTCTGGTATGAAGAATCCTTAAGAAATCTCTTCAACTAGGTAACTGAGCCAGAGTCAGGGATGAAACCAGCTCATGGAACCTGAGATGGCACTAAGGTGAACTTTAACTGTGGAGTACTGAAGACCTGAGTTAGATAGGTCCAAAAGATACTCCAGAACCTTGTCAGGAGGACAGGAAAGGGGTTCCAAGAGGACTTTGCACAACAGAGAGAAAACGCCCATTTGGATGCGATGTTTTCCTGTGGTGCTGGCTCCGAGCAGCCAGAAGGATGCTCGAGACTCTACGGGAGACGTTGAACCGATTCACTTCTATCTCTTCAGGAGCCAAGCATGAAGGTGAGTGATTTCAGGTTGGGATGGACCAACGAACCTGGGTCAAGAGATTGACTTG
The DNA here is from genome assembly GCA_016271365.2 of Neoceratodus forsteri. Taxonomy (NCBI): domain Eukaryota; kingdom Metazoa; phylum Chordata; order Ceratodontiformes; family Ceratodontidae; genus Neoceratodus; species Neoceratodus forsteri. Next base: position 224,157,014 of record CM028138.1, on the reverse strand, counting down.
CAAGGAAGTGGACTTGTGCTCAAGCACCACTCCCATACCCTCATTGCTTCCCGCAAAGGGATAAGAGTGAGCACCGCCTTGCTTGTTGATGTAATACATCACAGCTTTGCTGTCCGCTTGAAGGAGAATGTTCTTGTGACAAAGGACATCCTTCAGAGCTTGATCGATAGAGGACCGCCTCACCTCCAAGACATTTATGTGGAGATGAGATTCGAACGGAGTCCATACACCTGGAGTGTGGAGGAGAGACAGTGAGCTCCCCATCCCATTAGCGGTGCGCCTGTGGTGATGGAGATCTGATGGTCGCGAAGAGCAAAGGGGAACCTTTGAGGAGATTGTTTCTTGAGACCACCAGGTGAGAGACCTTCAAGGGTTGCGCCACCTTGATGGGATAAGACTGGGGGTGAGAGGTCGGAGACCACTGAGTGGAGAGCATCCATTGGGTGGTTCTCATGTGCAACCGGCCAGGGGTACAGTGAACACCGAGGACGCCATGAGACCTAACCTGCGCGCACGAGAGAGCTGTAACTGATTGGTTCTCCCCGATGTAACGGGCCATCCGAAGGATGTCGAGTTCTGTCCTCTGAAGGAAAGTCTTCATGAAGAGGTGACTAGAAGCGCCCCTAAGAAAAGAAGCCTCTGGGAGGGCTGCAGTGGGATTTTTTTCCGATTCAGCAGAGCTCCCCATGGACGGAGAAGACTAGTCGCTTTGCACGGCTTCCAAAGTCCTTGGCTGGATTTGGGCTAGAAGCCAACTCCAGGTAGGAAGACTGAGTCCGCTTTTCCAGAGAACTGCACAACACTTTGTAAAACTCACAAGAGAGATAAAACAGACTTGAACTGATAATGCTGACCCAAAGCTACAAACCTGAGGAACTTATGTGGGTCGGTGGACGGGATATGTTGGTACGCATCCTGCATATCCAGAGAGGCCAGCTAGTCGTCCTGATGCAGCAAGGGTAATAGGGTACTTAGGAAATCATTTTGAATTTTTCCTGGGAGGAATTTGTTCAGCTTTCTGGTCTAGAATGGGGCGCATCCCCAGTTTTCTTTTGAACCAGAAAGAAATGGGAGTAGAACCTGTGTTCGGAAATGCGGGGCACCAGTTCTATTGCCCTGTTGTTCAGAAGGCCCTCGATCTCGGCGGTGAGGAGGTCTGATCGAGAAGCCGACAACCTGGGTTGTTGTCTGGGAGGACAATTTGGGGGAAATTGAGAGAGTAACCGCGAATTATCCGAGGACCCATTTGTTCGAGTTATGGACTTCACCATTGTAGAAGTACATCAGACGACCTCCCACCGGAGGAGAAAGTTCCATCTCGGCAGTGTGGATGGAACTTGGGCCAACAACTCATAGGTGGCGCTTGGGGCTTAGGCCCCTGCGCTTGCTGCTGCCTTCTTCTGAGGTTGGGCAGGTTGGCTTTTGGAAGCTTCCCGCTTCTGCCTCGAAAGGACTGACGACTAAGAAACTGACGCCTGTCTGCATGCCCGAGAGGGACAGTGGAGGTTCTGGCCAATTTAATGGCCGATCTAGTCTTTTGGGAGGCTTCTAAGGTTTGCTCCACCTGAGGGCCGAAAAGATAGGTGCCATCAAAGGCAGCCGCCATTACCTGCTGCTGAGCATCCTTCAGAAGCCCAAGAACGCAGCCAGGAATGGCGCCGAGTACAATCCTGCAGCAGCTGAACGAGAAGCAGTGTCGGAAAGCGTCCATGGCGGCTTTGACTTCTTGGTTATTGGATTCAATACTCTAGTAACGGTCAATAGAAGCTCTGACTTGGAGTCCTAATCTGGAAGAGCTTCAACCATTCTTTTCATAGAGTGCCACAGGATATACTCATACTGAGAGAAAATAGCCTTGATAACTGGCAATACGCATACTTAGAGTGGAGGCAGCAAAGACTCTTTACCTAATGTATCAATCTTACGAGACTCTTTGTTAATAGGTCGAGCTGAAGTAGTTTGAGGAAGAACGACCTTGTCATTCTTCGCCAGGACTACAATAGATCCGCAAATGCTTGGGATGCCAAAATAGGACGCATCCTTGGGAGCTGAATACTCTTATCAATGGATTTAGCCACTGAAGGATTAAGAGCAGGATTATTCCATACCATTTGAGACAGCGCCTCAAGGAAGGCTGGATCGAGGAGTCAAACCGCAGGGATCTCCTCAGCATGAACGTATTGGAGTCTTAATCTTCCCAGGATCGATGTCTGTAGTCTGGAGAGAAAGAGGATCTCAGGTTCTTCAACAGAGACTTAAAGGACAGGTCCTCACCACAGGCTCTGTAGCAAAGAAAGATCCTGTTTCCTCCACTTCATCACCCAACCAAGGTCTGGGTCAGGCTCAACATCATCTCCTGATGGTCCAGAAAGGACTGTTTGACAGGAAAGGAAATGAAAATTAGGAGAGGAGGAAATATCAGAAAACAAGGAGAGTCCCCGAGGACCCTGGTGCCGAGACTGGAAAGCGGTCAAGACGGCACCAGGGAGGCACACGGCGCCAAGAGGCACGCCTGCCTCAAGCGCACCGCAAAACCCCAGGCGGCGCTCAAGCCGACGACGCCATACACGGCGCCGCTTAGGCCAAGCGCACCCAGCGGCGCTGCCGACGGCGCCGCCAGATCCAACGGCACCACGGACGGCTCCGCAAGACCCACCGGCACTAAAAACGGCGCCAAGCCAACAGACCCCGCAGAAGGCGCCGGAAAAGCCCCAGGTACCTGGAAAGCAAGAGGAGGAAACAAAACCAGGAGATAAGGGCATCGGTGTGGCCCCCTGAGCCGCAGCCATGTGAGGGGGAAAACACCTAAGCACGGAGTCGCAGGCACCGAAGAAGGCGCCACGCGACTAGGAAGGTCCAACCGCCCTACCTGATCGCCGAAGGGGCCCGAGGGCTCCGAGGCAACCGAGCCAGGCAGAAGAACCAACCTCCGAGCCCATCGCTCCATAAGAGCGGCCCACTGATGAAACTGCTCATCTGGAGCCCTACCTATAGGCGGGAGGGCTCCGATGTCGAGGACGACGTGCACAGAAGTTGGCGACCAAGAAGGAGACCGCAACTAGCAATGATAACCGACCGTCGACGCAGACATACCAGAGGGCAACCTCAGAGATCGCTTCTCTTTGACCTGTGGGTCAAGAAGAGTCGAGGTCAACGGTGCCGTGAAAGCGACCGCTTATTTTATTGCCTGACGGGGACCGCCCATCCCCGGCATCGGACTGACCGCTGTCGGAACCCCGCTGAGTTTCTTGAGAAGGAGGTTGACCGACCCAGCCCGCTGACTGAACAGCTTTCCTACCTGAGTCTCCCTACCGCCACCTGACCTGCTCATGGTTGACTCATCCAGTAGGCCGAGACTTCTTCAAGTAAGTTAAATTTAAGATATTAGAAAAAATTTCAAAGAGAATAAAATTAAGCTATACTACTATCGTGATAATTTACAAAACAAACTGAAAACTAAGCGCTAGTTTGAAGTTTGATTCGACAGACGAGCGACGTCAGATACTGAAGCGCACTGACGAGGGAAAAGGAACTGAGGCGGTTGGAGGGTCGGCGCCGAGAAGGTCGTTACCGCTCGAGCCGCAGATCGCGGCGCCGTGTCTCGTGGCGCCATCTCTCGCGCCGACCCTCCAGCAAAAAAGTTTGCTCCCGATGGGTCCTAGTGCCTCCGGCCCTGATCCCACTAGTGTGAATGAGTGGTGGAGACTTAGTCCAGGAAGATAGGGGAAGTTGGTGATTGTCTGGGGCTCAAAAAGATCTATCTGGGGTGTGCCCCATCTGGCAAATACCACCTCCAGTACTAGGGGATCCAGAGCCCATTCGTGATGGCCCTGGGAAATCCTGCTGAGAGCATCTGCCAGGACATTGTCCTTGCCTGGGAGGTGAACTGCTACAAGGGAGGTGTTCAGAGAGTAAGCCAGAGACCACAACTTCATTGCTCCGGTGCACAAGGCCGTAGACAGAGTGCCCCCTTGCTTGCTGATGTACCACATTGTGGTGGTATTGTCTGTTCTGACCTGAATAATTTTGTTCTGAACAGATTTGGAAAAACTTGAAGTGCTAGAAAACTGCCTGAGTTCCAACAGATTGATGTGGAGCAGAGATTCCTGAGGGGACCACAATCCTGGGTAGTGAGGTCGCCATGTGAGCTCCCCACCCCAAGAGGGGATGCATCTGTAGTAAGGATTAAGGAGTGAGACTGAGGGTGAAGGGACCCCTGTTCAAATTGCCCTGGTCCTGCCACCACTGAAGGGCTTGGATCAGGGTTCGAGTCACTGGGACTAATTTGGTTAGAGGCTCCCTCCTTTGAGACCAAAAGGCTCTCAAATGGAACTGTATGTCCCTCATCTGAAATCTGGCTCCATGCACTACTGCTGTCGAAGCAGCCATGTGTCCCAGGAGCTGGAAAAAAATGCCTTGCTGGTCGAGAGACCTGCAGGGTGAAGGAGGAAGCCAGAGAAATCAGGGTCCTTGCTCTTTCCAGAGGGAGGAAGGAAGGCTCTGGCTTCTTTTGTGTTCAGTTCCGCACCTATGAAGGTGAGAAGCTGGACAGGTTCTAGGACTGACTTTGGAAGACTGAGAAGGAAACTTAGAGAAGTTAGCAGTTGCTGAGTTACCTGAAGATATAACCTGACTTGGTCTGGGGACTGGCCTACTATGAGCCAGTCATCCAGGTAAGGAAAGATGGCAATTTTTTGCCTTCTTAAATGGGCAACTGCTACTGCCAGGCATTTTGTGAATACTCTTGGGGCAGATGTGAGGCCGAAGGGCATTGCTCTGCACTGGTAATGGCCTGAGGGCAGTTCGAATCTGAGGTACTTTCGATGGGAGCTTCTGATGAGAACATGAAAATAGGCATCCTTGAGGTCCAGGGACACTAGCCAGTCCCCTGGCCTTAAAGAGGTAGAATAATTCCCAGAGTCACCATTTTGAATTTTGGTTTTAAAAGGTGCTTGTTTAGGTACCCAGATCCAGGATGGGCCGCCATTCTCCTGTCTTTTTTGGGGTAAGTAAGTACCTGGAGTACAATCCTTTGCCCTGGTGTAGGGGTGGAACCCTTCCACAGCTCTGAGAGCCAGGAGGGTAGAGACTTCTGCTTCTAGGGCAAGAGCCTCTGATGGATTTGCAGGTGGAAAGGATCTGGCTCTCATCTTTGGAAATGTTTTGAAGCGGAGAACCAGTCCCTGGCTTACTACTTCCAGGACCCACTTGTCTGATGTTAGAGACTCCCAGTCCTGGACAAAGTAAGTCAGCCTGCCCCCTACAGGTAGTGGAGAATCGGCCCTGGGCACCCCATCAGGGTGCCTGTTTGGCAGGGGCTTTAGGCTGAGGGGTGGAGGCAGGTCTGCTTGCACCCCATCTGCGCCTCCCTCTAAAGAACCCCCTCTGTGCATAAGCTGAAGAGGAGGCCTGGTAAAAAGGCCTATGAAAAGGCCTGCCCCTGCGAGGCTGCCTTTGAGGAGTGGCCTGCCTTTCCTTGACCTGTGCACCCTATAGGTGGTCCTGTATTCATCCATTTTCTTCATGTAATTCTCTGTTTGCTCCTCAAACAGAGAGTTGCCCACAACAGGAAAATCCATGGCCTTAGTCTGGGTATCCTGGACAGGCTAGTACATCTGAGCCAAGCCATTCTATGGAGAGCCACAGATGTAGCCATGACCTAGATGACATCATTAGAGTCCACTGCAGCATGGAATTGCACTTAGATGCCCTCAATACCATCAGCGCCACCTGCTCCAGCTCCTTGGCAAGCTGGCCAGGGACCTGCTTTGCTAGAGCCAAAATAGTATCCCATCTGGATTTCTGGTATCCAGCAACATAAACCATATAATTTGCCTGTCTGAGTCCCAAGGATGCTGCCATGTACTGCTTTTGCCATGGCATCAACCCTTCTGGAGTCCTTGTCAGGGGGTGTGAGGCCAGGGAATATTTGCCTTGTCACAGGCTGCAGCCTGCACAACCCCACATGGCTGCATTGTTGTGTAAGGAACCCGTATCAGAGCCTGATAATGTATACCTTTTGTCCATTCTTTTATCAACAGGAGGTATAGTGTGAGGAGTTTTTAGAATTTTTACTGTCTGTTTCCAAAAAGATTTATGCAGAGGAATAGACAGTCTCCTAGACTCTGGGATATCCATCATTTCTACATAATCAGGCTCTTCTTGATCATCCACAGCTTCCTCCATAGGGAGCTGGAGGGTTTCAGCCATTTTATAACATATAAAATGAGAAGGGGACTCAAAGCCTAGGGAGAGACACTCCTGAAGGTCTGTCTGGAGAGATGTCCGGTTCAATGGGCACATCCAGACTTTCAAATCCACATTCACTCTCCTTATACTCTTCCCCCTCCTCTGGTTCATAAAATTCCTCTAAATCATACTCTTGAACCGGTGGAACCGACCGAACCGTACGCTTACCTGATGGTGCCGGTTCGGTCGGAACCGGGGAGAGTGACTGAACAATTTTAATTGCTTTAGCTATTTCTTCAGCGGTTGGAGAGGAAAGTTTTGGCTCCACACCAGCTGATTTTCTCATTCTCTTTGCTGGAACTGACCCCTCAGAGTCGGCTCTCCTTTTGCCCGAGGAAGTCTCGCCCTGGTCAGACGGCACTCCCTCCGGTTCGGTTTCAACCGAACCAGGCTGGCCATCCGGTTCAGCGGACTTTTTGGCCTCCCTTTCCCTGAGCCTACCAACTCTTTTATCCAGGGTAGCTGCAGAAAACCTTTTACAAATCTGGCAGTCTGCATTGAGGTGGTCAAACCTCAGACAAACACAGGTGGTGTGGGGGTCAGCCTTGGCAAAGGCTTCCCCACAGACACTACAGTGTTGAAACCCAGTGGGCCCAGTTTTTCTTTTGGGTTTCTCAGACATAGTGCCAGCCTATCCAAAACTTGCCCGTTTATGGCAATCCGCCAAGCAAGACTCCCTTATCGGTTCCCAACCGTGTCACGGGTCGTGGAAAAATGTAATGAAATCAGTTTTTTTTTAGAACCGATAAGAACCGGGAACCGCACTTCTAAAGATAGATAATGTATTAGAAACAACTTGATCGGTTCAAACCGAACTGATAAAAGCGTTTACAAGTTCCACACAGAAAGTAAATGTAAAACCTATCTAGTACTTACAAATACCACAGATAGAGCTTGAACCGACCGGTTGCGGTTTAAATTCGGTTAAAAAAACGAAAACTAAATACTTTAACCGACAAAATGAACCGAGCAGAAGGAGAAATCTCCGGAGCGACTGTTCAGTGAGGTGGAGTAAAGAATCTGACAGTTTGAGTTTGAAGAACAACAGATAGAGTTTTCAACCAAGCTCGAGCTCAAAGTTCCATGCCTGGCATGGAAAGTTAACTCTCACCTCCGGAGCAGTTCGAAGGTTGGGACTCACTGCATATGTCATAATATAGCAAGACTTCATGTTTGAATTACGGTAGGTACGTAATTCCGTATCTTCCTGACATAAAGTCTCCGCCACTCATTCACACTAATGGAGAGTACCGAGCTAAATAACTTCCTAGAAGGGCGGCAGAAAAGAAGGAGCTTACTTAGGACAGAAGTCCATTGAGGATTGTCCTGCCAAAGGATTGATACTGTCTGGCATGGACATCCAAAGCATAGTGGTTCACAAACGTGTGCACGGAGTTCCAAGTAGCTGCACTGCAGATGTCTGCAATGGGCACGTTTCATATTTCTGCCAGAGATGCCGGTACTGCTCTAGTAGAATGGGCATATACCCTGCCTTCCTGCTTAACCTGTGCCATGGAATAGCAGTGATGAAGGCATGCCACTAGCCATGGCAAAATACATCCGATAGCAACAGGCTGACCCAGCTGGGTCATGCTGAATGACAGAGTTGATTTAACTTGCGGATCTCTAGTTCTATCCAAGTAGAAATGCAAGGCCCTCTTAACATCCAGAGAATGAAGGGTACGTTCTCCCTCATTCTGGAAGTTCGCAAAGCAAGTTGGAAGAACCAAGGGCTGGTTCACATGGAATTCTGAGACCACTTTGGGGAGAAATTTAGGATGGGTTCGGAGAACCACCTTGTCCTTATGAAATACCACGTAAGGAGGGTCTGTGACCAAGGCATGTATTTCAGACACTCTGCAAGCGGAGGTAATGGCTATGAGGAAGGCGGTCTTCCAGGTCAGAAGCTTCAGCTCACATGTTGTTAGACTCGAAAGGTTTACGCGTGAGCATATCTAGCACCAGGTTAATATCCTAGGCGACTACTGGTCTCCTGACTGGTGGCCTAGTGTGGAGAATATCTTTCAGGACTCTCTTAACCAAGGGTAACTGAGCTATAGACATTGTGTGTTTAGACTCGTGATAAGCTGAGATCGTGCAGAGATGGACCTTTACAGTGGAGTACTGTAGTCCTGTATTGGACAGGTCTAGAAGATACTCCAAGACTTTGTTTAGTAGGCATGAAAAGGGATCCAGGGAGGATTTTGCAAACCAAATAAAGAGTCGCTTCCACTTTGCCATGTACATTTCCTAGTAGCCGACTTACACGCTGCTAGGAGAACGCCCGAGACTTTCTGTGATGCATCAAATCTACCCCCTTCTATCTCCTCAGGAGCCATGCGTGGAGGTGAAGGGATCTCAGTCTGGGATGGACTATTAGGACCCTAGGTCAGCAGGTCCGTTTGAAGTGGAAGCTGTCTCGGTGAAGTTTCCGATCTACTGATTAATGGAAACCAAATCTGCCGAGGTCAGAATGGGGTGATCATTCTGCTTCCAGCTTGAGCAGCGCCCTCTAAACTAAGGGAAGAGGAGGAAATGTGTGCAGAAAGCATCTTGTCCACCACAGTCTGAATACATCCTGACAAACTGCCAGGTTCTGGATTTCTGGAGCAGAATACAGGCAGTTTTGCATTGAGTGGGGGCGCAAAGGTCCAGGTCCAGCAAGCCCCACTCTTAGAAGAGCGATTGCACAATGTTTACGTCGAGAGACCATTTATAAGGCTCCACCTCTGTTCTGCTGAGACGATCCACTAGACCGCTCTGGGTTCCTGGTAGGTACATTGCCTGGATCAGGGCTTTGTGTTCTAGACACCATTCCCACACGCTCATTGCTTTCCTGCACAGGGGATAACAGTGCTCTGTGCCCCATTTGTTGATGTAGTACATCACCACTTTGTTGTCCGTCTGAAGGAGAATTATTTTGCAGCAGAGAATGTCCTTCAGGGCTTGAACAGCATACAGGACTGCTCTCATTTCCAGGACATTTATGTGGAGTTGATTCATCCTGACCCCACAGACCTTGGGTGTGGAGATCCTGACAGTGAGCTCCCCATCTGAGTAGGGAAGCATCTGTGGTGATGGTGATCTGGGTCTCCAGTGGAGGAAAGGGGAAACCTTTTAAAAGGCTGACCTCGAGTCTATCAGGTGAGTGACCGCTTGAGAGGTTCTGTTACCCTGATGTGAAAGAACTGGGGGATATGTGGTCATGGACCACCAAGTACTGAGCATCCACTGAGTAGTCCTCATGTGAAGACGAGCCAAGGGCACCGAGAACACTGAAAATGCCTTGAGATCCAGCATCCGCTGCATCGAGAGGGCTCGTACTGAATCGTTCTCTTGTATTAAGTGGGCCATTTGAAGGATATCGTTCCTACTGTCCTCTGGAAGAAAGGTTTTTGCGCTGCAGGTATCCAGAAGGGCTCCTATGAAGAGAAGCTGTTGCGAAGGTTGTATTTGCGATTTTCCGAGATTCAACAGAACTCCCATGGACATAAGGAACTTGGAAGCAGTAGCCACAGCTTCCTGGGTCTCTAGTCTGGAGGGGCTTGTTAGTAGCCAGTCATCCAGATATGGGAACACTTGAATTCAAAGTTTCCCGAGGTGCGCTGCGAGAACTGCAAAGCACTTTGTAAAGACTCGAGGTGCCAAGGATAGCCGAAAGAGCAGGACTCTGAATTGGTAGTGTTGACCCAACGCTACAAATCAGAGATGCTGGTGGTGGTTTGGGTGTATGAGAACATGTTGGTAGGCGTCCTGTTTGTCCAGGGAAGCTAACCAATTGGTTTGTTGAACCAGAGGTAAAACTACTGAATATTATCTTGAATTTCTCCTTGTAAAAGAATTTGTTTAACTTCCTTAGATCGAGAGTAGAGCTCATGCTGCCTGTTTTCTTTGGAACTAGGAAGTAACGGGAGTAGAAACCTGTGTTCTGTTGATCATGTGGAACTACTTCTACTGCCCTGTTCAGAAGGCCTTGAATCTCAGAAGCAAGAAGGTCTGAATGAGAGGCAGACAGCTTGAGCCATCGTTTGGGTGGATGATCAGAGGGGTTTCCGAAAGATTTAGAGAGCAGCCCTCTCTGATTATTCTGAGTACCCATTTCTCTGATGTGACTGACTTCCACTGGTTGTAAAACAGAGTCATCCTCCTACTGCCGAGGAAGAATCCCCCTCGACCAGCTGAGGTGGGACTTGGGCTGAAGTGTCAGAGGGTGGCACTAGGCGCTTTTGGGCCCAGTGCCTTTTGCTGCAATTTCTTTTGTGGCTGGGAGGCTTGATTTCTGTTTAAGCCCCCTCTGCCATGAAAGAACTGACGGTTATGAAATTGCCGACGGTTCCCATCCCATTGAGAGGCAGCAGAGGGTGTCCTGGCCGTCTTGATAGCCGTTCTAGTTTTTTATGTGACCGAGTGCCTGCTCGATTTGAGGGCCAAACAGATAAGTTCTATCAAATGGTAAACTCATAACGCTGTTAGGCATAATTTGTGAATCCCGATGTACATAGCCACAAGTGGCAACTGGTGCAGATACCAGCTGTTGCTGCTCTAGAAGCAGTGTCAAAGGTGTCCATAGCAGCCTTAAGTTACCGATTGTTGGATTCAATGTCTCTAGTAATGGTCAGGAGATGCTCTGCGCTAATATCAGACTTTGGAAGAGCTTCCACAGTGGCTGTGAGCGAATGCCAGAGGGTAAACCCATACTGAAAGAAATAACCTGGGTAGCTAGCATGTGCATACCCAGGGTAGAGGCAGCAAAAATTTGCTTCCCCAAGGTGTCAATCTTATGGGATTCCTTGTTCAGTGGACGAGCCATGGATTCCTGAGTAAGGACGGCCTTATTCTCTGCCAACACAATTATGGCATCAGCAAAGGCTTGAGAGGCCAAGATTGGTCGATCCTTTGGGGGAGGGGCGAACTTCCAGTCTATGGATTTAGCCACAGAAGGAATAAGTGCCAGATTATCCCACACAATTTGGGAGATGGTCTCAAAAGAGGGCTGCACCGGAGGAGTCAATTCCACAGGAATATCTGTAACATGCAAATACTGCAAATGCAGCAATTTCCCCAGATCAATCTCTGAAGTCGAGAGAGAGAGACAGTGGAATTCATGTCCTTTAGCAGAGACTTAAAGGAAAGGTCCTCGATCAGTGGCTCTGCCGAAGGAGAGGGCTTATTTGCCACTCAGAGAGAAGAATCTTCGACGTTGTCTCCTAATCGAAGATCAGGATCAGGTTTAATGTCATCTCCCACTAGCCCCGGAGGGATAGTATATATAGGAAAGAGGAGGAGGAGGAGTAGCTCCGCAAATCGGAGTAGAAAAACCCAGGGAGCAGCGCCAAGACCAGAGTCAAAAACTGCACCCCTCAAATGCCAGAGAATCCCAACACAACTCTCGGAGCCAAGGAAGATGATTCAACCATGTTAGGAGGAGAAAATGGTACCTGTGCTGACCCCTGCACCACAGCCATACCGCAGGACTAGGAAGCCAACTGCCCTGCTTGCAAGCTTGAAACCCCTAGGCCCAAACGCCCCAGAGATGGTCCTGCAGGCTCAGACAGGCATGACAACCGCCTAACCCATTGCTCTAAAAGAGTGGCCCAGTGATGAAACTGCTCACCAAGACCCTCTGGGGAAGGGAGGGTGTACAGAGTCGAGGATGTCGGCCACCAGGAACAGAGGCCATGGGAGACACTGGAGGAGTCAGACCCTTGTCACCAGCTACCAACGATCGATGCACAGACACACCAGAGGGCGACCTCGAATGGTACAGTTTCTTCAACTGGGGGGGGGGCGCCAGAAGAACTAGAGGTCACGCACTGCCGAGTCCTTGAACGAGAATGGGACTGCTTCTGTGCTTTTAGGAGCCGCCATCCCCCCCGTGCACCAGACTGCCAGCAGTCACGCCCCCGGTAGAGGGTGGCAGACCAGACCCAGATCTGCTGAAAAAAAAATCGGATTTACGCGGTCTCCTCACCATCACCGAATTCTGTTCATGGTCGACGGCAGGCTGCAGAAGGCTTTTCATTGAACAAAATAGACTTTTTTTTTTTTTTTTTTAAACTAAAATCGATAAAAACGAATCAAATACTGCTGTTGTATAGATGTGAAGATTTGACTCCCGGCAGGCGAGTGACGTCACTGAAGCGCACTCAGTGTGAAAAAAGGAACTGAGGCGTGTTAGAGGTCGACACCGAGGTAGCTCTCATATGGCTAAGGCGTCTTGTGGTGCTGCTTCCTCGCAGCCCTACCTCGGTGCCAGCCCTCCTGAAGAATTTTGGCTCCTGCTCAGTCCTAGCGCCTCCAACGTAGTCCCATTCGTGTGAATGAGTGGTGGAGACTGTGTCCAGGAAGATCAGTCTTAAGGCCTAGAGCTCCACTCGTCCCTCCTCTCCCACCATTGAAATTATAAATCAAAAGCTCAAGTGAAAGATTTTTTTTTTCACAAATTTACTAAAATGTCCTGATATATAAACACATTGTTTTTACAGAGTTATACATCAAAAATCTTCATATCACAGCATCTCTGGGGAGGCATTTCATGGTTATTTTAGTGTGGTGTTGGCAGTCTCATTACCTCACCATGCAGTTTTATACCTAGGACAGAAACCTGAGTTTTCCTTGGAAAGAGACACCTTAATGGTAGTAGGTTCCGAATACTAATGAATTATGGTATAAATGTTTGGTTTGTGTCAATCAGCATGACTTAGGAACTGGATCCCCTGTGATTTCATTTTTGAAGAGTGTGTGTGTGTATGGTGTGTTTGGGGTGCGGCAGCAAACCCGAGGGCCTGAATATAGTAGTGTCTTTGTAAAACACTGCCTAACACTTACTGCTGTCTTTTCAATACAGTGCCAGTTCTCAGGTACAAACATCTTTTGGGGGATGCAGGCTTTGACCTCCTCGCCATTTATTTGCTTACTGTGAAGCTCCCGTTTTTGCCTTTACTTCCAACTGATCCCTCCATTCCAGGATGTGTTCAGTGAGAACAGCTCAGGAGTGCCTAGTTATCAAGTCTAGCCCTTCCATGAAGAGGCCCGTCTCCTCTCCAGTAAAGTAGAGATGGCGAGCCTGGACAGTCCTAAAGGGAACATCAGCCTGGTATACCAGCTGGGGTGGCACAAGCTGATCAAAGACCACCTGAATGTGCCATGCTTTGGGAAAGGATCTACAGTGGCCAGCACAAATGTTCCTGGTGAATTGGGGAGAGGGTGTGGATGTAGGACAGACAGCTCCCCCATTATGTGGAACACCATGTCTTATACACCAACATATGCCACACCAGGGTTTGGACCCCCGTAGCCGTTGCAACGACTGAGGCTGCCACGGCGAAGCCCAACTGCAGGCTGCTCTGAAACAACACAGGAGGGTGGTCCCGAATGAGAAGGACAACAGTCACAAAGGGGTGAGGGGTCTCCAGTAAGAGAACACACAAGAGGAATACAAAGAAAAGAAAAAAAAAAAAATTTGATACAGGGTCTTACAAAGGCCAATGCGAAACTATCGATTAAGTTGTTTTTAAATTAGTCTCTTAATACCACCCAGTTCAGTAATACTGGGCGAAAGAACTAAAACCCTGTGCTGTTATTTAAAAAAGATTCTCCCTCAGGATCACAGCCCCAGCATTGTCACTATACTTGAGTCCCAAACATCTCAAGGGGCACTTTGGAAGCACACAGCAACTTCGCATACATTTCAGTTTATAGTTGATAGTTTTTCTGTATTTAGCTTTCTTTTTAACAGTGCCCACTGCCATGAACAGGATCCCTGACCCCTAGGCTTTATCTGTTTTGGCTGCTTGTCTACACCTGTACTCAGGATCCTCTGCTTGTGACATCAATCAGCTGCTGTGGAGATGAATATGTTGCAACAAGCAGAGGATTACGATACCAAGCACAGACAAGCAGCTAGAACCGATGAAGAGATGACAGTACTTGCTATTTTTACCATTATATACTTAAGAAAAAAGTGAGCTTAAAGGAGATAAGAAATGATTTCTTGTATTTCCAACTGTTTAAATCAAAAGTAACCATCAAGTAATTACCTCAGTGTAGTTAAAATGCTCATGTGTCTGCTCCTTTCTATTTTATAATTCCGATTGGCTGGGCTGTCTTTTTATTGTGTTGGGAGTCAGCACGTGTCCTGCTTTGAAATGCTTAAGTCACCGACTCCCTATACAACAAGCAGTTACCGGTAACTGTACTAAAGTGTATGGTAGAATGCTGTTCCGCATGGAAATAAATGCCTGGAACAGCATTGTGCTGCTCTGACTACATCATGATCTTGTGCTGCACTGAGTACATTACTAAAGCAGAACAACAAGACTGAATGTCATCACGCAAGCGTGATGAAGGAGCTGCAGTGGTAAGAGCTGGCCAGGAAGTGAACAGCACTTAAGGAACCGCACCTTAGTACATTTTTCTGCTTTTGATGGAACACTGGAGTGATCATATGGTTACCCATACACTACAAAAGATTGTGTATGAGTAATCATACTCGAACAAGGCAGTTGTAGGCAGAGGTTTCTGAGGTAACGGACCCCTCGAGCTGTGCTCTTGAAGTCACAGGTTACCACGGAAACCTCGAGATCCTACAACTGCCTTAGGTATGATTACTCGTACACAATCCTCTATGTAGACTGTGGATACAACATTCAAAGGCTGAAGCCACTGTTTTGTATCACTGTAAATACCTCCAACTGAAATGATCTCAATCACCCTGTCACCTGCCCCCTTTACTGAGTCACTCACCATACTGCACAAAGACTGCCATTAGTCACCCACAAAATAGTGTGACCAGACTCTCTACCACACTCTTGTTCTGTACTTTCAATTAGATGAAAAATGTACATGAAACTGTTCGCCCTCTCTTGCATCAGGAGCTTATCTAATCGCTGCCTAGGACACAAAACCAGCATAAGCTTTCACCCAAGATTCCTCCTTTGGCTAGAACTGCTGGCATTCTTTGCTCTCGCGGACCTTTCTTAAATGGACACTAAGGCTGGTGAGCACAGAAATGGTTTGTAAGTGCCTGAATGCACCTGCTTCAGTGGGGGACGTGCAGCCGAGTCGCTTGTACGTTTCACTCCATCACCCTATAAGACAGTGCAGCGGTGGGAAACACAATGCAGCACACATCAATCCTGTGGCACCTCTTACAAAATGACTGCGGAGGTGCTTGAAAGTACAGTTACGCAAGAACTTAACATAACAGTAGATCTTCGAAAGAGGTTCCTGTAGTAGGTCATAACATATAGGACTGCGCCTCCTGGCGTCAGGACCACACGGCAAACTTTTGCTAGCAATGTCTGGTGGGGGACCACCCACCCATCATGTGATGGTCAGCGTGACCCTATATAGTAGGCGGTCCCTACACCCACCTTCCAGTTGTACTGCCGGAGGCCTAAAAGGGTGAGACAGGAGAAAGGATGGAAATCCTGGAGCCCATCCAGAACAGCTTGTAAAAACACAGAAAGCTGGGTAAAGGAGGGAGGGAAAGTGTGACCTACTGCAGGAACCCCTCTCGAAGATATACTGTTACGGTAAGTTCTTATGTAACTGTACTATCTTATTTCGAGAGGGTTCCTGCAGTATGTCATAACATACAAGACTGAATCCCAAGCAGTCACTGACAGCGAGACCCACTGAAACAAGGCAGGAGGAAGGATAAATGACTGACCAGAGCACGTCTAAGACAGCAGTCCCTGCAGAACAGCTAGGCCAAAACTAGCCCTATGCCTAGAGGCAACTGACCAAACTGTAATGCTTCGTGAAGATGTGACATGAACTCCAGACTGCTGCAGCGCAAATCTCAGCTGCCAAAACATTTCTTAGGAAGGCTGTGGAAGTAGCCACCCCCCTAGTGGAGTGACCTCCCACGGAAAAGAGGTTTCTCGTACTTCTGATAACAGAAACAGATGCAGTTAGTCAACCATTTGGACAAACACCGCTAAGAAACTGCCAACCCCAGGGTTCTGGGGGCAAAGGAGACAAACAACTGATCTGCTCTGCGGACATCTTTGGTCCTGGGGATGTAGTAACACAAAATCCTATGTACTGCCAATGTATGCAGAACAGCCTCACCCTTATTCAAATGAATGGGGTAGTACACAAGTAGCTTAACAGTCTGGTTCAAGGTGAACTCAGAAACCACCTTGGGAAGAAACCTGGGATTTGTTCGCAGGACTGCACGGTCTCTGTGAAAAATTAAATAAGACTCCTTACACATCAGGGCCTCAAGCTCAGAAATCCTTCGAGCAGAAGTAACAGCAACTAAAAAGAGTGCTTTCCAAGACAGGCAGTGCATGTCACAACTTACTGCCGGTTCAAAAGGAGGCAATGTAAGCTTTTCTAAAAACAAAAATCAAATCCCAAGGCGGGGTAGGGTTGCGGATAGGGGGCTTCAAGTGAAGGATCCCTTTCAAAAAGGTTTTGGAGATCTCCAGTTGTGCAACAGTTTTCCCATCCACCAATGTATGATAGGCCGAAATCGCAGACAGGTGGACTTTGAGAGAGGAATAGCTTAGACTAGAGTCAGACAGGTGCAAAAGGTACTCCATTACCTAGGGCACCAAGCAGGAAAAGGGGTCCCAACCTCTGAAAGCCACCCAAATGGAAAAGCGCTTCCATTTCATAGAATATGTAGACCTAGTGGAAGTCTTTCTAGCCTCCACTAAGATTTGCGTGACCCTCTGGGACACTCCCAAACACGACACAATCATGTCTGAAGGAGCCACGCATGAAGATGTAGGGACCAGGTCCTGGGTGCACTAGTCTGGCCTGTTCCTGCGTCAACAGATCATGCTGAAGCAGGAGGGGTACTGGGGGGTTCCACAGCTAGCTGTTGTAGGAGTGGAAACCAAATCTGCCTGGGCTAGTGGGAGCTATCAGAAGCATCAGAGCACCTTCTGCCTGAAGATTCAGTAGGACACGCTGTAGAATGGGAAAGCATAAAGTACTTCCCTGTCCAGCAGAGACACAACGCGTCTTATCAGATAACACCAGGCCCTTGAATGAGCAAGCAAAACCTGGGTAGTTTTTCACTGGATGGGAGAGGCGAAGAGATCCATCTCTGGCCGTCCCAACGATGGAACAGAAGTTCTGGTACGTCCTGATGAAGTTCCCATTCGTGAGCTAGTGTTCGCCTGAGGTTGTCCGCCAGGACGTTATGGACGCCTGGGACACGTACGGCTGTCAGAAACAGGTTGTGCTGGACTGCCCAGTACCACACCCGCATCACCTCCCTGCAGAGGGGATATGACTAGGTGCCTCTCTGCTTGTTGACGTACCAGACCACTGACATATCTGTCTGTGTACTAGCACTGTTCCCGCAGACAGGAAGGGCTGGAAGGCGTAAAAGAACCACCCTCCTCTCCAGGATGTTTATATGGAGAGATGCTTCCAGCTGGTAACATGTCCCCTGTGTCTGACAATTCCCCAGGTGGGCCCCCCAACCCAGACCCTAAGCAGTCTGTGGTGAGGATCCAGGAGGGAGGAAGGGGGTGTCCTGAAAGGTAAACCGCCTAGACAGGTTTTGAGGATCCAGCCACCATAAAAGGTCTCTGAGTGTGCTGGGCACCATGACAGGATGATTTAGGTCATACGAACGCTGATCCCACTGGACTCTTAAAAGTCCATTGGGCGACTCGTGTAGCCTGGCCAAGGGGACCGTAGAAATGTTAGCTGCCATGAGGCCAAGAAGGCATAAGAATGCCCTGGCAGGAGTATGCCTGGAGGAGACTAACAGTTTGACTTGCTCCCAGAGAGTATCTGCTCTGTCCAAGAGCAAGAAGGCCCTGCACTAGACCGTGTCCAATACCGCCTCAATGAATTGGAGTCGTTGGGATGGAACCAGGGATGACGCGGGGTAGCTGACAGTAATTCCCAGTAGTGTAAAAAGATCCAGAGTGAAGGACAGGGACTCCTCTAGGCTGTTCCTGGATGGGGCTGCCAAGAGCCAATTGTCCACATATGGGAAAACTGCAATTCCCCCCCAACGGCAAAGAGCCGCTGCGACACCCCCCAGGCACTTGGTGAAGACCCTGAGTGCCAAGGAAAGGCCAAAGGGGAGGGCTTTGAATTGAAAGTGCTCCCCATGGAAAAGGAAATGGCGGTGGCCAGGGAACACTGGTATGTGCAGGTACGCATTCTGCACGTCCAGTGCACAAAGCCAATGGGTCTTTCAGCAGCAGGCAGAATACCCTGTACTGTCAAGCAGGCAGAACCTTTTGTATTCTACAAAACGGTTCAGTTTGCTGCAGTCCAGGATGAGTCTGAGGTTGCCCATCTTTTCTGGGGACAAGGAAGAAATGGGAGTAAAACCCTTTCCCTCTTTGTGCCCAAGGAACTGGCTCCATGGCCAGTAATCTCTTCCTCGACCAGACATCTGGTTCAGGGAATAGCGGGATCGACTTGGAGGACAGTCTGGCAGAATTTCCAGAAACTTTATGGTGTGGCCTCTTGACACCAGTTACAAGACCCATGAATCTGACATGATTCCCTGCCATCCCTTTAAGTGAAGGGCAAACCTTCTTCCTACCTGCTCCACGGTGCTGGGAGGTCTGCACGAGTCAGGAGGCGGAGAGAGGGAAGGGATCCCCCAGTTGTCCTCTGGGTTTTGGAGGCAGGAGGAGACGTGATAGCTGACCCCGATGCTCTCCTCTTGGTCTGATGTCTGGCAAAGGGTTGCTTACTTTGCAGCTTGTTCTGGCACCGAAAGGGCTATTTCGGTTTAAAGCCTGCCTTGTACAAGGATTTTATGGATCTTAGGGCTTGCCTACTGCCCTGAAAATCCGTACTGCTTTCCGGTCCCCTCCGAAGAGGACTGAACCTTGGAAAAGGGGCATCCTGGATGGGTGCCTGTATGTCTGGGGAAAGCCCAGAGAAGTGCAGCCAAGCATGACACTGGAGGCATACAGCCGTGGCGGAAGAACGAGCCACTGCATCCACTGAGTCATAAGTGGCTCTAAGCGCATGCCTGCAAAATATTTTGGACAGACACAGGTTCTTAGTAAGTTCCACCCTGAGATCAGAGTCCACCACATTCTGAAGACGAGCTTCCAGTTTAGCCATTGTGGCCTTCTGGAAGGAAACCATGTGTGCTATATAGTTGAGCGAAGAAAGCACAAGTGGAGGAGGCGTAGAGTTTTCGCCCAAACTGGTCTAGCTGCCTAGATTCTTTATCCGGGTTGGGGGTAGGTACTCATGTGTTTTGGTTTGGCAGTATGATCGTGAGCTGCAGCAATCATGATGGAAACTGCCTTGGGTTGGGAATCCAGAAAAGAAACGCCCTCCGGCATATGCTAAATCTGGTCTGCCGGAATAGAATGAGGCAATTGCTCAATCGTGGCAGTGAGATGCTCATGGAGAGCGGTCCAAGGAGGGATGGGAATTGGAGATACCGCTTCTAGGTCTGGGTGTTCAGCTAGACGCTTTCGTTTGGGATCTTGTTCTTTCGTGTTCCATCCATTAGCGTGTTGGATGATGCAGAGAAGTTCTGTAAAAGAGGGGTTCTACCGGGGGGGGGTGATTTTGGTAACTCCTTGCCCTTAGCTCCTGTGGTTATGGACAATCCAGAAGAATGAGGAATCCTCTTCTAAGTCTGAAGACTTGTCTCTATCAGAGGTCCCAACGCCTGGTAAGGTGACCCCCTCTGGAAATGTGTACCATGGTAGACTGAAAAGAACCCATGGGTGACAAGGAGCAGGGGTAGCCACCGGTGCCGGCATCCTTTTCTCCAGGTCAAAAACTAGCTGAAATCTGGCTTCCTGCCACCAGGACTGAAAGTCCTGTTGTGGTGGTGGAGGAGGCTGGTTGTAGTGGGTGCCCATCCCCAGGTAATGAGGGGCCGGGTATCCAGGTGGTTGGTAAAAAGGTGGGGTATAGCCATGATACCCAGGATAATATCAGAGAGAAAGGGGCCATCGTCGGGCCCGACGGTGGAACACCGGACATCGGAAAACCCGGATAAGGGTGGTACCCTAACAGATGGCCTTGATCCCCAGAAAGCCTTGAAGGGTCTGGAAGATGATCTGGTGCCCAGAAGAATTTGTGTCAGGGGCAGTCATGAGGGCCCAGACAGTGACGCAGACAGTAGATTAGCGAAGGGATCCAGCAGAAAAGCGGGACCTCTGGCAGCAGGGCTAATGAAAGGCCCGTTAAAAGCGAGAGGTTCTCTGGAGCCGGTGTCAGAACCGGTTCCAACGTCAGAGTCCCAGGGAGAGTATCCAAGGGAGTGATAAGAGGCATCACCACTGGACTGGGAAAAAGTGGAGCCAATCCGGTACCTCTCCCTCCAATCAGCTGGGTCTGAAGGATCCACCTGGGAGGGCAGAGGGGAAGACACCTGGCCAGGGAGGAAGGCTGACCAGAAGATATTAGCAAGCTCGACCGGGTGTCAGGTGCATCAGCCCCCGTCTTGGGTGAGCTTTGATCGGGTGGTCGCCAGAGACCCCGGTGGCTGACTTACTGGTCGATGGAGGAGCTGGGCGGACAGGAGGTGGTCCCCTGACTGGCTTATCGACAGGCGTCGTGCGGATTCCCTCTTGATGGGAATTTGTCTGACTGACCACCAGGCGGGCTGCAGGGGAGCCGGAGTCTGAATTACTGGTGATAACCAGGTGCTCGCCTGAGGAGCTAGCGGGCGGTTTACTTGTTGAAGTGCCAGGTTTGGGACCCATTTTAATGGGCCTAAAAGTAGTAGTAGTACCTGGAGGAGACTTCGAAGCAGCCTGGACAATCACCAGAGAAGGCGGTGGGGAAACTGTCTTGCTCGACGTGGGAGCCTTGGTCTTGGGCCCGGCAACCTTACCGGAGGAGACCTGCTCCCGTTCCCCCAAATGTTCCCTCTCCCTATGCTTCTCTTTATCCTTTTCTTCTTGAGCTCTGAAGGAGAAGTGGATTCCCTCAGTTTCTGCAATTCTTTAAGGAGGCCATTCTGGATTTTAGAAGATGGGCTTCCAGGGCTTGCTGCCTGTGTTTACGTGTGGCCTGGTTGAAGGATTTGCAATAAGGGCAGGTCTTGGTATCATGATTCAGGCCAAGGCAGAAGAGGCAGCTCTGGTGGCCATCCTTGTGAGGGGTCTGTATGCCGCACTTTTAGACTTTGGAGTCGGAGGTGAAGAAAAAATTAGCGAAAACAATACTCTAGCATCGAGAAATAAGTAGTATACTTATACAAAATGGCGATCTACTGGAGCAACGTTCACCGTGAGGTCCTTGCGCAGGTGGAAGATGGGCATGGGGACCGCCCCATTATATAGGGTCACGCTGACATCGGTCATGTGACATCAGTGGGCAGTTCCCCAACAGACATTGTTAGCAAAAGTTTGCTGTGCGGTCCTGATGCCAGGGGGCACAGTACTACAAGTTATGACCTATTGCAGGAACTCTCTCGAAGCAAGATCTTCCTGTTCCTCTGACCTCCATCCCCACAAACAAGATCGCAGTAGAAGGTACAAATATGAGGAGCAGAGCAGTAAACTTTGAAATGAGGGATGTCGATCATCAGTTATTTTGGCGGATGTCACACTGACACTCAGGTTCGAGGCCATCCTACTTTTCTGATGGATTTGCTGCTTTAATTATTTGAAAAAGTACAGGAGAGTAGGGTGGGGAGCTGGGTTCCACTGGACACAGTTTATGAATGACAAATAGCACATTTCCTGCTGTAACGTGATCGGCCGAGAAGTAAACAGTGGGCTGAAACAGATGGGAAATGGGGTGACGGATTATTCCAGTTGGGGATATTTACAATGATAGTGTGCTACCCGCCTTCCTGTTGGAGAAGGGATGTTTTCATATCTGTACCCTGCCTCTTTTCTACTTTATTTTTTCTTTCCATTCTCTCTCATTATAAGCACTCACGTCATGCAAATACATACTTGTACGTTCGATAATTTTGATGTTATTCTCTTTTGTGTAGTTATTTGATGTTATCCTGCCTCTTGATGCTGTTATGTGACTTGTTATACTGCTTACCTGACCATTTTAAAGCCTGGTGTACTATAAGCTGCACCACCCACTTGTCGGAGCCTGTGGCTCCTGTATGTTACCTCGACTCTGTATTATGTACTCTGTAACCCTCCCGGGTCGCACCTGAAAATAGGCACTTTGATGTCTAGAGTGCTCACCTGGTTAACAAAAGCAAATAAATAAATACTGTGGCTTCAGCCTTTGAATGTTGCATCCAGAGTCTACAGTACAGTTACTGGTAACTGTTTGTTGAATCGTGAGTCAGTGACGTAAGCAATGCAAAGCTGGACATATGCAGACTCCCAATGCTCAAAAAAAAAAAAAAATCCCAGACGATCGGAATTATAAATACAGAAAGGTGCAGACACAGGAGCATTTTAACCATTTATTCACAAAAAAAGGACACACGGAGGTAATTACTTGATAGTTATGTTTGATTTAACCAAATGCAAGAAATAATTTCCTATCTCCCTTAACATAGAAAATGTATGACAACAATTCAAAGTTTCCCTTGTGACACTAGGGACACCAATTCTTTAATGCACATTTCATATGAAGCACCCCCTCTCCCCGGATTCATGGAAAGAGATCCCCTAGAAAAACATGATTCTCTGGCCAAAAGGAACTTGCAACAGAATGAATTTTATAAAATGATTAAAAAGAATAGATTATTCATCTGTAACCATTGTTCTCGGAGTGGTATATGGTTCACATTCTGGCAGTTCCACTAGAATGTGATGACTGGCCGGAATGTCTAAGTGGAGCTCCTTCCACCAACCAGGGAGATATATCCCCCGAATTCACCTTGTGACATCGGATCTCGCATGCTGGAAGCAGGATCAGGTGCCACTTGTCAGGGGAGGCCGGGTGGGTTGTGTGGATGTGAACCATGTACCACTCCTAGACAGTACAGTTACGTAAGAACTTACCGTAACAGTAGATCTTCGAGAACAGCTCTTGCAGCAGGTTACACCATTAGGACTGAAGCCGGCAAGCATCAGGACCCCACGGAAAAATTCTAGCTAGCTATCTTCAGCAGGGACCGCCAACATCGGTCCTGCCCCGCATCGCTAGGCATAGTACATAAGGGGCGGTCCTGCCAGATTCCCCAGTTCTCCGCCTGAGACTTCCGCCACAGGCTGACCTCAAATGGGAGACCGAGGATCCACCGTCCAGAAGACAAACGGGAAAATCCCTGATAACAAAGGCTTAAGCCATGCCTCCTCCAAGGGGGAAGGTGGGCGAGAAGGTACCTGCTGCAAGAGCTGTTCTCTAAGATCTACTGTTACAAGTTCTTACGTAACTGTACTATCTTACTTCGAGACACAGCTCTTGCAGCAGGTTACACCATTAGGACCGATTTCCAAGCAGTAGCGCTTGCAAACACTCGGAGGAGGAAATTAGAAAGAACGTTCCAGGTCCCGAATCTAGGACAGGAGACCCTGTAGCACTGCCAGGCCGAAGCCTGCTCTTCACCGCTAAGCTATGTCCAGGCTATAATGCCTGATAAAGGTATGAACAGAACTCCAAGTGGCTGCAGCACAAATGGCAGAGGTGGAGACGTTTCAAGTGCTGCAAAGGAGGTGGCCACACCTAGTGGAATGGCTCCAGACTGCTCCTGGAGGGCTTTGCTTGATATCATAACAGTATGAGATGCACTGGACAAGCCAGCGAGACAGGGACTGTTTGATACTGGTTGGCCCATCATCCTTCAGAAAAGGAAACGAAAGTTGCCCAAGTACTAAGCTGCTTAGTTCTGCTCAGGTAGTACCTTGCTGTGGTGAACATCCAGGTGTGAAGCAGCGCCTCCTGTTAGAATAATTAGGGAAGTAGACCGCAGGTCAATATCCTGATTGAGAGTGAGTGGAAACCACCTTAGGCAAGAATTTAGGATTCGCCCTCAAGGAAACTCTGTCCCGGTGGAAAATTAAATAAGGTTTCTTGCACATGAGAGCCTGAAGCTCAGAAACTCTTCTCGCTGACGAACAGCAACCAAAACAACGCTTCACGACAGAAATGCAGCTCGCAATCCACAGCAGGTTCAAAGGGGAGCGTGAGTTGCTCCAGGACAAAGAGCAAGTCCCATGAAGGCACAGGGTCCTTAATGGGCGGCCTAAGGTGTAACACCCCTCTCAAGAATTCTCGACAGGCATCTAATTGTGCCACTGTGCGCTGTCCCACCGAGAGGTGAAAAGCTGAAATGGCACAGAGGTGCACCTTAATAGAGGAGTAGGCGAGGCCCGAAAGGAAAAGGGAGAGCAGGTACTCTAACACCTTTCCACCGACAACCTAAAGGGAAAGGCTGCGCGTTTGCGTATCATAGACAAAAACGGGCGCACTTCATGGCATACGCCGATGCATTGCCGCTTTCTGTCGCGGCAAAAACATCTGCAACCTCTTGCGAGACCCCGTGACGCAAGATGGCTATGTCTCTAGGAGCCATACATGCAGGTTCAGTGAGCATAAGTCCGGGTGGACCAGTGAACCCTTCTCCTGAGACAAGAGGTGGGAGCTGAATGGCAACGGGAGTGGAGGTTCCCCGGATAGCTGAATTAGCAAAGGGAACCAGATCTGCCTGGGCCAGAAAGGGGCCACCAGGATCATTGTTGCATGCTCCCTGCGCAGTTTGAGAAGAACTCTCTGGATCAACGGGAAGGGAGGGAAAGCGTAGAGGGATCTGTTCGCCCAGGAGAGGGACAACGCGTCTCGCCAGAAAACATCGGGCCCTGGATCTAGCGAGCAAAAATTGGGCAGTTTTGCGTTGGATGGGGAAGCGAACAAGTCCAATTCTGGAGTTCCCCATCGAAGAAACAGATCCTCTGCTACCTCCTGAAGAAGTTCCCACTCGTGGACTCTGGCCTGGGAGCGACTCAGGCCGTCTGCAATTGTGTTGTCCACCCTGGGAACATGTACTGTGATCAGGTTTGCGCCATGTCGGATTACCCAATCCCACACCCTCATGGCCTTCCTACAAAGAGGGTAAGAGTGTGCGCCTCCTTGTTTGTTGAGGTAATACATCACCGCTGTGTTGTCTGTCTGAAGCAGGAGAGTGCTCGTCGGGATCTCTGACTGAAATGCCTGCAGGGCATAAAGGACCGCCTCATCTCTAGGACGCTGATATGGAGGTGGGCTCCAAAGGGTCCACGCACTTGGGACTTCACCCCTGCCCAGGTGTGCTCCCACCCTAGACCTGAGGCGCCTGTGGGGAGGATTACTCTGGGGACGGCGCCATAAACAGGACGCCCATAGAGTGTGTCCTGGTCTAGCCACCACTGCCAGTCTCGAA
The DNA here is from genome assembly GCA_016271365.2 of Neoceratodus forsteri. Lineage (NCBI taxonomy): Eukaryota > Metazoa > Chordata > Ceratodontiformes > Ceratodontidae > Neoceratodus > Neoceratodus forsteri. Next base: position 224,131,513 of record CM028138.1, on the reverse strand, counting down.
TCACGGTGTTCGTGATTCTGACCGGATGCTGCATGTGGTCTTGCCTTTGGTCCCATTGCACCTTGAGCATCCACTGAGTTACCCGCATGTGGAGCCTTGCGAAAGGGACAGTAGTAGGAATGGCCGCAGCCATGTGTCCGAGCAAGTGAAGGACCGACCTGGTTGGGGCGGTCTTGTTCGACGAAAGCTCCCTGATGAGGGATCTGATGTGTTCCGCTCTGTCATCTGGAAGAAATGCTCTTCCCTGAACGGTGTCCAGCACTGCGCCTATGAACTGCAGTTTCTACGACGGTACCAGGAGGGACTTCTCGTGGTTGATTAGGATACCCAGAGATTGAAACAGGTCCTGGGTGCTCTGGATCGCCCGTAACAACGCCTCTCTGGAGGCGGCCATGAGAAGCCAATCGTCCAGGTACAGGAACACATAATGGCCCTGTCTCCTTGAGACGCTGCCACGACTGCCATGCATTTGGTAAAGACCCTGGGTGCCGATGAGAGCCCGAATGGAAGGGCTCGGAACTGAAAATGACGGCCGAGGAACTCGAAGCGCAGGAACCTCTTGTGCGCTTGAGCTATGGGGATGTGCAGGTAAGCATCCTGCATATCTAGAGACGCTAAAAAGGTGTCCTGCTTCAGCATGGGAATAAGACCCGGAAGGGTTACCATGGGAATCTTTGTAGGCTTAATCACGCAATTGAGGTCGCTTGAGGTCCAGAATCGGATGGAGGTCCCCGTCTTCTTTGGAACCAGGAAGAAGTGGGAATAGTATCAGTGTCCTCTCTGGTTCTCCGGATGTACTCTATCGCTTCTTTGCAGGAGCGCAGTACTTTTTGTCTGATCAATGACTTGTGCTGACCCGATACCGGAGAGCAACGGAGGCCTCAGGGTGGCTTTTCCGCTAATTCTATAAAGTGGCCTCATGCGATCAATGTAGAACCCACCTGTCGGTTATAGTCTGCCATCCTGGCAGGAAATTCAATGACCCTGACCATGACGCCCCATTGATCCTGAGGGGCGGGGCCGGAAGGAGTCAGGCTATGGCGGCTGAGGTCCCACTGGCTGGACCGGCTTAGGAGCGCTGCTTTACCCGCGGGTTGTTTTCCTGCCTCATGAAACCAGAGCCCCTCTGTTGTGGAATGGGGCAGGACTGTTGTCTCTGCGTCCGTCCACGAATCGGCTTTGGTTCCTACGAAGGAACTAAGCTTGGGTCAGTACATGGCCTGAACTGACTCTCACCGCCTTATCGCCTCTTGAGTTTGGTAATTATCTTCTGAGGGTTTACCAAACAAAACTTCTCCTCGAATGGGGCCCATGATGTTTTTCTGGACGTCCGGGGTAAAACCGGAGACAAGGAGCCAAGAGTGTCTCCGGAGGCATACGCCTGAAGCTGCTGCTCAGGCCGAGGAGTCCAGAGTCGTACGCGGCTCGTAGCAGGGGTTCACACGTCCGAACCCGTATGGAGGAGCAGGAACATCTCCTCCTCCTGCTCACCTTCCGCCAATTTTTCAGCCGCATCCAGACCCTGCTCCTACAGGGCATTTTGGAACTGCACCATGTGGGTCAAATAATTCAGGGATCTGATGGCACAGGTAGCGGAAGCATACGTACGCCTACCCATGGAGTCCAGCTGCTTGGACTCTGGGTCCGGTGGCAGGGTGCTCAGATGTTGCGGTCTCTGGGACCAGTCATGAGAGGCTGTTATGACCAGAGAGTCTGCCTGAGGATGCTGAGTCAAGTACTGGTCTTCTCTTGGAGCCTTGTACAAGCGGTCAGCTTTCTTCGGCATCGCCGGGAGCGAATGTGGACGCTTCCATGCTGCCTTGGTGACGTCCACGAAAGTGTCTACCAAGGGTGGCACCACCACAGGCTTGGGGTCCTTCTGCCGAAGATACTTCGCAAGGCGTAGCCTTTCGGGGTCCAACTCTTCCGCATCCCATCCCATGTTCTCTTGGATGTGTCTCATGATATCCGAGAACGAAGGGTCATCCGCAGGAGACTTCGGCAGCTCACGTGGGTCCGGAGAAGGGATGCAGAGGGGAGATGGGGATCTGGATGTTGAAAACTCTGATCCCGTGTCCTCCGAAGGCGAACGGCGGCATCTTCTGGGTCTCTTGGGACTGGGTGACCTAGAAGAGGATCTGGACGGAGGTCTCCTTTATCTGGTCTCCCTTGAGGGGTCCTTGACTCCGGGAGGAGGTAACCGCCTGCAGACCCAGACGGAGAAGGGGGCGAGGAACCGAGGAGCAACAGGTAGGAGGAGGAGGAGGAAGCGGAGGTGGAGTGGGGACCATGTCCTTTTTGACGGTATCCCACCAGTACGTGAAAAGCTCCTTCACCTCTGAAAAAGAAAGGCCTGACGACGGCCCGGGCGCCGGTGGACGGTCATCGGGTCCCGGCGTCTGCTCCACAGGGGGCTAGGGTTGTGGCGAGGGTTCCCTGGGAGTCTCAACAGGACCGGGGTCGCCCGTCTGGTCCTCGGGCTGAGTTAACTCCTCCTCAGTGATGGTCTCCTGACAGACGTCGGTCGGAGTCCTCTTCTCAATTGGAGCGGGCGCCGGTCCCCCTAACGGCATCCGGTGATGAGTTGGCCTGGCCGGCAACGGTCTCCTGATGGATGACGGCTCTGGGGACCTATGGCGAGAGGCCGACGTCGGACGAACCGGCGTCAGGTCCAGCGGCCTCTTAAGTGAGGTGAGCTCCTTGGTTTTCTGGTTGAGAGGAGGAGGAGGCAAGGAAGCAGACCTGACGTCGGGTTCAGAATGGCGGGAACCCGACTTGTGGTGATGGTGGCGATCCCCCGACTTAGCCAGGGCCTTGGAGGACGAGGAAGGCCTGGGAGTCTTGGCCTGAGAAGAGGATGAAGATTTTCTCACTGCAGTGGGGGGAGGCTGAGAGCTGGCCCGGGAAGGAGAGTGGTCGGACCTGGAGCCAGAGCTGCGCAAATCGGAGGCCCTAGACTGGGACCTGGAAGGGGCCTTCTCCCTATGCTTCTCAGCATGCTTACGGGCCTTCTGTGAAGAATCCCTCTTGGAAGTCATGGTCTTGAGTTGCTCCTCTAACAGAAATGCCTGTAGGGCCTTCTGGCGACGGATCCGGGTTCTGCTGTTGAAGCCCTGGCAAAATGAGCAGGACCGGGTGTCGTGGTCTGGGCCTAGGCACAGGCCGAGTGCGGATCCTTGAATGGGATCCGTTTCCCACAGGCGCACTTCGAGGAGTGACCGGATGTCGGGAGGACATCAGAGAAAAGGCTGAACTCAAGAATGAATTTCCGTGAGGAAAACACTTACCAATGACAGTGCGCTAGGAAACCGAACCTAAGGGTCGAGGACATGCAAGTCGATCATGGAAAGAACTGGGGAATCTGGCGGACTGCCCCTTATGTACCACGCCTGACGCCGGGGCCGGGGACCGACGTCGGGGGCGGTCCCCGCTGAAGATAGCTAGCAAGAATTTTTCCGTGGGGTCCTGACGCCTGCCGGCTTCAGTCCTAATGGTGTAACCTGCTGCAAGAGCTGTGTCTCGAAGTAAGATCTATGGTAACAGGTGACTAAACTATTCTTCTGGGGGTGTGGGTATGGTTCACTTATCTACACACTGGCAGAGTCCTAGCAGTTTTCCAGGATGAGGGGCAAGGCACACACCCCAACACACATTCCAGCGTGATTCAAGGTCGATGCGGTAATGGAAAATAAATGTGCTGCTTACCGAGGCTGCAGCCCTAGAGATATCCTGCATCGGTATATCCCTGGAAGCAGCCACTAAGGCAGCGGTATGTTTGGTGGAATAAGCCCCAATCCCAATGGGAGGCTCCTGACTAGCCAGCCTATAGCAGAGGTCGATGCAAGATGTGATCCACTTTGCAATCGTCTGCTTTGGTACTGGTCTGCCAGGCACGGCTTCAGCGTAGCTGACAAACAGCTTGTGAGCCAGCCCTCGAGCTGCAGCTGTACACTCCACATATTAGAGCACACTCTGCAGGTCAAGGGTATAGAGCTTCCAGTCAGCCTCCAAAGAAGGGTTGGTAAAGTATACTGATAAGTTTATCACCTGGTTAAAATGAAACTCCAATATCACCTTTAGGCAGAACTTCGGGTTGGGGTGAAGGACAACTTTATCCCTGTGGAAGACAAGGTAGGAGAGTCCACTGAAAGCATCTAGAGTGCCCAAATCCTTCTGGCAGATGTAATCACCACCAGGAAGGCTGTCTTCCAATGTGTGGCTATTCACATCTGTGCATTGGCTTGAAAGGCTTGCCCAACAGCATAGCCAGGACCAGCAGCAAGTTCCATGGTAGAAGTGGCACACGCACCGGAGGGGACAAGTGGTAAAGGCTCTTGAAAAAGCACCCAACCACCTATCCTGGGACACCCAGTAAGCAGAGATGGCTGACAGGTGCAGCTTAAGGGTCGTCTCTTGCAGTCCCAGCTGGGAAAGGGACCAGTGGTAGTCAAGGATGCTAGCCACAGGGCAGGTAAGGGGATCAAGCTCCTTGACCCGACACCAAATGGAAACTCATTTACAAGCATAGCACTTGCGAGTACTCCTTTCTGGATGCTTCCACGATGTGGAGGACATCCTCAGAAATGCCCAAGACCTGGAACTCTAGCCACTTGGGAACCAGCCTGTGAGGTGCAGGGACTGAAGATCCAGGTGCAGGACGTCCCTTGAAGTCTGGTCAGCAGGTCTGGGTGGAGAGGCAACTGCCAAGGAGACCTGCTGTTGAAGTTGAGGAGATCTGGGTACCAGAATGGCTCTGGCCAAAATGGAGCCATCAGGATCATTCGTGCCTTGCCCTTCCTAACCTTTATCAATAATCTGTGGATCAAGTGGAAGGGAGGAAAGGCACACAAGGGGCCTGAGGTTCACAGCCTCAAAGGCATCCTCCAGCAGTGTCCCAGGATGGGGGGGGCGGGCACAAAACACCCTCAGTTTGGTGTTCTCCCAGGAGGGTGAGACCCACAGGAAGAACAAGTGGTCCACAACCCCCCCAATTCAGAGACCACTTATGTGACATCTTTCCAACCCAGGTAAGGGCATCTGCCAGCTGACTGTTCTCCCCACGACATGAATCGCTAGGAGACTGGTGCCCAGGTTGTGCATAAATGTCCAAGTGCAGAGTGCCTCCTGACATAAAGGAAGGGAGTTTTTGCCACCCTACCTATTCAGGTAAAACATGGACATGGTGTTGTCTATCTGGACTTGTGACCTGATCCCTGAATAGGAGAGCAAATTCTGGAGCCAAGCACACTACACAGAGCTCTGGTAGATTTATGTGGTGATGGGACTCCTTGGGGGACCAAAATTTGTTGGCCAGGTTGTCTCCTAGGTGTGCTCTCCACCCTACCAGAGGCACATCCATTGTCAATGTGATGTCATCTCTGGACGAACAAATAGGATTCCTTACTCCAGATGTAGGACCAGCTGGTCCAAATGGCCTGGGTACTGGGGCAACCAACGTCACAGTTCCAACTGAAGGGGACACATGTGCCCACAGGCAAAGCAGACCATGCTAGGGTAGGATACCATGTACCCCAGCAGTCATAGGAAATCCCGGGCAGGGCGCAAGAGCTCAAACTGAAATGATCAGGCAAAGGAGGTAAAATCCTGTATCCGGTCTGCCAGGAGTCTAGTTCCATCACAATGAACTTGATCACGTGCTTCTGTACCAGTTCAGACTTGTTCTGGTTGACCAACAAGTCCAGGTCTCAGCAGGTCTGAAGTGCCAACACTGTGGATCTCACCACAGCCTCTGGATGGACTGGCTACCAGCCAATCATCCAGGTAGGGGTACACCCTGACCCTTAGACGCCTCAGGAAGTCCACCACCACTGCCATGCATTTGGTGAACATCTTTGGTGCAGAGGAGAGGACAAATGGCATGACCTGGAAATGGTACTGGACCTCTTCCATTTGGAAATGAAGGCACTGGCAGTGGGACATGCGGACAAATGCACCCTGAAGGTCCAGGGAGCAAAACCAGATGTTTTGCTCCAAGGATTGTATACTCTGGTTCAGAGCCACCATACAGAACTTGCACTTTCACATGTACCGGTTGAGACTGTGTAGATCCAGTATGGGGCGCCACCCCCCACTGGGAACAGAAAGTATCTGGACACATAACTCTGGCTGGCTAGGATGTCTAGGACATGGGCTACTGCTCCTTTCACAAGAAGCCTGAGAGTGAACAGTGCGTCTCGAGACACCCTGGACTCAAGGCATGTGGAGGTGGTAGGTCGGGAGAACCTCACAGTCTAGAGACAGCCCTCTGCCAACAGCATCCAATACTCACTTGTCCACTGCGATGGTGGACCAACGTGGCAAGAAGTGACATAGCCGGCCTCTGAGGGGTACAGCAGTCAGGGACAGGACATGTGGAGTGATGACATCCCCCAGCCTGTCACTGGGCAGCTTTTGCGAAGGCACCGACAGCTGCTGCCAGAGGGGCACCATTACCCCCCCCAGGACCATGACCTCCTGACTTCTGCTTGGGGTACCAGGCTGGAAACGGTCCCTGCTGGGGCTGCTTCAGAGGAAGCTGTGACCGAAAGGACATGAACTGGAAAGCCAGTTTCTTTCACTTCTTTGGGTCCTTCTGGGATGCAGTCACCAAGGCCAGGATAGCATTAGACTTCCAAACCTAGTGAAAGCCTGTTTCTTCAGGACCTTCTAGGATGCAGTCACTGAGCCCAGGATAGCATTAGACTTCCCAAACCTTGTGAAATGTCCTTCCACCCCAAGGCCGGAAAGGTCGGTGCCTAGAAAGGGACATTAGCCAGCTTCTGTTGGGTGTCCACCATGAAGGTGAACAAATGCAGTCAAACCCTTCAATGCATTGAGACAGCCACTGCAAGGTTGCAAGAGTCACCAATGTCTAAAGTGGTCTGGAGCTGGTGTTTACCAAGTGACTGATCTCTGATGAGTTCCACCACCATTCCCCACTGTTATGGGTGAAGGTGGGGGAGGACAAACATTCCCAACAGGAGTACCCATAATTAGCCATCAAAACAGCATAATTAGCCTGACAGACAACCAGGGTAGTCGCAATGTACACCTTTTTTGTGGTGTGGTCAATCTCATGGGACTCCTTTTCCAAAGGCTTGTCCATGTTCCCCTGGTGTCCAGATTTACAGAACACTGAATCCATGACCAGACCTTCAGCTGAAGGCTGGTTGGAAAACCCAGAAAGGGAGCCCACAGGGACCACATATTTGCGGACTAAGGGTGCCGGATGCTGCCAGAGCTCCAGGGTTGGTCCCAAGGTGGCCTCAGCCACCAAGAAGGCACCACCCCCGAAATTCATCCCAATACACACGTTTCTAAGAGGGTACTTGGCCCTATTTGGGATTGATGTGGACTCCGCAATAAGCCAGAGCAACGCACCAAAGGACACTGATCCATGAGCAGTGGAAGGCTCCTCGATCGAGCCATTGTCGAAGAGTGGAGCCCCAGAGGAGACCATTTACTACTGAGCAGTCTCATCTGATGACTCCTCAAAGAAGGCTCTTGACTGATGTTTGCAGTGGACCTCCCAGGAATTGTCACCCAGTGTAATCCTTACCGACACACGGCCTGGGAAGCTGGGAGCCAAATGGCTGGCCTCTAGGTTAGAGTGCTGACTGGCAGCTGTCGGGGTGGTGGCTCCAACATGATCAGAGGAGAGGAAGGAGTGGGAAGCACCTGCGAAACCTGGACTGGCGGGGCAACCACAGGTGGCTGCCAGGGGACCGACGGTCCTTGGGGTAGAGCCCTACCCTGTCCCATGATGGCCCACTGCAGCAAGAGGAACTCCTCGTAGCAGCAGCACATCTTTCAGTGCCTCTCCTCATCCAAAGATGAGGAGAACGAGAAGTGTAGATGGCGATGCCTCCCAGCTGAGTGGGACCGAAAGCATAAATGCCCCAACCGTGACCAACTGACCACCAACTCAATAGTGAGAGGGGTCTTCCTGAAGTTAACAGTAGACAATGTGCCTACCCACATTAAGCAACAAGGATGAAGACCCAATACTGGGTAGAGAATCGTCCCTGGAACAGTCAACCAGGGCCAATCGATCCACATCCTCCTGAGTGAGGACTGGGAGCACCGGGGTCTAAAAGGGCAAACTCTACCGCCTCGACTGACAATGGGTTGACCGGATCGAGAAAAGTCTCAACAGCTTGGTTGACCAAAGTCGAGGTCGTCTAGCAGAGCCAAAGAGACTTCAACCTGCCTGAACACCCCCTCATCTGAGGGGCACTTGACAGTCACTGAGCAGTTAGGTAAATAAAGAAACCTAGAAACTTGGGAGGACCGCTCTCCATCCCATAACAAGCAATGGTGGTGAGATTTCTTGGTTCTGGTCTTGGACCTACAGCCACGGTGGGTAGGGCTCTCCCCCACAGTCTGGAGGGATAGTACAGTTACGCAAGAACTTACCGTAACAGTAAATTTTCAAGAGAATCTCTTGCATTAGGCCACACCTATGGAACTATAGCCGCCACACACTAGGACCACATGAAAACTTTTCTAGCTAGCAGTCTAAAAGGGGTCACCTACAACATCCTACGCTGGCAACATCCCTCCCACATAAATGTAGGAGGCCCTGTGTCCTCCTCAGCTCTCTCATCTGATACCATATACAGAGGATCTCCTGCTGGGGAACCAAGGGGAGCCAGAGGTTCCAGCCATAAAGAAAGATGAACAGAAGGTGAACCGTCCTGCAGAAAGAGAGATCAACACAGAAAAGCCCCAAGGCCAAGGGGGACGGGGTTGGAGGGTGGGACAGCATGGCCTGATGCCGTAGGCCTAATAAAACAAAGCCTTGAAGTACAGCCAAGCCAAAGCCTACCCTTCTTCTGGAGGCAACATCCAGACTGTAGTACTCAGAAGTGTAGAAAGTACTCCAGGTTGCAGCTGCACAGATCACGGCAGCTGAATCCTTCCTGAAATAAAGCAAATGAAGTGACCATGCCTCTGGTTGAATGACCATGAACAGCACTCCTTACTATACTTCCTACAACAAAAAGTAAAACAGCTGGCTAACCATTTGGATAGGCACTGTTCAGAAACCAGTATGTCCTCTTTCCCAGGGTGAAAGAAACAGAGCAGTGTGTACAGTAACACAGAGTTCTATACACATCGAAGGTGTGGAGCAATGCTTCCCCTGGATTGGCATGTTCTGGATAATAAACAGGCAGATGGATGGTTTGTTTTAAAGTAAACTCAGATGCAACCCTTAGGAAGAAACTTAGGATTTGTATGCAAAGGCACCCTGTCTTTGTGAAAAATCAAAAAAGGAGGCTCACATGTGAGCCTGAAGCTCAGAAATCCTACGAGTGGAAATAATAGCAAGTAAATATAACTCCACGACAGAACGCGCAGCTTGCACGTCTCCTGTGTTTCCAAAGGAGCCAAAGTAAGTTTCGCCAACACTAAATTTAGGTCCCAAGGTGGGACAGGATTGCGGACGGGAGGCTTCAGATGGAGAATTCATTTAAAAATGTATGGAACACCTCTAATTGTGCCACTGTATGGCCATCAACAGGCACATGGAAGACTGAAATGGCTAACAAGTGCACCTTAATGGAGGTGTATTGCAGGCTAGAATCTGAAAAACAGAAAGTACTATAGAATCTGGTTCTTTGAACAAGTGAAAAGGTCCAATTGATGGGAAGTCACCCACACAGCAAAGTGCTTCCACTTCATAGAATAAGTGGCCTCGGTGGAAGGCTTTCTAGCAGCCACCAGAATATCAGTAACCTTCTAGGTCTTCAGGAGCTATGCATGGAGGTGCAGCGACTTGAGATCTGCATGGACCAGAGTGCCCCGCTCCTGTGAGAGCAAGACTTTGCACAGGGGCAGGGGCACTGGAGGTTCCACTGCAAGCTGCTACAGTAAGGGGAACCAGATCCAATGAGGTCAGGAGGCAGCAATGAGGATTAGAGTAGCCCCTTCCATCTGGAGCTTGATCAGCACTCTCTGGAGTAAAGGGAAGGGAGGAAAAGTGTAGAGAAACCTCCCTTTCCAAGAGTGTGACAATGTGTCTCACCAGAAAACTCCAGGCCCTGGAACGAGTGAGCAGAAACATGGCAGTTTTGCATCGAGTGGGGATGCAAAAAGGTCCAACTCTGGACGACCCCATCTGCCAAACAGGTCTTCCATGACAAAACAGCAGTTCCCACTCGTGTGTTCTGGACTGCAATCGGCTGAGGCTATCCACCAAGGCATTTTGGTAGCTTGGAACATGCATGGCTGACAGTTCTAGACCATGTTCTACAGCCCACTACCAAACCCTCATTGCTTCTTGACACACACAAGGTACGAATAGGTCCCCCCCTTGTTTATTGATGTAATGAACTACACTGATGTTGTCCATCTGCACCAGCAGGAACAGATGGGTCTGGAGGGTTTGTAGAGCATAAACTACATCTCTCATCTCTAGGACGTTGATGTGGAGAGCACCCTCCACACTGGTCCACGTCCCTTGAGTCTGATGAGGCCCAGATGAGCGCCCCCCCCCCCAAAGCGTCTGTGGTAAGAATATGCTGAGGGGAAGTAATAAGAAAGGGAATCCCTTTCAACAGGTTGCTGGGTTCCATCCACCACAGCAGCACCTTTTTGATCGGACAGGAGACTAGATCTTGCTGTTTTAAGGTTAACGGTATGTTGGTCCCACTAGACCCTCAATGTCCACCAAGGAATCTGCATGTGCAGCCTGGCTAGGGCTACTATGACGATGGCTGCAGCCATTAGGCCCAAGAGCCTCAGGAAGGTTCTGGTTGTGACGTATCTGTTGTAGAGCAGCTGTGCTTGAGCCATCAGGTGATCCGCCCTGTCCTATGGCAAGAACGAAAACCTCCGAGCCATGTCCAGTACAGCACCCTATGTACTGTAGGTGCTGACAAGGAGTCAAACTGGACCTGGACAGACTGACCAATTCCCAGGGCATGGAACAAGTGCCTGGTACATGCTAGGGTCTGCAGCAGTTGCTTCTGGGACTGTGCTTTGAGCAACCAGTCATCCAGGTAAGGAAAGACGTACAGCCCTTCCCCTCCCCTCCTGAGGGCTGCTGCTACCACTGCCAAGCATTTGCTAAATACCCGTGGCACAGAGGATAAGCCAAAGGGTAATGCCTGGAATTGGTAGTGCTCCCCCTGGAACTGGAACCTGAGGTAATGCCCATGGGGAACACACACCCTGACATGCAGGTATGTACCCCTGCATGTCGAGGCAGACTATCCAATCTCCCTGGTGCAGAAGTGGCAGCAGACCATGTAGGGTCACCATCCTAGACTTACTGCACTGGAAGTAGAAGTTCAAGTTTCTCAGGTCCAGGATGGGCTGTAGATACCTGTGAATTTGAGGACCAAAAAGAAAGGGGAATAGAATCCCGTTCCTCAGATTCTCAGGAACTGGTTCTATGGCTCTTTTCTGCAACAATGTGCAAATTTCTCCAAGCAGCACTGGAATGTGGTCTGGAGGGTAGCCTGAATGAACTGGAGGTAGATCTGGAGGCCACTCCAGGAATTCTACAGTGTTACATTGCTCTATGAGCTGCAGGACTCAAGCATCTGTTGTGATCTCCCTCCACCTGTCCAGGTGAAGAGAAGCGACCCCCTACTACCATCTCCTGTAGTGCTGAAGGGTAGAGGTCTGGTAAGGAGTCATGCCGAGGTAGCACCTAAAGCCAAGGCCGCACCATCTCCTTGGGGGGCCATCCCAGTAGTGGAGAGAGGGCTGTTGCTGCCCTGCACTTGCCCTAGGCTGTGTGCCTCATGTAGGCAATACACGAAAAGGCACTTTCTGAACATTTTTTTGGCTGGGTGTGGCAGAGAGTGGACTGACCGCTGGGGTCCTGCCAGAGGTCTGCAGGTCAGAAGAAAGAAAAAATTACTCACCTTAGTAATTGCTTTTCTTCTCATGGAGTCTTGCTATATTATGACTATATGCAGTCAGCCACTGCAGCTGAACTGCCCCGGAGAGGAAAGAGTTAACTCCAGAGAGTCTGGAGTTCCATAGCGAGGGCGCTTATACCAAAGTTTATCTGGCCAGTTTCAAATGAAACTGTCAGATCTTTAATGGCTAACACTAAGCAACAAGTCTGTGTGGAAAGCTCTACACTAGCCAAGTGGCTACCTACTAGTAGGAATAACAACAATATAAACAACAATATAAACAGCAATAATAATAATAACAATGAATAATAGTATTATTAGTTTCTCCCTAACAAGCACTATTAGACCCCCTTCCCCAAGACTTAAGTCCAGGAAGGGCCAACTTATTACTTAAAACAGAAATACCTAATTCCTAACCCTAAATAAAGGGGTGAAGGGAAGAACTAAAATGGCATGACACAGTGCTTGCACTAATTTGCCACCCTACCCAAGTAGAAGTTCTGAGAGGGCAGGAGGGAGGGTGAGTCATATGCAAGACTCCATGAGAAGAAAAGCAATTACTAAGGTGAGTAATTTTTCTTCAAACACCATGAAGTCTTGCTATATTATGACTATATGCAGATTACACAGCAGTACCTCCATGGAGGAGGGTCAGAACCTACTTAGGAAATAGGCTCTGAAGCACAGCTGTAGCTAAAACGAGCATCTCTCCTGGACTGAATATCCAGGAATAATGCTTGGAAAAGTGTGAACTGTTTTCCAAGTAGCAGCTTGACAGATTTCCAGAATGGGAATATTCTAGCAGCCGCTAGAGATGCAGCTGTACCCCAGGAGTGAGCCCTCAGTCCTGAGGGGGTCTCTACCTAGTTTTTGATAAAATTGGATACAAGAGACAATCCACCTTGCAATTGTCCCTCTTAGTGGCAGGTTTCCCTTGCCAACCCTCGCCATAGGTAAGGAAGAGTTGAGGATTCGAACTCGTGACCCTTGGTGCGCTCCAAATAGTAGCTAAGGCTCTTTGACGCCCAAGCTGTGCAGACTCCTCTAACCTGAGGAAGAATGCTCAGTGAAAATACTGAAGAGAGATGGATTGGTTCAGGTGGAAATCTGAAACCACTTTAGGCAAAACTTTCTGTTAGTCCTGAGGACTACTTTATCTCTGTGGAAAGAGATAAAACTTCTTCCACTGACAGGGCCTGTAGTTCACTTATGCGTCTGGCAGAAGTGATAGCCACTAGGAAAACAGTTTTCCAAGTCAGAAACTTGAGCCTGCTGAGGACAGAGGCTCAAAGGGGGTATGCGTAACTGAGCAATGCAAACATTCAGGTCCCAAGCGGAGCTGGTTCTTGAAAAGGAGGGTTGGTGAAGTAACCCTTTAAAAACTTGGAAAGCACAGGGTGAGAAGAAAGGAAGCAGGCTTCCCTGCTGACAGAAAAAGCAGAGACAGCTGCCAGATGAACCTTTAGGTAGCTGGCCTAAGGCCTAAGGAATTTAAATGGACCAAATAGTCCAGTAAATGGACAGATCAGCAGATTCTGGGACAATCTGCTTCTCAGAGCACCAGATGGAAAACCTTTTCCACTTAGAATTGTAAGTGGCTTCTAGTGGAAGGCTTCCTTGAAGCCTTTAAAATATCCAAAACACCTTGAGAAAGGTGTAAGTCAGCAATTCTAACCCTCAAGAGCCATGCCTTGAGATGGAGGGATTTGAGGTCCGGATACCTACCTCTCCTGTGCACAGGCCAGTAAGTCGTGGACTCTGGGCAAGCTCAGGGAGGGTGGACTGTCAAGGCGAAGCAGTGGGTACCAGGGCTGTCTGGCCCAATCTGGAGCAATCAATCACCTTGCAGGGCTGAGATCTGATTTTTACTAGTACCCTGAAAAGAAGGGGAAAGGGGAAGGCATACAGGAACTTCCCTTCCAATCCAACTGAAAGGCGTCCAGGGGACTGATCCCAGCACTGGAGGCCTGCAACAAAACAGAGGAAGTTGGTGGTTGTCTGGGCTCAAAAGATCTATCTGAGGGGTGCCCCATCTGGCAAAGACTGACCCCAGCACCTGAGGATTCAGAGCCCATTCGTGATGGCCCTGAGAAATCCTGCTGAGGGCATCCGCCAGGACATTGTCCTTCCCTGGAAGGTGAACTGCTATCAGGGAGGTGTTCAGGGAGTAAGCCAGAGACCACAACTTCATTGCTTCGGTGCACAAGGCTGATGACCGAGTGCCCCTTGCTTGTTGATGTACCACATTGTTGTGGTGTTGTCTGTCCTGACTTGAACTACTTTGTTCTGGACAGAAGCTGAAACGCCTGAAGAGCTAAAAGAACAGCTCTGAGTTCCAAAAGATTGATGTGGAGCAGAGATTCCTGGGGAGACCACACTCCCTGAGTGGACAGGTCACCAGTGAGCTCCCCACCCTAACAGGGAAGCATCCATGGTGAGGGTGAGGAGTGGAAACGGGAATGAAAGGAACCCTTGTTTTAGATTGCTTTGATCCTGCCACCAGTGTAAGGCCAGGATCAGGGTTTGGGTCACTGGAACCAATTTGGAAAGGGGGTCCTCCTTTGAGACCAATAGGCCCTCAAATGGAACTGAATGTCCCTCATCTGAATCTTGCTCCTGCACTACAGCTGTGGAAGCAGCCATGCCCTAGGAGTTGCAGAAAATGCCTTGCTGGTCGAGAGACCCGTGAGGGTAAAGGAGGATGCCAGGGCAATGAGTATGTCTACCTTTCCGAGGGGAGAAATGCCTGGCTAACTTTGTGTTCAATTCTGCACCTATGAAAGTTAGTACCTGAACTGGTTCGAGAACTGACTTTGGTAATTCAGCAGGAATCCCAGGGAAGTGAGAAGCTGCAGTGACTTGCAAGTGGATTTACCTGATCTGGGGACTGACCCACTATGAGCCAGTCATCCAGGTAGGGAAACACAGCAATCCTTGCCTTCTTAAATGAGCCACTACCACAGCTAGACATTTCGTGAATACCCTTGGCAGAGGTAAGGTCAAGGGCATTGCCCTGAACTGGTAGTGGCCTGAGGGTAGTTCGAACCTGAGGTACTTTCGTGAGAAGGCCTGATCAGAACATGAAAATAGGCATCCTTGAGGTCCAGGGAAGCTAACCAGTCCCTGGCCTCAGGGAGGCAAAATCATTGTCAGAGTTAACATTTTGAACTTTGGTTTCAAAAGATGCTTGTTCAGGTACCTTAAATCTAAATGGCGCCATTCTCCTGTCTTTTTGGGGTAAGAAAGTATCTTGAGTACAGCCCCTGCCCTGATGGCAGGAGGACCCTTTCTACTGCTTTGCAGTCCAAAAGAGAAGAAACCTCTGCTTCCAAAGCAAGGGCTTCTGAAGGATTTGCAGGGAAAATGTCTGGCTCTCATCTTCGAAACTGTTTGAAGCCGAGAACCAGACCCTGGCCTATTACCTCCAGAACCCACCTGTCCGGGTTAGGACACCCAGTTCTGGCTGAAATAAACCAACCTGCCCCCACTGGTACAGGAGAATCGGCCCTGGGCACCCCATCAGGATGCCTGCTTGCAGTAGCCTTAGGCTGAGGGGAGGGGACGGTTTACTTGTGCCCCGCCTCACTCTCTGCCTCTAAAGAAACCCTCTGTGCAAATGCAGAGGAGGCCTGAAATTGGTAAAAGGCCTGCCCCTACCTCTGGGAGCGTGCCTCTGTGGAGTGGCATGCCTCTCCTTAGCCTGGGCACTTTTGTAGGTAGTTCTGTATTCATCCATCTTTTCATATAGTTTTCTGTTTGTTTCCCAAACAAAGAATTACCCACAACAGGAAAATCCATAGCCTTGACTGAGTATCTTGGGATCAGATTAGTGCATCTGAGCCATGCCAACTCACGGAAAGCTACAGAAGTGGCCATGACCCTAGAGGAAACATCATTAACATCAACAGCAGTATGAAATTGAACTTTAGAGGCTTCAATGCCATCAGCAGCCACCTGTTCCAACTCACTTGCCAGCTGGCCATGGCCTGCTTATTAACTGCAATACTGTGTCCCACCTAGATTTCTGATATCTAGCCACATAAGTCATATAATTTGCCTGCCTGAGTCCCAAAGAAGCTGCCATATACTGTTTTTTCGCCATGGCATCAATCTTCCTGGAATCCTTATCAGGAGGATGTGAGGCCAGAGGAATATTAGCCTTGTCACAGGCTGCAGCTTGTACCACACCTACATGACTACACTGCTCAGTGAGGAAGTCTGTATCAGAGCCTGACAAGGTATATCTTCTGTCCATTTTTTTATCTACAGGAGGGACAGAATGAGGATTTTTTAAAATCTTTGTTGTTTGCTTCCTAAATGACTTATGCAAAGGAATAGACAACCTCCTAGACTCTGGTATATCCATCATTTCTACATAATCAGGCTCCTCTTGTTATCCACAGCTTCCTCTAAAGGAAGCTGGAGGGTTTCTGCAACCTTTTAAAAACATAAAATGAGAAGGGACTCAGACAGAATAGGAGAGATTCTAAAGGTCTGTCTGGAGAAATGTCCGTTCAATGGCACGCTCCAGACCCTCCCAGCCACATATGTAATGATCAAATTGCCCTCCCTCTCCGCGGGTTCATAAAATTCCTCAACATCATACTCCTGAACCACTGGCACTGAACGAACCAACCTTTACCAACTGTAGGTGGTTCTGCAGGACCCTGAGACAGTGACTGGACAATCTGTATGGCTTTAGCTATTTCTGCAGCAGTTGGAGACAATTTTGACCCAAACCTACTGATTTCTTAGTCTTTTCACTGAAACTGGTTCCCTGAACCAGCCTTTCCTTTGCCCGGAGGAAGTCTCGCCTGGTCAGAGGGCACTCCTCTGGTCCAGTGGGTACTGGACCGGCTGGCCATCCGGGTCAGCGGACTTCTTGGCCTCTCGCCCTGAGCCGCCCACTCTCTTTCCAGGGTGGCTGCAGGAAATTTTACACACCTGGCAGTCTGACAGGAGGTGGTCAGCCCTCAGACAATAAACACAGTGTGTGTGGTCAGCCTTGGCAAAGGCTTCCCACAGACATCACAGTGTTGAAACCCAGTGGGCCCGGTTTTGGGTTTCTCAGACATAATGCCAGCCTAACCAAAAACTTGCCTTTTGATGGCAGTGCTAGGCAAGACACCCTTATCGGTTCCTAACCGTGTCACGGTATTTGAAAAACTATTTTAAAAGCAAGGTTTTTAGAACCGATAAGAACCGGAACCGCACTCTAAAAAGCCCAACCACACTTTAAAACGTTAAATTAACAAACCGATAGTTCAAAACCAACCGATAATTGAATTTCCACAGACTTTAAATTTTCTACTTACGGTTTACTAGATAGAGCTTTTAACCGAAATGCGTAAAATAAATATTTTGCCGTTCAAATGAACCAAAATACTGCTTGAACCGAGAAATGAACCGATGTGAAGGAGCTGATTCGGAGCGACTGTTCAGTGAAGCGGAGTAAAATCTGACAGTTTCATTTGAAACTGGCCAGATAGAGTTTTGGCATAGCGCCTGCATGTGGAACTCAGACTCTGGAGTTAACTCTTCTCTCCGGGCAGTTCAGCTGCAGTGGCTGATTGCATATAGTCATAATATAGCAAGACTTCATGGTGTTTGAAAACTACTCACCTTAGTAATGTTGTTTCCTAATGGAGTCTTGCTATATTATAACATATGCAGTGAGTCCCAACCTTCGAACTGCTCCAGAGGTGAAAGAGTTAACTTTCCATGCCAGGCATGGAACTTTGAGCTCGAGCTCGGTTGAAAACTATCTGTTCTTCAAACTCAAACTGTCAGATCTTTACGAGCAAAACTCACTAAGACTGTGTGGAAGCTGTAAACCTACACTAGCCAACCGGCTACTAATTATATAAACACATTTTTTGGTGCCACAACGAAGACTCAAGTCAGGAGACCCAGAAATGACAAACATAACACACAGATCACCCAAAAGGAGGGTGAAAACAAGGTGGCATCTAAAAAGTGTTAACACTGCCCTGCCCACCCACATCCCCAAAAGTAAGGTTCTGAAAGGGCAGGCAGGGGGGAGGTTTATCTTGTAAGACTCATTAGAAGAAACAACATTACTAAGGTGAGTAATTTTTCTTCAAACATGAAGTCTTGCATATTATGACATATGCAGACTACACAGCAGTACCTCCATGGAGGAGGGACAGAACCTACTTAGGAAATAGGCTCTGAAGCACAGCTGTGATGAATCGAGCATCACTCCCAGCCTGGATGTCCAGGAGTAATGCTTGCAAAAGTGTGAACTGTTTTCCAGGTAGCTGCTTGACATATCTCTAGGATAGGATGTCCCTGCAGCAGCCAGAGACGCAGCTGTACCTCTGGTAGAGTGAGCCTCAGGCCTGAGGGAGGAACTTTACCCAGTTTTTCATAGCAGAACTGGATACAAGAGACAATCCACCTGGCAATGGATCTTTTGGTGGCAGGTTTCCCTTTGCTGACCTCACTATAAGTGAGGAACAGTTGAAGGGAGTCAAACCTGTGACCCTTGGTACGATCTATGTAGTAGCTAAGGGATCTTTTGACATCTAAACTGTGCAACCTCCTCTCACCAGAGGAGGAATGGTCAGTGAAGTGCACAGGGAGAGAGCCTGATTAAGGTGGAAATCTGAGACCACCTTTGGCAAGAACTTTGTTAGTCCTGAGGACTACCTTATCTCTGTGAAGAGAGAGAAAATCAGGCTCCACTGACAATGCTTGTAACTCACTTATGCGCCTGGCAGAAGTGATGGCTACCAAAAACACAGTTTTCCAAGTCAAGTACTTAAGCTCTGCTGAAGACAAGGGCTCAAAAGGGGTTTGCATAAGCTGGGCAATGCAAATATTAAGATCCCAGGCAGGGGCAGGATCCCTGAACGGGGGGTTGGTGTGAAGCAACCCTTTGAAAAACTTGGAGAATACAGGATGAGCTGAAAGAAGAGGGTTTACCTGCTGATAAGAAAGCAGACATGGCTGCCAGGTGCACTTTAAGGGTAGCTGGTCTCAGCCCCAAAGTATTTAAATGGACTATATAATCCAAGACTGTGGGTAAGTCAGCAGATTCTGGGGAAATATGCTTTCCAGAGCACCATATGGAAAATCTCTTCCATTTGGAATTATAAGTAACCCTGGTGGAAGGCTTCCTAGAAGCCTTCAGGATGTCCAGTACACCTTGGGAGAGGTGTAGGTCAGCAAACTAACTCTTCAAGAGCCAGGCCTTGAGATTGCGAGAGTTGAGGTTCGGGTACCAAACTCTCCCCTGAGCACAGGATAACAGATTGTGATTCCCGGGAAGACACAGGGGAAGGTGGACTGCTAAGGACATAAGGAGGGGTACCAGGGCTGTCTGGCTCAGTCTGGAGCAATCAGGATCATCTTGCAGGGTTGAGATCTGATTTTGACTAGCACTTTGAACAGGAGAGGAAGGGGAAAGGCATAGAAACTTCCTTCCCAACTGAGAAGGAAGGCATCCAGGGGACTGAACCCAACACTGGGGCCTGCAACAAAAAAGGGAAGTTGGTGATTGTCTGGGGCTGCAAAAAGATCTATCTGGGGTGTGCCCCATCTGGCAAATACCACCTCCAGAACTAGGGGATCCAGAGCCCATTCGTGATGGCCCTGGGAAATCCTGCTGAGAGCATCTGCCAGGACATTGTCCTTGCCTGGGAGGTGAACTGCTACAAGGGAGGTGTTCAGGGAGTAAGCCAGAGACCACAACTTCATTGCTTCGGTGCACAAGGCCGTAGACCGAGTGCCCCCTTGCTTGTTGATGTACCACATTGTGGTGGTATTGTCTGTTCTGACCTGAATAACCTTGTTCTGAACAGATTTAGAAAAAGCTTGAAGTGCTAGAAAAACTGCTCTGAGCTCCAACAGATTGATGTGGAGCAGAGATTCCTGAGGGGACCACAATCCCTGGGTAGTGAGGTCGCCCATGTGAGCTCCCCACCCCAATAGGGATGCATCTGTAGTAAGGATTAAGGAGTGAGACTGAGGGGTGAAGGGGACCCCCTGTCTCAAATTGCCCTGGTCCTGCCACCACTGAAGGGCCTGGATCAGGGTTCGAGTCACTGGAATTAATTTGGTTAGACGGTCCCTTCTTTGAGACCAAAAGGCTCTCAAATGGAACTGGATGTCCCTCATCTGAAATCTGGCTCCCTGCACTACTGCTGTCGAAGCAGCCATGTGTCCCAGGAGCTGTAGAAAGTGCCTTGCTGGTCGAGAGACCTGCAGGGTGAAGGAGGAAGCCAGATAAATCAGGGTCCTTGCTCTTTCCAGAGGAAGGAAGGCTCTGGCTTCTTTTGTGTTCAGTTCTGCACCTATGAAGGTGAGAAGCTGGACAGGTTCTAGGACTGACTTTGGAAGATTGAGAAGGAAACCTAGCGAAGATAGCAGTTGCTGAGTTACTTGAAGATGTAACCTGACTTGGTCTGGGGACTGGCCTACCATGAGCCAGTCGTCCAGGTAAGGAAAGATGGCAATTTTCTGCCTTCTTAAATGGGCAACTGCTACTGCCAGGCATTTTGTGAATACCCTTGGGGCAGATGAGGTCAAGGGCATTGCTCTGAATTGGTAATGGCCTGAGGGCAGTTCGAATCTGAGGTACTTTCGATGGGAGCTTCTGATGAGAACATGAAAATAGGCATCCTTGAGGTCCAGGGACACTAGCCAGTCCCCTGGCCTTAAAGAGGGTAAAATAATTCCCAGAGTCACCATTTTGAATTTTGGTTTAAAAGGTGCTTGTTTAGATACCTGAGATCCAGGATGGGCCGCCATTCTCCTGTCTTTTTTGGGGTAAGGAAGTACCTGGAGTACAATCCTTTGCCTTGGTGTAGGGGTGGAACCCTTTCCACAGCTAAGAGCCAGGAGGGTAGAGACTTCTGCTTCCAGGGCAAGAGCCTCTGAAGGATTTGCAGGTGGAAAGGATCTGGTTCTCATCTTTGGAAATTTTTTGAAGCTGAGAACCAGTCCCTGGCTTACTACTTCCAGGACCCACTAGTCTGATGTTAGAGACCCCAGTCCTGGACAAAGTAAGCCAGCCTGCCCCTACAGGTAGTGGAGAATCGGCCCTGGGCACCCCATCAGGGTGCCTGCTTGGCAGGGGCTTTAGGCTGAGGGGTGGAAGCAGGTCTTCTTGCACCCCGTCTGCCTCTCCCTCTAAAGAACCCCCTCTGTGCATAAGCTGAAGAGGAGGCCTGGGCTTGTTAAAAAGGCCTATGAAAAGGCCTGCCCCTGGGAGGCTGCCTTTGGGGAGTGACTTGCCTTTCCTTGGCCTGTGCACTCCTATAGGTGGTCCTATATTCATCCATTTTCTTCATGTAATTCTCTGTTTGCTCCCCAAACAGAGAGTTGCCCACAACAGGGAAATCCATGGCCTTAGTCTGGGTATCCTGTGACAGGCTAGTACATCTGAGCCAAGCCATTCTACGAAGAGCCACAGATGTAGCCATGACTCTAGACGATACATCATTAGAGTCCACTGCAGCATGGAATTGCACCTTAGATGCCTCAATACCATCAGCGGCCACCTGCTCCAGCTCCTTTGCCAGCTGGCCAGGGACCTGCTTTGCTAGAGCCAAAACAGTATCCCATCTGGATTTTTGATATCTAGCAACATAAGCCATATAATTTGCCTGTCTGAGTCCTAAGAATGCTGCCATGTACTGTTTCTTTGTCATGGCATCTATCTTTCTGGAGTCCTTGTCAGGAAGGCTGCAGCCTGCACCACCCCCACGTGGCTGCATTGTTGTGTAAGGAACTCTGTATCAGAGCCTGATAATGCATACCTTTTGTCCATTCTTTTATCAACAGGAGGTATGGTGTGAGGAGCTTTTAGACTTTCAAAACCACATTTACTCTCCTCATACTCCTCTGGTTCATAAAATTCCTCTAAATCATAATCTTGAACTGGTGGAACCGACCACACCGAATGCTTACCTGATGGTGCCGGTTCGGTCGGAACCGGGGAGAGTGACTGAACAATTTTTATTGCTTTGGCTATTTCTTCAGCGGTTGGAGACGGAAGTTTTGGCTCCACACCAACTGATTTTCTAGTTCTCTTTGTTGGAACCGACTCCTCAGAGTCGGCTCTCCTTGTGCCCGAGGAAGTATCGCCCTGGTCAGAGGGCACTCCCTCTGGTTCGGTTTCAACCGAACCAGGCTGGCCATCCGGTTCGGCGGACTTTTTGGCCTCCCGCTCCCTGAGTCTACCAACTCTCTTATCCAGGGTAGCTGCAGGAAAACTCTCACAAATCTGGCAGTCTGAACTGAGGTGGTCAAACCCCAGACAATAAACACATGTGGTGTGGGGGTCAGCCTTGATAAAGGCTTCCCCACAGACAACACAGTGTTGAAACCCAGTGGGCCCGGTTTTTCATTTGGGTTTCTCAGACATAGTGCCAGCCTAACCAAAAACTTGCCCGCTTATGGCAATCCGCCAAGCAAGACCTTTATCGGTTCCCAACCGTATACGGGTCATGGAAAAACGAATGAACTGCTTTTTAGAACCGATAAGAACTGGGAACCACACTTCTAAAAGACAGTAATGTAATAGAAATAACTTGATCGGTTCAAACCGAACCGATAAACCGTTTACAAGTTCCACACAGACAGTAAATGTAAAACCTATCTAGTACTTACAAATACCACAGATGGAGCTTGAACCGACCAGTTGCGGTTTAATTTCGGTTAAAAAAAGAAAAAAAAACTTTATACTTTAACCAACAAAATGAACCGAGCAGAAGGAGAAATCTCCGGAGCGACTGTTCAGTGAGGCGGAGTAAAGAATCTGAGTTTGAGTTTGAAGAACAGATCGAGTTTTCAACCGAGCTCGAGCTTTAAGTTCCATGCCTGGCATGGACTGTTAACTCTTTCACCTCCGGAGCAGTTCGAAGGTTGGGACTCACTGCATATGTCATAATATAGCAAGACTTCATGTTGTTTGAAAGTATGTTCTGCACATCCGCCCTGAAGAGCTTGTAGCCTCTGAAGGGGGCATTCAGGATGGACTGTTGTGGATGAGTGGCAAATCCAGACACCCTCATCCAAGAATGCCTTCTCAGGCAGATGCCCACTGCAGCTGCTCTAGGGGAGGCATAAGCAGTATCACAGGCAGATCTCAAAATATGCTTGTAGAAATTCGCCGGTCAAACTGAAGTGGCAGTGTCTCCTCTGGAGTCAGAGGTGCAATGGTCGATAGAAGGGTATGGGGCTGCCCACGTTTATAAGGGAGGGACATCGCCAGAGTACGTCACCATCATGGACGGCCCCTTGTAGACTGCTAGCTAGAAGAGTTTCCATGTGGTCCTAGTGCCTGGAGGCTACAGTTCCATAGGTGTGCCCTGATGCAAGAGATATCCTTGATGAAGATCTGCATATATCACAAAACTGGTCCGTGAAGCTCCCTCAGACACTGCCCCTGGTGGGAGCAGTGCCGAGACTGATGAGGTACCCGATGTGGCAGCCACCGTTTCCACCTCAAGGGCCACAAGCTGTGCAGCAGACCCTGCTGCCACCAAGGTCTTTTTACAGACCACAGTGCAAGCTTCCAAGGGATTCAGGAAGCATGGAAAGGCAAAGGCTGCACCCAGCAACGTCATGATGCCCACCCAAGCAGCACATACATATGCTGTTTGGATCTGACACAAACATCTTCTGGTGCCACTGAACGCAGAATTTATATCCAGGCTTCTTGTGTTTTGTTTCTAGATGGAGCTGAAGAACTGCAAAGCAAAACCTAACAGCTTTGAAAACAAGGGTTTTCCAATGGTGTTAAGAAAATCCTAAGCGAAACATCAAGGAGGTGACCAGTTCTTCCAGCAGAAAGATCTGATGTCAAGGGGAAGAGCTGGTGGATGCATCCGTCAGGGTGGTGGGAGAAACTTAGCTTAAAGATGTTTCAGCCAATCATCACATTCCAGTGGAACTGCCAGAATGTGAATAAGTCAACCATATCTACACCCCTGGAATTCCTGGTTTGTGGTGTTCTTAAGTCCATTCCCCTGCAACTCGGTATGAGATGTCACGAACAGCATCTCGTCTTGGAACTGTAGCAAATGGCTACACAAAAACTTGCTACAGGGCCTGGCAGAGAATTCCACAATGAGGTCAACTGGAAGGCAGGAGATGACAAGTCAACTGGCTCCCTTGGAAGGAAGGACCTGGCATTTGCATTCCCTCTGTAGGACCACAGAGTGACATTGGCTGGGAAGACCAATGATCACCCTCCCTTCCTGACTAAAGGAAAGGTGAAGCCATGGCAACACTGACAGGTGAAGGGAAGACCGGTCACGGAGAAATGGAGACCTCAGAGATTGCTATGTCAAAGCTCTTCCTTAGTCATGTTGAAAGAATAAATATATCATGCTGGGGAGTGGGCAGATGCACATCAGTATTGATAAGGCACAGCATAAAATTTCTACAATTGCTTTTAAAAAACAAACAAAAAAACTGTTTACATTCAGTATTACCAGCCTTGTACTCACTCAGATTTTGCACAGATGATGTTTGGACAAAAGACAAATAACTAGAACAAAATGGGACAGTTAAACAAGCTAGGACTGTGCAGATCTGTGCAGTTCCAGATACTTCGGATGGCATGAACTTTCCATTGATCTGAACTGGATAGCACACTATCTGAATCTTACCGCCTGAACTGAAACAGACAGTTTCATTCCTTCCAGTAAAGTCATATGGTGCCGGAACCATCCACTGCTTAATCAGACCCAAAATGGCCACACAAGATAGAATGAGTTAAAGGTGATCAGCAATGGAGCATGAACCCCCCCACACTTATTCCAAAATTACCTACTTTTATTACAATTATAATTATTGGTTAGGATTGATTACACCCTGAAACCAGTACCTCACAATCTCCGTTATACACAACAGTGGCATCCCACTTGTGCGTAATAAGACTTCAAATGTTGACTTTTCCAAACTGCCATGCCACCATGCAATATTTTTCTGAGAAAAGAGGATTTTGTCTTATAAAACAAACACTACCACTCAGCAATCAATCCCCCTGTATATAAATCCATACATTAATTTTAAAATTTATATGGTAGGTCCTGCTATTTCTTTACAATACCTCCGATATATTCCATGTATGACTTGAACCAGTGCCACACTTTTGCCTCCCAGCTGCTTCTGAATGCTTTGTCACTAAGCAGGCAGACTCTCAGAGTGTTCACTGGCGACACCAAACAGAAATCTGGATCAACCAGAGAAAAGTTTTAACAAATCATCTACAGACATAACTGAAAAGGGAAGATTGGGGTGTTTCCTTTAAGACAAAAAAAGACATTTCCTGAAATTGACGGTGGGGGGTGTTAGACTAGCAGAGGCTCCAGGAAAAGAGCGAGTTCTACCCACATAAGAACCAGTAACTAATTTTTTTTTTTTTTTTTTTTTAAGTATTGTGCATTTTTTCACATGTAAAAAAAAAACAACTTTAAAGTGGCATGAAACTGCATTCTGCTCTCTTACCAGTAGCCGACTGCATAGGGCATCACTACAACTCAATCTGTAGCCAGTAGTGATATTCTCTGCTGCCATCTGCTCGTAACCAATCGGAACAGTTTCATAGATTGTAATACCTACACTTTTATTACTGTATGTAAAGTATATAAACCAAAACATTTTTCGTTTATAAAATAAGAATAATGAAATTAATGGATAATTTTGGAATAATGTAATAATTAATTGCTTGTCACCTTAAACATTCAAATATTTCGTTATCCCAGCCTTTGAATAACCTGGCAGGTCAGACTGTAAAACATCGCCACAACTCTAGAACAAATATACTTCACAACAAACACACACACACACACACACACACGCATATATATATATATATATATATAGACACACATATATCATTACTTTTAACAAATTGAATGCCATTATTTCAACAGTTTTTGCATAAAGTAGGTCTAGTTCTATCAGACACCTACAAGACAAATACATTTTTTCAAGTACAATTCTTTCTGGGCCATTCTTTTTTAATATGTAATATTAAAAACAAAGAAGAGTTCGGCATACACATGTGAGAGGCCCCCACGTTCAAGTCTTGAATGCATAAAAATCTATATACAGAAATTAAAAATACAAAACAATGTAATACACTTTAAATATACACAAACGTAAAAGCCCCAGACACCACGGGGAAACAGACTTTTTGTTTTGGACACATTTCTGCCAGTAACTCATAACGTTTATATTCAGCTTTCCCTATTTACATGAAACCAGGATCATGCCCCTAGATTTTAGCTGTTGCCTACACCCAACATCACAATCTTATGCTTGTGACATCATAATAGTTCACACAGCAACAAACTGTAATGTCACAAATAGCATTCCAGCTTAGACGTTTAGATGCCCATCCACAGTACACCTTGGTAGTCACTGTGGTACAGCAGGAGAAGAAACAACTAAATAAGACCACAGATCCCAAGTCCCTTCCACCACCACAGTACTATGTGAAGTATAGGACTGTCATCTAGTACACATAAGAAGCCAGAGTCAACAAAGCCTAGGAAATTGCGAGCCTATTTTCATGTTTAATATGCATCCAATTAAAACGGGGAGGGAGCTGAATAAATAAAATATCTGGAATGCGTCTCAAAATAAAGCTGTTTTTTTATCGTTGCCCCATAGATGTCGAGACCACTTAAATCCCAACATCCATTATTTCCTCAATAACTTTGAGAGCTAACAATTTGATAGAAATTATAAAAAATATTTACTTCAGATTAGGTGCAACCTGGGGCAGTACTGTGTTTCACAATTTAGGGAGGGTCACAGAACCCCCTCCCAAAATTAAACTAAGATCTCTAAGGAATGCAGGACCCTATGGGTTTAGGCACAAAAACCACCGCCTGTCGCCAACCCACTCTCTAGCAGGATGTGCAAGAAAAACTCTGCAGGACATTCAGCATGCTGTTTAAGGACACTGGACTTCTTTATCTGGAGAGTGCAGGGATCCAGAGAATTGTTAGAACTGGGAAGTATTTACTATTAGTTTCTTACACCTGGTAGCATTTTCATCCAAATGCTAGTAATGGAATCCCATTGACCTGTCTCAGACAACCCCAACCTCTAAACCAAGTCTCAAATCCACAGAGTGCCTGCAGCCACTAAGTCTGATACTGCTGTGGAGGTTTGAGATGCTTCCCTGCTCACTGCCATGTAGTGCTGTGATCCTACTCGTTCATTGCCATGTTGCAACTGCCCTTCTGGCATGCCAGTGAACAACTCCTGAAAACGGTCTCCAGCAATGTACATAACCAATGCAGATGCTGTTTTCTGTCCCCACATGAATGTGTGGATCCACAGATGGTAGCACTGCATGGTGCTGGCAACTATGTGCCAACTTACTGTGCATGTGTAGGGCTGGAAACAAATTCCTAAAATCATAAAGTGTAGGTGTAAATCACGCATAAATGGTAGTAAATAATGAAGGGAATGGTAGTTACCTGGGGCGACAGGATCAAGGAGGAGAACAGAGATGACAGGGAGGGTTAGTACCCTGGGGGTTCCAGGGATTACAGGGAACTTGAGCAGACTGGACAGACTTCTGATCTTTTTCTGTCATCACTGTGTTTCATACTTTTACTCCCCTTATCGCTCTCCTTGGGAGAGCACCTATTTAAAAGGCAGAGCTGCCTTTAAAATATTAAATACCCTGATTTCTTCCTTTGTATGGCATTTCTCTTCTGATATGCCTTTTATAGAATTTTTTTTTTTTGCCACCGAGTTTGCCTTACAGTCCCCTCTCTTCACCGTTTACTGCTGTCCATGTCTGGGTCTGCTCCAATGACCAAAGATGTTCACGCGGCAATGTGAACAAAGAATGTCTGGGAAACCCAACAGTACACAAAGGGAAAGGGCACATACAAAGCAGACTTGGTGGCAGTGAATGTTTAGTTCAATTTTTTTAAGGGGACAAAAAGATTCCTAAAAGCAGAGTACTGGGTCAGGAAGGCCCTGAACAAGAAAACCGAAGGGGTTGGGGGGTAGATGGCTCTGTGCATTGGTAGCTCGTTAAGGAACCTTTCATCTGCAGTTCACTGGTTCCAATCCTGCCCAGGTCAGTAGTGGCCAAGTCATAGTTACCACAGTACTGTTCAGGGGCCTATGGAAAACCGTGTTGTTGTGGTCCACTCCTGCTCCCAGGGGACGAGTAACCACATCACAAAACCACCAACAAAAATGGCATCCTTGTTGACAATCTCACATAATGGGCATGGAGTCTGAACTAACCTCTCACTTGCATGGTATTTCCTCCATGACAAAATTAAGGCACATTAGTGGGGCTGTGGGTAGGGAAGCCTGCACCCACAATGAGGACTTCAGCCACCACTGCACCTTGCACAAGCAGTATTCACATAAACAAAAAATAATAAAATTATTTAACTATTTTGTCCCCAAATCAATTTTTATCTGATCATGCAACCTCTGCTTACCATTCCAAAGTTTCTCTCAGACATCCCTGTTGCAAATGTCAGCAATGGAATCAGCCATGACAGACTTCGGTGCACAAAACCATATGCAACTACCAGCTAGGAATGGGAGATATTACAGACCTTAACACTGCTGACTGTTTTGCTTTCTCTCCGAGTGCCCATCTGTGTTTTTCAACCTATGAAAAAATTGTTTTTAAAAGACAATCCAATCGCCCATGTGGTGGTCCCTCCATGACAAGAGGAACGCACACTGGTGGGTCAACATGCACAGAAGCTGGCACTACAACTGCCCAGATTGTACCCATTATGTGGATAACAAGTGGGTTTCAATCTCCAGTGCTGTCAGTCCTTCACATTTCATCAGTACTAAATAAATTAGCGTGTGGTGAAGCTTGCACTCCACACTGAACCTGGCCTGGCGGACAGAGGGTTTCAGTCTCCAGTGTTGTCTACCTAGCCTGTTTCACCAGCACTAAAACCATCAGTGGTGGAAAACCAGAGTTATACTTGTCTGCCACACACTGTTCTTATTCTGTGGATAAACACAGGGCTTCAGTATCCTGTGCTATTTGTCCCCAAGATTTCACAAACACTAAATCAAGTGTGCAGAAGCCTGCACTGTTGCTAACCTTGTGGATAAACAGAAGACTTCCATCTCTCATGGTGTCATTCCCTCACCATTCAATTACTTTAAATACATCAGTGTGGGGAAGCCTGCACTATAGTAGTCCCTTTGGCTAAACAGAGGGCTTCGGTCCCTCACTGTTCAGCTGCACTAACTACATCAGTGTATGGGGAAGCTTGTGCTGTACCTGCTCACACCATAGCTGGTCCAGTGGACAGAGGACTTGACTCAACTGGGCACCTTGATTGAGCACCAAAACTCACTAAGGAAATTAAAAACATTTTCAACAACTTTTTATTAAAGCTGTGACAGTCAGTCTCTTAATTCTTCACCGTTTACAGGATATTTTGTGACATAGGGTTCCACTGCTGACACTGGGACTGATTACTGGACACAGTGCAGAAGACCCAGGAAACAGTAAAAACAGACAGTGAAAAACTGAAGAAGGGGAACAAAAGAGGTGGATTCTGGGGCAGGAAAAAATAAATAAAAGTAGTTAAAAATGTAATACATCCAATGCATATCCAAATATGGGAATACCATTAAAAGGAAGAAATGGGGTGGGGGGCTAGTATAACCTCTGAATAACACTTTATTGCACACCTCATACCCCTAGGTTCCCCACAGCCCTGCTGCCTGCTGGACTTGCCCCTAGCTGCCAGTCTAGTCATCACTCCCCAGGTGCTCCACCACCTTGGGACTGGAATTACCCTTTGGGGGGTGTCCACTTTTGGCTCAGCGAGACAAAGCACCTCTGTCAATGGTGCTGTCTTGGAGGACTCTGATATCATCTAGTGAGCTGAGGTGGCGATTTTCCCCTGTTCTAAATCTATCCCTCTACTCACCTCCCACTGAGTGTGCACCTCATCTGTATCCTGGAGGAGCAGTGCTAATCAAGGTATAGCCACCCACATCAGCCAATGTACCACTATTCCACAAGGGACCTTTTTCCGAGTGGTGCAGCATTCAAACACTCCCCAATAGAGTGCTTTAGTTGGCACCCCATCACTCTTCCTGCTGACCTGGACTTGAGGAGCAAACCTGGGTTGCCAACATGCCATACTGGTCCCCCATGGCTCAGCACCACAGAGCTCTCTAAATTTTTGAAGGACCCAGCTGTGCTCCCCCCAAAAAAAAATAATTGTTCTTTTCCATTTTATTTAAAGGACACCTAAACAACTTTTTGCCTATCAAATATTTCAAAATTCGACTGCATAGAGGTGTAGAGGAAAAGCTGCTGTTTACACTGATGCTAAAACTGCATTTATACAATTAACATAAATGCAGTTTTGTAGCATTTGAAAAACGTAAATAGCCTTTCTTTTTCAAAAA
Source organism: Neoceratodus forsteri (assembly GCA_016271365.2). Classification (NCBI taxonomy): domain Eukaryota; kingdom Metazoa; phylum Chordata; order Ceratodontiformes; family Ceratodontidae; genus Neoceratodus; species Neoceratodus forsteri. The sequence goes on along the minus strand of CM028138.1, from coordinate 224,101,220 downwards.
AAAAAAAAAAAACACAACAAAAAAACTGTCAGATTACTAAAATGGCTGCCGAATGTGCTATATGATTATGTCATAGGAGCCAGAGAGCTACATTGCAGTCTACAGTGCTAACTGGGTCCTATTTCTGTTTTTTTTTTTTTTTAAACTATAGTTTCAATAGAAAAATCAAAATCATGACTTAACATGTGCATGATTTTTAGCAACACACGTTTAGGCTACGATTTTATTTTTTGTTACATAAAAATGCCAAAATTGTCAGTTACTGAGCCAAACTCCAGACAAGTTAGCAAATACTTGGTGGTCTAGTGGTTATGTCCTCCTCATTAGTCCAAATTTTAACAAGTAGTAGTAGTTCCCTGAAGAGTATGTGCTGACTTGAATCCATTACACAAACAAAACCTTTCCTTTTAAAATCTATTTTGGCCCCTCTTCCCTATGTCCAACGCCGCCATGGCAGCCCGCCATCACACACTCCAATCAAGTTCAGCCTTTGATTGCCCAGTCCCACATATTTCAATGCTACCAGTCCCAATTTCCAAGTCTCGAAATCATCTTTTTTTGTGTAAATTTATATTTATTAACATTTTCAACATGCACATCATGCAGAGCTGTGCAGATTAACAATCAGTGCTGCATCATGACATTACATAAGTATTAAACAGAGACTGTACAGACAGATCAAATGTTCAAGATCCCAGGAGATTCTCCCGCCCCAGCTCAGCATTGGGGTAGCAGACTCCTGCTAGTGTACTGCAATTATTGCGTCAATGCCTACCATCAGAAGAAATGCAGTAGGAGAAGGACATGTGGGGCAACTTCTAGCATGAACACCTAAGTACCTGCACCCTTCCTTCCTAACTTGACAATCTTTTATCCCCCAAATAGGGCAGCTGGCTAAGGGACAAAGATGGAAACATGGTCCATCACCTACAAGAACTATCTGGTCCACCTGAAAGTGAACAGTTCGGTTCTGTCACTAAGGTTAAAGGTAATTTTCTCCATGGTATGTTATTCATAGTTTCCCCACCAGTGTGAAAAAGAAGGCAGCTGTGGGTTAAGCTATCTACTGGTTATACACTTCATCGCAGCCAGCAACAGATTTCTATATAAACATTTAATTTCTCTCCCTTTGAACTGTCTAGGATATTGGAACAAAATGCGTATCTCTGGGCCCAGCATTATCCCAGTCCCAAAAACTTATGAAATGGTAGCTTCTAGGTTCCTAAAAAAGGAATAGCAGGCAGCACTGGAGCCCTCCCCAGATCCGGCAGTCACCACAGTGGTCCTGAAATACCTCAGATGCATCCACCTATACTCCCTCCAAATATGGGACGATGCGACTCATCCTGTCTTGGAACAGCCCTTTTCCCAAGCTGTAAGGTCTAGTTCTCTCCAGATTTCTACTCCCCATTATTTAGCAAGATACTGTGTAGAATGTGTTTGTGTACCTCAAACTGCTCTGTGGGCAAGGGAGATGAGATGTCTGGAGATTTGAGAAGTGGCCTGAGCTGCAAACAGTGTCAGCAGAGGTGGGAGCCTGTCAGGAGTCCAGGCGTCCACGGGCTGGGATTCTGAATAGTGACGGACCTGCAAGTACCAAAAGTAGGCCTTGCTCTGCAAGTCCAAATTGGTCTTGCATTTCAAGTTATGACTGGACCTGTTGGCCATCACAGAATTGAGCTAAGTATATTAAGCTCTGTCCGCCACAAAAGGTAGGGACTAGCAGAACTGTAGCAAACCCCTCCAAGACTATGGGACAAAGCAGGATCATGACTGAAATAAGATTCAGCGAGGACATTGTTGATCTATATACCTGCCCCACCTCCAATATCCAGGCATTCTGTGGCTGCAAGATCTCCCCCCCACCCCCCGAGGGTGTGTCCGGACAGGAACTAAGCTCTATCCCAAAGGAGGGCATCCTGTTCTCAGTCATGCCACTGGAAGAGGATCCACAGCTGAGTGGCTGTATGAAACCTTTTAATCCAACTGTGAATGTATTCTCTCCCCGATGTCACCCCCACCCAGCAGTCAGCCAGTCCGCACGCCATTGCACACTCTCTAGAAAATGCAGCTTGCTTGGGCCTGCATACTACAATACTGCCTGTCCCTGATACCATGATGAAGCACACCTAATAGCATCTAGCCTCTGAGCTCATGCCTATACCGAACCACTTCCTCATTTCCTGGATGGCACTAATACACGTCATTTAGTAGTGTCAGCTGGGAAATTAGGGACCGGTTCAGTATAGATGTGCGCTCTGAGGCTAGAAGCTAATAAGTGTGCTTCACTGTGGGATCGGGCAGTGTTGCAATATACAGGACTTGGCAAGCTGAACTCTGAATGTGTGAAAGCGTGCAGACGGATGGTCTGGCTGCTGTGGGAGGGGAGTTTGCTGGACATCAGGAAGAGGTTACATTTACACTTGGCTTAAAAAGATAAAGATTTGGAAATAGGTCCCCATGTTGTGTCCTATAGCATATTTGGAGGGATTCACCCCACTTCATCTGAATCATAGCTACCAGAATTGGGAGCAACATTCCTTGAAGCCTTTCCTCTCGTTACAAACCAAATACAATCTTTGACACACATCTGTATCCGTTATTTGCAGCTCCAGCATTTTATCCTCTCTCTATTGCTGGGAGAGAGAACACTGGATATGCACCCACCGATAATGGAGTACTCAATTTCTTTAAAAATGGCACCAGGTCACATATGATTTCTCAACTGTATCAGGCATTACAATCTACAATGGGCACAGATTTTCGTGATATAGCACTGAAATGGGAGGAGTACATTGGAATTCCTGACTCCAGTGCTTGGACAAAAGCTCGCCAGGCAGTCTCCAGGGTAATGAGCTCTCATCAATGGAGGGAGTATGCCTAGAAACATCTTACTAGATACTTCCAGACTCCAGAAATAACAGCCCACTATCTCCCCCCACACTCCCATGCCTGCTGAAGAGGGTGCAGCAAACCTAGAACACCACACTACAATGTGATATGGTTCTGCTCCATACTGCAACCATTCTTCCACTTGCTAGAGGTGCCAATGAAGAGCTCTTCCATAAACCTGTCTGGCTATATTTTCCTGCAATACCCCAGAGGTATGAGAGACCACAAATACAGATTACTCACCTGTAACATGAGTTCTAGGAGTGGTATATGTTGTTCATCCACACTTACTGGCAGGTTCCTTGCCGCTTTAAATCTTGCCGGAAGGTCTTCAAGCTGGCTCCTCCCACCCACCCCGGTGGCAAGACTCTCGGCTCCACCCCATGACGTCAGATCTAGCCCCCTGGAAGCCAGGTTGCGTGTCTTGTGTGGATGAACATATACCACTCCTAGAAATCCTGTTACAGGTGAGTAACCTGCATTTCTAGGGACGTGGATATGTTGTTCAATCCACACTTACTGGCAGACGCCTAGCAGCTCTCTTGGAGGAGGGAGGCAAGGCGTGCACCCCCTACTTAGGAAGTAAGGAGTGGAGAACCGAGGTCCCAAAACCAGCATCCTGGTGTGACTAAAGGTTGATGTGGTAGTGGGTAATGAAGGTGTGTGCTGACTTCCAGGTAGCAGCCCTGCAGATTTCCTGGATAGGGACGTTCCTGGAAGCAGCCACCGAAGCAGCGGTATGGCAGGTAGAATGATCTCTTATCCCTTTGGGAGGCTCCATGCCTGCCAACCTATAGCAGAGATCTATGCAGGAGGTGACCCACCTGCCTATCTTCTGCTTGGCTTAGGTCCACCAGATGCGGCTTCAGCGTAGGTGACAAACAGCTGGCGAACCTCTCCCCGAACTTCAGCCGTCCACGCCTTATAATAAGAGCGCTCTTCTAGGGTCCAGAGTATCGAGCCTATATTCGGCCTCCGAGGTGTGACTGGAGTAGAACACTGGCAGAGTCAACACCTGGTTAAGGTGAAACTCAGACACCACCTTCGGAAGGAATTTCGGATGGGAGTGCAGGATAACCGTGTCCCTGTGGAACACCAGATAAGGAGACTCGATGGAAAGCACCTAGAGCTCTCCCATCCTTCTGGCTAACATGATAGCCACCAAGAAGGCGGTCTTCCACGACAGGTGAGACATGTCATACCTGTGCATCAGTTCGAATGGCTTGTCCATGAGCTTAGCCAATACCAGCAGTAGATCCCACGGAGGTGGAGGTTCTCGCACCGGAGGGGATATGTGACCAAGGCCTTTGAAAAAGCACCTGACCACCTTCTCCTGCGCCACCGACTGCTTGGCGACCCACGCCCGGTAAGCAGAGATGGCTGTCAGGTGCACCTTAAGGGTCGTCGACCGAAGCCCTAGCCGAGAAAGGGACCACAGGTAGTCCAGAATGCTAGCCAAAGAACAGGAGGAAGAGTCCAAGCCCTTAGCCTGACACCAAATGAAGAATCTCTTCCATTTGAAGGCATAGCATTTTCTGGTCGACCCCTTACGGGATGCTTCAACGACGTTGAGGACGTCGGAGAGACCCAAGACCTGGAACTCTAGCCACTAGGAACTAGGGCGTCAAGTGCAAAGATTGAAGGTCTGGGTGGAGTACCTTCCCCTTGCTGACTGAGATCAGGTCCAGGCGGGCTGGAAGCCGCCTCGAGAGCCTGGAGCTGAGGCTGAGGAGATCTGGACACCAGAACTGGCGGGGCCAGTCTGGGGCTACCAGAATCACCTGCACCTTGTCCCTCTTCGCCTTGAGAAGCACCTTGTCAATAGAGGGAAGGTGTAGAACAGGTCCGGGGTCCACGGCCTCGAGAAGGCATCCCCCTGCAGCGAGCCCTGCTGAGGGGGGCGGGCATGGAACAGCCTCAGCTTCGCATTCTCCCTGGAGGCAAACAGGTCTACCTGAGGGGTGCCCTAGTGGGAGAACAGATCTTGTACTATCTCCGGCAGGAGAGACCACTCGTGAGATGCAGCGCCTATCCAGCATCGGTCATCGACCAGACTGTTGGAGGCTCCTGCCACATGGATGGCTAAGAGATCTGCCTCCAGGCTGATCATGAGACACCAACTGCGGAGAGCCTCCTTACAAAGAGGCAAGGAGTACGTCCCGCACTGTCGGTTGAGGTAGTACATGGTCGTGGTATTGTCCGTCTGGACCTGGACCACTTGACCCCGTACAAATGGAGCAAAGGCGGTGAGGGCTAGTCAGACCGCTCGAAGCTCCAGCAGGTTGATGTGGCATCGAGACTCCTGAGGGGACCAGAGGCCATGAGCTCTGAGCTCCCCCAGATGGGCACCCCAACCGATCAGAGGCGCGTCGGTCATCAGAGTGACCACCGGCTTGGGGCGGACAAATGGGATACCCTCCTGCAGATGAGCTGGAACGAGCCACCACTGGAGGCCGTTCCACATCTCCTGGGTCACTGTCACTGGCTGGTCCAGAGGACCGGAACGCTGTGCCCATTGGCGGGCTAGCCCCCACTGCAGGGGACGCATATGCCAGCGGGCCCAACGGACCATACTGGTGCAGGCCGCCATGAGGCCCAGAAGGAGCAGGAAGTCCCGGGCAGGGCACAATTGCCCAACCAGAAATGACTGGGCAAAGGAGGAAAGGGCCTCGGCCCTGTCCGCCGGGAGCTGTGCTCTGGCTCGAAGAGAGTCGAGCTCTGCCCTGATGAACTGAATCACCTGCGATGGCACGAGTTCCGATTTGGCCTCGTTGATGAGGAGGCCAATCTGAGAGCAGACCTGGAGGGCCAGATCCCTGGACCGCTTCACCTCCAACCTGGAGGGGGCTGCAATCAGCCAGTCATCCAGGTAAGGGTACACCCGAACCCCTCAGCGCCGCAGGAATGCTGTCACCACTGCCATGCATTTGGTGAAGACCCTGGGAGCTGAAGAGAGGCCGAAGGGCATGGCCCAGAACTTTTAAAGGGATCCCTCTGCCCTGAAGCGGAGGAATCGTTGGTGAGACGGATGGATTGAGACGTGAAAGAACGCGTCCTGAAGGTCCAGAGAACAGAACCACATGCCTCGTTCCAAGGATGGAATGATCTGAGCCAAAATGCGAGACCTTAGGAATGGGGCACCAGCCCTCCATCCGTTTTGGGACCAGGAAGTACCTGGACACAAATTCTGGGTCTGGAGGAGTGTTCGCCACCTCCCTGATCACCTCCTTCTGGAGGAGCAGGGCAATGTCGGCTCGACGCGCCGACAGAGGCGCTTCGGAACCTGTAATCCCCCGTGGGGCGACTGCTCGATAGGATGGGGACTGCTAGAATTCCAGAGGCAGACCCCTGCCTACCACTTCCAACACCCAGCGGTCCGTGGTGATAATCGGACCAGGCGGAAAGGAAGTGAGGAAGTGGCAAAGTCGTCCCCCCACGGAGGGAACCCAGGGAATGAGTGACTAGGTTGGGGGCGACATCCCTCAACCCATCACTGGGCAGGCTTGGAGAAAGGGCTGGCCGAGGAGCTGTCTGGGCCTTTCCCTCCCAGCTTCCTGCTGGAGGAAGCAGCAGGCTTGGCTTTGGGGTGCCAAGTGCGAGCCTGCTAGCCCTGATGCTGGTGTTGCTGGGCCAGACGTGCTGCAGGGGCTGAAGGACGAAATGGCTTACGCTGCTGCTGGCGGCCTTTGTCCTTCTGGGCAGATGTGACAGAGTCCAAAGTGGCATTGGACTTCTCGATTCGCTGGAGATGACCCTCCACCCCGGGACAGAACAAGTCTGCACCCAAGAAGGGGGATGTCTGCCAGCTTATGCTGGGTATCTGCCGTAAAGGTGGAGATTCACAGCCAAGCTCTGCGGAGCATGGCCACAGTGGCCACTACTGACCGGGCACACGAGTCAGCAACGTCCAACGAAGTTTGGAGCTGTTTGGCTACCGCCCTTCCCTGGTCCCACACCTGCTTGACCGTCATTTGAAGGTCAGCCAGGAGATGAGGAATCACCTCATCCAGGGAGCCCAAGAGGGTGTGTGAAGTGTGCCATCAGGACGGTCGAGCTAGTCTAAGGCCTAGGGAGGAAGCAGCATATACTTTCCGCCCTGAATAGTCAAATTGCTTGGACTCCTTATCAGGTGGTTTGTCCACATCCCGAGCCTTCCTGGAACACCGGAAAATGCTGTTGGTCACTTACCCCTCCGCAGAGGGATGCTCCGAGAAACCGGAAAGTGAACCTGTAGGTGCCGCATACTTCTGAGCCATCCTGGCTGAAGGTGCTGGACAAGAAGCTGGCCGTGCCACAGCTCCAGGGCCAGGCCAACAATGACTTTGGCCACTGGAAAGGCCTCCGAAGGGGAATTCTCTCGGTCCAGTATCTCAGTGAGGGGATGCTTGACCCATTTTGAAACTGGTTCGAGCTTCAGCCCAGTAGATTCTGAGATGACTCAAAGCATTCCTAAGAACAAGGATGGGCTCTCGTCCACCGACTGACCCCAGTGGACTCCATGTCAAGCGGCCTGGAGGACAAGGAGTCGTCGTCAGACTAAGAGGAGTCTGCGAACAGCTGCCGAGCACCTGAGCCACACTCCACATGCAGAGGACGATCGGGAGTGAGGGTGACCAACAACCTATGGGGCAAACCCTGACCTGACTGAGAATCCTTGGTCGGGGCCCCAGTCTTCGGTTGTGGAGGTGGAGGTTCCACCACAATGGGTGGTGCAGCTAGTTTCGGCTCCTCGACCACTATGAGGGGTTGTTTCAGTCGCTCCGGTGACAGCCACTTAATGGCCGGAGAAGATGACTGAGTCTGCTTGTTCCCGGACAACAAGAGCTGCTGCCACATTAAATCCTCGTAGCACCGACGCAACTTGCGCCGGAGCCCATCCTCCGAGGACGAGGATGAGCGGCGCCACTGCTTTCCATGGTGCCGAGACTGCCAATGGTGGGAACGGCTGGACCTGGAAAACGTCCAAGACCAAGACCTTCAGGGAATCTGAGCATGGGTCAGAGAGGGGGCGGGGGAAACCCGCTCCTCCCTTGGTTCAGGGACCTTAACCGGGGACTCCGTCACAGGAAGCACAGTCAAGTCCTGAGTTTCCACTGGGGGAACCGGTGAAGAAGGGTTGTCGGCTTCTCCAGTTGACAAACCGTCAGACGGGTCAAGAAAAATCTTGAATGCATCGACGGGTGTTTCGGACGGCTAACCTGACAGGGACACCGTGAAGCCAACGGCCTTGGCTGCAACCTCGACCGAAGTAGACTATCCAGGGAAGGCATCTCTCATGCTCCCACGAACGTCGACGGTGGGACTTGCCTTTGGAGTCCTTTTTGGACCAACTGGAATGTCCCGATGGTCCTCCTCCCTTGGTGAAGAGGGACTGGCAAAGCTCCTTAAAAGAAGCCGTATAAGAAGAGCCCAAGGAGAGCGGGATAAATAATGTGACCGAGGAAGATGAAGACGTGGCCTGGGCCGCCTCCTCCTCGAGGGCGATCATCTCCTCCAGCTGGTCTGCAGAGTCCGCTGCCGCGGACACCGTCCAACAGGCCTCCCTCGACTTAACTGGAGGATAACGTTTTCAGGGCGCCCCAAAGCAGTTGGGCAGCGTCCTCCAAGCACGTAGTCGAAAAGGATTTGCATAATTCGCAGTAAAGCCCGCCAGTCATGTCCGGTCCCACGAGTAAACGCATGTGGAGTGAGGGTCAGTCCGGGACATTTTCTGCCCACAGGGGCACCGACGAAATCCAGGAGTCTATTTGTCCATCGCAGTTGCGAGGGAAAAAGACCGAAGTCTTTTAAACTTTAGAATAAGTTTCGGTTTAACTGAAGAGTGTGGATCCAGGCCTAAAATGCAGAGCGCTAAGGAGGGAACCTGAGGTTCCAAGCGGTAAGGAAGATCTGGCATCATGGGGCGGAGCCGAGAGTTTTACCATCCAGGTGGGTGGAAGGAGCCAGCCTGAAGACCTTCCGGCAAGATTTAAAGCGTTAAGGAACCTCCCAGTAAGTGTGGATTGAACAACTTATCCATGTCCCTAGAAGTACCATTACTCATTAGGGATACTGCTTTCAGTGGTTAAAAAGGCCATCACAAAATGCTGGCACACCCCTATCCTGAATGTGAAACACCTGGAGGAACATGGTTATCAAATGGAGAAAATTACGCACTCCTTTAATGACTGCATAGAAGTATGTTCCTCTCGTTGGAACACTAGACTCCTTTATGCCATGAGCAAAGATCCTACATTTGTCCCTTAATATACAGGGACACACCCACCTCAGGATAGCTGCCACTTGTTTCTTGTGTCAGGTTTATGCCCAACACAGCAACCCCACTAACTACTGGAGCCACTTGTTGGCTACTGCTGCCCCAGTCTTTTTAGCCCCCTCTTGCACAGGCTCCCCACCCACCCCACCACACTTCAGGGTCAGTATGATGAAACACTGATTTTCTTTATGCAACTCCATATGTATCATGATAACCTAGTAAATTAAAAATGTAATACTAAATAAAACTAGGAAATGTGACCTGCAGTGTTGTAATATACAGGACCGGGCAAATCAAAGGCTGAACTTGACTGGAGTGTGCGATAGCGAGCTGGTGGGTTGGCTGCCGGAGCAGTGCTGGACAAGGGGAAGAGGGAAAGGGAGCTGAAAAGGATTTATAATGGGGAATGTCTTCATTTGTGTAATGGATTTGAGTCCGCACACATACTTCAGGGAGCTACCACTTCAGTGTTACGTGGACTGAAAAGGCACAATGCACATGAGGACATTACTACACCACCAAGTATATGCCAACATATTGAATGTGGTTCAGCAACACAATTTCAGCTTTTTTTTTTTTGTTTTAACACAAAATAAACAATCATAGCTCAATGTGTGTATTGATAAAAATACACATGCTATGTCAAGAGTTTGATTATTTTGTTGAAACTATGGTTAAACAACAAACACAAGGATTGAGTTAGTACTGTACAATGCTATGTAACACTCTGCCTCTGGCTCCTATGAATCAAGTAGCACATTCGGAGGCTATTTTAGGGAGCCGACAGGTGGGCTTTTTTTGAAAAGAAAAGGCTATTTACATTTTTCAAATGCTACGATAAATGCAGTTTTAGCATCAATGTTAACAGCAGCCTTCCTCCATCTCTCTCTATGCAGCTGGAGTCTAGAATATTCTATCCGCCAAAAAAGGTGATTTAGGTGTTCTTAAATAGAAGATTTTTCTACCTGAAAACACTAGGTGTGATGTGTTAAACTATTCTCTACCTAGAGGCTGCAATATTTAGTTCTGTTCCTCTTCCTAGCTCAACAGCACTTTGAGGCCATTACTGAGTGACACTGACAGATGAGAAGAGCCATTCCCCCTGTACCAGATGTGTCACCAGTGATGTCAGAATTGGTGAGATCAGTGCTGATGAGGTGTTTTGAAGTGGAATAGAACTAGAACACAGTCTCACAGGGTTGGCTCAAATTTAAAAAAATATTGTGTGAAGAGATGAAGCAGAATGAATGTAAACAATGCCAGGTGAATTAACTCCACCATTTATGTGAAGGCTGTATTCCTGGTATTCTGTGGAATGTACTGTACATTTGTTTTTTGCAAGAGTAGGCTCACTGGAATGAAGTCTGAGAATTACTGCCCAAGACATGTCAGTTTCTAAGTACAGTGCACTCACTACACATCACAGGGCTAGAAATTAAAGGTATTCTACCCTATTTTGCATATCAGTTTTCAAGGCGGAATACCATTTCCATTATACTCGTATTCCATCTGGAATACTACTCTTTCATACCTCCACTGCATAGTTTAATCTATAGCGTGCTGTTCTGGACAGGTGGTAAACCATTGTTTGAGACAAAATACCAAATCTGTATTTTTGGTATTCCCACCTCCCACACCCATATATTCTTATTTCTACCCCTGTTTAGATAGAAAATCTAACTGGCAAAATGATATAATACAAATGCTTCTACACTTAAGTGACTACCCGCTACTTTTTTAAATTTAACAACACTTCCCCCTTCTACGGTTTTTAGCAGTTCTAGCTCTAAGGAACTGGGGCATGTATCTTGCTAAAAACATTTTCTTTATAATTGATTTATTATAATCCCCTGTAACACTAAGACTGACCCACATGAGCCTTAAGGTTGAGCTCCCAACCCTGTCGCCACCTTCACTGTCAAATATTCCTATCCCAGTTTCCCTCCCATAGTGGAGCCTTAAAGTCGGCGGCAGGAAATGACTCAAGAAATTGCTCTGGTGGGTGAAAAGTTGTTGACATAAGGCCCCAAAGTACCCAAACTTCATCCTCTGAGTACTGGGTATTTTCTGTCGTCGTTACTTCCAGCCCACGTGGCACAAACTGATGCTCTAAGCGTGACTGTGCATGCCTTCTCAAAGCTCAACATCAACATTCTCCCTCCCGGGCCCAATGCAAACACACTGCACTGCCACCTGTGGTCACATAGGCGGCAGCCTAGCGGTACTGGGCACAGGTCACCCTCCCTCCCCGGAGCACTTACTTCTAGATCTTTCTCCTTGTGCTCCAGGCTCATTACTGAATCCATGACCAGTGCCCCAAGAGAATGAAACAACTTTTTTTTAACTGCACCTTTAAGTGTTAAAATAATGGAAGTAAAATCCATTTTAAAATGCGTTTTGAAAGAAAAAAAAAAACAATAAAAAAAAGACAGACTAAATGAAAACTGGCGGTTGGTTTCCTGAGTATCTCCACTAGTTGACAACATACATTAAAAGAATACTGTACCAGAAAAGGCAAGAGGCTATGGATAACAAAAGAAAAAAGTTAAAAAATGAGAAACAAAATATTCCTTGTTAAAACTGAACAGAACTTGATCTATAAATTAGATTTTACCTGTCCCGTTTCCTAGGAGGGGCATTTCACTTCTTAAAAGTTCTACTTAATTACAGGGATGAAAGATAAACACCCCCCCCCAGTCAAAAAAATCAAAATAAAAAATATATATATTTATGTCACATTGTAGTAGGAGGATTTAACACCTCTCCCCCAGGTGTTTCTTCCAACGCACAATGGCTTACAAAACAGTACCTGGAGATTTTTTGTTTACACACATATAAATAATGGATGTGGATTTGATCCTCAGAGGGTTGGGAAAAATGATACAGTTCTTGTTCAAACAACTGATAAAAACTGTACAAAGAACTTAAAATTTCTGGTTTCAGTTTTGGTAGGTTGGTGTTCCTTTGGTTTTTTCCCTCCAAAATTTTCCTCAGAATAGGTACTTCCTACAGGAATCTGTCCCACATTTACACTCAATACGGATCCGTTTCTTTGGGGACCCCGTAAGTCCCACCAGTCCAAAGTTGGAGTCCATTCGAGTGCTCTCGACGTCAACAGGATCAACTGGAAGGTAACAAAGGACAGGTTTTAAAATCGGACCAGGACAGCAATGCTAGAAACACTTGATAAATCTGACTTAATGGAAGGGTAAGTGTTAGACACCAATGGGCCAAGTGAGTATGCTCTCCTACTAACGTACGAGTCCGGGGGGAGGGGGGGGCCACAATCTCTGGACAGTTGTCCTGAACCTAGTGATCAGCAGAGGGCCAGGTGTGAACATAAGGCACTTGGGCTCCTTGGGAAGGCTTAGGATGCCCGACTTTTTTTTTTAAACACATTTTAATCTCCCACTACTAGAGGGGCTCAGTGGCCGTAGTATCGACCATCTATGCTCCGTTCCCCATTCAGATCGTTAGCGATCATGCTGTGTACAACAGCGGGAAATTGATTTTTTGTATTTATTTCCTATTGCTTTTTTTGGTTCCTGAAGCCTCACCCTTGCGGATGCCGGCATAATGAGAGTCCAGGCTGGAGACCTGTTGGGACATATCTCAGCCAAGCGCCTAATGGCACCCTTCCTTCCCCACACCATCAGTCCTGTGCCACCACCCATGCATCCAGAGGCAGCAGTAACGGGATGGAGCGGCAGCCCTCCCCCCTTGGAGGAAAGTGTCCTATGGTACACACAAACCACCTCCCCCAAGTCAGCCCCTGATGACCCAGGCTCGTTCCCGAAAGTACAGTTGTGTAAGAACTTACCGTAACAGTAGATCTTCAAGAGAAGCTCTTGCAGCAGGCAATACCATTAGGACTAATGCCATCAGGCATTAGGACCCCACAGAAAACTTGTAGCTAGCAGTCTGAGGCAGGGGACCGCCCGCGTCGGCTCCACCTGATGTGGTATAAAAGGGGCGGCTACCCAGCATCAGAGTTCTCCCGCCAGAGACGCGGCTAACACGGTATTGGAGAACCGAACAGGAACTCCCCAACCTAGTACAGGTGCAAAACTCATCTGGGGGATGGAGGGTGGGAAAGCCACCTGCTGCAAGAGCTCCTCTTGAAGATAGTAGTTATGTAAGAACTTACCATAAAGTACAGTTATGTAAGAACTTACCGCAACAGTAGATCTTCGAGAGGAGCTCTTGCAGCAGGCTATAACAGTTACGACTATGCCGCAGGCATTAGGACCCTCTGGTGAAAACTTCAGCCAGCAGTACACAGCAGGGACCGCTCCTGACGCCGGCCCCGCCATTGGTCCGGGTACAAAAGGGGGTGGAACCAGCCCCACCTCAGTTCTCCCAAGGCCCGCAACAAGGCCTGACAAGAGAAGGAGACGAAGCAACTGTAATAGTGTTCCCATTTACCCCCATCTATACTTGATTCAAGTACAAATTATGAAATTGAAGTACATTTTTATGTGAAAGGGGTATGCTGTAACCCCACAATTCTGTTTAAAGTATATGTATCCCTCAAAAATGTTGTACAAATGGTAGAATGAACCCTTATAATTTATTTTGTACCCCTGGAAATTTTTGGAGTGGATGCAGTGCACCCCAGATCCGTACTCTTATTGGGAAGACTTGGTTTGCTGGCCAAGGCACCTAGCTTCACCTGAGCTCTTTCCTTCTAAGACTGCTTGAAAGGCAGAGTAGAGAAACTTACCAGAGCAAGGGAGAAGGATTAAGACTTAGTTTGGCTAAGCAGATTTACTGTGTGGTGGTGTTTTTATTTTTTACTCACAGGGATTGCTACTGTTTGTTGCTAACATTTCATTGCTTTATTTTTTTCTGATTCAAATTGTTGTTGCTGGTATACCTTCTTCTGCATTATTACAAGGTGTGCCTACAGGTGTGTGCTAACAGATTACTGCTGTAATCTTCTGATTCAAATTGTCTTTGCAAGGTATATCTTCTGTTACTGCTTTATTTTTCTCTGGAGCAAAGTGTTTCTTACAGGGTATATCTTCTCTGAAATTATTACAGGTGGTGCTTTACAGGTTTTACAGTTTTATCTAACATTAGGATAAGCTTTCAGGGTTACTGCATTTGTTGTTGACTGATTGTTTCTGCTCTTACCTCCTTGTTCTTTCGTCTGTGGTTGTTCTTTTAGGCAGGGAAGGGCCCAGCCACCCACCCCCATCCCCAACCACCCCACGCTACACTCCTTTTATAGGGTACCACAGTTGATATTTTCGGTGGCAGAGCAGGAAGGGGCGGATCAGTGGGGCCTCCACAAGGTGATCTCATTTACAGGGGCACTAGTAATTTAACTTGTTATAACAAGTTAAACAAAGCACAATTAAACCATTACTTGCATTTTTTTCCTTTTTTTCCTTCTAATTACTCTGACTAGGTTACAAACCCAGCAACTTATTTGGAATGGATTTCATTAACTGCAGGTACTGTGGAACAATTTTCAGAAGGACAGTCTTACAGGATTTAGGACACTGTCCTACATGCTGGGCCTTTGGAGATCTTAGGTCTCAGCTCCGGGCAGCATGGGCAGAGATTGCAGCCTCAAATTTCATACTGAAGAGGAAATACATTATAAGAACCACCCGCCATTTCCCCAGCATCCAACAGAAAACCTCGACCGCAGAGGGTAGTTGGTCCAGGAGGTTGGCAGGTGGTTAGGAGGAGCAAATCAGGTGCCCCATCACTCTCTGCTCTCCAACACATTACCTCCAAAACCATATAAACACTACAAACAGGTATCTGCCTCTATCTCTGAAATCAAATAAAGAGGCAGAAGACACTGCAGAGCAGGACATCATGCACAGGAGCTAGCACAACAATACTCACCCAAATCAGGAACCAAAACTAAACAAGAACAAAGGAAATCCAAAAAACTTCTGATCATAGGAGACTCCATGATTCGGGGAGTTGATACCCATCTCCAGCCAGAGGTGATGGTCAGATGTCTCCCAGGTACATCAGCATGGAGAGACACTGACCGCATTGCTAAAAGTGTTCACAAAGCAGGAGAAAACATTGATGTCCTAGTACACATAGGAACTAATGATCTCGCCAGACGGTCAGATGTGGAGACCAAGGAACACCTGACTAAGCTGGGTGACAAACTATCATCTATTTCGTCTGGCATCTCCTTCTCTGAGATCCTGCCAGTCTGGGAGAAGGGAGCAGATGGACGAAGGTCAGAGAAGGGAGATAGGGAGCTAAATACGTGGCTCAAGGACTGGTGCCAGGAAAAGGACACAGATTTGTAGGGAACTGGCAACAGTTCTGGGAGCGAAAGTTCTTAAATTTGATGGACTGCATCTGACTAAAGAGGGGTCAGTGCATTGGGCAGAAGTTTGACGTCTTTGCAGAATATTTAAACTAGCAATGGGGAGAGGGTGCAGCACCCCATATATCGAATGGGAAGAACACCCTCCCTCAGCTAGTGGTCAAACAGGAATTCAGCGCGTTTGCCGCTCATTTGCATCACCAGGTAAGAAAAAGGTTTGTCTCCCCATACGATGCACAGGGTAATGCCAAACTTCACCCAACAACTAACACACCAAAATCTGGCCAATGGAAAATCATGTACACAAATGCTCACAGCCTGGGAAATAAGATCCCAGACCTGCAGGCAATAATGTCAGAGGCTAAACTGGACATAGCAGCAATTAGTGAGCGTGGTTTACCAGTAACCACACTTGGGAGACTTCAGTACCTGGCTATGTATTGTTCAGAAGAGACCGAGGTGCAAAAGGGGGAGGAGGGCCCTGTATGTTAATGAAAATATCAAAGCTACAGAAATTCAGAATACACATAAGGAGCCAGAAGAACTGTGGGTCACCCTGGAAACAGGAAATGGGACAGCCATAAGAACTGGGGTTGTCTACAGGCCCCCAGACCAGAGGGAGGACATAGACACATTACTGTTAGAAGACATACAAACATGACAGCTAAAGGGAGGTTCTGATAATGGGAGACTTCAACATGCCAGATACAGATTGGTCAATACCAGCAGGAACATCTGCCAGAACTAGACTCATAGTAGATTCCTGCAGGGAGGGCCTCAAACAACTGGTACAGCAACCCACAAGAGACAGGGCTATCCTAAATCTAGTACTGACTAACAAAGAAGGGATCACAGATCTCCAGGTAGAAGGTCACCTGGGGCCAGTGACCATCACATGGTATGGTTCAATTTGGCTACTACATCTAAATCATCCCATTCCAAGGCAAAAATATGGGACTTCAGAGGAGCTGACTTTGATAAGATGGCCAACAGAGTTAAGCTAGCCCTGGCAAAAGAAACACAGGTGAGGAGGTACAGGCAAAGTGGGCAAGCATTAAGGATACAATACTTGAAGCAACATCCCATTGTGTTAGACAGAAAAGGAAGTGCAAAGAAGAAGGAAACCACTTTGGTTCTCAAATACAGTAGCAGAAAGGTCAGAGCCAAAAGGCTGGCCTTCAGGAAATATAAGGGAACACAGCGGATGAAGATAGGAGGCATACCAAACTGCCCTAAGGGAAGCAGGTAAGGCAGGCAAAGTCCCAAACTGAGGAAACACTAGCACGAACAGTAAAGAAGGTGACAAGACTTTCTATAGATACAATAGTGAAAGGAGAAAGTCCAGAGGGGTATTGCTAAGCTTAATGGAGAAAAGGAGCATGTGAGGAGGAGGACCCTGTAAAGGCATCTATCCTAAATAGATACTTTTGCTCAGTATTTACTGAAGAGAAGGTAGGGCAGGGCCCACAGCTCAGCATCATGGACACAGGGGGGAGGGAGGTGAGCACTACTCCCTTCACAAAAGAAAGGGTCCTACAAGAGCTTGCTAAGCTCAGGGTGGATAAGGCAATGGGACCTGATGGCATACATCCCAGGGTACTTAAGGAGCTAAAGGAGGAACTAGCAGAGCCATTAGCAGAATTGTTTAGTGAGTCTCTGAGCACAGGAGGTCCCAGAAGACTGGAGAAGGGCTTATGTGATCCTGCTCCACAAGAGTGGTAGCAGGGAGGAGGCGGGAACCACAGACCAGTCAGTCTTACCTCAGTAGTGGCAAGATTATGGAGGCACTCCTTAAGGAAAGGATAGTGCAACACCTGGAATCCATAGGGGCACAGGATCCAAGACAGCATGGGTTTACAAAAGGAAGGTCCTGTCAAACTAATCTCATAGATTTCTTTGACTGGGTAACCAGAGTGGTGGACCAAGGGGGAGCAGTTGATGTCGCCTACCTTGACTTCAGCAAAGCTTTTGACACTGTTCCACATAGAAGATTGATAAATAAGCTAGGTAGGCTCGGAGTGGGTCAGAAGTTGGTCAACTGGGTGGCAAACTGGTTGACTGGCAGAAAACAGAGTGGTGGTAAATGGTATACAGTCAGAAGAGATGCAAGTCACAAGTGGGGTACCTCAGGGATCAGTCCTGGGGCCAGTCCTATTCAACATCTTCATTAGTGACCTCGCAGATGGACTAGAGGGTAAGGATTGTCTGTTTGCAGATGACACCAAGATCTGCAACAGAGTAGATGATCCAGATGGGGTGGGCAGAATGAGAAGAGATCTGGATAAACTAGCAAAATGGTCAGAAGAGTGGCAACTGGGATTTAATGCAAAGAAGTGCAAAATCATGCACATAGGGAAGAGAAACCCTGAAGCCACTTATAGGCTGGGAGGGGCTAGCAGTCACAAAGGAAGAAAGAGACTTGGGCATCATCATCACTGATGACCTAAAATCATCAAGCAGACCTCTAAAGCAGTAGGTAAGGCTAGGGGTGTTAGGGTGTATTAGTAGGGTATCACAAGTCGTAAGAGGGAGGTAATAATCCTCTGTACAAGACATTGGTTAGGCCCCATCTGGAGTACTCATGCAGCAGTATTGGAGGCCACACCTTCACAAGGACATTAACCAAATTGAGGCAGTCCAGAGAAGGGCAACCAAATGGTGCAGGGACTGCATCAGAAGACATATGAGGACAGATTAACGGAGCTCAATATGTATACCCTTGAGCAAAGGAGGGAGAGAGGTGATATGATCGAGACATTTAAACACCTTAAGGGCATAAACAAGGTGAAAGAGTCTAACATGTTTAAATATAAGGAAAATAGCAGGACAAGAGGACACAGCATGAGATTAGAGGAGGCCGATTAAGGGAATGTGAGAAATTCTTTTTCACAGAAAGGGTGGCAGATGCATGGAATAGCTTACCACAAGAAGTGGTGGCTATGAATACAGTGCAGGGCTTCAAACAGGCATGGGATAGGCATAAGGGAGCAATACAAATGACTATGAATAGATAGGTCACTGACAGAGCAAAGGCCGATGGCACATTTATAAGGTAGAAAAAGAAATGGGCAGACTGGATGGGCCTTGCGGTCCTTATCTGCCGTCAACTTCTATGTTTCTATGGAACACTGGACTGTAGAAAATGAAAATGGAGATGGGAATGAAGATGGATCTGCACAGCTCGAGGGGGAAGGCGAGTGGGAAGCAACGCCTGCTGCAAGAGCTCCTCTTGAAGATCTACTGTTACGGTAAGTTCTTATGTAACTGTACTATCTTCGAGTGGGAGCTCTTGCAGCAGGCTATAACAGTTAGGACTGAATACCAAGCAGTCCCACGCCAAAGAGGTAGACGACCCCGGGAGGTGGAATATACAGACTCCAGAGGCCTCAGGACAGAAGCCCTTGCAGAACAGCTAGGCCGAAGCCAGCTCGGCGTCTGGAGACTACATCCAAGCTGTAATACTTGACAAAGGTATGCACCGAGTTCTAGGTGGCGACCGCACATATGTCCTTTATAGATACATTTCTCAGGGCGGCGAATGAAGCAGACACTCCTCTGGTGGAGTGACCCCTGATCAGGCCGGTAGGGGCTTACTGTGTTTCTCATAGCAGAAGATGATGCAGTGAACTATTCACTTCGAGATAGTCTGCTTGGTCACCGGTCAACCCAAGCACTGTGGCGCAAAGGCCACAAAAAGTTGCTCCGATTGACACTGTGTAGCCGTCCTCTTGAGGTAATACCTTAAAGTCCTGTGGACATCCAGTGTGTGAAGGAGAGCCTTCCCTCTATTAGAAGGGGAAGGAAAATAAACAGGAAGGTCAACCGACTGGTTGAGGGTCAACTCTGAGACCACTTTCAGAAGAAACTTGGGATTTGTTCTGAGGGAAACCCTTTCCCTGTGGAAAACTAAATACGGCTCTTTACACATCAGAGTCTGAAGCTCAGAAACCCTTCAAGCTAAGGTAACCCCAAGTAAAAAACAAACCTTCCAAGAAAGGTAACGCAGCTCACAATCCGCTGCCGGTTCAAAAGGAGGAAGGGTGCGTTTTTCAAACACAAAAAGAAGGTCCTATGGTGGGATAGGGTCTCAAATGGGAGGTCCCATACGCAGAATTCCTCTAAGGAAGGTGCGGGCGACATCCAATTGAGCCAATGCCTTATCTCCCAAAGGGGCATGATAGGCAGAAATAGCCCACATATGCACCTTGATAGATACATAGTAACTCAGGCCCGTTTGATATAAGGAGAGAGGATACTGCAACGCTGAGTTCACTGGGCAATTGACGGGGTCCAAATGTTGTGACGAGGCCCATAGACAAAAACGCTTCCACTTCAGAGAGTAAGCGGAGCGCTTCCTTGCCAAAACTAGGACTGCCGCCACTTCTGGTGAGACTCCGTACCTGTTTTGAGCTACGTCTGAAGGAGCCAGGTGTAGGTGCAAGGACCAAAGGTCCAGATACGAACATACGAAATTTGCCAGCAGATAAAGGCCTAGAGGTCTATCAAGTCTGCTCGAATGTGCAGCTAGCACCCCTTATTCTGCAGCTGCCCTTCCCTTCCACCCTTCCCCTTCATTAACCCTCCCCCTTGTCCTGTCCCATCCTCGTTTGAAGCAGTCCACTGTTCTACTGCATACCACTTCTGCAGGTAATGCATTCCACCCAGCCACCACCCTCTCTGTAAAAAAAGTGTCTCCACCAGCGAACCCTGATTCTGTGACAGTAACTGCGAGCATATGGGCAGCGGAACTGGAGGCTCTGTGGATGACCGCTGCAGGAGTGGGAACCAAATCTGCCGAGACCATCTGGGGGCTATGAGAATCATGCGGGGCCCTTCTGCTGCAACTTTAGTAGGACTCTCTGAATGAGAGGGAAGGGTAGGAAGACTGAGAAACCTCCCTGCCCAGCAGAGAGATAACGCGTCTGGCCAGAAAGCTCCAGGCGCATGCTCTCACAAGCAAAATACTGGCAGTTTGGAGTTACGTGGTGACGCAAAAAGGTCCAGCTCTGGAAGACCCCACATGTGGAAGAGCTGGTCTGCTACGGACTGTAGCAGCTCCCACTCGTGTGCTCTGGACTGCGACCTGCTTAGGCTGTCGGCAAGATCGTTGAGGACACCTGGAACGTGTACTTGCTGACGGCAGAATGCCTCGCTCCAGCGCCCAGTACCAGACTCTCAGCGCCTCCCTGCAAAAGGGATACGAGTGAGTGCCCCCTTGCTTGTTGATGTAAAAAACGACCGCCATGTTGTCTGTTTGAACCAGAAGAGAGCCTGGTACCAGGTCCCCTGAAAGGCCTGTAAGGCACGGAGAACTGCTAGCATTTCCAGTACATTTATGTGGAGGGACCGCTCCTCAGGTGACCAAAGCCCTTACGTTCGATGAGCACACAGTGGCCCCCATTCCAGGTCCGATGCATCTGTTGTCAGTGTCTGACCTGCGTGGCTTCGGACGAAGCCACCCTTTCTAAGTTCCTGGGGTCCAACCACCAAAGCAAAGTTCTCCTGACTGGCCCCGAGATCTTGACCTTTGAGTCCAGATTGTCACAGCCTTGGCCCCACTGTACCTTAAGCATCCATTGTGGGACCCTCATGTGGAGGCGAGCTAAGGGAGTGACAGGAATGGCCGCCGCCATGTGCCCCAGTCACCTGAGGAAGTTCCGAGCTGGAACTTGAGAAGTTATTGAAATCCGTTCTGCAATCTCCCACAGGCGATCTCCCCTATCCTGGGGGAGGAAAGCCATGCCTTGGATGGAATCCAAGACTGCTCCAATGAAGACGAGCTTCTGACTGGGCTCCGGGGACGATTTTCGTAGGTTCAGGGTGATCCCCAGCCTTCGGAATAGAGTATAGGTGTCTCCAAGGGTGCGAAGCAGGGCTGTGTGACGGGGCTGTAAGCAGCCAATTGTTGAGGTAGGGGAACACGTAGTGTCCCAAGCCCCTTAGAGCCCCCGCCACCACTGCCAAGCATTTGATGAAGACTTGCGGAGCGGAAGAGAGGTCAAACGGAAGCACTCGAAATTGATAGTGCTCCCCTTGGAAGTGGAACCTCAGAAACTTCCGGTGGGGAGGGAAGACCCCAATTTGCATGTCTAGGGAACAGAGCCAGTCTCCTTGGTGCAGTAGAGGAAGAAGGCCTTGGAGTGTCACCATCCTGAACCTTTTGTACTCGATAAAGAGATTTAGAGGTCTGAGGTCCAGAATGGGATGAAGGTCCCGTGATTTTTTTGGAACCAGGAAGAAATGTGAATAAAACCCTTTTCCTCGCTGATATAAGAGGACTAACTCTATTGCCCTCTTTTGCAAGAAGGTCTGAATCTCTCCTATTAGTGGGATGTGAGAAGGAGGATAACGGGAGAGCTTTGGTGGAGTATTCGGGGGAAACTCCGTGAACTCCAGCGTGTGTCCCCATTGGTCACAGTAACTGACTTCCACCCTTCAAGGTGAAGGGAGAAGCGGCCCCCGACTGGCTCCCTGAGTCTTCCCTATGGAAAGGGGGGTGGAGCAGAGTCACTGGGTCGAGGCAGGGTGTGGGCAGAGGCCTGGGCCCATGGGTAGGAGCTCCGTAGACTGTTGGTTACTGGACCTCTCTGGCCGCCTCTCTGCCGTGCTGGTTTCACGGGCATCACCTTGGCCACCTGAGGGGCTTACGAAAAGGCCGTTTTTTGTTGTCTACGCTGGTTGCCATGGTACATCTGGCGGACCGACCAGACAGACTTTCCCCGACTCCTGGAGACGCGAAATCAAAGCTTCAATCTCCTGCCCAAACAGCATGGTAACCTGGAAGGGTAAATCCCCGATACTGGCCTGCAGATCCTGGTGAAAGCCAGAGACTCTCAACCAAGCATGGCGCCGGAGGCACGCCCTGGAAGCAGCTGCTCTGACTGCCATATCTGCAGTATCATATGAGGCTCTCAAAACATGCAAGCCTACGTCTCAGCCTGATTTGAGAATATCCAAGAGCTCTTTCTACTGGTCAGAGTCTGGAAGGACCTTCAACAGCTCTTGTCCCCTTTCCCATAGCGCATTCTGGTACTGGACCATATGCGTTAAGAAGCTGAGGGAAAGTATGGAACAGGTGGAGGCAGAATAGATCTTCTTGCCCACCTGATCCAAATAGCGAGACTCCGGGTCGGGAGGCTATAAGCTAAGGTGTTTTGGCTGCCTGGACTTATCATGGGCAGTCGTGATCACTGAAGAGTCCGCCTGAAGGTGTTCAGCAAGGAAAGCTTCGGGGCCTTGTACAGCCTATCCGACTTCTTCGGGACAGCCAGGACTGAAGCTGGATGTTTCCAGGTAGTTCGGGTGAGGTCCTGGAAAGTATCCACCAAAGGAGGGACCACCAAAGGTTTAGGCTCCTTTTGCCTCAGGTATTTCGCAAGTCTCCAGCGTTCCGGGTCCAGGTCCTCCGTCTCCCACTCGTTGGCGGCCTGGATATGCCTCATGACGTCCATAAAGGTAGGATCATCTAGAGGTGAGTGAGGCTGGTCCTTCTCTCCCGGGGAGCGCTGCAAACAGAGGAATTAGAGGAAGACGAGGATGAGGGAGATGGACTATAGGATTTAAAATAGTCTGACCTCGCCCTATGACCAGACTCCTGCTGTCGGTAGCTGGGGGACCAACGTCTGTCCGAAGACAGACTCCTGTCCCTGGACCGGCGATGGAGCAAAGACAGACATCTGTCAGAGGACAGATGTCAGGAGCGTTCTCGCCTAGAGGACCTAAAAAAGGCTCCTAGAACGTGACCTGGACCGACGACTGTCACCAGAGTCCCTGCAGCGACATCTGTGGTCCTCGGACCGAGTGCGGGAACGAGCCCTAGAGGGAGGTGTAGGCTGGCGCTCCGAAGACTTCCACGGAGAAGGCTCACCTCCCGGCTGTAGTTTACCCGCTGGATCCGGAACTGGTGTCTGGGCCGGCGATGGGGGTCCGCTTGTGGACCTGCCCCCACCAGAAGGAAAACTGCTCCTGTAACTCGTCTGTTGTGAAAATATCTGCCGCCCTGAGCGGAGGGGAAGGATCCGGGACGTCAGTCAGCGGACACTCCTCCTGGGGGCCTGGGGGGAGAGGAGGAGGACTTGGGCGACGTCTGTTCTTCTATAGCCGACCCTTCGTCCCTTCAACCGGCGTCTGTGCTGGTACCGATGACAGGGCGCCACCAGGGTGGGGGTGCCGGAGAGTCCTTGGGCTCCGGAGGTGTGCCTTTAGCAGGTGGCGCCGGTGCCCTGGGAGGTGGGGCCAAAACATGCACCTCCAAGGGCTTCATGGTGACCCTTAGCGGGGTTACCTTAGGCTTAGCCGGCTTCTCCCCCGAAGGGCCAGCCTTGGCCTGAGCAGATCTGGGGCACTCTCCTGATCCAGAGGGATGGGTCTTCTTTGGAAAGGGCCGCGAGTGAGAGCGGGACCGGTGCCGGGACAGACTAAGGTCTTTGCTGTGCCGTTTCTTCTTGCGTTTCCCCTCTGAGGAGTGCAGATCCATCTTCTGCTCCGAGGCTTTCAGGGCCTTAAGGCAGCGGATGCGGGTCCTGCTAGTATAGGCCTGGCAAGCGGAGCAGTTCGCGGTGTCGTTTTCCGGTCCTAGGCAGAAGACACAGCGGCGATGATCGTCCTTGGCTGGGATCTGCCTCACACACTCGCACTTAAGATATTCTGGTGAGGCCGACGCCCTAGAAGACATCCGTCGGGACTGCACAAAAACTGGACAATAGCCGGACGTCGGTAACTTTGCAGAAAAACTGTCGAAAAACAGTTGAAGAGTTGGAAGCAGTCCAACGTTGGTGAAGTACGAAAGAACAGTCGAAAAAATGGTTCAAAAGCGGGTTTGATTGTAGATGCTTACTGAACGGGCAAGCTGAAGCTGTTCTCTTCTTCATGTGCGGGACGCGGCGGGAAAAGAACTGGGGTGGAGCTGGGTCCGCCTCCTTTGTACCTGGACCGATGGGGGGGCAGCGCTGGGGCATTACTGCTGGCTGAAGTTTTCACCGGAGGGTCCTAGTGCCTGCAGCATAGTCCTAATTGTCAGCCTGCTGCAAGAGCTCCCACTCTAAGTAAGACCAGTAGATCTTCGAGAGAAGCTCTTGCAGTAGGCAATTACATAGAGGACTGATGGCAGCAGGTGTCAGGACCCCACAGAAAGATTTTGTAGCTAGCAGTCTCTGGCGGGGACCGCCCCCAAGTTAGGTGACCGACGGCAGTATAAAGGGGCGGTCCCCCACGCCCGCCTTCCAGTTCTTTAACGCCAAAGGCCCAAAAGGGCGAGACGAGAGAGAAGCAGATATTTCCCAACCCGGTAAAGGAGCTAAAAAAGTTTAGGGGGATGGAGGGCGGGAAGGTATTACTTACTGCAAGAGCCTTTCTCGAAGATCTGTTACGGTAAGCTCGTACGTAACTGTACTATCTTACTTGGAGAGGGCTCTTGCAGTAGGTAATTATATACAGGACTGAGTCCCAAGCAGTCTGGAACAAGAAGCAAAACGGGAGGAGGAAAGCTACTCAGAGTAGGTCCTCTAGCTGTGAAGGCCTTAGGAAAGGAGGCCTAGCAGAACAGCAAGCCTGAAGCCTGCTCTACGGCGAGTGGCAATATCCAAGCTGTAATGTTTTGTAAAGGTATGGACGGAAGTCCAAGTGGTGTCAGCACAGATATATGCCATTGACACATTCTTGAAACAAGCCACCGAGGCAGACACTCCTCTGGTGGAGTGGCCTCTCACTTGACCCGAAAGGGTCTTGTTGTACTTGTCAAAACAGAAAGTGATAGTGAGCCAACCATTTGGACAGGCATTGCTTAGAAACAATATTGCCTTCTCTTCTGTGGGCAAAAGAGACGAACAGTTGATCAGTCTTTCTGAGATCTTTTGTTCTGTTAGTGTAGTATCTCAGTATTTGGTGAACGTCCAGTGTGTGTAAGAGATACTCCCCTTGATTAGAGTGCTGCGTAAAGAAGGCAGGTAACTCTATGGACTGGTTCAAAGTAGATTCTGCTATCACCTTGGGGAGAAACCATGGGTTGGTGCGCAGAGCCACACGTTCCTTATAAAAACTCAAATACAGAATTTTATACATCAGGGCCTGGAGCTCGGAAATCCTCAGAGCAGAAGTAATGGTCACTGGGAAGAGAGTCTTCCATGAAAGGAACTTCATATCTGCTGAGGCTGCCGGTTCGAAAGGAGGCAGAGTAAGCTTCGAGGATGAAATTCAAATCCGAAGCAGGGGCAGGAACCCGGATAAGGGGTCCTCAAGTGGAGAACCCCCTCTAAGAAAAGTCTTAGAGACCTCCAGCTGAGCAAACGTCCTGCCTGCAAAAGGGACATGGTAGGCCGAAATGGTCACCATGTGTACCTTCAAGGACGAGTGACTGAGACCCAGATCAAAGAGGTGTTGCAGGTAATCCAGCAGCCGCCCAACAGAGCACGAGAAAGGCTTGTAATCTTTTGAAGCAGCCCAGAATGAGAACCGTTTCCACTTCATGGCATAAGTAGACCTAGTGGAGGGTTTTCTAGCCTCCACCAAAATATCAGCCACTTGGGGTGAAACCCCAAATCAGGCTTGAGCTACGTCTGCAGGAGCCATGTGTGCAGTTGAAGGCACTTGAGACCTGGATGAACCTGGGTCCCCTGATCCTGGGTCAGTAAAAGTCACAACGGAGGAAGAGGAGGCTTCTCTGAGTATTGTTGCAGAAGAGAGAACCAAACTTGCCTGGGCCAGAAAGGAGCGATCAGTATCATTCGAGCTCCTCCTGAACAGAGTTTCTGTAAGACTCTCGAAATCAAAGGGATCGGGAGGAAAAGCACAGACGAATCAGTCATTCCAATCTAGAGACAGAGCGTCTCTCCAACAAATGCCGCGCTCTGGAGCAAGCAAGCAGAAGTTGGGAAGCTTTGCGTTTAGATGTGAGGCAAACAGGTCCACCTGTGGTGTTCCCCAACGTAGGAAGATATCGTCTAAGACCCCCTGATCCAGTTCCTACTCGTGAGCTTGAGCAGACAAGCGACTGCGTACGTTAATTGCTGTGATGTGGAGATTGTGCTGTACTGCCCAATCCCAAAGTCGCATCGCTTCCCTGCAGAGAGGGCAGGAATGAGTCCCTCCCTGTTTGTTGATGTACCATACCACACACATATTGTCCATCTGTACTGCTAAGTGGCCAGGAAGGAGATGCAGAGCATAAAGCACTGCCCGGAAGCTCAAGCACATTTATGTGAAGCGTTTTCTCGAGCTTGGACAATGAGCCCTGGGTCCTGTGAGGTCCGAGATGGGCTCCCCAACCTTCGCCCGAGGCATCTGTGGTCAGAGTCTGGGAGGGGGGAGAAAGACAGAACGGAACTCACCGACAAAGGTTGTCCTGAACCATCCACCACTGCAAGTCCCGAACCATGGGGGAGGAGACTAGGACAAGCTGGTCCAGGTCGTCCACCAACTGATCCCACTGAGACTGAAGTGTCCACCGAGAGATCCTCATGTGGAGCCGAGCATGAGGGACTGTTGGGATTGCAGCCACCACAAGCCCGAGGAGGCGAAGAACTGATCTGGCACTGACCCGCCTGCAGCCGGACAACAGGCTGACCTGAGCCTGGAGTGTGGCCGTCCTGTCCAGTGGCAGAAAGGCCCTGCCAGAGGTCATGTGCAGGATCACCCCGATAAACTGGAGCCTCTGGGATGGGATCAAGTGGGACTTGGGAGTGGTTGATGGTGATGCCCAGGGAGAAACACTCCCCCGGGTAAGGGAAAGGAAGCGTAGGAGATCCTTGCTGGACAGGGCCACCAGGAGCTAATCGTCCAGGTATGGGAAAACCTGCACCCCCTGGGTATGCAGGTAGGCCGCTACCACCGAAAGGCATTTGGAGAACACCCGGGGTGCAGAGGAAAGACCAAATGGGAGGGTCTTGAACTGGTAGTGGTCCCCCTGGAAGCAAAACGGAGGTATCTGTGGTGAGAAGGGCGGATAGGGATGTGCAGGTAAGCATCCTGCATATCCAGAGCGCACAGCCACTGTCCCGGCCAAAGGAGGGGCAGAACGCCCTGCAGGGAGAGCATCCTGAACCTCTTGTACTCCACGAATAAGTTCAGGGAACTGAGGTCGAGAATCGGCCTTACATCTCGTGTCTTCTTTGGAACCAGGAAGAAGTGGGAATAGTAGCCCGTTCCCTGAAGAGAAAGGGGGGACGGGCTCTATTGCCTCCTTCAGCAGAAGTGCTAAAATCTCTTCCTGGACCAGAAGATGGTGCTCCTGAGAGCACGACGACCTTGGAGGAGGGTGACGAGGTGGTTTCTGGAGAAACTCTACTGAGTGTCCTTCTGCGATCATCTGGAGCACCCAGGAATCTGAAGTTATCCTCTCCCAACCCGGGAAGTGGAGGGAAAACCTCCCTCCTACCAGTTCCTCCGGAAGGCCCAGAGGCTGTGGGAGAGGAAAGGAGTCAGGTGGTGTGGGGCAGCGTCGCGGCTGAAGCACCTGCTGCTTTTTTGGGTGGAGGGAGCTTGGTAGCCAGAGGTGCCCGGCATTTAGCGGCCCGCTTTCCCTGGGGTTTCTCCTTTGGCCGATTCAGTCTGTGAAAGGGACAGTGCTGCGTTTGATGGGGGATGATACATGGATTCCATAGACTTCAGTGCAGTCCCCTTCTCCTGCAGATCAGTGATAATGTCCTTGACATCACCACCGAACAGCACCGAACCCCAGAAGGGCGCTTCCTGAATAGCGGTCTGCACTTCCGGGACCAACCATGACGCCGTAAGCCTACGTCGAAAGCGGAGTTCCTACCAGCAGTGTTCACTGCATTGTAAGTAGCATGAAGCATGTGCCGACTGGCCGAATGTGCAGAGCGGACGAGGTCAGCCACTTCCTGTTTGACTCGAGAGTCCGGAAGGGAGTCCAATTTGGATCCCACCTCACTAAGAATCGCCTTCTGGTAATCCCCCATGTGACTGACATAATTTAGGGCCCAGATACCCAGAGTGGAAGAAGCATAGATGATCTTCCCGTACTGGTCCAGAAGACGGGATTCTTGTCAGGTAGAGACGAGCTCGGATGTTTCGGGTTAGCTGTCCGGCCATGAGCGGCGCTAATCACGACCGAATCAGCTCGAGGGTGAGAATCTAAAAAGTTAACACCTTCAGGAGCCTGATATAGCCTGTTTGACTTCCGAGGAAGTGGGGCTAAAGCAGACGGCGTCTTCCAAATAGTGGAAACAAGATTGGCATGAGGCTCAATCCAGGGTGGCACCAAGGCGGGAGCTATCACGGGTAGATCCAGATGCTCAGCGAGTTTCTTATGCTGGGGATACTGCTCCAAGGAATGCTACTTATGAACCTCCTGGATTTTGCTCAGCAACTCCGTAAAAGGATCCTCCTGAGGGGACTTTGGAGGAGTCCTAGGCCTAGGCTTAGACTGACAGCGTGGCTTGTCATCTGGCTCGGAACAACTGTCGGAGTCGTCAGAGGTGTCCGAGGAGGAAGAAGATGATGAGGAAGACTCTCTCTCCCCCGGCGTGGGGAAGGAACGGACCCCTTGAGAAGCCCTCGGGGAAGCATGTCCTGCCCCGCCCTGGAACCAGAGGGTTCGGCCCCGGTGTCTGGAGGTGGGGAGGGAATCTGTTGTCGCGGATGTACGGGAACCGGAACCATCGTCAGGAGATGACTCCTGATCTCTCTGGTGAGCTGAGCCTTGGCCTCAGCCCACCAGGAGGCCAGAGTCTTCTTCAAGTCCACCGGCAGCTGAGGGAGCGGTGGAGGGGGATACGGGTATGGATTATACCCGTAAGGTGCGCATCCATAACCAGATGTCTGGAAGCCCGGCTTCAGGTATGGAGGCACTGGGTACTGTGGCGTCGGGTTAGGCCGGCATCAGGTACTGGGGTGTCGGATACTGCGAGCTGGGTAAAACTGCATCTGATATGATGGGGTCGGATACTGGAACCGTGGGGTTTGCCGGAGCAGACAGCCTGGCCAGAGGGCTCACGGGGGTCTGAGCAGAAGGCCCGGTGGGCGGAGGCCCCGGTGTTGAAGCGGCATCCGGGAGCGGGATGTTGCCCGGCGTCGGGGCCGACATCCGAGGACCTGACGTCAGGTCAGTCGGCCCAGTGGGTGGACTGTCTGACGGGGGGCACAGTAGGAACCTCGGCATTGCCCGGGGATGGAGGGGAAAATCCCGGTGTCAGGTTGAGGAGACCCAGGGTCCCTTGAGGGCAGCAAAGGCTGCTGCGGACATGGGAGGGTCCGGCGTCGGCTCAGCCGCCGTGTGGACATCGGCAAGCTGACGTCCGACTAAGTGGACCCGTCGCCCGAGACAGGTCGCGAGGAGGGGCGGCCTGGTTGGGCGGAAGAGGGGCGACCCCCGGGGAGGGACATTACCTGAAGCACAGCGACTCCCGAAGAAGACGTGGTGGATGAGGAGCCCTTGTCCCAGTGCTTCTCCTTGTCTTTTTTCTTGCGATGGCCTTTAGAGGAAGTGGTCGCCTGCCAGAGCTTTTTTAACTCCTTTTCCATGGAGGACATTTTCTTTAAAATAAGGGCCTCCAGGGACTGCTGTTGCTGTTTGCGGGTGGCCGTGTTGAATTTAAGGCCATGCTGGCACTTCTCCACCTGATGATCTGGGCCTAGGCAGAAGAGGCACTGGGAATGGCAGTCATTGTGCGGGAGTTGGGCACTGCACGAGTCACACTTGTTCTTGTGCTCGGAGGGTGCAGGGGACGAAATACACAGATGAATACCTGACAAAAATTCAAAAAATTGAAAATAACTTGCTAAACACTACCGAAGACTGACACTGACGAGCGTTGAACTTTACCACGAGGTGCTGACATGAGCCAACGGCAGGAAAGAACTGGAAGGCGGGC
Organism: Neoceratodus forsteri; assembly: GCA_016271365.2. Classification (NCBI taxonomy): domain Eukaryota; kingdom Metazoa; phylum Chordata; order Ceratodontiformes; family Ceratodontidae; genus Neoceratodus; species Neoceratodus forsteri. Next base: position 224,070,937 of record CM028138.1, on the reverse strand, counting down.
GTGGGAGACCGCTCCTTTATACTGACGTTGCATAAGGTCAGTCACCTGACATGGGGAACGGTCCCAGCCAGAGACTGCTAGCTAGAAATTTTTCCGTGGTGTCCTGCTGGCGTCAGTCCTATATGTAATTACCTACTGCAAGAGCCCTCTCTAAGTAAGATCTAGTTACAGTAAGTTCTTACATTACTGGACTATGCAACTTCGAGGGTAGAGCTCTTGTAGCAGGTAATTTCAGAGCCTCCTCCTGGTTCAACACCCTACCAGCAAAGCAACCCTGGGTGGCTTTAAGCTCAGCCTGTGTCAATCCCTCATCTCCTGTGCCTCCTGCGACTGTTAGACCTAAATGGTTTATCCCCCACCCACCATACCCCACCCTTCCCTCCCCTACTCCCTCCACACCTCTCGCTGCCCTTGCCCCACCCCCACTCCCTCTTTACACCAGTCTCTGGCCTCGCCTCCCTCTGTCAGATGACTACCTATACAAATCTATATTAATTTGTTATAGAAGTGATTTGCACAGTTGTGATGTTTTGTTAATTGACAAAGCCCTCCGGCTGCTATGTTTATTTCTCTTTTGCACAATACCACTGCCTGTCCTAATGTTTCAAGTAACCCAACGTGGAACCTTTGTAAATGAGCCCCTGGCTCAAAGGTGCATCCGATTCCCTTAAATAAAAAAAATAGCAGCATTAGGACCGAGTCCCAATTAGTACCCAAAGACAGGCCCAGGTTTGAGTGGGAGGTGGTAGAGAAAAACTGAAACATAGGCAGATGCAGCATATTCTAGGAGAGTAGGCCCTGCAGGATGGCTAGTCCAAAACCTGCTCTCTTCCTAGAAGCAATGTCTAGGCTATAATGCCTGATTAAGGTATGGACTGTGCTCCAAGTCGCAGCAGCACAAATGTCTGCTGAAGAGACATTCCTTAGGGAAGCGCAGGAAGCAGCCACGGCCCTGGTGGAATGGCCCCTAGCGGGACCTGGAAGGGGTTTACCATGGTGCTGGTAGCAAAAGGAAATACAGTGCACTAGCCAACGGGCTAGCGACTACTTAGACAAGAGCCCCTGTCATCCTTTTTGCAAAGGAGACGAACAACTGGTCCGTCTTTCTGGCGGAACGTGTTCTGTGACGATAATACCTTAGGATTCTATGGATGTCCAAGGTGTGCAACAGTGCTTCACCTTGGTTGATAAACACAGGATAATAAACCAGAGGGCTGATGTCCTGATTCAGTGCCAGGATGATCATCACCTTCGGTAAGGACCTGGGGTTCGCACTCAAGGTCACCCTGTCCCTGTGAAAAATGATACAAGGTTCCTTACACATCAATGCCTGGAGCTCTGAAACCCTTCCAGCTGAAGTAATGGCAACCAAAAGGAGAGCTTTCTATGAGAGGAAGCGTAGCTCACACGAAGCGACTAGCTCGAAGGGCGGAAGGGTGAGTTTCTCTATGACAAAAAGCAAGTCCCACGGAGGAACGACATCCCTCCTTGGAGGCCTGATGTGTAAGACCCCTCTGAGAAAGGTCTTGCAGACATTCAGTTGAGCTAGAGTTCTCTCCCAAATTGGCTCATGATATGCGGAGATTGCACACGTGTGAACCTTGATAGATGAATAGCTCAGTCCCAAGTCCAAGAGGTGGAGAAGACAGTCCAGCACATGTCTGACTGGACAGACCAAGGGATCTATGACATGGGCCGCAGCCCAGAGACAGAAACCCTTCCATTTCAGAGCATAAGTAGCTCTAATGGAGGGTTTCCTCACTGCAACCAAGACCTCTGCCACCCACTTGACACTTCTAGTCTCTCTTCCACTAAGACTGCAGGAAGGGAAGGTGTACAGGAACTTCCCTGTCCAGGAGAGGGACAATGCATCTCGCCAGAAAAATTGGAGTTACGCAAGAAATAGAAATTACGTACCTATCGTAATTATCTTTCTGTGTATCTTCACCATTCATCACAGATGGGTACTGGCCGGAGGTCAGGACCCCTTGAGGCTTTTTAAAGGATGAGTGAACCCGACGCATCACCAGCGCCGCCCTCGAGGACAACGTACTACATGGCGCTCGAGGATCAGCCATTGTTGTGTCGACCACCGCCTACCAGTTCTGAGTCGCCGAGAGGTAAGAGGAAGGGATGGAGGGTGGGACAGAGAGTCCAAGGGACAGAAAAAGGAAGAGAACTGAACTGAAAGGAGATACGCAGAGGACAGCATAGAGGAAGTAAAAACTAAGGGGATTGGGTAGGGGCCCCAATCTCTGGAAAAGGAAGAAGGGGAGGGGGGAATTTAGGAGAGAGTGAGAGGTAACAAGGATCCAGGACCCTTGTCCGTCAGACTGTATAGGAACTGCAAGGAGTGGCAAAGCTCACTTGCCAGAATTCAAGGCACAGAATAACTGGCAATACCCCAAAAGCAGAGTCAGCTATTCTGGAAAAGGACAGGGTACAGGAACTCAGTACTCTCTCTGTAAAGATATTTGGTGAAAAAAAGGGTTTTCTCTTTTTTTTTTTTTTTTTGAAAGAGATGGATAACAGAAGGAGGGCAACCACCAGTTCTCACCCCGTAGGGGTGAGGATAAGTAGTAGAGAGGAAGTGCCACTCGAACTGTACCCCTTGGGGAAGAAAATTACCCCCCTGTGTGTCCCAACTTTACCCCGCTCAAAAAGAGGGGTAGGCACAGAGGGAGGAGGATCCAGAGACTGGAGCTCTAGGGGGATGGCGGGCGGGATTGTGATGAATGGTGAAGATGCACAAAAAGATCATAATTACGGTAAGTATGTAATTTCTATATCTTATCTGTGTCAATCTTCAACATTCACCACAGATAGGTGAGTACCAAGCCCCCCAAAGGGGGCTGATTAATTGCACCCTAAGGGACAGTGTCCCTTAGCCCTCAGTGGGTGACACACTAAAGGGGGGAACCTTCTGGGCCTGAGGAGGCCTGAGAGTGGGGAGAGCGAGACGGGGTTCCCCCGGAGGGGGAAGGAATTTGCCACAAGCGTATCTCGCCCCTACAGGGGAAAAGAGATAGGTTCTCTGGTGAGTGGAGCAAATCACCCCTCGGGCCAAGGGTGACAACCGGAAAGGCGAGCCACTTCGATCTCCTGGTGCAGATCGCTGTCCCTACTACCCTGGTAGCTACCTCATTGGTGTCGTAAGATGCCCTTGCTTGGTGCCTTGCTAGCTCCAGGCCACGTGCAGAGTGCGATGGCTTGCCTGGTTTGCTCCAAGTCAGGCAAAGCAGCTAGGATCTGACCCAGCGCTGACCACAAGAACCTGTTGTAGGCTGCATAGTAGGCCTGATGAGCGGAGATGGAGAGAAGCAACCGTGCCGAGTAGAAAGTCCTCCACCCTCAGAAATCAAAATCCGAAGAGTCCTGATCTGGGGGCCGGTCACGGTGGAGGGCGCAAAGCCTTTCAGGAGTGTCCAGGTGCATCAATCCGGACTGTGGATGAGGCATAGAACCTGGAGACTCTGGGGGAGTGCAATACCTCTGGCTGAGGTCCCTAGGGGCAGGAACTCCGGAGAAGGGCCTCTGCCAGAAACGCATGGACGCCTCCCAAGGGAGCAGGCCAGGACGGCACCACAAGGGTGGCCACACCGAAATCGCCTAGAAAGGCGTGCGTCGCATGCTCAGGATTGCTCATGGAGAGGGGAGAAAGGTGAAGGTCCTCCAGCATCCTCACGAGGAAACGCTGATACTCGGAGAGATCAGCGGCAGGAGAGATATGGACAGACGGTTCCTCTCCCCCTGAAGAGGGGGATGAGGAGCTGGAGGTCACCATGCGCTCTGAGAGTGGCTGCTCGGGAGAGGTTGAAAAACCTGGCTGTCCATAGCCCTAACGTAGGCAGGGAACCGAGCAGCCACTGCTCTGAACTGTTCCCAGGTGAGAGGACCGCTAGGACCAAGAATACCTAGGAACGCTGGAGAAGGCGGCAGAGGGAAGGGGACAGAGCCGAGAGAGGAAGTCTGCTGACCTCTGCCAGGGCTAGGGAGCGGACCAAGGACCTCCGCGGAGGGTGTCCTGGAAGACTCCGCAGCCGACGGCTGTACAACCACGTTGGTACTGCCTAGGCTGCGCCCAGAAGAATCCCCCAAGTGAGGCGACCGGGGCCGTATAGGTCCAGAAGGACGGTCCCCTGCCTCCAAAGAATGGGACCCCCTCAAGGAACCAGAAGGGGAAGGACGGAAGTCCGCGCTTCGGCTTCGTCCAGGGCCCGGGTGGGTCCCAAAGAAAGGGAGATGCGCCGACCCCACACCCCTCGACCCCTTGGAGTCCGAGAGAGTCCTAGTCCTCGAAAGGGCCAGCCTAGGAAGCTGGCAGCTCTGAGCTGCCCCCGAAGGGGAGACCCAGGAAGCAGCACCCTCCCCTCCTGTGGGCTTCCCAATAGGCCCCAAAGTTGGGAGATCGAGACACACCACCGGAGAGGGTACCACTGCCGAGGGGTCAAGGAACCCCCCCAAGGTCAGGTTGCATGGCAATGGTGGCACGCGCCACAGCCTGCTGGTCAGCACCACTGACCCTAACCTCGGGGGAACCAGACGCACCTCAGAGGGGGGCTGACTGAGACCCATCGTGGAGACCACCGGCTCGTCCTCCTCTGCAGACAACCCCGAAGGGTGTGACTGCCCGCTCGACTCAGAGCCTGACCCCGAAGAGGTAGAGTCTGAAGCCCTAAGCCAGACGGTAGGAGGGAGACCTTACCAAAGGGCCCAGAAGTCCAAGCAGTGGCCAAGGTGGCACCTGCACCCTCCACAGCCCCACAAGTGGCACTGGCAGAAGGCGGCAGGGCAGCACGGGCCAAAGGTCCCGAACTAGGGCCAGCTGCGGCACCGTCAAGTCCACCGGCACCAGGGGCGGTACCAGTAACAGACGGCGCTGACAGAAACCCCAGCCACAGCCTCGGCGCCGCTGCCAGGCCCTTCTGCGCCGCGAGTGGCACCGAAAATCAAGCGGGCGCCAACCACGGCACCGCAGACCCCTCTGCCGCGATCGGCACAGAGCACCAACGGCGCCCGAGGACGGTAACGGGACGTGATTTACTCTCAAGGTTTGACGGCACCATGCTCTACCTCGCGCCGAGGCAAGACATAAAAGGCGACGCCGATTCCAGGGTCACGGCGCCGCGAGCAGGGTTGGCACCACGAACGGCACAGACAAGGCCCAAGGCACCGAAAGACGAGTCAGCGCCGACAGGACTCACGGCGCCGACGGCCCCGAGCGACGGCGTCGACCCGGGCCTTCCAGACTACAGGAGCGACACCGGGGGAGCCTTCACTCTCGAAGGGGTGATTGCCATGGCGGCGCCCCACCCGCCGCAGAAGGAGCCTCGCCAAGGCTAGGCTATAGGCGCCAAGGCTCTCCTCTTCGGTCCAGAGAACCGGAGGGGACCCAAGGAAAGGCTGAGAGAGCTGCTTGGCCAGACTAGTGCGAACCCTACCCGAAAGTCGGCGGAACTCGCCTACTGAATGTGCGCTGTTCTAGGACGCGCGTCCATGGAGAAACAGAAGCGCAGTACCGAATCCATGTCGTGGAAGGGCCAAGACACGCCGAGACACCAGTCATGCTGGTCGTAAAGGAGTTCTTGGCGCCACAGACGCATAGGGGCTGCCCTCACTAGAAAGTTTCTTGCCTCCGACTCACGATATGACCTACGGAAAAACACCAAAATAGACTCGACGCGCTATACTTTACAATAAAAGGAAAGATCTTACCGGCGACGTCGATTGGAGGCAGAACCAGAACTAGCAGACCGACGGACTGACAAACGCACAAATTCGAAGGCTTAGGCCTAACAACCGTCAAAAAACTTCTTCAGTGGCTTCCCACGAGGTGACCTCAACGGTCGGAGACGAAGAACTGGTAGGGAGTGGACGACAGCTATCGGTTAATCCGAGCCGCCACTGTAGTACGCCGGCTCGAGGCGGCGCTTGATGCTGCGCTTGCCCGCCTATCCTTTTAAAAAAAAAAAAAAAAAAAGGCTCCGTGGGGTCCTGATCTCGCCAGTACCCATCTGTGATGAATGGTGAAGATTGACACAGATAAGATCTTACCGTAGCAGTAGATCTTCGAGAGAGGTTCCTGCAGTGGGTCTTCACATATAGGACTGCGTCCCTTGGTGTCAGGTTCCAATGGCAAACTTGTAGCTAGCAATCATCAGTGGGGACTGCCCACGACGTCAGGTGATGCGACGTGAGGCAGACTACAAAAGGGAGTGGTCCTGCGCCCGCCTCCAGTTTTTTTCCACCGAGATCTAAAGAAAGGTAAGTAGAAAGGAAGGAGTGGAAACTCCTGGGATCCTGCTTCCTATCTAGACCCAAGGGCTAGGCAGGATGAAAATAAAGCAAACATTCCAGGAGCTGGGGGAAGGTGGGTGGGAAACTAGACCTACTGCAGGAACCTCTCTCAAAGATGTACTGTTACGGTAAGTTCTTACGTAACTGCAATATCTTATTTCGAGAGGGTTCCTGCACTAGGTCTTCACATATAGAACTGAATACCTAGCAGTCTAAAAGAACAATTTGGAGATAAAGTTCCGGGTGGAGGAAATATTTGCCAAACTGATTACTGTCTTATGACAAAAGACCTTGCAGGTCCGCGAGACAAACCGATCCTGCACCTATGCTTAGTAAAGGTGTGGACAGATGACCACTGCACAAATCTCTGCCGTACACACATTCCTGAAAAAGGCGGTAGAGGTAGCAACACTCAGAGTGGAGTGACCTTTAACTGGCCCGGAAGGGACTTTCCATGTTTTTGATAAGTGAAGTAGATGCAGTTAGCCAACCACCTAGATATGATCTGTTTTGAAATGGTCTTACCTTGGCACGGGGGGTGGGGGCACAAAGTCCATGAAAAGCTGATTGGACTTACGGACCTCTTTACTCTGGTTTGTGTAATACTTCAAGAGCCGGTGCACATCTAAGGTGTGCAAAAGATATTCCCCCCTGTTAGAATGCTGAGGGTAATAGACCGGCAATTTTGCACTCAGAGTGGTTTCCGAAACCGCCTTTGGAAGGAAGGATGGGTTAGTCCTAAGGACAATTCTGTCCCTTTGAAAAATCAAATATGGTTCTTTGCAGATGAACGCCTGAAGTTCTCAAACCCTTCGGGCCGAAGTGACCGTGACTAGAAATAAAGTCTTCCAAGAAAGGAAGCGCATGTCACAATTTGAAGCCGGTTCAAAGTGGGGCAAGGTAAGTTTTTCTAACAAAGTTAAAATTCTAGGGAGGACAGGGGTTCCAGACTGGAGGTTTTAAATGGAGGATACCTTCCAAAAAGGTTTTGGCGACCTCCAGTTGAGCCAGAGTTTTGCCCTCCATCGGGAGGTGGCAGGCTGACACTGCAGAGGGGTGGACCTTGATGGAGGAATAACTAAAGCCTGTTTCTGATAACTGTACGAGGTACTCTATCACCTAGGCGACCAATCACAAAATGGGATCCAAGCTCCTGGCTAAGGCCCAAATCGAAAATCTTTTCCACTTCATAGGGTAGGTGGATCAGGTAGATGGTCTTCTGGCTTCCACCAAGATATGATCAACCTGGGAGGAAACTCCATAGTGGGAAGCCGCTATGTCCATAGGTGCCACGCATGAAGGTGGAGCAACTGAAGGCTCGGATGCACCAGGGTGCCCTGCTCCTGTGTCAGAAGGTCGTGAAACAATGGCAGGGGTACTGGAGGTTCTAGCACCAGCTGCTGTAACAGTGGGAACCAAATCTGACGGGGCCACAGAGGGGCAATCAGAATCAAGTGAGCTCCTTCCACCTGAAATTTCACCAGAACCTTCTGAAAGACAGGAAAGAGAGGAAAGGGTGGAAATGTGTATAGAAACCTCCCTGTCCAAGAGAGAGATGGTGCTTCTCGCCAAAAAGCAACACGCCCGGGAATGAGCGAGCAAAAGCTAGGTAGTTTTGCATTGAATGGGGAGGCGAACAAATCTACTCCCGGCCAACCCCAAAGAAAAAGGTCTTCGACCACCTTCTGCTTTAACTCTTACCTGTGAGCCCAGGCCACTGATCGACAAGACTATCCGCCAGGACATTGCTTACTCCTGGGACGTGGACTGCTGTCAGGAAAAGGCCGTGCTGAATCATCCAGTACCAAACTCTTATTGCTTCCCTGTAGAGAGGGTACGAGCGAGTTCCTCAGTTTCTTGATGTACCAGACTGTGGACATATTGTCCATCTGGATGAGAAGTGATTCCAGTAGGAGAAATGACGAACACTTGGAGAGCATAGAGGACTGCTCCTGTCTCCAGAACGTTGATGTGGAGTAGAAGCTCCTGAGCACACCAAGACCAGTGTGTCTTGTGGTACCCCAGATGGGCACTCCAACCCATGTCCGAAGCGTCCAAGGTGAGGATCTTTTTTTGGGGTTGGGTAGTGAAAGGGAGCTCCCACTAGGAGATTGAAATATCTTGCCATCAGCAAAGATCTTTCTGAAGGCTGCTGGAGATGATGACCCATTGGTTCATGTCGTCCGTCCTCTGGTCCCACTGGACTCGAAGAGAGCACTGGGTGACCCTCATATGAAGGCTGGCAAGGGGAACCGTCGAGATGGCCACTGTCATAAGTCTCAGGAGGCGGAGCACAGCGTGTGCTGGGATCCATAGAGTCTGAGCCACCAGGGTGGCTTGAGAAACTAAAGCCTCAGCTCGATCTAATGGCAGAAAAGCCTTGCTCTGAATTGTGTCTAGTACTGCTCCAATGAATTGGAGGCGCTGGGAGGGTACTAGCTGGGACTTGAGTAAATTGACGGATACCCAGCTGGACAAACAAGTCCTGAGTGAAAGACAGACGCTTTCAGGCTGTCTGGAGAGGGTGACAAGAGGAGCCAGTTGTCCAGATACGGGAACATGTAAATGCCCTTGTGGCGTAGAAAGGCCACAACTACCACTAAGCACTTGGTGAAAACCCGGGGAGCCGAGGAAAGGCCGAAGGGTAGTGCTTGGAATTGAAAACGGTTCTTGGAAGGAGAAACTAAGGAAGTGGCGGTGGGCCAGGAGGATGGGGATATGTAAGTAAGCATCCTGCATATCCAGGGAGCACAGCCAAGAGTTTGGTTGGAGCAGGGGAAGAAGACCCTGAAGGGTTAGCATGCGAAACCTCTTGTACCCGACAAAGAGGCTGAGCATGCCGAGATCCAGGATCGGCCTATCTCCCACCTTCTTTTGTACTATGAAGAATTGGGAGTAAAATCCCCTTCCTATTTGGTCTTGAGGGACTGGTTCTATGGTCACTTTTGCAGGAGGGCCTGAATCTCCTGGAAGACTGTGGGGATCTGATCCTTTGGATAAAAAGACTGTCCCGGAGGGTGAGGAGCAGGAAGAAAAAAATTACTCACCTTAGTAATGCTGTTTCTTCTAATGGAGTCTTGCTGTATTCTGACATATGCAGTGATCACAAACCTTTGAATTGCCCCAGAGAACAAAGAGTTAACTTTCCATGCAGGGCATGCAACGCTGAGCTCGAGCTCGGTTGAAGCCTCTGTCTGCTGTTTAAACTCCAACAGTCAGATCTTTACGAGCTATACTCACTGGGCGTCCTGTGTGGAAACTGTAAACTCACTAGCCAACTGGTAACTAAATTTGATAAAGGGTTTTTTTGGTTTCAAAGCAAAGACTCAAGTCAGGAAACCCAAAAAACAAAACACAACACACACCCGAAATAAAGAAAGGTGAGATAAAAGGAGCACCACTGCTCCTGCCCACCCACATCCCAAAAAACAGGTTCTGAGAGGGGAGGCGGGGGAGGTCAGAATATAGCAAGACTCCATTAGAAGACACAACATTATTAAGGTGAGTAATTTTTTCTTCAAAACAACATGAAGTCTTGTTGTATTCCGACATATGCAGACTACCAAGGAGGAGGGACAGAACCTACTTTGGGAATAGGCTCTGAAGTACTGCTGTGTCAAATAGAGCATCACTCCTAGCCTGGATATCCAGAGAGTAATGCTTGGTGAATGTATGGACTGTTTTCCAGGTGTCTGCTTGACAGATTTCTAAGATAGGAATATCCTCGGCAGCACCCAGGGAAGCAGCTGTGCTTCTAGTAGAGTGAGACCTCAGGCCTGAGAGTGTGGTTCTACCCAATTTCTCATAGCAGAACTGTATACAAGAGACAATCCACCTGGCAATAGATCTCTTAGTGGCAGGTTTGCTCTACCAACCTCCTACAAGTGAGGAACAACTGGGGTACTCAAACCAGACCCTTGGTGCGCTCTAGTAGTAGCTAAGGGCTTTTTTATTCAGGCTGTGCAACCTTCTCTCCCAGAGAAGGAATGGTCAGTGAAGAAAACAGGGAGAGACAGACTGATTAAGGTGGAAATCTGAAACCACCTTAGGCAAAAACTTCTGATAGTTCTTAGGACCACTTTATCTCTATGGAAAGAGATGAAATCAGGCTCCACTGACAGGGCTTGCAATTCACTGATGCGCCTGGCAGAGGTAATGGCTACCAAAAACACAGTTTTCCAAGTCAAGTACTTAAGCTCTGCAGAGGACAAAGGCTCAAAGGGGGTTACATAAGCTGAGCAATGCAAACATTAAGGTCCCAAGCAGGAGCAGGGTCCCTGAAGGGAGGATTGGTGTGCAACAATCCCTTAAAGAATTTGCAAAATACAGGATGGGCTGATAGAGAAGAGGGCTTGCCTACTGACAAAAAAGCAGAAACAGCTGCCAAATGTACTTTGAGTGTAGCTGGTCTGAGTCCCAAGCTACTGAGATGAACCATATAGTCCAGGACTGTAGGCAACCCTGCAGATTCTGGAGAAATATGCTTACCAGAGCACCAAATAGTGAACCTTTTCTATTTGGAGTTGTAAGACTTTCTGGTGGAAGGCTTTCGAGAAGCCGTAAGAATATCCAGAACACCTTGAGAGAAGTGCAGATCAGCAAGCTCTAACTCTTCAAGAGCCAGGCCTTGAGATTGAGAGATTTGAGATTCGGATACCAAATCCTTCCCTGAGAGGATGTCAACAGGTTGTAATTCCTGGGAAGAAACAGGGGAAGGTGGACTGCTAAGGACAGCAACAGTGGACACCAGGGCTATCTGGCCTAGTCTGGAGCGATCAGAATCACTTTGCACGGTTGAGACCTGATCTTGACTAGCACCTTGATCAGGAGAGGGAAGGGGGAGAAGCATACAGGAACTTCCCTTCCCAATTGAGAACCAGAGCATCCAGGGGGACTGAACCCAAGACTGGGGGTCTGCAGCAAAAGAGAGGAAGTTGCACAAGGCCACAGACTGAGTGCCCCTTGCTTGTTGATGTACCACATTGTGGTGGTATTGTCTGTTTTGATCTGGACTACCTTGTTTTGAACAGACTTGGAAAAAGCTTGCAGTGCCAGAAACACTGCTCTGAGTTCCAAGAGACTGATGTGAAGCAGAGATTCTTGAGGCAACCACAGCCCTTGGGTGGTAAGATCCCCCAAGTGGGCTCCCCAGCCCAAGAGGGAGGCGTCTGTGGTGAGGATTAATGAATGAGACTGAGTGACAAAAGGAACTCCCTGCCTTAAATTGTCCTGATCCTGCCACCATTGCAAAGCCTTGATCAGGGTTCGAGTCCCTGGGACTAGTTCGGTAAGGGAATCCTTTCTCTGGGACCAGAAGGCTCAAATGGAACTGAATGTTCCTCATCTGAAATCTTGCCCCCCTGGACCACTGCTGTAGAGGCTGCCATGTGGCTCAGGAGCTGCAAGAAGTGCCTTGCTGGTCGAGACACCTGAAGGGTGAAAGAAGAGGCCAGTTCTATTAGTGTCCTTGCCCTGTCCAGGGGAAGGAAGGCCTTTGCTCTTATTGTATCCAGCTCCGCCCCTATAAAGGTGAGGAGTTGTACTGGCTCCAGAACTGACTTTGGAAGGTTTAGGAGGAATCCTAAGGAAGTGAGCAGTTGCTGAGTTATCTGAAGATGTGACTTGACTTGGTCTGGAGACTGACCCATTATGAGCCTGTCGTTCAGGTCTGGAAAGATGGAGATCTTTTTTCTCCTTAGGAAAGCAACCACTACTGCCAGGCACTTTGTGAACACCCTTGGGGCTGATGTTAGACCAAAGGGCATTGCTCTGAATTGATAGTGGCCTGAGGGCAACTTGAACCTGAGGTACTTTCTGTGGGAGCACCTGATGGGAATGTGAAAACAGGCATCTTTGAGGTCCAGGGAGGCTAGCCAGTCCCCTGGCCTTAGAGAGAGCAGAATTATTCCCAGAGTCACCATTTTGAATTTTGGCTTTAAAAGGTACTTGTTTAGATATCTCAGATCCAGGATGGGCCGCCATTCTCCTGTCTTTTTGGGGGTTAGGAAGTACCTGGAGTACAATCCTTTGCCCCTGTGTAGGGTAGGAACCCCCTTCTATGGCTCTGAGAGCCAAGAGGGAAGAAACCTCTGCCTCTAGGGCAAGGGCCTCTGATGGATTTGCAGGTGGAAAGGAGCTAGTTCTCATCTTGGGAAATTTTTTGAAGCAGAGAACCAGTCCCTGGCTTACTACTTCCAGGACCCACTTGTCTGATGTTAAAGACTTCCAGTCCTGGTCAAAGTAAGCCAGCCTGCCCCCTACAGGTACTGGAGAATCGGCCGGCAGACTCATCAGGGTGTCTGCTTGGCAGGTGCTTTAGGCTGAGGGGTGGAAGCAGCCTGCTCATATCCAGTCTGCCTCTCCTCTAAAGAACCCCCGGAGCAAAAGTAGAAGAGGAGGCCTGAGCTTGGTAAAAGGCATTTGAAAGGTGCCCCTGGAATGCTGCCTCTGAGGAGTGGCTTGCCTTTCTTTGATCTGAGCACTCCTGTAGGTGGTCCTGTACTCGTCCATCTTCTTCATGTAGTTCTCTGTCTACTCCCCAAGAAGAGAATTACCAATGACAGGAAAATCCACGTTCTTAGTCTGGGTATCCTATGATAGGCTAGTACATCTGAGCCAAGCCATCCTCCGAAGGGCCACAGATGTAGCCATGACTCTAGATGAATCATTGGAGTCCACAGCAGCATGAAATTGCACCTTGGATGCCTCAATCCCATCCGCAGCCACCTGCTCCAGCTCCTTGGCAAGTCGGTCAGGGGCCTGTTTAGCTAGAGCCAGCAGTGTGTCCCACCTGGACTTCTGGTATCTAGCTGTGTAGGCCACATAGTTAGCCTGCCTGAGTCCCAAAGATGCTGCCATGTACTGTTTCTTTGCCATGGCATCAATCCTCCTGGAGTCCTTATCTGGGGTGTGAAGCCAAGGGAATACTTGCCTTATCACAGGCAGCAGCCTGCACTACCCCAACATGGCTGCATTGCTGGAAAAGGAACTCCATGTCTGAGCCTGAAAGAGTATACCTCTTGTCCATTCTTCTGTCCACAGGAGGTATGGAATTAGTAGTTTTTAGAATTTTGAATGTCTGTTTCCCAAAAGATTTATGGAGGGGAATAGACAACCTCCTGGACTCTGGGATGTCCATCATCTCAACAAAATCAGGCTCCTCCTGATCCTCTACTGCTTCTTCCATAGGAAGCTGGAGGGTTTCAGCCACTTTCTTGTAAAACAAAGTGGGAAGGGGACTCAAAGCCTAGAAGGAGAAACACCTGAAGGTCTGTCTGGGGAGATGTCTGGGTCAATAGGCACATCCAGACTTTCATAATCACCATTATCATCTTCATACTCTCCCTCCTCCTCCTCCAGTTCATAAAATTCTTCTAAAGTATAATCTAGAACTGGGAGAACCGACCGAACCGAGCCCCTGGCAGATGGTGCCGGTTCAGCCAGAACCGAAGTTAGCGATTGAACTATCCTTATCGCTTTGGCCATCTCATCAGCGGTCGGAGAAAGAACTTGTGGATCCGAACCAGATTTATCCCTTTTCTTTCTTTGAACCGGAACCGACTCCTCAGAATCAGTTCTCCTTTTGCCTGAAGAAGTTTCGCCCTGGTCAGAGGGCACTTCTTCTGGTTTGGTCGGAACCGAACCAGGCTGGCCATCCGGGTCAGCGGACTTCTCAGCCTCCCTTTCCCTCAGTCTACCTACTCTCCTATCCAGGGTAGCTTTGGGAAAACTTTTACAAATTTGGCAGCCTGAATTGAGGTGGTCAAACCCCAGACAAACACAGATGGTGTGGGGATCAGCCTTAGCAAAGGCTTCCCACACACACACACACACACACACACACACTACAGTGTTGAAATCCAGTGGGCCCGGTGTTTTTCTTGGGTTTCTCAGACATGGCCAATCCTAACCAAAACTTACTTTTTCGGTAATCCACCAGGCAAGACATACCTGTCTGTTTCTGACTGTGTTACGGGTCTTGGGGAAAAAACGTAATGAAATCCTTTTTTTTTAGAATCGATACAGAACGGTTACCACACTCTAATAAGGACAGAATTTTTTTTACTCAAACCTGATCGGTTCAAACCGAACCGATCCAATGTTTACAAGTTCAAAACAGAAACTAATATAGAAAAACCTATCTAGTACTCACGGTACCACAGACAGAGACTTAAACCGACAGGTTTAGAAGCAGAAATTCGGTTGAAACCGAGCAAAAAAACTACGCTTTAACAGACTTTTTTGAACCCCGCGAAGCAGAAATCTCCGGAGCGACAGTTCAGTGAGGCAAAGTAAAGAATCTGATGGTTGGAGTTTAAACAACAGCAGACAGAGGCTTCAACCGAGCTCGAGCTCAGCGTTCCATGCCCTGCATGGAAAGTTAACACTGTTCTCCGGGACAGTTCAAAGGTTGGTGATCACTGCATATGTCAGAATACAGCAAGACTGCATGTTTGAATCTCCGTCAACTATCGAGTGACCTCGTTGAATGAGTTGCAGAACCCACAGATCTGAGTTGACAGCCCTCCATCCCACTGGAGATAGCGGGAGGAGGGGGAAGGGGTCAGGACACAGAGGGGAGAGGAGCGCTGACCCTGGAGGCAGGCTTGGGAAATTTTGCCTGAGGGGTTTGGGCTCCAGATCCAGAAGTTCGTCATTTGCCCCACTTGCCCTGGGTCTTATTCCATAGTCTGACAGAAAAAAGACTGCTTCTTTTTCCCTGTTTTATACATACAGCATACATCCCGCAGTGAACGTCCACTCTTCTGCAGCCCAGTTATTATATCCTTGGTGTCACCACCAAAAAGGACAGAACCCCTAAAAGGGGCATCCAGGAGGGAAAACTGGACGTCCTGTGCCAAACCTGCTATCCTCAGTCAGGAAAGAGGTTGGATGCAGATCCCCGAGCGGCAGCCCTAGCCACCGAGTCTACAGAATTGTAAGTTGCCCGAAGGGCATGACGACACGAAGACTTGCTCAGGAACAAGCTACTGGACAAGGTCCATATGAGCGTCTCATCCTGGACCTCTTGGAGGTCCCTCTCGAGCTCCGAGAGGGAAGCCTTCTAGAAGGCCATCATATGCGATACATAGTTAAGGGACCCGATGGCTCAGGAAGTAGAGGAATATATCTTCCTGCCAAACTGGTCCAATTGCCTTGAGTACTTATCGGAAGACGAGGAGCTCAAATGCTTGGGATGTGCCGACTGGTCATGAGCGGCCGTAATGACCATTGAGTTGGCCTTCGGATGAGATGTTTGAAGTGGAATCCCTTCCAGGGCAAAGTGTGATTGGCCTTTCTGGGATAGAGGAGGGCTGTTGCCAGATGGTTGTGACCAGATCCTCATGAGGAACCATCCAGGGAGGGATGGGGAAGAGGGTCCGTAGTGGCCAGATCCAAGTGTTCCACCAGTCTCTTGTGCTGGGGATCCACTTCTTTAACAGGCCAGCCTCCTGCTGGCTGAATAGTCCTCAGAAGGTCACCAAAGAAGGGGTCTTCTGAGGGTGATTTAGGGACCTCAGCTGGAGACCGTGTGTCAGAAGGATGAGAGTCGACGTCTGAGTTTGAAGATTCTGAACCACTGGGGACGGACGGGTCCACCCCAGAGGAGCCCACTGGCAGGGAACCCGAAGCTCATCCGGAGGGAATCAGTGGGGTAGGTGCTCTGGCAGGGGAATGTCGCCCACCGGATGCTGTAGTTCCGTGAGAAGCGGGGTCCTGGCATCCTGCCACCATGCCGGGATCGAATCCCGATCGATCTGCGATTTGTCGGGGTTGGGGGATGCTGGTAGCCTAGGTATTGGGGATGTTGCCACCTGGCAATCCTGAATTGAAACCATAGGAAGGATACCCAGGGAATCTGGCGTCTGTGGCACAGGGCCTGGCGTCTGGTAATGAGGTGCCCCTTGGAGACCTGCCCGGCGGCAGAAAATGGGGGTCTGGCCCTGGAAAACCGCCTGGAGGTTCTGCTGGACCTACCAGGGGAGGTGCCCGAGGGCCACAAGGTGGCATGGGATCAGGAAGGGCCCCTGAAGGTCCTGAGGAAGAAGCTCAATAATAGGACCCCGGGCCGGCAACGGACTCCTGTCCGGGGGCGGCAAAAGACCAGGCGATGGAGGTAACTCAGGAAAAGACCCCAGCGAGAGGTCCAAAAACGATTCTGAGGGTAAAAACAAAGCAGGATTGGGTGGCGAATCCCAGGGATGGAGTACCTGAAGGGATTAGGAGTCTCCTGGCAGCACGCTAGAGCCAACATTGGGGTACTCAAGGGAGGTTGACAGGCCAGACAGAGTCCGGGCAGATGACGGAAGGTCTGTCGCCCGACTTAACAGACCTGACTGGGCTAGCAGTAGTTGAGGGGCCGCCGCTAGGCTTAACTGTGGCGGCCGTGCACCCGACAGGGTCGGAGGGCGACTTATTGGCAGTGCTGGGTGGAGGTGACGCAACAGATGCCTCGAGAGAGGCTACCCCTGGCTGTCTGCTCACCTTGGCAGGAGGGGGAGAAGATGCCTGGCCTAAAGAAGCGGACGGGGTACCTGAAGAAGTACTCATGGTTTTCAAGGAAGCAGGTCTTTCACGTGGCGGACTCCTCTCCCGACGCATCTCCTCTTCTTTTTTCTCGGGGCCAGTGACAACGATCTTTCCCTTAACTACTGAAGCTCCTTTTCTATCGACACCAGCCGTCTTGTAAGAAGGTGGGCCTCGAGGGTCCGCATGTGTCTGGTCTGGGTAGCTTAGTTAAAGGCCAGACAGATGGCATACTCGTCCGAGTTGTGCTTGGGGCCTAGACACAGAAGGCAGCGGGAATAGTTGTCCCTGTGTGGGATTTGCGTTCTGCACTTAGAGTGCTTCTTTTTAGGGCGAGCCAACATACACTCGGTCGGATGCTGAGAAAAACGATTTCAGAAGAAGAAAAACTTTGAATGACACTTGGCTTGATCGCTGTTCTTACACGAGAGCCGAATGAACTGAGGCGACGGCAGGAAAGAACTGAAGGGGGGTGCGTGGACCCTCTCTTGTAGTCAGCCTGACATCGCTTCACCCAACATCGGTGGCGGTCCCTGCTGATTGCTGACTACAAGTTTGCCATTGGAACCTGACGCCAGGGGGCGCAGTCCTATATGTGAAGACCTACTGCAGGAACCCTCTCGAAGTAAGATCACCAGGCCCTGGAGCGAGCGAGCAAAAATTTTGCAGTTTGGTGTTCCAAGGGGACGCAAAGAGTTCCAACTCTGAATGGCCCCAGCGACTGAAGAGGTCATCTGCGACTTCTTGAAGTAATTCCCACTCATGATTCAGAGAGGTTGAGCGACAGACTGTCTGCAAGAACTTTCTGGACCCCTGGCAAGTGCACCACGATGAGGTCTAGACTGTGTCCTACTGCCCAGTCCCACACTCATGGCATCTCTGCAAAGGGATAAGAGAGAGCCCCATTGCTTGTTGATGTAGAAGACCACTGGTGGTGTTGTCTGTCTGCACCAGAAGAGGACCCGGTGAAAATCGGTCTCTGAATGTGTGAAGAGCATTCAGAACAGCTCTCATTTCCAAAACATTTATATGCAGAGAGCAGTCTGTGGGGGACCAAGATCCCTGGATCCTGTGATCCCCTAAATAAGTCCCCCAACCGGTCAGAGAGGAGTCTGTGGTTAGAACTTGAGGTGGGGTTGGCCTCCGGAAGGAGACTCCTTCCTCTAGATTCTCATGGCAGAGCCACCAGTCAAGGGAATGATGAACTGCCAGAGAAATCCGGATCATCCACTGCTTGGTCCCACTGGACCTTGAGGTGCCACTGAAGGACTTCGTCCAGTCTGGCGAGGGGTACTATGGCTAAGGTGATCACCTTGTGGCCCAATAGCTGGAGAACTACCCGAGCCGAGATAGAGAGTGCTCTTTGGACCCTGCTTGCCAGAGCTCGGAGACGTTCTGTTTGGTCTGAGGGCAGAAAAGCGCTCCCCTGTTTGGTGTCCAAAATTGCCCCTATGAACTGCAGCCTTTGCGATGGCCATGGGTGTGACCTTTGGCCAATTCACAGCGATTCCCAGGGAACAAAACAGACAGTCTCTGACAGCGATTTGGAGCTGCTCTTCTGATGATGTGAGAGGCCAATTGCTCAATAGGTAAACGTAAGAGGCCTCTCTGAGGCCAGCTTGCCACCACCACAAGACACTTGGTGAATACCCTGGGGGCTGACGAAAGGCCAAAGGGGAATAGGCCTGCCAGAGTAGCCAACCGAAATCTCTGGTACTTGACTGAGATTGAGCTGGCTCAAGTCCAGAATGAGGCAAAGGTCTCCGTTTTTCTTTGGGACCAGGAAAAACGGGAGTAGTAACCTTTGCCTTTCTGGGCTTGGGGAACCGGCTGGATGGCCTTTTTCTCCAAAAGCTGCTGGATCAATGCAGCCAGGAGGAAACTGTGTGCCTGTGGACTAGAAAGGAATTCTATGGCACACATGTTTCGAATGGTGTCCAGCACATATTGGTCAGAGGTGATACTGGACCATTTGAGTGGGTAGAGGGCAAACCTCCACCCTACCTTCTTGTTCTGCAGGTCCCTGAAGAGAGGAGGGGGCAGGAAGAGTCAGGCGGAGGGTGTGGTGGACCCTTGGGCTGCTTAGGGCCCTGGGAGCCTTGGGGGGGCAGGGTGACCCTGCCTCTTGAACCCTTTGCCTTGGGCAGGCTTGCTCCCCTGTCCTTTTCGAAAGGGATGGCGCCAGGGTTCTTGAGGCTGGGATTTGTACATGCGGTGTACATCGGCCACTGCTTTACCAGACTCCTGTAGCTGTTTGACCATGGTTTCAACCTCTGGGCCAAACAGAACTGGGCCTTGGAATGGGGAAACCAAAATGGAATCTTGCAGATCCGGTTGGAACCCCGTCAACCTGAGCCATGATTGCCGTCTCAAACCCTGAGGCAGCAGCCCTGGGGGCCATGTCCACCGCATTATAAGAGCAACGGAGGACGAAGGGGGAGGCGTCCTAGCCCGGACCCTCTTGTCTACCTGGGTGATCATCCAAAGGCTTCCTTTTTTCGGATGAACTAGGCCTGTCCTTCGAAGACTTGGACTGGCCCTCCTGGGTCGACCCTGAGGAAGATTTACGAGGTCGACGAGCAAGGGAAGACTAACATCCCAAAGAGGCAGACTCCCGGTACTTGCCCTGAGAAAAGGGGGGAGTGGACTTACTTACGCGGGAGTGTTCAGTCGCTGGCACCGAACCAGACCTCTGGCCAGAGGTCGAGGAGGAAAATGCCTGCTTATCTGACGACTTACGGCGGGACTCTGACCTGGCCCAATCTTTATCCCTGTGGTGAGGTTTCCCACCTGAGGACTTTTCTTTTGGTGGGGAATCTCCGGCGGAAGAAGAGGAGCTGGCCCCTGAGCCACGCTGCATTGCCGCTAGTTGCTTCTCTAGAAGAAATGTTTTGAGTGTGTTGGCTCTCCTGGCACAAGTTTTTTGATTGAATTGCCGGCAGTGGGTGCAGGCGTCAGGCCAGTGTTCTGGGCCTAAGCAGATTAGGCAGGCCACGTGGCCGAATTTGGCTGGGATCTGCTTGCCACACGCACACTTAGCTTTGTGCCGCGGTGGAGGAGGTGACGACACACAAGGTGAACTAAACAAACAAGGAAAATAAAAACCACTTTTCTTTAAGCTGACGACTGCTGAAGAAGGCGTCCATGGAGCTGAACTACACGGGTCGACGGCGGGAAAAGAACTGAGATGGCGCCGGGGGACAACCCTCTTTATACCACGCCAGATGTCAGGCGGAGCCGACGGAGGCGGTCTCCCGCCTCAAACTGCTAGCTACAAGTTTTCCGTGGGGTCCTAACACCTGACAGCATTAGTCCTAATGGTATTAATTGCTGCAAGAGCTCCACCGTCGAAGTTGGATCTCGGGTCGCCGTTTGGCCAGTCCCGGATTCCTGACTTATTTTTCCCCACTCTACCCCATGGACTTCCCCCTGAAGAATTTAGCCATTTTTATAGACAATGCATCTCAAAGTGCTTTACAAGCCATGAACAGCTGGCAGGGGCCATTCAGTAACAGGAGAAACTTGAAGAAAACCTAAAAAGATTAAACACACACACACACACACACACACACACACACAGGGTGGATTTGTGTACTCTATTTTAGTGTGGTGGTTGATTTTTACCATCTTTTTTTTTTATTACCATCACTAACCAATATTTTTTTTTTTAAGCCACTCAAATGTTTTTATAAAATCTTCCAATACTGTCTTTTACCACTGCCATATATTGCACTACTACACTTGTTTTTGTACAAGTGCTAGTACAGCATATATAGGAAGCCTAAAGAATACATCCTTGGCACTCATCACCACAACCACAGCCCTGTATTTCCAGGCGATGGTGAACCCTGTGTACACAAAGCCAACTGCATTGACCTGGCCACTGGGTGCTGCTGCTGTACCAGGTTCTGGGCCCAAGTCATCTACATGGATGTGTATGTGGTGAAACTGTTTAAGTACTTTCTTGTATTTCATCTCCTTCCACCTGTCTAACTGTCCCCAGTAGGGAGAGAAGGGATGTTGTGTGGTCAGCCACAATATCCAAACGTCAAGAGCAAGTGTTTACTACAGACGTATTTCTTAAAGAATGACGCACCGGGTACTTTAGATGCCATTGTAATCATGTTTCTTCCCCCCCCCTTAATTACATTTGCATCATTTTATTTGCATTTTGCCAACTACTAGCAAAAAAAAAAATCTAATGGAATCCTTGTTATTACAACATCTTTACTGGCAATGCTGGCAGTGTATGTCAATGGGAAACTGCAAACTTTTTTTTTTTTTTAGATTGAGAGAAATAATGCTTTCTACCACCAAAATATTACATAGTTAAAGAAAATGTTTGAGTTTGCATAACCTGTGATCCTTTGTTATGATTTAGCAGGTGATATTTGCTTCCTAACTAGATTTTACTTGGGAAGCCAATTAGTTTAAAAAAAAAAAAAAGAGTAAAATCCTACAGATGGACCACAATAGTGCAGACATATAAAAGGCAAAGCTTGCTGCCGAAATAAGCATCTATTTCTTTTGAACAAGAAAAATATCAATTAGTTTCTCACTGAACCTAAGTAGTTGGCAGTTTCTGACATCACAGTATCAGAATTTTATTGAATTCTTTTTGCTATTATAGATTGAGGGAGCGCTCCCAACCAATCTGAGTGCCTCTTTCCCCTGCGTGCAAGACATTCTGTGAAGAGCGACTCACACGCAGATGCTCTGGAAACAAGCATGCTGCGGTAATTTTTTTTTTTTTTAAATATATTATTGATCGCTCTTGATCAATAATATAGTAATACATCCCCTGGAGCCACTTGTTCCTGAATTAGAGTGGTTTCACTTGCCTTCAGCTTGAGCCAGAACAGCTCAGCTTTGCTGTTCTCGCACCAGCCGAAGGTGCGTGAAACCACTCACAATGAGTGGCTCCATGGGATGTATTAACAGACAAGTATTTTACTATAAAAGGAAGAAGTAATTACAATCACATCAAAACAAAAAGTAAAATAGCTGCCTATTTAAGTGAAAACCTGCTCTTTCAAAACTTATGCTAACTCCATGGTAAGGGTTCTAGGACCCCCGCATTCACTTGATACTATTTCAATATAGATGAATTTTATCCTCACTCATCTCATTTCATGGCCCTTCTTACACCTGCCACAAAGTCCTGGTCAGTGACGCCTTTGGAGTGGTCATATCTGCCCCGTGACCCCCGTCACCGAACCAATCCCTTGAACATGTCTGTTCACACATGGCTCATCAACTCAATCCAAGGCAGCATCATCCAGGGCCAGCAGTCAGCACCACTATTGGAGGGGGCTTTCGTCCCCTGGGAGTGACAGAGGCACCACTCTTACTTCTCTGCCTCTCGTATCACCCCAGCTGCACTGCAACTGGTAGTCAACCAGGTGGCAGGATCATATTTTACTTGAGACTCTTGAAAAGTAGGGCAGGGGGTACAGCGATGTACGTTCCTTTCAAATATAATTCCCTTTGCATTGTTACTATTACCAAATAAACCCCCCACAAAACAGGAAAGTTCCCAGAATGGGACTTTACAAATAGGGCATAGGACACCTTAATAGCAGACTTCAGGGGATGGGAGTTAAGTTTCAAGGCACAACATTTTGGTTCCCCCTCATGGTTTAACTACATGCTATCCTAAGCATTCATGGTGGTGGTGGTGAGGGGGAGGTAAACACTTAAGGTGGTTCACCCTGCTCAGAGTTTCAAGTTGGAAAGCAAACCCAACAACATACAAGCTCTCCAGCCAGTACTGTACCGTGCATGTTGTAGTCAAATGTGAGTTCCTCCCCAGCCCGGATGGTGCGTGTAGCGAAGAAGGCGATTCGAGGCAGCCTCTCGTCTATGTTGTTGATAAACACGTTGTACACCTGCAGGTTGGGATTGCACTGAAAAAGAGAAGAGATATTTAATTTCATTTACAAATTTTATTGACCCAGTATAGCCATGGCATGCAACATATACATATAGGCAGCATAGTGGAGTGATTAGAGCAGCGGTTTGGGAACCAGGAGATTACAGGTTCCACACTCATTAAAAGGAAATATTGCCTTGAGGATGTCACTTAACCTTCAAGTGCTCCAGTCCACTCAGTTAAAAAAACAACACAGGTAAAAGCACGCTAGCATGGCAAATTAGATACCGAATCTCAGTTAAGCTATCCTGTGTAATAAAAAAAAAAAATAATAATC
Organism: Neoceratodus forsteri; assembly: GCA_016271365.2. NCBI lineage: Eukaryota > Metazoa > Chordata > Ceratodontiformes > Ceratodontidae > Neoceratodus > Neoceratodus forsteri. The sequence goes on along the minus strand of CM028138.1, from coordinate 224,047,904 downwards.
TCCCCATGGTGATAGTGAGCACCTGGCTCTACCCAGTTTTATATCTGTGATGACACTGAAGTACAGGAAGGTCAACCATGATAAAGAGTATACCAAAAAGCAATAAAGCAGTGTGAAAAATAGCACTATGATACTGCACAACATATAGTTCTACTAGTGGTATCAGTCCTCCACATACTGTCTTATTCTACTCGTCAATTTTTAAGAAATACTCTTTAAAGTCCATGGTTGCCGAACTCAATTTTCTGGTGTAGCTGTTTGGGAAGGGGACTCTATTTTGGTTCTGAGGAGGAGTGCCCAGTGCCTTCCATTTCCCGGTCCTGAATGCTGCCCCTGCTCTAGCACGTTATGTGATGTGATGCATGCAATAATATGGAGAGTGCCGGGGCGTGCTCTATAGATTACTATAGGGATAGGTTCTAACTTTTTTCCCCAAATACTTTAAGATTCTGATTCGGACAGACAAGACCAATGCTTAACTAACAAGGTTGTAGGCTTTGACAGGACCACAATGGAAGCCACGAAATGCCCCTCAGTCAGTGTAAGTTTGACCAAGATCAACTGTTCGGGAGAACTGAGAGTGTGAGAAAATCGTAATTGTTCCCTGTCTCACAAAAGACTATGGCGTTTCTTCAGCTTGCACTTTTAAGTCGGGCTCCTCCCAACAGATCTGGAGGGTCAAATACATTTCATGGAATTTGTCCATGAAAGGCTCTGCTACAGTGGACCAAGCCTGGATCACCACTGACACTCAGAATGAACATGTTCTGGATGCTGCTCTACCAGTCACCAAGAATGGTTTGTTATCCTTGGGCCTACTGAGGTAGAACCAAGCCTTTCATTCCTTCAGCAACACTGGATGTATGACCTGGCATGATGGACACTGCTTCATGTCATGATGTTCCCCAGGTAGTAGAGGCACATGTTGTGCAGGTCCATGGCCAACATCCTCTGGCTGTAACACATGCGTTTAAAAGCCAGTTTCAGTCTTTCCATTCTGTAAATTGCTCAAGTGTGAACCGTAAGATGAGATCTGCTCAATAAGCCGAAAACATCCGAAAAAAGCTTAAGTTCTAAGAATTTAACTCTTGAAAATCAGAATCCTCTAACGCATGCAGAGCTCTGAAGGAGACGGGACTCTTCCTTCTGATACTGATGGGTGGAGCCAGAGGATATATGTCACAGGTTGTGGGAGGAGCTTAGCTTGAGGATGACTGGTGACTCAGCTGTAGCCAGCAGACATAGTGTGGATAGTGAACTGAATCCACAATGGCAGATCAGACATTTTGTTTATAATGGATACTGAAAGTAGAAATATTGAAATAACCTTTCAACAGTCAGAACACGAACCCCTGGCCAGGCCAAACCTTGCTGGGACTGTACTGTGCTGTTACCATGCATCGTAAAGAAAAGGGCAATTACGTAAGAACTTACCATGATAGTGGATCTTTGGGGGTATCTCAGTCATCAGGTCACACCGTAGGAACTTCAGTCAGTGAAGCAGGATCCACAGAAGATTTTGCTGCAGTACCACTGGGGCTGCCCATGTCGACATTATCTGCAGACGTCACCAACCCTATTAAGGTGTGAGTGGCCCAGCACTAAGGAAGCCTATTCTTCCCATGGGGAACGGGGTGGGGGTGGGGTGTCTAGGCAAAAAAAAAAAAAAAAAAAAAGGCTGGATACACCAGATAGCCAGTTCCAAGACAAGAACCCCTAACAGGGGGATGGGGTGGGAGGGAAGGTTGACCTGATGACTGAGATCCCCTCTAAGTTCTACTGTTACATTAAGTTCTTCTGTAACTGTTCTATCTTCTGGGGTATCTCAGTCATTAGGTCACACAGTAGGAAAGAGTACCAAACAGTTACAGGAGAAAAGCCAACAAAAACTTAGGCTAGGAGGCCCTGCAGAACAGCCCTGCTAAACCCTACATGAGCTCTAGATGCAAGGTCCAGATTGTAGTGCTTGGTGAAAGTATGGATAGTAATCCAGATGACAGCAATGCAAATGTCTGTGGTTGAGACCCCTTTAAAACAGGCCAAAGAGACAGCCATGCCCCTAGTGTAATGAGCTTTCACCGCCCCTAGCAAATATCTGCCATGCTTGTTGTAGCAGAACACGATACAATGCGACAACCATTTAGGCAAACATTGCTTAGAAATCTGAACGCCCTCTCTACCTGGGGTGAAAGAAAAAAAGCTGCCTCGACTTTCTGCATCCCTCGGTTTGGAATAGATAATACTTCAAAATTCTGCGCAACTCTAAAGTATGGAGCAGTGATTCCATTGGATTGGCATGTTCAGGAAAATAAACTGGTAGGTGGATAGATTGGTTCAGGGTAATCTCAGACACCACCTTGGGGATAAACTTAGGATTCAGGTGCAGAGACACCCTGTCTTTGTGAAAAATCAAATAAAGCTCCTCACACCAGAGAGCCTGAAGCTCAGAAATCCGTTGAGCAGAGGTAATGTAAACCAAAAAATGGAAATTACATACTTGACGTAATTCTTTATCTCCTTGGACAAAATCTCCACCACTCCCACTAATGGGACTACGCTGGAGGCGCTAGGAGCCTGCGGGCCAGTGCAGGGATAGGACCGCTCATGCGCGGTGCTGCAAGGCTAGCTTGCGCCGTGTAGGCATTGACCCTCCAACCACCTCAGTACCTATTCGACCAAGGAGGTGCAGCATATACTAACAAAAGAAAACTTAAACCCAGCTTCCAGGCATGTGAAGGACCGGATGACCCATGTAACAAAGGTCAATTCAACTATGTCTTCACAGCCTGAACAACAAGGAAGTAAAGAGCAAAACAGAACCAGTGAGCTCAGGGAATGGTGGGTGGGCATGTGAATGAGTGGTGGAGATTTCATCCAAGAATTACAGTAAGTACATAATTTCCATATCTTCCTGGACTAAAAGACTCCACCACTCACACTAATGAGAGAGAACAGAGCTAAAAATCAACCCCCCAAACAACGTAAGGCGGTAGGAGACAGAGCTCACTCAGAACATAAGTCCATAAGGACTGTCCTGACAAAGAAAGTTAACTTGTCAGGCATGAACATCCAGAACATAGTGCTTTACAAAGGTATGCACAGAGCTCCAACTCACTGCCTTGCCTATGTCTGCAACGGGTACATTATGAATCTCTGCCAGCAAAGCCGCTACTGCTCCGGTAGAATGGTGAGAACGTGGGCTTCCAACTTGAGCTGTGCCATGGATCAGTAGTGTCGAAGGCATGCTACTAACCAAGCAGAAATACTTCTCATGGCAACAGGCTGACCCAGCCAAGGCATGCGGAAAGATACAATAGTAGCTCAGATGCGTATCTGTTTTGTCAATGTAGAATCACAGGACCCTCTTAACATTCAGAGGCATAATGGGGCGCTCTCCTTCGTTCTGGAGTTAGCGAAGTAAGTAGGGAGAAGCACAACTTGACTAAACAGTAACTGAGCTAGTGACATGTCTACTGGCTCAAGACAGTACAACAACGAGCAGAGGTGAACATGCTCTGCCGAGAAATGCAGACCTGCATTCAACAGGTCCATGAGGCACCCCAAAATTTTACTTGGTGGGCAACCAAAAGGAAATTTGCAAACCAGATGGTGAAGTATAACCACTTAGCTGCTTAAGTCCTCCTGGTGGAATGTCTATGCGCAGTTAAGAAGATTTCTATGATTGTCTGGAAACCTAAAACTTGCCCGCTTTCATCTCCTCGGGAGCCTGGCATGGAGATGAAGGAAGCACAGGAAGGATGGACCGAAGTCCCAGAGTCAGAGGGTCTGCTCGCAGAGGGAGTCACCTCGGGGGAACATCTGACCAACTGCTTAAGCAAATTATATCTGCCGAAGCCAGTCTGGGATGATGAGAATCATCTTGCCCCCGTTTGCCTACAACTTGAGCAGCACCCTCTGAACTAAAGGAAGAAGAGGAAAGCATACAGAAGCATTTTGTCTACACCAGGGTCTGGATTTCTGAGGCAGGAGAGGCAGATTTGCGTTGAGGGGGATGCAGAAAGGACCAGGTTCAGACTGCCCCACTTGTCGAATGGCGACTGCACAATGACTGAACTGACGCAACGTGCTCAAGGCACCACTTTCATCTCCCCATGGCCTTCCTGCACAAATGGTAGGAGAGCGCTCCACCCTGTTTATCGATGAAAACATCACAATTTTGTCATCTGTCCAAAGTAGGATCACTTCGTGGCAGAGGGCCTCCTTCAGGACTTGGGAAGCATATAAGACAGCTCTCATCTGTAAGAAATTTATGAGAAGATGATACTCCTCCTCCTGGCTCCAAACCAGAGTGTGGAGGTCTTGACAGTGAGCTCCCCAACCGATCAGGAGTGCAACCGTGGTGATGGTGCTCTGAGATTTAGAGGATAAGGGTAGACCTAGAAGAAGCTAGGCCAACACAAAAACACGTATCCTGGATTTTAGGAGGGCAGACTTTGGGAAAATGGGGAGATGCTTGAGAGAGACATTAAGGGGATTGGGACGGGAAACGGGTTGAGGAACAGTAGGCAGTATTTAAAGCGGGATTATAAGAGCAACAGAATTATGCATTAAGCAGGTTAGCAAGGTGAAAAGGAAGAGGAGGCCATTATGGTTTCCCAAGGAGGTAGCAGAGAAAGTGAAAGCCAAAAAGATTGCATTCAGGCAATACAAAAAGACAGTCAAGAAGGAGATAGGGAGAAGTACCAGGAGAAGCAAAGGGAGGCTGGGAGGTCAGTAAGGGAAGCCAAAGCTCAGACAGAAGAGTACATTGCAAAATCAGTGGGTAGAGGGAACAAATCCTTTTACAAGTACATAAGTGAAAAAAAGAAAGACAAAGAAAAGGATAGTGAGACTGAAGGGGGAGGATGGGGGCCACATGGAGGATGACAACAGTAAAGCTGACATACTGAACAGGTATTTCTGCTCAGTCCTTACTAAGGAAGAGGAGGGTAATGGGCCTGAAGGGAGTACAAGGGGTGGGAATGATGAAAAATTTACTCACCTTAGTAATGTTGTTTCTTCAAATGGAGTCTTGCTATATTATGACAATTGCAGTTTGTCCCACCATTAGAACTGCTCTGGAGGTGAAAGAGTTAACTCCCATTCTAAGAATGGAACTTGGAGCGCGAGCCCGGTTAGAGATGCTCTGTCTGGGTTATTTCAAACCCAAACTGTCAGACCTTTACGAGCAAAACTCACTGAGGTCTGTGTGGAAGCTGTAACCTACACTAGCCAACTGGCTACCTGACTATTAACACATATTCCTGGTCCCAATACAAAGACTCAAGTCAGGGGACCAGAAGTAATAATATAATATAAGCAATAATATAAGATAAAATAAAAACACACATCCCAAAACCCCAAGAAGGGTAGAAAACATATAATGGGCATAACTAGCGCCCACACTAGGCTGCCCACCCCATACCCAAGTAGAAGTTCTGAGAGGGGCAGGCTGGGGGGGAGGTCATAATATAGCAAGACTCCATTAGAAGAAACAACATTACTAAGATGAGTAATTTTTTCTTCAAACAACATGAAGTCTTGCTATATTATGACAATTGCAGACTACACAGCAGTACCTCCATGGAGGAGGGACAGAACCCACTTAGGGAATAGGCTCTGAAGCACAGCTGTGCCAAACCGAGCATCTCTCCTGGCCTGGACATCCAGGGAGTAATGCTTGGTGAAAGTGTGTACCATTTTCCAGGTAGCTGCTTGACATATCTCTAAGATAGGGATGTCTCTGGCAGCAGCTAGAGACGCGGCTGTACCTCTGGTAGAATGAGCCCTCAGGCCAGAGGGGGGAACTTTCCCCAGTTTTCTGATAACAAAATTGGATACAAGAGACAATCCACCTGGCAATTGATCTCTTAGTGGCAGGTCTCCCTTTTCCGACCTCCCCATAAGTGAGAAAAAGTTGGAGGGATTCGAACCTGTGACCCTTGGTACGTTCTATATAGTAACTTAAGGCCCTCTTAACATCTAACTGTGCAATCTCCTCTCACCAGAGGAGGAATGTTCAGTGAAAACACTGGAAGGAGATAGATTGATTAAGATGGAAATCTGAAACCACCTTAGGCAAAAACTTCCTGTTAGTCCTGAGGACTACCTTATCCCTGTGGAAAGAAATAAAGTAGGTTTCTACTGACAAGGCTTGCAACTCACTTATGCGCCTGGCAGAAGTGATAGCCACTAGGAAAACAGTTTTCCAAGTTAAGTACTTGAGCTCTGCAGAAGACAGAGGTTCAAAAGGGGGTTGCATTAACTGGGCAATGCAAACATTAAGGGCCCAGGCAGGGGCCAGATTCCTAAAAGGTGGATTAGTATGTAGTAATCCTTTAAAAAACTTGGAAAATACAGGGTGAGCGGAAAGAGAGGAGGGCTTTCCTGCTGACACAAAAGCAGAGACAGCTGCCAAATGTACTTTCAGGGTAGCTGGTCTCAGGCCCAAAGAATTAAGATGGACCATATAGTCCAAAACAATGGGCAAATCAGCAGATTCCGGGGAAATATGTTTCCCAGAACACCAAATGGAAAACCTTTTCCACTTAGAATTATAAGTAGCCCTAGTGGAAGGCTTCCTAGAAGCCTTTAGGATTTCAAGAACACCCTGAGAAAGGTGTAGGTCAGCAAATTCTAACTCCTCAAGAGCCAGGCCTTGAGGTTGAGGGATTTGAGGTTCGGATACCAAACTCTCCCCTGGGCACAGGTTAACAGGTTGTGATTCCTGGGGAGACACAGGGGAAGATGGACTGCTAGGACAGAAGGAGTGGGTACCAGGGCTGCCTGGCCCAATCTGGGGCAATCAGAATCACCCTGCAAGGCTGGGATCTGATTTTGACTAGCACCTTGAATAGGAGAGGGAAGGGGGAAAAGGCATAAAGAAACTTCCCTTCCCAATCTAGGAGAAAGGCATCCAGGGGGACTGAGCCCAACACTGGGGGCCTGCAACAGAACAGTGGAAGTTGGTGATTGTCTGGGGCTGCAAAAAGATCTATCTGAGGGGTGCCCCATCTGGCAAAAACTATCCCCAGTACTTGAGGATCCAGAGACCATTCGTGATGGCCCTGGGAAATCCTGCTGACAGCATCTGCTAGGACATTGTCCTTTCCTGGAAGGTTAACTGCTGTGAGGGAAGTGTTCAGGGAATAGGCCAGAGACCACAACTTCATTGCCTCGGTGCACAAGGCCGAAGACCGAGTGCCCCCCTGCTTGTTGATGTACCACATTGTTGTGGTGTTGTCTGTTCTGACTTGTACCACTTTGTTCTGAACAGACGCAGAAAACACTTGAAGTGCTAAAAAGACAGCTCCGAGTTCCAGCAAATTGATGTGGAGCAGAGATTCCTGAGGGGACCACACTCCCTGAGTGGAGAGGTCGCCCATGTGGGCTCCCCACCCCAGGAGGGAAGCATCCGTAGTGAGGGTCAAGGAGTGAGACCGAGGAATGAAGGGGACCCCCAGTCTTAAATTGCTCTGATCCCGCCACCACTGGAGGGCCTGGATCAGAGTTCGGGTCACTGGGACCAACTTGGAAAGGGGGTCTCTTCTCTGAGACCAAAAGGCTCTCAAGTGAAACTGAATGTCCCTCTTCTGAAATCTTGCTCCTTGCACTACAGCTGTGGACGCAGCCATGTCCCCAGGAGCTGCAAAAGTGTCTTGCTGGTGAGAGACCTGCAGAGTGAAGGAGGCCAGAGCCACCAGTTCCTTACCCTCTAAGGGTAGGAAGGCTCTGGCCTGCTTTGTGTCCAATTCTGCACCTATGAAGGTGAGCACCTGAACTGGTTCCAGAACTGACTTTGGAAGATTGAGCAAGAAGCCCAGGAGGTGAGCAGCTGCTGGGTAACTTGCAGGTGAGATTTTACCTGTTCTGGGGACTGGCCTACAATGAGCCAGTCGTCCAGATAGGGAAAGACAGCAATCCTTTGCCTTCTTAAATGAGCAACTGCTACTGCCAGACATTTTGTGAATACCCTTGGGGCAGAGGTGAGGTCAAGGGCATTGCTCTGAACTGGTAGTGACCTGAGGGCAGTTCGAATCTGAGGTACTTTTGGTGGGAGCTTCTGATTAGGACGTGAAAATAGGCATCCTTGAGGTCCAGGGAGGCTAGCCAGTCCCCTGGCCTTAGAGAGGGTAAAATCATTGCCAGAGTTACCATTCTGAACTTTGGTTTCAAAAGGTGTTTGTTCAGATATCTCAGGTCTAAAATGGGCCGCCATTCTCCTGTCTTTTTTGGGGTAAGGAAATATCTGGAGTACAGACCCGTGCCGTGGTGTAGGGGAGAAACCTTTTCTACAGCTCTGACAGCCAGGAGGGTTGAGACTTCTGTTTCTAAAGTAAAGGTCTCTAAAGAGTTTGCAGGTGGGAAAGATCTGATTCTCATCTTTGGGAACTTTTGAAGCTGAGAACCAGACCCTGCATTACTACTTCCAGGACCCACTTGTCTGAAGTTAGAGACACCCAGTTCTGAACGAAGTAAGCTAACCTGCCCCCAGGTAAAGGAGAATCGCCCTGGGCACCCACCAGGGTGTCTGTTTGGCAGGTGCTTTAGGCTGAGGGGTGGAGCAGGCCTGCCCACACCCCGCCTGCCTCTCCTCTGAGAGAACCCTCTGAGCATAAGCAGAGGAGGCCTGGGTTTGGTAAAGGCCTGTGAAAAGGCCTACCTCTACCCTGGGGGTCTGCCTCTGAGGAGTGACTTGCCGCCTTAGCCTGGAGCACTCTCATAGGTAGTCCTATATTCATCCATTTTCATATAATTCTCTGTCTGCTCCCCAAACAGAGAATTTCCAACCACAGGAAAATCCATAGCCTTAGTCTGGGTATCCTGTGACAAGCTAGTACACCTGAGCCAGGCCAGCCTACTAAAAGCTACAGACGAGCCATGACTCTAGAGGATACATCATTAAAATCCATAGCAGCATGAAACTGCACCTAGATGCCTCAATGCCATCAGCAGCCACCTGTTCCAGCTCATTAGCAAGGTGGCCAGAGGCCTGTTTGGCCAAAGCCATGACAGTGTCCCATCTAGATTTTTGATACCTTGCTACATAAGCCATGTAATTTGCTTGCCTGAGTCCCAAGGACGCTGCCATGTGTTGTTTTTTAGCCATGGCATCAATCTTCCTGGAATCCTTGTCAGGAGGATGTGAAACCAAGGGAATATTAGCTTTATCACAGGCTGCAGCCTGAACCACACCAACGTGACTACATTGCTGTGAAAGGAATTCTGTATCAGGACCTGACAGAGTGTACCTCCTGTCCATCTTTTTGTCCACAGGAGGCACAGAATTAGGAGTTTTTAAAATTTTTATTGTTTGTTTCCTAAATGATTTATGCAAGGGAACAGACAACCTCCTAGACTCTGGAATATCCATCATTTCTACAAAATCAGGTTCCTCTTGCTTATCCACAGCTTCCTCCAATGGGAGCTGGAGGGTTTCACAACTTTTTGTAAAACAAAGTGAGAGGGGACTCAGAAAGCAAGGGAGATTCAAAGGTCTGTCTGGGGAGATGTCTCGTTCAATGGGCACACCCAGACCCTCCAAGTCACATTCATACTGTTCATAATCATCCTCCCCTCCTCTGGTTCATAAAACTCTTCAACATCATATTCCTGAACCGGTGGAACCGACTCGAACCGACCTTTTACCAGACAGTGGCGGTTCGGACGGAACCAGAGAAAGTGACTGGACAATCTGAATAGCTCTTGCTATCTCTGCAGCAGTTGGAGAAGGAATTTTGGGCTCACACCTGCTGATTTTCTTGTTTTCTTTACTGGAACTGGCCCTCCGAGCCAGCTTTACGCTTGCCCGAGGAAGTCTCGCCCTGGTCAGAGGGCACTTCCTCGGTCAGCGGACTTTTGCCTCTCGCCCTGAGCCTGCCAACTCTCTTATCCAGGGTGGCTGCAGGAAATTTTTACAAATCTGGCAGTCTGAATTGAGGTGGTCAAACCTCAGACACATATCACATGTGGTGTGTGGGTCAGCCTTGGCAAAGACTTCCCCACAGACATCACAGTGTTGAAACCCAGTGGGCCCGGTTTTTCTTTGGTTTCTCAGACATAATGCCAGCCTAACCAAAACTTGTCCTTTAAGCGGCAGTGCCAGGCAGAACACCCTTATCGGTTCCTAACCGTGTCAGGTCTTGGAAAAACCGTAATGAAATCCGTTTTTTTTTTTAGAACCGATAAGAACCGGGAACCGCACTCTAAAACCTTCAATTTCAAGTTTTAAAACAAGCTGATCGGTTCAAAACCGAACCGATAACATTTACAAGTTCCACACAGAAAATAAACTAATTATTTACGATACCACAGACAGAGCTTGAACCGATCGGTTTTGCGGTTAAAATAATAATATTCTCGGTTGATCTGAAAGAAGAAAACACTGTTTAAACCGAGAAATGAACCGAGCAGTAGGAGAAATCTCCAGAGCGACTGTTCAGTGAGGCGGAGTAAAGAATCTGACAGTTTGGGTTTGAAATAACCCAGACATAGCTTCTCTAACCGAGCTCGCGCTCCAAGTTCCATTCTTAGAATGGGAGTTAACTCTTTCACCTCCGGAGCAGTTCTAATGGTGGGACAAACTGCAATTGTCATAATATAGCAAGACTTCATGTTGTTTGAAGCAGAAATTGACACAAGTCCCTTTACACAAGAAAGGGTCCTGAAGGAACTGGAAGGAATAAGAGTTGATAAAGCAATGGGGCCAGATGGGGTGCACCCCAGGGTCTTTGGACTAAGAGAGGTAGTGGCTGAACCTCTGACAATCCTGTTTAGCCAATCACTGGAAACGGGAGGTACCCAAAGACTGGAGGACAGGAGAAGTAGTCCCCTTATACAAAAGTGGGAACAAAGAGGAAGCAGGGAACTAGAGACCAGTCAGCCTCACCTTGATAGTGGGTAAGATCATGGAAGCACTACTGAAGGAGAGATTGGTGGAAATACAGGTTACTCACCTGTAACAGGAGTTCTAGGAATGGTATATGTTGTTCATCCACACTGTCTGGCAGGTTCCTTGCCACTTTAAATCTTGCTGGAAGGTCTTCAAGCTGGCTCCTCCCACCCACCCGGGTGGTAAAACTCTCGGCTCCGCCCCATGACGCCAGATCTAGCCCACTGGAAGCCAGGCTGTGTCAAGCCAGGAGGTCGGGTGGTTGAACAACATATACCATTCCTAGAACTCCTGTTACAGGTGAGTAACCTGTATTTCTAGGGACATGGATATGTTGTTCATCCACACTGTCTGGCAGACTCCTAGCAGTTCTCCGGGAGGAGGAAGGCAAGGCGCACACCCTCTACTTAGGGAATGACGACTGGAGAACAGTGGCCCCAAAACCAGCATCCCGGCGTGACTCAAGGTTGATGTGGTAGTGGGTGATGAAGGTGTGTGCTGACTTCCAGGTAGCAGCCCTGCAGATTTTCTGGATAGGGACATCCCTGGAAGCAGCCACCGATGCAGCGCTATGGCGGGTAGAATGAGCTCTTATCCCTCTGGGATGCTCCATGCCCGCCAACCTATAGCAGAGATCCATGCAGGAGGTGACCCACCTGCCTATCGTCCGCTTGGCTGCAGGTCTGCCAGTGCGCTTCAGCTGGGTGACAAACAGCTGGCGAACCTCTCCCCGAACTTCAGCCGTCCACTCCTTATAATAAGCGAGCGCTCTTCTAGGGTCCAAAGTACGGAGCCTACATTCGGCCTCCAAGGTGTGATTGGGGTAGAACACTGGCAGAGTCAACACCTGGTTAAGGTGAAACTCCGACACCACCTTCGGAAGGAATTTCGGGTGTGGGCGCAGGACAACCTTGTCCCCTGTGGAAGACCAGATAAGCAGGCTCAATGGAAAGCGCCTGGAGCTCTCCCATCCTTCTGGCTGATGTGACAGCCACCAAGAAGGCGGTCTTCCACGACAGGTGAGAGATGTCACACCTGTGCATTGGTTCAAATGGCTTGCCCACGAGCTTAGCCAGTACCAGCAGTAGATCCCACAGAGGTGGAGGTTCTCGCACCGGAGGGGATATGTGATCAAGGCCTTTGAAAAAGCGCCTGACCACCTTCTCCTGCGCCACCGACTGCTTCCCAGCCTGCGCCCGGTAAGCAGAGATGCTTGCCAGGTGCACCTTAAGGGTTGTCGACCGAAGCCCTTGCTGAGAAAGGGGCCAAAAGTAGTCCAGAATGCTTGCCAAGGAACAGGAGGAAGGGTCCAGGCCCTTGCCCTGACACCAAATGGAGAATCTCTTCCATTTGAAGGCGTAGCATTTTCTGGTCGACTCCTTACGGGACGCCTCAACAACGTTGAGGACCTCGTCGGAAAGACCCAAGGCCTGGAACTCTAGCTGCTCAGGAACCAGGCCATCAGGTGCAGGGATTGAGGGTCCGGATGGAATACCTTCCACTGATTGACTGAGATCAGGTCAGGGCAGGCTGGAAGCCGCCTCGGGAGCCTGGAGCCGAGACTGAGGAGATCTGGATACCAGAACTGGCGGGGCTAATCTGGGGCTACCAGAATCACCTGCGCCTTGTCCCTCTTTGCCTTGAGAAGCATCTTGTGGATCAAGGGAAATGGGGGAAAGGCGTAGAAGAGGCCCGGGGTCCACGGCCTCGAGAAGGTATCCTCCTGCAGCGAGCCCTGCTGAGGGGGCCGGGCATGAAACGGTCTCAGCTTCGCATTCTCCATGGAGGCAAACAGGTCCGCCTGAGGCGTGCCCCAGTGAAAGAACAGATCTTGTACTACCTACAGCAGGAGACACCACTCGTGAGACGCAGCCCCTATCCGGCTAAGGGCATCGGACAGGGTGTTAAGAGGCTTCTGCCACATGAATGGCGAGGAGATCTGCCTCCAGGCTGCACACGAGTGACCAAATGTGGAGAGCTTCCCTGCACAGAGGCATGGAGTGCGTTCCGCCCTGGCGGTTTAGGCAGTACATGGTCGTGGCATTGTCTGTCTGGACCTGAACCACTTGACCCCGTAGAAACGGAGTGAAGGCAGTGAGGGCTAGACGAACCGCTCGAAGCTCCAGCAGGTTGATATGGCATTGGGACTCCCGAGGGAACCAGAGGCCATGCGCTCTGTGCTCCCCCAGATGGGTACCCCAACCCATCAGAGGCATCGGTCGATAGAGAGACCGTTGGCTCGGGGCGGACAAACTGTATGCCCTCCTGCAGATGTGCTGGAACGGTCCACCACTGGAGAGCATTCCACATCCCCTGGGTCACTGTCACTAGCTGATCCAGCGGATCAAAGTGCTATGACCATTGGCAGGCCAGCCCCCATTGAAGGGGATGCATGTACCAGCGGGCCCAATGGACCACACTGGTGTAGGCCGCCATGAGGTCCAGGAGGAGCAGGAAGTCCCAGGCAGGGCATGATTGCCCAACCTGAAATGATTGGGCAAAGGAGGAAAGAACCTCGGCCCTGTCTGCCGGGAGCCGTGCTCTGGCTCGTAGAGAGTCAAGCTCTGCCCCAATGCATTGTAACACCTGCTTTGGCACAAGTTCTGACTTGGCCTCGTTGATGAGGAGGCCAACCTGAGAGCAAACCTGGAGGGCCAGATCTCTGAACCGCTCCACCTCCGCTCTGAAGGGGGCTGCAGTCAACCAGTCGTCCAGGTAGGGGTACACCTGGACCCTTCGGCGCCACAGGAATGCTGTCACCACTGCCATGCATTTGGTGAAGACCCTGGGAGCTAGGGAAAGGCCGAAGGGCATGGCCTGGAACTCGTAAAGGGATCCCTCCGCTCTGAAGTTGAGGAATCTCTGGTGGGACGTGAAAGAATGAGTTCTGAAGGTCCAGAGAACAGAACCACACGCCTCATTCCAAGGATGGGATTATCTGAGCCAGAATGACCATCCTAAAGGTCTGAGACCTTAGGAACCTGTTCAGGTCATGCAGGTCGAGAATGGGACGCCAGCCCCCCATCTGTTTTGGGACCAGGAAATACCTGGAGACAAACCCCGGGTCTGGAGGAGGATCCGCCACCTTCCTGATCACCTCTTTTTCGAGGAGCAGGGCAATATCGGCTCGGCGAGACGACAAAGAGGCTGCAGACCCCGTAGCCCCCCCGAAGGGCGACAGCTCGGAAGAGCGGGGCCTGCTCGAACTCCAGGGGCAGGCCCTTTCCTACCACCTCCAAAACCCAGCGGTCCGTGGTGATAACGGACCAAGTGGAAAGGAAGTGGTGGTGCCGTCCCCCAACGGGGAGAACCCAGGGGGGAATGACGAGGCTGGGGATGACACCCCTCAACCCGTCACTGGGCAGGCTTAGAGGAGGGACTGGCTGAGGGACCTCCTGGCCTTTTACCTCCCTGCTTCCTGTTGGAGGAAGCTGCGGGCTTGGATTTGGGATGCCAAACACGAACCTGCTGGCCCTGGTGCTGTTGGGCGGACGTGCCGCAGGCGCAGAAGGACGAAAGGACTTGTGCTGCTGCCACCGGCAGCCTTTGTCCTTCTGGGCAGAGGTGACAGAGTCCAGAGTGGCACTGGACTTTTCGATCTGCTGGAGGTGACCTTCCACTCCAGGGTCGAAGAGGTCGGTTCCCAAGAAGGGGACATCCGCCAGTTTGTGCTGGGTATCCACTGTGAAAGTGGATATCCTCAGCCATGCTCTGCGGCGCATGGCCACCGCGGCCGCAGCCGATCTGGCACAGGAGTCTCCGATGTCCAGAGCTGTTTGGAGCTGCTGCTTAGCCACTGCCCTACCCTGGTCCCATACCTGCCGGACCGTGGTCTGCAGGTTGGCCGGGAGATGAGGGATCACCTCATCCAGACAGCCCATGAGGGCGTGGGAGAAGTGTGCCATCAGCATGGCCGAGCTGGCCTGGCGGAGGCCAAGGGAGGATGCAGCGTACAACTTGCACCCGGCATAGTCCAGCTTTTTGGACTCCTTGTTGGGGGGCTTGTCCACATCCCTAGTGTTCCAGGAACGTCGGAAAACGCTGTCGGTGACCAACCCCTCGGCAGAGGGGTGTTCCGAAAAACCGGCAAAGAGCCGAGGGATCAGATACTTCCTGGGTCAAGGCACAGGACAGGGAAGCAGGCTGTTGCCAGAGCTTGGCTGGGCCAACAATGGCTTCCAGCCACCGGAAAGACCTCCCTGGGCGAATCCCCTGTCCCGTGAGATCTCCGCTGGGGAAACTTGGCCGCTTGATACGGGTTCGAGCTGCATCCCGGTGGACTCCGAGATGAGCCAAAGCAAACCCATGAAGGACGATGTGTTTTCGTCCATCGACTGGCCCCCGGAGGACTCCAGGTCAATGGGCCTGGAGAACAGGGAGAAGTCGTCGTTGGACTCAGAGGAGTCCGCGAAGAGCTGCCTGGGGCCTGAGCCACCCTCCACCTGCCGAAGACTGTCGGGAGTGAGGGTGACCAACAACCTGTGGGGCAGGCCCGACCCGACCGAGAGTCCTTGGTTGGCACCCCCGATTTCGGTTGTGGAGGCGGAGATTCCACCATAATTGGTGGGGCAGCTGGTTTCGGCCGAACAACCGGCCCAGGCTTGGGCACCGCGGTTACAGCAAGGGGTTGTTTTGGCCGCCCGGGTGACAGCCACTTGATGGCTGGGGAAGGCGACGGCGTTGGCTTGTTCCCAGACAGAAGTAACTGCTGCCACATGAGGCCCTCGTAGCGTTGATGCAATCTGCACCGAAGCCTTTCCTTTTTTAAGGAGGAAGACTAGGACGAGCGGCGGTGCCGCTTACCTCAGTGCCGAGACCGCCGATGTCGGCGGGATCGGCTGGACCGAGATGATATAAAAGACAGAGATCCTCGGCATTTCCGAGGACGGGTCTGGGAAGGGGCAGGGGACATTCACTCTTCCCTCGGCTCAGAAGCATTAACCGGGGACTGCGGCACCGGAGGCGCAGGCAAGTCCTCAGTCTCCACTGGGGGAACCGGTGAAGAAGGGCTGTCTGCTTCACCAGTTGACAGCCCGTCCGACAGGTCAAGAAAAATCTCGACCGCGTCGACTGGTGTCTCAGCCGGCTGGCCTGATGGGGACGTCATGAAGCCAGCGGCCTTAGCCGCAACCTCGACTGAAGTGGAATGTCTACTTTCCAGGGAAGGGGACCTCTCCCGCTCCCACGAACGCCGACGATGGGACTTACCCTTTGAGTCCTTTTTGGACCGAGAGGAATGTCCCGATAGCCCCTCTCCCTTCGTGGAAAGGAACTGGCAAAGCTCCTTGAAAGAAGCTGAATACGAGGTACCCAGTGAGTGTGGGATAAATGCTGCGATCGAGGAAGAGGATGATGCGGCCTGTGCCACCGCCTCCTCCTCGAGGACGATCTGCTAGAGTTGCTCAGCCGAGCCAGCCGCCGCAGTAACCGCCCAACAGGCCTCCTTCGACTTAACCAGCGGGTAGCGCTTCTCGGGGTGCCCAAGCTGTAACTGGGTACTGCGGTCTTTCAGGACGTTGGCCAAAAACGAACGGCATAACCTCGCAGGCCTGCAGGTCATGTTCTAGGCCGAGGCAGTAGACGACCGGGAGGCGGGTCCGCCCTGACATCTTCTGCCCACAGCCAAATCCGGGAGTCTATTTGTCCATCGCAGCTATGAGGAGAAAGTTGACCAAGTCTTGAAAATTTTAAAATAAGTTTCGGGCGAACCGAAGAATTAGGATCCAGTCTACACGCAGAGCGTTAAGGAGGGAACCTGAGCTTCCAAGCGGTAAGGAAGATCTGGCATCATGGGGCGGAGCCGAGAGTTTTACCACCCAGCTGGGTGGGAGGAGCCAGCCTGAAGACCTTCCAGCAAGATTTAAAGCAGCAAGGAACCTGCCAGACAGTGTGGATCAACAACATATCCACGTCCCTAGAATATCTGGTTCTCAACGGACTACAGGAACCAAGGCAGCATGGTTTCACCAGGCAGAGGTCATCTCAGACCACCCTCGTCGGAATATTTCGACTGGGTGACTAGGGAGGCGGATCAGGGGAGGGCAGTGGATGTGGCCTATCAGGACTTCAGCAAGGCCTTTGACACTGTGCCACATAGAAGGTTATTACACAAACTGGGGAATATGGGCGTGGGCAGCACAGTAGTGCTGTGGGTAGGTAAGTGGCTGGGTGGCAGGACACAGAGGGTGGTGGTAAATGGCTGTCACTCCACAGAAGGAAGAGTGAACAGTGGGGTACCACAGGGACAATCCGTGCTGGGACCGGTTCTATTCAACATCTTCAGTGATGCTGCGCAGGATCTAGAAGGCAGAATTTCTCTGTTTGATGATGACACAAAAGCTCTGTAACAGAGTGGACACACCAGAGGGTGTAGACAGAATGAGAAGGGACCTGCAGAAACTTCAATAATGGTCAAGGGTTTGGCAGTCGAAATTCAATGCAAAGAAGTGCAAGATAATGCATGTGGGGCACAAAAACCCTGACACAATATATCAGTTGGGTGGTGAGGATACAGCATGCACCAAGCAGGAAAGGGATCTTGGGGTTATCGTCTCGGATGACCTCAAGGTAGGGAAACAGTGCGCCAAGGTAGCAGGTAAAACAAATAGGATGCTGGAATGCATAGGCAGGGGCATCACCAGCAGGAAAAGGAAGGTCATAATTCCACTATACAAGACACTAGTGAGGCCCCACCTGGAGTACAGTGTACAGTTCTGAAGACCTTACTTAAGGAGACAGGATGTAGAAGGTTCAGAGGAGGGCAACAAAGATGGTACGTGGATTGCATCACAAGTCCTATGAGAATAGGTTTAAGGACTTGAATATGTACTCCCTGGAAGAGAGGAGTGAGAGAGGGGGATATGATAGAGACATACAAGTATCTTACAGGGAGGAACAGAGTGCAGGAATACACTATTTTTAAGCAAAACAGATGTTCGAGGACTAGAGGGCATGAGATGAAGTTGGAGGGAGGACGAGTCAGAGGAAACATGAAACATGGGTGGTGGACAAGTGGAACACCCTGCCAGAGAAAGTGGTGGGGGCTGAAACAATCACGGGATTTAAGAATGCATGGGATAGACAAAGGAATTCTGGAGGTCAGGAGTGAGGGACAGCAGACTTCTAGGAAAACAAAGTGAACTTACAAGCTCAAATGGGCAGACTGGGTAGGCCGTAGGCCCTTGCTGCCAACACGGTCTATGTATCTATGTAACTGCGTCTACCATGCAAGTAATTTTGTCCAAGGTTCTGTCATTTTTGCGGAGGATTGCGGATGCATGGTCGGAGACCACTATTTGTTGCAGATGATGGCGTAAGTCCCAGCATCCACTGCATCGAAAAGGGCCCGGACAGAGTCACTTTCCGTGAAGTAACAAGACATCTCAAGATGTCATTCCTTCCATTCTCCGGAAGGAAGAACCCTCACCCTGGAAGCATCCAGGAGGGCACCTATGAAAAAGAACTGCTGGGAAGGAGAATCCGGCACCTTCCCTGAATCAGAAAACCCCTCCTGGAAGAAAGCGACTGAGAAGCTGTAGCAACTGCTTCCTGAGACTCTAGCCTGGATGGGCTGGCTCGGAGCCAAATGTCCAGGAAATGAAGGTTTTAATATCGAAGTTGTAGTGAACTCTTCCTTGAACAGGTACTTGGTTTAATCTTTCAAGGTCGACAAATGGGTGCATGCCACCTGTTATCTTGGAACCAATAAAAGGAAGTAGGAATTGGTTCAAACTCACCATGGAACAACTACTGCTTTGAGGCCCAGTCTCTGAGAGGAAAGAGGGTCTGACAAAAAGATACAGACTGGACTGCCGCCTGGGTCTAGGGAAAAGCTCTGTTAAATTGGGAGAGTATCCCTCTCGGATAATCCTGATGACCCATATGTCCACTAGATTGGACTTCCACTAGTTATAAAACCAAATCAGGTGCCTCCCACTACCGCCGAGAGGCATCCAGTTCAGACAGCTGAGGTGGGACCTGAGCCGGATCCAAAAGAATGGTACCAGGTGTTTTCGGGCCCTGTGGCCTCCGCTGCAATTTTTTTTTATTTTTATTTTTTTGCAGTTGAGGTGTTGGTTCCTGAGAAAGGCTTCCAGGCCTCTACCTTGAAAGGACTGCCTGTTAAGAGAATGACGATGTTGCCATCCCTGAGGGGCAGGAGGAGTCTGAGCGTCCTCCAGAGCTTAATCTGAGGGCAGAACCAATAAGCACTGCCAAGGAGATGTTAATCACCTGCAGCTAACGGCAGCCACCCTAGGGGCAGTGTCATAGGGGTCTATAAAAGCTTTCAGCTGATTGGGCTATATGCCCCTAGCAATGGAGCAGTAGAGTCCGGGAGGCTCTTGATCACCGAATTTAGTGTGTTCCACAGGGTGTACTTGTGCGGAGGACTGTAGGAACTCCAGGCGTAGAAGTCTGTTTTGGTCCACAGATGAAGTCTGAAATGTTATGATGGACCCCATACCCTGAGGAAAAACTGAAAAGATGATCTTCCATCACAGGCTCTGCTGATACAGAAGGCTTGCATTCCAGCCCCTAAAATGAGTCATCTGCTGTGTCTCTGACAAAGTAGGACAGGGAGGGGACTCATCCAGATCCACTTCTACCTCATTAGAACCTCCAAAAGGCAGGTCCAGGACAGAATCACGAGAGACACCTATACCCGGAACGGTGTAGAAGAGTTTAGCACCACCAGCGGCACTGGCACCACACACGGTGTCAGGCACACTGGCCTCAGACCTGAAGAAAAAAGAGGGAGAAGGAAAGTGGTGTCCATGCCGGCCCTTGCAGAGGAAAAGGTGACAGGGTAGGCACGTGGGGTCAGCGTCAATGGCGTTGGCACCAGAGAAGGCACCGTGAACATCCTGCCCGCCTGACTGTCGTAGCCCAGTGGCTCTGAGGCCCCGCAACCGGGTGCACTGGCCAAATCAACTGGGCAGACGTAATTCTCTCTTCTCTAAAAGAGCGGCCCAGAGGAGAAACTGCTCACTGGAGCCCCATCAAGAACAGAGACTGGGACCGTTGTCGAAGATCATGGCTGTTAAGAACAGAGCCAAAGAGGACCCCACCGAAGTCGGGTCAGGCCTACTGTTCGCCACCACCGACTATCCCAGTTCAGACGTACCAGAGGGCGACCTCGAACAGTACAGTTTCTTCTTCCACTGTCAGGAGGAGGAAGAAGAGCTAGAGACCGAGTGGAGCTGGGTCCCCAATTGAGGTCGGGAACGGGCCTGCTGGTTTTGTGCTTCGGGTGGACTGTCCTCCCACTCCGAGCACAAGATTGCCCGTGGTCTGATCCCTCCTCCACAAAAGGCGCAGACTGGATACAGCCCCACTGCAATCACAGCTTTCAAACGAAGTCTCCCTGCCGTCACCGCTACTGTCTAAGGTTGACTCCGTTAATGGGAGGCTGAGAATTTTTCTTCCTCTTTTTTTTCCTTTTTAATAAGAAAACACTAAAAGTAGTAAATTATTCGAATACTGAACGGCTATAGCTGCTGTCATATAGAAGACGACTTGACTCCCAGCAGGCAAGCAACGTTGTCATCGAAGAGCACTCAACGATGGGAGAAAAAGAACAGAGGCAGTTGGAGGGTTGATGCAGAGATAGCCTATGTGGCGCGAGCTAGTCTCGCAGCACCGTGCATGTACGGTCCTATCTTGGCGCCGGCCCTCCTGAAGAGTTTTGGCTCCCGCAGTGTCCTAGCGCCTTTGGTGTAGTCCCATTAGTGTGAATGAGTAGTGGAGAGTTAGTCCAGGAAGATTATTGTTTTTCAAGGGAGAAAGTGTAGCTTGCAAGTCGTGGCTGGCTCAAAAGGAGAGTGGGTCAACTTCTCCAAAACAAAATTTAAGTCCTAAGCCAGGACAGGGGAACGGACTGGAGGTTTCAGATGCAGGATGCCCCTGAGGAAGGGTAAGGGACACATCCAATTCAGCCATGGTGCGACCACCCTCAGGCTCACGAAGGGCAGAGATAGCCGAAAAGTGCACCTTGAGGGAGGAATACTGGTGACCTGAGTCTGACAGAGTATCAGGTAGTCCAGAATCTGGCTCACTGGACAGGTGAGTCCAGATGTCTGGCAGCCCAGATGGCAAACCTCTACCACTTCATGGCACATGTGGCTCGAGTGGAGGACTTCCGAGCTGCCACGAGAAAGAACAGTTATATAAGAACTGACCACAGCAGACCTTCAACGGAATCTCAATCAGGCCACACCGTAGAAACTTCACCACTGGTGAAGCAGGATCCACACAAGATTTTCAGCAGAACTGGGGCCGCACATGCCATTGTTGTCATCAACCCTATAAGGGCGTGAGCAGCCTTGCTCCCTCCTCAGTTCTTTTCCCCAGAGACAAAGGGAGTATAGCTCTAGCCATGGGGGACAAAGGAAAGAAAGAGGTGCCCAGGTCTATATGAAATGCTGGATACACCAGATAGCCAGTTCCAGTAAGGAGTCTCACAGGGGATGGTGGGAGGGAAATCAGACCCAGAGATCCCCTCGAAGATCTACTGCTATGGTAAGTTCTTACATAACTGTTCTATCTTCTTCAGGGGTATCTCAGTCATCAGGTCACACCGTAGGAACGAGTCCCAGGCAGTTACAGGGGCAAACAGTCTGGGAGGAAGGCAAACCATAAACTTTTTTTTTTTTTACTATGCATTTTGCCACTGGCGGCCACCCCCTCGTCCCCCCCACCGGGTGCAAACTCTGGGATTCCCACCACAGTGCCCCCTGGATTATCCCCCAGGGTGGAGTCTCCGGAGCCCTCCCCATTAGCCCCGTCGGATCTAGGTCTCTGTTGCGACAGGATGCAGGTCTGGGATAAGGGCCATTGGCTCGACGGGAAGATTTTTAATGTTACTTGGTGTTTGGGATGTCAAGTGGACGCCATGGTGTAGCCACGCCATGCCCACCCAGGACAGCACTAGCTGGTTCTCTGATGCCGGTGAATCATGTGGTCACCCCGGAACAGAGGCACTCTACCCCCCCTTGAGGTGGAGAGCATGCCATTGCTGCTACCTCCACTCCAGCTGGCTCTCGAGCATCCCAAGTCTGCTCCCATCACAGTGGTAACTTTCCACTGTGTTGGCCCAACCAAACTTAAGACAGGAGGCCCTGAAACACAGCCCTGCTAAATTATGCACAGGCTCTAGAGGCAATGTTTAGACTGTAGTGTTTGTTGAAAGTATGGATGGTACTCCATGTGGCAGCTGCACAGATATGGCTGACAAGACCCCCTTGGAAACAAGTCAGAGGTAGCCATACCCCCTGTAGAATCAGCTTTCACCGCTCCAGGAAATTCTTTGCCACACTTGTAGCAGAACACAATACAATTTGCCAATCATTTAGATACACTGTTTAGAAACCAAAGCACCCTTTCTACCAGGGACGAATGAAACAAACTGCTTCAACATTCTGTACTGCAATGTTTTGTGCATGTTTATTGCATGGAGCAGTACTTCCCCTGGATTGGCACACAAGAAAATAAACAGGAAAGTGGACTGACTGGTTGAACACTAACTCAGAGACCACCACAGGGAGAAACTTAAGATTTGTGCACAAAGACACCCTGTCTTTGTGAAAAATCAAATAAGGCTCCTCACACCAGAGTGCCTCAGCTCTGAAATGCTTCAAGCACAAGTAACTGCAACTAAAAAATAATGTACTCCAGAAAAGAAAGCGTAACTTGTAAGTTACAACTGGCTCAAAAGGAGACAGGATCAACTTCTCTAAAACAAAATTCAGATCCCAAGCTGGGATATGAGAATGGACAAAATGTTTCAGATGCAGGATGCCCCTCAAAAAGGTACGGGAAACATCCAGCTGAGCTACAGTATGGTCACCCTCAGGCTCATGAAAAGATGAAAAAGGCAAAAGGTGCACCTTGAGGGAGAAGTATTGGAGACCCGAGTCAGACAGAGATCAGGTAATCCAGAATCTGGCTCACGAGACAGGAGAAAGGGTCCAGATTATGTTTGGCAGCCCAAAGAGCAAACCGCTTCCACCTCATGGCACATGTGGCCAGAGTGGAAGGCTTCTGGGCGGCCACCAAGACGTCCGCTACTCTGTTGCAGATTCCAAATCTGGCGATGGCTATGTCCTCAGGAGCCAAGCATGCAGATGGAGGGACCTGAGGTTGGGAAGGACCAGGGTCCCATGAGTCTGGATCAGTAGGTTCCTGCAGAGGGGGAGAGGGATGAGAGGCTCTTCTGTCAGCTGCTGTAGCAGGGGAAACCATACCTAGTGGCACCAGAATGGAGCTATCAGGATTATGCTGGACGAATCCATCTGCAATCTGATGAGCACCCTCTGAATTAGAGGGAACAGAGAAATGTGTGAAGAAACCTCTCACTCCAGGAGAGGGACAATGTGTCTTGCCAGAAAACTCCAGGCCCTGGATTGAGTGAGCAGAAAGTGGGGATGCAAGAAGGTCAGAGACTGGACAACCCCATCTGTCGAACAACTTTTTCGATGGATGAAAGGAGCTGCCACTCTTGCATGCTGGACTGAGTCCAGCTGAGGCTGTCTTCCAGAGTGTTTAGCATGCCTGGAACGTGGACTTCAGAGGGGGACAGGCCATGTTAACACCCAATACCACACTCTCATGGTCTCCCTGCATAGGGGGTACAAATGAGTTCCCCCTTGCTTGGTGATGCTGTACACTAAACTGAGGTTGTCAGACTGCACCAACAGCTGACACGGAAGAAGATGGTTCTGAAGGGCCTGCATGGCATACAGAACCACCCACATCTTCAGGGCACTGACATGCAAAGGAGGTCTTGACCTGACACCAGGAGCCCTGTGTTTGAAAGGGACCCAGGTGAGCTCCCTAGCCCAAGCCGGAAGCATCCGTGGTGAGGATCTGCTGTGGAGAAGAGATCTGAAATGGAACTCTTTGGAGCAGGTTCAAGGGGTCCATCCACCACTGGAATACTTTGCGGACTGGGAAGAGACCATCAATAACTGATCTAACTCGTCCATTTGAGGGTCCCACTTCACTCAGAGTCCACTGGATAATGTGCATATGGAGCCTCGCCAAATGGTGGGAATGGCAGCCATCATCAGACCCAACAGTCTCAGGTACACCTTGGCAGGAATAAAAAGGCTCTGGGTCACCTCCTGAGCCAAGGCTATAAGGTACTCTGCCCTGTTCTGAGGCAGGAAAACCTCCCCTTGTGCAGAGTCTAGAACCACCCCTATGTACTGCAGACCTTGGGATGGCACAAGGACTGACCTGGGCAGGTTGACAGTAATGCCCAGTGAGAGGAATAGAGGAAAAGTTCTCTCCAGAGTCCAGAGGAGCTGTTCCCTGGACGGGGCCTTTAGAAGCATCGTCCAGATAAGGGAAAACGTACAGCCCCTCACTTTTTGAGAGCTGCAGCTGCTGCTGCTAAGCACTTGCTAAAGACACGCGGCACAGAGGACAAGCCAAAGGGCAGCACCAAGAACTGGTAATGTTCACCCTGAAATAGAAAACGGAGAAACCTCCTGTGAGGAAGAAAGACCAAGATGTGCAGGTAGGCATCCTGCATGTCTAGTGAACAGAGTCAGTCGTCCGTCTTGAGAAGAGGCATCAGGCCTGGCAACGTTACCATCCTGAACTTTTTGTACTGGACGTACAGATTGAGGTCCTTTAGATATAAAATGGGCCTCAGATCTCTGGTCTTTTTGGGGACCAGGAAAAACCTGGAATAGAAACACAGGTTCCTCACCCATAAACAGTAGTTCTAAGAGTGGTACATGATGTTCATCCACACTTTCTGGCAGTTGCCTTTCCCTTTAATACTTTATGGAAACTTCTTCAAGCTGGCTCTGCCTCATGACGCCAGATCTTGTCCGCAAGAAGCAGAGTTTGTGCGTGTGGAAGAATATCATACACCACTCCTAGAAAGATCAGTTACACAAAGACTTTTGTCGTAACAGTAGATCTTCTAGGAACGTCTCTTCCAGTAAGTACTTCTGGGAGTTTCCCCCTAGGTGGTGCTCTCACACGGCAGCTTTCTCCAGCAGTCTATACCAGGGACCACCCACACGACCTCACTTCCTGGGCTGTGCCTATAAAAGTGGGTGGTCCCAGGTAGTCTCCTTACCCCACCGGTTTCAGTTCATGAAGGTGAGGGACCGAGGGGAATCGAGGTACCAAAGCCTCCCGCCCTTACATCGTTTTCCCTGTTACAGAATGGCAGGGGGTTGGAGGGAGGGAAGCTACTCACTGCAAGAGACATTCCTAGAAGATTTACTGTTACGGCAAAAGTCTTTGCGTAACTGATCCATCTTCCATGAAATGGTCTCTTGCACCAAGTCATTACTTCTGGGAGATTCCCAAGCAGTTATATGGCAGTGGGGTGGCCAGATATGGCATTCTGCCATACATTTAGTGTGGTCTTTGGACCGGTAGGTGCTGAAAGAAGTAGGTCAGCATAAAAAGAGAATTTTGTATTTGTTATAGGACTATGGATGAAAAAACAGGCCAGATTGGCTATTACTTGCCATCGCCAGATGAGTTAAGCAGATATAAACCCGATCAGGGTATGGCATATCAGATACTGTAATGAATCAGAAGAAATTCAGCCATATAATGGAGTACTTGGTAGGTCTCAGTGGCATGCACTAGAACAGACCGTATATGTCCAGGCCTATTAGGTTCCGAGTTTTGAACAAAAACCTAAATAATACAATATTATTTTGTAGTGCTATAATGTAGCAAGTTAGTAGTTTTTTGCTATGTCTGTCAAGTCATTAGAGAAATGTATCCATTTTTTGGAATAAATATGCTACATAAGTAACAAACTATATTGTGAAATGAAACAATGTATCCATTTCATAATGAAATCCAGTGACTCAGAGCCAGTATTGCAGTCAATATTGTACCCATTTTAGGGTAAAAGCATGGAATGCAACAGTGTGATGTAGTCAGTTCCATCATGCATTAGTAATCTCCTTTGTAAGGGGGTCCCAAGTACGTCACGGCCTGCGACCTTGTTAGGTGTAAACCTGAAATGTTAGTATGGTGGGCTTTATGTGCTGTCGAGCGAACAGAAGTTTAAATAATGATCTGGATAACTGCAAATTATGAGCCATTATATCTCATCTTTGAGATTCCAAACATGTTAACCTGAGAAAAAAGTCATAAGGTTTGTAACATGCACACATTTCGTTGTAAACGTAGCGTGGATCAGAAAATTGATAGTCTTGCAGATTTTATAAGGTTTATAATATATATGTACTCACTACTGTTTCTGCGGCCTTTATTTATGGCCAGGTGAAGACTACATGTAGCAGTAGAAGTTTGGTAAAAATATTATGATTCATATTATAATATTATCAGGTTATATCGACTGTTTCTCAGCATGTGAGCAGTAGCAGGCTCTGTTCGTGGAAGGGACAAGAGGATCCGGTGCACAACAGGGCGAGAGGCATCCCGATGAAGTGACTGTAATGGCCTGCAATGTGATACCTCTACTAAATATGTATATATGATCATGATAAACATGTTACCTTCTGCCCTTAGGTGTGCCTCTATAACACTGGTGAGGTTATCCACAAGGCATAGGTGATAGTATGATGTATTCTTATTTCTAGGTCCAGAGTGTCGGATGCCAAAGAATCTGATATGTTGATTGTAGTAAAATATGAAGTTGTCAATGAAATAAGCCCCTTTGAATAGTAGGGGTATGCCATATATTTTGTTGAAAAACAGCTTCATAGTGTTATACACTGGCAACGTCGACTGGAGGGTTTTCTGCTCCATAAATGAGTGTAAAAAAGCCCTGTACCCTCGTTCGTAGAGTAGACAGCCAGGAGACATCCAATGAATGGGTACCATGGGTGTAGGCAGGCATACTCCCAAGCACTCTATGGTGTGCAATTTTTTTTTTTTTTTTAATAGGAGTTGAAACTAGAAGGACTGGTCACTAATACTGTCTTTGCACCCCAAGGACAATACCCTTTACAGGCTCTGGGCTGGTGTGTGGGTGTCTTAGGGAACAATGCATAGCATTTGTATTTACCCATGCATAGCAACAACCATTGTCATAAGATACAAAGGTGGTATTTATTGTGCCAAACGAGGCAACAAACACGGTCCTGGTGTACATTTGAATATTGTCTGGCTATACCGGGAGGAGCTCACCCTAACAAGGGGGCGGAGTAACTGTGTGCAGATCTGAAATCCCTGGCTACACCCGTAAGGGGTACACCCTCTTGATGACAATATGTAACCATGTTAATGTTCTGCTGATGGAAATTGTCTCCCATTAAATAAATAAATAAATATATATATATATATATATAGATTAAGGCATGGTCTGTGGAATGTTGCCCATTGATGGTGGGATCATCCCACTCGGTGTATAAGGAATACCATGCCCCGTAGACAGTGGAATGAAAGCAGTCTATGATTAGTAGAAATCGTGCTTTGTCGATGGTGGGTCATCTGCCGTTGACTATGAAAGAAGGGGAGCATGTCCCTTTGAAGGTGGAATGTGTTTCATCGACCACAGATGAAGATAATGTGCCTCACTGACCCGGAAGGGGGTTACGCCTGTCAATGAAAGAGGAGTGTTCTTATATGACGCCACCGTTGATAGTCTTGGAGGAGGCCTCTGGCGATGGGAAATGAACCTCTGATCGACGAGAAGTAAGTAGGAGGCCTCAGTTGACAGGGCATGAGTGGTCTGTTGATGAGAATCATGTAGGAGGCCTCTGTCGACAGTGGATGAATATTCTGTCGATGAGAAATCATGCAGGAGGCCTCCATTGACGGGGAATGAACCTCCCATCGAGAAATATGTAGGAGGCCTCCGTCGGAGAATGAACTTCCCATCGACGAGAAGTATGTAGGAGGCCTGAGTCGATAGGGCATGAGTGGTCTGTCGATCAGACTCATTTAGAAGGCCTCCATTGACTGTGGATGAATTCTGTCGATGAGAAATCATGCAGGAGGCCTCAGTCTAAGGGGAATGAACCTCCCGTCAACGAGAAACATGTAGGAGGCCTCCGCCAACAGGGATTATGCATTCGTCAACTGGAATATAGCGTAAGCCTCTGTAGTCTGTTCTGTGATGAAGATGATTTAGAAATGCCTGCCGTCAACGGGGTATTTATCCTCCGTCGACGAAGAAAGTCTTCTTGATAATGTTTAGCATACATGATTGTTGAAAGGCGGTCAGGCAGGACTTATGGTGAACGTGTTGAAGAATAAGTTTCTTTGTATTGATCAGAGAAACATAAGCAGATCTTGAAACTGCCGAGACATTTTAGCTCTGTCAGAAAGATGAATGAGAATAATTCCAGGGTCAAATTGAATACACAACCCTATAATAACTGGCAAGCAATTTTTTTTCCGATGGGCTCAGCCCGTTGATATTTGCCGTAATAACCCGTGTGTTAAGTTATTCAGAAAATGTTTCACCAGGAAAGACAACATGAGCTGTAAACAGCTAATTTCCAGAAGCGTCTTTTTTGGGGTGGGGGGGAGAAGGTGTACAAAGTTGGGAGAAACAAAACAATTACATATCGATACAGGAGTAATACAAGCACAATTATCAAAAACAGGCAACATGTTTACAGCGAACATGTGCGCTGTCACTGAAAATAGAACGCCCAGCCATTGACTATACTCCTTTGTGTGGGTGGGCTGAACACTTCCTGAATCATGGCGGCTCTATAACTTAGCTAGCGAGGAGCCGACCACTGCCCACGTTTTTATAATTTCTCTGTCTGGTCGAACCTGTCTTTGGCCACTAAAAAAAAAAAAAAAAAAAAAAAAAAAAATTCTTTAAAAAAGATTTATCTGATTGATCCTGTGGTTCATCACCTTCGGCAACACTGCAAGCAAGAACACCACCTGCTCTCAAATGGGATTGAAATTACGATCCCTAATACTAATGAAAAACAAACTAAATAACCTAATATTCTTCAGGTGAAGCTACCGCTGGCTGGAAGCTGCAACACTGGACTTAGGATTTGCAAGAAAGCGAGTTGTGCTCACAACAGAGGGAGGCAAACCTTACAACTTACAATCGTCTTTGGTTTGAAGCAGATTCCTTAGAAAAGTTAATATTCTTCAGGTGGAGGATACTTCTAACTGAAAGGTGAAGTAAGGAACTTAGAATTATCAGAAAAGATAGTCTTTTAATCAACAGAGGGAGGTGGACCTTGCTTTACTTTCATTACAATTGTTAAGACTTTGAGTGCAGGAAGAGTTTAAACCCACAGGGACTGAATACTGTTTACTGTGTGTCCCTGTGCACAGCTCACTTGATTGGAGTTAGTGATTGACTGTTTGCACTGCAATATTTGTAATACTGTGAGTTATTCACTGGGCTAAGAATTTGTCATAAATCCTGAATTGACAGCAGGTTACAGGCTGTGTATTTGACCCAGACAGTGCCCCACGGGTTGGAAACTGGTTTTTCTTTTGTTTATCTCTGTGTGCCTTAAAAGGCCAGGCCAGACTGTCAGGGAGTGCTTACATCATAGCTACTTATCAGCCAATAGCTTTGGAAGAGTCTTACAGACCTGATAACAGTACGATAAGTAAGTGGATTTTTAGCAGGCTCATTAGATAACCTAATATTCTTCAGGTGAAGCTACCTCTGGCTGGAAGCTGCAACACTGGACTTAGGATTTGCAAGAAAGGAGGGAGGTGAACCTTACAATTTACAATAGTCTTTGGTTTGAAGCAGATTCCTTAGGAAAGTTAATATTCTTCAGGTGGAGGATACTTCTAACAGAAAGGTGAAATAAGGAACTTAGAATTATCAGAAAAGGCAATCTTTCAATCAACAGAGGGAGGTAGACCTTGCTTTACTTTTGTTAAAATTAAGATTTTCAGTGCAGGAAGATTTTAAACCCACAGGGACTGAATACTGTTTACTGTGTCTGTCCTTATGCACAGTTGATGTGTTTTGGGGCTGACCGCTTTCAGAGCACAAGTCACCAGGCTGTTTTGGGGCTGGGGAGGTTTACCTGTGTCTGACTTGGATGTCTGGATTTTTCTCTGTTTGATTAGCAGGGTATTCTCTCTGTCAAATTGTCGTGTAGGGCATCTTGCTGACAGGAAGGCACTCATCACAGCAGTAGATCAGAGCTTTTAGCCAATTGTTTCGTGAGGGCACAGTTTAGGCCCAAACCCTTCCCACCCACCCCTGGAAATAGTTCCTTTATACCTGGGGTTCTGACATTTCCCCAAGAGGGCAAGGTGCATATCACTGCCATAGCCTCTCTAGTACACTGCACTGACAATATAAGCACACACATTATAATATATATATTTCTATATAACAAACCAATCACACACACCCCAAAACAAAAAAAAAAAGGCAGAGACATGTGGGGAGTAGTGCAATGTAATGGCTGTGGGGCAGCAGTCTTCCAGGAGTCTTTGTGGAGGCTGAGATGCTGCCCTGTTTGCAGACAACTCTCCGACCTGAGGGAGGAAGTTGCCAGTCTTCAAGCTGCACTGGACAGTAGTAAGGGAGCCTCCCCCATCCAGGGAGCACCAGAGCCACCACCACTACTTCAGAGGTTGCAAAGAAAGCACAGCAGTTGGACCACAGTGGGCTCAGGGAGGGTGAGGGTGGTGGAACAGAGGCACACCCAGTCAGTTGTTCCACTCCACAATCTACATACCATTCTGGGGGAGCACAGTTCCCCTATGGATGCACCCGCAGAGGAGACTAAGGAGGCTGCAGACAACTGTCACAAGGGAGGCCCTCAGGAAGGAGGCAGAGGACACCACAGGGAAAGGAAGCAGCTCCTGGTGGGGGACTCTATTGGGGGATAGAACTCGGGGAAGCAGGGAAAACAGAAGTAAGGTGCCTGCCTGGTGCCATGGCTTGGAGGAACAGGAAGCGCATCCTTAGGATCACGAGAACAGTTGCACGGGAGTTTGAGCTGGACCTCGTTGTCCACCTAGGGACAAATGACTTGGCTTATCATGAGATTAGAGCAGGGCAGAAGGACTTTGTAGAGTTGGGGAGGGGCCTAAGACAAGTAGCACACACAGTATCCTTCTCAGAGGTGCTGCTTGTCAGTGGCATGGGTGAGGCGAGGATACTTTGCACCATGCAGTTTAACAAATGGTTGAAAAAAATGGTGTGGCGCACCGGGGTTTGGCTTCACTGGGGTTCCACCTGGAGGGACACCAGCCTATACTAGCAGGATGGTCTGCATCTGTCCAGGAAGGGAACAAGTCTTTGGGCAATCTGTTTAAATATTCATTGGCAAGCTTTTAAACTAGTCAAGGGGGGAGGCACTGATAAGCAGAAGGAAAATCCCAGCCTCCCCCTACAAAACAGGGCACTAAATGAGAAAAAGACCAAGGTAGAAAGGTCAGTGGGGGATGCTGCTACAGAAGGTAAAGCCATCAAAAAATGGAGAGCAGTGAGTACCAATGCCCATAGTCTGGGTAACAAGCTTCCTGAACTAGTGGCCTTGATGGAGGAGGAACATCTGGATATAGTGGCAGTCACAGAAACATGGTACACACAGAACCATGACTGGGGCGTAAACATACCAGGATACACTATCTACAGGAGGGACAGGGAGGGTAAAGAGGGAGGGTAGTTCTTTACATAAGGGAAGAATCAAGCAACAGAACAAAAGGGTAAACAGGGAGGAGAAGAAGCACTGTGGGTAAATTTGGAGACCGGCAATGGCACCACAATCCGCACAGGGGTTGTATACAGACCCCCTTCTCAGGGGGAGGAAATGGACAAGGAAATGATAGAAAGTATACTTAGAATGGCAGAAAAAGGGGAGATATTGCTGATGGGTGATCTGAATATGCCAGATGTTAACTGGAGTGCAGTTGCAGCTGCCACTTCGAAGAGTGGAGTTATTCTAGATGCCCTACAGGGGCATGCCTTGAGACAACTAGTACTTGGAGCCCACTCAGGGGAGCAATATTAGACTTGATACTCTCAAATGGAGATGGAGAGGATCACAGATGTAGAAGTGGGTAGCCATCTGGGAACTAACGACCATCGAACAGTATGGTTCACAATAAACACAGCAATAGAGTCAAGCCATACAAAGGCAAAAGTACTGGACTTCAGGAGGGCTGACTTCACCAAAATGGGTGAGTGCCTAAGGAACGCACTAGCAGATGGGCAGGAAGGAGGGGTGGAAGAACAATGGGGAATAATAAAAACTGCCATCACAGAGGTAACAAGCCTTTGTGTGAAGCAAATAAACAAAACGATGCAAGAAACCACTATGGTTCTCAAAGGAGGTGGCTGTGAAGGTTCAAGAGAAAAAGAAAGCTTTCAGAAAGTGCAAGGAATCACAGAAGGAGCAGGACAGAGAATTGTATCAGTTAATGCAAAAGGAAACTGGGAAGGCAGTCAGAACAGCAAAGGCCAGAATCCAGGAAAAGATAGCCAACTCAGTAAAGAAGGGGGATAAAAACCTTTTTAGGTACATCAGGAAGCAAAGGAAGACCAAAGAAGGGATAGTGAGGCTTAATAAAGGGAAGGGGGTGGGCAGAGGGAGACTGTGAAAAGGCAGAGATACTAAACAAATATTTTTGTTCTGTATTTACAAATGAAGAGGGGGAAGTACCTAAAACAAACAATAGAAACACTCTGGATACAGAAGTTGATACCAGCCCATTTACAAAAGAAAGGGTTCTGAAAGAACTCTTAAAACTGAAGGTGGACAAAGCAATGGGGCCTGATGGGATTCATCCCAGAATTCTAAAAGAACTAAGGGTAGAACTAGTGACACCACTGACTACCCTCTTTAACAAATCATGGAAGGATGGGGTGGTACCCGAGGACTGCAGGAGAGCAGATGTAATTCCACTTCACAAAAGTGGGAGCAGGGCAGAAGCAGGAAACTACAGACCTGTTAGTTTAACCTCAGTGATAGGGAAAATGATGGAATCACTTCTGAAGGAAGGAACTGTCAAGTACCTAGAGGCCAGAGGGGCACAGGACCCAAGGCAGCATGGATTCACAGCGGGAAGGTCATGCCAGACGAATCTAATAGATTTCTTTGGGTGACCAAAGCAGTAGATCAGGGAGGGGCTGTGGACATGGCCTACCTAGACTTTAGCAAGGCATTTGACAGTCCCACACAAAAGATTAATATACAAGTTAGCCAGCCTGGGTAAAGAATTGGCTGGAGAATAGGACACAAAAGGTAATAGTAAATGTAGTCCACTCTAAAGAAAGGGGAGTTACTAGTGGGGTACCGCAGGGTTCAGTATCAGGACCAGTCCTCTTCAATGTCTTTATAAGTGACATTGCAGAGGGACTGAAAGGAAAAGTATGACTTTGCAGATGACAAAGATCTGCAACAGAGTTGATGCACAAGGTGGGGTGGAAAGGAAGAGAAGGGACTTGGCAAGGTTAGAGGAATGCTCAAATGTATGGCAGCTTAGATTCAGTGCTAAGAAGTGCAAGGTAATGCACCTGGGAAACATAAACCCAGGGGAAGAGTACACAATGGAGGGGTGAGATACTAACAACGAAATGGAGAGAGACCTGGGGTAGTCATATCAGATGACTTAAAGGTGGGCAAGCAATGTAAGAGGGCAGTAAGGAGGGCTGGGGGATACTGGGATGCATAGGAGAGGCATCACCAGTGAAAACAGGAAGTTGTTATCCTCTGTACAGACAGCTGGTGAGACCCCATCTGGAGTACTGTGTGCAGTTCTGGAGACCCAATCTCCACAAGGACATAGACAGGATGGAAGCTGTCCAGAGGAAGGCAACTAAAATGGTGCAGGGTCTGCACTGGAAGACACATGAAGAGACTAAAGGAGCTTAATATGTATAGCCTCGAGGAAAGGAGGGAGAGGGGGACATGATTGATTCCTTGAGATACTTTAAAGTTTCTAAGTCCAAGAGAGGTAGCATCTTTCAAAAGTGGTGTGCAAGAACAAGGGGCACAATTTGAAGATTGTGTGTGGGGGGGCTGAGAGGTAATGTAAGGAGTATTTTTTCACAGAAAGGGTTGTGGATGCATGGGCGGCCTTCGGAGGAAGTTGGAGTCAAAAACAGTGGTTGAATTCAAGCATGCATGGGACAGTCATAAGGCAATTCTAGGGGGGTGGGGGGTAGAAAGGAGTAGGCTGCTGGTTAACTAGGATCTGCAACTTATCCATTAGGTAGGGAAACGGGCAGACTGGGTGGGCCAAGCCTTCCTCATCTGCCGTCAAATTCTATATTTCTATATGTTTCTATGCCTTCCACTCCGATGCTTCTTGAAAAGGACTCAGTGTTGTCGGAGCCTGTTAATAGAGCTCCTTGAGTCATCCATCCTTAAATAACTTTTGTTTGAGTATAGGAATATGGTGTCATGTATTAAGCCCAGGCACCCCAAGCTGTGGGTTCAATCCATGTTGTAGATCACTTAGCAGAAGAGTATTCTAGTTGTGAGAACTGAAGCCGTCGGGACAATGAACAGAGACTACCAAGGACCACCCACTTTTACAGGCACAACCCAGGAGGTGAGGTCGTGTGTGTGGTCCCTGGTATAAAGACTGCTGGAGAAAGCTGCCATGTGAGCGTCACCAAGGGGAAACTCCCAGAAGTAATGACTTACTGCAAGAGACCATTCCGTGGAAGATCTACTGTTAGAAGTGAGTAACCTGTGTTTCTAGGAACGTGGCTATGATGTTCTAGCCACACTTTCTGGCAGACTCCTAGCAGTTCTCCAGGAGGATGGAGGCAAGGTGCATACCCCCTACTTAGGGGACAGAGATTAGAGAACTGAGGCCACAAAACCAGCATCCTGGCATGACATGAGGTCAATGTGGTAATGGGAAATGAAGGTGTGTGCCGATTTCCAAGTAGCAGCCCTGCAGATTTCCTGGATAGGGGCGTCCCTAGAAGCAGCTAACGTCGCAGCGGTATGGCGGGTGGAATGAGCACTTAGCCCTCCGGGAGGCTCCCTACCCACCAACCTATAACAGAGGTCAATGCAGGAAGTGATCCACCTGCCAACTGTCCACTTGGCTGCAGGTCTACCAGGTGCTGCTTCAGCATAAGTGACAAACGGCTGGCGAACCTCTCCCCGAAATCCAGCTGTGCGCTCTTTGTAATAATCGAGCGCTCGCCTCAGATCCAGAGTATGGAACCTGTGTTCAGCCTCCGAGGTGTGATTCGGGAAGAATGCCAGTACAGTCATCACCTGGTTCAGGTGAAACTCTGACACAATCTTCGGGAGGAACTTTGGGTTGGGGTGCAGAACAACTTTCTCCCTGTGGAAGATCAGGTAAGGACACTCCACCAAGAGCGCCTGGAGCTCACTGATCCTTCCGACTGACGTGATAGCCACCAATAAGGTGTTCTTCAATGACAGGTAAGACATCGCACCTGTGCATTGGTTTGAATGGCTTGCCCATGAGCTTTGACAAAACCAGCAACAAGTTCCACGGTGGTGGGTTCACGCACCAGAGGAGAAATGTGGTCAAGGCCTTTGAAAAAAGCGCCAGACCACCTTCTGCTGTGCCACAACTTTACTGACCACCTTGCCCGGTAAGCAGAGATGGTTCAGGTGCACCTTAAGATGTCGTTGACCGAAGTCCCCCTTGGGAGAGGGACCACAGGTAGTTGAAAATGTTAGCCACAGGACAGGTCGAAGGGTCCAACCCCTTGCCCCAACACCAAATGGAGAATCTCTTCTATTAGAAGACGCAGCATTTTCTGGTCAATTCCTTTCCAGATGCCTCCACAACAGTGAGGACATCTTCGGAGAGACCCAAAGCCTGGAACTCTAGCTGCTCAGGAACCAGGCCGGCAGGTGCAGGGATTGAAGGTCTGGGTGGAGAACCTTCCCTTGACTGACAGAGCAGGCCTGTGTGAATGGGAAGACTCCTCGGGAACCTGTTGGTGAGGCGATGGGGTACCAAAGCTGGCGGGAGCCAGTCCGGAGTCACCAGGATCACCTGTGCTTTGTCCCGCCTGACCTTGAGTAACACCCTGTGGATCAAAGGAAGTGGAGGGAAGGCATAGAAGAGGCCTGGGTACAAGAACCTAGAAGGCATATCCGTACAGCCTTCTGCTTTTTAAAGAGCACAAAACAGCCTCAGCTTTGCTTTCTCTGGAGGCGAACAGGTCCACCTGAGGGGTACCCCACTACGATAACAGGCTGTGAACTACCTCTGGATGGAGGAACCATTCGTGAGGCGCTTTGCCCACCCGACTGAGGGCGTCCTCCAGCTGACTGCAGGCTCTTGCCACATGAATGGCTAGGAGAGCCGCCTCCAGGCTGTGCTCAAGAGTCCAAATGCAAAGGACTTCCTTGCACAGGGTCAGGAAGTGCGTTCCCGCCTTGTTTGTTGAGGTAGTATATGGTAGTGGTGTCTGTCTGGACCTGAACCACTTGACCCCAAACAAACAGCGCCAGCTGGACTGCTCAGAGCTCTAGCAGGTTGATGTGGCATCAGGACTCCTAAGGGGTCTGGAGCCCGTGGACTGTGTTGCGCCAGATGGGCTCCCCAGCCCATGAGAGGTATCGGTCATCAGGATAACCATCTGCTCGGGACGGACAAACTGGATCCCTTCCAGCAGATGCTCTGGGACTAGCCACCACTGGAGGGTGTCCCACATCCTCTGGGTCACAGTGACCAGCTGATCGAAGTGACCTTTGCGCTGAGACCACTGGCTGGCCAACTTCCAACAGACCACGCTGGTGAAGGCTGCCACTTAACCCAGAAGGTGCAGGAAGTCCCAGTGCAAGGCACAACTGCCCAACCCGAAATAGGCAAAAGGAGGAGAACCTCTGCCTTGTCGGCCGTGAGCCAGCCCGGCAACAGTCAAGCTCTGCCCCGATGAAGCTCATCACATGTGAGGGCATGAGTTCCGACTTGACCTCGTTGACCAGGAGGCCAAGTTTGATGCAGGTATGGAGGGCCAGGTCCTTGGACCGCTCCACCTCCTGCCTGGATGGACCTGCAGTCAGCCAGGTAGGTGTACACCCGGACCCCTTGGTGCCTCAACTAAGCTGCCACCACTGCCATGCATTTGGTGAAGACCCTGGGGCCAAGGAGAGGCCAAAAGGCACAGCCCAGAAATCGTAGAAAGTTCCCTCGGCTCGAAAGCGGAGGAAATGTAGGTGGGACGAATGGATTGGGACATGAAAGAATGTGTCCTGAAGATTCAGGGAGCAAAACCACATGTCTCGCTCTAAAGAAGGTACGATCTGGGACAGAGTTACCATCCTGAAGGTGCGCGACTGGAGGAACTTGTTCAGGTCGTGCAGATTTATAACAGGGCGCCAGCCCCACTATCCACTTTGGCATCAGAAGTACCTGGAAACAAACCCTGGGTATTAGATGATCCGCTAATCTGACCACTACCTCCTTGCAGAGGAGCTGGGCTATGCAGTCTAGAAGAGCTGACTGAGTGTCTGCGGATACCAACTCTTCCTGTGAGGCGCGGGCTTGGCCTTGGAGGATATTGCTCAAATTCCAGAGGCAGACCCCGACAGACCACTTCCAGAACCCACCTGTCTGTGGTGACAGCGGACCAGACAAAGTGTCGAAGCTGACCCCTCACAGGAGGACCCAGGGGAGGCGTGAATCTCATGTCTGTAGCACCTCTCATCCAGTCACTCATCAGGCTTGGAGGAGAACCTGGCTGAGAAGCCACTGGATCCCTTCCCTCAGTGCTTTCGGACCACTGAGGCCACTGACTTGGGGCCTGGGTCGCCAGGACTGAGCCTGCTGGCCCGGCTGGTGCTGGGTTGGTTTTGTCGCAGGAGTGGAGCACCGAAAGGGCTTACGCTTCTGCTGCCTGGAGCCCTTGGGATCTTTCTATGTGGATGTCACGGAGTCCAATGTGGCACTGGACTTCGATATGCTGGAGGTGACCCTCCACACCAGGCCCAAACAGGTCGTCGCCCAAGAATGGAACATCCACCAGTTTGTGCTGAGTGTCCACCGTGAAGGTAGATATCTGCAGCCAAGCTCCACGGCACATGGCAATTGCAGCCTCCACCGAGTGAGCACAGGAATCTCCCAGATCCAGAACCTTCTGAAGTTGCCGCTTGGCCACAGCCTGGCCCTGCTTGACTATGGTCCTCGGGTAGGTGAAGAATCAACTCATCCAGAGAGCCCAGAAGGGCATGGAAGAAGTGTTGCCATCATGATGGCCAAGCTTGCCTGGCAGAGGGAGAGCGAAGAGGCAGCAAAGACTTTTTTGGCTACATGGTCAAATTTCTTAGACTCCTTGTTTGGCGGCTTGTTGACATCCCTCGTATTGCCAGAGTGCCAAAACATGGAGTCTGCCACCAACCCGTTGGTCGAGGGGTGCTCTGTGAACTCAGATGGCATGTCAGTGGGCACCACATATTTGCAGGCTATCCGGGCAGAGGGCAGGATGTGGGGCATTGCCAAAGCTCCACGACTGTGCAGACATTGACCTTGGCCACTGGGAAAGCCTCCGGACAGTCCCCTTTGCCCAAAATTTCTGTGAGGGGATAGCGAGCTCACCTCTGGATGGGCTCCAGTTTCATCCCCGTGAACTCTGAGACGAGGTGGAGGATGCCCATGAAGGAAGTGGTCCCTTTCTCCGTCAAGAGATCCCCCACAGACTCCACATCGACTGGGAGTGCAGTGAGGAATCCTTGGACTCTGAAGAGTCCGAATAAGGCGGTCAACCGCGCAAATCGCCTTCAACCCACCAGACGGTCAGGCGTCAGGGTGACAGACAGCCGATGGGGAAGCCCCTTAGCTGGTCAAGACTCCTTAGTCTGAGCCCTGGCCAGCGGCTGCTTCGGTGGCGGCTCCACCACGATCGGTGGAGAGGCTGGCATCGGCCATGCCGGTCTTGACCGGCTCTGCTGGGGGGTGGGCCAGTCTCCACCGACAGAAAAGAGGGGGTCTGCGTCGGCTTGTCTAGAGACAGCCAAGTGATGGCTGGTGTGGGAGCCGGGATCTGCTTCGGACTAGCTAGCACCAACTGTTGCCACATGAGGTCTTTGTAGTGGGCACAACTTGCTTCAAAGCCTCTCCTCATCAGAGGATGAAGATGAATAGCGGCAGCACAGCTTCCCATGGTGTTGAGAACGGGAGTGCCGATGACTGAAGAAGCTGCCCGACCCACTGGCGGAGGAAGACTGAAACCCTGACCTTGGCCACCGGTGGTGCTGACAGGGGATCTGAGAGAGCTGGGGAGTGCCGTGTCTCCTGGTCTTGGTGGGTGACCGGAGGGGTTTTCTCAGCAGACTGAGCAGACCCCTCTGAAGCCACTGGCAGGACTGGAATCTTGATAAGAGAATTGTCAGCCTCTTCGGATGACAACCAGTCGATAGGGCTCGAGAAGAAAAACTTACTCACCTTAGTAATTGTGTTTCTTCTAATGGAGTCTTACTGTATTCTGACATATGCAGTTAGCTCCAGCACTTGAACTGCCCTGGAGAGGAAAGAGTTAACTATGCCAGAGCATAGAACGTTGGGCTTGAGCTCTGTTCAAACCTCTGTCTGCAGCACTTCAAAGTGTAACCGTCAGATTCTTATGAGCCAATACATACTAACTACACCTTCTAAGTGGAAATTGTAAATACAATAGCCAACAGGCAACAGATTTTTTGGGTCCCCAAAAGACAAGTCAAGAACCCAAAAAATAACCAGGTAGTAGATCAAAATATTACAGAAACAACTTAAGTGAACACCCACTCCCCCTTCTAAAAGGGAGGAGTGCCAAGTACACCCCTGAGGTGAAACACTGTACCTGCCACCCCACTTCCGAAAAACAGGTTCTGAGAGGGGAGGCAGGGAGGGAGGTCAGAATACAGCAACACTCCATTAGAAGAAACACAATTACTAATGTGAGTAATTTTTTCTTCAAACAACATGAAGTCTTGCAGTATTCTGACATATGCAGACTACCAAGCAGCACCTCCCAGGAGGAGGGGTACCAAACCTATTTTGGGAACAAGCTCTGCAGTACTGCTGTACCAAACCTAGCATCGCTCCTAGCCTGGATATCCAGAGTAATGCTTGGTAAATGTATGGACAGTTCCAGGTGGCTGCTTTACATATTTCTAACAAAGGTATATCTCTGGCCGCTCTAGAGAAGCAGCCGTACACCTAGTCGAATGAGCCCTCCAGCCTGAGGGGGGTATTTTGCCTAGCTTTTCATAGCAGAATTGAATACAAGAGACAATCCACCTGGCAATAGTTCTTAGTAGCAGGTTTACCCTTTCCCACTTCACCATAAGAAACAGTCGAGAACAGAACCTAAGTGCCTTAGTATGTTTAATGTAGTAACTAAGTGCCCTCTT
This sequence comes from Neoceratodus forsteri, assembly GCA_016271365.2. Classification (NCBI taxonomy): domain Eukaryota; kingdom Metazoa; phylum Chordata; order Ceratodontiformes; family Ceratodontidae; genus Neoceratodus; species Neoceratodus forsteri. Next base: position 224,007,770 of record CM028138.1, on the reverse strand, counting down.
AACAGCCAAACTATGTAACCTTTTTTCTCCTGAAGAAGAGTGATCAGTGAAGAACACAGGAAGAGACATGGACTGGTTCAGATGAAAATCTGAAACCACCTTGGGTAAGAACCTTCTATTGGTTTTAAGGATCATCTTATCAATAGAATGAGATACAAGCTCTGTCGGTGGAACCAGATTTTAACTCATTAATACGCCTGGCAGATGAGATAGCTACCAGGAACACAGTTTTCCAAGCCAAGTACTTAAGTTCTGCTGAAGCCAATGGCTTAAAAAGGGGGTTGCATAAGCTGAGCAATGCAAACATTAAGATCCCAAGAAGGGGTAGGGTTGGTGTGAAGCAACCCTTTAAAGAACTTACAGAAAACAGGATGAGATGGTAGGGAGGAAGCCTTCCCCACTGACAGAAAGGCAGAGACAGCTGCTAAGTACACTTTCAGAGTGGCTGGCCTGAGACCTAGGCCACTGAGATGAAACATACAATGCAGAACAGTAGCCAGATCAGTAGCGTTTAGTAAAACATCCTTATTGGAGCACCAGATGCTGAATCTCTTCCATTTAGAATTATAAGTTTTTCTGGTGGCAGGTTTTCGAGAGGCTTTAAGAATATCCAAGACCCCCTGCGACAGATGCAGACTTGCATGCTCTCTCCAAGAGCCAAGCCTTGAGGTTCGAGAGACTGAAGATTGGGGTACCAGATTCTCCCCTGAGAGGAGGTTAACAGGTTGTGCCTCTTGGGAAGAGATGGGGGAAGATGGACTGCTAGGGACATCAACAGGGGATACCAAGGCTGTCTGGCCCAGTCTGGTGCAATCAGGATCACCTTGCACGGTTGTGACCTGATCTTGACCAGAACCTCGAATAGCAGGGGAAAGGGAGGAAAGGCATAAAGGAATTTGCCTCCCCAATCCAGAACCAGAGCATCCAGGGGAATTGTGCCCATGACTGGAGGTTTGCAAGAGAAGAGGGGAAGTTGATTGTCTCGGGCTGCAAAGAGATCCATCTCTGGAGTGCCCCACCTTAAGAAGACTACTTTCAAAATGAAGGGGTCCAGGGCCCATTCGTGATGGCCCTGAGAGATCCTGCTCAGAGCATCTGCTAGCACACTGTCCTTCCCTGGTAGATGGACTGCTACCAGAGATGTCTGCAGGGCATACATCAGAGACCAAATTTGCATGGCTTCCATGCGCAGGGCCGTAGACAGAGTGCCCCCCTGCTTGTTGATGTACCACACGGTGGTGTATTGTCTGTCCTGACCTGAACCACCTTGTTCCTTACCGAGTCCAAGAATGCTTGGAGAGCCAGGAATACTGCCCTGAGCTCCAGAACAATGATGAAAAAGAGACTCCTGAGGGGACCACACTCCCTGTGTTGTGAGGGTACCTAAGTGAGACACCCAGCCTAGAAGAGAAGCATCTTTGGTTAGTACCACTGAATGAGTCTGACTGATGAATGGGACTCCTTGCCAGAGATTGTCCTGATGCAACCACCATTGGAGAGCCTGAATCAGTGTCTGAGTCTCTGGAATCAATCTGGTTAGAGGATCTTTTTTCTGGGACCAAAAGAACCTCAGATGAAACTGAATGTCCCTCATCTGAAATCTGGCTCCCTGTACCACTGCAGTGGAAGCTGACATTTGGCCTAGGAGCTGAAGAAACTATCTTGCTGGTTGAGACACCAGGAGGCAGAAGTAGTAGTAAAACCTTTATTTTTATACAGGATAGTAGATGGTCAGTTTTTATATCATTAGGACAAGTCCTATTTTCAAGATGGTCCTATTATTTAAAACATTACTTATACATAAAAATTTCAAAAATGTTAGACAATTAACACAATATACAATACCAAAATCATCTTGACAAAAACACATAACATTACTCCAACAATAAACAAACAACAAATATTTAATTATATAATTAAATCCCTCAGTCCAGAAATATAAAAAGTACCCTAGACAAACGAAGTTTATCCAAAACACTCACATATTATATTTAATTCAGCCTTTAAAGTGAATGTAAACACTTTAATGGATTCATACTGTTTTCCTGTAACTGATTTTAAAGAACTCCATAATCTGTTCATGATTACGGGGAATCGCATATAATTATACTAATTCTTAAATTTGGGGGACTCAAAACTTCTAATGGTCGAACTTCTCATATTATAATTATAAAAATTTTTTTCTAATTTTTCATAAAGATACAATGGCTGATTTGTATTTACAACTTTATATATCTGTTGTGCCCAAATAAGTTTCCTTTTACTTTCCTGAGTCATCCAACCTAATTCCTCATATAATTTACAGTGATGTTCATGATAATCCTTTTTTAATACAAATCGAGCCAAACGATTGTACATTTTTGAGAGCAAACCTTTTGAAGCTAGGCCGTACACATGGCTACCGTACTCTAACACAGGGAGAATAAGTTGATTTATTATAATCTCCCTCATTACTCTGTTCATACACAAACTGGATCTCCTAAATGCCCCCAGCTTTTTATTTATCTTTAATAATGTATTGGTTATATGGAAATCAAATTTTAACTGATCAAACCATACCCCAAGATATTTATATTCCATAACTTGAGCCAAAATTTCATTTTGTAATGTTTTGATTTAAATTTGTTTATTTCTTTTATTCAGAACTTTTCCCTCCTTCTGAAATATCAGTTTTGTTTTTCTACTGTTAACCATTAACCCCAAGTCAGATAGCCATGTGCAAAGCCTAGTAAAATCTTCCTGCAAATACATTTCCATGAGCTCTGGGGTCTTACCACCAGAGATCAATATAGTGTCGTCTGCATATAAACGAACACTAGAATTTTTAACATCATCAACTAACTGATAATATATATATATATATATATATAAATAAAAGGGTTGGCCCTAAAAATCAAACCCTGGGGCACTCCTCGCTTTACCATAACTACCTGAGAGGATGCCATCAATATACACTTGTTGGGTTCTTTTTCCCAGATAAGATTTAAACCAATTTAAAGATTTATCCCCCACTCCTATTTCTTCTAAACGTTCCCCCAACAGATCATGGGCCACAATATCGAAGGCCTTGGATAAATCCACGAACAGGAAGAAGCCAGGTCTGTAAGGGCCTTTACCCTTGCCAGAGGAAGAAAAGCCTTTGCTTGGACAGTATCCAAGACTATCACTATTAAGGTCAGGAGTTGTAGTGGTTTGAGAACTGATTTTGGTAGATGAGGAGAAACCCAAGGGAAGTGAGCAATTTTTGTGTCACTTGTAGGTCTGACTTGACTTGGTCTGGGGACTGTCCCACAATGAGCCAGTTGTCCAGGTATGGAAAAAGTGAGATTTTTTTTGTCTCCCGAGAAAGGTCACTACTACTGCTAGGCATTTTGTGAACACCCTTGGAGCCGATGTTAGCCTGAAGGGCATTGCTCTGAACTGATAATGACCTGAAGGCACTTCGAACCGGAGGTACTTTCTGTGGGAGCACCTGATGGGAATGTGAAAACAGGCATCCTTGAGGTCCAGGGAGGCCTACCAATCCCCTGGCCTCAGAGAGGGAAGAATTACTCCCAGAGTCACGATTTTGAATCTTGGCTTGACAAGGTGCCTGTTTAGGTATCTTAGGTCTAGGATCGGCCACCACTCCCCTGTCTTTTTTTGGGGTAAGGAAGTATCTGGAGTACAGACCCTTGCCCCTGTGTGGAGTAGGAACTCTCTCTATGGCTCTGAGAGCCAGCAGAGAGGAAACCTCTGCCTCTAGGGCAATGGTTTTGGGGATGTTTGCAGGTGGAAAAATGAAAAATTATGTACCTACCATAATTATGATCTTTCTGTGCATCTTCACCATTCATCACTGTTGGGTACCTGGCGGGTCAGGACCCCCAGAGGATTTTTTTTTTTTAGGTGGGTGGGACTGACGCACCATCGGCGCCACCCTCGAGGCTGACTCACTGTGTGGTGCTCGCAGGTTGGCCGTTAGGCTGCATCGACTCAGCCTACCTGCCAGTTCTGAGTCGCCGGAGAGGAAGGGAGTGGAGGCTGGGAAAAAGAAGTCCAAGGGGCAGAAAAAGGAAAAGATATGAACCAAAAAGAGAAATAATGACAGAGGACAGAAAGGGAGAAAAGTTTGAAACTAAAGGGATTGGGAGGGGCCCCAATCTCTGGAAAAGAGGGAGGTAGGGTGGGTAAAGAATTTAGGTGGGGGGGTTAAACATTCCAGACTCTGGTCCGTCTCCAGATTACATAGGAACTGCAAGGAGTAGCCAAAGGCTTTCTGCCAGAATTCAAGGCACAGAATGGCTGGCGAACACTCCAGATAAGCAGAATCGGCTATTCTAGAAGAATGACAGAGTACAGAGAATTAACACCCTCTCAAGGAAAGATTATTGGCAAGAAAGGGAACACTATATATATATATATATATATATATATATATATATAAAAAAACAAACAAGGAGAAATAGGTTGACGGAACAAGGAGGAGGAGAGAAAGGAGGGCAGCTGACAACTCCCACTCCACGAGGTAAAGCCAAAGCAATGGAGAGGAGTGCCCCCCCGCTGTCCACTCTCCGGGAACACTATCCCCTGTGTGCCCCTGTTTTACCCCACTCCTAAGAAAGGAAAGGGGGAAGGATGGGCACAGAGAGGAAGGGGGACCCAGAGACTGAGGCCCCAGGGGGATGGAGGGTGGGATCGTGATGAATGTTGAAGATACACAGAAAGATCATAATTACGGTAGGTATGTAATTTTCATATCTTATCTGTGTCAATCTTCACCATTCATCACTGTTGGGTGAGTAAAAAGCCCACCCGAAGGGGGTTTCTTTTACACTCCAAGGGACAAAGTCCCTTAGCTCTCAGCGGATGACACACTAAGAGGGAGAACCTTCAGGGCCTGGAGAGGCCAGAGAGTCGGGAGAGTGAGACGGGGTCCCCCCGGAAGGGGAAGAAAGCTGCCCCAAGCGCCGTCTCGCTCTACGGGAGTAGAGATGGGTTCTCTGGTGAGCGCAGTTAATCACCCTACGCCAGGCCAAGGGTGGCAACTGGGAAAGATGCAGCCATGTCGTCCGCCTAGTGCAGATCGCTGTTCCTACGACCCTGGTAGCTACCTCGTTGGGATCATAGGATGCCCTTGCTTGGTGCCTTGCTAGCTCCAGGCCACACACAGAGAGTGCAATGGCTTGTCTGGTTTGCTCTGTATCAGGTAATGAGGCTAGGAGCTGACCTAGCCTGGACCACGAGAACCCGTCATAGGCTGCATAGTGGGCCTGATGTGCAGAAATGGAAAGCAATAACCGTGCAGAGTAGAAAGTCCTCTTACCCCAGAAGTCAAAATCTGAGGAGTCCTGATCTGGGGGCCGGTCACGGTGAAGGGCGCAAAGCCCATCAGGAGTATCCAACTGCGTCAATCCAGACTGCGGATGAGGCATGGAACCTGGAGACTCCGGGGGTGTGCAATACCTCTGGCTGAGATCCCTTGGGGCAGGAACTCCGGAGAAGGGCCTCTGTCAGGAACGCAATGACGCCTCCCGAAAGGGAGCAGGCCAGGGCAGCACCACAAGGGTGGCCTCGCCAAAACTGCCTAGAAAGGTGTGTGCTGAGTGCTCAGGATTGCTAATAGTGGCAGGTGTGAGGTGCAAGTACTCCAACATCCTCATGAGGAAGTGCTGATACTTAGCGAGATCAGCAGCTAGAGAGATGCGGACAGAAGGTTCCTCTCCCCCAGAAGAGGGGGATGGGGAGCTGGAGGGCACCGGCTGGTTCAGGGGTGGCTGCCCAGGGGGAGGTTGAAAAACCTGACTGTTCATCGCCCTAACATAAGCTGGGAACCGAGCAGCCACCGCTCTGGACTGCTCCCAGGAGAGAGGCCTGCTAAAACCAAGGATGCCTGGGAGTGCAGGAGAATGTGGCAGAGGAATGGGGACAGAGCCAAGAAGAGATGTCGGCTGACCTCCGCCTGGGCTAAGAAGCGGACTGGGAGCACCTGCGGAAGAAAGTGCCCCAGAAGACCCTACAGCCAACAGCTGAACAACCATTTCAGTATTGCCTTGGCTGTGCCCAGAAGAATCCCCACTGTGATGCGACCGGGGCCGTATACGTCCAGAAGGACAGTCCCCTACCTCAAAAGAATGGGACTCTTTCAAAGAGACAGAGGAGGAAGAGCGGAGATCTGCACTACGGTTTCTCCCAGAGCCCAGGTGGACCCCAGAAAAAGGTCACCGTGCCGACCCCACGCCCCTCGACCCCCTCAGAGTCCGAAAGAGCCCTCCTCCTCGAGAGGGCCAGCCCAGGTAGCCGACAGCTCTGGGCAGCACCCGAAGGAGCTATCCAGGGCACAGCACCCTCCCCTCCCGTAGGTGCTCTGATCGGCCCCAAAGTTGGGCGATCTACAGTAGGCACACCACAGGTGGGGGTACCACTGCCGAGGGGTCAGTGAACCCACCAAGACCAGGCTGCAGAGCAATGGTGGCCTGCACCACTGCCCGCTGGTCAGCACCCCTGACCCTAGTCTCGGTAGCCACTGACCCCACCTCAGAAGGGGGCAGACTCCGGCTTGTCGAGGAGACTAGGCTGCCCACCTCAACAGCCAACCCCAAAGGGTCAGACTGTCCATCTGACTCAGAGCTCGACTCTGTCTCAGAGGAGGTAGAGGAAGAGGCCCTGTGCCAAATCGTAGGAGGGTGCCCACTGCCATCTTTGCCAAAGGGGCCAGAACCCAAAGCCATGCCCGAGCCAGTACCAGTGCCCCCTACAGCACTGCGAGCAGAATCCACAGGGGGCATGGCTCCAGCCCGAACAGGAGCTCCAGAGTCGCGACCAGCAACGGCGCCATCCAAACCCAAGGCGCCGAGGACGAAGACGGCACTGATGACTGCCCCGACGGCATCGGCGCCACCTGGCTCCATGGCACTGCGGGCAGAGGTGGCACCAAGGATGGCACTGCACGGCTCCAAGGTGCCACGAACGGCGCTGAGGGCAGAGGTGGTGCAGATGGTGGAATCTGATGGCCCCACGGTACCGAGCTCCAAGAACACAGTGCCATGCTCAACCTCGCGCTGAGGACGGTGCAGAGGCGAGACATTGACAAAGATGGCACCGTAGCAGCTCCCACGGCGCCACTAACAGTGTTGGTGCCGCGAACGGCTCTGACAGAAGCAACGGCGCCGCAAACTGCGCCGACCTGAGCCTTGCGAACCAGCGGGTCATACACCGGGGAGTTCTCACCCAAGGAGCATTGCCATGGCGGCACCTCCCGCCCTCCCCGCTCGAAAGGAGCGGGACGGGCCTCCTGTGCCGCGGAAAGAGCCTCAGCAACAGCTAGGCTACTAGTAGCCAAGACTCCCTCCTTCTTGGTCCGTAGGGAACTGGGAAGGGACCCGGAGGAAAGGCAGAGAGAGAGAGTGTGTGGCTTGGCCAGAGTGCACACCCATCCCCCGAACGTAAGCGGAGCACACCCCACTTTCCACGCGCGTTGTTCGATGACCCTGGTAGTCCACGTCATGAAGCGGGCCAAGACACGAAAGACACCGGTCATGTTGGTCGGTGATGGAATACTTTCGGCTGCATGGGCACCGTCGCATGGAGGGCCGACCCTTCCTAGAAGTTTTCTTGCCCTCTGATCGAGACATGACTTACAGAGAAAAAAACTACCAAAAACAGACTCTACGTCGCAGAAATATAAAGAAATGGAAAGATCTTACCAGGCGACATTGAGTATGGCAAAGCAGAACCAGCAGGAACTGACTGACTTCGGCACCGAAGGAAATAAGAGATGGCGTCGAAGGTTTTTCGGAGTCGAACTAGGCCTCTAGCGCAGCAGCTTCACACAAGGTGCGACCTCTACGTCGGGAGACTAAGAACTGGCAGGCAGGCAGAGTCGATGCAGCCTAACGGCCAACCCTCAAGTGCCATGCAGTCAGCTGGCCTTGAGGGCGCTGCCGATGGTGCGTCAGCTCCACCAACCTAAAAGAAAATTCCCGCGGGGTCCTGACCTCCGGCCAAGTACCCAACAGTGATGAATGACGCAAGATTGACACAGATAAGATGATCTGATACTCAGTTTTGGAAATTTTTGGAAGCGGAGGGCCAGTCCCTGGCTTACTACCTCCAGGACCTACTTGTCTGAGGTAACAGACTTCCAGGCATAGAAGTAGTAAGCCAGCCTGCCTCCTACTGGAATAGGGGAGTCGACCCAGGCTGACACATCAGGGTGTCTGCTTGGCAGGAGCCTTAGACTGGGAGGAGGATGCAGACCTGCTCATCCCCCTTCTGCCTCTCCCTCTGAAGAACCCCCTCTGAGGAAAAGGAGAGAAGGCTTGTGCCTGGTAGAAAGGCCTATGAAAAGGCCTGCCCCTAGACTGCAGCTTCTAAGGAGTTGCCTACCTTTCCTTGGCCTGTGCACTCCTGTAGGTGGTCCTGTACTCGTCCATCTTTTTTATGTAATTCTCTGTCTGCTCCCCCAACAGAGAATTACCCACCAGAGGGAAATCCATGGCCTTAGCCTAAGTGTCCTGTGAGAGGCTAGTACATCCGAGCCAAGCAAATCTTCAAAGAGACACAGATGTAGCCATGACTCGTGATGACACATCATTTGACTCCACAGCAGTATGAAATTGGGATCTTCGATACCTCAGTCCCATCAGAAGCCACCTCTTTGGCTAGCTGGGGGGAAGCCTGTTTAGCTAGTTCCAGAACAGTATCCCATCTGGACTTCTGGTATCTGGCTGTGTAGGTCATATAGTTTGCCTGCCTGAGTCCCAAGGAGGATACCAAGTACTGTTTTTTGGCCATAGCATCCACCTTCCTAGAGTCTTTACCTGGGGGGTGTGAAGCCAAGGGTATGTTAGCCTTGTCACAGGCTGCACAAACACAACATGGCTGCACTGTTGGAGTAAGAACTCCGTACCTGTGCCTGACAGCATATACCTCCTGTCCATTCTCTTGTCCACAGGAGGTGAAGAATTTGGTGTTTGGAGAATTTTTTGTGCGTTTCCCAAGAGATTTATGGAGGAGAACAGACAGCCTCTTGGACTCTGGGATGTCCTTCATTTCTACAAAGTCAGGCTCTTGTTCCTCAACAGCTTCAAAACACAGGGAGCTGGAGGGTTTCTGCCACTTTTTTGTAGAACAAGTAGTGGGATGGGGACTCTGAAAGCCTGGGAGGGGAACCACTGGAAGGCCTGTCTGGGGAGATGTCCGGTTCAATGGGCTCACCCAGACCTTCCACCACACCCTTCTTTCCCTTCCAAATCCGGTTCATAATAATCATCCAGACAATATTCCGGAACCAGAGGAACCGACCAAACTGAGCGCTTACCAAGAGGCACCAGATCAGACGGAACCAAACGGAGCGATTCCACAATACTAATCGCCCTGGCTATCTCTTTGGCAGTTGGACACAACTGTTCTGGATCCGAACCGGCAGATTTTTTCTTTCTCTTTGACGGAGCCGACCCCTCAGGATCAACTCTCCTTTTGCCTGAGGAAGTATCACCCAGGTCAGTGGGCACTCCCTCGGGTTCGGTCAGAACAGAATTGGGCTGACCATCCAGATCACCAGACTTCTCAACCTCCTTTTCCCTAAGCCTACCCAATCTCTTGTCCAGGTTGGCCATCGGAAAATGTTTGCAGATTTGGCAGTCTGAATCAAGGTGGTCAAACCCCAGACAATAAACATGTGGTGTGAGGGTATACCTTAGCCAAAGTATCCCCACACTCACTACAGTGTTGAAACCCAGTGGACCCGTTTTTTTCTCTTGGGTTTCTCAGACATAGCCATCCTAACCACTTACCCTTTAGCAGCTTAAAAGCCAGGCAAAACCTCCCTATTGTTTACCAACCATGTTACGAGCTGTGTTAAAAAAAAAAAAAAAAAAAGAGTCTAAAAATTAAGTTTTTTTTTTAAACCGATAGGGACTGGTACCTCACACTAGAAAATTAGAGAATAAAACTAACAACAACACAATCGGTCCCTAACCAGACCGATTGACAAACTTTACAATTTCCACACAGAAATAAACAGTAATTAAACGAAACTCCACTACCTACAACACTTACTGTACCGCAGACAGGGATCTGAACAGAAAAAAAAGACAAAATGTACAAAACTGACGTTTCACTAGGAACAAACAGACAGGCGAAGGACCAATCTCTGGAGCGACTGTTCAGTTAGGCGGAGTAAAGAATCTGACGATTACACTTTGAAGTGCTGCAGACAGAGGTTTGAACCAAGCTAGAGCCCAACGTTCTATGCTCTGACATAGTTAACTCTTTCCTCTCCGGTGCAGTTTTTTTTTTAATTTTAAATATTTCTTTATTGAAGGTGGGTCTGGGCTACACCATAATTGTTTACAATGATATAGTAGAGATGTTCTAAGTACATTTTGGTTTCAATAGGAATTGACAGAGTAGAGTTCCCGGTAGATAGCAGGAGGAAAACCAATACAATCAAGAATATATATAATAAATAACTCTGTTAATCAATTTTTTCAGAGTGGATCTACCAGGCACAATTGTAATATTCACATCTAGATTCTGTCAAGGAGTCAAATCTGGTCTGTGGTCCATCACCCACATCCACCACCTGGACCAGAAGGCAATGCATCTCTGGATTCTAAAGTTATTAGCTGTTAGCATCTCCATTTTGTAAATTTGATATGTTATGTCCTCCCATTCCCGAGGTGTCAGAGAGGCCCTTTGAAGCCACTTTTTCATGACAGCTTTATTGGCTGCCAGAAGAAGAATGGCTAGTAATAGTTTAGAATGGTCTCCCCTCATCTCTGGGGGGACGTCTAGCAAAAGTACCTGTTCAGATTTTAGGCTCTGTATTTCTGGGAACATCTTTTGTAAGGCACACTCCACCTCCTTCTAATACTGGGACACTACTTTGCATGCCCAAAAGATATGCGCATGGGTCGCCAATGGCTCACCACAGTTTCTCCAGCACTCTGAACTAGACCTAGTATCAAATTTCCCTGTTATCTGAGGGATTTGAAAGAACCTGACAACAGATTTCCAACCAAATTCTCTCCATAACCCAATTGATCTATAAATGATTGAGTATATTAAGCTCCACTCCTCCTCTTGTTTTAATATACCTATTTCTTGTTCCCATCTCTTTTGCCAGATTCTTATCCCTCCTCCCTCCCTACTGTGTAATATAGCCTGATAAGTATGTGATATTATATAATCAGGAATACCTAACTATTGTTTTAATTAGGAGTCTGGTTAAGGTGTGAATCACTTCTGGATCCCAGGTCAGCCCCACTATATCACTACAATAGTTTCTTATTTGTAGGAATCTAAAGAAACTTCGCTTCAAATGAAAGAGTTCCTCCAGTTCCTGAAACAGAAGGAAGACCCCTTGTCTATAGCACTAAAAAAAGGTTGCAAGACCCAGGCTAATCCATTTCTTAAATGCATCGTCACATTGTGAATAAATTCGGGGTCATCTGAGATTTTTAGGAAAAGTTGCACTATTCGGTCCTCTGTACTTAATATTAATTTCCTCTAGACTATAATTAGTTGTCTCGTGCATTGAAATTTAATATCTATTATGGGTCTGGACAGAGTTGAGCTAAATCAGTACTTCTCTATCCCATCTCCCAAGTCACCTATTTCCATCTCCTTTCAATAAGGGCTTGAAGTCCCATCTACCCATCATAAGACATGAGCAATTACCGTTGCCTGGACATATTTTTCTAGGTCTGGGAGGGCAAGTCCCCCATCACGCTTTGGAAGTCGGATGGTCTCTAATCTTATTCTAGGTCTTTTCTTTTGCAAAATAAATTCCAAAATCATCCTATTCCATTGCTTGAAATCTTTTTTGGATGGAAAAAGTGGGAGAGACTGAAAAAGATAAAGCAGCCTCAGGAGGCCATTCATCCTGATGACATCTATTCTTTGAATCAGGGAGATGGGTAAATGCAACCATCTCTGAAGATCCTCCCTTATAGCTCTCGTTAACGGTGCATAGTTAGCCTCGTACAACTATTGGATGTCTTTGGGTATAACACCCAGGTATCTAATGCCTGTAGTCCATTTTAAAGGGAACCTTTGCTGTAACTCTGTGCTGGGATGATAATTAAAGGTCAGTACCTCAGTCTTGCTGGTATTAAGTTTATATCCAGAGAGAGCCTCAACCTCCTGCAAGACCGAAAACAAATTTGGGAGAGAAATCTCCGGGATTGTAAGACAAATTAAGAGATCGGCAAAAAAGCCATTTTATGATTAATTTCTCTGAGTCTTATGTCCGAAACAGAAGGGTTTTCTCGAATAGCTTGAGCAAGGGGTTCGGCATATAGAGCAAAAAGATAGATAAGGGGCAGCCCTGCCTGGTGCCTCGGGTCAATGGAAAATAGGAGAAATAAGAGTCATTTACCTGGTTTTAGGAAAGTTAAATTTTTCTAGGGTGTATCCTAAGAATTTCCAGGAAACTATCGAATGCTTTTTGTGCATCCATGCTCAATAGTGTGGTGGTGCGGTCTTTTTGAACTTTTTCTTAGAGGTACAGTGTACGCTTAATATTATCTGCCATTTGGTGTTTAATTATAAATCCAGATTGGTCTTTTCTAACTAGTTCAGGCAGTAGGTTCTCCAATCTTTTTGCTAAGATTGCTGCAAAATATTTGTAATCCTGGTTAAGAACTGAGATAGGGCGGTGTGATTCACAATTGGAGGGGTCTTTGGTTTTAATATTGCTGATACACTGGTGTATTTCCAACTGTCGGGGAAGGGGGAGGGGGAGAGGAAGACTCCTGTATTTCATTGAAAAGTCGAGTAAGAGGATGGAGTAACTCTGTTTTAAAAGTTTAAAGAATTCTACAGAATATACATCGGGACCTGGACTCTAGTTTGGAATTGCATATAACTAGGTCGATTTCCTTGGGGATCCACCTGATTAACCTGTCTTGTTGTTCATCTCACATTTGGGGGAGGTTAATACAGCCAAAGAAAGCCTTGTACTTTTCTTCCCCAGGTTGGTCATATAATTTAAGGTAAAAATCCCGAAAACCATCTAGTATGTCCTTTGTTTCATACAGAAACTGGTGTTGAAAGGGGTGTTTAATTTTAGTAATGGTGGACACAGCCTGAAGCTTCCCAAGTCTATAGGCCAATATCTTGGCTGCTCTACTACCTCCCTCATAATATTTTTGTTTTACATACATCAAAGCTTGCTCCGTTTTCTGGTTTAATATATATTGGAGTTGCTTCTTAATTTTATTAATCTGTGGAATCAGTGTGTTGTCACCATGAGTGTAACTGCTGCAACCTATCTAGTTCTTTTTCTACGTCCTGTTTTTGAATTCTGTTTTTACAAGATGCATAGGAAATAATCTCCCCTTTCAGGACAGATTTTAATGTGTCCCATAAAAGTCCCTTGGGCACTTCCGGAGACGTGTCCTCTCGTAATATACGAGACCCCCAAACCTTGACCTTGTCCTTGAATTTTGGGTCTTTTAGTAGCATATTATTGTTTGTTGAATTTTGTTGACCCGGTAAGCCCACTGGGCCTACAAGTCCTTTTTTCAGGGGTGACCGGGGTTTTTTTTTTTTGGGGGAGAGAATACAGGTGGTAAGCAACTGAAATTGAACCAGATTAAGCTGTTGGTATTTTCAGTGAATGAGGGAAATTTGGCCAGGACACCATGGAAATTTCCCTACTCTGTCTGCAGGGGGACTCTTGGCAGTTTGCCTTGCGATGGCCCCAACTGCGACGTTGGAGAGGATGGATGCAGAAGGTGCAGGGGAGTGGGCCTCCTCTCCTGTGCTGTCTTCGCAAGAAGCCACTGAGGAAGCTTGCACAGTTGCTGAGGTTGTTAATCTCAGCGTTTTGGTTGCGGATGTTCCAATACCTACTGAGGGGACTTGCCCTGTTCTCTTGCTTGGAGCGGATAAGGCTCGTTTACTGGCTCAACGTACGCTTTTAGTTCATCAGATGCACCTACTTGATGAGACTCTCTGTTCTTCCGAAGGATTCGGTCTCTGACTCTGTGTGTTCCTCTTTACCCGTTTCCAGTCAGACTGGTCCCGTGACGGGACCTGCACTGGATGGTGTGCTGCAGGATCCAGTCATTACGTTGCTCGCAGACGCTGTCTCTCCAGTGAGGGGAGCTGGCAGTTCCAGCTCTCGGTGCCAAAAGCCCCCTTTCGATCTCCATGACCAGCCTAACCTTCTACGAGGACACTGTGATGCGTCTCAACGCACTCAGCAGACACTTCCTGAGAATGGCTCGTTAACATAGGGACACGCACCTACAGGCACTGTGTATTTCTTTTCTTCGCGATCTCAAATGTCAGGGTGGAGCAAACAACCTGGCAGGCTACCGACCGCTTTGCCATCCTCTATTCCAAACTCAGAGGGTCTGGCATCAGACTCTCCTCACCCTAGCTCGGCATAGCCTTGGTCTCCTGAGGCTGCATTAAAGAATGCTGGATGGGAACTTATGGACACTGGATCCTGGTCGCCCAATTCCCAGGACCTCTCGTATATTGCAATGTTACAGCATGCTGCTGCTCCAGTGGCCACCGACATTTCGACCCTGCAGAGCTCCAACCAACCCTGGGGTAAACCATCTGATGTGTGTAATGATTTGATTGTTACTGATGAAATATGTACTGCAGTTACTGATGCTTCCATGTCACAACCAGAATAAAACCTAGTGAGTTGGTTCTACCTCCCAGTTTATCTAGTCAGGTAGGGGAGGACGCTCCCCCGTAGGTGGCTGAGCGTTTAGGCCCCGATCCTGCGCTCTTGCAATAACCTGATGATGCTTCTAGCAGGCCTGCCTGATTTAAGCTCACCGATTTATTTACCAGCAAGGGTGAACCTGCCCCACGATGCAATGCTGTATGTCTTCTCTACAAAGGTGGATTAGACTGTCCCCCTGATAGGGTATTTATTGCCAAAAATCTGCTTAAGGGTTCAATGAGATTTTTTTCTTCAGAGATTTTTGCCCTGATAAGCTTGGGTAACTAACTATGATGTTAGTTTTAAGAACGTGCCCAGTTTAGATAGTTCCGGGGCCCAGTAGGCCACCTGTAAATCATCTCCTCTCTGGTCCCCTTTTCATGTCCTCCCGCTGACTAAACTGGCAGTGAAGAACATTATTATTATGTTTAAGAATGAAGGGGTGAATATAGAAGATATTCTATTTTGGTTGAAACAGCGTTGTGAGGTTTTGAATAGACCTACTCCTACCTTAGAATATGAGCAGATTTGGGATGGTGGGTGGTAAGCTAGAGTTAAACTATACTCCAACTCTGGGCCCAATCACTTACTCAGTTTTTTTTTTTGTTTTTTTTTATCTAGGTAGGGATAAGGGGTTGATCTACGCAGGCCAACCTAAGTCTTGTTTTAAGTGTGGTTCAAGGGCACATTTAAGCTCTGCCTGTGATACAGTTAAATGCAGTCATTGTTTGGACTTTGGTCATGCTTCCAGTTCTTGTTTAAACTTATTTAAATGTAATTTGTGTGAAAATACAGGTCATGCATATGGTCGCTGCCCATGGGCATCCAATAGGGATGACTGCCCTCTCACGAGGGTCTGATTAATCTGGCCCAGCAGCAGCAAGCCAGGCGGATTACAGAGCATGATTTGCGGGTTGGCATGGAGACTTTGCGTCAGGCTCAAAGGGTAGAACCCTCAGATGGTATTAGAAAAGGAAGCTAGTTCACCCCAGGGTGTATTGGAACCTGTCCATGACCCTAGTGATACGGTGGTGGTTGTGGGTCCGGTTCAGACTGTCCCTGTGACTGATGCTCCTAATGACATGCCCCCTCCTTCTCCGCCACCGTAGCAGGCGCCATCTGAGACAGACCCCCTGGCCTTTATTAAAGTACAGCAGAAAGGGATCAGTGGTTTAGTCGGGTTAAAAAAAACCAGGAGTTAATACTTGGAAATCTGGCAATCCATTTGCAGTACTCTCTACTGATGGTACGGACAGGGATTCTGCAGGTGAGGATACGGACACTTCAATTATTTCTAATACAGACACGGAAGGGGGTGGTGACACAGACCGTATCGCTAAAAGGACGAGACAGTGTAGATGGGTCAAATCGCCCTAATTTCTCTTTCTGGATTCCTTGTCAATTTTTTCTTTAAATGTCAACAGTATCAAGGGGGATAGGAAGCTCGGAGGACGTATGCTCTCTCTGAAGGAGATGCATTGTGATATCTCAAGTCTGTTGGATACCAGGTTAAAGACCAATCAGGAACTTCATCAGGCCTCCAGGGCTTGGCTTCATGGCCCTTCCTTTTGATCTTCTGGTACCGATAAATGTGATGGCGTGAGTATTCAGTTTTCTAATTCGGCCCTCAAAGTATCTAGACTTGTGGAGATATATATATCCTGGGAGCACATTGTTGCTTGACATTTCTCTACATTCTGAAAGATTCCAGCTGATTGCCTTATGCCCCACAGACTAAAGCACAGAGGGTGTCCCTCTCAATTGGTGCAGCCCTTTTGGCACACTTTCAGACCGGTTATTTGGGCTGGAGATTTTAATTGTGGCCTCCACCAGTCAGACAGGGGACTCCAAACTTCAAAACTGTTTTATGATTTTGTTGCCCTAAATAATATTGTTTCAACTGCTCATCCTAAAGATGCCTACAGGGCCCTGCATCGTAGGGGTGGGTCCACTTATTTTCAGAGAGAGTGTAGTACAAGGATCGATTTTAGTTTCCTTTTGGACATGCTTCAAGTAACTCAATGTACTACTGTTGGGAGTGAATTCTCTGACCATGCTGCCCTACGGGTTCAGATTTCTTGGCCAACTGTTCCTCATTGTAAAAAGAATACATGGAGGCTGAATGAATCTTTCTTACAGGACCCTAAGGTCCAGAAATTATGGAGGAAAGAATGGGCGGCCAGACTGTCTGTAGCCGATCTTTATGATTTATCTGCCTGCTGGGATGACTCCAAAATTCGATAGTGTCAGGTTATTCAAAGAAAAGCTGCTGCTACCCACTCTTGCCAATACAAAAAATATCTGGCATTACATTAGCAGCTCCAAGAAAAAAATTACTCACCTTAGTAATTATGTTTCTTCTAGTGGAGTCTTGCTGTATTCTGACAATTGCAGTTAGGTCCTGCCTTTCAACTTCCTTGGAGAACATAGGGTTAACTTTTCTATGCCTTGCATAGAATGTTCATCGCGAGCTCGGTTGAAGCCTCTGGCTGTTATGTGAACTGCAACCATCAGATCTTTTCGAGCAAAAACTCACTAGGTGTTCTGTGTGGAAACTGTAAAATTTTTATTAGCCAACTGGCAAATATAAAATGTTTTTGGTTCTTAAAGGAAGACTCAAGTCAGGAAACCCAAAAACAAAAACATCCATAAAACAACATTCCACCCAAACAAAAAAAGAGGGCGCAAAAAGGACACCCCTAGGGTGCCAACACTGCTCCTGCCCACCCACATCCCAAAAAGTAGGTTCTGAGAGGGAAGGGGAGGTCACAATACAGCAAGACTCCACTAGAAGAAACAATTACTAAGGTGAGTAATTTTTTCTTCAAACATGTAGTCTTGCTGTATTCTGACAACTGCAGACTACCAAGCAGTACCTCAATGGAGGAGGGACAGAACATACTTTGGAAACAGGCTCTGAAGTACTGCTGTGCCAAACCAAGCATCACTCCTAGCTTTGTTATCCAGAGAGTAATGCTTGTTGAAAGTACAGACTGTTTTCCATGTGGCTGCTTGACAAATTTCTAAGAGGAATATCCCTGGTAGCAGCAGTACATCTTGTGGAATGAGCCCTCAGGCCTGAGAGTGGAGTTCTACACAGTTTTTCATAGCAGAATTGTATACAAGAAATAATCCACCTGGCAACAGATCTCTTAGTGGCAGGTTTGCCCTTACCAACTTCTCCATAAGTGAGGAACAACTGGAGGGATTCAAACCTGTGACCCTTGGTACGCTCTATGTAATAGCTAAGGGCTCTTTTAACATCCAAACTGTGTAGCCTCCTCTCTCCCGAGGAAGAATGATCAGTGAAGAAAACAGGGAGAGATACAGACTGGTTGAGGTGGAAATCTGAAACCACTTTAGGCAAGACTTTTCTGTTAGTTCTAAGGACCACTTTATCTCTGTGAAAAGAGATGAAATCAGATTCCACTGACAGGGCTTGCAATTCACTGATATGTCTAGCAGAAGTAATGGCTACCAAAAACACAGTTTTCCAAGTCAAGTACTTAAGCTCTGCTGAGGACAAAGGCTCAAAAGGGGGTTGCATAAGCTGAGCAATGCAAACATTAAGGTCCCAAGCAGGAGCAGGATCCCTAAAGGGGGGATTGGTGTGAAGCAATCCCTTGAAAAACTTACAAAATACAGGATGGGATGACAGAGAGGAAGACTTGCCAACAGATAGGAAAGCAGAAACAGCTGCCAAGTGTACCTTAAAGGTAGCTGGTCTGAGACCTAGGCCATTAAGATGGACCATGTAATCCAGAACCGTAGGCAATTCAGCAAAGTCTGGAGAAATATTATTCTTAGAACACCAAATGCTGAATCTTTTCCATTTGGAGTTGTAAGTCTTTCTGGTGGAAGGCTTTCGAGAAGCCTTAAGGATATCCAGAACCCCTCGGGAAAGATGCAGATCTGCAAACTCTAACTCTAAGAGCCAAGCCTTGAGATTGAGAGACTGAAGGTTCGGGTACCAAATTCTCCCCTGAGAAGATGTTAACAAGTTGTAATTCCTGGGAAGAGATAGGGGAATATGGACTGCTAGGGACAGCAACAAGGGATACCATGGCTGCCTGGCCCAGTCTGGAGCAATCAGAAGAAAAAATTACTCACCTTAGTAATGTTGTTTCTTCTAATGGAGTCTTGCTATATTATGACAATTGCAGCGAGTCCCCATCTTCGAACTGCTCCGGAGGTGAAATAGTTAACTTTCCATGCAGGCATGGAACTCTGAGCATGAGCTCGGTTGGAAACTCTGTTCTTCAAACACAAACTGTCAGATCTTTACGAGCTAAAACTCACTAAGGCTCTGTGTGGAAGCTGTAAACCTACACTAGCCAACTGGCTACTAACATAAACGCACACTTTTTGGTCCCAAAGCAAAGACTCAAGTCAGGAGACCCAAAAAATGAAAACACAACACCAGTTCACCCCAAAAAAGGGAGGGGTGAAAAACAACAAGGTGGGCATCAAATAAGTGCCAACACTGTACTGCCCACCCACGTCCCAAAAACAGAGGTTCTGAGAGGGACAGGCAGGGAGGGAGGTCATAATATATGCAAGACTCCATTAGAAGAAAACATTACTAAGGTGAGTAATTTTTTCTTCAAACATGAATCTTGCTATGTTATATTCATGCAGACTACACAGCAGTACCTCCATGGAGGGACAGAACCTACTTAGGGAATAGGCTCTGAAGCACAGCTGTGCCAAAGCAAGCATCACTCCTAGCCTGAATATCCAGGGAGTAATGCTTGGTAAAAGTGTGAACTGTTTTCCAGGTAGCTGCTTGACATATCTCTAGAATAGGGATGTCCCTGGCAGCAGCCAGGGAAGCAGTGGTCCCTCTGGTAGAGTGAGCCCTCAGGCCTGAGGGAGGAACCTTACCCAGTTTTTTCATAACAAAATTGGATACAAGAGACAATTCACCTGGCAATGGATCTTTTAGTGGTAGGTTTCCCTTTACCGACCTCACCATAAGTGAGGAATAGTTGGAGGGAGTCAAACCCGTGACCCTTGGTACGGTCAATGTAGTAGCTAAGGGCTCTCTTCACATCTAGACTGTGTAACCTCCTCTCGCCAGAGGAAGAATGGTCAGTAAAGTACACTGGAAGAGATATAGATTGGTTAAGGTGGAAATCTGAAACCATCTTAGGCAAAAACTTTGTTAGTCCTGAGTACCACCTTGTCTCTATGAAAGGAGATAAAATCAGGCTCCACTGACAAAGCTTGTAATTCACTTATGCGTCAGGCAGAAGTGTTGGCTACCAGAAACAGAGTCTTCCAAGTCAAGTACTTAAGCTCTGCTGAAGACAAGGGCTCAAAGGGGGGGGTTGCATGAGCTGAGCAATGCAAACATTAAGATCCCAGGCAGGGGTAGGGTCCCTGAATGGAGGGTTGGTGTGAAGCAATCCCTTAAAAAACTTGGAAAATACAGGTTGAGCTGAAAGAGGAGAGGGTTTACCTGCCGAAATAAAAGCAGACACAGCTGCCAAATGCACCTTTAGTGTAGCTGGTCTCAGCCCTAAAGTGTTTAAATGGACCATATAGTCCAGGACTGTGGGTAAATCAGCCGAATCTGGGGAAATATGCGTCCCAGAGCACCATATGGAAAACCTTTTCCATTTAGAATTGTAAGTAGCCCTGGTGGAAGGCTTCCTAGAAGCCCTTAAAATATCCATTACACCTTGGAAGAGGTGTAAATCAGCAAACTCTAACTCTTTAAGAGCCAGGCCTTGAGATTGAGAGTGTTGAGGTTTGGGTACCAAATCCTTCCCTGAGCACAGGTTAACAGATTGTGATTCCTGGGAAGATGGACTGCTAAGGGCAGTAGGAGTGGATACCAGGGCTGTCTGGCCCAATCTGGAGCAATCAGAATCACTTTGCAGGGTTGAGATCTGATTTTGGCTAACACTTTGAACAGGAGAGGGAAAGGGGGGAAAGGCATAAAGAAACTTCCCTTCCCAGTTGAGAATTAAGGCGTCCAGAGGGACTGAGCCCAACACTGGGGGCCTGCAGCAAAAAAGGGGAAGTTGGTGATTGTCTGGGGCTGCAAAAAGATCTATCTGCGGGGTGCCCCATATGGCAAATATTACCCCCACAACCAAGGGGTCCAGTGACCATTTGTGATGGCCCTGGGAAATCCTGCTGAGAGCATCTGCCAGGACATTGTCCTTGCCTGGGAGGTGAACTGCCGTAAGAGAGGCGTTCAGGGTGTAAGCCAGAGACCACAACGTCATTGTTTCGGTGCACAAGGCCGTGGCCGAGTGCCTCCTTGCTGTTGATGTACCACATTGTGGCGGTGTTGTCTGTTCTGACCTGTACAACTTTGCTCTGAACAGATTTGGAAAAAGCTTGAAGTGCTAGAAAAACTGCTCTGAGCTCCAACAGATTGATGTGGAGCAGAGATTCCTGAGGGGACCACAGTCCCTGGGTAGTGAGTTCGCCCATGTGAGCTCCCCACCCTAAGAGGGATGCATCTGTAGTAAGGATTAAAGAGTGAGACTGAGCAACAAAGGGAACCCCTTGTCTCAGGTTGCTCTGATCCGGCCACCACTGTAGGGCTTAGATCAGCGTTCGAGTTACTGGGATCAACTTGGTTAGAGGGTCCTTTCTTTGAGACCAAAAGGCTCTCAAATGGAACTGGATGTCCCTCGTTTGAAATCTGGCTCCTTGCACCACTGCTGTAGAAGCAGCCATGTGTCCCAGGAGCTGCAGAAAATGCCTTGCTGGACGAGAGACCCGCAGGGTGAATGAGGAGGCCAGAGACACCAGGGTCCTTGCCCTGTCCAAGGGAAGGAAAGCTCTGGCTTCCTCTGTGTTCAGTTCTGCGCCTATGAAGGTGAGGAGCTGGACAGGCTCTAGAACTGACTTTGGAAGATTCAGAATGAAACCTAGGGAGGTAAGCAGTTGCTGAGTTATCTGAAGATGTAACTTGACTTGGTCTGGGGACTGGTCTACTATGAGCCAGTCATCCAAGTAAGGAAAGATGGCAATTTTTTGCCTCCTTAGGTAGGCAACTGCTACTGCCAGGCATTTTGTGAATACCCTTGGAGCAGACGTGAGGCCAAAGGGCATTGCTCTGAACTGGTAATGGCCTGAGGGCAGCTCGAACCAGAGGTACTCGGCGGAGCTTCTGATGAGAATATGGAAGTAGGCATCCTTGAGGTCCAGGGGATTAGCCAGTCCCCTGGCCTTAGAGAGGTAAAATAATTCCCAGAGTCACCATTTTGAATTTTGGTTTTAAAAGATGCTTGTTTAGGTATCTGAGATCCAGGATGGGCCGCCATTCTCCTGTCTTTTTTGGGGTAAGGAAGTACCTGGAGTATAAACGCTTGCCCTAATGTAGGGGTGGAACCCTTTCCACAGCTCTGAGAGCCAGGAGGGAAGAGACTTCTGCCTTTAGGGCAAGTGCCTCTGAAGGATTTACAGGTGGAAAGGATCTGGTTCTCATCTTTGGAAACTTTTTGAAGCTGAGACCCAATCCCTGGCTTACCACTTCCAGGACCCACTTGTCTGATGTTAGAGACTTCCAGTCCTGGACAAAGTAAGCCAGTCTGCCCCCTACGGGTAGAGGAGAATCGGCCCTGGCAACCCCATCAGGGTGCCTGCTTGGCAGGGGCTGAGGGGTGGAAGCAGACTTGCTTGTACCCCATCTGCCTCTCCCTCTAAAGAACCCCCTCTGGGCATAAGCAGAAGAGGAGGAGGCCTGGGGTTGGTAAGAAGGCCTATGAAAAGGCCTGCCCCTGCCCCTAGGAAGCTGCCTTTGAGGAATGGCCTGCCTTTCCTTGGCCTGCGCACTCCTATAGGTGGTCCTATATTCATCCATTTTCTTCATGTAATTCTCTGTCTGCTCCCCAAACAGAGAATTGCCCACAACAGGAAAATCCATGGCCTTAGACTGGGTATCCTGTGACAGGGTAGTACATCCGAGCCAAGCCATTCTGCGAAGTGCCACAGATGTAGCCATGACCCTTGATGATACATCATTAGTCTACTGCAGCATGAAATTGCACCTTGGATGCCTCAATACCATCTGCAGCCACCTGTTCCAGCTCCCTGGCCAGCTGGTCAGGGGCCTGCTTTGCTAGAGCCAGCACAGTATCCCATCAGGATTTCTGGTACCTAGCAGCATAAGCCATATAATTTGCCTGTGAGTCCTAAAGATGCTGCCATGTATTGTTTCTTTGCCATGGCATCAATCCTCCTGGAATCCTTTTCAGGGAGGTGTGAAGCTAGGGGAATGTTTGCCTTGTCACAGGCTGCAGCCTGCACTACCCCCACATGGTTGCATTGTTGTGTGAGGAATTCCATATCAGCGCCTGATAATGTATACCTCCTGTCCATCCTTTTATGAACAGGAGGTATAGTGTGAGGAGTTTAACATTTTTACTGTCAGTTTCTGAAAAGATTTATGCAAAGGAATAGACAGTCTCCTAGACTCTGGAATATCCATCATTTCTACATAATCAGGCTCCTCTTGGTCACCAACAGCTTCCTCAACAGGGAGCTGGAGAGTTTCTGCAACTTTTTTATAGAACATAAAATGAGAAGGGGACTCAGAGAGCCTGGGAGGAGAAACCCCTGATGGTCTGTCTGGAGAGATGTCCGGTTCAATGGGCACATCCAGACATTCAAATCCACATTCACACTCCTCATAATCCTCTTCCCCCTCCTCCGGTTCATAAAAATCCTCAAAATCAATCTTGAACCGGTGGAACTGGCCGAACAGAGTGCTTCCCTGATGATGTCTGTTCAGTCGGAACCGGGGAATGTGACTGGACAATTTGAATTGCTTTAGCTATTTCCTCAGCGGTTGGAGAGATAACTTTAGGCTCCACACTAGCTGACTTCTTAGTCCTTTTTGTTGGAACCGGCTCCTCAGAGCTGGCTCTTCGTTGGCCCGAGGAAGTCTCGCCCTGGTCAGAGGGCACTCCCTCCGGTTCGGTTGGGACCGAACCGGGCTGGCCATCCGGGTCAGCGGACTTTTTGGCCTCCCTTTCCCTGAGCCTACCAACTCTCTTCTCTATGGTGGCAGCAGGAAAAGTTTTACAAATCTGGCAGTCTGCATTGAGGTGGTCAAACCCCAGACAGTAAACACAGGTGGTGTGTGGGTCAGCCTTAGCAAAGGCTTCCCCACAGACACCACAGTGTTGAAATCCAGTGGGCTCGGTTTTTCTTTTGGGTTTCTCAGACATAGTGCCAGCCTAACCAAACTTGCTCGTTTATGGCAATCTGCCAAGCAAAACTCCCTTATCGGTTCCCAAACGTGTCACGGGTTGTGGAAAAAAAAGTAACGAAATCCTTTTTTTTTTTTAGAACCGATAAGAACCGGTAACCGCACTCTAAAGAAGGACTAGTAAGTTTTTAAGACAACCTGATCGGTTCAAACCGAACTGATAACCGCTTACAAGTTCCACACAGAAAAAAGAAATGTAAAACCTATCTATTACAATACCACAGACAGAGCTTGAACCGACCAGTTGCGGTTTAATTTCGGTCAAAAAAAACGATAAAATAATACTTTAACCGACAAAATGAACCGAGCAGAAGGAGAAATCTCCGGAGCGACTGTTCAGTGAGGAGTAAAGAATCTGACAGTTTCTGTTTGAACAACAGACAGTTTCCAACCGAGCTCGTGCTCAGAGTTCCATGACTGCATGGAAAGTTAACTATTTCACCTCCGGAGCAGTTCGAAGATGGGGACTCACTGCAATTGTCATAATATAGCAAGACTTCATGTTGTTTGAATCACTTTGCATGGTTGTGATCTTATCTTGACCAACACCCTGA
This sequence comes from Neoceratodus forsteri, assembly GCA_016271365.2. Taxonomy (NCBI): domain Eukaryota; kingdom Metazoa; phylum Chordata; order Ceratodontiformes; family Ceratodontidae; genus Neoceratodus; species Neoceratodus forsteri. The sequence continues at coordinate 223,983,307 of CM028138.1, read as the reverse complement.
ACAGAAGAGGGAAGGGGGGAAAAGCATACAGAAATTTCCCTTCCCAGTTCAGAATCAGAGGATCCACGGGGACTGAGCCCAAGACTGAGGGTCTGCAACAAAAGAGAGGAAGTTGGTGATTGTCTGGGGCTGCAAAACATCCATCTCTTGAGTGTCCCATCTTGAGAAAATCACTTCCAATACCAGGGGATCTAGGGCCCATTCGTGATGGCCCTGGGATATTCTGCTCAGTGCATCTGCTAGGACATTGTCCTTCCCTGGGAGGTGAACTGCTATCAGAGAGGTTTGCATGGAATAGGCCAGGGACCACAACTTCATTGCTTCTGCGCACAAGGCCGTAGACAGTGTGTCTCCTTGCCTGTTGATGTACCACATGGTGGTGGTGTTGTCTGTTCTGACCTAAACCACCATGTTCTGTACAGATTTGGAAAAAGCTCGCAGTGCCAGAAACACTGCTCTGAGTTCCAAGAGATTGATGTGAAGCAGAGATTCCTGAGGCGACCACAGTCCCTGGGTGGTAAGATCCCCAAAATGGGCTCCCCAGCCCAACAGGGAAGCATCTGTGGTGAGGACCACTGAATGAGACTGTGACAAATGGAACCCCTTGCCTCAAATTGTCCTGATCCTGCCACCATTGCAAGGCTTGGATCAGGGTCCGAGTCACTGCTAGTTTGGTAAGGGAATCCTTTCTTTGGGACCAAAAAGCTCTCAAGTGGAACTGAATGTCCCTCATTTGGAATCTTGCCCCCGGACCACTGCTGTGGAACCTGCCATGTGGCCCAGTAGCTGAAGGAAATGCCTTGCTGGCCGACACACTTGAAGGCTGAATGAAGAGGCCAGTTCCATGAAGGTCCTTGCCCTATCCAGGGGAAGGAAGGCTCTTGCTTTTATCGTATCCAGTTCTGCACCTATGAAGGAGAGAAGCTGCACTGGTTTGAGAACTGACTTGTGTCTGCTTGGCAGGGGCTTTAGGCTGAGGGGTGGATGCAGGCCTGCTCATCCCCTTTCTTCCTCTCCCCTCTGCGAAAAAGAAGAGGCCTGTGCTTGGTAAAAAGGCCTTTGAAAAGGCCTGCCCCTGGACTGCTGCCTTTGAGGAGTTGCTTGCCTTTCTTTGGCCTGAGCACTCCTGTAAGTGGTCCTGTATTCGTCCATTTTCTTCATGTAATTCTCTGTCTGCTCCCCAAACAGAGAATTACCCACTACAGGAAAATCCTAGCCTGGGTATCCTGTGAGAGGCTTGTACATCTGAGCCAAGCCATTTCTCCAAAGAGCCACAGATGTAGCCATGACTCTCGATGATACATAATTGGAGTCTACAGCAGCATGAAACTGAACTTTTTCGATGTCTCAATCCCATCTGCAGCCACCTGCTCCAGCTCCTTGGCAAGCTGGGTAGGAGCCTGTTCAGCCAGTGCCAGTACAGTGTCCCATCTGGACTTCTGGTACCTGGCTGCATATGCCATATAATTAGCCTACCTGAGTCCCAAAGATGCTGCCATGTACTGCTTCTTTGCCATGGCATCAATCTTCCTGGACTTCTTGTTTGGGGGGTGTGATGCCAAGGAAATGTTTGCGTTATCACATGCAGCAGCCTGTACAACCCCAACATGGCTGCATTGCTGAAAAAGGAACTCCGTATCTGAGCCTGAAAGAGTGTACCTCTTGTCCATTCTTCTGTCCACAGGAGGTATAGAATTGGGAGACTTGAGAATGTTTTGTGTCTGTTTCCAAAAAGATTTGTGGAGGGGAACAGACAGACTCCTGGCCTCTGGGATGTCCATCATCTCAACATAATTCCTGATCCTCTACTGCCTCCTCCACAGGAAGCTGGAGGGTATCAGCCAGCTTTCTGTAGAACATGTAGTGTGAACGGGACTCAGAAAGCCTAGGAGGAGAAGAAAAAATTACTCACCTTAGTAATGTTGTTTCTTCTAATGGAGTCTTGCTATATTATGACAATTGCAGTTTGTCCCACCATTAGAACTGCTCTGGAGGTGAAAGAGTTAACTCCCATTCTAAGAATGGAACTTGGAGCTCGAGCTCGGTTAGAGAAGCTCTGTCTGGGTTATTTCAAACCCAAACTGTCAGATCTTCTGAGCAAAACTCACTAAGGTCTGTGTGGAAGCTGTAACCTACACTAGCCAACTGGCTACCTGACTATTAACACATATTCCTGGTCCCAACACAAAGACTCAAGTCAGGGGACCAGAAGTAATAATAGAATATAAGCAATAATGTAAGATAAAATAAAAACACCACACCCCAAAACCCCAAGAAGGGGTGGAAAACATATAATGGGCATAACTAGCGCCCACACTAGGCTGCCCACCCCATACCCAAGTAGAAGTTCTGAGAGGGACAGGCTGGGAGGGAGGTCATAATATAGCAAGACTCCATTAGAAGAAACAACATTACTAAGGTGAGTAATTTTTTCTTCAAACAACATGAAGTCTTGCTATATTATGACAATTGCAGACTACACAGCAGTACCTCCATGGAGGAGGGACAGAACCACTTAGGAATAGGCTCTAGCTAGTTGTGCCAAACCTACATCTCTCCTGGCCTGGACATCCAGGGAGTAATGCTTGGTGAAAGTGTGTACCGCTTTCCAGGTAGCTGCTTGACATATCTCTAAGATAGGGATGTCTCTGGCAGCCAGCTAGAGCGGCTGTACCTCTGGTAGGAATGAGCCCTCAGGCCAGAGGGGGGAACTTTCCCCAGTTTCTGATAACAAAATTGGATACAAGAGACAATCCACCTGGCAATTGATCTCTTAGTGGCAGGTCTCCCTTTTCCGACCTCACCATAAGTGAGAAAAAGTTGGAGGGATTCGAACCTGTGACCCTTGGTACGTTCTATATAGTAACTTAATGCCCTCTTAACATCTAAACCGTGCAATCTCCTCTCGCCAGAGGAGGAATGTTCAGTGAAAAACACTGGAAGGGAGATAGATTGATTAAGATGGAAATCTGAAACCACCTTAGGCAAAAACTTCCTGTTAGTCCTGAGGACTACCTTATCCCTGTGGAAAGAAAAAGTCAGTTTCTACTGACAAGGCTTGCAACTCACTTATGCGCCTGGCAGAAGTGATAGCCACTAGGAAAACAGTTTTCCAAGTTAAGTACTTAAGCTCTGCAGAAGACAGAGGTTCAAAAGGGGGTTGCATTAACTGGGCAATGCAAACATTAAGGTCCCAGGCAGGGGCGGATCCTAAAAGGTGGATTAGTATGAGTAATCCTTTAAAAACTTGGAAAAAAACAGGGTGAGCGGAAGAGAGGAGGGCCTTCCTGCTGACACAAAAGCAGAGACAGCTGCCAAATGTACTTTCAGGGTAGCTGGTCTCAGGCCCAAAGAATTAAGATGGACCATATAGTCCAAAACAATGGGCAAATCAGCAGATTCCAGGGAAATATGTTTCCCAGAACACCAAATGGAAAACCTTTTCCACTTAGAATTATAAGTAGCCCTAGTGGAAGGCTTCCTAGAAGCCTTTAGGATTTCAAGAACACCCTGAGAAAGGTGTAGGTCAGCAAATTCTAACTCCTCAAGAGCCAGGCCTTGAGGTTGAGGGATTTGAGGTTGGATACCAAACTCTCCCCATGGCACAGGTTAACAGGTTGTGATTCCTGGGGAGACACAGGGGAAGATGGACTGCTAGGGACAAAAGGAGTGGGTACCAGGGCTGCCTGGCCCAATCTGGGGCAATCAGAATCACCCTGCAAGGCTGGGATCTGATTTTGACTAGCACCTTGAATAGGAGAGGGAAGCGGGGAAAGGCATAAAGAAACTTCCCTTCCCAATCTAGGAGAAAGGCATCCAGGGGACTGAGCCCAACACTGGGGCCTGCAACAGAACAGTGGAAGTTGGTGATTGTCTGGGGCTGCAAAAGATCTATCTGAGGGTGCCCCATCTGGCAAAAACTATCCCCAGTACTTGAGGATCCAGAGACCATTCGTGATGGCCCTGGGAAATCCTGCTGAGAGCATCTGCTAGGACATTGTCCTTTCCTGGAAGGTGAACCTATGAGGGAAGTGTTCATGGAATAGGCCAGAGACCACAATTTCATTGCCTCGGTGCACAAGGCCGAAGACTGAGTGCCCCCCTGCTTGTTGATGTACCACATTGTTGTGGTGTTGTCTGTTCTGACTTGTACCACTTTGTTCTGAACAGACGCAGAAAACACTTGAAGTGCTAAAAAGACAGCTCTGAGTTCCAGCAAATTGATGTGGAGCAGAGATTCCTGAGGGGACCACACTCCCTGAGTGAAGAAGTCGCCCATGTGGGCTCCCCACCCCAGGAGGGAAGCATCCGTAATGAGGGTCAAGGAGTGAGACAGAGGAATGAAGGGAACCCCCAGTCTTAAATTGCTCTGATCCTGCCACCACTGGAGGGCCTGGATCAGGGTTGGTCACTAGGACCAACTTGGAAAGGGGGTCTCTTCTCTGAGACCAAAAGGCTCTCAAGTGAAACTGAATGTCCCTCTTCTGAAATCTTGCTCCTTGCACTACAGCTGTGGACGCAGTCATGTGCCCCAGGAGCTGCAAAAAGTGTCTTGCTGGTCGAGAGACCTGCAGAGTGAAGGAGGAGGCCAGAGCCACCAAGTTCCTTACCCTCTCTAAGGGTAGGAAGGCTCTGGCCTGCTTTGTGTCCAATCCTGCACCTATGAAGGTGAGCACCTGAACTGGTTCCAGAACTGACTTTGGAAGATTGAGCAAGAAGCCCAGGGAGGTGAGCAGCTGCTGGGTAACTTGCAGGTGAGATTTTACCTGTTCTGGGGACTGGCCTACAATGAGCCAGTCGTCCAGATAGGGAAAGACAGCAATCCTTTGCCTTCTTAAATGAGCAACTGCTACTGCCAGACATTTTGTGAATACCCTTGGGGCAGAGGTGAGGCCGAAGGGCATTGCTCTGAACTGGTAGTGACCTGAGGGCAGTTCAATCTGAGGTACTTGGTGGGAGCTCTGATTAGGACGTGAAAATAGGCATCCTTGAGGTCCAGGGAGGCTAGCTAGTCCCCTGGCCTTAGAGAGGTAAAATCATTGCCAGAGTTACCATTCTGAACTTTGGTTTCAAAGGCGCTTGTTCAGATATCTCAGGTCTAAAATGGGCCGCCATTCTCCTGTCTTTTTTGGGGTAAGGAAATATCTGGAGTACAGACCCTTGCCCTGGTGTAGGGGAGAAACCCTTTCTACAGCTCTGAGAGCCAGGAGGGTTGAGACTTCTGTTTCTAAAGTAAAGGTCTCTAAAGAGTTTGTAGGTGGGAAAGATCTGATTCTCATCTTTGGGAACTTTTTGAAGCTGAGAACCAGACCCTGGTTTACTACTTCCAGGACCCACTTGTCTGAAGTTAGAGACACCCAGTTCTGAATGAAGTAAGCCAACCTGCCCCCTACAGGTAAAGGAGAATCGCCCTGGGCACCCCATCAGGTGTCTGTCTGGCAGGTGCTTAGGCTGAGGGTGGGAGCAGGCCTGCCCACACCCCGCCTGCCTCCCTCTGAAGAACCCCTCTGAGCATAAGCAGAGGAAGCCTGGGTTTGGTAAAAGGCCTGTGAAAAGGCCTACCTCTACCCCTGGGGTCTGCCTCTGAGGAGTGACTTGCGCTCCTTAGCCTGAGCACCTTATAGGTAGTCCTATATTCATCCATTTTTCATATAATTCTCTGTCTGCTCCCCAAACAGAGAATTTCCAACCACAGGAAAATCCATAGCCTTAGTCTGGGTATCCTGTGACAAGCTAGTACACCTGAGCCAGGCAAAACCTACGAAAAGCTACAGACGTAGCCATGACTCTAGAGGATACATCATTAAAATCCACAGCAGCATGAAACTGCACCTTAGATGCCTCAATGCCATCAGCAGCCACCTGTTCCAGCTCATTGGCCAAACAGGCCTCTGGCCAGCTTGCTAAAGCCATGACAGTGTCCCATCTAGATTTTTGATACCTTGCTACATAAGCCATGTAATTTGCTTGCCTGAGTCCCAAGGACGCTGCCATGTATTGTTTTTTAGCCATGGCATCAATCTTCCTGGAATCCTTGTCAGGAGGATGTGAAGCCAAGGAATATTAGCTTTATCACAGGCTGCAGCCTGAACCACACCAACGTGACTGCATTGCTGTGAAAGGAATTCTGTATCAGGACCTGACAGAATGTACCTCCTGTCCATCTTTTTGTCCACAGGAGGCACAGAATTAGGAGTGTTTAAAATTTTTATTGTTTGTTTCCTAAATGATTTATGCAAGGGAGTAGACAACCTCCTAGACTCTGGAATATCCATCATTTCTACAAAATCAGGTTCCTCTTGCTCATCCACAGCTTCCTCCAATGGGAGCTGGAGGGTTTCAGCAACTTTTTTGTAAAACATAAAGTGAGAGGGGGACTCAGAAAGCGAAGGGGGAGATTCAAAAGGTCTGTCTGGGGAGATGTCCGGTTCAATGGGCACACCAAGGCCCTCCAAGTCACATTCATACTGTTCATAATCATCCTCCCCCTCCTCTGGTTCATAAAACTCTTCAACATCATATTCCTGAACCGGTGGAACCGACCTTTTACCAGACAGTGGCGGTTTGGACGGAACCAGAGAAAGTAACTGGACAATCTGAATAGCTCTTGCTATCTCTGCAGCAGTTGCAGAAGGAATTTTGGGCTCCACACCTGCTGATTTTCTTGCTTTCTTTACTGGAACTGGCCCTTCCGAGCCAGCTTTACGTTTGCCCGAGGAAGTCTCGCCCTGGTCAGAGGGCACTCCCTCCGGTTCGGTTGGCACCAAACCGGGCTGGCCATCCAGGTCAGTGGACTTTTTGGCCTCTCGTTCCCTAAGCCTGCCAACTCTCTTATCCAGGGTGGCTGCAGGGAAATTTTTACAAATCTGGCAGTCTGAATTGAGGTGGTCAAACCCCAGACAATATACACATGTGGTGTGTGGGTCAGCCTTGGCAAAGACTTCCCCACAGACATCACAGTGTTGAAACCCAGTGGGCCCAGTTTTTCTTTTGGGTTTCTCAGACATAATGCCAGCCTAACCAAAAACTTGCCCTTTTAAACGGCAGTGCCAGGCAAGATACCCTTATCGGTTCCTAACCGTGTCACGGATCTTGGAAAAAACCGTAATGAAATCTGGTTTTTTTAGAACCGATAAGAACCGGGAACTGCACTCTAAAACCTTCAATTTCAAGTTTTAAAACAAGCTGATCGGTTCAAAACCGAACCGATAACATTTACAAGTTCCACACAGAAAATAAACTAATTACTTACGATACCACAGACAGAGCTTGAACCGATCGGTTTTGCGGTTAAAATAATAATATTCTCGGTTGATTTGAACCGAGAAAACACTGTTTAAACAGAAATGAACCGAGCAGTAGGAGAAATCTCCGGAGCGACTGTTCAGTGAGGCGGAGTAAAGAATCTGACAGTTTGGGTTTGAAATAACCCAGACAGAGCTTCTCTAACCAAGCTCACGCTCCTAGTTCCATTCTTAGAATGGGAGTTAACTCTTTCACCTCCGGAGCAGTTCTAATGGTGGGACAAACTGCAATTGTCATAATATAGCAAGACTTCATGTTTGAAACACTTGAAGGTCTGTCTGGGGAGATGTCTGGGTCAATAGGCACATCCAGACTTTCACCATCACCATAATCATCCTCATACTCTCCCTCCTCCTCAAACTCCGGTTCATAAAATTCTTCCAAGGTATAATCCGGAAACGGGGAAACCGACCGAAACGATTCCATAGTCCTAATCGCTTTGGCTATCTCATCAGCGGTTGGAGTATGAGATTCTGGATCCAAACCAGTCGATTTGTCTTCTTTTTGTCAGAACCAATTCCTCAGAATCTGCTCTTTTTGCCCGAAGTATCGCCCTGGTCAGAGGGCACTCCTCCTGGTTTGGTCGGAACCAAACCAGGCTGGCCATCCAGGTCAGCGGACTTCTCAGCCTCCCTTTCCCTCAGTTTACCCAATCTCTTTTCCAGGGTAGATTTGGGAAATTTTTATTTGCAAATTTGGCAGTCTGAATCGAGGTGGTCAAACCCCAGACAATAAACACAGGTGGTGTGGGGATCAGCCTTAGCAAAGACCTCCCCATGCACACTGCAGTGTTGAAACCCAGTGGGCTCAGTTTTTTTCCTTGGGTTTCTCAGACATGGCCAACCTAACCAAACTTACCCTTTTTTTGGCAATCCAACAGGCAAGACTCCCCTATCTGTTCCTGACCGTGTAACGGGTCTTGGAAAAAAACATACTAAAACCCGTTTTTTTTAGAACCAATATGGACCGGTAACCACACACTAAAGTAGAAATTTTTCCTCAAAATGATCGGTTCACAGTTTACAAGTTCCACACAGAAAACAGAACAAAAACCTTTCTAGTATTCACAGTACCACAGAGACTTGAACGACTATGCGGAAACAAAAATTCGCTAGAAAACCGACACTTCAACCGACTTTTGAACCGAGCAGCAGGAGAAATCTCCGGAGCGACTGTTCAGTGAGGCGGAATAAAGAATCTGATGGTTGCAGTTCGAACAGCAGGCAGAGGCTTCAACAGAGTTTGTGATGAACATTCTATACAAGGCATAGAAAAGTTAACCTATGTTCTCCGGGGCAGTTGAAAGGCAGGACCTAACTGCAACTGTCAGAATACAGCACAACTTCATGTTGTTTGAAAATGTAATTTCTTTATCTGACGGTTCACATCAGGATTACAGCCAGCAAATTTCTATTCTCAGCCGTCAGATGAGAAAATTGCAGTACAATAGGGCTAGTTCCCTGGGACAAGAAGCTAGATTTGGGACCAAGACGTGTAAAGGGGGATAAGATCCCTTTAAGGAATGTAAGGGCAGGGTTGACTCTAGGCTTATTACTGGCCTGTTATTTCCCTCTGGAGATCTTGTGAGTTCCCCTGAATTACTGGTTAACATTGCTGAGGCCCATGTGTTGAAAATGTTAGGGAATGCACCTACTTGCCATGATGCACAGGTCCCCCCCCATCTCCCTGGATTTACCCCACCTCTCACCTGAAGAAGGTGCTCAACTGACAAAAGAAATCTGAGGAAGAGGTGATTCCTGCTATCCAAGGTTTAAACCTGAACTCAGTTCCTGGGTCCGATGGACTCTCGACTGGTTTCTATACCACTTTTATGGCTGAGCTGGCTCCAGCCTTAACCGTTTTGTTCAATGACATGTTAACCAGAGCCGAATTCTCCCACTCCATGAAGGAAACTATCTTGGTTTTGATTCATAAGAAGGGATCAGTGACCGACAATAATTGGAGGCTGTTAAGCCTTAACAATATGGACAGTAAAATAATTGCTAAGGTCTTACTGGCTAGGCTTGTTCAGGTGGCAAGACCTGTTAGCCCAGTGCAGACTTGCGGTATCCCTAGTAGGTCCCAAAGTGATAACCTTATCCTGTTACGAGAATTGTTAAACTTAGGGGATATGAACCACATGCAGGGTTGGGTACTTGGTATTGACCAGGAAAAGGCATTTGATAAAGTTTCACACCAGTTTTTATTTTCAGTTTTGTCAGCGTTTGGCCTCCCCTCTATCTTTATAGGATGGCTTAAAGCCCTTTACTTTGGGGCTGTTCTTATTCCCAAAGAATATGCAGTGGTTTCTGGTTCTCAGATTAACTTCGAGAAGAGTAGTGGATTTCCACTTGGAAATCTTCCCACCCCTGTCTCTGGCTCCTTCGCTGGGATAAAGGTCTCTCCTGATCCTATCAAGATCTTAGGTCTCTGGTTTGGAGCTGGCGAGATGCAATCCCTCAACTGGAAAACAGCCTTAGGTAAGGCAGAGTGGCTTAGAGCAGGTTGGAAACACCACCAACTAGGTGAAAAGAAACTGGTTTACTTACTAAAAACTTTGGTGATACCTATGTTATGTTTCCCCACCTATGAAATCATTTTCCAGACTTATTTTTTTTTCAGGGCTTTTGGGGATCTCTATTGAATCCAATTAAGAGAGGTTTGACCTATTGTCCTATTAAAGAGGGTGGAGTAGGAATGTTGAATCCTGTGGCCTTTTTTTATAGCATTTTTCTGAGTTACAATTTTGGTCTTGCTTTAAAGTCGGGTGAACGGGGATGGAAACCTTTTATTTTGGGTTGGCTTCTGCTTTGTTTTTCCCCATGGGAACAAGGGAAACTTTTTTTTTTTTTAGCTAGTTTCCCTGGACTGCCCTCCTATGCCTCTGAGGTTGTGAAGATGGCTATCTCCTATCGGTTCAGGCCTTATGATTTTTGTATCTTAGGTAGAAAAGTCCTATATGAAAGAATTTGGAGGCAGGATGCCCAAGACCCTGTTGAATTCCCCTTCTGTCGCCGGGTCAGCATTCCTGGATTTTGTTGCAATTGTCAAACCCTAGGATTCATCCATATGTGTGGGATCTGGTATGGTTGGGCAATTATGGCAGGTTAAGTGTGAAGGGAAATCAAATAAAATGTTAACTGACAGGTACTGTCCCAGGGAGTCTTCTGTCAATTCTTGAAACCCAACAACATTTATTTCTGGATTGTCACTTTTCTTCTGATTTCTGGCAGCTGCTTGCTACTGCCTGGCATGAACTCCTTTTTTCCAACCTTTCTTATGAAAATGTTATGTTTGGAACTAATATTGTCTTGTCCAAGAAATATCATGCAGACACTGTTTATATTGTTTTAGCCTTAATGAGATACTTTCTGTGGCAGGCCAGATGTCTTGATTTTACATCAGAAATGGATTTCACCTCAAGAAGTTGTACATAATGCTGGAACAGCTGTTCGTGCAGTACAAATGTCTGACTTTTCCAAACTACCTAGCTTTCAATTTAGACACTTATGGCATAATTGTGATTTATGGCACTTGGGAGTGAACTATCTGGATTCCTTATTTTTTTGTTTCTTCCTTTGTACTTTGTTCTTTTTAATGCTACGTTGTACTTTGTGAATTTTTTTGTACTTGTTCTTGTAAGGAAATCCAAATCTTCTCAATAAAATTCCCCTACTCTTTTTGATAAGTGCCATGGGATCTTTAACATCCACCTGAACTACCACCAATCCAGGCAGATGGGAACCTTTGGTTTAAAGTCTCATCCGAAAGACAGACCAATTATTGAATCTCCATTGTCTCTGGATAAAATCCTGGCCCGAGTAACTATTAGGATTGGTGCATGGTCTGAAATATAGATGGGCTTAATTTCCACCTGATGGATTTTATCTAAGAATTCAGTAGCTAATACAAAGTAATCTATATGTGAATAAGTGTTATGGACACTTGAGTATTACGTGTATCCTCTTGAGGTCGGGTGACTATGCCTCCAGGTGTCTATCAGGGAAAAATCTAATCTCCTGGCAAGTTTTTGCCCTTTGGTGGCTTCAATAGGCTTAGGATTCGAGCTATCCTTTGTAGGATCCAGAAGTAAATTCAAATTCCCCGTTAGGAGCAGACCCTGCTTAAATTCCGTTATTTTATCAAATAAAGATTGATATGTCTTACTATTAGATCCTGGGGGGTACATATAGGCTACCCACAGTAAAGAGTTGACCCTCCCATACTCCCCTAATCAAGGCCAATCTTCCCTCACCATCTTGGCATGACCCCTGAACCTGAATGGCAGAAGATTTGGGAAGGAGTACAGCTACTTATATCTTGCTGCCCCTAGTATATGAACTAGCAATCACCTGGGACACCCCTCGTCTAAGTAATTTCTGATGTTCACTATTTGAGAGACGGGTTTCCTGAACAAGTTGAGTGTGTTCCTTTTGAAGATGTGAAATTATCTTAGCCCTTTTTAATCGGCCCCCTCAGGCAGTTTACATTCTGAGAGACCACCCTGAGAACCATATTAGTCCGCGGCATTTATATTAGAAATTCCCTTCATTTCCCTATCTGCCCTGTCCTCCTGCCTCCTTTTTGATATTTGTAGCATCAACTTCCTTTGTCAATTCGCTACGGGAGTTTTTTTTTTGTTAAGCCATCTCTTGAATTCTGTTAGTCTAGTGCAATCCCAGCCCCCCCCCTTATAACCCCCCTGCCCACGAGATAACCATCTCCAATAAATAACTATATACATGTGAACTTCTAATTTCAGAGAAATCCCTGATAGGGACGGTAAACACAGTCGTGTTAGGGCCTTGTGCCTATCAACGTAGACACGCCCTCGGGGGGGGGGTGTAGAGAATAACCCCCAAAATAAATTAAATTTACCTTCTCTCTCCCAGGATTCATATATTTGTGTCCCTCCTAGGTGAGGTAGGTGGAAAAAAAATTTAATAAAACATACCAAAGAAATATAATGGTGCCTAACATATACAATCTCCACCTTTAACTGGCCCCACCCTCCCTTCACTATAATTTTATGCCCATAAAAGGTTGGCCACTGTCGAAAAATTATTTAGAGTCTCATGATCCTGTCCCCATTCAGCATAAGTAAACCATTTTACAAAGTGTCTAACTCCAATGTCAGTTTAAGTTTAGTATGACTTTTATATCCAGAGTTTTTTAATGGAATTTATAATCATTTCCATTTGCCCCCTTCTAGTACTATGGGTTAGAAGATAAGAAAAAAATTACTCACCTTAGTAATGTTGTTTCTTCTAATGGAGTCTTGCTATATTATGACAATTAGCAGTTTGGTCCTCCTCTAGAACTGCCCCGGAGATGAAAGAGTTAACTCCAGACAGGATGGAGTTCTGAGCGCGAGCTCGGTTTTCAAAGCTCTATCTGGGCAGTTTCAAACTGAAACTGTCACATCTTTATGAAGCAAGAACTCACTAAGGGTCTGTGTGGAAGCTGTAACCTACACTAGCCTACTGGCTACCTAATAACAACAACACTGCTGGACCCTACCCAAAGACTCAAGTCAGGGGGCCAGCAAAAAATACTATTTAACAATAGAAACAACACTCCCCCAAAAACCCCAAAGGGGGAAGAAAATCCTGCAATGGCATAAACAGTGCCTACACTAGGTTGCCCACCCCTACCCAAGTAGAAGTTCTGAGAGGGCAGGCTGGGGGTGGTCATAATATAGCAAGACTCCATTAGAAGAAACAACATTACTAAGGTGAGTAATTTTTCTTCAAACAACATGAAGTCTTGCTATATTATAAATTAGACTACACAGTACCTCCATGGAGGAGGGACAGAACCTACTTAGGGAATAGGCTCTGAAGCACAGCTGTGCCAAATCGAGCATCTCTCCTGGCCTGGATATCCAGGGAGTAATGCTTGGTGAAGGTGTGTACCGTTTTCCAGGTTGCAGCCTGACAAATTTCCAAAATAGGAATGTCTCTAGCAGCAGCTAGAGACGCGGATGTACCTCTGGTAGAATGAGCCCTCAATCCAGAGGGGGGGTCTCTACCTAGTTTCTGGTAACAAAATTGGATACAAGAGACAATCCATCTGGCAATTGTCCTCTTAGTGGCAGGTTCCTTTGCCAACCTCACCATAGGTGAGAAACAGTTGATGGGATTGAACCTGTGACCCTTAGTGCGTTCTAAATAGTAACTCAATGCCCTCTTAACATCCAAACTGTGCAATCTCCTCTCACCAGAGGAAGAATGCTCAGTGAAAAATACTGGAAGGAAGATGGATTGGTTAAGATGGAAATCCGACACCACTTTAGGTAAAACTTTCTGTTAGTCCTGAGGACTACCTTATCCCTGTGAAAAGAAATAAAATCATTTTCTACTGAAAGGGCTTGTAACTCACTTATCGTCTAGCAGAAGTGATGAGCCACTAAATACAGTTTTTCAAGTTAAAAACTTAAGCTCTGTGGAAGACAGGGGTTCAAAGAGAGGTTGCATTAACTGGGCAATGCAAACATTAAGGTCCCAGGCAGGGCGAGTCACGAAAAGGGTGGATTGGTATGGAGTAACCCTTAAAAACTTGGAAAATACAGGGTGAGCAGAAAGGAGGAAGGCTTTCCTGCTGAAATAAAAGCAGAGACAGCTGCCAAATGAACTCTTAAGGTAGCTGGCCTGAGGCCCAAAGAATTAAGATGGACCATGTAGTCCAACAAAATGGGCAAATCAGCAGATTCTGGGGCAATATGCTTCCCAGAATACCAGATGGAGAACCTTTTCCACTTGGAATTATAAGTGGCTCTAGTGGAAGGCTTCCTAGAGGCCTTTAGGATGTCAAGGACACCTTGAGAAAGGTGCAAATCAGCAAATTCTAACTCCTCAAGAGCCAAGCTTTGAGGTTGAGGGATTTGAGGTTCGGATACCAGACTCTCCCCTGGGCACAGGTCAGCAGGTTGTGAATCCTGGGAAGACACAGGGGAAGGTGGACTGCCAGTGATAGAAGGAGTGGGTACCAGGGTTGCCTGGCCCAGTCTGGTGCAATCAGAATCACCTTGCAAGGCTGGGATCTGATTTTTACTAACACCTTGAATAGGAGAGGGAAGGGGAAGCATAAAGAAACTTCCCTTCCCAATCCAAGAGAAGGGCGTCCAGGGGGACTGAGCCCACCACTGGGGGCCTGCAACAGAACAGTGGAAGATGGTGGTTGTCTGGGGCTGCGAAGAGGTCTATCTGAAGGGTGCCCCATCTGGCAAAAACTGTCCCAGCACTTTCGAGGATTCAGGGACCATTCGTGATGGCCCTGAGAAATCCTGCTGAGGGCATCCGCTAGGACACTGTCTTTCCTGGCAGGTGAACTGCTATCAGAGAGTGTTCAGGAGTAGGCCAGAGACCACAACTTCATTGCCTCGGTGCTGCAAGGTCGGACGACCGGTGCCCCTTGCTTGTTGATGTACCACATTGTTGTGGTATTGTCTGTTCTGACCTGGACTACTTTGTTCTGGACAGATGCAGAAAATGCTTGAAGAGCTAAAAAGACAGCTCTGAGTTCCAGCAAATTGATGTGGAGCAGAGATTCCTGGGGGGACCACACTCCCTGGGTGGAGAGGTCGCCCAAGTGTGCTCCCAACCCCAGGAGGGAGGCATCCGTAGTGAGGGTGAGGGAGTGGGAGAGAGGAATGAAGGGGACCCCCAGTCTTAAATTGCTCTGATCCTGCCACCACTGAAGGGCTAGGATCAGGGTTCGGGTCACTGGAATCAATTTGGTAAGGGGGTCCCTCCTTTGAGACCAATAGGCTCTCAAGTGAAACTGAATGTCTCTCATCTGGAATCTTGCTCCCTGCACCACGGCTGTGGAGGCAGCCATGTGCCCCAGGAGCTGCAAAAAGTGTCTTGCTGGTCGAGAGACCTGCAGAGTGAAAGAGGAGGCCAGGGCAATCAACTTCTCTACCCTTTCCAAGGGGAGGAAGGCCCTGGCCAGCTTTGTGTCCAATTCCGCACCTATGAAAGTGAGTACCTGAACTAGTTCTAGAACGGACTTTGGTAGATTTAGCAGGAATCCCAGGGAGGTGAGAAGCTGCTGGGTGACTTGTAAGTGGGATTTCACCTGTTCTGGAGACTGTCCTACAATGAGCCAGTCGTCCAGGTAAGGGAAAACAGCAATCCCTTGCCTCCTTAAATGAGCCACTGCCACGGCCAGACATTTTGTGAATACCCTTGGGGCAGAGGTAAGGCCGAAGGGCATTGCCCTGAACTGGTAGTGGCCTGAGGGCAGTTTGAACCTGAGGTACATTCAGTGAGAAAGCCTGATGAGGACATGAAAATAAGTGTCCTTGAGGTCCAGGGAGGCTAATCAGTCCCCTGGCCTCAGGGAGGGTAAAATCACTGCCAGAGTTAGCATTTTGAACTTTGGTTTCAAAAGGTGCTTGTTCAGATATCTTAGATCTAAGATGGGCCGCCATTCTCCTGTCTTTTTTGGGGTAAGGAAGTATCTGGAATACAGACCTTTGCCCTGGTGTAAGGGAGGAACCCTTTCTACTGCTCTGAAGGTTAACAGGGTAGAGACCTCTGCTTCCAGAGCAAGGGTCTCGAGGGGGCTTGCAGGTGGAAAATGCCTGGCTCTCATCTTTGGGAATTTTTTGAAGCTGAGAACCAGGCCCTGGCTTACTACTTCCAGAACCCATTTGTCCAGTTAGGGACACCCAGTTCTGACTGAAGTAAGCCAACCTGCCCCTACTGGTACAGGAGAATGGAGCCCTGGGCACCCCATCGGGTGCCTGCTTGGCAGTTGCCTTAGGCTGAGGGGTGGGGACTGGTTTACCTGCCCCGTCTGCCTCTGCCTCTGAAAAAGCCCCTCTGAGCAAAAGCAGAGGAGGCTTGGAATTGATAAAAAGGCCTGTGGAAGGGCCTGCCCCTACCTCTGGGTGTGTGCCTCTGGGGAGTGGCTTGCCGCTCCTTGGCTTGGGCACTTTTGTAGGTAGTTCTGTATTCATCCATCTTTTTCATATAGTTCTCTGTCTGCTCCCCAAACAGAGAATTCCCCACCACAGGAAAATCCATAGCCTTAGTCTGAGTGTCCTGTGACAGATTAGTACACCTGAGCCATGCCAACCTACAAAAAGCTACAGAAGTGGCCATGACCCCTTGAGGAAACATCATTAACATCCACAGCAGCATGAAATTGAACTTAGAGGCTTCAATGCCATCAGCAGCCACCTGTTCTAATTCACCAGCCAGCTGGCCATGGGCCTGCTTTGGCTAACTGCATAACTGTATCCCATCTAGATTTCTGATATCTAGCCACATAAGCCATATAATTTGCCTGCCTGAGTCCCAGAGGGGCTGCCATATACTGCTTTTTTGCCATGGCATCAATCTTCCTGGAATCCTTGTCAGGAGGATGCGAAGCCAGGGGAATGTTAGCCTTGTCACAGAATGCAGCCTGCACTACTCCTACATGACTACACTGCTCAGAAATGAAGTCTGTATCAGGACCTGATAGAGTATACCACCTGTCCATCTTCTTATCGACAGGAGGCACAGAATTAGGATTTTTCAAAATTTTTATTGTTTGCTTCCTAAATGACTTATGCAAAGGAATAGACAATCTCCTAGACTCTGGAATATCCATCATTTCAACATAATCAGGCTCCTCCTGCTCATCCACAGCCTCTTCTAAGGGAAGCTGGAGGGTTTCAGCAACTTTCTTATAAAACATAAAATAAGATGGGGACTCAGACAGCATAGGGGGAGATTCTAAAGGTCTGTCTGGAGAGATGTCCAGTTCAATGGGCACATCCAGACCCTCCCAGCCACATACATACTCTTCATAATCCTCCTCCCCCTCCTGTGGTTCATAAAATTCCTCAACATCATACTCCTGAACCACAGGGCCGGACGAACCAACCTTTGCCAACTACTGGTGGTTGTCTCGAAGGCCCCTGAGACAGTGACTGGACAATTTGTATGGCTTTTTGCTATTTTTGCAGCAGTTGGAGAGGAAATTTTGGACTCCAGACCTGCTGATTTTCTAGATTTTTTACTGGGCTGGTTCCTCAGAACCAGCTTTTCTTTGCCAAGAAGTATCGCCCTGGTCAGAGGGCACTCCTCTGGTTCAGTTGGCACTGAACCGGCTGGCCATCCGGTCAGCGGACTTTTGGCCTCTCGCTCCTGAGCCTGCCCAATCTTTTTCCAGGGTGGCTGCAGGGAAATTTTTACATACCTGGCAGTCTGACTAGAGGTGGTCAAACCCTAGGCAATAAACACATGTGGTGTGTCGGTCAGCCTTGGCAAAGGCTTCCCCACAAGCATCACAGTTTTGAAACCCAGTGGGCCGGTTTTTCTTTTGGGTTTCTCAGACATAATGCCAGCCTAACCAAAAACTGGCCCTTTTAATGGCAGTGCCAGGCAAGACACCCTTATCGGTTCCTAACGTGTCATGGTATTTGAAAAAAACGTAATGAAATCTGCTTTTTTTTTTTAGAACCGATAAGAACCGGGAACCGCACTCTAAATATATTTTAAAATGTTTAAAATGAGTTTTAAAGCAAACTGATCGGTTCAAAACCGAACCGATAATGACAATTTCCACACAGACTAAAACCTTGTACTTACGGTTACCAGATAGAGCTTGAACCGAAATGCGGTAAAATAAAACACTTCTCGGTTAAATTTAACCGAGAATACTTGAAATGAACAGAGCTGAAGGAGAAATCTCCGGAGCGACTGTTCAGTGAGGCAGAGTAAAGAATCTGACAGTTTCAGTTTGAAATTGCCCAGATAGAGCTTTGAAAACCAAGCTAGCGCTCAGAACTCCATCCTGTATGGAGTTAACTCTCATCTCCGGGGCAGTTCTAGAGGAGGACCAAACTGCTAATTGTCATAATATAGCAAGACTTCATGTTGTTTGAATCATATTTATTTATTTCGTTTTTGTTAACCGGGTAAGTACACTAGCCAGCAGGTGACTATTTTCAGGCACGACCAAGGAGAGTACAAGACAAATACATACTGATGGGGTTTAACATATACAGTACAATTAGTGTGGCAGTACAATGTATAGACAGAGGAGCCGAAGCTATGAGGCTAAGATAACAGTGAGGACACTAGTCTAAGTAAAACAAATACAACATTGTTCATTACAGAATATAACAGGCAGAGCGGGTACTGGTACAAAGACAGTTATTCATAGTTCGCCAGGCAGACATAGTTCAAAAAAAGCAGGAGAGGGAGGGTAGAAGGAGTGGAGGGGCGGTCTGATGTTACGAGGAGCATGTAAGAACCTCACCGTGAATACGGCTTGAGCAGCTCAGGGTACTAATAAGCGGCCGGGCTCATGGTACTGCTTCCTGGGCGTGATCACGGCAGGCAGCCCCTGATAGCAGACTTCCCAGGGGGAGTAAGGCGAGGTCCAACGCTGTTGGTCGTTTGGGCAATCAATTCAAATGCGGGTCTCTAGGCTACGGTGTATATCCATATACAAGTAACTTAAGTTCAGGAATTCGAAGTAAGAGCCTTCCCCTTTCCTTAAAATGTAGCATTTCTTCTTTGTGTTTCTTCCCTTAGGGCTGCATTTTCGAGTTTAGTCCCCTCTGCTTCCCCTTCGATTCGCACCTGTTGGAAATGAGGCTTTGGTGGGGGAGCACCCAGCCCCCCAGTGGAGAAGGAGACCCCATCCATCCCCCAAGAAGTGGTCTCCCAGGATCCCTTCCCTGAACTCAGGTTTGTACAATCTCGAGGACTCTGATCACCCCTCCCTTCCATTGTTTGGCATTGGCATATTCCTTGATCAGTCTCTCCAAATTGATAAGCACCATTGATTTTATCAACCTCAGTGAAAACTCTCGGCAAGCATGTCCAAGCCTATATTGCTTAATGTACAGTTTGTAATATTTAGGATATGGGGTAGAAGGCCAACACCTCAGCCCCCCCCCCCCAAACCCTGCAAAAGTATCACATTTTGTATTTTGCTTGTATTAACACTATCCCGCCAAGCGTCCTATGATGAAGTGCCTTGGAGAATTAAAATCAAAGGACACCGCACCAGTCCGGCCAATAGTTTATAAAGAAAGGGTGCGAGTCCTCAGGGTCCTGAGGAGAGGGTTCCTTCCAGGGTACCCCCCCGACCTGGTCCCAGGGGAGAGAAGAGAGACCCCCCAACTTTAATTTAAAAGGTGACGCCTCATTTTAGCTTATTCAGTCAGATATTTGGGGTCATTTCTTTTCGGGTCAGAGGCAAATTGTCCCAGAAGTTTTCAATTTCTTGAGGGTCTCCTGTTGAAAATCTTTTCCTGATCTTTGATTTGTTTTGGTCTCTGGTGCCTCGACTGGCCTCTGGCTTGGTAGTCTGGTTGGCAGTTAAAAACCTCGTTTATACAAATCCTCCATAGCCAGCTGCACCAAATTATACAGTATTCAAATGGTCAAAGGGTGTATAACTAATTTCGCAAGATATGGGGTGCGGAACTTTAAGCTGTCGGAAAATTGGAAAGACGGGGATATATTCTCTTCGCTGCATGGTAGCTCGAGCGTAATCATTGTCAAAGAAGATACTCTTGTTTTCACAGAAAACCTTTACCATGGTCCAAGTCTTCTGTAGTAATATCTCTTTAGTGAAAAAAAAAAAACACACACACAACTCTGGAATCAGACTATGATCGAACGAGGTCTGGACTCTGCCCCAGATGGCTTGTGGCCAAGGGCCCGATGTACCCGCTCTATTTCTATTTTGAATCTGGAATCTAAAGACAAGGAGGATCGCAGAACATTTTCAATAAAACCTCTCATGTCTCTTCCTTTGCTTTCTTCCGGGATCCCATAAAATCTTATGTTTTTCCATCTTTGGTGATTCTCTGCGTCCTCCTTTCTCTCCCCCAGGGCTCTAGTGTACTGGAGTAGCTGAGATAAGGTAGACTGCATCTGAGAGGTCTCAGACGTCTGTTCAGTGCTTGTGTGTTCGAGTGCAGAAACTTGGGCCTGGAAAGTTGAGACATCTGCACGGAGAAGGTCATGATCTGAACGGAATTCTTGAAAATCTCGATTTCTTGTAAATCTGTAATAATCCTGTCGAGTTTGTCATTTAGAATAGAGACTTTAGTCAACTGCTTTTTACTTGTTGATTTCTTAGCTGCTGGAGTCACTATCTGAGACATGGTTGAGGCCTCAGATTCAGAACGCTCGTGGTCGAGGTAATCTCTTCTGAAGGTAATGCGGTAAAGCAAGTTGGAGAATTTCTCGTCTTGCCTCAAGCCATCTGTAGGTATTTCTCCATAAAACAAGTTAGCCAGGCCAATTGGTGAAAGTAAAAGGTGGGGGGGTCGAGACGGAGCTCCGATCTCACACCGCCATTATTATGGAGAGCTGCTCCGGAAGTCTATCCTCTCCGGAGCAGTTCAAGTGCTGGGGCGAATTGCATATGTCTAATACAGCAAGACTTCATGTTTGAAAGATCTTTGCTTCATCATTGACCGGCGTCACAGCCAAATGGCCCGATGGTGTCTCCATGAAGGCAGTGACGAAGGCCACGGTTTTGACCATAGTCAAAACCTGGGAGTCCTGAAACTGAACATTCCCTGTCCCAAGAACATCAATGGTGAGTCTACTCCCCCCCCCCCGACTCCTCCTTGCGAGAGTGGGAGCCGTGAGAACCCGAAGGATCCCCCTGCCCCTCAGTCAGGAGTGACAGACAGCTCCTTGAAGGAGTCCAACTGAAGCAGAACTGCCAAAGCCGAGGAGTACTGCAAGGTGACCCAAGTCACCTCTTCCTCACAGGCCGTAAGTTGCTCCAACTGCTCAATGGACCCTGCAGCCACAGGAGACCACCCAATGGGCATCCTTAGATTTGACCAGCGGATGTAGTTTTTCTGGGCGGCCCAACTTAAGGCAGGCTAAGCAGTCAGAGGACCGTCACATGAAATGACCAGTAAATTTCACAGGCCTGGGTATCATGATCGTGTAGACGCACGTGGCGTGCGGGTCTGCACACGGCATCTTCTGCCCACATGGGCACTGGCGAAATCAGGGCACGGACTTACTGTTTATAGCAGTCACGATCAAACTGAAGACGGAACTCGTAAGACTAACTTTTGAAAGTAAATCAGAAGATTCAAGTGTTAGGGCCTACTTGACATGGGCTGGGGTGCAGTAAGGAGGGAACCCGCTTATTCCAGTGGAAAGGAAGATGTGGCGTCATGGGGCGGAGCCAAGGGATATACCACCCGAGTGGGTCTGAGGAGCCAGCTTAAAGACTTTCTGGCAACTCAAAGGGAAAGGACACTGCCACAATGTGTGGATAAGTACACCATATCCATGTCCCCAGAAATACATTTTTTTTTGACAGTAACTGTTCTGTTTACCTAAGAACCGTGATCCCCTTCCGTATTCTAAGCCAGCTTCCAAACGACTGCTGCAGCTCTGCCCAGAAAATCACCTTTTGATGAAGCTAAGTAGGGGGGCTGCAGTGCTATAGACAGCATTATAATGTTATAGGGCAGTGGCGGTGTTTACATGTACCTTTTACTTACTACAGGCACCTGTACATGTTATACTACTCCACCCTTAACATGTCTAAGTGCCTGTAGTAAGTGACAGTTACATGAAGAGACCACCGCTGCCCACCCCCATTTCATTATAATGCAATCTACAGCCCCACAGCCACTTCACTACATTGCGTCATCAAAACAGTTTTCTGGGCAGGGCTGCGACAGGTGCTCAGCGACTGGCTCTGCATACTGAAGGGGCATTGTGGTTTTTATTAAGTAAATATAACAATGATTGTCTAAAAAATTTCTTTTTGGGGCTTGGTTAGGTCCAGAGGAGGCAGTTCCTTGCCATGAGTCCTGCCGCAAAGAAAATTATGTGTCAGCAGCTCTTTCAACAAATTACTGTATTCCTACTGAATAACAACCAAAGACAGCTAAATATACTAGATTCTAATTTTTTTTTTTTAATTGCATCTCGGAATTAAGACCTTTGAGCCAGGGGCTCATTTAAAAAGGCTCCACGTCAGAAATGAATTATTCAAAGGATGAATTACACTTTGGTACAATGGATACAGATAAACAGGCATGGTAAGATACAACAAGATGGAATAAACTGAACAGCAAACTACTGCACAAACTAACATGTTAAGTGCTTCATGCAAGACAAATATTAGTTGGTGGGCCAAAAGGATGAGGAGGCTAGGGTAATAGTGTAATAGTAGTAGAAAGGAGAGAGGAGGCTGGAGGGCAAAAGGAGGTAGAAGAGAAGGTGGAAGAGCAGGAAAAGGGGGTCCCTAAATAGAGGAAACAGGTGGTAGAAATTACCAGAATACTATGGAAAAGATGAGGGAGACCGGAGGCACGGTGGTTATACAGAGTAGGGGCCTTGTCAGTGGAGGGTTGTAGGGTAGTGTACTTTGGGTCATACAGGTTAAGTGCGACAGTCACAGCTGCCAAGGTTAACTAGATGTTGCCAAAGGCTGTTTTTGAAGGGGGCAAATAAATGTTGGGAGAGGATTGCATCTGAGCTGGGAGACTTAAACCAGAAGGGTGCTCTGTACATAATGCTCTTTGCCCTTGGGAAGTTTAACATAATAGAATCTGGAGAGCTTGATTTGGCAAGCTTCTAGTGCAGCGCAAGTTTGCCAGGGCCCTCTTTAGAAGCTGCTGGATAGGAGGTGGGGCTAACCCTAAGGAGATCTTTTTGGCCAGGAGACATGTGTAATAGTGGATTCTGTTGTGAAGGTTGAGCCAACTGGATTCCAAGTACAGGTTGCAGGCATGTGTGTCCTGGCTAGCACCAGTGAGTAGCCTGCATGCTTTGTTAAGGGTGACCTGAATCCTTCTAAGAGCAGTGGCTGAGGCAGCGCCATAGAATACCAAGCCATAATCGATGATTGATAGTATGGAGCTGATCACAGCAAGACATAGTGCCTCTTGGGTCATGCAGTGCCAGTGCCTATAGAGGAATCCTAGTCTGATATTGGCAGTTTTGGAGATGATTGAGATGTGCTCTTGGTAGGAGTGTGTGTTGTCTAGAGTGATGCCCAAGTACTTAACGCTGGATACCTGCTCAATTGTTGTGCTGATGCTGTACATGAGTAGTTAGGCCGTTTTAAACTGGTTATGCAGTCCAGCGAAGATCATGGATTTGGTCTTCTTATTGTTCATTACTAATCTGTTACTCAAACCATGTTTCTGTGGAGGTAAAGCTGCGCTGCAGCTCACAGGTAAGGGGTGCATCAGGCTGATCATCTGCATATAGGAGTAGGTTACTGGCACAGGCTAATGGGAGGGTGTTGAGGTAGAGGCTAAATAGGAGGGGGCCAAGGATTGATCCCTGCGGAATACTGGATAGTACAGGGCGGCTGGTGAAGAAAGAGAGAGAGAGTCCAAGATTTTTGCATGCTGGGTTCTGCCCCCTAGGTAACTTCTAAACCAGTTAGAGACACCCTCGGAAAGTCCTAGGGAGGGTAAGGACAGGAGCAAAAGGGAGTGATTGACTGTACCAAAGGCCTTTGTGAGATCTATGTCTATAGATCCCACAATGTGACCACGATAGAGGGCATTATGTACAAAGTCTGTATAGATGAGCAAGGTGACGGCAGTGCTAGGATCCTTCCTAAACCCATGTTGCTGTGGGCACTGTAAGTTGTAAGAAGAGAGATATGCAGTTAGCTGTTATGTCACAATTTGCTCAAGGGCTTTGAAGACGGGTGGCAAGATAGAAATGGGTCTGTAGTTGGCGTGGTTTGCTCTACCACCACTTTTATGGATTAATGTCACAACCGTGGCTTTCTAGACCGAACGGAATTGGTGTAAGGACAGATTCAGGATCCAGATGAGTGGGGCCAGGACAGCATCAATGGAGAGGTGAAGTAGCTTAAGGTTGAGGGAGTCTGAGCTGTGCATTGACCTGACAAGCACTTTCATAAGGTGTTTTCTAGCAGTTGAGGGGGAGACTAATCTGAAGTAAAACTGGGAGTATTTTGGGGGGTGTCCTATAGCTGGCAAAGTCATTAACGAGCAGTTTGTCAAAGAAGCTGGGGGTGGACTCCACACAGATCAGTGAATAGAATGTTGAGTGTTAGCAATTTCACAGGGGTCTCGAATAGTGCTCTCATTGTGGTTGGGGAGTTTAGAGACTGGCTGGGTTTTCCCCAAGGTTTTTAATATTGTCCCAGAATTTTTTTTGTTATCCCAGGAGCTAGCAAACATGCCTTGGTAGTATGTAGCCTTTGCCTGCCGTACAGTCCAGGTGCACTTATTTCTGGTGGTCCTGTAGCATTGTTAGTCACTCAGTTTGCCAGTGGCACGCACCACTTTCCAAAGGTGGTCACGAGAGGCCATAAGGTGCAAGAGAGGGGGCACGATCCAGGGGTTAGAGATCCCTTTCACCTTCCGCTTCTTGAAGGGGGTGAATATATTACAGGACAAGCTGACGCGTGTGATGAAGAGGCTTAGTGCCTTAACGCTACCAGCCAGGAAGACTGGGGACCAATCACAGTTGCGAAGATATTCTTGGAGATGTTCCTGATGCCCTTTGAGAACCTGCTGAAAGGACGTTCTGCACGGGCTTTTGGGAATCTTATTGGACCAGCAGCAAGTGATAGGTGAGTGGTCACTCAGAGCATCAGTTAACACTGTTGCGTCAGTAATCCGAAAAGGTAATCAGGGCTAGCAGTATAGCCTTGACAGAGTAATGCTCTGTGAATGAGCTTGGTAAATTCAGCAGAACTGGGTTCAAGACCGACAACCTCCACTAGCATAATGTGTGACCCTGAGCAAGTCACATAACCTCTCCAGTGTACTAGTTAGAGTTGAGTAGGCACTTTAATGTTAAACTCCAGTTTTAAGGGTGGGCAGAGGGGTACAGTGAAAAAGCAGGGATACTGAACGAATACTTCTGCTCAATATTCACAAAAGAGGGGGAGGTACCTAATCCAATCAATAGAAGCACTCTAGATAGCAGGGTCAATATCAGTCCTTTCACAAAAGAAAGGGTTCTGAAAGCACTCCTAAAACTGAGGAGGACAAAGCAACAGGGGCTTACAGGATTCACCCCAGAATTCTAAAGAACTAAGGGGAGAAAATACAGTTGCACAAGAACTTACTTTAACAGTAGATCTTCGAGAGAGGCTCTTGCAGTAGGTAATTACATATAGGACTGATGCTGGCAGGACCCCATGGAAAAATTTCTAGCCATCAGTCCCTGGCGAGGGACTGCCCCCACGTCAGGTGACCGGCGTCAGGAGACGTCGGTATAAAGGGGTGGTCCCGGACATCTGCCTTCCAGTTCCTTCCCACCACAGGCCAAGAGAGACCAGACGAGAGAGGAGCGGATATTTACCTCAATGGAAAAGGAGCTGAAAAAGCGTAGGGGGATGGAGGCCGGGAAGGTATTACCTACTGCAAAAGCCTCTCTCGAAGATCTACTGTTATGGTAAGTTCTTACGTAACTGTACTATCTTACTTCGAGAGGGCTCTTGCAGAAGGTAATTACATATAGAACTGAATCCCAAGCAGACTGGAAGAGAGGCACCGGAAGGAGGAAAACTACTCCAAAAGGTAGTTCTGGTTGTGCAAGTCTCAAGATAGGAGGCCTTACAAAACAGCCAGCCCAAAGCCTGCTCTATGGCGAGAGGCAACATCCAAAATGTAGTGTTTCGTGAAGGTATGGACGGAAGTCCAGGTGGCGGCAGCGCAGATGTCTGCCACAGACACATTCTTGAGACAAGCCACAGAGGCAGCTACTCCTCTTGTGGAGTGGCCTCTGACTTGACCTGGGAGGGTCTTGTATTTGTTATAACAGAAAGTGATGCAATAAGCCAACCACTTAGACAGGCATTGCTTGGAAACAGCATTGCCTTCCCTTTTGTGAGCAAAAGACACGAACAACTGATCAGTCTTTCAGAGATCCTTCATCCTGTTGGTGTAGTATCTCAGAATCCGGTGAACATCCATAGTATGGAGTAAATACTCCCCTTGATTAGAGTACTGTGTAAAAAAGGCAGGTAACTCTATTGACCGATTTAAGGTAGACTCGGCTACTACTTCAGGTAGAAACTTAGGATTCGTGCGAAAAGCAACTCGTTCCTTGTGAAAAATCAAGTAGGGGATTTTACACATCAGGGCCTGGAGCGTGGAGATTCTTCAAGCCGAAGTAATGGCCACCAGGAAGAGCGTCTTCCAAGAAAGGAACTTCAAATCTGCATAAGCTGCAGGTTCAAAGCGAGGAAGAGTAAGTTTCTCGAGAACAAAGTTTAAGTCCCAAGGGGGAGCAGAAGTATGGATGGGGGGCCTCAGATAGAGGACCCCTCTGAGAAAGGTCTTGGAGACCTCCAGTTGAGCAAAAGCCTTGTCTGCGAAGGGAACATGATAGGCTGAAATGGCCGCCATGTGTACCTTCAGAGAGGAACAGCAGAGACCAAGGTCAAACAGATGACGTAGATACTCCAGCAGAAGCCCCGCTGAACAGAAGAAAGGTTCCACGTTCTTGGAAGCGGCCCAAATAGTGTATCTTTTCCACTTCATGGCATAAGCGGATCTGGTGGAGGGTTTTCTGGCCTCCACTAAAATCACCGCCACTTTGGGAGACACTCCAAAACGGGATTGGGCTAGGTCTGCAGGAGCCATGCATGCAGTTGAAGGGATTTGAGGCCTGGGTGGACCAGGGTCCCCTGATCCTGGGTCAACAAACCTCGAGATAGAGGAAGAGGATCCTCTGAATATTGTTGTAAAAGACACCCAGATTTGCCTGGGCCAGAAGGAGCGATCAGAATCATTCTCGCTCCTTCTGAAGCTAGTTTCTGCAAGACTCGTGGGATAAGTGG
Organism: Neoceratodus forsteri; assembly: GCA_016271365.2. NCBI lineage: Eukaryota > Metazoa > Chordata > Ceratodontiformes > Ceratodontidae > Neoceratodus > Neoceratodus forsteri. The sequence goes on along the minus strand of CM028138.1, from coordinate 223,956,217 downwards.
AATTGGGGGAAAGGCATAGACGAATCTGTCCTACCAGTCTATAGACAGAGAGTCTCTCCAAAAAGCGCCTCACTCTGGAACGAGCGAGCAGAAGATGGGAAGTTTTGCGTTTGGGGGGATGCAAACAGGTCGACCTGTGGTGTTCCCCAAAGTTGGAAGATATTGTCTAGGACCCCTTGGTCCAGTTCCCACTCGTGAGTCAGAGCAGAAGAGCGACTTAGCTTGTCTATCAGGGTGTTGTCGACTCCCAGAACGTGAACTGCCGTGAGGTGAAGGTCGTGTTGTGTTGCCCAATCCCAAATCCTCATTGCCTCCCTGCATAGAGAGTAGGGCAGAGTCCCTCCCTGCTTGTTGATATACCACACCATGCACGTCAGTCTGGATGGCTAGGTGGCCGGGAAGGATGTATTGGTGAAGGGCTTGGAGAGCGTACAACACTGCCCGAAGCTCGAGCACATTGATGTGGAGAGCTTGTTCTAGCATGGACCAGGAGCCCTGGGTCCAATGAGGGCCAAGATGGGCTCCCCAACCTTCGCCTGAGGCGTCTGTGGTTAGAGTCTGGGAGGGGGGAGGATGAAAAAAAGGAACCCCGGAAAAAGGTTCTCTCAAACCATCCACCACGGCAAGTCTCGCATCATCGGCGAGGAGATCAGAACTGAGTGATCTAGGTCGTCCACTAGCTGATCCCAGTGAAAGCGTAGAGTCGAGCACGAGGTACCGTCGTGATAGCAGCCACCATGAGCCCGAGAAGACGAAGGACTGACCTCGCAGAGACCATCCTGCGGTCGGACAACAGACTTATTTGGGTCTGAAGGGTGGCCGCCCTGCCCGGAGGCAAGAAGGCTTTGCCCATGGTTGTATCGAGGATCGCCCCAATAAACTGTAGCCTCTGGGATGGGTCCAGATGAGACTTGGAATGGTTGAGGGTAATACCCAGGCAGGCAAAAACCTGCTGGGTAAGGAAAAGGAAACGCAAGAGTTCCTCCCTGGACGAGGCCGCCAGGAGCCAGTCGTCCAGGTAAGGGAAAACCTGCACTCCCTTGGTACGCAGGTGGGCCGCCACCACTGCCAGGCATTTGGTAAATACCCGGGGAGCCGAGGATAGACCAAACGCGAGCACCTTGAACTGGTAGTGGTCCCCCTGGAACGCAAAACGAAGGTATTTGCAATGAGATGGGCAAATGGGAATGTGCTGATAAGCATCCTGCATATCCAGAGCACAAAGCCATTGATCCTGCTGGAGGAGGAGCAGAAGGCTCTACAAAGAGAGCATCCTGAACCTTTTGTACTCTACGTAAAGATTCAGGGAACTGAGATCCAAAACTGGTCTGAGATCCCGTCTTCTTTGGGACCAGGAAGAAATGGGAATAGAAACTCGTCCCTCATAGATGAAGGGGGACAGGCTTCATCGCTTGCTTCAGCAGAAGAGCAGAGATTTCCTCCTGGACCAGGAGAAGATGTTCCCGTGAATACGACGACTTCAGAGGGGGATGGCGGGGTGGTTTCTGAAGAAACTCTATGGAGTGTCCTTCTGCTGTGAGCTGGAGCACCCAAGAATCTGTGGTTATCCTCTCCCATCCAAGAAGGTGGAGGGAAAACCTCCCTCCTACCGGTTCCTCCAGGGAGTCTGGAGACAGTGGGAGAGGAAAGGAGTTAGGTGGTGTGTGGCAGCGCTGCAGCTGAAGCACCCACTGCTTTTTTGGGCAGGGGGCCGGCGTTTTGTGGCACGCCTTCCCTGGGGTTCCGCCTTAGGCCGATTCAGTCTGCGAAAGGGACGGCGCTGCTGCTGATGGGGACAGTACATGGAATCAACTGACTTCAACGCCATCCCCTTCTCTTGCAAATCGGCGATGATGTCCTTGACATCACCCCTGAAAAGCATAGACCCCGGAAGGGTGCTTCCTGAATAGCAGATTGCACCTCCGGGACCAAACCTGACACGTGGAGTCAAGCATGACGCTGTAGGCCTACAGCGAAAGCTGAGCTCCGCCCAGCAATGTCCACTGCATCGTATGTCGCACATAGCATGTATCGACTGGCCGAATGAGCAGAACGGACGAGATGAAAAAAGTACTCACCTTAGTAATGTTTCTTCTAATGGAGTCTTGCTATATTATGACAATTGCAGTTTGTCCCACCATTATAACTGCTCCGGAGGTGAAAGAGTTAACTTCCATGCCAGGCATGGAACTTAGAGCACGAGCTCGGCTAGAAAAGCTCTGTCTGGAATATTTCAAACTGAAACTGTCAGATCTTTACGAGCAAAACTCACTAAGGTTCTGTGTGGAAGCTGTAACCTACACTAGCCAACTGGCTACTTAAATATTAACACATTTTCCTGGTCCCAACACCAAGACTCAAGTCAGGGGACCAGAAAAAAGAATAAGATAAAATAAAACACAACACCCAAACACCCCAAAAAAGAAGGGGTGGAAAACATAAAATGGGCATCAATAAGTGCCAACACTGGACTGCCCACCCCATACCCAAAGTAGAAGTTCTGAGAGGGGCAGGCTGGGGGGGAGGTCATAATATAGCAAGACTCCATTAGAAGAAACAACATTCCCAAGGTGAGTAATTTTTTCTTCAAACAACATGAAGTCTTGCTATATTATGACAATTGCAGACTACACAGCAGTACCTCCATGGAGGAGGGACAGAACCTACTTAGGGAATAGGCTCTGAAGCATGGCTGTGCCAAACCGGGCATCCCTCCTGGCCTGGATATCCAGGGAGTAATACTTGGTGAAAGTGTGTACTGTTTTCCAAGTAGCTGCTTGACATATCTCTAAGATAGGGATGTCTCTAGCAGCAGCTAGAGACGCAGCTGTACCTCTGGTAGAGTGAGCCCTCAGGCCTGAAGGGGGAACCGTACCCAGTTTTTGATAGCAAAATTGGATACAAGAGACAATCCACCTGGCAATGGATCTTCAGTGGCAGGTTTCCTTTCCCAACCTCACCATAAGTGAGAATAGTTGGAGGAGTCAAACCTGTGACCCTTGGTATGCTCTATGTAGTAACTTAGGGCCCTCTTAACATCTAAGCTATAGGCCTCCTCTCACCAGAGGAGGAATGGTCAGTGAAGAACACTGGAAGAGAAATAGATTGATTAAGGTGGAAATCTGAAACCACCTTAGGCAAAAACTTCCTGTTAGTCCTGAGGACTACCTTATCCCTGTGAAAGGAAATAAAGTCAGTCTTACTGACAAAGCTTGTAACTCACTTGTCGCCTGGCAGAAGTGATAGCTACTAGAAACACAGTTTTCAAGTCAAGTACTTAAGCTCTGCAAGACAGAGGTTCAAAGGGGGTTGCATCAGCTGAGCAATGCAAACATTAAGATCCCAGGCAGGGGCAGGGTCCCTGAATGGATGGATTGGTATGAAGCAATCCCTGAAAAACTTGGAAAATACAGGGTGAGCAGAAAGAGAGAGGCTTCCCTCGGAAATAAAGCAGAGACAGCTGCCAAATGCACTTTCAGGGTAGCTGGTCTCAGTCCCAAAGAATTAAGATGGACCATATAGTCCAAAACAGTGGGCAAATCAGCAGATTCGAGGAAATATGCTTCCCAGAACACCATATGGAAAACCTTTTCCATTTGGAGTTATAAGTAGCCCTAGTGGAAGGCTTCCTAGAAGCTTTCAAGATTTCGAGAACACCTTGAGAAAGGTGTAGGTCAGCAAACTCTAACTCCTCAAGAGCCAGGCCTTGAGGTTGAGGGATTTGAGATTCGGATACCAAACTCTCCCCTGGGCACAGGTTAACAAATTGTGGTTCCTGGGGAGACACAGGGGAAGATGGACTGCTAAGGACAGAAGGAGTGGGTACCAGGGCTGCCTGGCCCAGTCTGGAGCAATCAGAATCATCTTGCAGGGCTGAGATCTGATTTTGACTAGCACCTTGAACAGGAAGGGGGCATAGAGAAACTTCCCTATCGAGGAGAAAGGCATCCAGGGAGACTGAGCCCAACACTGGGGGCCTGCAACAAAAAAGTGGAAGTTGATGATTGTCTGGGGCTGCAAAAAGATCTATCCGAGGGGTGCCCCATCTGGCAAAAACTATCCCCAGTACTCTGGGATCCAGTGACCATTCGTGATGACCCTGGGAAATCCTGCTGAGAGCATCTGCCAGGACATTGTCCTTGCCTGGGAGGTGAACTGCTATGAGGGAAGTGTTCTGGGAATAAGCCAGAGAGCACAACTTCATTGCCTCGGTGCACAAGGCCAAAGACCGAGTGCCCCCTTGTTTGTTGATGTACCACATTGTAGTGGTGGTGTCTGTTCAGACCTGTACCACTTTGTTCTGAACAGATATAGAAAAAACCTGAAGTGCTAGAAAAACAGCTCTGAGTTCCAACAGATTGATGTGGAGCACAGATTCCTGAGGGGACCACAATCCCTGGGTGGAGAGGTCGCCCATGTGAGCTCCCCATCCCAAAATGGACCATCTGTAGTAAGGGTCAAGGAGTGAGATAGAGGGATGAAGGAACCTTGTCTCAGATTGCTCTGATCCTGCCACCACTGAAGGGCCTGGATCAGGGTTTGAGTCACTGGGATCAACTTGGATGGGGATCTCTTCTTTGAGACCAAAAGGCTCTCAAATGGAACTGAATGTCCCTCATCTGAAATCTTGCTCCTTGCACTACAGCTGTGGAAGCAGCCATGTGTCCTAGGAGCTGTAGGAAATGCCTTGCTGGTCGAGAGACCTGCAGAGTGAAGGAGGAGGCCAGGGCCACAACGGTCCTTACCCTTTCTAGGGGAAGGAAGGCTCTGGCCTGCTTTGTGTCCAGTTCTGCACCTATAAAGGTGAGTACCTGGACAGGTTCCAGAACTGACTTTGGAAGATTGAGAAGAAAGCCCAGAGAGATAAACAGCTGCTGGGTAACTTGCAGGTGTGATTTGACCTGGTCTGGAGACTGACCCACAATGAGCCAGTCGTCTAGGTAGGGAAAGATGGCAATCTTTTGCCTTCTTAAATGAGCAACTGCTACTGCCAGGCATTTTGTGAATACCCTTGGGGCAGAGGTAAGGCCGAAGGGCATTGCTCTGAACCGATAATGGCCTGAGGGCAGTTCGAATCTGAGGTACTTTCGGTGGGAGCTTCTGATAAGAACATGGAAGTAGGCATCCTTGAGGTCCAGGGAGGCTAGCCAGTCCCCTGGCCTTAGGAAGGGTAAAATCATTCCCAGAGTCACCATTTTGAATTTTGGTTTTAAAAGGTGCTTGTTCAGATATCTTAGGTCCAGGATGGGCCACCATTCTCCTGTCTTTTTTGGGGTAAGGAAGTACCTGGAGTACAGACCCTTGCCCTGGTGTAGGGGAGAAACCCTTTCTACAGCTCTGAGAGCCAGGAGGGTTGAGAGTTCTGTTTCCAAAGCAAGAGTCTCTAGAGGATTTGCAGGTGGAAAAGATCTGATTCTCATTTTTGGAAATTTTTTGAAGCCGAGAACCAGACCCTGGCTTACTACTTCCAGGACTCACTTGTCTGATGTTAAAGACTCCCAGGCCTGGATGAAGTAAGCCAGCCTGCCCCCTACAGGTAATGGAGAACCGGCCCTGTGCATCCCATCAGGGTGCCTGTTTGGCAGGGGCTTTAGGCTGAGGGGTGGGAGCAGGCCTGCTTGTACCCCGTCTGCCTCTCCCTCTGAAGAACCCCCTCTGAGCATAAGCTGAAGATGAGGCCTGGGTTTGGTAAAAAGGCCTGCCTCTACCCTTGGGGGGCTGCCTCTGAGGAGTGGCTTGCCGTTCCTTGGCTTGTGCACTCCTATAAGTGGTTCTATATTCATCCATTTTCTTCATATAATTCTCTGTCTGCTCCCAAACAGAGAATTTCCCACCACAGGAAAATCCATAGCCTTAGCCTGGGTATCCTGTGACAAACTAGTACACCTGAGCCAAGCCAATCTAGAAAGCCACAGATGTAGCCATGACTCTAGAGGATACATCATTAGAATCCACTGCAGCATGGAATTGCACCTTAGATGCCTCAATACCATCAGCAGCCACCTGCTCCAGCTCCTTGGCAAGCTGGCCAGGGGCCCGTTTGGCTAAAGCCATGACAGTATCCCATCTAGATTTCTGGTATCTTGCTACATAAGCCATATAATTTGCTTGTCTGAGTCCCAAGGACACTGCCATGTATTGTTTTTTAGCCATGGCACCAATCTTCCTGGAGTCCTTGTCAGGAGGATGTGAAGCCAGGGGAATATTAGCCTTATCACAGGCTGCAGCCTGAACTACCCCAACATGGCTGCATTGCTGTGAAAGAAATTCTGTATAAGGACCTGACAACATGTACCTCCTGTCCATCTTTTTATCCACAGGAGGCACAGAATTAGGAGCTTTTAAAATTTTTATTGTTTGTTTCCTAAAGGATTTATGTAAAGGAATAGACAATCTCCTGGACTCTGGGATATCCATCATCTCTACAAAGTCAGGCTCCTCTTGCTCATCCACAGCTTCCTCCAAGGGAAGCTGGAGGATTTCAGCAACTTTTTTATAAAACACAAAATGAGAAGGGGACTCAAAGCCTAGGGGGAGATTCTCCTAAAGGTCTGTCTGGGGAGATGTCCGGTTCAATGGGCACATCCAGACTTTCAAAGTCACATTCACACAGTTCATAATCATCCTCCCCCTCCTCTGGTTCATAAAACTCCTCTATATCATATTCTTGAACCGGTGGAACCGGCCGAACCGACCTTTTGCCAGATAGTGGCGGTTCGGACGGAACCGGGGAAAGTGACTGGACAATTGGATTGCTTTGGCTATCTCTGCGCAGCAGTTGGAAGAATTTTTGACTCACACCTGCTGATTTTCTAGTTCTCTTTGCTGGAACTGGCTCCTCTGGGTCAACTACGTTTGCCGAGGAAGTCTCGCCCTGGTCAGAGGCACTCCCTCCGTTCGGTTGGCACGAACCGGGCTGTCCATCGGGTCAGCGGACTTTTAGCCTTCTCGTTCCCTGAGCCTACCAACTCTCTTATCTAGGGTAGCTGCAGGGAAATTCTTGCAAATCTGGCAGTCTGCATTGAGGTGGTCAAACCCCAGAAAAACACATGTGGTGTGTGGGTCAGCCTTGGCAAAGGCTTCCCCACAGACACTACAGTGTTGAAACCCAGTGGGCCCGGTTTTTCTTTTGGGTTTCTCAGACATAATGCCAGCCTAACCAAAAACTTGCCCCTTTCCGGCGGTACCAGGCAAGACACCCTTATCGGTTCCCAACCGTGTCACGGGTCGATGGAAAAACCGTAATGAAATCCGTTTTTTTTAGAACCGATAAGAACCGGGAACCGCACTCTAAATAGCTTTTAAATGCTTCAGAATAAAGATTTAAAACAACCTGATCGGTTCAAACCGAACCGATAAACATTTACAAGTTCCACACAGAAATAAACCTGTCTATTACTTACAATACCACAGACACAGCTTGAACCGATCGGTTTGCGGTTAAAATAATAATCGCGGTTGAATTTAACCGAGAAAAACACTTTTACACAGAGAAATGAACCGAGCAGTAGGAGGAATCTCCGGAGCGACTGTTCAGTGAGGCGGAGTAAAGAATCTGACAGTTTCAGTTTGAAATATTCCAGACAGAGCTTTTCTAACCGAGCTCGTGATCTAAGTTCCATGCCTGGCATGGAAGTTAACTCTTTCACCTCCGGAGCAGTTCTAATGGTGGGACAAACTGCAATTGTCATAATATAGCAAGACTTCATGTTGTTTGAACAGCCAACTCCTGCTTGACTTGGGAGTCAGGCAAGGAGTCCAGTTTAGCTTCCGCCTGAGTCAGGATGGCCTTCTGGTAGTCCCCATATGGCCGACATAATTCAGGGCCCTGATCCCCAGTGTGGAGGAAGCGTAAATCTTTCTCCCATACTGGTCCAGAAGGCATAATTCCTTATCAGGAGGTGACGAGCTAAGATGTTTAGGGTTCGCCGACCGGCCGTGAGTGGTGCTAATCACGACCGAGTCGTCGCGAGGGTGAGAATACAGGAAATCAACACCCTCTGGAGCCTGATATAGCCGGTTTGACTTCCTAGGAAGTGGGGCTAAGGCAGACAGCCGTTTCCATATTGTGGTAACAAGGTCGGCGTGAGGCTCTATCCAGGGTGGCACCAAGGTAGGAGCTGTCACGAGCAGATCCAGATGTTCACCGAGTTTCAGACGCTGAGGATCTGGTTCCAGGGAGTGCCACCGATGAATCTCCTGGATTTTCCAAAGCAACTCCGTAAAAGAAGGATCCTCCGGAGGAGTCCTCGGCCTGGGTTTCGACGGACAGCAAGGCTCGTCTCTCTCCGAGCAACCGTCGGAAGAGTCCGAGGGTGAAGGAGGAGGATGAAGAGGAGAAAGACTCCTCCCCTGGGTCGGGAAAGGGAGCGGGCCCCTTGGGAAGCTCCCGGGGCAGCATGTACTGCCATTCTCTGGACCCAGACGGAAGAACCTTGGAGTCCAGAGGTGGTGAGGGAGTGCCGCCTCGGACATACAGGAACCTGGGACGGCACCGTCGCCGGAAAGCAGCTCTCTACCTCTTTGGTGAGCTGAGCCTTGACCTCAGCCCACCAGGAAGCCAGAGTCTCCTGCAAGTCCACCGGCAGCCGCGAGGGCGGTGGAGGAGGGGAGGCAAGGGATAAGGATACGGGTTATAACCGTATGGAGCATATCCAAAGCCCGGCTGCGGGTACTGTGTGTCAAGTATTGTGGCATCGAGAAGCCCGGCGTCTGGTACTGTGGCGCCGGATACTGCGTTCCCGGGTACACCAACGTCGAATAAGACGGAGGATACCCAGGAGCGGCTGCCGGAGCAGACGGCCCGGCCGGAGGCCTCACTGGCGGGTCCCTAGTGGAGAGCCCGAAGGGAGCAGAATGTCTCCCCGAGTCGGTAAGGCTGACATCAGGGCAGATGGCGGAGGCCCTGGCGCCGGGGGTACCGACGTCGGAGGGGCCGGCGGAGCCGGCGTCCAGGAAGCCGACATCAGGTCCGGTGCTCCAGGTGGAGGAAGGACTGACAGAGTTAAAAGATCCCCAGCTTCGCCTGGGGACAGAGGGGGAAAAGTTCCTGAGGTCGGGTAGGGGAGACTGGTTCCCCTGATGGCAGCAAAGGCTGCGGGAAACCGGGTACAACGGACACTGGGGGGTCCGTCTGTTCCTCGCCGGCCGGACATCGGACAAGCCCACGTGAGGTTTAGTGGTGAGCTCTCGGCGGGTGCAGGAGGAGCCGACGTCTGACTTACAAAAGCCATCACCGTAGGCAGACAAAGTACAGTGATGGCCTGGTCCGGTGGAGAGGAGGCCGCACGTCGCCCCAGAGGGTTGGACATCTTACCAGTCCTCTCCGGGTGGACGTCAGAGGAGCCGACGCCCAGCTTACCGGAGTCACCCACAGTGGTAGGCCGTGAGCCTGCAGCCAAACCAGGGGCAGAGGCCTCCAACTGCCCGGAGATGCCCGCAAGGCGAGCACGATCAGGCCAGGCGGGCCGGCCCCTCGGAAACCACTGGGGCAGCCATCGAGGCAAATCCCCGGAGGGATGTTACCATGCGTCCCAGCGACTCCCGAGGGAGACGCAGTGGAGGAGCCCATGTCCCTGTGCCTCTCCTCCTTCTTCCGATGGCTTTCTGGGGGAGTGGACACCTGCCTCAGTTTTTTGAGCTCCTTCTCCATAGAACTCACTTCCTTTAGAATATGGGCTTCCAGGGATTCCTGCCGCCAATTTCCGGGTAGCTGCACTAAAACTGAGGCAGTGCTGGCACTTCTCAACTGGGTGATCGGGGCATAGGCAGGACAGGCACAGGGAGTGGCCGTCATTGTGCAGTAGTTGGGCACCGCACAAATTGCACTTATTCTTATGCTCGGAGGGTGTAGGGGACGACATACACCGCTGCTAGTACTGATGTTAGTTGAAAAATAAAGACTTTTTAGGTAAAAAAAACAAAGGTAGGGCTGACTAAGCACTGCACGAGCCAACGGCAGGGAAAGAACTGGAAGGCGGGCGTCCAGGACCAGCCCCTTGTAGCATCTCCTGGCTGGTAACCTGGCGTGAGGTGGACCCTCGCCAGGGACTGCTAGCTAGAAAGTTTTCCGTAGGTCCTGCGCGCCTGCCAGCGTCAGTCCTATATGTAATTACCTACTGCAAGAGCCCTCTCAAAGTAAGATCTAGTGACACCACTGACTACCTTTTTTAACAAATCATGGGAGGATGGTGTGGTACCAGAGGACTGGAGGAGGGCGGATGCGATTCCCCTTCACAAAAGTGGGAGCAAGGCAGAGGCAGGAAACTACAGTCCTGCTAGCTTGACATCAGTGGTAGGGAAAATGATGGAATCACTTCTGAAAGAAAGAATTGTTGAGTACCAAGAGGCCAGCAGGGCACAGGATCCAAGGCAGCATGGATTCACAGTGGGAAAGTTATGTCAGACGAAAATAGATTTCTTTGACTAGATGACCAAAGTAGCAGACCAGGGAGGGGCTGTGGACGTGGCCTACCTACAGGTGTGTGCAAATCAAATTTTTTTTTAAACACTTGCCCAAGGGCAAGTGATGTCTTAAAAATTACTTGTCCACGATATCTCATATTTGCCCTGCTGTGAAAGATACTGCACTGTATAAACACACACACACACACACACACATATATATTAGTAGCCAGCCTGCTGCTCTGGGACCTAGGCTGTAACTTTCAGTGAATTACTACTCTTAATCGATGCCTGGATCTCAGCTCAGACCTCCCCTTCCTGGCTCAGAAGACAGATCAGACAAATGTGATACTCAGTCTCAGTGCCTATACATGGGCTATACTAGTCTAAAACTACACATGTTGGTTGTATCTGAGCAGCAGACTGTAGTTATACTCTAGTTCAACAATCGGGATGATGAACCTAGCCAGACCAGACGCAGATGACCAGAAAATAAATCTAGAGTGACACACATGCACATGCTTGCACAACACATGACTGGCTACACTAATATCCCATCAGTAATCAAGATTCACTCACACACAGCCTCCCCTCGAACACGACAGTCTAGTCCTGGATTAGGGGAATACTGGTGCCAGCTTAGCTAGCATTGCTCAGATCAGGCAGCTCGTGGTCGTTCCACAGGGCCAGGCTCAAAAATAACAGCATGCTGCATGCTGAAGCTAAAAGCTAGCACCAAGATGTCCGCTAGGTCTGAGGACCGCGACCAAAATAGACCCACACCAGAGTCTTTAATCAATGCATTACAAACCAATCTGTCTTGTGAATTTGTTTCTGTGGGGTGGGGTTACTCAGTGGCTGGGCTGACGAGGGAGAAAACAGAGCTGGCATGCATTGCCAGGATGCCGGGGGAAAACAAAACATTTACACTGTGCGCCTGACTGACCGATCAGCATACAGATACAACATGCAGCAGGCACTGGCAGCTCAGTGTGGGTGTCTGACTAACAATCATTTAACATAACATACACTGGTGCAGTCTGTGTACGCCAGAGTCCCAATCCCCAGCACCTTGATTGAACTGCACTTTTAAAATACATAGTTACATGAGAAAGAACACGCTTTGCACAGTACCCACCTCTGTGAGTCAGACTGAGCCTAAAACACTGCTGAGATATTTGCCTACCTCTGGAGAGAGGTTCTAGCCGATATATATACACACCATTTACCTGAACTGTTGATAATTATTGTTTTATTTTACCAACTGTAACACAGGGGTACTCTCTCTTGCAGTAGTGAGTCTGACTGCTTGCAGAGGATTGTGGGCTGCTGGAGGACTGTCTTGCACACCTTCTGCCCCCCCCAGTTTGCTTACAAAAACGAGTGTGTTCTCTAATTCGGGCAATTTTACTGTTCTTGCCATTAAAACATCTTGGATAGCCTTTTTAAAGGCTTATTTATTGTTTCAAACACTGCTGGGGCTCTCGTGAAACCAGAAGCAGGGTGCGACAGCACTTCCGGTTTCGGCCCTTACAAGCGGCAGCTCTAGCGGCGAGGGGTGGGCGTCTTGTGGGCGTAGCGTGAGAACCTGGCGTCTCTTGGCGTCTATCATGTCCACCGTGGACCAGGGGACATTAAGGTAATACACACAATTTGTTACAAACGTTTGTGCTAATCACGGTGAGTGAATAGTGTTACCATGAAAAAGGCTAACAAATATTCTATCACCTGCAAAATGTATGCATTGGGTAAACATATAGTTGACTTTAAATGTGACAAGTGCATCCTAGTCGATGAGTTAAAAAGTGAAATTGAGAGACTACAACCTAAATCGAGTGTCAACCCTGAGATTAAAGCCCTGGAAGACTATATTGACCAAATGTCAATATTGGTTGAGGCTAATACTTCACTTGCAGTAAATATGGTGGAAGCTGTTCTAGAACCTATTGCATCATTAGGTGGGGTTACAGATACCAAGCTAGGACCAAATGCTATCCATGATTCAACTCGAGGAGTACCCTCCTCCACCTCTACTCCTATGACTTCAACATGCCACCAGTCTGCAACTAGTAAAACCAACCTCCCGCCTAAAAAACCCAGAAGTAAACTTAAGGTAGTTTCAAATAACTTAACTCTTCCTGATCTATACGACATTCCCACACAACTCTTGAGCTACTATCTGACCTTACAGATGCCCCCATTGAAATTAGTCCTAAACTTAGTAAGTCCTCTGAGAATAGTTCAATAAGTCTTAAATCTCTCATTTCACCTGACGCTGCCTCACTATATCCTCCGACACTCTTTTCCCTCTTTAGGTACATTAAAAAACCACAAGGAAATTGTTATACTTGGAGACTCCATTACCAAATACATAGACCAGACTGTAATCCTGACAAGGAACATCGTACCAGTCTAAGTTACCGGGGAGCAAGAATCTCTGATATTACTTCAATGCTTAAACCTATTCTAAAAACAGCTGGAGAAAACTCCTTGTTCGTTGTCCAAGTAGGAACAAACGACATCACCAAGCAATCTTTGCAAGACATAAAACAGGACTTTGTTTCCCTATGTAACCTATTGGTCGATAGGGGTTGTGACATTTGTCTTTCCGAAATATTACCCATTCCAAGAGCAAGTGAATTTGTTAACTTTAAAATCAAAGCCATAAATGAATGGCTGAGAAAATGGTGTCTAAGACAGGGCATTTCGTGTTTAACCCATTGGGAGGATTACCATTCCAAACCTTCCCTCTTTTGCTGGGATGGTCTCCACCTCAGTATAAGAGGTAGTATCATACTCTGGGGAAAAAAAAATAGTTTCATACATCAATTCTCATTTAAACTGTTAGGCAAGGGGGAGTTTGGAACACTGTCTCCAACTCTTGACAAGGGGTCAAAAACATTAAAACCCCACTTAAACATCTTATCCCTCAATGCGCCATCTTTGAACACAGCCAAAAAAGCCGAGTTGGAACTTAAAGCCCATCTCCTGGACCTATCAATAATTGCAGTCACTGAAACCTGGGGTAATTCTTACAAAAATTGGTCTGCTGAGATTCCGGGGTTTAAACTTTATTTCAAAAATAGGCCAGACACCAAGTCAGGAGGTGGAGTAAGTCTCTATGTTAAGGACAACATTCCTTCATTTCAATCTCCTATTGAATGTAATACAGAGAGTGTATGGGTATACATTCAACCCATTGGTATCCCTCAAATCCTGGTAGGTACTTGTTACCGCCCCCGATAGTTTACAGAATACTAAACTACTAGAAGATATAACTCAGTTCACTAGTAAGGGGTCAGTCCTTTTAGGAGACTTTAATCTCCCAAATATTAACTGGGATACATTAATGGGCTCCAACAATAATGAAAACAACTTCCTTACTACTATCATCGATTTGGGTTTGTTTCAACTTGTTAAAGAACCTACACGGGGTGATAACATTTTAGATCTAGTTATAACTAGTCAAGATATTCCAGTAACTAATTTACATTTATCCGATCCCCTGGGCAACAGTGATCATAAATCAATATTCCTTTCCATAGCTGTTTCTAGTCGTATGGCACCCACCAAAAAAACAAACAAACATTATGATAGGGCCGATTTTGATAAAATAAATAATCACTTAAAAAATATTGACTGGATAAACATCTTGTCATCCCTCGATACTTTTGAGGCTTGGGAATTCTTAAAATCACAGATACTCATAGTTGAACAGATTTATGTCCCAAATAAATGTACTCAATTACAAAGGAAAAATACCTCCGTGGTTCAACTCATCCATTAAAAAACTAATACGACGTAAGCATATATTATTTGCACGTCTAAAAAATAGCAACTTACTCATGAGCAATAATAATGAGTTACTTTTACAGCATAGAGAATCAGTAAGAGTACTAAAAAAATCAATAGTAGCTGCAAAAAGAAATTTAGAATTCCATATAGCTCACACAAAAGACATGCACTATTAAAACAGTAAGAAAGGAAACAAAAAAACTGGCCCCCTCACGCTCGAAAATAAAATAAACTCCGACTCTGCTATAGCCTCTACATTAAACAACTATTTTACTTCAGTATTTATTCAAGATCCCTTAAAATCTATAACAACCATCTCCTCCATATCTAGAAATGAGAAACTTGTCCGACCAAATGACATTTACAATTTATTACTAACTCTTAAGGAAACTACTAGTCCCGGACCGGATGGTATACATCCAAAATTTCTTTTAGGTACTAAAGATATAATTATTCTCCCTTTAACGATCATTTTCAATAAATCCTTGTGTGTATCTGAAGTTCCTGCTGATTGGCAAACGGCAATAGTAACCCCTATTCACAAACAAGGGTTCCTACTCTAGTCAATAACTATCGTCCCCATTAGTTTAACCTCCATCCCTGTAAATTACTTGAAAGAATTATCAAATCATTATTGGACAAGGAAATAATATCCCTTAATCTCACAGATGTTATGCAACACGGATTCAAAACAGATTTCTCATGTACCACTATTCTTCTAACATTCCATAATCTTATCAGCCTCAATCTTGATTTAAATATTCCTTCTGACGTTATATTATTGGATTATAGCAAGGCTTTCGATAAAGTGTCTCACAATATACTTATTTCTAAACTCTTTAAATTAGTTTTCTCAACATACATTGTGTTATGGATACAAAACTGGTTGACTAATAGATCTCAGAGGGTACGGGTAAATGGCTCCCTGTCAGACTTAGGCTGCGTGACAAGCAGAGTGCCACAGGGCTCGGTCCTGGGCCCAACTCTGTTTAATATCTTTATTAGTGATATGAAAATCCAGTCTCCCAATCTTCTCAAAATTTGCTGACGACACCAAACTTGGTGGTGCAGTCAATAATGCTGAAAACAGACAAACTTTACGCAGAGATCTTTTAATAATTGAGCAATGGGCACTTATAAATAAAATGGAGTTTAACACATCCAAATGTGCTGTTTTGCACTTTGGAAAAGGCAACCCCAACAAGAATATTCTTTGAATAATTCCATCATCAAAACCTCCTGTTTAGAAAGACCTGGGGATTTTAGTTAATAAGCTTACACAAGTCTCCCACTGTAAAAAAATTGCAAATCAAGCAAATTCACTCTTTCGTAGAATTAATAATATCTTCGTTTCTAGAACTGAGCAGTGTATTATCCCACTTTATAGATCACACATTAGACCTTATATTGATTATGGTTCTCCGTTTTGGAGTCCATATCTTTGTGGTGATGTGGACAGGCTGGAGAAGATCCAAAGAAAAGTCACAAAATCTATCCCATACTTGGCTCTGGAAGATTATGATACCAGATTACAAAAAACAGGTTTGCATTCACTTAAATTAAGAAGAACATGGGGGGACCTTCTTCAACTTTTCAAGATTATTCAAAACCCAATCCTAATGAAGCAATGTGGTATTTCCCTTGCAAATAGGAAAATTGGACCTAGACTAAACAACAAACATCTTAATATTGCCAAATGTAAAACTAATAGACATAATTATTTTTCAATAAGAACCCCGAGACTTTGGAATACACTCCCCCAGGACATTGTAGATTCTCCCTCATTCTCAATTTTTAAATTTAAATTAGACAGATGGTTGACCAGATAAGGTCATAAACAATGATCCACCTGTGTGGAGGACAATATTTATAGGCACTTTTTCTTTTGTCCCATAAACCAAGTAACCAAGTACAGCGAAGATGAACGGAATCTTCTGTATTCCGTCCTAATTAAGCCCAGATCAGCAGCATTCTTCAGAAACTGTACAGCAACAGTTGATCAGCTGAGGAAATAAACTATTTTTTATCACTACCCATACCAAAATAATTAGTCTGCGATAGTCGTCGGCAGTATATGAGTCGCATGGAAAGCATGTTTTCACTCCTCTATGGTGTGTAGCACTAACTCTGTTCTTCCCGCGTGCACAGTGTGGTTCTCCTCATCCATTCTCAGTCATTTTGGCCAATTAGCGCACGCCACAACCATTGTTGCTAGTCTGCATAAACGAATCAGAATGGCCCAAAGGACTGCAGGCTAGCGGGGAGGTGGGGCAAGCTTTGAACTGTATGCGCAAGGGGGTGTGTCTGGAGGAACTGAGAATTGCTTCTCATCAATGAGGAAAGGACCTGGTTCTTCTGATCAGTGAGGGACCTGTGCAAAGAAAAAAGATGCGCATGGGCAGAACATAGTGAGGAAAAAAAATAAATGTGACAAAATCACTTGTCCAAGGGCTGTTGCAAGGAGATCAAAGAGTCAGCCTGACTGTGTAAATAGGTCAGCCTCTGGCATTGGGCAATGCAATCTGCACACCCCCTACCTACCTAGACTATAGCAAGGCATTTGACACAGTCCCACACAAAAGATCAACAAATTAGCCAGCCTGGGAGTGGGTCACAGGGTAGTAGCCTGGGTAAAAAATTGGTTGGACAACAGGACAAAGAGGACAATAGTAAACAAAGTCCACTCCGAAGAAAGGGGGGGGGTACTAGTGGGGTACCGCAGGGTTCAGTACTGGGTCTGGTTCTTTCTAATGTCTTTATAAAAGTGACATTTGCAGAGGGACTGGAAAGAAAAGTATGCCTCTGCAGACACAAAGATCTGCAACAGGGTTGATACATTGGGGGTGGGGGAGTGAGAAGGATGAGAAGGGACTTGGCAAGGTTGGAGGAATGGTCAAAAAGTATGGCAGCTTAGATTAAATGCAAATAAATGCACTTGGGGAAACAAAAACCCAGGGGGACAGTATACAATGGGGAAGGGGGCATTAAAATTGGAAAGGGACCTGGGGGTAGACATATCACATGACCTAAAGGTAAGCAAGCAACGTAAGAAGGCAGTATGGATGGCGGGAGGGGAGAGATACTGGGATGTATAGGGAGAGGCATCACCAGTAGAAAACAGGAAGTTGTTATCCCTCTGTACAGACAGGTGGTGAGACCCCATCTGGAGTACTACTTGCAGCTCTGGAGACACCATCTCTGCAAGGACAGACAGGATAGAGGCAGTCCAGAGGGCGGCAACTAAAATGGTGCACTGTCTGCAACAGAAGCCATATGAAGAAAGACTAAAGGAGCTTAATATGTATACACTTGAGGAAAGGAGGTAGAAGGGGGATATGATAGAAACTTCCAAGTACCTCAAGAGAATCAACAAATTCCAAGAGGGTAGCATTTCTTTTCAAGTCTGCCACTGGCCTGGAAGTTCTAAGACTGCTCAATATCTCCGCTTTCATTGCTGCTGGGTCGGACAACCTTGAACCCCAAGCTCCTAAAAGCTCACTGCCCCTTACATAGCTGCACCTCTTGCAAAAATAGTTTCCCTCTGTCACAGCTATGTCCCAGATACAGTATCTGGAAGACTGCCAGGATTATTGACAATTTGCAGTTAGCTCCAGCTCTTGAACTACCCCGGAGAGTGAAGGGTTAATTTCTATGCCAGGCATAGAATGTTGGGTTCGAGCTCAGTTGAAAACTCTGTCCTTTCAAACCCAAACTGTCAGATTCTTACGAGCTAAAACTCACCGACTAAATGTGGAAATTGTAAAAACTCTAGTAGCCAACTGGCAACAAAGACTTTGGATTCCCCAAAAGACTCAAGTCAGGAAACCCAAAGAACGAAAAACCAGATAACAAAAAAAAACTCAATCAATTACAATGCACCCCACACAACAAGAGTGGGGAAGAGATACCCTTGGGGTGCAACACTGCACCTGCCCACCCACTTCCCAAAAACAGGTTCTGAGAGGGGAGGCAGGGAGGGAGGTCAGAATACAACAGGACTCCATTAGAAGAAGTACAATTACTAAGGTAGGTCATTTTTTCTTCAAACACGAAGTCTTGCTGTATTCTGACAATTTGCAGACTACCAAGCAGTAACTCCAAGGAGGCGGGACAGAACCTACTTTGGGAATAGGCTCTGAAGCACTGCTGTGTCAAACCTAGCATCACTTCTAGCCTGGATATCTAGAGAGTAATGCTTGGTGAAGGTATGAACCGTTTTCCAGGTAGCTGCTTGACAGATTTCTAACAAAGGGATATCCCTAGCTGCAGCCAGAGATGCAGCTGTACCTCTAGTGGAATGAGCCCTCAGGCCTGAGGGTAGTTTTTCCCCAGCTTTTCATAGCAGAATTGAATACAGGACACAATCCACCTGGCAATGGTTCTCTTGGTGGCAGGTTTTCCCTTACCTACTTCCCCATAAGTGAGGAACTACTGAAGGGAGTCAAACCTGTGACCCTCTGTACGTTCTATGTAGTAACTAAGGGCCCTTTTAACATCTAAGCTGTGTAGCTTCCATTCCCCTGAGAAGATGTGATCAGTGAAGAACATGGGAAGAGACATAGATCGATTTAAGTGGAAATCAGAAACCACTTTGGTCCTTGGAACCAATAGAAGGTTCCTACCTACCTTATCTCTATGGAAAGAGATGAAGTCAGGCTCCACTGACAGGGCATGCAATTCACTGATACATCTGGCAGAAGTAACAGCAACCAAAAATGGGTTTTCCAAGTCAAGTACTTGAGCTCTGCTGAGGACATAGGCTCAAAGGAGGGTTGCATAAGCAGAGCAATACAACTATTCAAATCCCAGGCAGGAGCAGAATCCCTAAAAGGGGGATTGGTATGAAGCAATCCTTTGAAAAATTTACAGAACACGGTGAGATGACAGAGAGGAAGACTTCCCACTGACATGAAAGCAGAAACCGCTGACAAATTAACTTTGAGAGTAGCTGGTTTAAGGCCTAGGCCATTAAGATGGACCATATAATCCAAAACTGTAGACAACTCAGCAGTGTCTAGGGATATATGCTTCTTGGCACACCAAATGCTGAACCTTATCCATTTGTAGTTGTAAGTTTTTCTCCTGGCAGACTTTCCAGAAGCTTTAAGAATATCCAGAACCCCTTGGGATATATGCAAATCTGCATACTCTAACTCTTCAAGAGCCATGCCTTGAGATGGAGTGACCGAAGATTAGGGTACCAAATCCTCCTGAGCAGAGGTTAACAGGTTGTAATTCCTGGGAATAGACAGTGGGAGATGGACTGCTAGGGACAGCAACAGGGGCTACTAAAGCTGCCTGGCCCAATCTGGAGCAATCAGAATCACTTTGCAAGACTGTGACCTTACCTTGTCTAGAACCTTGAACAATAGAGGGAAGGGAGGGAAGGCATAAAGTTAATTTCCCTTCCCAGTTCAGTATCAGAGCATCCAGAGGAACTGAGCCCAAGACTGGGGGCCTGCAACAAAACAGAGGAAGCTGGTGATTGTCTGGGCTGCAAAGAGATCCATCTCTGGAGTGCCCCACCTTGAGAAAATCACCTTCAATACCAAAGGATCCAGAGACCATTCGTGATGGCCCTAGGAAATCCTGCTCAATGCATCTGCTAGCACATTGTCTTTTCCTTGGAAGAGGACTGCTACCAGAGAGGTCTGTAGGGAATAAGCAAAGGACCATATTTTCATGGCCTCCATGCACAAGGCCACGGACCGAGTGCCTCCCTGCTTGTTGATGTACCACATGGTGGTAGTGTTGTCCGTCCTGACCTGAACCACCTTGTTCTGTACTGACAGAGAGAAGGCCTGTAGGGCAAGGAATACTGCCCTGAGCTCCAGAAGGTTGATGTGAAGAAGGGATTCCTGATGGGACCACAGTCCCTGGGCAGTGAGAGCCCCCAAATGGGCTCCCCACCCCAAAGGGGAAGCATCCATGGTAAGAACCACAGAGTGAGTCTGAGAGACAAAAGGAACACCCTGCCTCAGATTGTCCAGGTCCTGCCACCACTGATGGGCCTGAATTAAGGTCTGAGTGACAGGAACTAGCTTGGTAAGAGGATCTTTCCTTTGGGACCAAAAGGTTCTCAGATGGAACTGAATGTCCCTCATCTGAAACCTGGCCCCTTGGACAACTGTTGTGGAAGCTGCCATGTGGTTCAGAAGCTGCAGAAAATGCCTTGCTAGTTGAGAAACCAGAGGGAGAAAGGAAGGCTCTTGCCTTGAAGGTGTCCAACTCTGCTCCTAGAAAAATAAGGATCTGTACTGGTTCGAGAATGGACTTTCGGAGATTGAGAAGGAACCCCAGGGAAGTGAGAACTTTCTGGGTAACCTGCAGATCTGACTTGACTTGGTCTGGGGACTGGCCCACAAGGAGCCAATCATCCAGATACGGAAAGATTGAAATCTTTTTTCTTTTTAAAAATGCTACCACTACTGCTAGGCACTTTGTGAGCACCCTTGGAGCTGAAGTTGGGCCAAAGAGCATTGCTCTGAACTGGTAATGGCCTGAGGGCAATTCGAACCTGAGGTACTTTCTTTGGGAGCACCTGATGGGAATGTGAAAGTAGGCATCCTTGAGGTCCAAGGAGGCTAGCCAGTCTCCTGGCCTCAGAGAAGGAAGAATTGTTCCCAGAGTCACCATCTTGAACTTTGACTTTACTAGGTGCTTGTTTAAGTATCTTAGATCTAGAATGGGTCGCCACGCCCATCTTTTTTGGGGTAAGGAAGTACCTGGAGTACAGACCTTTGCCCCTGTATGGAGTAGGAACTCTTTCTATGGCCTTTAAAGCCAGTAGAGAAAACCTCTGCCTCTAGAGCAAGGGTTTCTGATGTATTTACAGGTGGAAAGGATCTGGGTCTGTTTCGGAAAACTCTTGAGAGTGAGAACCAGCCCCTGCCTTACAACCTCCAGGACCCACTTGTCTGAGGTAACAGACATCCAGTCCTGGACAAAGTAAGCCAGCCTACCTCCTACTGGAATGGGGGAGTCGACCCGGGCTGACACATCTGAGTGTCTGCTTGGCAGAAGCCTTAGGCTGAGAGGTGAACGCAACCCTGCTCATCCCCCTTCTGCCTCTCCCTCTGAAGAACCCCCTCTGATAAAAAGATGACGAGGCCAGTGCCTGGTAGTAAGGCCTGTGAAAAGGCCTGCCCCTAGACTGCTGCCTCTGAGGAGTTGCCTGCCTCTCCTTGGCCTGGGCACTCCTATAAGTGGTCCTGTATTCATCCATTTTCTTCATGTAATTCTCTGTCTGCTCCCCAAACAGAGAATTACCCACTACAGGAAAATCCATGGCCTTAGCCTGGGTATCCTGTGAAAGGAGTAACTTTGGCTGAGCCAGGCCATTTTCCGAAGAGCCACAGATGTAGCCATGACTCTTGATACATCATTGGAGTCCACATCAGCATGAAACTGCACCTTTGATGCCTCAATCCCATCAGCAGCCTCCCACCCCCTTGGCTAGCTGGGGGGAAGCCTGTTTAGCTAGTGCCAATACAGTGTCCCACCTGGACTTCTGGTACCTGGCTGTATAGGCCACATAATTAGCCTGCCTGAGTCCCAAAGATGATACCAAGTATTGTTTCTTTGCCATGGCATCTATCTTCCTGGAATCTTTGTCGGGGGTTGAAGCCAAGAGGTTGTTTGCCTTGTCACAGACAGCAGCCTGCACTACCCCAACATGGCTGCATTGTTGGTAAAGAAATTCCGTATCCGAGCCTGACAAAGAATACCTCTTGTCCATTCTTTTGTCAACAAGAGGTACAGAATTAGGATACCTAACAATTTTTAGTGTTTCCCAAATGACTTAAGGGGAATAGACAGTCTCTTACACTCTGGGATGTCCATCATCTCTATGAAGTCAGGCTCCTCTTGATCCTCTACAGCCTCCTCAATAGGAAGCTGGAGGGTTTGAGCCACTTTTCTGTAGAACAGAAAGTGAGGCGGGGGCTCAAAGCCTAGGAGGGGAAACACCAGAAGGTCTTCTGTGAAGACGTCCGGTTCCACAGGCACATCCAGACTTTCACTGTAGTAATCATCCTCTTCAAACTCCCCCTCCTCAAACTCCGGTTTGTAAAAATCTTCAGGGGAATAATCCTGAACCAGGGGAACCAACCAAACCTCTGCCAGAAGGTGCCAGATCAGTTGGAACTGAAGTGATTCCACAATCCGAATCGCTTTGGCTATTTCTTAGACGGTCGGAACCTGCAGCTCTGGATCTGAACCGGCAGATTTATCCTTTCGTTTTCTTTTTGTACGAATCGATCCCTCAGGATAGTCTCTCTGCTCGCCCGAAGAAGTATAGTCCTGGTCAGAAGGCACTCCTCCTGGTAGGAACCAAACCAGGCTGGCCTTCCGGGTCAGTGGATTTCTCGGCCTCCTTATCCCTAAGTGTACCTAATCTTTAATCCAGGGTAGACTTGGGGAAATTCTTACAAAATCTGGCAGTCTGAATAGAGGTGGTCAAACCCCAGACAGTAAACAAAGGTGGTGTGGGGAATCTGCCTTAGCAAAGACCTCCCTACACACACTGCAGTGTTGAAACCCAGTGGTCCCAGTTTTTTTCTTGGGTTTCTCAGACATGGCCAACCTAACCAACTTACCCTCTGGATGGCAACCGCCAGGCAAGACTCCCCTATCTGTTTCACACCGTGTCACAGGTGATTTAAAAAAAAAAAAAAAAAAATTTGCTAAAATTAAATTTGTTTTTTTAAAAAACTGATTCGGACCGGTAACCACATACTGACTTTTTCCTTATTACAAGATCGTTTCAGCTGAACCGATTGGAAAATGTTCACAATTTCCACACACAGCTACAATGCTAAGTACTTACAGTACCACAGAGTCTCGAACCGAAAAGACGGAATGAAAATCAGACTACAATCAAAACTTAAACCTCAAAGAACCGAGCTGAAGGAGAACTCTCCGGGGCGACTGTTCAGTGAGACGGAGTAAAGAATCTGATGGTTTGGGTTTGAAAGGACACAGTCTGCAACCGAGCTCGAGCCCAACGTTCTATGCCTGGCATAGAAATTAACCCTTCACTCTCCAGGGCAGTTCAAGAGCTGGAGCTAACTGCAAATTGTCAGAAAACAGCAAGACTTCATGTTTGAATGGTCTATTCTCGGTCCCCTGCTTTTCATCATCTTTATAAATGATATTACCTCAAACATTCCCCAGATTGCTTCCCTGCTATACGCTGATGACATTGTCCTGTACACCAGTGCAAAGAACATCATTGAAATCAACAAATGACTTTCTGAAGATTTCTAACAAATTGAAGAGTGGCTGATCAGTAATAAGTTTGTCCTAAATGTCTCTAAGACTCTAGCCATGCTGTTTGGTTCTAATACTAAACGTAAACTCGTCCAACACACTTTTAATGTCTCTACTATAAAAGGCTCGTCTGTCATGGTTGTACCCTCCTTTAAATATCTGGGTATCGCACTCGATCCAGCTCTTACGTTTGAGCTCCACATCCAGCAGACTTGCAAGCTGGCCAACATGAAACTTGGTATGGCCTACCACTCCAGCTTCGTACTCACTCCATCAGCTAGGCTTGCAATAGCTCGTGGCCTACTCCTTCCATCACTCACTTATGGGGTGTTAGCATATGCCTTGTCAGGCAAGGCTAGTTTTCAGAAGCGGGATGTCGCATACAATATCTGTAGATACGAGTCATCCTCACATCGACTGAAACACCACTGCCTCCTCTAAACTGAACTAGGATGGTTTAATTCAGCAGCCGCCTCCCAAGATTATGCGCTCTACTCTAATATCATCAGAAACCAAACATCTAAGCCACTGGCGGAACTATTTCTGAACCAGTTGTCCAGCTATGAACTACGCTCAGCTGCCAATGCTCATGTTGTCATCCCCAGACATCACTCCTCCAAAGGTGCTAGCGCTTTCTCCTGCCACGCCCCCAAAAAATGGAACTCCCTCTATATGTCTGGCATCATCCCATGCCGCTTTCAAAATACTGCTGCATGACCATCTTGCTGTCTCATTCTCTTGCTCCTGTTTCAAACCTCCTTAGCTCAGTACATCTACATGTTTATTCTACCCCAGTCTTTGTGTTTCTCTTCAACAAAACATTCCTGCACTTACCTCCTCTCTCCTATCTTGCCATAATTTAATTTGAATTATATTATGCCACCTTTTTCCCTCACCTCAACTTTCCCATCCCACCCCCATATACTACTTCACTACCCCCCCCCCAAATTACTCCTGTTTCTTCTGTATTCCATCTTCCTTGACTATTAAACACTTTTTATTTTAGCTCAATGGACTGCTACATAAATGTTGCAGAGAGATTTTTACTGTTCCTCTCCTATATTTTTCTATGTTATAGATTACTGCAGACTTAGTTGTATCTATTTTGTTCCACTTCTCGCACTATATTACTATTTCCTAAGCACATACTGTTTATATGATTGCACTGTCGTTTCAAAATGTTTTGTTTCTGTAAACTCCCGGGTCGAGCCTGAAAATAGTCATTGCTCTGGCTAGTGTACCTTACCCGGTCAACAAAAACTAAAATAAATAAAATCTTTCAGAAAAAGAGATGTGCAAGAACAAGGGGACACTGCTCAGGGGCAATGTGAGGAAGGTTTTTTTTTTTTTTTTTTACACACAGTGGATGCATGGAACGGCCTTCCTGAGGTCATGGGGTCAAAAACAGTGGGGGAATTCAAGAATGCATGGGACAGACATAAGGCAATTCTGGTGTGGGATAGGAAGTAGGCAGTTTGTTTACTGGGATCTGCAGCTTTTCCAATAAGTAGGGAAATGGGCAGACTTTTTGGGGGGGGGGGGCAAACGGTCCTCATCTGCCATCAAAGTCTGTTTCTATCCTCTTGGGGTGGTTAGAGAAAATGGGGTCGATTAGGATGCTCGTACCAGTCCTGTAGTTTATTGTAGTGGGGGAGGAGACTATTTGAGAGAGGTTAATGGGTGCAGCTGCATCCTTACAGGCGTTGAGTCAGGTGACAGCCAGCTGATACTGAAGTCACCCAAAGCAATGACTTTCAAGCCATTAGGAGGATTGGCAACGAGGAAGAGAACTGTTTGAAAGCCCTTGCGAGTTTCCTTTGGCGGAATGTAGACCGAGGGGATGTAAATGGATTTCCTTTCATTACCTAGCATAATTCTGACCCCTACCGATTGTGCCCCGTCCCTAGGAGACAGTGTAGGAAACGCTTGGCAATTTAGCGTTTCCTACACAGTTCATATAAGTTTCAGTGGCTCAGTAGGTAGCATGTTTGTCACTGGTGCTGGAAGAGTGGATGAAGATTAGTTCAAGCTCCACACAAGGTACTTGGGAGTAATAAAACACAGAAACATAGAATTTGCCCGCAGATAAGGACAGTATGGCCCACCTAGTCTGCCCATTTTTCCTTGCCTATAGTGTCACTGCAGATCCCACTTGATCGCTGGGCCATTCACCCACTCCTGTTCCCTTTCCCTAAGATTTCATTATGCCTATTTCATGCATACTTGAAACCCACCACTGTTTCCACCCCCACCATCTCTGCTGGAAGACTGTTCCAGGAATGCACCACTCTTTCTGTGAAGTACTTTCTCACATATCTCCTGAATCTAAGCGTCTCCAGCTTCTTATGTCCATTTGTCCACGAGCACCTTTTTTTCTGAAAAATACTTTCCTCCGATATTCTACTTACCCCTGTGAGGTATTTAAAAGTGTCATATCCTCCCTTTCCCTCCTCCTCTTACAGGATGTACAAATTTAGGTCATGAAGTCTCTTCCTAGGGCTTCTGATGCAGACCCTGCACCATTTTAGTTGTCCTTTGGACCGGAGTGCCTCCACTGTGTCCCAGGGTGGGACAAATTAGTTTGGAGCTGTGGTCAAGTCTGGCCACTAACTTTCAAATTCTGATGGCCAAATCAATGTTTTTAGTGGCCATCCTTTTTAAAGGCTCAAAAATCACTTTGTGGCAGGTAGCCAGTGGGCCAATAAATGAAAATCACGTACTTACTGTAATTCTTGATCTTCCTGGACAAGTCTTCACCATTCATTCATACTGCTAGGTACTATGCTGGAGGTGCTAGGACCCAGCGGGAGCCACAAATCTTCAGGAGGGTCGGCACCGAGGTAGGACCGTGCATTCAAAGTATTGCATTACTGGCTGGTACCTGTGTAGACTATCTCTGTGTCGACCCTCCAACCGCCTTAGTACCTTTTTGACTGAGGAGGTGCAGCGTAACCTAACCTAATCCGGGCATAAGATAGCCCAGTTGACCCATATAAGAAGGGTCCAGAAAAAGTCTTCACAGCCCAACACACAAAGGCATGAAGACCAGAAACAGGATAAGTGAGCTTGGAGGATTGTGGGTGGGCATATGAAAGAATGGTGAAGAGTTCTCCAAGAAGATCAATTTTATTTATTGAATTTTGGTAATCAGGTAAGCCCACTGAGACATGATAGTCCCTTTTCAGGGGAGACCCGGGAAGCGCAGTACAATGAGTGCAGCAGTTGATACTCTGTTCAATAATTGTAACACAAATACAATGAAACTAGCACAACCAACCAGCTAGTAATGCAGGAGGTTACAGCAGAGGATAATCAATGCAATAAACAGGCTACAAACTTATTTACACACAGTTTTCAATATACTTTGCGGGGGTCAGTAGTGCATAGCAAGATCTAGGAAGTCATAACTAACGGGAGAGTTGGTACACTCTAGGGTTATTGAAATCAGGAGCATGGTGCGGGCAGCAAGGTGTACTAGCAGAGAGCACTGAAATTGTGAAATTGAGATGCAGGCCAAGATTGGTGGAGGCGAGTTCCAGGAGGACATGGCCGAAAAGGCAAACAATTTCTGGGCCGAGAAGAGCCTCAGTTTGGGTACCTGAAGCAGGGGAAGAGGCGCTAACCTTGGGGCACGCTGGGGGAGTTTGCACTGGACTACATCAGAGAGGCAAGGAGGAGTGAAATGGTGGACAAACTTGTGTATTATGCTAAGGATGGCATAGTGAAGCTTAGACTCCTAGAGTAGCCAACCCAGTGCAGACAGGACATTGCAATGATGCCTGGCGTTGGTACCCAGAGCAAACCTACCTACTCTATGGAGAAACCTGAGAGAGTCTAGATAGAATGGTAGCAGCCGTAGAGAGCAGTAGCGGGGCACCAGACATAAGAGGCAGGAGAGTGGCATCAGCTATCTCATGACAAGAGGTTGATGTGAGTTAAGGGCGGATTCTGTAGAGGACTCCTCTTTTCTAGTTAAGAGTTTTGGTAAAGGTAGTGACATGGGCGTCCAAGGAAAAGGAGGGGCCCAAGGTGATTCCCAGGTATCAATGTCTGGACAGATTCAAGGGCTATTCCTGTGCGTGACAGTATAGCGGGGATTGTCAAGATGCTGACTTGGTAAACATGCACTTGGTTTTATTAGTATTTAGGACCAGTTTATGAGTAAACCAGTCCTCAAGGGTGTGGAAATCAGATGCTAGTGTTAAGCCATTCAGTATCCGAGGAGGAACAGTAGATGATAGCATCATCGGCATAGAGATGAACAGCTGCCCCGCCACAATTATTAGGGAGCTTGTTTATATGTATTGGAACTAAGATTGCCACATAATAAAAACATTTTGGTGGGTGGTGTTATCGCCCACCCAAGGTAGATCCCCATTTTTTTTTTTTACTTCCTTCAGGACTTGCACTCTGAGTTTAATAGTCATGACATTCTAATGGCTGGGGATTTTAACTGATTAGAAAAATATTAATGAGGTGCACTCACTGGTTGAGCTCCAGAAAAATCTGGGGCTCACTCAATTGATTCAAGAACCTACAAGAATCAACATGGCTAACACGGCCTACTCTACAATACTGGATTTAATTTTTACGAATGTAATAGATAATGTTTCGGAGAGTGGTGTAATGCTGGACTCCATTTCTGATCACCAGTTTGTGTTCTGTTCCAGGATTAAACCTCTGGGAAGGAAGGTAGTACATTAATTCACTAGCATAGTTACAAGCACTTTGATTATATTAATTTCATGTTAAATCCAAGTGATATAAAGTGGGATCGCCTACAATAAATTCCTACGGTACAGGACTCATGGGAATGTTTTCTATGTGAATTTATGGCGGTATGTAATAGACACGCTCCTCTTAAATCTAGGGTATTGAAGCAAAATAATGCCTCATGGTACTCAACCAATCTTAGGAAATCAAAATTATGCAGGGATAAAGCATGGCGACAAGCTAAAAAAGAATGGGGAGATGCAGGATTGGGTTCAGTATAGGAAGCTTCGTAATGGTTATGTTAAGCAGGTCAGGACTGCAAAACAAACATACTCAGATATTGGACCGTAACAGTGCACAACATTCTAGGGACTTTTGGAAAACAGTAAGTACCTTGCTGAAGGGACAGGGAAACGACATACTGAATGCATTTAATATAAAGGTTGAGTTAATTCCTGCATCTTAAAGGGTGGCTGAAGAGTTTAATACATATTTTGCCAGCTCAGGGTTAGGAAAACTCAAATAACCTGAAGGGAGAGGCAAGTTGTCAGGGGGAGACTCCGGTTTAGTCAAACAGTTTTCATTTGCAGAAATAAAGGTTCAGTCTGTAGTTAGGGAACTGCTGAGCATGAATACTGCCAAGTCAGTTGGCCTGGATAATGTTCCATCTAGGCTATTAAGGTATGCTACCCGTCATTTATAATTTATCCTTAAGTTCAGGAAACTACCCCATTGCTTGGAAACGAGAAAAGGTTATACCTATTTTTAAGGGGGAAAGAAATTACATTTGGGCAACTATCACCCAATCTCGTTGCTCCCCCAGTCCTCAAAAATTTTTGAAAGACTGGTGGCAGCACAAATAAAAGAACATCTTGGTTCTCAAAACATTTTTTTTTTTTTTTTTTTTTTTAAACATCTTATTTTCTGCTTTTTTCAGTCAGACAGAGAGAGGAAATACAATAGACCAGCTATCATGGCTACTTTCCATAAAGTGTATCCATTTAGGAAGGTATCATTTAAAAATTACAAAGTCATGCCTGGTTGGATCTTTCATTCTGTAGACATATACTTATACTATTAAAACTGTTAATTTACATACACAGTAATAGAACGGTTAAAGGATATGTGGAGTTCCAAACTAAATGGGTGAAGCGGGGGTGGGGGGGATAAAGCAGAAGGAAACCCTCAATTATTCATAAGGTCCACTTCAAGCTGACCCCTACCAATAAAATCTCTTAAAACCTTCTTAACAGTATGCAATCAGGCTTTTGAAGCTGTCATGGAACAACTACAGCCTTAATGAAAGTGGTGGGGGGGATGTTCAGGCAGCCCTGGACAGGATAATGCCAGTAAGTGCATGTGTTGATTTATCCAAGGTTTTGATTCCTCGGACCATGTCATCCTCTTGTCTGGGGTAGCATCCCTTGGCCTGGATGGAGTGGCATGCAAGTGGCTGACCTCTTATTTAAGGGGTAGAACCCAAATGGTTTCATTGGGTCTCAGGATTGCTTCCTGTTGGATCGGGGGTCTGCCAGGGATCCATTTTGGGCCCCTTAACATTTATGTTAATGGAGTGCATTTTTCTGATCCTTCCATTTCCTATCATTTGTATGCAGATATTGTAATATACACCGCTGATAGTGCTGTAACAGCTGTACAAACTAGGTTTCAGGGAGCATCTGACGAGCTGCAGAATGTGAAGAAAACGCAGATCATTTTATTCCATATATTGGGTGGCGTACTTGGGGTCACGACATTGGACCTGGTTTGTGTTTGGGAGAGCCTTGATCCAGCAGGTTCAATTCTATAAATATCTGGGTCTATGGCTAGATGATTCCTTATGCTGGGACATCCATATTAATACCCTGATTTCAAATATAGGGAAAAGGCTGGGTGCCTTATATAGGATAAAAGCATGCATGAGCCCAGAAGCAAGAAAGCAGTTCATAGACTACATGATTTTACCCATTTAACTACAGGATATTTTGTACTCAGGAGGATCGAAGAAAGATCTTGCCAAACTGGATGTGTGTTATGTAGACTGGCCAGTTTTATATTGGAGGCCTCTCACCAGACACACAAGTATTTTTTATATAATCAACTGGGGTGGCTGCACTTACATGAAGGTCATAAAGAACATTATTTTAGCATTTATCCATAGGGATTAACTGGTAAACTGCCAGATTATGTTATGGATAATTTGGTTGCCCAGGATAAAATACATTCTCTTAGATCTGTGGGTACCTTAGATTTAGTTATGCCCAGATGCAACACAGAAATTGGGAAAATCAGTATTTTATAGTGGTCCTTTGGTGTGGAACAGTCTGCCTTCCACCTTACAAATTATGGGTAAATATAAATCCTGGAAAGGAATAAAACACTGGTTAAAAGACACCTTGAAGAACCTCAGACACTGTTGTATAGTTCAGAGTTTAGGAATTAATTGTAACTTAGTACAAGTGACGAGCCACATCATGTTTGTATACTCATGTGTTATGATAGTAATGATGTATTACGAATTTATATATGTTTGTGTAATAGTTTGTAATTTATGGACCTCTCAAATGAGTTTCTCAATTGAGAGTATCCCGATTCATAAAGTGATTTATGAATAAACATTTTACTACTACTACTACTACTACTGAAAAGAGCAAGGGGCCCAGTATGGAGCCTTTAGGTATGATGTGAGTGAAGGCCCTTGGCTCTGATAGGGATCCCTCCCCATTTGACCCGCTTACTACGGCTCAAGAGATAGCTACGGGTCCATGTTAGTGCCTCCTCATCAAGGCATAGAATATGTAATTGATGAAGTAGATTGTGGTTGACAAGATCAAAAGCTTTTGTCAAATCCACGAATAATGCACCAGTGACAAGGAAAGCATCTATTGCCTGATAAATGTCCAAGGTGACTGATCAATGCTGTAGTGGTGCTGTAATTTTTTCTACAGCCATGCTGGGAAGGTGATAGGAGCTGGTGATCTAGGTAGTCTTGGGGGCGATCATATAATATCCTCTCCTGTAACTCAGCTGGGGGCAGAGTATTGAGATGAGACGGATGTTTACCAAGACCGAGTTGGAACCTCCATTGTGCAGCGCTTCCTTTGTGGCTGTGGGCACCAGTGACATGAAAGGTGCTCTTTAAAAAGGACACTGCCACTGTAAACCGATTACCATGAAGGCAGTGTCATAGCTATGGGATGGCACCCTTGGCAAAACATCCTTTGATGCGAAACTCATTAAGTATACCCTGTATATCAGGTCGCTTTCAAAAGATCAAACTGAATCTTCTTTATAAATTATGTCAAGAATCACATCTGGAGGTCAGTGTTTCTAAAACTAAGGTAATGGTCTTTGGTTCCAATGGAGCAAAACAAGTGGTTTTATGGGAACACATCTTGAATCTTTGAAATCATACTGTTATCTTGGTTTACACTTTGCTACAAACAGAAACTGAGGAGTTTAAGGGGCACTAGGTTGAAACTCACAGCCTCTTTTTTTTTTTTTTAAATCAGAAATATGGAGGGTATGCTGTAAATGCAGATTCCTGAAAAAAAAAAATATAGCTTACAGCCTAGTACTGAACTATTTGAGGGATTGGTAGGCTGTTAGAACACCAAGGCCCGTCACTGAGAAATACAGGATCCTACGAGCTAGAAATTCCCAAGGCTTAAGTAAAGAGATCTATGTTATCATATAGTCATTGCATACCACAAATGTGAACTTCGTTACCTCCAGAACTCCATATTGTACATGGTGGGAGGTCCCTAGATAGGGCCTTGAAGGAGTGGTTCATGAGCACAATTACCCAACAATGATATTTACTGAGCTAAACAGTATTACACAATTAAGACATATGACAATGTAATGTTATATATATATATATATAATTTGAATATATTTTACATAATGTTTAACTGCTTGAATACAGGTTTGCACATGTGGATACCACTGTAAAGGAGCAATCTCAATGGCAAATTTCCAAACAAATGAACAGATTCAGGACTCAGTACAAAAGTTAACCCAGACTACATTCCATGGCACATACGTCCGGGCAATTAGCACCTTCGCTCGAGATACGGGCAACCCAGATTCAGAAGTGAGCCCAGGAGTCTGAGGGCCAGCTGGGGGAGATTGAGCACACAATGGATGGCTCTCCTCCGGGGATAGGGTTGGGAAGCACCAAGTGCTCAAGTGGCCCCTAACAGAGGCTAGCAGCTGGGGCTTGAAAGATATTTGGCTGTGAGCCCCCAAGTCATGGCAAGGCACCCCACTGGGGGGAGGGGGAGAGATACAGCCTGCAAAAATTACCATGCTGAGCAGGGAGGACTTCCACTCCACTGAACCCACACAGCAATCTGAGGCACTCCTCCCTGACAGACTGAGGCAGATCCTGGGGTTAAAGAAGGGCCCTCCCCAGGAGCCTTGCCATGTGGTGTAAGCCAGGGAGCACTCTGTGGGTAAGTCCCAGGGAATGGGGTGGCAGGGAACTGACCGATGGCTATTGGACTCCCCAGACTATACAGTATGTACTGCAGACTAGGGGTATAAATGTTAATAAAAGTTAGAGACTGGAGTTGTATTTAAGGGCAGACAATGGTTTTGTCAGACTAGAAGATATGAAGTGGTTGGCTTTAAGCAAGTCATTTCCAACATTAGTCAGATTTAAAGTTAAAACGAAACCTTATTTATGGCTTATTAAGGACCCTGAAAACAGAAAAAACATTTATCAATATAGATTCAGTAAGTGTCCCATTGCAGTTCTGTAATGAAGATAAAGTGCTAATACCATAGCGGTAGGGGTTTAAGAGATAACCAGACCGGGGTAATAAACACGTAGGCCAAAGGCAGGTGTTTATAACCCCCAATTCAGTTATTGAGGAAACCCTGACCACTATTGGTATTATTGATATTATACTAGAATTTAAAAAAAATACTTTTTTCAAACTGCCAAATCTGTGTCACGCTACAGCACATCTGTGAGAAACCAGGAACTGTTTTTCACAGAAGCACTGTAGCATTACTACAGTCTGATTGGCTGCTGCATGTTGAACTGAGAGGACAAACTGGGCTTGCTGTTTAATTGGCTAAATATACAAATAGCAGCCAATCAGAATGCAGTGCCATAGTCCCATTATTCACTCTGCTATCGAGTTATCACAGAGTAACAGGACAGTAAGTATATTCTGATTGGCTAAGACGGATCTTTTCCAGTATAATACAAACTCTGGTCAGAGCTGATAGTGCTGCAGGTGATGAATTAGTGTAAAAAAGATTGAAAAGCACCAAAGTTACGAGCCTGCATGCGCAAAATGTATCGCTGGCTCAAAGTTATGTTTTAATATTTTTACACTAAAACTGTCAACATAACCTTGTTATGACCCTGCGTCATGAAGAAGGGCAGAGAAAATTTTCATCTCTTGGCTGAAAAAGGTGATTTCGCGCATGGACTGTAAAATCACCTTCTGGGATGCAAAAACACGTTTTGGGCTAGAGTTGAAAAATAGCAGCTATCACATTCATGAGGTGCTGTATGGAAATGGCTATGTTTAAAATATGGGATAAAATATTGAATATTACCAAAGTTAAGAGTCTGCGTTTGCAAAATTCGAGATTAGCAAGGGCAGAGAAAATTTTCAGCTCCTGTCTGAAAGGTAATTTTGTGCAGGGATCACAAAAATCACCTCTCATGGTGAAGAAAATATTTTGGCCAGGATTTGAAAAATGACAGCTGTCACATTCATAAGGTGCTGTAAAGAAATGGCGGTAACCTTGAGGTCTGTCTCTGTTGCAGGTGTGCCTGCTTGTTGACCCAACCCTGTCAGGCAAGCCAGGGAGGATCACCAGCTGAGGTAGGCCCCAGGTGTGAGTGGGGACTGGGGGGGAGCAGGGGCTCAGCTGCTATAGTGCAGCACCAAAAAAAAAAAAAGTCTTACTAGACTATGTCTACACACTTTAGAACAGTGAAAGACACAAAGTGACTATTACTGTTTAATGTGTATAATGATAATGAGTTCATTGGAGCAATAAATATTGGAAAAGGACAAGTATACACATTGAGGAGACAAAAGCTACACATTTAAAAACAAGCATTTGTCAATGTCGAATGTTGATTGCGTTGGTCCGTTGAGCTCGCTCAGTGGCCCTCTGTCACTCGTGTTTCTCCCGGTGCTGCAGACTGCTGTTTAGTACTGGGCTCCTGCCAGTGTTGGCACCCTTTTCTGTCCACAAAGAAATCCGCAGCTGTCCCAACAGAGCTCCGTTAAGGTGGGTCACTGTCCCTCTGCGACGTGCTCGTTCTGTTTCTCCTGGCGCTGCAGGATGGCCTTTTGTAGTGGGCTCCTGCCTGCGCTGCCGCCTTTTTCTGCCCACAAACAAATCCACAGCAGTCACGACAGAGCTCTGTTGAGCTCTCTCACTTCATCTCTCTCACTCGCTCATTCTGTTTCTCCCACCACTGCAGGCTGCTCTTTTGTACTGAGCCGCTGGATGCATTGCTGCCTTTTCCTGCCCACAAAGAAATCTGCAGCAGTCCCAACAGGGCTCTGTTGAGCCCACTCACTCCCCCCTCCTCACTTGCTCTGGGTCTCCCGCTGCTGCAGGCTGCCCTTTTGTATTGGGCTCCTGCCTGCGTTGTCGGCTTTTTCTGCCCACAAAGAAATCTGCAGCAGTCCCGAGACAGCTCCGTTGAGCTCACTCACTCCCCCGTTCCGTTTCTGCAGGCACTGCTGGCTGGCCATCTGTACTGGGCTCCTGCCTGTGTTGCCGCATTCGTCTTCCTACAAAGAAATCTGCAGCAGTCACGATAGAGCTCCACTGAGGTTGCTCACTCACTCCCCCTCTCTCTCGTTCATTCTGTTTCTCCTGCTGCTGCAGGCTGCCCTTTTGTACTGGGCCCCAGCATGCATTGGCCCCTTTTTTTGCCCACAAAGAAATCCACAGCAGTTACGATAGAGCTCCTTTGAGGTCACTCACTCCCCCTGTCTCATTTGCTCATTATGTTTCTCCTGGCGTTGCAGGCTACCCTTTTGTACTGGGCTCCTGCCTTTATTGGCACCTTTTTCTGCACACAAAGAAATCCGTAGCAGTCCCAACACAGCTGAGCTGAGCTCACACACTCGTTTTGTGTCTCAGTGCTGCAGGCTGCCCTTTTGTACTAGGCTCCTGCCTGCGGTGGTGCCTTTTCCTGCCCACAAAGAAATCTGCAGCAATCCCAACAGAGCTCAATCACCTCCCCACTCGCTCAATCCCAATCTGTCCCAAACACTGATTTCCGACAGCGACTGTGGTATTCTGTGCCGGAAGCGTGAAAACATTTCGGCCAGGATGTGAAAAATGACAGCTGTACTGTTCATGAGGTGTGGAAAAATGCCAGTGCTGAAAATCTGGTGTGAAAATATTACTAATTTGCAAAGTTACAAAGGTGCATGGAAACTGCACAACACATGCTCATAACAGAGGATAATGGCTAGAGTTCTGCAATTAACAGTGTTGTAATCACCTCGAGTGGTTGCCATGCTGTGCTTGTAAACCATGAGAGCGCAGCTCGAGAGGTTTACTGTCGGCATGGCAACGTGAGAGGTGATTTCAACTATGTTAACTGAAGAACCCAGCCTTATAGTTTATAGTGTATAGGTTGGTAACAAGTGAAGAAAGCACACGGGGGGACTGTTCTGCCCTTTTTTTTTTTTTACATGCCCTTTGATTGTTGCTGCTTCTGAAGTACAATGCGGTTGGCCAACTGTGATCATGTGCTTGATTAGGAAGAGGACATGTCAACTACTTCAGAGGGGTTGTGGGGAAAATTTGTCATCCGAGATGGGATGCACAATCTCTGGAGGCTGCATTCTTTATAAAATCAAGCCTGCTTTGCTGAGCGCTAGGTGAGGACATTGTAGCCAGTGATTTTTTTTTACCTACTCTGCGACCGCTGTTTCAAATTCAGTTTAAAACGCTAGCATGCCAGCCCGCTGGCAGAGCGGTTGGATTTCCGCTTGCGATGCCAGCGACCCAGGTTCAGGAAACAGCCCGGAGCTGGAGGGTCGCAGGAAAGGGAGGACTTGAGCGCCCAAAAACTGCTAGTTCTCTCCGGGGGGGGGGGGGGAGAGACTCAGAGCTTAGCTCCTGTCTGGTCCCGGGTGGAGACCCTAGGTACAGCAAGCCCGCTCTACAGAGGGGCTACGTGCCAGACGTCTGGGGACTTGGCATGCCGAGAGAACATCAGGAAAAATAACCTCACAGCCTCCCAGTAGACTGAGCACCAGGCCCTGACCTTCAATGCCCCTACCTGCCTGGAGACAGCGTTCCGACAAAATACAGAGATGCATCGGGGTGTAAGGGCTCCCACCCCATACCCGCCTGGGGGGGTACAACCAGGGCTCCATGGGGAACGGACTGCACCAGTCACCAGGTAGGTGAGCGAGGGCTGATAAGGCCGTGGGTGTCTCCCGAAGAGGGGAGAGCTGCGAGGAGGGGGAGAATAGAGAGAAAGTAAAAAAAAAAACACACTCGCATGTCACGTTCTAGTGTTGGAATGTAGCAGGATGAACTTGGTTCCATCTTGTAATCTCACCGATCTGACGTAAGCAAGCAAGGTTTAGAGCTCTTACGTCAGAACGATGAGATTACAAGAAAATTCAGAGATACCAGGCTATGTATTATAAAGGTCTCCACATACATTAGTCATTTTATGGAGTTTCATCACAAAATTTTCAACATAGGCATTTTAGTACCTCTGCTCATGAACAGTGTCTGTGTTTTTCTTTAATGTGTCCCGAACACTGATTTCCCACAACAAACGCGCAACTGAGTCAGAAGAGCAAAAACACCATTTCAGCCAGGATGTGAAAAATGACAGCTGCGCTATTTATAAGGAGGTGTGAAAAAATGGCAATGTTGACAATCTGGAGTAAAAATATTACAAAGTTGAGAAGGCACAAGCGTGCGTGGAAACTGTGCATTGCACGCTTGTAGCACACATTTTATGAACTTTCATCACCAAATTTTCAAAATAGGCATTTTAGGACCTCTGCTAATGAAGTGTCATTGTCATTTTCATAATGTGTCCTGAACACGGATTTCCCCCAGTGAATGCATTATTCTGCCCCAGAAGTGCGAACACAGTTCGGCCAGGATCTGAAAAATGACAGTTATACTGTTCATAAGGAGGTGCAGAACAATGGAAATGCTGAAAATCTGGAGTGAAAATATTACAAATCCGCGAACTTACGAGCGTGCGTGCAAACTGCACAACACAAGCTCGTAAGTAATTTTATGGAGTATCGGCACCAAATTTTCAACACAGGTATTTTAGGACCTCTGCTAATGAACAGCGTCACTGTCATTTTCACAGTGTGTCCCGAACACCAATTTCCCACTATGACCACGCTATTCTGCGCCAGAAGTATGAAAACACGTTTTGGCCATGATGTGAAAAATGACAGCTGCACTGTTCACAAGGAGGTGTGCAGAAATGCCAATGTTGAAAATCTGGCGTGAAAATATTGCACCTTCGCAAAGTTATGAGCATGTGTAGCAACTGCTCAATGCACGCCCGTAAAACAGTAATTTTAGTGATTTTTTTCCACCAAATTTGCAACACAGGCTTTTTGAGGGCCCACCTCATGAACACTGGCACGGTTGTTTCATTAATCAGTCCCGAAAGGTGATTCCACGCAGTGACCATGAAATCACCTTTTGGGGCAAGTAACGTCATAACCATGGCAGAATTCATGAGGAGGGGTCCCAAAAACCCCATGTTAAAAATTTGGTGCCAAAATTCCAAAAATGACTGAGATATGCATCAAAGTAAAAAAAAAAATTCCATTATGCAGCATACCAGCATTTCCTCAGTTTCGGTTGGCTTTGAAGACTGCAGGCGTTTTCCTGGTCCACTGAAGATCCTCTGCGAATCGGAGGTAAGTATAAGGTGAGGGGTGGGTGGGGAGGTCTGAGTGCAGTGAGGCGTGGGTTGTGGGGGCGCAGGCGGCGAGAAACAGTTTTCTTTTAGGAGACAAAAAAAAAAAAAAGACATCGTGGGACTCTTTTGCAGATAATTTTGTACGCTGGGTGAGCTTCCAGCGTGCCACCTGCGTGTTTTTGGGGTGGGGCACTGGAGGCGAGGGGTGGGCACCCCCTCGGCACACAAGAAATGGGAGAGAGAGATATGCCGAAGGGGATTGGGCACCCCCATCAGCAAACACAGAAGGAGGGGGGGGATCCGTGTCCGCAAACAGCCCTGCAATGAGGGGTCGCTTCTTCATTGCAGCGGGTGACACTGCAATGACGAGGCGGCTCTTGATTGCAGCAGCTAAAACTTTAGAAGGCTGTGGCACACTGGCTGAACTAGTGTCAGCAGCAGCAGCATGCCACACCATTGGGAACAGTGGGCCAAGCCTTTAAAAGCTGTGGGGGCACTGGCTACAACAGTGCCGTGCCTCCAAAAACCTGCTTCTTGCAAAAGCTGCCACAATATGTTTATGCACTTGCGTGCAATGAACATAATAAAACACACTAGAATTTTTTTTTTTTTCCACACACACACACACACACACACACACACATGACAGTGAATGTGTGGAACAATCTACCACAAGGTGTAGTAAATAGGTCTAACTGAAAGCATGTAAAGGGACACTGTCAACCCCCTTAGGCCTCAAAGTGACCCTAGCTTAAAAATCACATTTTATGATTGTTCATATTCTAGAGAGACTGTTGATGCAGCTGGCAGTTTGATTCAGACCCCTTTTTTTCTTTTAAAAAGTGAAAAACTGAGTGCCCACCACACTGGTTGTCACTGGGTGTGGGTAACAATTTCAGGCAGACCGCACGTCAGGTGCATAAAAAAACGCAGGGCTGCGTTTATCATTTTATTTTTATCAAGTAAAATATACAGAAAGCAAAATGCTCAACTTCAATGGTTTCCAAGGCTTTTCTTCAGCCTAGCATGATTCAAATCGTGTGAAAGCACACACTACCGGGAGGTCTTTCACTTTTCTTGGTCAGTATTCAACTGACCTCCCTATTTAACCAACTCTCAGCACTCAGGTAGGGCTTTTTTTATAAGCTCACTAGAAGTTAGAAAAAATTTCCACTGCCTTTTGATTAACAGCAGACATAACAAAACTAGCCACTAGGGGCCACTGTTGCTCCATAGAGAACAGTTATTTTGGCAGCCACCTGGAGCACAGAAGAACTAGTTTACAACATTGGAAAGGTCACAGCAGAGGTCAGAATGTTCTGTGCTCTACTAAACACTCCTGCAGGGCCATATTACCTCATGCTGTTAGCAGCCCACTTCCAAGATATATTTTGCAGCAAACATCTAGAAAAAACAAACTTTTTATTCTTATATTAAAACTGCACTCATTTTGTAACTGTACTCTTAATGTTTTAGGTTAATAAGCACAGAAAGCTTTACAAGCACTTTAGCACAATTTATAACCAGCCAACCAGCATGTTGGACATTATACAAAACAAACTGCTTGGGGAAGGTGCTTCGATTTATCCTGGGGGCGTTCACTATGACAGGGGTTACACCCTGTCACTTAGCCCCCCCGCATAAGAGGGCAACCGTCCTACGGCTGTCCAAATCTCAACTAACACCCTGGAAGGGTGTGGAGTTTCAGTCGACCATCACTGGAAGCTCAGTCTCAGGGTCCCTTTCAAAAAAAAAAAAAAATGTGTCAAGTATCCTTCTCATAACACAAATACCGAGACATTGTAAATTATTGTGAAATTAGTCTATTAGTGGACTAGTGTGTCATCACATACATTTAGGAGAAAGAACCACTAACTGTAGTTTTATGCCATCTGCTGACTTTCCCTGACCAGACACACTCGAACGGCTGGACAATCCAGCACCCAGTAGAACTACCTTGCTCAGTCCCCACAAACATTTAAAGGTAGACTAACAACATACCATACCATACTGTATGCCTAACAGCTTGTCCCCAACCTCTGGGTTTACATATCAAATCTTCTACACTGCTAGTGGTGCTGGCTACCACCTTGTCTCTTCTGTCCTAAGTGGGAGTCTCCCCCTCCTCCAAGTTTGCCATTTCTTGTTTTTCACCCTCTAGGTTACTCCTCCCACATCATTATCAGAGGTAGTTATCCATCTACTCCTATAGCAGGTCTTATAGTATGCTGCCACC
This sequence comes from Neoceratodus forsteri, assembly GCA_016271365.2. NCBI lineage: Eukaryota > Metazoa > Chordata > Ceratodontiformes > Ceratodontidae > Neoceratodus > Neoceratodus forsteri. The sequence continues at coordinate 223,915,883 of CM028138.1, read as the reverse complement.
TGCCTGGCCAATAGAAATACGGGGTCAGTCTAGCCAATACCTTCCCATGGCTCAGATGCCCAGAGTGACTGGAGTGCGCATCCCCATCACCTTTTTCCTATATGCCACAGGCACCACTACCTGGGCATCCACTTGCTTCGTCCAGGGGACTGAGCCTCATGTGATAAAATTTCCTTCCTAAGTTCATACCACAATAACCTGTCCCCCACACCACCATTAATCTGTCTCCCATCCTTGATTTGTACATATTCCCTTAACTGGATTACTTCAGAATCCCCCAGCTGCAATCTTCCCTGGTCAGCACCAAGAAAACTATTTTTCATAGGAGGAGATTTAAAACATGAAAGTCCCTTCAGCCAAAATGGCTTCTTCCATCTTGCTTGAAGTCTTCTCCCCCAGTAATACATTGCCAGTCAAAGTCTTACCTGGGGTCTCCTCATTCTCTGTCCTCCACCAGGTAACAGTCCGTAGAAACAGGCAGCAAAGGAATCCACAACGAAGTCTGCCATAAATGCTCTGTCAGGGGGTCCTCCTCCTCCAGATCCCATGTGTCCTGCTGCACTGAGTTTTCCTCGACATCCTCAGAGTGAGACCTCTCTAGTAACTCCTGGCATCTGCGCTCCACCTCTCCGGTGTCTATCAGCCTCCAGCCATCTCCCACTCATCCAGTGAAGAAGCCGTATCAGGGTCTCCATTTGGCCATCGGGTCCATCTCGTCCCATCCATGGTGCCCTGCCCAGGTCACCATCTCCATCAGGTGATTTTCTTATCTCTGGCACCATACACCTCTGCCGTGTATCCTAGGTACCAGGTCTGGTGCCACTGACTGAGCTCCTCGTTACCTCAGACGTTCAGTCAGATCCCTCTTCAGGCACCATATGTAACCAGGCGTGGGTACAGGAGAACACAATTTTAGGCAGACCACAAGTCGTATGCATTAAAAACGCATGGTTATGTTTATAATTTTATTTTTATCAAGTAAAATGCACAGAACACAAAATAGTTAAGTCAGACAACTGCATAGCTTCAGCAGTTTCCAAAGCTTTTCTTCAGCCTAGCATGAACCAAACCGTGTGAAAGCACACACTACCAGGAGGTCTTCCACCTTCCTCAATCAGTATTCAACTGACCTCCCTATCCATCCATCTCGGCACCGAGGTAGGGCTTTTCATAAGCTCACCAGAAGTTGGAAAAATGATCCAATGATTTTTGAGTAACAGCGAACATAATGAAACTAGCCACTAGAGGCCACTGCTGCTCCATAGAGAACAGTTATTTGGCAGCCACATGGAGCACAGAAGAACTTGTTTACAACATTGGAAAGGTCAAAGCTGAGGTCAGAACATTATGTGCTCTCCTAAACTGTCCTGCAGGGTCATATTACCTCATGCTATCTGCTGCAAAATATATCTCAGAAGTGGGCTGCTAACATCTAGAAAAAGCAGACATTTCTGTTACTTATATTAAAACTGCCCTCTCATTTTGTAACTGTACTCTTAGTTTTGTTTTAGGTTAACAAGCACAGAATGCTTTATAAGCACTTAACTTATAACCAGCCAACCAGTATGTTGGACATTATAGAAAACATATACACTTCAGTGTATCCCAGTGGAGTCCACTATGACAGGGGTCACACTGGTGTTACCATACCAAAACAAGTTTGTTTACATTTCTTGACCAACTCCCACTGCATCTTTCCTGGACATACCAAACAAAGCCTATCCAGTCATTATGCAGTGGGAGTAGAAATGACTATTGTATCATGAGTGGTTGCACTGTCTGAGGGTGTTTCTAATGTTCAGAAAGTATGCAGTAAAAGTACTTCAGTGATTTGAAGCAAAATGAGGCTGGGTATAGCTATACATTACCATGTATTTCAGTTCTAATAAGCAAGGAGGCAACTAAAACACCCAGCAATTTCAATTAATTTTAGAGGATATACACAACCATAAAATTAAAGTTTTTACTTAAAAATAATAGGATTCAAATAAGGTTGAGTGCCTTTAAAATTAGGGTGGACTTCTGGATCTAAAGGGACAGATGCAAATCCTACCTACTGTAAATTATGAGTTGGACTTGAATGGACCAGCTGACTTATTCCATCACTGAAACCACAGTATTAAGCACAATACTAGTAGAACTGCTACAATCAAACTTACTGTAACCAGTAAGAACTTGCCTGGGCTGGTAATTATGAACAAGTTGGATACAATGCAAAATACAGGCTGAGAGACCAGATAGAAGGTAGTTACAGTAGTACAGATGAGAACAAGCATTTGTCAATGCCGAATGTTGTCTCGCTGGCATTGGTAGTGCTGGAGTTAGAGACGCATAATAGGAATGGCAGTGAATTATTGAAGTGACGTCAACCCCACCCCCACCCAGTATAGACAGACAGGCATTGGGGTGTGCCTTTGGGTCGTCAGCTGTAATGCTCATGCCATTGTACCTCACCCTACCTTGTAGACACTGACAAAGTGGTGTGCTTTGGGGTCTTTGGGTGTTATACTTACCCTATTCCATAAGGGAATACGCTGAGGTGGGTGCAGTATAGGAGAATGGGGTGAACTTTGTGGCCGAACAGTGCAAGGCACACCACAATGCCTGTCACTGGCTGCAGGGTGGGGGGTGGAATGGCACTAGCATTACAGCCAAAGATCCCAAGTCACACCCCTGACGCCTATCAAGTCTCTACAGGGTGGGGTGCTACAGTTGGAAACCCTAACACCATATACGTGTATTGGTATTCAGTTTGTTAGCTGAAAGGTGGTTTTGCACAGCGACTATGCCATTTGGCAACACAGGGAAGAACACACATTTTGGGCAGGATGTGGAAAATGAACTGTACTGTTCATGAGGCAGCGTAAAAATGGCAACGTTGAAAATCTGGAGTGAAAATATGAAAAATTGGTGAAGTCAAGAGCATACACAGAAACTGTGCAACACACGTCCGTGACCCAATTATTCTTGGGAATTTATCAGCCAGATTTTTAACATAGGCATTTTTGGGACCTCCCCTCATGAACAGTGGCGCTGTGATTTTGTTAATTTGTCCCAAAAGTTGATTTCCCACAGCGACCACACTATAGTGCGCCACAGGCATGGAAACACATTTTGGGCAGGATGTGAAAATGACAGCTGAACTGTTCATAAGGAGGTGTGAAAAATGCCAGTGTTGAAAATCTGGCATGGAAAGACTGCAAATTTGCGAAGTTACAAGGGTGCATGGAAAGAGCGCAACGCACGCTTGTAACAGTCATTTTATGGACTTTTGGCATCAAATTTTCAACATAGGCATTTTAGGACCTCTGCTCATGAACAGTGTCACCGTCATCTCCCCAAACTGTTCTGAAAACTGATTTTGCACAGCGACCACGCTATTCTGCACTGGACGTGCGAACACATATTTCAGCCACAATATGTAAAATGACAGCTGTACTGTTCATCAGGAGGTATGGAAAAATGCCAATTTTGAAAATCTGGAGTGAAAATATTGCAAATTCCTGCAGTTACGGCGATGCATGAACAGCACAACGCATCGGCAGAAAGCAACCATCTTGGGATTTTTTTTTTACCAAATTTGCAACGCAGCTTTGAGAGTCCCTTCATGAACAGTGGCACTGTCGTTTCATTAGTCTGTCCCGAAAGGTGATTCCGCGCAGTGACCGCGAAATCCCCTTTCGGGACCGAATAACGCCATGACAGTGACTGAATTCATGAGGAGGGGTCCCAATAACCCCATGTTGAAAATTTGGTGCAAAAATTCCAAAAAAATGCCCCTGACATGCATCAAAGTTGAAAAAACCCTACTTATGCCATTATACAGCTTACCGGCACTTCTTCAGTTCGCGGTCAGCTTTGAAGAGTGCAGACGTGTTCCCGGTACACCGAAGATCGTCGTGCCGGGCTCCGGAGGTAAGTATGGGGTGAAGGAGGGGGTGTGGGGAGGCAGGGTGCACATAGGGTGGGCACGGGTTACGGGCAGGGAGACAGAGACCTCCCCCCCCCCACTGGGTTTAAACAAAACAAAAAAAAACTTGCGGGACGGTTTTTATTTTTATGGGGATTTGGCACACTGGGGTGGGCTCCCAGCATGCCACCTAAGTGTTTTTTTTTTTTTTTGGGGGGGGTGCTTTAGCTGAAGTGGGACTGGGCACCCCCGTTGGCACACAATGAAAAGGGGGGGGCACAAATGGAGGTGGGAAGGCGCATTATGCCGACGGTACATACACTGGGGCAGGGCATGTTGACAGGGCATTATGGCAGGCAGTGTGCCGCCATGTTAAATTTTTTTCACCACCAGGGAAAGCATGTTGGGAGGTCCGCTGCGTATGACTAGCTTTGCTCGCATTGCAGCGGACCTTTCCTTAGATGTGCTTGCCACATTAAGTATTCATGGTGTGGCGCTCACATGCAGGCTTATTGGGGAATGAGGGAGGCACATACTGCTGTGTGCCCTGCATTCGCCCAACAGTGACCACGCCTCCAAATCTGCTACTACCACAATATGTTGGCTGTGCATGTGCGAGCCAACATAAAAATGAAAGTAAACCAGAGTAGCAGTAATTTAAGGACTTAGAGATGTTCTTATCAATGGTATGAAGATGATAAAAGCAGAGCTGACAATATAGCTGTCATGGAAATCCAGGTGCAGTGTCTGACCAAAATTACTTCAAGATTATGGACAGCTGTAGTCAGATAAATGATGAAGCAACCATGTTTAATTCCAAGCTTGGCTACAATGACAGATTTGATGTGATCTCATGTTGCATACAATGGCCCAATTTTAAATGCCTTGGGAATGACGCAAGGCGCTTGCATAAAATAAAATGTTGCAAAGGTCCGCTGTGCCACACCTTGTGTCATTCCTGATTTGTGAACAATGCTTGTGGCATACTGGAGTCCACCCGTGCAAGAGGGGCTTGTGCCATGCCTGCACTAGCTGTAGGGCTGTGCCATGGCAAAAAAGGGCCTTGCGGCAGAACCCTGCTGTACCATTACCTATTTTGGAATTTTGCAACCTGGCAGAGCCCACCATAGTTTAGACCAGGCAGAGGTGGCCTAATGGTCCTGTGCGCTATCAGCAGCCAAGGTGGATGGCTGGCCGGGGAGCCACTGCAATAGCTGTGCAGGCAGCTCTGACACAATAGTGATGGGAAGCCCACGGTTATGGCAGTGATACACTGGAAGGCAGATGTGGGACCCACTCCGTGGAGACTCTGAACATAGGCAGTGGGAGAGGCACAGTACATCACATGGTACCAACATCCAGATGTACCACTGTAAAAGTATGTGAGCACATGGCACTAGAACCCCAAAGCACACTTTGGGGGTACTGTAGTTATTTATTGAAAAGTTTCACCAGGTAAGGTACACTGAACAAGTTGCTAATCTCCCGGTACGACCTGGGGGAAGACGGTAGAGGAGTTACATAGTAGGATACTGTACAAGCAATTCACATATAATGTATAAAGCAGTTTACAAAGTAGGTAGTTACAACATTTATGGTGACCTTATGGATGACCTATAGTGTATAACAGTACAAATGCTCAGAAAGCATTTAAAGCATTATAGGAACAAATACAAATAAAGGAATTTACACAGCACTTTAGCATGAGAGTAGGAGAGGTGTATCAGTGAGAACAGGGAACATTAAGGCCTACATGCAAAGACAAATAGTAAAAATTCCAGGTATGGAGAGTAGCAGTATAACAGAGTCAGCTCGGAGACCCTGGCAGAACACACAGGCTCCGAGGCAGAGACAGACAAAAGAAAACAGTTTCCAACGACAAAACAAGGAGCAAGATTAAGTACTTATTTATACAAGGGCTATGAGTAAGTCATGCTTAGACATGAGGGGCAGGGTATAGGTCAGGGGGTGGAGGGAATGCCAAGCTCCGTGCAGTTGTGAGTAGTATGCACACCGACCATCACCAGTCACACAGAATAGTACTGCTGCAGGCACACACTCACCATGGAACAATGAAGCTGCGGGCACCAAAGACTTGAAGAGTGGTACTGTATGTGAGGACAAATATGCATGGGTCATGTGCTAGGATGACAAGCCATGGGGGTTATGACAATGGACACATTCTACAGGAACAAGTCTGCACTACAGAGTGCCGCCAGGGTCATCTTCAGCAGTACCGGGGAATGGTCCAGACAGGAATGGAGCTGTGGGAGCACTACATTGCATATAGATTCTGCAAGCTGTCAAAGCTACAGCTGGGTAATGTGCCAGCTGCTGACAGATGCTTGAACGTCACAGTAGTCCCAGTCACAGAAACACAGACTATGGTGTTTGTGTGTATGTGGCTTGATGGTTCCCTCAGTGGAACCCAGTAAAGGCGGGGCATCAATGGATGGTGCAAGCCACCTCCACAATTTGGAGACTGGTGCCAGATGTTCAGCAATCACTGTGCCGCCTGTTGATACACACACAGCATAGGGATCCTTGGGGAGGAGATGCACTTACCCATATCCATTATGGACACTGTCACCTGCCATACGTGTCGGCCACCACAATGGACTGGCAGCGCTATCACACTGCCACAGGGTTGTAGCTACTATATGCTTGGACTTACAGCGTGTACTGCCCTTCCTGCTACACCTACATCCCTTCAAAGGGACATAGGGGTTTGTTCACAAACACTCATTTACTGGCACACAGTGCTGTCCTGTGTACAGGCCTGACATGCAGTCTTGCCCACATGCATGACATTTGGGTTACCACATGTCTAGCAGACTAGGTGGGCCAAGTGGTCCTTATCTGCTGTCAAATTCTACGTAACACTTGTGCATCTGTTTGCAACACGTTACCAGTGCCCTCATCCACATGGGTAGTATCGCACACAGTCCAGTCAAATAGTGGATCATGCCTGCCTGTCTCATTCCTACCATGCTGTTACCCACCGGGGTACCACCCTTCTCCACAAGTCTATCCTACCATGCCCCTTTATGCTGCACTGCCAGCACTGTCACCTACAGTGGTTGACTACATTTAGTGTTCTACATGTCCTGACCTCTCTGTATCTTCACGGTGTATGGATGCCAACAGGTATTGCGCTAGTTTTGCATGGGCCAGGGGCTAGAAGCCTCCATCAATCCCCTTCTGTGTGCCATCCATTTGGCACATGGAATCGGTTGGGGCAGCACTGGGGATATTGGTGGCAATAAGTAAAAGAGGATGTATTTCACTTAGATATTCAACCTTAAGAAAAGTCACTGATGTTTTCATATCCCTGAATACATTAATTCAAGGTGCATATTGTTTATGTATCCTCGACTGTCCAGGGGCCCAGTCCTCAATTGCAAAGGGTGGCAGCACAAAATGGCAGGTAGACTGTCACCCTGTTGCATTCCTATCCTTTTGCACTAGGCACAAACGTTCTTAGTTGCTGGGGTTGGAAGAGGAGTCCCCCCTGCGACTAAGGCATTATGTAAATGATTCTGCCAGATTTATCAGGTTTGCAGCAACAACATACTGGACTACAACTCAGAGTTACTGTGTGGCACAGTACCAGTTCCATGGTGCTATGCCATGTTGCAACATTGTGTGCATGGGTACTGCTGCCCAGAAGTCTCCCTCTCCTGCTTCATCATCTCCGGGCTCCCTCTGGGCAAACTGTCAATGTCCTCTCTTGGATCAGTTACTTGTTGCACTGGCAGTCCAAAGCCCCCACTCCCTCCAACTACCACTTCATGGACTGATGCACACTACCTGTTGTGCCCCTTTCCACTGCTGGTCTTCTACAATAGTGGCTTGCCCACCATGTCATAAAAATCATTTCCCTCTCTCCCCTATGGTTTTGTTCTAGCACTACCACTATTTGTGTGCATTACATTATTCCAACTTTACTGCAGCGGACAGAACAGCACTAAAGGAGATCACAAAAAGGAAAGGTATAATTATACCAAAAAATAAAATAAATCAGATAACGGAGGGGGGAAGAGGGATATTGTTACTGAGTATGAGAAAGGATGATTACAAGGTAAAGGCAAATATACAGCTCTCAGACCCGAACAGTTATCACATCCTATTGGATGATTTTACTGCTTGTTTTAAACACTCTGGTCAGAGCCCATACGGCTGCCAGAAGCAACTGTGCGGTGAGAGCGATTAAAAGTTCAGAGCTCTAGCCGCACCGGAGCTTGCCCTGCAACCCACAAGACGACGGCTCAGACAGATCTGCGCATTCGCAGTTTGAATCAGAGCCGCTGTCACTTCCACAGTTGCAGAAAGTAGTGCACGAGGAGGGTCACGTCCATGGAGGAAAGACAACAGGGACTGCAGCCCTTTGGACGACAACATATCACTGCAGGAGAAGACAGCAGTTGTTTCCGCTTCTCTCCTACAGTGATGTGATCCCAAAACAACTGTATGGCTCCACCCATGCAGCTATAAAAATATTCAGAAGTGCCCAAGTTATGCCATTAAGTTCATAACTCCAATGAAATACATCGAAGCGCATACCTGTTTCTTCAATTCATGGTCTAACTTAGAAGAGTGAAGACACATCTGCGGTCCAAAGAGGATTACGGTGTTGGACTCCCAATGCGTAAGTAAAGGAGGGGTGCAGGCAGGTAGATGTTCAGTGGGAAGGGAAGGTGGGGGTAAGGAATGGCCACTAAAGACATTGATGGACATTTTTTTGGGTTCCCCACAGTTTTTTGTTTGGGGGGGAGACAGACGATCCCCGATCTTGACAGGGCGATTGGGCATCCCCAGTGTCACTGCTACATGGGAGAAGACGCTGATGGACTGTTTTTGTGTTTAACAGGTTAAAAAAAAAAAAAACATGTCGATCCCCAATCGTGACACTGTGGGATTGGGCACTCCTAGTGTGACATACAAGACTAATTATCCCCAATTGCGACACTGGGGACTGGGCACCTCCAGTGTCACTTATGCTCTTTTGGGGCAAGGGGATTGTTATATAATATTAAAATTAAAAATAAATGCGGTGCCAGCAGAACACGGCCCACTCCGCCGTGACCAAGATGGCCACCAATTACTACTGCGCATGCTCAACTGCTAGTGCATACACAGTGAAGTGCACGGGCCCATTTTGGCAACAGTGGGCCGTGTTCAGTCGGCCCTGTTAAATAGCGCAGTGCTGTGGTCTGTAGGGACAACATGGGCGGACTGCTCCACTGACACGGAGGTGACTGATGCAATCCAACATGTTCATTTAGAAAGAATGCGGAGTCATCTTCTCAGTGATCATAAAAGGACTGCAGGGCTCCGCCCACTACAGCCCTAAAAAGTAAGAAAGAAAGTCAGTCAAGTCAAATTATTAGACCCTAAATTATGTACTGCCCAACAGGGTTGTCTGGATTACCATCAGGCCTTCTTCTACTGGCAAAGTATATAGTTCCCAAGAACTTACCATAACAGTAGATCTTAGAGAGGAGCTCTTGCAGCAGGCTGTTATAAGGACCATGCCGCCTGGCACTAGGACCCCACGGAAACCTAACTAGCAGTCTTCAGTGGGGACCACCCCTGACACCAGCCAATGGTATATCACGAGTGGTCCCAAGCCACACCTCATTTCACCCACTGGAGACCTGTAGATCAGGCTGGTAGGCCGACCATGCTTAAGCTTGCTGTAAAAAGATTCAAAATGAGTGCCCCCTTGCTTGTTGACATAGAACACTACCAACACTCACCAGGGGAAGGAGGGAGAGAAAGTTAGAGTGAGCGCGGACACTACCTTGGGTAAGAATTTAGGGTTAGTACGCAAGAACACCCTGTCCTTATGGAAAACTAAATAAGGCTCTGTACACATCAGGGCCTGAAGCTCGGAAACCCTCGAAGCAGAAGTAACAGCAACTAAAAATAACTTTCCAAGAAAGGAAGCGAAGCTTGCAGTCCACGGCAGGCTCGAATGAGGGGGAAAGAGTACGTTTTTCGAGCATAAAGAGGAGATCCCAGGGCGGTACAGAATCTCTGATGGGAAGCTCAATGTGTAGTATGCCCTGCATAAAAGTGCAGGACACTAAGTTGGGTGAGGGTTCCCTCCCATAAGTACATGGTAAGCAGAAATCGCGGAAAGATGTACCTTAATGGAGGAGTAGCTCAAGCCTCGGTTTGATAAAGAGGAGATACTCATAGTTCACTGGACAGATAAGCAGGTACAAGTGACGGGGTGAAGCCCACAGACAAAAACATTTCCACTTCATGGCATAAGTGGATCTAGTTGAGGGCTTTCTTGCTGCAACGAGAACATCCACCACCTACTGGGAAACCCCATACCTAGACTTTAAGTCTGCAGGAGCCATGCATGAAGATGCAGTGATTTGAGGTCTGGATGGACCAGGGTGCCCTGATCCTGTGATAGCAAGTGCGAGCTCAGGGGCAGCTGTGCTGCAGGCTACACTGCCAGCTGCTGAAGTAGTGGGAAGCGATGAGGATAATCTCTGCTCCTTTAGCCTGTAACTTCAGGAAAACCCTCTGGAGAATGGGAAAGGGAGGGAAGGTGTACAGAAACCTCTCTGTCCAACAGAGGGACAAAGTGTCTGGTCAAAAAACACAAGGCGCAGGCTCTAGTGAGCAGAAACTGGGCAGTTTGGCACTGAGTGGAGACGCAAAGAGGCCCAACTCTGGGTGGCCTCATGTGTCGAATAGACTGCTACTGACTGAATGAGCTCCCACTCATGAGCCCTGGACCAAGACTGGCTTTTGCTGTCGGCCAAGATGTTTTGGACACCTGGAACTTGAACAGCGGTAAGGTCAAGGCGGTGTTCCAGTGCCCAATACCAGACCCTCATCACCTCCCGGCAAAGGAGGTAAGAATGTGTGCCCCCTTGCTTGTTGACGTAGAACACTACTGACATGATGTCCGTCTGGATGAGATGAGGGCCTGGTGAAAGGTCCCATCTGTTGAATAGTTGGTATGCTACTGACTGAAGGAGCTCCCACTCGTGAGCCTTGGACCAAGACAGGCTGTCAGCCAAGATGTTTTGGATGCCTGGAACGTGAACAGCGGTAAGGTCTAGGCGGTGTTCCAGTGCCCAATACCAGATCTTCATCACCTCCCAGCAAAGGGGGTAAGAATGAGTGCCCCCTTGCTTGTTGATGTAGAACACTACCAACATGTCCATTTGTATGAGAAGAGGGCCTGGCAAAAGGTCAGTTTTAAATGCCTGTAAAGCATTCAGAACCATTCGCATCTCTACGACACTGATGTGGAGTATTTGCTCAAGTAGGAGAACAGGCCCCTGGTCTGTCTGTTCTCCAGGTGAGCACCCAACAGAGACCGGGTGAGTCTACTCAAAATCCGTCCGGGGGGTTCCTGCCAGAAGGGACCCTTCTGCATTCGACATTGCAGGGGTCTAGCCACCAGGAAAGAGTCCTTCAGACTGGACTGGAGATCCTGACCAGCTGGTGTAGGTCATCTGACCTCTGGTCCCAATGCACCCTGAGCATCCACTGGGGAACTTTCATGTGGGGGTGGGCCAAGGAACTGTAGGAATGGCCAACGCTATGTGCCCCAGAAGTCTGATGAAGGTACCTGGGGAGCCATGGATACTGCTTGGGCTAAACTCCTGAGGCGATCTCCCATGTCTTCTGGGAGGAAGGCCATGTCCTGAACTGTGTCCAGGATCGCTCAGATGAAAAGGAGTCACTGGCTGGGCCATGGGGATGACTTTGGAAGGTTCAGGGAAATCCCCAACTCTCAGAAGAGTGTAAAGGTGTCTCCGAGAGTGCAAAGCAGCTGAGCTCTGAAAGGAGCTGCCACGAGCCAGTCTAGGTAGGAGAAGACTTAATGGACCTGACGTCGAAGAGCCGCAGCCACCACCACTAGACACTCTGAAGACTCGAGGAGCAGAGGCCAAACGATAAGGCTTGAAACTGGTAATATCTCCCACGAAAGTGGAACCTCAGAAGCTTCCGATGGGGAGGAAAGACTTACGTATAGGTACGCGTCCTGCGTGTCCAGGGAGCAGAGTCAGTCCCCTTGGTGCAAGAGGGGAATGAGGCCTGGCAGAGCGACCATTCTGCAACATTTGTACATTCTAAAGAGGTTTCGAGAGCAGAGATCCAGGATGGACCAGTCTCCAGCCTTTTTCGGGACCAGGAAGAATGAGAATAATAGCCCTGCCCCTGTTGCTCCAGGGGACCTGCTTTATTGCTCACTTTTGCAGAAGGGCCTAGATCTCTCCTTCTATAAGGGAAATGTGAGAAAGAAGATAATGGGAGGACGCTGGTGGTTTGTCCGGAGGGATCTGCAGGAACTCTAGACCATGTCCTCTCCTGATCAGATCCAAAAGCCAGAGGTCTGTGGTGATGTTCCATCCCTCTAGACACACCTCCGCCTAAGATTTTGGGGGGCCAGGTAGTATGTTTTTGGGTGGATCTGGGAACAGGCGGAGAGGGCTGGGAGGTCTTGGGACCTCTGGAGGCAGAGCTCCCAGAAGTTTAGGTTGGTGCTTTCATCTTGAAGACTCCCCTCTGCTGAAACTACAGGTGTTTTGCCCAAAGGCTTCCGAAAAGACTGTTAAGGCTTCTGGTCCCCCTTGTACATCTTTTGGACGGACTAGATATATTTCCCGGACTCCTGGAGACAGGAGATCGGTTTCTCAGTCTCCTCCCCAAAAAGAACGGAACCCTGGAAGGGAAGGTCCAGGATACCAGACAGCAGATCCTGTGAGAATCCAGAGACTCTAAGACAGGCATGGCATCTAAGGTAAATGCTGGATGCCGCTGCCCTAGAACCATATCTGCAGTGTCGTATGAGGCCCTCAGGACAGGAGTGTATGCATCTGATCCAGACTTAAGGATGTCCAGAAGCTCGGTTTTCTGAGCAGAGTCTGGCAAGGCTTGAGCAACCTCTAATCCTTTCTCCCACATCACATTCTGGTACTGGACCTATGTGTGAGAAAGTTCTACGATCTTATAGAACAGGTGGAGGCAGAATAAACTTTCTTGCGCACCTGGTCTAGAAATCTGGACTCTGTCGGGAAGCTGCGAACTGAGGTATTTCGGCTTCTTCGACTTGTGAGCAGCCGTGATAACCATAGAATCTGCTAGTGGGTGTTCTGCCAGGAAAGGCTCATCCCTCGGCACCTGGTACTGCCTGTTCGACTTTTTAGAGATCGCTAGAGTGATAAAGGGATGCTTCCAGGTAATCCAGGTGAGATCCTAGAATGTATCCACTAAAAGAGAAATGACCAAGGGCTTTGGCTCCTTCTGCCTCAGGTATCTGGCCAACCTCCAGCGCTCTGGATCCAGATGCTCAGTCTCCCACCTGCTGGAGGTCTGGATATGCTTGATGACATCCATAAAGGTAGGATCTTCAGGAGGTGATCTAGGGGCATCCTTCTCCTCTGGTGATGCGTGCCTTTCTCTCAAAGGAGAACGATCGGAACCTAATGCGTTGGAGTCCGAACCAGGATCCCTAGAGGAGGGGGAAGCAGATCTAGAATCTGAAGAAGATCTGCGCCTCTCAGATGAACGCTGCCCACTAGAAGACAGGCGACTGCTGCCTAACCGCCTACGGCTGGAGGAGCGACGTCAGTAAGTGCTCGGAAAGCGGAAGCAACGTTGGTGACACCGTTCTCTTGTGCAAAGTCCTGCCACGGAGTCAGCAGGACTGTGCAAGTGGGACTTTGATTTTGGAGCAGGTGAGGATGCTTTGTCCCCCTGGTCCTTATCAGGATTCGAGGTAGTGTCCAGAAGCACTGTTACGACATCCTGCTTTACCTGACTCCACCAAAACTGGAAAAGTTCAGTCAGTTCCTCCCTAGAGAATTGAAGAACCACTGTGCCCGCCGGGGAGTGAGATGTGTGACCGTCCGGCGTGGGTGGAGCAACAGGGGAAGAAGTGAGGTCTGGGTGAGGGGTTAGACTGGTATGGCATTTAAATAAACAAACTCTGCTGTGACTTCAGCCTCTATTTAAAAAATAGATTAAACAAGAATAAATTGGTCTATGTTATATTCTGGTAAAAAATTCTGAATGTGACCTCCTTTCGCTATGCTTGACCTCCCACTATTAGCCTCCATATTCACTCCTATGGACATAAGGGCTGTAAATTAACTTCTCCAAACCACTGCACCTGAGAATAAAATATCTTTGAGAAATCTGCACAGTAAAACTATACATACTGTATAAAAGATGTAGAAAAATCAGAATGAGCCCTCATTCCATGCCTTAATAATAAACGTTAATTAGCCTGTGTGCCCTGGCTATGTTTACACACAGAGGCTAGTTTTCAGCAATTTTTGACGAAACCACGCATGCGCGGTAGCTTGCGTGTGATGTCATCACGCCACACCACGGGAACACAGACAGGCTCAAGATGGATGGAGATAGCAACATGCAGCAAGGAGAAGCTGCTTAGCCATTTTGGAAGTGAGATTTTAAGAAAGTACAGTTACATAAGAACTTACCATAACAGTAGATCTTAGAGAGGCAATCTTGAAGTAGGTATTCATATATAGGACTAAGCCGCCAGGTGTCAGGACCCCATGGAAAAATTTCTAGCTAGCAGTCTAGTGGGGGACCGCCCCATGTTAGGTGACCGGCGTCATGCGACGTCGGTATAAGGGCAGTCCTCACGCCCCGCCTTTCCAGTTCTTCCCTACCAAAGGCCAAAAGAAGCAAGATTGGAGAGAGGATATTTTCCCCATGGAAATGAAGCAAAGAAAACCCCGGGATGGAGGCGGGAAGGCAATACCTACTGCAAGAGCCTCTCTCGAAGATCTATTGTTAGATTAAGTTCTTACGTAACTACTATCTTACTTTGAGAGGGCTCTTGCAGTAGGTATTCACATATAGGACTGAGTTCCAAGCTTGTTATCCATAGCATGAAACCTCAGGGCAGAATGGGTTTCATGAAAGGAGACCCTGTAAGTCAGCCAACCCGAAGCCTGCTCTACAGCGAGAGGTAATGTCCAAACTGTAGTGTTTCGTGAAGGTATGAACAGAAGTCCAAGTTGCGGCTACACAGATCTCTGCCGCTGACACATTTTTGAAACAAGCTGCAGAGGCAGCTACTCCTCTGGTGGAGTGACCCCCGACTTGACCCAGAAGGGTCTTGCTGTACTTGTCATAACAGAAAGTGATACAATGTGACAACCATTTTGATAGGCATTGCTAAGAGACAGCATTGCCTTCTCTTTTGTGCACAAGAGACAAAAAGCTGATCAGTCTTACCGAGATCCTTAGTCCGACTGGTGCAGTATCTCAGGATTTTGTGAACATCCAAAGTATGCAAGAGGTACTCCCCTTGATTGGAGTGTTGGGTAAAGAAAGCGGGTAGCTCAATAGATTGATTCAGTGTAGATTCAGCCACAACCTTAGGGAGAAACTTGGGGTTGGTGCGTAGAGCCACATGTTCCTTGTGAAATATCAAGTATGGCATTTTACACATTAAAGCCTGCAGCTCAGAAATTCGCTTAGCGGAAGTAATGGCCACTAGGATGAGTGTCTTCCAAGAAAGGAACTTCAAATCAGCTGCTGCTGCTCGAAAGGAGGCAAAGTAAGCTTCTCCAGGATGAAATTCAAGTCTTGTGGACAGGCAGGAATGCGGATTTGGGGGGCTCAAGTGGGGAATCCCTCTGAGGAAAGTCTTAGAGACTTCCAACTGAGCAAAAGTCCCGTCTCCGAAGGGAATGTGGAAGGCTGAGATAGCTGTCATGTGGACTTTCAATGAGGGATGGCTGAGACGAGATCAAAGAGGTGACACATGTAGTCCAGGACTTTGACTAGGCACAAGAAAGGCTCGAAGTCTTTCGAATTTGCCCAACCACAGTAGAAAACTGTTTCCACTTCATGGCGTAGGTGGACCTGGTGGAAGGCTTCCTGGCCTCCACCAAAATGTCCACTACTAGAGGAGAGACTCCAAAGTAGGCTTTAGCTATGTCTGCAGGAGCCACGCATGGAGATGAAGGGATTTGAGACCTGAATGAACACGGGTCCCCTGAATCTGGGTCAACAATTGCTGCAACAATGGAAGAAGTGGAGGTTCCTCTGAAAACTGTTGCAGAAGAGAAAACCAAACTTGCCTGGGCCAGAAAGGAGCAATGAGAATTATTCAAGCTCCTTCCTATCAGAGTTTGTCCAGGAACCTCGAGATTAAAGGAATGGTAGGGAAGGCATAAATGAACCTGTCCCTCCAACCGAGAGAAAGAGTGGCCCGCCAAAAAATATCTCACCCTGGAGCAAGCAAGCAGAAGGCAGGAAGTTTCGTATTTTGGGGAGAGGCAAAGAGGTATAAAGTGTTCCCCATCAATGAAAGATGTCGTTTTAAGACTTCTTGATCCAACTCCCATTCATAAGACCTGGCTGAAGACAGACTGAGTTGGTCTGCCAGTGTGTTTTCCACTCCTGGAACGTGAACTGCAGTCAAGTGAAGGTTGTGTTGGGCTGCCCAATGCCAGACTCTCATCCTTTCCCAGCACAGCGGGTAGGAACGTGTTCCTCCCTGCTTGTTGAGGGACCAGACTATGCACATGTCTGACTGAACGAGGAGATGACTGGAGAGGATGAAGGAGAGTAGAGCCTGAAGGGCATAAAGAACTGCTCTCAATTCGAGCACATTTATGTGCAGGTTTTGTTCGAACTTGGACCAGCTGCCCCCGAGTCCTGTGAGACCCAAGATGGCACCCCAGCCTTCTCTTGACGCGTCCGTCAATGTCTGGGACGGCGGATCGATGCAGAAATGAACTGCCAAGCACAGGTTCTCTTGAACCATCCACCATTGCAAGTCCCTGATCATGGGATTTGATACTAGTACATCTTGGTCTGGATTGTCTCTGGTTTGGTCCCATTGCGACCGAAGCGTCCATTAAGAGATCCTCATATGGAGTCAAGCGAACAGGACTATCGGAATGGCAGACGCCATCAGCACGAAGAGGTGGAGGACTGACCTGGCTCTGACCCTCCTGCGACTCGCCAGAAGATGAGCCCGATTCTGAAGGGTGTATACTCTGTCCAGAGGCAAGAAGGCTTTGCCGTTGGTCGTGTCCAGAATCACCCGTATAAACTGGGGGCATTGGCATGAGACCAAGTGGGACCTTACCTGGTTGATGGTGATACTCAGGCTGGTAAAAACCTGCAGGGTAAGGGAATGCAGGAGTTCCTCACTGGATGAGGCAGACAAGAACCAAATCGTCCAGGTACAGGAATACCTGAACCCCATGTGTATGCAGATGGGCCACTACCACAGACAGGCATTTGGTAAACTCTTGGGGGTGGGGGGGCAAGGAAAGATCAAATGGGAGGGCCTTGAATTGGTAGTGGTCCCCTGAAATGAAAACAGAAGGAATTTGCAGTGAGAAGGGCATATAGGGATATGCAGGTAAGCATCATGCAAGTCCATAGCACATAGCCTCGGCCTCAGCCGAAGCAGTGGCAGAAGGCTTTGCAATGAGAGCATTCTGAAGCGTTTGTACTCCACGAACATGTTCAGGGAGCAGAGGTCTAGGATGGGCCTCAGATCTCCCATCTTCTTTGGAACTAGGAAGAAATGGGAATAGTAACCTATTTCCCAAAGATGGGTAGGAACTGGTTCTATTGCTGCCTTCGACAGAAGGGAGATCATTTCCTCTAGGACCAGAGCAAGATGTTGCAGGCAGTAAGATGACGGGGTATTTGGGCGGTTTCTGCAGAAACTCTACTGAGTGCCCTGCCGCTATCAACTGGAGCACCAAGCGTCCGATGTTATCCTCTCACAGCTCAGAAGATGGAGGAAAATCTCCCCCCCTACCAGCTCCTCTGGAACCTCGAGAGGCAGGGAGTCAGGAGGTGTGGGGCAGCGCAGCAGCTGAGGCTCCTGCAAGTTTTTTGCTGGGGGGAGTCTTGGTTGCTGGAGGGGCACGTTTGTTGGCACGTTTGCCTAGTGGCTTTTGTCTTTGTTGGTTTTGGCGACGAAAAGGATGCCACTGCTCTCGAGGGGGCCTGTACATAGTCTGAACAGACTTGAATGCAGTACTCTTCTCCTGCAGTTCAGTAATGATGTCCTTGACATCACCCCTGAACAGCACTGAACCCCTGAAGGAACCATCCTGAATAGCGGATTGTACCTCAGGGACCAAACCTGACACATGGAGCCATGCAGGACACCATAGGCCTACAGCGAAGGCAGAGATCCTTCCAGCTGTCTCCACCGCTTCGTAAGTGGCACAAAGCATGTGCCAACAGGCCGAATGAGCAGAACGGATGAGGCCCCCCCACTTCCTGCTTAGTCTGACTCAGGAAGTGAGCCCAATTTAGCTGGTCTTCTGGAAATCCCCCATATGTGTCACATAGTTAAGAGCCTTGATGCCTAGGGTAGAAGAGGAATAGATCTTCCCGTACTGGTCCAGACAGAACCCGGGATTCTTTATCAGGCAGAGACAAGTTGAGGTGCTTGGGACTGGTGGAGTGGCTGTGAACGGCACTGACGACGACTGAATCCGCCTTGGGGTAAAGGCTAAGAAAGTTTACACCCTCCGGAGCCTGGTATATAGCCTGTCTGCCTTCCTCGGAAGGGGGGCTAACGCAGATGGTTGTTTCCAAACGGCGGAGACAAGATCTGCATGAGGCTCTATCCACGGTTGGATCAGTGTAGGAGCGGTCTCGGGCGGATCCAGATGAGCAGAGAGTCTTTTACGCTGTGGGTCTTGCTCCACTGATTGCCACTGATGAACTTCCTGGATTTTCCTCAATAATTCCAAAACAGAAGGGTCTTCCAGACTTCGGAAGATCCCTCGGCCTAGGGCGTTCTGGAGTATGGGGCTCGTCTTCGTGATCTGAGTGGCCAGACTGAGTCAGTGACCGAAGAGGAAGAAGACTCCTCCCTAGGACGGGGAGGGATGACCTCTCTGGGGAGCTCCCTGCGGCATGTATACTCCCTGCCTCAGGCACTGGAGAACTTTCCCTCTAGTGTCCGGGGGTCTCTCATCTCCGACGCAGGGGATACAGTATTGGGTCACACGTCGGGAGACGGAACTCAACCTCCCTGGTGACCTGAGCCTTGGCCTCAGCCCACCAGGAGGCTAAGGTCTCCTTCAGATCGTCCAGCAGCTGAGGAGTGGGTGGCAGAGGTGGAGGATAAGGATATTGAGGGCATCCATAAAAGGAGTATCCGTAACCAGACGGTGGGTAGCCCGGCGTTGGGTATTGAGGTGTCAGGTACTGTGGCGCCAGGAGCTCTGACAGAGCAGAGGGACCTGGCAGAGGCCCTGCTGGCGGGCCAGACCGTGGAAACTTAGGCCCCACGGGAGTTGGACCTGACGTGGGTATACTGTAGAGTGGGACCAATGGTCCTGATGGAAAAATGGGTCTTCCATTGGGTAAAGGGATGCTGGATAGCATCGGGACCAGCGTCTGAGGATCTGGCATCAGGGAATCCGGGACAGGAGGAGGGAGCTCCAACGGGAGCATGTCAATCTTCTCTGCGACGACCGGGGAAGGAGGTTTATAATCCCCGGGGTCAGTCAAGGGGATGCAGGGACCTCAGAGGGCAACGTGGTGAGACGTTGCGGAGAGCCTGGGGCGTCAAGATTGTTCGATGAGGTCTGGCGTAGGCTTCTTGGTCGAATGGGCGTCGGTGGAGCTGGTGTCCAATTTATCGGGCTCCCTACACAAAGAAAGGCTGCAAAGGGGAGGCGGCCTTGTTAGAAGGTGTGGTGTCTGGGTGCTCCCCCGAAGGGGTAGGTGGCTTAGCAGCCTTGTCCAGGCGTGCGTCAGAGGGACAGGCGTCAGACTTACCGAACCCACTCTGACCGGAAGGCAATGGAGGAGCGACCTTAATGGGAGCGGAGGCCTCCTTTCCCCCGGAGGCTCCCGAAGGGCCACAGTGCGAGCCAGACAGGAGGGGCAACTCCTTCTTGGTAACCAGCAAGACGGCCGTAGTGGAGCGATCCCCTGGAGGTGATGTTACATTGAGGGCCGTGACACTGGCTGAAGTCGCTGCTGCTGTGGAAGCCGATTCCCGCTCCCAGTGCTTCTTGTCGCATTTTTTCTTATGACATTCGGGGGAAATAGACGACTGCCTAAGGTTTTTTAACTCTTTTTCCATGGAGACAAATTTCTACTTAAGGATACGGGCTTCCAGGGACTATTTTCTCTTGCAGATAGTGGGGTTGAACTTCTGGCAGTGTTGGCACTTCTCCACGGGGTGGTCTGGACGCAGACAGAAGACGCACTAGGAGTGGCCGTCCTTGTGTGGAGGCTGGGAACCACACGAGTTGCACTTGTTTTTATGCAATTTGGAGGGCGTTGGGGACGACATACACAGCAATTATTTAGAAAAAAGTTGAAATATAAAGAACTTGGAAGACTAATGACTGACGAGTGCTGTTCTACTGTGAGGAAACTTCACAAGCCAACGGCAGGAAAGAACTGGAAGGCAGCCGTGGGGGGCCACCCCTTTATACAGACGTTGCATGACACCGGTCTGACGTGGGGGCTGTCCCCCGCCAGAGACTGTTAGCTAGAAATTTTTCCGTGGGGTCCAGATGCCTGGCGGTTTAATCCTATATGTGAATACCTACTGCAAGACCCTCTCGAAGTAAGATTGAAGGATTTGTGTCATTTGGAAGCAGGGTTCGACCTTAACATTGTTTTACTAGCCCTGAACCTAGTGCAAATTGGCTAGGGCTAGTGCAGCTAACCCTCTACTTGTCCGTCTGGACTAGTGCAGGTTTTTCATGGCTGTTAAAGTTGAAAAAGTCCCTACTTTAGCAGACTGTAGTCCTTTTGCTAATCTTCCTCAGTGTTCCAGGTGGCCTGGTGTGATTAACAGCTCATTAAGAGCTGCAATTATCTGGCAGTTTAAGAGGGGGATCCAACAAAAGACTCAATGTGAGTCATTATCACTCAATTGTTGGGACATTCAGCTATAACTCTGGTATTGTTTGCATCAATCCTACCTGTACCAGCTTGTTTGTATCTATGTCTTAAAAGTTACTGTTATACTGTGTTGTACTGTTACTGTGTATTTTCGTTTGTCTTACTGTGACAAGGTACCTTTGTAAATGAGCCTATGGCTCAAAGGTTTTCCAAACTGCTGTTTAAATAAATAAATAAATTAATAAATAGTGTGCATGCTGTGATCAATGGCAGAGTGCTGTTAAGTAACTAGCTTCCCGTTTGCTAAACTTGTGTTTGATTTGTCCCACAATATTAAAACCAGTGTGCCTCATTTCCCAACCTTTTGAGTGCACGTACCCAACACTGCAGTGACAGAATGCTATCATGTATACACGGTCTGCCCAGCCAGGTGGTCTGTCCACTCTATAATTTCTCTGGACACCACTGCAGACTAGGCTCTGAAATGGCCATCCATAGACCCATAGCTGCCATTACTGACTGGTGTACGGTTCACAGCTCCTCTTAATGGATCACACCAGTCAATGCCGTCAATGCCATCAATGCAGTACCACCCAGCATGTCATTTCATCCTAAAAACAATGCTTTGGAGCATGTATGGTACAAAGCAAAACCTTAGTAAAATATAATAATTTGAAAGGTTAAAATAGGTATTTCTGGTGTGCACAGATCATCCTATATAGAAAGAGGTAGTACAGCGTCATGCCTGTATACTGCTCCCCTTTGACTGATGAAAGGACACTTATGAAAAATCTGTTTTTGTTAGGGCAGAACATGTTAAATCAATATTTTTGTGCCTGGTATATATAAACAGATATGTCAAAGTAAAGTTTCTTACATCCCAGCCCCTTGTGTTTGTTTAACTCTCTCCAAAGAAATCCTAGAACTGACCCTGGCTCACTTCACAGTGTAAGAAAACTTCCAGAAGTGCAGTTCTGGTTAATCACAGGGTGGGGGATGAGTGTCTTTCTCTGCCCGATTCTGTACATTGCCCTGCAGGTCAGGGTGGGACTTTGGTGACGTACATGATGATGTTGGCTATTGTGTGTGCAGAGCTAGAGCTGCCTGATTGAACATTTGCTATTATGGTATTCTCTGGTTTGTCGGGGAGGGGGTGAAGAAAGAGGAAGCAAGGGGCACATGGTAAAAAACAAACAAAAAAAAACAAACAATGGGGGTACACACTGCGTGTGATCGGACTGTAGTCTTTTTTTTTTGCTGGGGCAGGAAGCAATGTGGGAGCAGGATAAATATGCAATAATCAGTATTTCTTGGTTTGCATTTTTCCTGTATAATCGATCAAAATTGACTATTATTATTGTGGACTAGTGCAACCATCTACGGGCTAGTGCAATTTTTAATCAACTTGTCCGGCTGGCTAGTGCAAAAAAAAAGTTAAGGTTGACCCCTGTTTGGAAGCGTTTTTCACCATTAGGTAAGCATCATTTTGAACTTGAAAAATTTCTAAAGATTTGGCACACATCGATTTTCTGCTTACAGCAGGACAGTAAATACAGGTTACTCACCTGTAACAGGAGTTCTAGGAATGGTATATGTTGTTCATCCACACTATCTGGCAGGTTCCTTGCCGCTTTAAATCTTGCCGGAAGGTCTTCAAGCTAGCTCCTCCCACCCACCCGGGTGGTAAAACTCTCGGCTCCGCCCCATGACGCCAGATCTGGCCGCTGGAAGCTCAGGTTGTCGTCGGCTTGAAGGTCGGGTGGAGTTCGTGTGGATAACACATACACCATTCCTAGAACTCCTCTACAGGTGAGTAATCTGTATTCTAGGGACATGGATATGTTGTTCATCCACACTATCTGGCAGACTCATAGCAGTTCTCCCGAGGAGGGAGGCATGACAATTCCCTAATACTTACTTGGGGAACAAAGATTGAGAACCAGGCCCCAAAACCAGCATCCCGGCGTGACTCAAGGTCGATGTGGTAGTGGGAAATAAAGGTGTGTGCTGACTTCCAGGTAGCAGCCCTGCAGATCTCCTGGATAGGGACATCCCTGGAAGCAACCACGAAGCAGCAGTATGCGGGTAGAATGAGCTCTTATCCCTCTGGGAGGCTCCATGCCCATAACTCATGCAGATTTATGCAGGAGGTGACCCATCTGCCTATAGTCCGGCAGCTGCAGGTCTGCCAGGTGCGGCTTCAGCGTGGGTGACAAACAGCTGGCGAACCTCTCCCAATTTCAACCGTCGCTCCTTATAATAAGCGGCCCTTCTAGGTCAGAGTATGGAGCCTATGTTAAACCTCTGAGGTGTGACTGGGGTAGAACACCGGCAGAGTCAATACCTGATTAAGGTGAAACTCCGACACCACCTTCGGAAGGAATTTCGGGGGGGGCGTGGGACAACCTTCTCCCTGTGGAAGACCAGGTAAGGAGACTCGATGCTCAGCGCCTGGAGTTCTCCATCCTTCTGGCTGACGTGATAGCCACCAAGAAGGTGGTTTTTCCACCACAGGTGGGGGAGACCACACCTGTGCATTGGTTCGAATGGCTTGCCCATGAGCTTGCCAGTACCAGCAGTAAATCCCACGGAGGTGGGGTTCCCGCACTGGAGGAAATGTGATCAAGGCCTTTGAAAAGCGCCGACCACTTTTTCCTGGCGCCACTGACTGCTGACCGCCCGCGCCCGTAAGCAGAAATGCATGCCAGGTGCACCTTAAGGGTCACGACCCAAGCCCTTGACTAGATAGGGACCATAGATAGTCCAAAATGCTGCACAGGACACGAGAAAGGGTCCAACCCTTTTCCCCGACACCAAATGGAGAACCTCTTCCATTTGAAGGCATAGCATTTTCTGAGTCGACTCCTACGGGACGCCTCAACGACGTTGAGGACCTGTCGGGAAAGACCCAAGGCCTGGAACTCTAGCCGCTCCAGGAACCAGGCCGTCCAGGTGCAGGGATTGAAGGTCCGGATGGAACACCTTCCCTGATTGACTGAGAGCAGGTCCGGGCGAGCTGGGCTGCTGTGAGTCCTGGAGCTGAGACTGAGGAGATCTGGGTACCGAACTAGCGAGGCCAGTCTGGGGCTATCAGAATCACCCCGCGCCTTGTCCCCCTCGCTCAGCAGGACCCTGTGAATCAGGGAACGGGGAAGGCGAAAAGAGGCCGGGGTCCACGGCCTCGAAAGGCATCCCTGCAGCGAGCCCTGCTGAGGGCGGGCATGAAACAGCCTCAGCCGCATTCTCCTGGAGGCAAACAGATCCACCAGAGGTGTGCCCCAGCGGAGAACAGGTCTTATACTATCTCCGGCAGGAGAGACCACTCATCGCGATGCAGCCCTATCCGCTCAGGGCATCGGCCAGGGTGTTGGAGGCTCCTGCCACATGAATGGCCAGGAGATCCGCCTCCAGGCTGCGCACTAGTGACCAGATGCGGAGAGCTTCCTTGCATAGAGGCAAGGGCGCGTCCCGCCCTGGCGGTTTAGATAGTATATTAGGTGGTATTGTCCGTCTGGACTCGGACCACTTGACCCGGAGAAAGCAGAGCAAAGCGGTAAGGCTGGCGGACCGCTCGCGGAGCTCCAGCAGGTTGATATGGCATCGGGACTCGGCGGGGACCAGAGCCGTCGCTCGGTGTTCCCCAGATGGGCACCCCAACCCATCAAAGAGGCGTCGGCGATAGAGAGACAGTCGGCTCGGGCGGACAAACTGGATACCCTCCTGCAGATGGGCCGAGCGGTCCACCACTGGAGGCGTTCCACATCTCCTGGGTTGTCCACAGCGCTGGTCAGAGGGTCATAGCTGTGACCACTGGCCGGCCAGACCCCACTGGAGCGCATGTGCAAGCGTGTAGCGGACTCACGCTGGTACAGGCCTCCATAAGACCAACAGTGCCCAGGAAGTCCCGGGCAGGCGCGATTGCCCAACCAGAAATGATTGGGCAAGGAGGTAGAACCTCGGCCCTGTCCGCGGGAGCGTGCTCTGGCTCGAGAAGAGTCGAGCTCTGCCCGATGAAGGATATCACCTGCTTGACCCAGTTCCGACTTGGCCTCGTTGACCAGGAGGCCCAGTTGAGAAGCAAACCCGGAGGGCCAGATTTCTGGACGCTCCACCTCCAACCTGGAGGGCTGCTATCAGCCAATCGTCCAGGTAGGGTACCCGGACCCTCGGCGCCGCAGAAAGCTGTCACCGCTGCAATGCATTTGGTGAAGACCCTGGGAGCTGAAGAAGGCCGAAGGGCATGGCCTGGAACTCGAAGAGGGTCCCTCCGCTCTGAGGCGGAGAATCTCTGATGAGGACAGACGGATGGGGCGGTGAAAGCAGCGTCCTGGAAGTCCAGAGAACAGAACCACTGCGCCGTGTTCAGAGATGGTATTATCTGAGCCAGAGTGACCATTCTGAAGGTTCGGGACCTTAGGAACTTGTTCAGGTCGTGTAGGTCAAGATGGGCGCCAGCCCGTCCGTTCGGGACCAGGAAGTACCTGGACACGAACCCTGGTTCTGTGAAGGGTCCTCCATCTCTTTTATCACCTTTTCTGAAGGAGGAGGCGATGTCGGCTCGGCTGACGAGCCTGTGTAGGTTCTGGGGACCCCAAAGCCGGCAGGCGGCGGCTCTGAAGGGTGGAGCCTGCTCGAATTACAGAGGTAGGCCTCTTCCCACCACCTCAAAACCCACCTGTCCGTGGTAACAGCGGACCAGGCGGAAAAGGAGATGTCGGGCCGTCCCCCACCGGGGCGGTGGCAGAGGATGGGGTGACACCCCTCAGCCCGTCACTAGCAAACTTGGAGGAAGGACTGGCCTAGGGACCACCAGGGCCTTTCCTCACTTGCTTCCCTATTAGAGGAAAACCCCGATGCTTAAGGTGGAATACCAAGGTCTAGCCTGCTGTGTAAGCAGCTGTTGTTGGGCCGGGCGTCGGGCGGGGAGTAGAGACGAAGGCGTGAGACTGGGGCTTATGACCCTTGTCCCTCTGTCAGACAGACCCGAATCAAAGGTAACATTGGATTTTTCAATCCTCTGGAGTAGCCTTCCACTCCAGGGCCGAACAGGTCTGTTCCCAGGAAAGAGCGTCCATAAGCTTGCACCGGGTATCCCTTGGTAAAGGTGGATATTCGCAGCCGCATACGACGCGTAGCAGCGGCACGCCACTGACCAGGCATGGGTCTCCCTATGATCCAGAGCAGTCTGGAGCCGTTTGGCTACTGCCTGCCTGATCCGCACCTGCTTGACCGTGAGTCTGCAGGTCAGCCGGGAAGATGAGGACCGCCTCATCAGGGAACCCAATAACAGGGCATGGAGAAATGTGCGCAGGGCGGAAGCTGGCCTGGCAGAGCCGAGAGAAGGAGCAGCATACACTTTCCACTGTAGGGGTCAATTTCTTGGACTCTGTCGGTGGTTGTCCAAATCCTGGCGTGCCGACCGCCGAGACACTGTCCGTGACCAGCCCTTCAGCGAGGGGTGTTCAGAAAACCGGACAGAGAGCCAGTAGGAACCGCACAGCTACCAGCCCATCCTGGCGAAGCAGAGACAGGAAGACGGGCTGCCAAAGTTCCAGAGGCCAGCCCGACAAGCGCCGGCCACTGGAAGGCCTCCGTAGGAGAATCCCTCGGTCCAGAATCTCGGTGAGGGATATCTGGCCCGTTTGAGATCTGAGTTCAAAGCTTCATCCCAGTGGATTCTGAGATGAGCCTAAGAAGTCTACAGGAAGAACGAAGGGACTTCGTCCACTGACTGCCCCCAGGAGACTCAAGTCAGAAGCATGGAGAACAGGAGGAGTCATCCGACTCCAGTGGTTAGCCGAATAACTGCCTGGGCCTGGGCCACCTCCACTTGCCGAGGCTTGTCCAGGCGTGAGAGTGACCGACCAGCCACAGGAAGGCCTTGGAGCCAACCCGCGATTCTTTAAATCGGAGCTGGCTGTCGGCTGAGGTGGGCCGGTTCCCACCACAATTGGTGGGAGCGGCGGAATAGGTCGGACAACTGACCGCAAACAGGCTCCTCGACCCTACCTGGTCCGGTGGCAACCACTTAATAGCGGAGGGCCTGAGCCGGCTTATTGGCCAGAAAAATTGTTGCCCACATGAGGTCCTGCGTGTTTTCAGGCGGCAGCTTCACGGCGAAGCCTTCCCTCCTGGGCCGAGGGAGGAAGGCCGCGACGCCGCTTGCCCGTGATGCCAAGACCGTCCTATGTTGTGGGGCGGCTAGACAGATGTCGGACCGAGAACAAAATTTCGTGGGACGAGGCCGGGGTGAGCGAGAGGGCCGAGATCGGCGATCCTCGGCCCGATCGGCAAAACCGGCGGCTCCTGATTCACCCGATGCAGGAGGCAGGCGATATCCTCAGCCCTCACCGGGAGCCGGGGAGGAGGGGTCAGGCTTCTCCAGCCGACAACCCCGTCTAGCGGGTGAGAAAAATCTCGACCTGCGTCGGGAGGTCTCAGTCACCTGGCCTGGCCAGGGGCACCGTGAAGCCAGTGGCGAGCCGAGGTCGGCCGAGAGTCGAGTTGTCGGCCGAGGGGAGGGATCTTTCCGCTCCCAAGAGCGTCGACGATGAGACTACTCTTGAGACTTCGACCGATGAAACGGACCGCGAAGAAGTAGGACCCTCGCCTTTAGTTGAGAGGGTCAAGCAAAACTCCTTAAAGGAAGCTGAATATGAGGGTCCCGGCGATAGAGGACAAAGGCCGCGAAGAAGCATGGCCTGGGCCACTTCCTACTCTTCGGCGACCAACCTCTCTGGTTGTTGAAGCCGGATCCCGCAGCCGGCGAAACCGCCAATCGAGCCTCTTTGGATTTGACCAGAGGAAATCTTCTTAAGGACGCCCCAGATGTAGCGGGCAGCAGCGGTCCTCGAGGCGTAGACCAGAAGGAGGACACAGGTCGCAAGCCTGCGGTCGTGCTCCTGGCCAAGGCAATAGCCTTGCCGTGGGTGCGGGTCAATCGAGACATCTTCTGCCCACAGGACATCTCCGAGAAATCCGGGAGTCGATTTGTCCATCGCGGCATGAATGCTTGCCAAGGAACAGGAGGAAGGGTCAAGGCCTTGCCCAGACACCAAATGGAAAACCTCTTCCATTTGAAGGCATAGCATTTCTGAGTCGCGACTCATACAGGACGCCTCAGCTACATTGAGGACCTCGTCGGGAAAGACCCAAGGCCTGGAACTCTAGCCACTCAGGAACCAGAGCCGTCCAAGTAGCAGGGATTGAAGGTCCGGATGGAACACCTTCCCCTGATTGACAGAACAGGTCACGGGCGAGCTGGAAGCTGCCTCGGGAGCCTGGAGCTGAGGCTGAGGAGATCTGGGTACCAGAACTGGGCGGGGCCAGTCTGGGGCTATCAGAATCACCTGCGCCTTGTCCCTCCTTGCTTTGAGAAGCACCTTGTGTATCAAGGAAATGGGGAAAGCGTAGAAAACCCGGTGCAGCCTCGAGAGCATCCTGCAGCGAGCCCTGCTGAGGCGGGCATAGGAACAGCCTCAGCTTAGCGTTCTCCCCTGGAGGCAAACAGGTCCACCTGAGGAATTGTGCCCCAATGGGAGAACAGATCTTGTACTACCTCCGGCAGGAAGACCACTAGTGGGATGCAGCCCTATCCGGCTTAGGAGCATCGGCCAGGGTGTTGGAGGCTCCTGCCACATGAATGGCTGAGAGATCCGCCTCCAGGCTGCGCCGCGAGTGATGACCAAATCTGGAGGCTTCCTTGCATATAGAAGCATGGGCGTGTCCCGCCCTGGCGGTTTAGATAGTATAGTAGTGTAGTATTGTCTGTCTGGACTCCTGACCGCCCAGCCTCGAAGAAATGGAGCAAAGGCGGGTGAGAGCTAGGCGGACCGCTCGGGAGCTCCAACAGGTTGATGTGGCATTACAGGACTCCCTTGGAGGGACCAGGGCCGTGGGCGATATTCCCCAGATGGGCACCCCAGCCCATCAGAAGGCATCGATTAGATAGAGAGATAACCCGTCGGCTCAGAGGCGGACAAGCGGGATACCTTCCTGCAGATGAACTGGAGCGGTCCACCACGGGACGTTCCACATCCCCTAAGGTCACCGTCATAGCTGGTCCAATGGATCGCAGTTGTGACCACTGGCTGTGATCCCACTGAAGGGCGCGTATGCCAGGCGCCCAACGGACCAGCTGATACAGGCCGCCATGAGACCCAGGAGGCGCAGGAAGTCCTAGGCAGGGCGTGATTGCCCAACCAGAAATGATTGGGCAAAGGAGGAAAGAACCTCAGCCCTATCCGCCGGTAGCTGTGCTCTGGCTCGAAGAGAGTCGAGCTCTGCCCCGATGAACAAAATCACCTGCTTTGGCTCGAATTCCGACTTGGCCTCGTTGATAAGAAGGCCGATTTGAGAGCAGACCTGGAGGGCCAGATCTCTGGACCGCTCCACCTCCTGTCTGGAGTTGGCTGCTATCAGCCAATCATCCAGGTAAGGGTACACCCAGACCCCTCGGCGCCGCAGGAAAGCTGTCACCACTGCAATGCATTTGGTGAAGATCCTGGGAGCTGGACACAGGCCGAAGAGGCATGGCTCGGGAACTCGAAGATCCATCCGCTCGACGAAGGAACCTCTAGAGTGTAGCCAGACGGATAGGGGACGTGATAAGAGCAGCGTCCTGCAGGTCCAGAAACAGGAACCACCGCGCGGATTCCAGGGATGGTATTATCTGAGCCAGTGACCATCCTGAAGGTTAGAGACATAGGAACCTGTTTAGAGTCGTGTAGGTGACGAATGGGGCCCAACCCCGTCCTTTGGGACAGGAAGTACCTGGACACAAACCCAGGTCTGAGGAGGGTCCGACACCTCCTGATCACCTCCTTTTTGGAGGAGGAGGCGATATCGGCTCGTGAGCACGACATGTGAGAACTCGCGGATCCCGATGCCCCGATGATCTCCGGCGGCTCCGAGGCGGGGCCTGCTGAATTCAAAGGGCAGGCCTTTTCCACCACCTCCAACACCCACTTGTCCCGATGGTAATAGCGGACCAGGCGGAAGAAAGTGATGGGCCGTCCCCAGCAGAGAGACCTGAGGTGGGAAGCGGGTTGAAGCGGCACCCTCAACCTGTCCTCACTGGGCAGAAGCTTGGAGGAGGACGACCGAGGACCTCCTCGCCTGCTACCTCCCCTGCTTCCTGTTTGGGAGGAAGCCGTCGACTTGGGATGCCAAGCTGTGCCTGCTAGCCCTGGCGTTGCTGGGCCGGACGTGCAAGTAAGGCGCAGAGGACGAAAAGGGCTTAGGCTGTGATTTGCGGCATGTTGTCCTTCTGGCGGATGAGACAGGTCAAGAGTAGCATTGGACTTCGCAGTCCCTCTAGGTGACCTTCCACCCCAGGCTGAAGAGGTCAGTCCCAGAAGGGGACATCCACAACTTGTGCTGAGTATCCAAGTGAAAGGTGGATATCCTCAGCCAAGCCCGACAGCCCCATAGCACTCGGCACTACAGACCTGGAGCATGAGTCCCGATGTCTAAAGCAGTCTGAAGCTGCTGTTTGGACACTGCTCCCTGGTCCGCACCACTGCCTAACTGTGGTCTGCAGATCCGGCGGGAAGATGAGGGACAACCTCGTCAGGAGACCCAACAGAGGCTGATGAAAGAAATATGCCATAAAGACGGCCGAACTGTGGCTGGCGCGGAAAAACCGAGGGAGGGCCTTAGCGTAGACTTTGCCCGGCATAGTCAATTTCTTGGACTCCTTGTCGGGAGAACATCCACATCAAAGCGTTCCTGGCATGCAGAAGCGCTGTGATAACTAACCCCTCAGCCGGGTGTTCAACGGACAAGGAACCGGTAGGGACCACGCATGCTTCCTGGCCGAAGGCAGCAGGGGCAGGAAGCAGGACACTCCAGAGCTCCAAGGCCGGGCCCTATGGCCTCGGCCACGGAAGAAACCTCAGTAAGGGTCCCTCAGTCCAGAATCTCAAGTGAGGGATACCTGGCCCGGCTTAAACAGGTTCGAGCTTCATCTCGGTGGACTCCAAGATAAGCCGAAACAAACCCAGGAAGAGACGAAGAGGCTAGTGTCCACCGACTGTCCCCTGAAGAGATCCATTCGCTTGGAGTAAAGGGAGAATCGTCTTGAACTCGGAAGAGTCCTCGAAGAGCTGCCTCGGGCCTGAGCCACCCTCCACCTGCTGAGGGTGGTCGGCCGAGGAGAGAGAGGTGACAGACATCTATGAGGGCAGTCCCTGAGGCAACCGAGAACACAGTCGGGCCAGACCGCGGCTGTGGAGGCGGAGGTTCCACGAATCGGAGGGAAGACAGCTGGTTTGGCCGAACAACCCCGGCCTGAGGAACAGGCTCCTTGGCTAAAAATGAGGAGTTGTTTGACGCTCAGCAAACAACCACTTCATGGCGGGAAGGCGGCAGCCAGCTTGTTCCAGTCAGAAAGGAGCTGTTGCCACATCATAGTCCTCATATCGTCACGCCAATTTACGCCAAAGCCTCCCTCGTCAAGTGGATGGAAGGAAGAGAATGACGGCCGGCGCCCGCTTCCCGCAGTGCCGAGACCGAGACACGCCTACTGATGGCGGGATAGGCTGGACAGCGAGGAAATCGAGACCGAGAACCTTGGCTTCCGAAGGCGGGTACAGGGAGGTGTCGTGAAGAAACTCAGCACTCCCTCGGTTGGAGGAGTTCAACTTGAAAACTCCGGAACGGAGGGCACAAACGACAAACAGAGGTCCCTCAACTCCCACGGGGAACACGGGAGAGGGATTTTCAACTACTCCTGCAAACAACCGTCCAACGGGTCGAGAAAAATATCGACCAGCGTCGGCCGCGGTCTCAGGTCAACTGGCCTGGCGGGGACACCGTGAGACCAGTGGCCGAAGGATCGACAGAAGGCGCGACCGACAACTCAGGGAGAGGGATCTTTTCCGCTCCGAGAGGCGTCTGACCAGTGGGACTTGCCCTTGCTCTTTTTGACCGATAAAGCGGTCCAAGAAGAAGATGGACCGTCACCTTTGGTAGAGAGGTAAAGACAAAGCTCCTTAAAGAAGCTGAATAAGAGGCACGAGAGATGAGCGAGAACAAATGCGTATTAGCCAGAGGTAGAGCGACCAGCCCGCCTCCTCTTCGAGGCGATCTGCTGAGCTGATCCGCCAACCCGCCCGCCTGAAACCGCCGACCGACCTCTTTTGGCTTCACACGGAAACGCTCGGGACGCCCTAATTGTAAGCGAGCAGCACGGTCTTAGGGGCGTGGCCGAAAAAGAAAAGCTGGAGTACCATGAGGCCTGCGGGTGCGTGCTCAAGGCCCAAGCAAGCAGGCATTGCGTGGGTGTGGATCCGTCGAGACATCTTCTGCCACAAGGGCATCTCCGGAAACCAGGGTCGATTTGTCCATCGCGGCCGAGGAGAGACGAAGTCTTTTAAGCAAAGAACTTTGAAGTGGATGAAGAGTTGGGAACCAGTCTTATCACATGGGCGTTAGGAGGAACCTGAGCTTCAAGCGGTAAGGAGATCTCTGGCGTCATGGGGGCGGGCCGAGTTTCCACAGATGGGTGGAGAAACCAACGAACACTCGGCAAGATTTAAAGCGACAGGATACCTGCTCACACAGTGTGGATGAACAACATATCCATGTCCTATAAAACAAAAATACAGGTTACTCACCTTTAACAAGAGTTCTAGAAGATGGTATATGTTTGTTCATCACACTTGTTAACAGTATCCTTACCGCTCATCTTGCGGGAAAACTGTCTCGACAAAAAACTATCTCCCGCCCATGTTTCCTCCAGATCTAATCCGGAAGCTCAGGTTAACGTCAGCTTGAGGAGGTCGGTGGGTGGGTGGAAGAACAACGCCATACCGTTCCTAGAACTCCTGTTACAGGTGGTAACCTGTATTTCTAGGGACATGGATATGTTGTTCATCCATACTTACAGCAGACTCTAGTAGTTCTCTCGGGAGGAGGAGGCAAAGCGCGCACCCCGACTCTGCCTAGGAAATAAGGACTGGAGAACCGAGGCCCCAAAACCAGCATCCCGGAGTGACTCAAGGTCGATGTGGTAATGGGTGATGAAGGTGTGTGCTGACTTCAGGTAGCAGCCCTGCAGATTTCCTGGATAGAGGACGTCCCTGGAAGCAGCCACCCGATGCAGCAATATGGCGGGCAGAACGAGCTCTTATCCCTCTGGGAGGCTCCATGCCCAACTTATGAGAGATCTATGCAGGAGGTGACCCACCTACTGCTCGTCCTAACAGCTGCCGGGCCTGCCAGATCGGCTTCAGCATAGATGACAAACAGCCAGCGAACCTCTCCCTGAATTTCAGCGTGCGCTCCCTTAAAGTAGCGAGCACCCTTCTAGGGTCCAGAGTATGGAGCCTATATTAGCCTCCGAGGTGTGATTGGGGCAGAACACCAGCAGAGTCAACACCTGGTTGGGTGGAAACTCCGACACCACCTTCGGAAGGAATTTCGGGTGGGGGCGCAGGACAACCTTGTCCCTGTGGAAGACCAGGTAGGGAGACTCGATGGAAAGCGCCTGGAGTTCTCCCATCCTTCTGGCTGATGTGACAGCCACCAAGAAGGAGGTCTTCCATGACAGGTAAGAGAGATCACACCTGTGCATTGGTTCGAATGGCTTGCCCATAAGCTTTGCCAGTACCAGCAGTAGATCCCACGGAGGTGGAGGTTCTCGCACCAGAGGGGAAATGTGATCAAGGCCTTTGAAAAAGCGCCAGACCACCTTCTCCTGCGCCACCGACTGCTTCCCGGCCCGCGCCCGGTAAGCAGAGATAGCTGCCAGGTGCACCCTTAGGGCGTCGACCCAAGGCCCTTGCTGAGAAAGGGACCATAAATAGTCAAAGATGCTTGCCAAGGAACAGGAAGAAGGGTCCAGGCCCTTGCCCCTGACACCAAATGGAAAACCTTTTCCATTCAAGGCATAGCATTTCCTGGTCGACTCCTACGGACGCCTCAACTACATTGAGGACCTCGTCCGGAAAGACCCAAGGCCTGGAACTCTAGCCGCTCAGGAACCAGGCCGTCCAGGTGCAGGAATTGAAGGTCCGGATGGAACACCTTCCTGATTGACTGAAAGCAGGTCCAGGTGAGCTGGAAGCTGCCTCGGGAGCCTGGAGCTGAGGCTGAGGAGATCTGGATACCAGCATTGGCGGCCAGTCTGGGGCTACAGAATCACCTGCGCCTTGCCCTCCTCGCTTAGAAGCACCTTGTGGATCAAGGGAAATGGGGAAAAGGCGAAGAGGCCGGGGTCACGGCCTCGAGAGACATCCCTGCAGCGAACCCCTGCTGAGGCGGGCATGGAACAGCCTCAGCTTCAGCGTTCTCCTGGAGGCAAACAGATCCACCTCGTGTGTGCCCCAATGGGAGAACAGATCTTGTACTACCTCCGGCAGGAGAGACCACTCGTGGGACACAGCCCCTATCCGCTTAGGGCATCGGCCAGGGTGTTGGAGGCTCCTGCCACGTGAATGGCTAGAAATCCGCCTCCAGGCTGCGCACGAGTGACCAGATACGGAGAGCTCCTTGCATAAAGGCATGGAGCGATCCCGCTGGCCGGTTTAGATAGTACATGGTCGTGGGTATTGTCCGCCTGGACCCGAACCACTTGACCCCGGAGAAAGCGGAGGCGGGGGAGAGCCTAGGCGGACCGCTCGGGGCTCCAGCAGTGTATATGGCATCGGGACTCCCAAGGGGACCAGAGGCTGTGGCCAGTGTTCCCCTAGATGGGCACCCCAACCCATCAGAGAGGCATCGGTCGATAGAGAGACCGTCGGCTCGGGCCGGACGAACGGGATGCCCTCCTGCAGGTGAGCTGGAACGATCCACCACTAGAGAGTGTTCCACATCCCCTGGGTCACCATCACTAGCTGGTCCAAAGGATCGCAGCGTTGAGACCACTGGCTGGCCAGCCCCCACTGAAGTGGGCGCATGTTCCAGCGGGCCCAACGGACCACGCTGGTACAGGCCGTCATGAGACTCAGGAGGCGCGGGAAGTCCCGGGCAGAGCGCGATTGCCCAAACAGAAATGATCGGGCAAAGGAGGAAAGAACCTCGGCTCTGTCCGCCGGGAGCCGTGCTCTGGCTCGTAGAGTCTCGAGTTCTGCCCCGATGAATTGTATCACCTGCTTTGGCACGACTTCCGACTTGGCCTCGTTGATGAGAAAGCCGATTTGAGAGCAAACCTGGAGGGCCAGATCCCTGGACTGATCCACCTCCTGCTGAGAGGGGCTGCTATCAACCAATCGTCCAGGTAAAATTCGGACCCGACCGAGGCGCCCAAGAGAAACACTGTCACCACTGCAATGCATTTGGTGAAGACCCTGGGAGCTTGAGACAAGCCGAAGGGCATGGCTCGGAACTCGAAGAGGGATCCCTCCGCTCGAAAGCGAAGGAAACACTGATGCGACGGACGGATGGGGACGTGAAAGAACGCGTCCTGCAGGTCCAGAGAGCAGGACCACACACCGCGTTCCAAGGATGGTATTATCTGAGCCAGAGTAACCATCCTGAAGGTTCGAGACCTTAGGAACTTGTTTAGGTCGTGTAGGTCGAGAATGAGGCGCCAGCACCCCCGTCCGCTTTGGGACCAGGAAGTACCTGGACACAAACCCCGGATCTGAGGGAGGATCCGCCACCTCTCTGATCACCTCTTTCTCGAGGAGCAGAGCGATGTCGGCTCGGCGAGCCGACAGCGAGGCTGCGGACCCCGAGGCCCCCCTGGGGGCGACGGCTCTGAAGGGTGGGGCCTGCTCGAACTCCAGAGGCAGGCCCTTTCCTACCACCTCCGACACCCAGCGGTCTGTGGTAATAGCAGACCAAGCGGAAAGGAAGTGGCGGAGCCGTCCCCCCACGAGGGGAACCTGGGGTGAGGTGACGAGGTTGGGGACGACACCCCTCAACCCGTCACTGTGCAGGCTTGGAGGAGGGACTGGCTGAGGGACCTCCAGGGCCCTTACCTCCCTGCTTCCTGGAGGAGGAAGCCGCGGGCTTGGGTTTGGGGCGCCAAGTGCGAGCCTGCTGGCCCTGATGATGCTGAGCCGGACGTGCCAAGGGGCGCAGACGAACGAAAGGACTTGGGTTGCGGTCTGCGGCCCTTGTCCCTCTGAGCGGATGAGACCGAGTCCAAGGTGGCATTGGACTTTTCGATCCTCTGGAGGTGACCTTCCACCCCAGGGCCGAAGAGGTCGGTTCCCAAGAAGGGAACATCCGCCAACTTGTGCTGGGTATCCGCTGTGAAGGTGGATAACCTAAGCCATGCCCTACGGCGCATGGCCACTGCGGCCGCGACTGACCTGGCGCAAGAGTCTCCGATGTCCAAAGCAGTCTGAAGTTGCTGCTTTGCCACTGCCCTGCCACCGCACCTGCCTAACCGTAGTCTGCAGGACAGCCGGGAGATGAGGGACTACCTCGTCCAGGGAGCCCAACAGGGCATGGGAGAAATGCGCCATAAGCACGGCCGAGCTGGCCTGACAAAGGCCAAGGGAGGATGCAGCGTAGACTTTTCGCCCGGCATAGTCCAATTTCTTGAACTCCTTGTCGGGAGGTTTGTCCACGTCCCTAGCATTACCGGCACGCCGGAAAACGCTGCTAGTAACTAACCCCTCGGCCGAGGGGAGTTCTGAAAACCCGGATAGGGAACCGGGAGGGACCGCATACTTCCTGGCCATCCTGGCTGAAGGTGCTGGGCAGGAAGCAGGGCGCTGCCAGAGCTCCAAGGCCGGGCCAACAAAGGCCTCGGCCACAGGAAAGGCCTCCGTAGGGGAATCCCCACGGTCCAATATCTCCGCGGGATATTGGCGCTTTGGATACGGGTTTCGAGTTGCATCCCGTGATTCGAGATGAGCCTAAGCAAACCCATAAAGACGAAGGGCCATCGTCCAGTGATTGACCTCCCGAGGACTCCAAGTCAACCTGCCTGGAGAACAGGAGGAATCGACGGACTCGAAGAGTCCACAAAGAGCTGCCTTAGCCTGAGCCACCCTCCACCTGCCGGAGCGATCGGGAGTGAGGGTGACAGACAGCCTATGGGGCAGACCTCGGGCCGACCGAGAGTCTTTGGTCGAGCTCCAAGCGAAGGCTGAGGAGGTGGAGGTTCCACGGTCCGGTGGGCAACCCGGTTTTGGCCGAGCAACAAGCCTGGAAGAGGGCCTCGGCTGCGAGAGGTTGCTTGACCCGCCCGGTGACAGCCACTTAATAGCCGGGAAGGCGGCGGCGTCAGCTTACTCCCGGACAGGAAGAAGCTGTTGCTACATGAGGGTCCTCGTGATCGGCGGCCTTAACTTCGTCGAAGCCTCCCTCGATCCGAGGGAGGAGCGACGGCGCCGCTTGCCACGGTGCCGAGACCGAGACCACCTGTGGCGGCAGGATCAGCTGGACCGAGAAGAAGTCAGAGACCGCAACCCCGGCTTTCCCGAAGGGTACGGGGTAATGCGGGAAACCCGCCCCTCGGCTTGAAGGCCCAACTGCGGACTCGGAACCGAGGCACAGGCACGCCCACAGACTCTCAACTGTCGCCGGGGAACCGGAGAGAGGATTTCTGCTTCACCTGTAGACAGCCGTCCAGCAGGCGAGAAAATCTCGACCACGTCGACGGGAACACCGTGAAGCCAGTGGCTGAAGCCGAAGAATCGACCAAAGTCGATGGTCGACTACTCGGTGAGAGGGACCTCTCCCGCTCCCAAGAGCGTCGACGAAGGGACTTACCTTTGTGATCCTTCTTTTTGGACCAAGGGGAAGGCCCTGAAGATGTTGGTCCCTCTCCCTTAGTGGAGAGGGAGAGGGAGAGACAGAGCTCCTTAAAAGAAGCTGAATAGGAAGACCCCAGAGGGAGCAGGATAAATGCAGCGGCCGAGGAAGATTAAGATCAGACCTGCGCCAGCTTCCCCTCAAGGGGCGATCATATGCTCGGTTGTTCGCTTGAGCCAGCCAGCCGTAACAGCAAACCAGCCAAATCACTTCGACTTCACTGACGTGGTAACGTTTTCTTGGGCGCCCAAGTTGCAAATAACAGGCGCCGGCCCTAGGACATAGGCCGAGAAGGAAGAGCACAGGTCGCGAGGCCTGCGGGTTGTGCTCAAGGCCCAAGCAGTAGACACGACGGGAATGCGGATCCTTCAGACACCTTCTGCCGCATAGAGGCACCTCGAAAAACCCGGAGTCGATTTGTCCATCGCAGTCACAAGTGGGAAATAAATGATCGAAGTCTAGAAAACCTTTGAAAGTAGTTTCGGAAAACCGAAGAAATAGTAACCAGTCTTATACGCAGAGCGTTAAGGAGGGAACCTGAGCTTCCAAGCGGTTAAAAAGGTTCAAGCTTTTCAAGCAGCAGTAAAACAAGGTGTTTAAATAGAAGGCATCCCTAAGGGACATGTTTAGAGCTTGCTTGTTTCTGTTGTTACAGGACGAAGAAACAATTTGACGGCAGATAAGAACCGCTTGGCCCACCCAGTCTGCCCACTTCCCTACCTAACGGATAAGCTGCAGATCCTAGTTAACCAACAACCTACTTCTTCCTACTCCCACCCATGCTTAATTCCACCAGTTTTTGACTCCACAACCTCCTCCAGAAGGCCGTTCAATGCATCCACAACCCTCAGTGAAAAAATACTTCCTTACATTACCTCTGAGCCGTGTCCCCCCATCTTCAAATTGTGCCCCCTTGTTCTTGCACACCTCTTTTTCTGAAAGATGCTACCCCTTCTTGGACTTTGTTGATTCCCTTGAGGTAATTGAAAGTTTTTATCATGCCCCCCCTCTCCCTCCTTTCCTCGAGGCTATACATATTAAGCTCCTTAAGTCTCTCCATGTGTCTTCCGGTGCAGACCCTGTACCATTTTAGTTGCCCTCTTCTGGACTACCTACGTCCTGATTATGTCTTGGCGGAGACTGGGTCTCCAGAACTGCATTCAGTACTCCAGATGGGGTATCACCTGCTGGTACAGAGGGATAACAACTTCCTGTTTTCTATTTTTTTTTTTTTTTTTTAATTTAGTTGTTTAACCAGGTATAGCTAGGTGATGCCTCTCCTTATGCACCCCAGTATCCCCCCAGCCCTCCTTACTTAGAAAACACAGAATTTGACGGCAGATAAGGACCGCTTGGCCCAACTATTCTGCCCATTTTCCTACCTAACAGATAAGCTGCAGATCCTAGTTAACCAACAGCTTACTTCCTCCTACCCCCCCCAACTAGGACTGCCTTATGTCTGTCCCATGCATTCTTGAATTCCCCCAGTGTCCTTGATGCCACAACCTCATCAGGGAGACTGTTCCATGCATCCACAACCCTCTCCATGAAAAAATACTTCCTCACTTTACCGCTGAACCATTCCCCCTCTATCTTCAAATTGTGCCCACTTGCTCTTGCACATCTCTTTCTGAAAGATGCTACCCTCTTGGACTTTGATTCCCTTGAGGTACTTGAAAGTTTCTATCATGTCCCTTCTCTCCCTTCTTTCCTCAAGGGTATACATATTAAGCTCTTCAGTCTTTCTTCGTACGTCTTCTGGTGCAGACCCTGCACCATTTTGGTTGCCCTCCTCTGGACATTCTCCACTCTGTCTATGTCTTTGCGGAGATGGGGTCTCCAGAACTGCACACAGTACTCCAGATGGGGTCTCACCAACTGTCTGTACAGAAGGATAACAACTTCCTATTTTCTGCTATTTATGCCTCTCCCTATGCATCCCAGTATCCCCCCAGCCTTCCTTCCTTATTGCCTTCTCACATTGCTTGCCCACCTTTAGATCGTGTGATATAATTTACCCCCAGGTCCTGTTCCATTTTTACTGTTGTCAGTATCTCACCCCCATTGTGCATTCTTCCCCTAGATTTTTGTTTCCCAGGTGCATTAACTTGCACTTTTTTGCATTAAATCTGAGCTGCCATACATTTGGCCATTCCTCCAACCTTGCCAAGTCCCTTCTCATCCTTTCCACTCCATATAGTGCATCAACCCTGTTGCAGATCTTTGTGTGGTCTGCAAAGAGACATACTTTTCCTTCCAGTTCCTCTGCAATGTCACTTAAAGACATTAAAAAGGACCGGTCCCAGTACTGAACCCTGCGGTAACCCGCTAGTAACCCTCCTTTCTTCACTGTGGACTCCATTTATTACTAACCTTTGCGTTCTGTTGTCTAGCCAATTTTTTATCCAGGCTACCACCATGGGACCCACTCCAAGGAGGGCTAACTTGTGTATTAATCTTTTGTGTGGGACTGTGTCAAATGCCTTGCTAAAATCTAGGTAGGCCATGTCCACAGCCCCTCCCTGGTCTACTACTTTGATCACCCAAAGAAATCTATTAGATTCATCTGACCATGACCTTCCCATCGTGAATCCATGCTACCTTGGGTCCTGTGCCCCACTTGCCTCTAGGTACTCAATTCTTTCCTTCAGAAGTGATTCCATCATTTTCCTTACCACTGAGGTCTGTAGTTTCCTGCCTCTGTCCTGCTCCCACTTTTGTGAAGAGGAATCACATCCGCCCTCCTCCAGTGCTCAGGTACCACCCCATCCTCCCACAATTTGTTAGAGTAGTCAGCGGTGTCACTAGTTCTACCCTTAGTTCTTTTAGAATTCTTGGGTGAATCCCATCAGGCCCCATTGCTTTGTCCACCTTCAATTTTATTAGTTCTTTCAGAACCCTTTCTTCTGTAAATGGACTGGTATCAACCCCCGTCTTCAGAGTGTTTCTCTTGTTTGGTTTAGGTACCTCCCCGCCTCTTCCTTTGTGAATACTGAGCAGAAATATTCATTCAGTATCCCTGCTTTTTCACTGTCACCCTCTGCCCACATTCCCTGCCCTTTATTAAGCCTTAGTATCCCTCCTTTGGTCTTTCTTCGCTCCTTAAAGTACCTATAAAAGGTCTTAGCCCCTTCTTAAGAGTTGGCTATCCTTTCCTCGGTTTGAGCCTTTGCTATTCTGACTGCCTTCCCTGTCTCTTTCTGCTTTAACTGATAAAGTTCTCTGTTCTGCTTCTTTTGTGTTTCCTTATATGTCCTGAATGCTATTTTCTCCTTAACCTTCCCTGCCACCTCTTTTGAGAACTATGGCATTTTTCCTTTGTCGTGTTTTGTTGATTTGCTTTACACAAAGGCTTGCTGCCTCTGTGATGGCTGTTTTGATTACTCCCCGCTGTTCCTCCACCCTTCCTCCTTGCCTGTTTGCTAGTGCTTTTCTGAGGCGCACTCATTTTCCCAAAGTCAGCCCTCCTCAGGTCCAATACTCTTGCTTTTGTATGGCTGTGTTTATCGTGAACCACACTGTTTGGTGGTCGCTTGTTCCCAGATGGCTACCCACTTCTAAATCTGAGATTCTTTCTCCATCCCCATTTGAGAGTACCAGGTCTATGATTGCTCCCTCCCGAGTGGGTTCCAATA
Organism: Neoceratodus forsteri; assembly: GCA_016271365.2. Classification (NCBI taxonomy): domain Eukaryota; kingdom Metazoa; phylum Chordata; order Ceratodontiformes; family Ceratodontidae; genus Neoceratodus; species Neoceratodus forsteri. The sequence continues at coordinate 223,874,750 of CM028138.1, read as the reverse complement.
CTAGCTGTCTGAGGCATGCCCCTTGTAGGGCATCAAGAATGACCCTGCTCTTGGATGCGCCTGCAGCAAAGGTACTCCAGTTAACATCTGGCATATTCAGGTCCCCCATCAACAATATCTCCCCTTTTTCTGCCATTCTAAGGATGCCTTCTATTATTTCCTTGTCCATTCCTGTATACAACCCCCATGCGGACTGTGGTGCCATTTCCTGTCTCCAGGGTGACCCAGAGTGCCTCATCTGCTCCCTGTTTACTCTAGTTCTGTTGCTTCGATCCCTTCCTTTACATAGAGGGCTACTCCTCCTCCTCTTTCACCCTCCCTGTCCCTCCTGTAGATCGTGTATCCTGGTATGTTGATATCCCAGTCATGGTTCTCTGTGTACCATGTTTCTGTGACTGCCACAATATCCAGGCAACCCTCTTCCATCAAGGCCACTAGGTCAGGGAGCTTGTTACACAGACTACAGGCATTGGTACTCATCACCCTCCACTTTTTGAGAGCCTTACCCCTTTTAGCCCCATCCCTGTCCTTACTGCCTTTGCTTTTTTTTTTTTTTTTTTACATTTACCTATGTCCTGCTCCCTAATGACTTCTCTGCCTCGGTGTTTACATCATTATCGTGTTTTGTGATGGGAGGCTGGGATTTCCCTGCTCCTTTTCAGTGCCTCCCCCCTTGGCTGGTTTAAATGCTTGCTAATTAAGCATTTAAACCTCTCACCTAGGATCCTGGTCTCCCCGGACAGATGCAGACCACTGCGCCAGTATAGATCTGCATCCCTCCAGGTGGCTCCCCAGTCCCCAATGAAGCCCAAACCCTGAGCTAAACACCAGTTTTTCAACCATTCATTGAACTCCCTGGTGAGGAGTACCCTAGCATCACCCTTGCCATAGACAGGCAGCACCTCCAAGAAGGTTACCATATGCGCTACTTGTCTAAGGCCCCTCCCCAACTCCTCTTGCACTGCTCTGATCCCATTCCTAGTCAGGTCATATGTCCCTAGGTGGACAATCACATCCAGCTCCCTCCCTCGTGCAGCTGCTCCCACGATCCTGAGGATTCGCTTCCTGGCCCTCCAAGCCGTGGCGCCAGGCAGGTACCTTACCTCCCTCTCCCCTTCCTCCCCCATTTCTACCCCCCCAATGATAGAGTTCCTCACCAGGAGTTGTTTCCTTCCCCTGTGGGGTCCCATGCCGCCCTCCTGTGGGTCTCCTTTGTGAAGGTTCCCAGCATCCTCTTTGGTCTCCACTGCAGGTGCCTCCATAGAGGAACCACTATCCACAAGAACAGCATATGAATTGTGGAGGTGTACAGCTGGGGGGATACAACTCTGTTCCACTACCCTCTCCCTCCCTGAGCCCACCCTGGTCCAGCCTCTCCTCTTTCTTGGAGACCTCTGAGGTAGTGGCATTGGCCCTGGTGGTCCCCGGGTGGGGGACGGGCAGCCTCCTCCCTCAGACCAGAGAGGTGCCTGCAAATAGGGCAGCATCACAGCCTCCAGAATGTCTCCCAGAACACTGCTGCCCCACAGCCATTGCACTGCACCACTCCTATCATGTCTTATTTTGTGTCCCCTCTCCTGCTTCTCTGTATGCTTACTCTCTCCTCTCCTTACAACTCGCACCCTTCCTGTTCTGTGACAGCAACTTACTATGTTCTTCAGTAGCCTCCTTCTTCCTTGCTCAGTGCCAGACCACCAGCAGCTTTTGGGGGAATAGTGACCTACTTTACTACCCTCACACATTGCTTGCCCACCTTTAGATCATCTGATATGACTACCCCCAAGTCCCTTTCCATTTTTGTTGTTAGTATCTCACCCCCCACTGTGTACTCTTCCCCTGGGTTTTTGTTTCCCAGGTGCATTACCTTGCACTTAGCACCGAGTCTAAGCTGCCATACATTTGACCATTCCTCCAACCTTATCAAGTCCCTTCTCCTCTTTTCTACCCCACCTGGTTTATCAACTCTGTTGCAGATCTTTGTGTCTACAAAGAGATACTTTTCCTTCCAGTTCCTCTACAATGTCGCTTATAAAGACACTGAAGAGGACCAGTCTTAGTACTGAACCCTGCGGTACCCCACTAGTAACTCCTCTTTCTTCAGAGTGGACTCCATTTACTATTACCCTCTGTCCTGTTCTCTAGCAAATTCTTTACCCAGGCTACCATCTTGGGACCCTTTCCAGTGGGTTCCAATACTAGCTGTCTAAGGCATGCCCCCTGTAGGGCATCTAGAATGACCCCACTCAGAAGTGGCTGTTACAAATGTACTCCAATTAACACATGGCATATTCAGATCCCCCATCAGCAATACCTCCCCTTTTTCTGCCATACTAAGGATACTTCCCATCATTTCCTTGTCCTTCCCCCGAGATGGGGGTCTGTATACAACCCCTGTGCGGACTGTGGTGCCATTGCCCGTCTCCAAATTGACCCACAGTGCTTCTCCTCCCCATTTATCCTTTTGTTCTGTAGCTTTTCTTCCTTCCCTTATGTGGAGAGCTACTCCTCCTCCTCCACCCTCCCTGTCCCTCCTGTAGATAGCGTATCCTGGTAGGTTTACGTCCCAGTCGTGGTTCTGTGTGTCCCATGTTTCTGTGACTGCCAAGATATCCAGATGTTCCTCCTCCATCAAGGACACTAATTCAGGAAGCTTGTTACCCAGACCACGGGCATTAGTACACAATGTTCTCCATTTTTTGATGGCTTTACCTCTTGTAGCATTATCCCTGTCCTCTGACTGCTTTCTCCATTAAACGTGTCCTGCTGCCTAATGACCTCTGTACCTTGGTCCTTCCCTCATTTAGTACCCTGTTTTGTAGGGGGAGGCTGAGAATTCCCTGCTGCTTATCAGTGCCTCCCCCCTTGACTAGTTTAAAAGCTTGCCAATGAAGCATTTAAACCGACTGCCCAAAAGACTTGTTCCCTTCCCCGACAGATGCAGACCATTCTGCCAGTATAGGCTGGTATCCCTCTAGGTGGCACCCCAGTCCCTGTACTCTGCACCATTTTTTTTTTTTTAAACATCCATTGAATTGAATGGTACCAGAACTTCGCCGCCCCTTGCCAGACCGCACCGAGAAGGCTGCTGTGTGCGCTATTTGCCTTAAACCCCTCCCAACTCCACAAACTCCTCCTGCACTGCTCTAATCTTATGTTGAGTAAAGTCATGTGTCCCTAGGTGCACGACGACGTCCAGATCAGTCTCCTATGCAGCTGTTCTCATAATCTTGAGGATGCGCTTCCTGTCCCTCCAAGCCGTGGCACCAGGCAGGCACCTTACTACAGTTTTCCCTGCTCCCCCAGTTCTATCCCACTAATGATAGAGTCCCCCACCAGGAGCTGCTTCCTTTCCATGGGGCTCCCTTGTGACAGATGTCCACAACCTCCTTAGTCTCCTCTGTGGAAAGGTTCTTTTTCAAACAAATTAAGACAGCACCATGGTACAATACTAAAAAGTATATGAGGAAAGATGGATAAGCCACACACCATATACAACTGAATGGTAAACATGAACTGTGGAAAAAAAAAATTTAATGTTACAACAAAACAACCAAATGAAATAGTTAAAATTTATATTTGTATGTCAACAGGTAAAAACAAACAATTTTAATTACCCAGTGAACAAGCTCAAGTAAGGAGCAAAACGTAAGGGAACATTAAAAAAATAAAAAGATTTAAACTGATGTGTGGAACAGTGCATTTCTTTGCATGAAAGGCCCCTCCATTCAAGGTAGACTGGATCCCCTTGATAGTCTGGTTTAGGCAGCCTATGGACCGGCAAAGAAGCAAGGTCCAGAGGTGCTTTGCCCCACGTACATCCCTTGGCCAGTACTGTCGACGGTCTAGTGCTGTCTGCTTTGTGGATCGTCATCTGTTTGGACGTAGGTGTCTGGGAGACCAAGGTACGGTGAGCAGAGGTCGGCTTGGAGACAGACTCCAGCCCCGGTGCTCTTTAGTCTTATCCGGAATCCTGGGAGAGACTGACGTTGGGACCCTGCGTGATGGGACCAAAGCCCCCACAGAAGCAGAGGAGGTCCCGACCACTGAGGCAAAGGGTGACCGCATGGGTGTGGCCTTCACTTGCAGGGTAACTAAGGCTGGAGTAAAAGAACCCGAGCCATGTTTTCCACTCCCCGACACTAGGGTTTTGGGAGTAGAAGGGTCCTGCTGCCCATAAGAGTGCCAAGAGTAATGATCTGAGCACCCAGAGTTGGAGTCTGTGGAGGCCTTTTTGTGGTGAGGCGACTGGGAGCGCGACCACCCCTTAGACCTTCCCCCAGTCCTCACGGAGCATACACTGGTCCGGATCCCCCTTTTTTTTGTGCTTCGAGGAATGAGAAGAGGAGGCAGACTTCGCGGCTGGTGAGCTCTGCATGATGGCCAACTGCTGTTCTAAAATGTGAGCCTTTAGTGACTTAAGCCAGCGGATGAGAGTCCGGTCAGTAAAGCCACTGCAGATGGAGCAGGCCTTGGTGTCGTGGTCAGGTTTCAGGCAGAAGACACAGGCCTCGTACATGTCCTTGGCCGGAATCTGATGACCGCAGGCACACTTGGTCCTCTTCTCAGTGAATGAAACTGAAGATGGCGAAGAAGACATGCAGAGGAGTTATAATATAAATACAGGTTACTCACCTGTAACAGGAGTTCTAGGAGTGGTATATGTTGTTCATCAACTGTCTGGCAGGTTCTTTGCCGCTTTAAGATGGGACGGAAAGTCTTGAAGCTAGCTCCTCAAACTCACCCGGGTGGTAAAACCCTCGGCTCCGCCCCATGATGCCACATCTAGCCCGTTGGAAGCCAGGTTGTGCGAAGCCGGGGAGGTTGGATGGGTTGTGTGAATGAACAACATACACCACTCCTAGAACTTCTGTTACAGGTGAGTAACCTGTATTTCTAGGGACGTGGATATGTTGTTCAATCCACACTGTCTGGCAGACTCCTAGCAGTTCTCTGGGAGGAGGAAGGCAAGGTACGCACCCCCTACTTGGGAAATTAGGACTGAAGAACCGAGCTCCCAAAACCAGCATCCCGGCATGACTCTAGGTCAATATGGTAATGAGAAATAAAGGTGTGTGCCGACTTCCAGGTAGCAGCCCTGCAAATTTCCTGGATAGGGACATCCCTAGAAGGGGCCACCAAAGCAGCGGTATGGCGGGCTGAATGAGCTCTCATCCCTTTGGGTGGCTCCATGCTCACCAACCTATAGCAGAGATCTATGCAGGAGCTGACCCACCTGCTTATCGTCCGCTTGGCTGCAGGTCTGCCAGGTGCAGCTTCAGCATAGGTGACAAACAGCTGGCGAACCTCTCCCCGAACTTCAGCTGTCCACTCCTTGTAATAAAGGAGTGCTCTTCTAGGGTCCAAAGTTTCGAGCTTATTTTTGGCCTCCAAGGTGTGATTGGGGTAGAACACCGGCAAAATCAACACCTGGTTTAGATGAAACGACACCACCTTCAGAGGGATTTCAGGTGGGGGTGAAGGACAACCTTGTCCTTTGTGGAAGACCAGATAAGGAAACTATGGAAAGCGCCTGGAGCTCTCCCATCCTTCTGGCTGACGTAATAGCCACCAAGAAGGCGGTCTTCCATGACAGGCGGGAGATATCGTACCTGTGCACTGGTTCGAATGGCCTGCCCATGAGCTTAGCCAATACCAGCAGTAGATCCCATTGAGGTGGAGATTCTCGCGCCAGAGGGGATATGTGGTCTAGGCCTTTGAAAAAGCACCCGACCACCTTCTCCTGCGCCACCGATTGCTTGCTGGCCCACGCCCGGTAAGCAGAGATGGCTGTCAGGCGCACCTTGAGGGTCGTCGACCGAAGCCCTAGCTGAGACAAGGACCACAGGTAGTCCAAAATGCTAGCCAATGGACAGGCAGAGGGGTCCAACCCCTTGTCCTGACACCGAATGGAGAATCTCTTCCAGTTAAAGGCATAGCACTTTCTAGTCGACTCCTTACGGGACGCCTCAACAACATTAAGGACCTAGTCAGAGAGACCCAAGGCCTGGAAAGTACAGTTACGTTAAGAACTTACCATAACAGCAGATCTTCGAGAACAGCTCTTGCAGCAGGTTACACCATCAGGACTGAAGCCGGCAGGCTCCAGGATCCCACGGAAATTTTCTAGCTAGCAGTATTCAGCGGAGACCGCCTCCGACGTCGGTCCCGGCCCCGACGCCAGACGTAGTACATAAGGGCGGTCCCCAGAATCTCCAGTTCTCCGGAGACTCTGGCCACTGGATGACATCAGAAGAGGAGACTGAGGATCCGCCATCAAATGGCAGTCAGAGAGATGCTGAGAACACCTGATCATAGGAAAAGGATGTTGTAACTAGAATCTACCCCCAGCGGGGATGGTGGGAGGGTGAGTACCTGCTGCAAAAACTGTTCTCGAAGATCTATTGTTATGGTAAGTTCTTACGTAACTGTACTCTTACTTCAAAAAACAGCCCTTGCAGGTTACACCATTAGGATTGATTCCCAAGCAATAATGGAAATCCCACACCATTGGGAGGAAGGAAGGTAGAAATCCCCGACTATCCTTAGCCAGGAAGGGGACAGCATCGAGCAAGTCCACACCTTCAAATACCTCAGAGTACATATTGATGACACACTCTCCTTTGTGCACCATATTGACCACATAGTCAAGACAGGCAATAGTAAGCTAGGCATTCTATATAGGCATAGGCAAGCCATGACTCATGAGGCTCTTAAACTAGTTACTTAAAGCTCTAGCCTGTCTATCATCGACTACACACTAGTCATATACGGTACTGCAACCGACTCAACCTTAAATAGAGTTAAACAACTAGTCAACAGGGCATGTCTGCTTGTCCTCGGTGCTAACCAGCGTACCCATACTTGCACACTACTCCTCTACAGTGTGGCTCCAGCTCCACCTAAGGACAAGGTATCAGGCTTGCATGCTAGGGAAAAAAAGCCCTAATAGGTCTCACGCCCAACTCTACTGCCGCACTGTTCCAGCGACACCCCTATACAAAGGTCACCAGAGGAACGGCAAAGGGAGTGCTCCATGTCCCATTGAAAAGAACATGCTTTGCTCAGCGGTCACTCTCCTACCGTGGCCCCACCTACAAGCAGACCCCCCACCACCACACTGGAACACACTAAAATGGGACCCTTAAAAGAGACCTGTTAACCGTTTAGGTAGAAGACAACCAGTGTGGCTGCAACAACTAGTCGCAGACGGCCATGATATAACCCTCATCCCACCCCCACACTTCTACGCTCCAGCACCTCCTTGGCGGATGCCCCACTCTCCTGGTCCACACCTCACCCATTTTCTGAAATATGACAAAGCCCCCTCAGGCCGCTCTCTCTAACTGCAGGCCCAACTACCTGAGGCCTTCTTTTAAGACTTAATATATGTTCAACCTCTTACCAAATGCATTACTTGTAACTGGATAAGTTAAGAAATGCAAGGACTACTTGCCTACACGTAAAGCCTGTCAGTATTCTGTCATCAGATATTAGCTGCAGCAATGTCCATCAATCTACCACTGTATTCTTGTCTGTTCCTCTTATGAACTGTAACCTTGGAAATTAATTATCTGTTTGTTATACCTGACATGGAACCTTTGTAAGAGCCTTTGGCTCAAAGGTGTTAATCTGACCATGAAATAAATAAAATAAAAAATCCTTAGTGGAACCTGAGCCTAGGACAGAAGTCCTTGAAGGACTGCTAGACCAAAAACTGCTCTTTGCCTCGATGCAATATCCAGGCTATAATGCCTGATAAAAGTGTGCACGGAGCTCCAAGTAGCTGTAGCACAGATGATCGAGGTGGACACATTAAGGACTGCAAAGGAGGTAGCCACCCCCCTTGTGGAATGACCCTTAACCACGCCCAGTAAGGGTTTGTTGCGCTTCTGGTAACAGATCATGATACACTGAATGAGCCACCTGGACGGCGACTGTTTGGAAACAGGAGCACCCATCATCCTGTGAGCAAAGGAAACAAAAAGCTGGTCCGATTTTCGGTGGTGTTTTGTTCTGGTCAGGTAGTATCGGAGACACCTATGCACATCTAAAGTGTGCAACAGGGCCTCTCCTCGATTAGAATACTTAGGAAAATACACTGGTAGGTCGATGTCCTGATTAAGGGTGAGAGCTGAGACCACCTTAGGCAAAAACTTAGGATTAGTCTGTAGGGATACCCAGTCTTGGTGAAAAACAAATAAGGTTCTTTGCACATGAGTGCAGGAAGTTCAGAAATTCTTCTGGCCGAGATAACTGCAACTAAAAACGTCATCCAAGTAAGAAGACGTAGCTCACAATCCGCAGCTGGTTCAAAAGGTGGCAGCGTGGGCTGCTCCAGGACAAAGGGTAAATCCCATGGCAGAATCAGATCCTTAATTGGAGGTCTAAGGTGGAGAACACCTCTCAGGAAGGCTCGAGATGTGTCCAACTGAGATATGGTGCGTTGGCCTATAGGAGTGTGATAGGCTGAGATGGCACAGAGATGTACCTTAGAGGAGTAGGCCAAGCCTGTCTGAAAAAGGAACAGGAGGTAGTCCAACACCAACCTTTCTGGACAATCCATAGGCGAAAAACTGCGTGCTTGAACCCACATACAAAATGTACGCCATTTCATGGCATAAGTAGCATGGGTAGTCTGTTTCCTAGCAGCCGCAAGAACGTCTTCTACCTCTTGTGAGACCCCATATCGCATCATGGCTATGTCTCTAGGAGCCAAGCATGCAGGTTCAGCGAACAAAGGTCTGGATGAACCAAGGAACCCGCCTCCTGAGACAGCACGTGGGAGCTGATTGGCAGAGGCACTGGAGGTTCCCGGGACAGCTGACGTAGTAGAGGGAACCAGATCTCCCTGGGCCAAAACGGCACGATAAGCATCAGCGTCGCTTGCTCTCTGCAAAGTTTCAGAAGGACCCTCTGGATCAACGGAAAGGGGGGGGGGGGGAGAGGCATAGAGGAATCTGCCCGCCCAGGAAAGGGACAACGCGTCTTGCCAGAAAACACCAGGCCCTGGATCTAGCGAGCAAAAATTGGGCAGTTTTGCGTTGGATGGGGACGTGAAAAGGTCCAACTCTGCTGTACCCCATCTGCGAAACAGATCCTCTACTACCTCTTGGAGTAGTTCCCACTCATGGACTCTGGCCTGAGAGCGGCTCAGGCCGTCTGCGATGACATTATCCACTCCTGGGACATGAACAGCAATGAGATTTGCTCTGTGTTGCAAAACCCAATGCCACACCCTCATTGCCTCCCTGCAAAGCAGGTAGGAATGGGTGCCTCCTTGTTTGTTGAGGTAATACATCACCGTGGAACTGTCCATTTGTAACAGAAGAGTACCCGGTGGAATCTCCAACTGGAAGGCCTGCAGGGCGTAAAGAACTGCTCTCATTTCCAGGATATTTATGTGGAGATGAGCCTCTTGGGCTATCCACAGGCCCAGAGACCGGACACCGTCGAGGTGTGCACCCCATCTGAGCCCCGAGGCGTCTGTGGAGATTGTCACAATCTGAGATGGCGCAATGAAGGGGACTCCCGCCAATAGATTCTTTGGATCTAGCCACCATTGCCAATCCCGGATTACGGCCTTCGTAATCCAGATTGGGAGCTGCAGATGGTCTTGCTTTTGATCCCACTGGACCCGTAACATCCACTGGGTCACCCGCATCTGGAGACGAGCAAGCGGGCCTGTTGCAATGGCCGCAGCCATGTGTCCAAGCAGGCAAAGGACCAATCTGGCAGGAACGGTCTTTGCCAAAATGTCCCTGATGAGGGATCTGATGTGTTCCTCTCTGTCCTGGGGAAGAAAAGCTTTCCCCTGGACAGTGTCCAGAACTACGCATATGAACTGCAGAGTCTGTGACGGAACCAGGCGTGACTTCTCTTGATTGAAAATGATGCCCAACGTCTCGAACACAGAGAGTATAATGAATGGCAGACATCAGTGCCTCCTGAGAGGGTGCCATGAGAAGCCAGTCGTCCAGGTAGGGGAACACATAGTGGCCTGGACTCCTCAGAGTAGCCACTATGACCACCATGCACTTCGTGAATACCTGAGGTGCCGATGACAGTCTGAAGGGGAGGGCTCGGAACTGATAATGGTGGCCCTGAAACTCGAAGTGCAAACTTCCTGTGTGCTTGAGCAATGGGTATATGCAAGTAAGCATCCTGCATGTCCAAGGATGCTAGAAAGGCGCCCTGCTTGAGCATGGGAATCAGACCTGGGAGGGTCACCATGCAGAAGCGTTTGTACAGGACCGAATCGTTGAGGTCCAGTATCGGACGGAGGTCCCCTGTTTTCTTGGGAACCAGAAAGAAGTGAGAATAATATCCTGCACTCCTCTGGTTCCGTGGTACGTGCTCTATCGCTTCTTTCCCCAGAAGCATGAGCACCTCCTGCTGTATGAGCAGGGCACGCTGACCTGAGTAACAGGAAAGCAGGGGAGGTCTTGCCGGTGGGTGGTCAAGAAATTCTATGAAGTGACCTTTCTTGACCAAATGGAGAACCCACCGGTCAGTGGTAATCGACTGCCACCCTTAAAAGTGGCAAGCGATGAGACCCCCGACCTTTTGTGCCCGTTGATCCAGAGGAGGGGCGGGGGCTGGGAAGCAGTCATGCTGTGGCAGCACTGGTCCCTGCAGGCTGGGCCGGTTTAGTGTAGTGTTGGGCTCTGCCTGGGGACAACTTAGCCTGGGCTTTAGGCTGAAAAGTGCCCCTTTGTTGCTGGCTGGAACATGGCTGCTGCCTTTGTTGCTGGCTGCGAAAATGGCTCCGGTTCCTACGAAAGGAACCAGGCCTGGATCTGTACATGGCCTGTACAGACCTGACTGCCCTCCCAGCGTCCTGGAGTTTGGTGATAACCTTCTCCGAGGGTTCCCCAAAAAAGTACTTCGTCATCGTAGGGGATGTCAAGAATGTTCTTTACGTCCGGGGTGAAGCCGGAGACAAAGCCAAAAGTGTCGCCGGAGACAGATGCCTGAAGCTGCAGCTCTGGCAGACTAGTCCGCAGAATCGTATGCGGCTCGTAGAAATTGGGTACCCACATCAGACCCCAGGCGGAGAAGGTTTAGGAGCTCCGCCTTTTGATCGCCATCCGGAAGTTCATCAACCAGGTCTTGGCCCTGTTCCCACAGGGCGTTCTGAAATTGTACCATGTGGGTTAGGGAGTTCAGGGACCTGATCGAGCATGTTGCAGCCACATACATGCGCTTCCACAGGGCATCCAATTGTTTGGATTCCTGGTCTGTGTGCTCATGTGTTGCGGTTTTTGGGACTGGTCATGTGAGGCCGTAATGACCAGGGAGTTTGCCAGACGTTGTTGAGCCAAGTACTGGTCCTCTCTCGGGACCTTGTACAGGTGGTCAGCTTTCTTCGGCACAGCGGGAGTGGGTCTGGTGGCTTCCACGCAGCCTTGGTGAGGTCTGCGAAAGTGTCCACCAAGGGTGGGACTACCACAGGCTTTGGGTCTTTCTGCCGAAGATAACGGGCAAGGAGCTGCCTTTCGGGGTCGAGGTCTTCAGCATCCCACACCATGCTGTCCAGGATGTGCCTCATAATCTCAGAGAAAGAGGAATCATCCGGAAGAGACCTGGGAAGGTCATGTGGGTCAGGTGATGGAATGCTGAGCGCAGAAGGAGATCTGGAATAATCTGAGGTATCCGATATGGAGTCCTCCCCTGACTGAGTATATCGACGACATCTGAGTTGCTTGGGGCTGGGGGACCTTGATGGAGATCTTGAGGAAGGCCTTCTGTCCTTGGACCTACCCCAGGAGGTGGAGTCTGCTCCTTAGGGGTTAGTGGTCATCCTGCTGGCCCTTTGGGTGGAGAAGGAGGTGTAGGAGGTGAAGGAGTAGGAGGAGGTGGTTTTACAGGGACCACATCCTTTCGGATGGTGTCCCACCAGAAAATAAAGAGATCCTTTACTTCTTGTAGATTCATGCCAGACGACTGGCCTGGTGCCAGGGTCAGGCGTCTGGTCTGCGGGCATCTCCGGGGTGGGCGAAGGTTCCCTCGGGAGCCCAGCATCCTCAGTATCGCCAGCCTGGTCTTCATGCAGTGTCGTGTCCTCCTCCATTGGATCCCTGTGATCAGTGTCCACTGGTGACCGGGGGGGCCTTCGGTGAATCACGAGGCTGGCGTCGGTCGCAGCGAATGCCTGGGTCGAGCAGCCCGGCCAGCGTCTGGTGCCTGGCTGGCGTCCAGCGGCTCCAGCGAACGCCTGGCCGACTTCATATGTTTGGCCGACGTCGGGTCTGACGTCTGCTTTAGAGACATCAGGTCTTTTGTCTTCCTGGGTGGTGGATCCGGACCTCTGGGAGGCTGGGAAAATGATCTGGAGTCGGGGTCCTGATGTTTGGTTGATGAGGAAGACTTGTGGCGTTCGGAAAACTTGGAAGAGGCCCGAGAGGGAGTGGAGGAAGCAGAGGGCCTTGAAGTCTTGATGGGCTTGAGAGTTGAAGAGCCGCCTGAAACCTGGACTTTATCTTGCCAAATCTGCTGATGCCGCCGTCTCTCTCCTAAATGACAACCTCACCACCCTAATTAACAAGCATGCTTCTATTAAAATCAGGGTGCGGAAAATCTAGCATCCGTGGTTCACCCAAGAACTCAAATCGGCACTTACCAATAGAGACAAGCTATGGGCTAGGGCCAGGCACACAAAGAACCCGGCAGACCGGCAGGCGTTTAGAACTGCCAGAAATGCCTGTGTTAAAAGTGCACGTGCTACTAAAGCAAACTTCTACATCTCCACTCTGGAGTAGACCAAAGGGAACTCCCAAAAAATCTGGAAGACACTGAGATCCATTGAAGGCCATCCTGATGCTTCCTCCCTTCCCACCAAGATTCTGGCCAAGGATGGGATGGTTGAAAATAAACTGCAAATCCTCGAAGAACTTAACCTTCACTTTGCCACTGCCGGGTTGGCATTCGACTCCTTCCCATACGCTAGCCGAGTGAACAGCAACACTAGCCCAGATTCTACACGTGCTACTCCGCCTTATCCCTTCCAGTTGTGCTTGTTTAGCTACAAAGAAGTCGAAGACATAATTCTTAGCCTTGACACCAAGAAAAGTGCAGGGGACGATGGCCTTGAATCATTTTTCTTGCAGTTAGGCTATTGCCCAGCTCACAGCCCCATCCTTCACATCTTCAACCTCTCTATTACCACAGCCACTGTTCCATCCTGCTGGAAATCTGCTCATGTTCTTCCTCTCTTCAAACTAGGAAATTCTTGTGACTTAAACAACTACTGACCTATCTCCATCTCGCCCCTTCTCTCCAAAGTGCTGGAAAAACTTATATACAACCAATTAAAAAATCACCTTGAAGCGCACTCAATCCTAAACCTGGCCCAATATGACTTCAGGTTGAAGCACAGTACCATCTCAGCCTTGGCTAAAGTCTAATGACTGGATCCATGCCATGGACACCAAGAAGGTTACTGGTGCAGTCTTTCTAGACCTCAGTAAGACCTTCGACACTGTAGACCATCACTCCTAATCACCCGTCTTGCCTACATAGGTGCCACTCCACTTACCTTACAGTGGAGTACCAGTTATCTCACAGGAAGGATACAAAAAGGCAAAGCTGATGGTCTACTATCTGTCCCCCTTCCAATTGCCAGAGGAATCCCTCAAGGCTCCATCCTAGGACCAATCCTTTTTTCCCTGTACATCAGCAACCTTGACTCCCACATAAAGAACTCTAGCATACTTTTCTTTGCGGACGATACGGTTTTGTATGCATCAGGTTCGTCCTTAACTGAAGTCAGGGAAGCATTCCAAGCTGACTTTATCCAGATAGAAAGCTACCTTATCAATGCCAAGCTTCTCTTAACTGCCAAAAAAACCAAGACAATGATTTTCGAGACTTGCCTTGTCTGGTACCCTACCTACCCCACCTAAAAACTTCATATAGTTACCTCCCTAGGTGAACCCTTGGAAGTTGTACCTATATTTAAATATCTAGGTATGTGGATAGACAACAAGCTTTCCTTCAATGACCACATTGAGGATCTATCAAAGAGGCTTAAAGCACACTTGGGTTTCTTCTTTAGAAATAGGACGCTCTTTTCTCTCGCGACCCGCAAAAGACTTGTCCAAGCAACATTCCTTCCCTTGCTCGACTATGGAGACAGTATCTTTAGCTCCTCCCCAACCTTGAGCCTATCTAAACTGGACGTACTCTATCACTGTGCTCTTCGCGCTTCATTACTAACTCTGCATACAGGACCCACCACCGTGATCTTTATGCAGCAGTTGGGTGGACCTCTTGCCACCAGACGCCTCCTGCATGCTGGCATTTGGACCCTCAAATTACTAGTCAACAAACTGCCTGTCTATTTAACGTCTCATACACATCTCGCATAGCGCCTACTCCCTAAGAAAATCCGACCTTATCCTACTAGATGTTCACAAGACATGTACCACAGCTGGCCAAAGGGCTGTCTCATAACGCCCTCCCAAACATTTGGAACTAACTACAAGCCATGCTGAAGCTAACCAGCATCATATCAATTAACTCCTACAAAACACTAGCTACCTCTAAATTAAAAGACATATGTAGGTGCTACTAGGCCCCCAACGCCAAGTCAACTTCCTAGGTACCAACTGGCCCTCTACTTATTAAGCTGAAATGTGTTGCATAATTTAGGGCAAGGTTAAAGCTGGAATGTACTGCAGATATAGCATAAGGACTTCTATTGTGTATACCTCTTGTATTATATATTTTTTCTTTGTTCTACATTTTATATCACCTGTCTATGTAATTGCAAACTGTATGTGTATGTGCCTCAGAACCTCCTTGTGAATGAGCTTGCTCAATGAAGTCTTTCCTGCAATAAACTTGAACTTGAACTGAAGGAGGCTGAGAATGAGCCCTGGAGGGAGAGCAGTCCAACCTGGTGCAGCCTTAGCTACAGGAGTCAGAGGCCCGGTTCAGGGATCTGGACCTTGCTTTCTCCCAGTGTTTATGAGCCTTGGAAGAAGAATCGCCCCTGTAGGAAGGGTCTTGGTCCATCTTGCCAATTTTTTCTTCCAGCAGATAAGCCTGAAGTGCCTTCTGACGGTGGATCCTGGTGCGGCTGTTGAACCCTTGGCAGAAGGTGCAGGTCTTGGTGTCATGGTCCGGGCCTAAGCACCGCACGCAGGAGAAATGGGGATCCTTAAAAGGGATCAGTTTTCCGCAGGCACACTTGGAAAGGTGTCCCTCAAGTGAAGAAGTTGGAGAGGACATTAGTTTGGAGAAACTCTGGGAAGTTCAAAGTCGTTGTGCGCTAGGTAGAGACCGAGAGGCCGATACTGGCGAGTCAATGCCGGGAAAAGAACTGGGGATTCTGGGGGACAGCCTCCTTATGTACTGCGTCTGACGTCGGGGGCGGGACAGACGTCTGAGGCGGTCCCTGTTGAATACTGCTAGCTAGAAAATTTCCGTGGGGTGCTGGTGCCTGCCAGCTTCAGTCCTAATGGTGTAACCTGCTGCAACAGCTGTTTCTCGAAGTAAGATCTCTAGCCACTCAGAAACCAGACTGTCAGGTGCAGGGATTGAAGGTCCAGATGCAGAACCTTCCCCTTGTTGACAGAAATCCGGTACAGGTGGGCTGGAAGATGCCTCAGGAGCATGAAGCCCAGGCTGAGGAGATCTGGGTACCAGAACTGGCGAGGCCTGTCTGGAGCTACCAGAATCACTTGCACTTTGTCCCTCTTCACCGTGAGAAGCACCTTGTGGATAAAGGGAAATGGAAGGAAGGTGTAGAAGAAGCCCGGGATCCACGGCCTCGAGAAGGCATCCCCCTGCAGAGAGCCTTGCTGAGAGGGGCAGGCGTGAAACAGCCTCAGCTTTGCATTCTCACTGGAGGCAAACAGGTCCACTTGAGGGGTGCCCCAATGGGAGAACAGGTCTTGAACTACCTCCGGCAGGAGAGACCACTCGTGAGATGCAGCACCTATCCAACTGAGGGCATCAGCTAGACTGTTAGATGCTCCTGCCACATGGATGGCTAGGAGATCCGTCTGCAGGCTGATCATGAGAGACCAAATGCGGAGAGTTTCCTTGCACAAAGGCAAGGAGTGCAACCCGCCCTGCCGGGTGAGATAGTACATGGTCGTGGTGTTGTTCATCTGGACCTGAACCACCTGACCCCGTACAAAAGGAGCGAAGGCGATGAGGGCTAGTCGAATCGCTTGAAGCTCCAGCAGGTTGATGTGGCATCGAGACTGCTGAGGGGACCAGAGGCCGTGGGCCCGGAGCTCCCCCAGGTGGGCACCCCAACCCATCAAAGAGGCGTTGGTCGTAAAAATGACTGTCTGCTTGGGGCGGATAAACGGGAATACCTTCCTGTAGATGAGATGGGATGAGCCACCACTGCAGGCCGTCCCACATGTTCTGGGTCACGGTTACTGGCTGGTACAAAGGATCGGAGCGCTGTGACCACTGGCGGGCCAGCCCATTGCAGGGGAACGCATATGCCAGCAGGCCCATCGGACCACGCTGGTGCAGGCCGCTATGAGACCCAGAAGGCACAGGCAGTCTGCGGCAGGACACAATTGCTCAACCAGAAATGACTGGGTAAAGGAGGAAAGGACCTCGGCCCTGTCCGCTGGGCTCTGGCTTGAAGAGAGTCGAACTCTGCCCCAATTAACTGAATAACCTGCAATGGCACGAGTTCCAATTTGGCCTTGTTGATCAGGAAGCCAATCTGAGAGCAGAACTGGATGGCCAGATCTCTGGACCGCTCTACCTCCAACCTGGAGGGGGCTGCTATCAGCCAGTCATTCAGGTAAGAGTACACCCGGACCCCTCTGCACGGCAGGAATGCTGTCACTACTGCCATGCATTTAGCGAAGACCCTGAGAGGCGGAGAAAGGCCGAAAGGTATGGCCTGAACTCGTGAAGTAATCCTTCTGCTCTGAAGCAGAGGAATCGCTGATGAGATGGACAGATTGGGACATGAAAGAACGCGTCCTGGAGATCCAGAGAGCAAAACCACATGCCTAGTTCCAAGAATGGTATGATCTGAGCCAGAGTGACCATCCTGAAGCTGCGTGGACTTAGGAACTTGTTCAGGTCTTGCAGATAGAGAATGGGGCGTCAGCCCCCTCCCAGTCCGCTTTAGGACCAGGAAATACCTGGATACAAACCCTAGGTTTAGAAGAGGATCTGCCACCTTGCTGATCACCTCCTTTTGGAGTAGCAGAGCAATGTCGGCTCGATGAGCCGACACAGAGGATGCGGAAGCAGTAGCCCCTCCCAGGGGAACGGCTCGATAGGGAGGAGTCTGCTTGAATTCCAGAGGCAGACCCCTGCCAACCACTTCCAGCACCCAATGGTCCGTGGTGATCGCTTACCAGGCGGAAAGGAAGTGGCGGAGCCGTCCCCCCCCCCACGGGGGGACCCGGGGAGGAGCTGTGAGGTAGGGGGCGGCACCCCTCAACCAGTCACTGGGCAGGCTTGGAGGAAGGGCTGGCTGCAGGGCTGCCTGGACCTTTCACTCCCAGCTTCCTGCTGGAGGAAGCAGCAGGCTTGGCCTTGGGGTGCCAAGCGTGAGCCTGCTGGGCCAGACGTGCCGCAGAGGCAGAAGCGCAAAAGGGCTTACGCTGCTGCTGGAGGCCTTTGTCCTTCTGGGCAGACGTGACAAGAGTCCAAGGTGGCGCTGGACTTCTTGATCCTTTGGAGATGGCCCTCCACCCCAGGGCCTAACAAGTCAGTGCCCAGGAAGGGAACGTCTGCCAGCTTGTGCTGGGTATCCGCCATGAAGGTAGAGATCTGCAGCTAAGCTCTGCGGTGCATGGCCACTGCGGCTGCTACTGACCGGGCACAAGAGTCTCCAATGTCCAAGGCAGTTTGGAGCTGTTTGGCCACCACCATTCCCTGATCCTGCACCTGCTTTCCCGTAGTTTGAAGGTCAGCCAGGAGATGAGGAAGCACCTCATCCAGGGAACCCATAAGGGCGTGTGAAAAATGTACCATCAGCAAAGCCGAGCTAGCCTGTCGAAGACCTACAGAGGAGGCAACGTAAACTTTGCGCCCAGAGTAGTCCATCTTTTTTCGGACTCGTCTGGGGTCTTTTCTATGTCCCTAGCATTTCCGGAGGGCCGGAAGACGCTACTGGTTACCAGCCCTTCAGCAGAGGGGTGCTCCAAAAAAAATGACAGGGAACTGGTGGGGACTGCGCATTTGTGAGCCATCCTGGCCGAAGGTGCAGGACAGGATGCAGGCCGCTGCCACAACTCCAGGGCCGGACCAACAATGGCCTTGGCTACATGGAAGGCCTCTGTGGGGGAATCCCCTCAGTCCAGAATCTCCATGAGGGGATATCTGGCCTGTTGTACGGGTTCGAGCAGCTTCCCAGTGGACTCTGAGATGAGTCGAAGAATTCCCAGGAACAAGGATGGGCTCTCGTCCATCGGAAGACTCCAGGTTGAGGGGCCTGGAATACTGGGAGTCGGATTCCAAGGAGTCTGCGAACAGCTGCAAAGCACCTGAGCCATCCTCCACTCACCAAGGCCCATCATGAGTGAGGGTGACTGACAACCTGTGGAGCAAGCCCTGACCCGACAGAGAATCCTTGGTTGGGGCCCCAGTCTTCGGTTCTTCAGGGGCGGTGGTTCCACTGCAATGGGTGGAGCAGCCAGTTTCAGCTGAGCAATCTGTGCCCGAGTCGGCTCCTCTACTAAGGAGCCAATGGTGAGAGATTGCTTCGGCTGTTCGGGTGACAGCCACTTAATGGCTGGTGAGGGTGACCGAGTATGCTTGTTACCGGCTAATAAGAGCTGCTGCCACATCATGTCCTCATAATGCTTACGCAATTGCGCCGGAGCCTATCCTCCGAAGAGGACATGCAGCTATGCCACTTTCCGTGATGTCGGAACAGAGTCCACCGATAGCGGCGGTACCTACCCAACACGGAGGAGGACCAGGACCGGCAGGGTCGCCGATGGTGGGTCGAAGAGGGGGCCGGGGAAACCGCCCACCCCTTGGTTCAGGGTCCTTGACCAGGGACTTTGGCACAGGAGGCACAGGCAAGTCCTCAGTAACCACCGGGGGAACCAGTGAAGAAGGGCTGTAGGCTTCTCCAGTTGACAACCCGTCCAACGGGTAGAGAAAAATCTCGACTGCATCGACGGGTGTCTTGGCCGGCTGACCCGACGGGGACACTGTGAAGCCAGCGGCCTCAGCTGCAACCTCGACCGAAGTTGGAAGCAGACGCTCCGAAGAACGAGATCTCTCCCGCTCCCACAAACGTCGACGGTGGGACTTGCCTTTCGGTTCCTTTTTCTTCAACCTACTCGTGCGAGTCCCTCAGGGTCCTTCTCCCTTTGTGGAGAGGGATCGACAAAGCTCCTTAAAAGAAGCAGTGTAGGAAAAGCCCAAGGAGAGCGGGATAAACGCAGAAGCAGAGGAAGTAGAAGACGTGGCCTGGGCCACCTCCTCCTCGAGGGCGCTTAACGGTTCCAGCTGCTCCTGGAAGTCCGCAGCCGCGGACACGCCTAACGGGCCTCCATCGACTTCACTGGCGGAAACAGTTTCTCGGGGTCCCCTAGCTGAAGTTGAGTAGCGCGGTCTTCTAGAAACGAAGACGCAAAATACTTGCAGAGATCGCAGGCCTGCAGATCATGAGCAAGCCCCAGGCAGTAAATGCACGTGGCGTGCAGATCGGTCAAAGACATCTTCTGCCCACAAAAGCACCGATGGAAGCCGGGAGTAGATTTTGAATCCATTGTAGCTGCAAGGGAAGTAGAAGACTTAAGTCTTGTAAACTTTAAAATAATTTTTGGTAGAGAGCACTAAGGAGGGAACCTGAGCTTCCAAGCAGTAAGGAAAATCTGGCATCGTGGGGTAGAGCCGAGGGTTTTACTACCTGGGTGGGTGGGAGAAGCCAACTTGAAGACCTTCCGGCCCATCTTAAAGTGGCAAGAAATCTGCCAGACAGTGTGGATTGATCATATCCACGTTCCTAGAAATGTATGCTAAATTTGCTGAAAACAGTACATTAGTTCTAGAAGGCAACCAAACAGCCGAAGTAGATGGGTCTGCGGTGAGAAAAGAACGGAAGTGGGTATGGGGACTGCCCCGATATACCACTGGCCAGCGTCTGGGTGGAGCCAGTGTCGGTCCCTGCTGAAGACTGCTAGCCAGAAGATTTCCATTGGGTTCTAGTACCTAGCAGCACAGTCCTTGTGGTAATAGCCTGCTACAGGAGCTCCCACTCGAAGTAAGATCACGCTATATTTCTAAAGATCCATGTAGATGCACCTCTCACCTGAGCCCCATCTCTTATCCACTCCATCAACAGTTACTGATCCCTCAACTCCTGTGGTTATCTCCTTATAAGCTCTAAGAGTACTTTTCCTCCACTGTTGTATGCAATTAACAGTTAAATATCTGGTATTCTTTTGGAAGTTACATATTTATATCCTACTGTACTGCACAATACTCTGTGTACCTGCCATATCAAAGGACCCCACAAAAGTGAGATACTTTATTTCATGGGGCCACTACCCTATTTATTTCAAAAAGCGTATACAGCCCCATCACAAAGTCGCTCCCATTCTCCACTGAATGAGAAACTCATGCAGCAGAATAAGCAGTTCATCTTCACCCTGGTAAACACAAACTCTACTCTCCTGCAGCATAGTAGCAACCCACCAATCACTGGATCCGGCCTATTACCTTTAAAGTCACACACACACACACACACACACACCTTTTCTTGTAAGCAACACAGGAAACAAAATGTTGGACTTGGATTTCTTTTTCATTGGGGGTGGGGGTCGGAAAATAGAACAGTTACGTAAGAACTTACCATAACAGTAGATCTTCGAGGGGATCTCAGTCATCACATCACTCCACAAGAACTTCACCGGTGAAGCAGGATCTACACAGAAGATTTTTCCGGCAATACCACTGGGGCCACCCAAGCAAATGTCACCAACCCTATAAAGGCGCGAGCGGCCCTGCTCACTCAGTTCTTCCCCCCAGAGGCTTGGGAGCAAATCTGTGCCATGGAAGGGGGGAGAGAGAGGGGGTGGAGAGAGGTGCCCAGGACAAAATAAAAGGCTGGATACAACAGTAAGCCAGTTCTGTGAAGAGAATCCGTTAAGAGAAGGATGGTGGGAGGAATGCAGACCTGATCACTGAGATACCCTTGAAGATCTACTGTTATGATAACTTCTTTTTTAACCGTTCTATCTTTTCAGGGGTCTTAGTCATCAGGTCACACCGTAGAAATGAGTCCCAAGCGGTTACATGTGCAGCAAGACAGTCTGGGAGGAAGGTCAACCAAAGCCTTGGACAGGAGACCCTGCAAGACAGCCCGTCCCTGCTTGGGCTTTAGAGGCAATGTCCAGACTGTAGTGTTTAGTGACTGTATGGGTGGTACTCCAGGTGGCAGAGGCACAGATATTGGCGGCTGAAACCCTCTTAAAACAGACCACAGAGATAGCCATGCCCTTGTGGAGTGGGTTTTCACCGCCCCTGGCAACTCTTTACTATGCTTGTTGTAGCAGAACACAATACAATGTGCCAACCATTTGGACAAACATTGTTTGGAAACCTGAATGCCCTCTCTTCCTGGGGTGAAACAAAAAGCTGCTTTGGCTTTCTGCATTCCTTAGTGTGGAGCAGATAATACTTCAAAATTCTCTGCACATCTGATGTATGGTGCAGTGCTTCCCCTAGATTGGCACGCTTAAGAAAATAAACAGGTAGGTGGATAGATTGGTTCAGGGTAAATTCAGACATCACCTAGGGAAGGAACTTAGGATTTGTGCGCAAAGATGCCCCGTCTTTGCGGAAAGTCAAATAAGGTTTCCACCAGACAGCCTGAAACTCTGAAATCCTTTGAGCAGAACCACCACCAAAAAATGAAAATTACGTACCTACCGTAATTCTTGATCTTCTTGGACGAGTCTCCACCACTCATTCACACTAGTGGGATTAGCGCCGGAGGCACTAGGACCCATCGGGAGCAAACTTTTTGCTGGAGGGTCGGCGCGAGAGATGGCGCCGCGAGGCACGGCGCCGCGAGCAGCGGCTCGAGCGGTAATGACTATCTCGGCGACGACCCTCCAACCGCCTCAGTACCTTTTTTACCAAGGAGGTGCAGCGCAACTAACGTAAAGAGTAAATCTAACCTTTAAAAACGGACATAAGATAGTCCGTACGACCCGTGTAAGAAGGGTCAACAAAGAAGTCTTCACGGCCTAAAGATTTGAGGGAGGAAGACCAACACAGCGGTGAGCTCGGGGATGGAGGGTAGGATGAGGGTGAGGAGACTCGTCCAAGAAGATCAAGTACACAGTAGGTAATGTAATTTTATATCTTCCTGGACAGAAGTCTCCACCACCATTCACACTAGTGGGAGAGTACCAAGCTGATAATCCCCCAAAGGGCGTGCAGGAGAGCCAGAGCTCACGCGACTAAGACAGAAGTCCATTAAGGATAGTTCTGCCGAACGCGGAATGACGCCTGGCATGAACATCCAGTGCATAATGCTTAACAGGTATGCACTGAGCTCCAGGTGGGGCTGCTAAGATATCTGCAATTGGAACATTGCATTCACTAGGGATGCTGCATGATCGCCTAGTAGAGTGAGCGTACACTCTACCTTCTAATTTAACTTGAGCTATGGAATAGCAATGCCAAGGCATGCCACTAACCATGATGAGATGCATCTGATAGCGACAGGTTGACCCAGCCGGTGTCGCTGAAAGAAACAAACAGTTGCTGAGTCTTATAACATCCTTGGTTCTATCTAAATAGAACCGCAAGGCTCTTAACATCCAAGGAATGAAGAGCTCGCTCCCTTCATTTTGGAAATTAGCTAAGTAAGCGGAAGTACCAGAGGTTGGTTTAGATGGAATTCTGACACAACCTTGGGAAGAAATTTAGGATGAGTACGGAGAACTACCTTGTCTTTATGGAATACAGTATACGGAGGGTCCGTAACTCAGGCATGTATCTCAGAGACCCCAGTGGCTGAGGTAATGGCCACCAGGAAGGCAGTTCCAGGTAAGAAATTTTAGCTCACAGGTAGCTAGGGTCTCGAAGGCTCCGAGTGAGCATGTCCAGCACCAGGTTAATGTCCCAGGCTGCAACTGGACGCTTAACAGGGGTCTGGTATGAAGAATCCTTAAGAAATCTTCACTATAGGTAACTGAGCCAGAGTCAAGGAAGAAACCGCTCATGGAACGCTGAGATGGCACTAAGGTGAACTTTAACTGCGGAGTACTGAGACCTAAGTTTGATAGGTCCAAAAGATACTCCAGAACCTTGTCAGGAGGACAGGAAAAGGGATTCCAAGAGGACTTTAGACACCAGAGAGAAAACGCTTCCATTTGGAAGCGTGACGCTGGTGGCTGGTCATGAGCAGCCAGAAGGATGTCTGAGACTCTACGAGAGACGTTGAACCGATTCTACTTCCACCTCTTCAGGAGCCAAGCATGAAGGTGAAGTGATTTCAGGTTGGGATGGACCAACAACCCTGAGTCAAAAGATTGATTTGCAAAGGAAGTGGTCTCGAGAGGCTGCCAACATACTGTTGAGTAGAGGAAACCATAGTTGCCGAGGCCAGGAGGGAGCAATGAGAATCATTTTGGTCCCCTGAGACTCGAACTTGAGGAGTACTCTGAATTAGAGGAAGCGGTGAAAGGCGTAAGAAAGCGCTTTGTCCACCGCAGCCTGAACGCATCCTGACAGAAAATGCCAGGCCCTGGATTTCTGGAGCAGAAGAGAGGCAGTTTTGTGCTGAGTGGGATGCAAAAGGTCCAGGTCTGGAGTCCCCACTCTTTGAACAGAGACCGAAGCTACGGCTGGATCGAGAGACCACTGTGAGGGTCTGCCTCCTCTGCTGAGGTGATCTGCTAGGTCGCTTTGTATACCTGGCAGATAAACCGCTGAATCAGAGACTTGTGCCCAAGCACCACTCCCACACCTCATTGCTTCCTGCAAAGGGGATAAGAATGAGCACCGCCTTGCTTGTTGATGTAATACATCACAGCTTTGTCGTCCGCTTGAAGGAGAATGTTCTGTGACAAAGGACATCCTTCAGAGCTCGGATCGCATAGAGGACCGCTCTCATCTCCAGGACATTTATGTGGAGATGAGTTTCAACTGAGTCCATACACCTTGAGTGTGGAGGGAGGACAGTGAGCTCCCCATCCCATTAGCGACGCGCCTGTGGTGATGGAGATCTGATGATCCGGGAGCAAAGGGAATCCTTCCAGGAGATTGCTTTCTTGAGACCACCAGGTGAGAGACCTTCAAGGGCTGCCACCTTGATGGGATAAGACTGGGGTGAGAGGTCGAGACCACTGAGTGGAGAGCATCCATTGGTGGTTCTCATGCAACCGGCCAGGGTACAGTGAACACCGAGGACGCCATGAGACCCAACATGCGTTGCATCGAGAGAGCTGTAACCGATTGGTTCTCCCGATGTAACGGGCCATCCGAAGGATGTCGAGTCTTCTGTCCTCTGGAAGGAAAGCTCAGAGAAGAGGTGTCTAGAAGCGCCCCTATGAAAAGGAGCCTCTGGGAGGGCTGCAGTTGAGATTTTTCAAATTCAGCAGAACTCCCATGGACATGAGAAGACGAGAAGTCGTTGCACGGTTCCAAAGTCCCTTGGCTGAAGTGCTTAAGAAGCCAATCGTCCAGGTAGGGAAACACTGAGTCCGATCTTCCTGAGATGCGCTGCAGAACTGCACAACACTTTGTAAAACTTCATGGGCGCCGAGGATAGCCCAAAGGGCAGGACTCTGAACTGATAATGCTGACCCAAAGCTACAAACCTGAGGAACTTGGCGTGGGTCGGGTGGACGGGATATGCTGGTAAGCATCCTGCATATCCAGGGAGGCCAGCCAGTCGTGTTGATGCAGCAAGGGTAACAGGGTACCTAGGGAATTATTTTGAATTTCTCCTGGGGAGAAATTTGTTTAACTTTCTGAGGTCTAGAATGGGGCGATCCCCTCAGATTTCTTTGGAACCAGAAAGTAATGGGAGAACCCCTGTGTTTTAGGGTGGGGGCACCAGCTCTATTGCCCTGTTGTTCAGAAGGCCCTGGATCTCGGCGTGAGGAGGTCTGATTGAGAGGCCGACAACCTGGTGTCGCTTGGGAGGACAATTGGGGTTTCCAAGAAATTGAGAGAATAACCTCACTAATTATCCGGGCGACCCATTTGTCCGAGTTATGGACTTCCACTGGTTGTAGAAGCACTCAGACGACCTCCCACCGGAGGAGAAAGTTCCACCTCGCAGAGTGGATGGAACTTGGGCCAGCAATTCATAAGGTGGCGCTGGGGGCTTTAGGCCCCTGCGCTTTCTGCTGCGTCTTCTTTTGAGGTTGGGCAGGTTGGCTTTTATGGAAGCTTCCCCTGCCTCTGCCTCGAAAGGACTGACGACTATGAAACTGACGTCTGTTCACATGCCCCCGAGAGGGGGCAGGCGGAGGTCTGGCCAATTTAATGGCCGATCTAGTCTTCTGAGTGGCCTCTAAGGCTTGCTCCACCTGAGGGCCAAAAAGATAGGAGCCATCAAAAGGCAGCGCCATTACCTGCTGCTGAGCATCATTCGTGAAGCCAGAAGAACGCAGCCAGGAATGGCGCAGAGTACAAATCCTGCGGTTGCTGAGCGAGAAGCTTGCGTCGAAAGGCCCATGATGGCTTTGACCTGTTGGTTATTGGACTCAATACCTCTAATAACGGGTCAGAAGAAGCTCTGACTTGGAGTCCGAATCTGAAGAGCTTCAACCATTCTTTTCATAGAGTGCCACAGGATATACTCATACTGAGAAAAATAGCCTTGATAACTGGCAACACGCATACTTAGAGTGGAGGCAGCAAGACTCTTACCTAATGTATCAATCTTACGAGACTCTTTGTTAATAGGTCAGCTTGTAGTAGTTTGAGGAAGAATGACCTTGTCATTCTCTGCCAGGACTACAATAGGATCCGCAGAGCTTGGGATGCCAATAAGGGACGATCCTTGGGAGCTGAATACTTTATCAATGGATTTAGCCACTGAGGGAATAAGAGCAGGATTATTCCATACCATTTGAGACAGCTGCCTCAAGGAAGGCTGGATCGAGGAGTCAAACCTGAGGGATCTCCAAGCATGAAGATACTGGAGTCTTAATATCTTCCCAGGATCGATGTCTGTAGTCTGGAGAGAAAGAGTGATCTTAGGTTCTTCAACAGAGACTTAAAGGACAGGTCCACCACAGGCTCTGTAGCAAAGAAAGATCCTGTTTCTCCACTTCATCACCCAACCAAGGTCTGGGTCAGGCTCAACATCATCTCCTGATGGTCCAGGAAGGACTGTTTGGACAGGAAAGGAGGAAAATTAGAGAGGAGGAAATAGCAGAAAACAAGGACAGTCCCCAGGGCCCCGGCGCCGAGACTGCAAAACGGGTTGAAAACCGGCACTGCGAGGGGCACGGGCGCCAAGAGGCACGCAGAACCCGCGAACGCCCGGTGGCACCGCTGGATGGCGCTGCCGCTGGACAGCGCCGCCAAGCCAACGGCGCACGCCACGCCGGGCGCCGCAGACCAGACGGCACCGTGGATGGCGCCTGCAAGACCCAGTGGCACCGAAAACGGCGCCGACAAGCCAACAGACCCTGCGGAAGGCGCCGGAAAAGCCCCAGGAACCTGGAAAGCTAGAGGAAAAAAAAACAGGAGATAAGGGCATCAGTGTGGCCCCCTGCGCCGCAGCCATGTGAAGGGGGAAACACCTAAGAACGGAGTCGCTGGCACTGAAGAAGGCGCCGCGAGACTAGGAAGGTCCAACCGCCCTACCTGATCGCAGGAGGAGCCCGAGGGCTCTGAGGCAACCGAGCCAGGCAGAAGAACCAACCTCCGAGCCCATCGCTCCATAAGAGCGGCCCACTGATGAAACTGCTCATCTGGAGCCCTACCTATAGGCCGGGAGGGGCTCCGGCGTCGAGGACGACGACACGGAAGTTGGCGATCTCAAGAAGGAGACCGCAACTAGCAACGATGACAGTCGACGCCAGAGACATACACAGAGGGCGTACCTCGGAGATGCCTCTCTTTTTGACCTGTGGGTCAAGAAGAGCTTGAGGCCAAACGGTGCCGAGAATGCGACTGCTTATTTTATGCCGACGGGGACCGCCCATCCCCCGGCATCGGACTGACCATTGTCGGAACCCCGCTGAGGAGAAGGAGGCTGACCGACCCAGCCCGCTGACTGAACAGCTTTCACGAAGTCTCCTCCGCCACCTGACCTGCTCATGGTCGCTCTGTCCCAGTAGGCCGAGACTTCTTCAAGTAAGTTAAATTTAAAATATTAGAAAAATTTAACGAAAATAGAATAAAATCAAGCGATACTACTATCGTGATAATGTTACAAAAAACAAACTGAAAACTATGCGCTAGTTTGAAGTTTGACTCGACAAGGGTGGGCGTAAATCACTGAAGGCTTTCAGCAATGAGGAAAAAGAACTGAGGCGGTTGGAGGTCGCCACCGAGATAGTCATTACCGCTCGAGCCGCTGCTCGCAGCGCCGTGCCTCGCGGCGCCATCTCTCGCGCCAACCCTCCAGCAAAATGTTTGCTCCCGATGGGTCCTAGTGCCTCCGGCGCTAATCCCACTAGTGTGAATGAGTGGTGGAGACTTATGTCCAGGAAGATTAATGCTTTCCGAGAGAGAAAACGTAGCTCGCAAGTCATGGCTGGCTCAAACGGAGAGAGGGTCAACTTCTCCAAAACCATATTTAAATCCCAAGCCAGGACAGGTGAACAGACTGGAGTTTCAGACGCAGGATGCCCATGAGAAAGGTATGGGGCACATCTAATTGAGCCACAGTGTGACCGCCCACGAGCTCGTGAAAGGCCAAAATAGCAGAAAGCAGCACCTTGAGAGGGGAGTACTGGAGAACTGAGTTCAACAGATATCAGGTAGTCCAGTATCTGGCTCACCAGACAAATGAAATGGTCCAGATGAAGTTTGGCAGCCCAGATGGCAAACTCTTCCACTTCATGGCATATGTGGCTTTAGTAGAAGACTTCAGAGTTGCCACGAGGACAGCCGCCACTCAGATGCCCCAAACCAAGCAAAGGTTATGTCCTCAAAAGCCAGGCATGCAGACAAAGGGACTTCAGATTGGGATGCACCAAGGTCCCCCTGAGCCCGCGTCAACAGATCTCTACAGAGAGGCATAAAGAAAAAATTACTCAACTTAGTAATTATATATTTCTTCTAATGGAGTCTTGCTGTATTCTGACAATTGCAGTGATTCCCAACCTTTGAACTGCCCCGGAGAACTAAGAGTTAACTTTCCATGCAGGGCATGGACTGCTGAGCTTGAGCTCAGTTGAAGTCTCTGTCTGGAGTGTTTTGAACTTAAACCATCAGATTCTTACGAGCCCAACTAAACTAAAAATTCTATGTGGAAATTGTAAAAATTCTACTAGCCAACTGACTAAAAGTTTTGGGTTCCCAAGGAAGACTCGAGACAGGAAACCCAAAAGCAAACCCCAATGTACTAAAAATAACAAATAAGCACCCAAACAAAAAGGGAGGAGGGTGCCAGCCAATACACCCCTAGGGTGCAACACTGCACCTGCCCACCCACTTCCCAAAAACAGGTTGAGAGGGGAGGCAGGTCAGAATATAGCAAGACTCCATTAGAAGAAATATAATTACTAAGGTGAGTAATTTTTTTTCTTTAGACATGAAGTCTTGCTGTATTCCGACAATTGCAGACAACCAAGCAGTACCTCCAAGGAGGAGGGACACAACCTACTTTGGGAATAGGCTCTGAAGTACTGCTGTGCCAAACGGAGCATCACTCCAAGCCTGGATATCCAGAGAGTAATGCTTGGTAAAGGTAAGGACTGTTTTCCAGGTGGCTGCTTGACAAATTTCTAAGAGAGGGATATCCCTGGCCGCAGCCACGAAGCAGCTGTACCTCTTGTGGAATGAGCCTTCAGGCCTGAGGGTTGAGATTTTCCCAGTTTTTCATAGCAGAATTATATACAAGACACAATTCACCTGGCAATAGATCTTTTGGTGGCAGGTTTGGCCTTTCCCACTTCTCCAGAAGTGAGGAACAACTGGAGGGAGTCAAACCTATGACCCTTGGTACGCTCTATGTAGTAACTAAGGGCTCTTTTGACATCCAAACTGTGTACCCTCCTCTCTCCTGAGGAGGAATGATCAGTGAAGAAAACGGAGAGACAGAGAGAGACTGGTTTAAATGAAAGTCTGAAGCCACTTTGGGCAAGAACCTTCTATTGGTTCCAAGGACCACTTTATCCCTGTGAAAGGAGAAAATCAGGTTCCACTGACAAGGCGTGCAATTCACTGATGTGCCTGGCAGAGGTAATGGCTACCAGGAACACAGTTTTCCAAGTCAAGTACTTAAGCTCTGCTGAAAACATAGGCTCAAAGGAGGGTTGCATAAGTTACTAACATACTAAAATGCCAGCAGAATAGGCCTAATGGTGTTTCGTGTCTGCTCGTTTGGTCAGCCCCCACCCTGGGTGCTGACCTTGCTGTCCCCCTCATCTTCTCTGGCTTCTCCCTTCCCAGTTCCGGATATTCTTGCTGCATTGGATTTTGCTTCCTGAACCCTTCCCCTGTACCTGTCCCACCCCTCTTGAACCCCTCCACTGTCTCTGCCTCCACCAGCCCCCTAGGTAGTGCATTCCATGACTCTACCACCCTCTCAGTGAAGTAGCACCTCCTTTCTCCCTGAATCTTCCCCTCCAGCTTCCACCCATGCCCTCTAGTGGCCCCTTCCTTCAAGCACCTCACTGTTCCTCCCTATTTACCCTCTTCATGTACCTGAAGACCTCTATCATGTCCCCCGTCCCTTCTCTCTTCCAAAGTGTACATATTTAGCTCTTCGAGCCTCTCCTCAGGTCCTGTCCCCCAAGCCCCAAATCATTTTGGTTGCCCTCCTCTGGACCCTCTCCAGGAGGTTAATGTCCCTCTTTAAGTGTGGCCTCCAAAACTGCACGCAGTACTCGAGGTGCGGCCTCACCAAGCAGTTATACTGAGGGAGTATCACTTCCCTCCTTCTGGAGGTGATCCCCCTAGCGATGCATCCCAGCATCCTGTTGGCCTTGGCTGCTGCCCTCCTACAAGTCTCAGAGTTGTTCATCTTGACATCCACCACCACCCCAGGTCCCTCTCAGCCATTGAGACTTGTAGTATTCCCCAGGGTGAACACTTGGCCTGGGTTTCTGGCCCCAGGTGGAGTACCTTGCATTTCCTGCATTAAACCTCAGCTTCCACTTTCTAGACCATCTTTCCAGAGCCTCCAGGTCCCCTGCAGGGCCACCTCCCTCCTCCCCATCCACCACCGCCCCAGTTTCGAGTCATCTGCAAAGAGACTCATCTCACTCCCATTTCTGTCCTTATGTCAGATACGAGGCATTGAACAGAAGGGGCCCAAGGACTGATCCTGTGGGACCCACTAATGACCCTCCTTGGGAAGAGATTATCCCATCTCCACCATCTGGTCCGGGTCCTGGAGCCAATTGCCTATCCATTGGATCATCTGGTTTCCCACCCCATTTCTCCTAGTTTATCCAACAGGCCTACGTGAGGAACAGAGTCAAATGCCTTGCTGAATTCTAGAAAGAGGACATCCACTGGTCTACTCCAGGTCCAAGGCACTTGTCACCCAGTCATAGAACTCCACCAGGTTTGTCTGACACGATTTCCCAGGATGAATCCATGCTGTCTCATCGTCCAGGCACCCTGACTCATCCAGGGCCCCCCTAGCCTCTCCTTGACAATGCCCTCCATCACCTTGCCCACCACTGATGTCAGGCTGACAGGCCTGTAGTTCCTGCCACCTCTTGATCCCCCCTGTGGATAGGCACTACATGCGCCACCTTCCAGTCTTGGGGCACCAACCCTGTCCTCAGAGAGATGGTGAAAAGCTCTGCCAGGGTTTCGCCAGGACATCTGCAAGTTCCTTCAGCACTCTAGGGATGTAATTATCCGCCCCGTGCTTTCTCCGCTCTTAAGGGAGCTGAGGGCTTCTCACACACTCTGCTGTGATTTCCACTTCCAGTACCTCTTCTCCCTGCTTAGCCCTCCCCCACCTGCCAGTGATGCCCCCTCCCCAGACCTGCCGATTGGTAGGGCCCCTCCTCATTATCTCTGTCTCTCCCATGTATGATGCAGCATCCCATTTTCCTGGTGAAAACTGAGGTGAAGTACTCATTTGGTACCTCAGCCTGCTCCTCTGGGTCTTGTGCCCATCTCTCCCTGATTTAATCCCTGCTAATCTGCCCTTCACCTTCGCTCTTTCCCCAATGTATCTAAAGAACCCCTTTTCCTCTCTCCTAATTTCCCTGGCCAGGTTCTGCTCCTTCCTTGCCTTACAGCCTCACCACTCTAGTGGCCCTTCTAGCCATCAGCTCATACTCCCTCGATCCCTTTCACTCCTTGAGCACTTGAATTTTATAGGCTGCTTTCTTTCCCGCACCACCTCCTGGACCTCCCTGGTCCACCAACAGGGTTTTTGGCCCCACCGCATTTGCCTTACTCTTGCACAGGTGCTGGTAGCATCCTGCACCCCTCTCCTGATGATTTCCCACCTACTATCAGCGCCCATGTCTGACCCAATCCCATCCAAATGCTCCTTAAGGATCCTTCCCATTTCCTTAAAATCCACCCCCTGAAGTCGGTTATCTGCCTTTGTGCAGCCTTCTACCTCCTAGGTCCAGGCAGAACCAGACCGTGGCATGGTCACTCCCCGCCAATGGGTCCCTTACCTCCAGGCCCCCAATCTGGTCACTGTCTGCCAGGACCACATCCAGTACCCGTGCCTCCCTGGTCGGTTCCTTCACCTGCTGAGTTAGGAACGCGTCTTGAAAGACATCCAACAACCTCTGTTCCCTGGTCACAGAGGATGTCAGTCTCCCAGTCTGTTCCTGGCATGTTTAAGTCCCCTAACACCACCACCTTTCCTCTGCCCAGTCTGCAGTGTCTCCTAACATCTGCCACCAGACTGTCCTCCAGCTCCTCCGCCAGGGCAGGGGGTCTATACACCACTCCTATTTTTACTCTCTTGCCCCCTTGTTATCAAGGTGACCCAAATAGCCTCCACGGTTCCTCTGCCTTCTACTCCCCTATGCCAATGCAGTTTTTACTATCATTGCTACCTCCTCCCTTCCCTCCCCGTCCTTCCTAAACATAGTGTAACCTCCAGGTTCAGGTCCCAGTCATGTCTTACAGTGGCCCAAGTCTCAGTGACCGCTGCCACATCCACTGCTCCCTCAGTTAACGATCGCCTGGAGCTCAGGCATTTTATTGCCCAAGCTCCTGGCATTTAGCAGGACTACCTTCCACCCTTTCCCATAGTTTCATTTCCCTGCTCGTGTTCCTTGGGGATTCTTGTTTCTCCTGGTCTGCACTTTGCCAGTTGGTCTTTCCTGCAATCCTCCTGGTCCCCAGGGGGGTTGAGACAGAGTCCCTCCTTTATCATCATCCCCTTCACTGCCTTTTCTCCCATCCCACCCCCCTTCACAAGTTTAAACCCCACTTTTCACCAATGAACTCCTCTATTTTCAACTTAAGGATTCCCCTCCCCTCCAAATTGAGATGTAGTCTATCTCTAGCATACAGCTCCTTATCCTCCCAGGTCTCCCCCCAATCCCCCATCAACCCATACCCTAGTTGAACAATGCAAACATTCAAATCCCAGGCAGGGACAGAGTCTCTAAAAGGGGGATTGGTGTGAAGCAATCCTTTAAAAAATTTACAGAACACAGGATGGGAAAATAGTGAGGAAGGCTTCCCCACAGACAAAAATGCAGAAACAGCTGACAAGTGTACCTTGAGAGTAGCTGTCTGAGGCCTAGGCCATTAAGATGGACTATATAATCCAGAACTGTAGGCAATTCAGCAGTGTCTGGAGAAATGTGCTTCTCAGAACACCAAGTGCTGAACTTTCTCCATTTGGAGTTGTAAGTCTTTCTGGTGGAGGGCTTTCGAGAAGCCTTGAGGATATCCAGAACCCCTTGGGAAAGATGCAGATCTGCAAACTAACTCTTCAAGAGCCATGCTCTGAGGTTGAGAGACTGAAGATGGGGGTACCAAATCCTTCCCTGAGAGGATGTTAACAGGTTGTAATTCCTGGGAAGAAACAAAGGAAGATGGACAGCTAGGGACAGCAACAGGGGGTACCAGGGATGTCTGGCCCAATCTGGACCAATCAGAATCACCTTGCATGGCTGAGACCTTATTTTTACCAAGACTTTGAACAGGAGAGGGAAGGGGGAAAGGCATACAGAAACTTCCCTTCCCAATTGAGGATCAGGGTGTCCAGAGGGCGAGAGCCCAGGACTGGAGGTCTGCAACAAAAGAGAGGGAGTTGGTGATTGTCTGGTGCTGCAAAGAGATCTATCTCTGGAGTGCCCCACCTTGAAAAAAATCACTTTCAAAACCTGAGGGTCCAGGGACCATTTGTGATGACACTGAGAAATCCTGCTCAGTGCATCTATTAGCACATTGTCCTTGCCTGGAAGGTGAACTGCTACAAGAAAGGTTTGCAGGGAATAAGCCAGGGACCACAACTTCATGGCTAATGTGCACAAGGCCGTGGACAGAGTGCCCCCCTGCTTGTTGATGTACCACATGGTGGTGGTATCTGTTCCGACTTGAACCACCTTGTTCCGAACTGACTGAGAATGCTTTTAGAGCCTGAAAAACTGCCCCGAGCACTAGAAGACTGATGTGAGAAGGGATTCTTGGGAGAACCACAGCCCTGGGCAGTAAGGGACTCCAGGTGGCCCCCAGCCCAGGAGAGAAGCATCTGTGGTAAGGACCACTGAACAAGGCTGAGCAACAAAAGGAACGCTTTTGCCTTTAAATTGTCCTGATCCTGCCACCACTGGAGGACTTGGATCAAGGTCAGAGTCACTGGAATCAGTTTGGTAAGGGAGTCCTTTCTCTGAGACCAGAAAGCTCTCGGGTGGAACTGAATATCCCTCATCTGGAATCTTGCCCCTTGGACCACTGCTGTTGAAGCTGCCATGTGGCCCAAGAGCTGGAGGAAATACCTTGCTGGTCAAAATACCTGAAGGCTGAAGGAAGAAGCTAGTTCCATAAGAATCCTTGCCCTTTCTAGGGGAAGTAAGGCTCTTGCTCCGAGTGTGTCCAGTTCTGCCCCTATAAAGCTAAGAAGCTGGACTGGTTCGAGAACTGACTTGGGGAGGTTGAGAAGAAATCCTAGAGAAGTGAGCACTTGCTGGGTCACTTGCAGGTGAGACTTGACTTGGTCTGGAGACTGACCCACTATTAGCCAATTGTCCAGATAAGAAAATATGGAAATCTTTTACCTTCTTAGAAAAGCAACTACTACTGCCAGGTACTTTGTGAAAACCCTTGGGGCTGAGGTTAGGCCAAAGGGCATTGCTCTGAACTGATAGTGGCCTGAGGGCAACTCGAACCATGTACTTTCTGTGAGAGCACCTGATGGGAATGTGAAAGTAGGCATCTTTGAGGTCCAGGGAGGCTAGTCAGTCCCCTGGCCTTAGAGAGGGAAGGATTATTCCCAGAGCGATCATCTTGAACTTTGGTTTTAAAAGATGTTTGTTTAGATATCTTAGGTCTAGGATGGGTCGCCACTCCCCTGCCTTTTGGGGGTCAGGAAGTACCTGGAGTACAGTCCTTTGCCGCAGTGTAGGGTAGGTACTCTATTGCTCTTAAAGCTAGGAGAGAAGAAACCTCTAGCTCTAGGGCAAGGGTTTCAGAGAGATTTTCAGGTGGAAAAGATCTGGCTCTCATCTTTGGAAATTTTTTGAAGCTGAGAACCAGTCCCTGGCTTACTACTTTCAGGACCCACTTGTCTGAAGTAACAGACTTCCAGTCCTGGACAAAGTAAGCCAGCCTGCCCCCTACTGGAATAGGAGAGTCGACCCAGGCAGACCCATCAGGGTGTCTGCTTGGCAGGGGCTTTAGGCTGAGGAGTAGATGCAGGCCTGATCATCCCCCTTCTGCCTCTCCCTCTGAAGAACCCCCTCTGAGAAAATGAAGAAGAGGTAGCCTGTGCTTGGTAGAAAGGCTTTTGAAAAGGCCTGCCACTCCCCCTAGACTGCTGCCTTTGAGGAGTTGCCTGCCTCTCCTTGGCCTGAGCACTCCTGTAAGTGCTCCTGTACTCATCCATTTTCCTCATGTAATTCTCTGTCTGCTCCCCAAAATACAGGTTACTCACCTGTAACAGGAGTTCTAGGAATGGTATATGTTGTTCATCCACACTCATTGGCAGGTATCCTTGCCGCTTTAAATCTTGCCGGAAGGTCTTCAAGCTTGCTCCTCCCACCCACCCGGGTGGTATAACTCTCAGCTCCGCCCCATGACGCCAGATCTGGCCCGCTGGAAGCTTGAAGGTGCGCCAGCCGGGAGAAATGAGGAGTCGTAGGGATGAACAACATATACCATTCCTAGAACTCCTGTTACAGGTGAGTAACCTGTATTTTAGGACATGGATATGTTGTTCATCCACACTCATTGGCAGACTCCTAGCAGTTCTCCGGGAGGAGGGAGGCAAGACGACACCCCAATACTTACTTGGGAAAGAGAGACTGAGAACCTAGGCCCCAAAACCAGCATCCCGGCGGACTCAAGGTCGATGTGGTAATGGGTAATGAAGGTGTTTGCTGACTTCAGGTAGCAGCCTGCAGATTTCCTGGATAGGGACGCCCCTGGAAGCAGCCACCGTTGCAGCAGTATGGCGGGTAGAATGAGCTCTTATCCTCTGGGAGGCTCCATGCCCACCAACTTATAGCAGAGATCTATGCAGGAGGTTACCCACCTGCTTATCGTCCGCTTGGCTGCAGGTCTGCCAGATGCGGCTTCAGCGTAGGGTGACAAACAGCTGGCGAACCTCTCCCCATTTCAGCCGCTGGCCTCCTTATAATAAGCGAGCCTTCTAGGGTCCAGAGTATGGAGCCTATATTCGGCCTCCGAGGTGTGATTGGGTAGAACACCGCAGAGTCAACACCTGGTTAAGGTGAAATCCACACCACCTTCGGAAGGAATTTCGTGTGGGGCGAGGACAACCTTGTCCCTGTGGAAGACCAGGTAGAGACTCGATGGAAAGCGCCTGGAGCTCTCCCATCCTTCTGGCTGACGGATAGCCACCAAGAAGGCGGTCTTCACGACAGGTGAGAGAGAGCACACCTGTGCATAGGTTCGAATGGCTTGCCCATGAGCTTTGCCAGTACCAGCAGTAGATCCCACGGAGGTGGGGGTTCCCGACTGGAGGGAAATGTGATCAAGGCCTTGAAAAGCGCAGACCACCTTCTCCTGCGCCATCGACTGCTTCCCGGCCCGCCTGCAAGCAGAGATGGCTGCCAGGTGCACCCTTAGGGTCGCCGACTCAAGCCCTTGACTAGAAAGGACCATAAATAGTCCAAGATGCTTGCCAAGGAACAGGAGGAAGGGTCCAAGCCTTGTTCTCGACACCAAATGGAAAACCTTTTCCATTTGAAGGCATAGCATTTTCTGGTCGACTCTTACGGGACGCCTCAACTACATTGAGGACCTCGCCGAAAGACCCAAGGCCTGGAACTCTAGCCGCCAGGAACCAGGCCGCCAGGTGCAGGGATTGAAGGTCCGGATGGAACACCTTCCCTGATTGACTGAGAGCAGGTCCGGCGAGCTGGAAGCTGCCGCGGAGTCCTGGAGCTGAGACTGAGGAGATCTGGTACCAGAACTGGCGAGGCCAGTCTGGGGCTATCAGAATCACACCGCGCCTTTGTCCCTCCTCGCCTTGAGAAGCAACTCTCAGGATCAAGGAAATGGGGAAAGCGTAAAAGAGGCCCGGGTCCATTGTCTCGAGAAGGCATCCCCTGCAGCGAGCCTGCTGAGGGGGCGGGCATGGAACAGACTCAGCTCTGCCTCCTGAGGCAAACAGGTCCACCTGAGGTGTGCCCCAAAGGGAGAACAGATGCTGTACTACCCGTAGGAGAGACCACTCGTGGATGCAGCCCCTATCCGCCCAGGGCATCGGCCAGGGTGTTGGAGGCTCCTGCCACGTGAATGGCTAGGAGATCCGCCCAGGCTGCGCACGAGTGACCAAATGCGGAGAGCTCCTTGCATAGAAGCATGGAGCGCTCCCGCCTGGGCGGTTTAGATAGTACATGGTCGTGGTATTGTCCGCCTGACTCGGACCACTTGACCCCGGAGGAACGGAGCAAAGGCGGTGAGAGCAGCGGACCGCCGGAGCTCCAGCAGGTTGATGTGGCATCGGGACTCCTGGGACCAGAGGCCATGAGCCCGTGTTCCCCAGATGGGCACCCCAACCCATCAGAGAGGCATCGGTCGACGAGAGACCGTCGGCTCGGGCGGACTAACGGGATGCCCTCCTGCAAATGATCTGGAACGGTCCACCACTGAGAGCTGCTCCACATCCCCTGTGTCACCGGCTACAGCTGGTCCAAGGGATCGCAGACTGCCAGACCACTGGCTGGGCAGTCCCCACTTGGGGACGATGTTCAGCGGGCCCAACGGACCACGCTGGCAGGCCGCCATGAGACCCAGGAGGCGAGGAAGTCCCGGCAGCGCATTGCCCAACCAGAAATGATCGGGCAAAGGAGGAAAGAACTCGCCCTGTCCGCCGGGAGCCGCCTTGGCTCAAGAGAGTCGAGCTGCGCCCGATGAACAGAATCACCTGCTTCGCTCGAGTTCCGACTTGGCCTCGCTGATAAGGAGGCCCAGTTGAGAGCAGACCTGGAGGGCCAGATCTCTGACCACTCCGCCTCCTTCCTGAGGGAGCTGCTATCAGCCAGTCGTCCAGGTAAGGGTACACCCGACCCCTGCCAAGAGGAATGCTGTCACCACTGCCATGCATTGGTGAAGACCCTGGGAGCTGGAGACAAGCCAAGGGCATGGCTTGGAACTCAAGAGGGATCCTTCCGCCGAAGCGAAGGAATCTCTGGTGAGACGGACGGATAGGGACGGAAAACGCCGCCCTGCAAGTCCAGAGAGCAGAACCACACGCCGCTGCTCCAAGGATGGTATTATCTGAACCAGAGTGACCATCCTGAAGGTTCGAGACCTTAGAACTTGTTTAGGTCTAGGTATTGAGAATGGGGCGCCAGCCCCCGTCGCTTCGAACCAGGAAGTACCTGGACACAAACCCTGGGTCTGAAGGAGAGGTCCACCACCCTCTTACCACCTCCTTCTGGAGGAGGAGAGCGATGTTGCTCGACGAGCCGCCAGTGAGGCTGGGGATCTGGGCCCCGAGGGGCGACGGCCTGAAGGGTGGTGCCTGCTCAATTCCAGAGGCAGGCCTCTTCCACCACCTTTCAAGACCCACCTGTCCGTGGTAACAGCGGACCAGGCGGAACGGAAGTGCTGGAGCCGCCTCCACCGGGGGACCCAGGTGGGCACGGGAATGGGGGCGACACCCCTCAGCCCGTCCACTGGGCAGGCTTGAGGAGGGACCGCCAAGGGACCTCCTGGGCCCTTTCTTCCTGCCTCCTGTTAGAGGAAGCCGCGCTTGGTTTGGGATGCCAAGGCCGAGCCTGCTGGCCCTGATCTGCTGGGCCGGCGCGCCGGGGGCACAGAAGGACGAAAGGGCTTAGGCTGTGGTTTGCGGCCTTTGTCCTTCTGAGCGGAAGAGACCGAGTCCAAGGTGGCATTGGACTTCTCGATCCTCTGCAGGTGACCTTCCACCCCAGGGCCAAGAGGTCAGTCCTCAAAAGGGAACATCCGCCAACTTGTGCTGGGTATCCGAGTAAAGGTGGATATCCTCAGCTAAGCCTCACCGACGCATAGCCACTGCGGCCGCCACCGGACCTGGCACATGAGTCCCCAATATCCAAAGCAGTCTGGAGCTGCTGTTTGGCCACTGCTCTGCTCCTGGTCCCGCACCTGCTTAACCGTAGTCTGCAGATCGGGCGGAAGATGAGGGATGACCATCCAGGAGCCCAACAGGGCATGAGAAAAATGTGCCATGAGGACGGCCGTAACTGGCCTGACGAAGGTCGGAGAGGACGCAGCGAGACTTTTTCACCGACATAGTCCACACTTCTTGGACTCTTGTCAGGAGGTTTGTCCACATCCCTGGCGCTAGCCGGGCGCTACCGGAAAACGCTGTCGGTAACCAACCCTCAGCAGAGGGTGTTCCAAACCGGACAAGGAACCGGGGAC
This sequence comes from Neoceratodus forsteri, assembly GCA_016271365.2. Classification (NCBI taxonomy): domain Eukaryota; kingdom Metazoa; phylum Chordata; order Ceratodontiformes; family Ceratodontidae; genus Neoceratodus; species Neoceratodus forsteri. Next base: position 223,835,618 of record CM028138.1, on the reverse strand, counting down.
CGATACTTCCTGGCCATCCTGGCCGGGCGCAGGGCAGGAAGCAGGGCGCTGCCAAAGCTCCAGTGCCGGACCCACTATGGCCTCGCCACCGGAAAGGCCTCCGCCGGAGAATCCCTCGTCCAGAATCTCGCGAGGGTACCTGGCCTGCTTTGGAACGGGTTCGAGCTCCATCCCGTAGACTCCAGATGAGCCAAGCAGTCCTAGGAAGGACGACGGGCTATCGCCCATTGACTGACCTCCTGAAGACTCCAAGTCCAGTCGCTGGAGAAAAAGGAGGAATCATCTTCGACTCGGAAGAGTCCTCAAGAGCTGCTCTGGCCTGAGCCACCCTTCACCTGCCGAGGTCGGTCGGGAGTGAGGGTAACTGACAGCCGATGGGGTAGACCTCAGCCGACCGAGAATCCTTGGTCGGAGCCCCAATTGGTGGCTGTGGAGGAGGAGGTTCCACCGAATCGGTGGAGCAGTTGGTTTTGGCCGAACAACCGCCTGGCATAGGCCTCGGATAAGTCGAGGGTTGTGTCGTCGCCCGTGACAGTTACTTAATGGCCGGGAAGGCGACGGGTCGGCTTATTCTCGGCCAGGAGGAGCTGTTGCTAAATACAAGGTCCCGCGTACTGGCCGATGTAATTTACGCCAAGCTTCCCTCATCCGAGGAGGAGGATGATGACGAGCGGACGCCGGCTATCACGGGTGCCGAGACCGAGACCGCCTATGACGGTGGGGCGATCGGCTGACCGCGAAGAGGTCCGGGAGACCGAGTCCCGGAATTTCCGAGGTCGGTGCGGGAGGTGTCGCCGAACCGCACTCCTTCGCTCGGATGGTCCATCCGAGGGCTCCGGAACCGAGGCACAGGCAGCCCACGGATCCTCAACCTCCGGGGAACCGGGAGAGGGGAATTCGCTGCTAAAGGCGACAGCTCGCCCAATGGGTCGAGAAAATTCTCGACTTCATCGGTGGAGTCTCGTCAACTGACCTGACGGGACACCGCGGAGGCCAGTGGTCCGAGCGAGTCGATCGAAGCCGACGGTCGACGGCCCGGGGAGAGGGACCTTTCCCGCTCCCAAGAGCGTCGACGGAGGGACTTACCCCTGTCCCTCTTTTTGGACCGAGAATAAGGTCCAGCAGACGCAGGCCCTTCTCCTTTAGTGGAGAGGGACAGACAAAGCTCCTTAAAAGAAGCCGTGTAGGAAGAACCCAGAGAGAGCGGGATAAATGCCGCGGCCGAGGAAGATACGGCCCGCGCCGCCTCCTCTTCGAGGGCGACCATCCGCCCAAGCTGATCCGTCAGCCCGCCGCCGCGACACCGCCAACCGGCCTCCTTGGACTTCACCGAGGGAACGCTCGGACGCCCAGTTGCAATCGGGCAGCACGGTCTCGAGGACGAGGCCGAGAAAGATGAGCACAGGTCGCAAGCCTCGGGTCGTGCTCAAGGCCTAAGCAGTAGACACACGTGGAGTGTGGATCCGTCCGAGACATCTTCTGCCCGCATGGGCATCTCCGAAATCCGGGAGTCGATTTGTCCATCGCAGCCGCGAGGGATAGAAGACTGAAGTCTTTTTGCAAAATTTATTTTTAAATCCGCAAACGGAGAAATAGGAACCAGTCTCAAACGCAGAGCGTTAAGGAGGGAACCTGAGCTTCCAAGCGGTAAGGAAGATCTGGCGTCATGGGGCGGAGCCGAGAGTTATACCACCCGGGTGGGTGGGAGGAGCAAGCTTGAAGACCTTCCGGCAAGATTTAAAGCGGCAAGGATACCTGCCAATGAGTGTGGATGAACAACATATCCATGTCCCTAGAACAGAGAATTACCCACTACAGGAAAATCCATAGCCTTAGCCTGGGTGTCCAGCGAGAGGCTAGTACATCTGAGCCAAACCATCCTCCAAAGAGCCACAGATGTAGCCAAGACTCTTGATGAGACATCATTAGAGTCCACAGCAGCATGAAACCGAACCTTAGATGCCTCAATCCCATCTGCAGCCACTGCCTCAAGCTCCTTGGCTAGCTGGGTGGGGAGAGAGAGCCTGTTTAGCCAGTGCCAGTACAGTGTCCCAACTGGACTTCTGATACCTGGCTGTATAGGCCATGTAATTCACCTGCCTGAGTCCCAAAGAAGATGCCATGTACTGCTTCTTTGCCATGGCACCAATCTTCCTGGAGTCCTTGTCAGGGGGGGTGTGAAGCCAAGGGAATATTTGCCTTGTCACAGGCAGCAGCCTGCACTACCCCAGCATGGCTGCACTGTTGATATAGGAACTCCGTGTCTGAGCCTGAAAGTGTATACCTCTTGTCCATTCTTCTATCCACAGGAGGTATCATGTTAGGAGACTAAGATTTTTAGTGTCGGTTTCCCAAAAGATTTATCGAGGGGAATAGACAAGTTTCCTGGACTCTGGGATATCCATCATCTCTACATAATCAGGCTCCTCTTGATCTTCCACAGCCTCCTCCAAAGGAAGCTGAAGGGTATCAGCCACATTTCTGTAAAACAAAGTGAGAAGGGGACTCAAAGCCTAGGAGGGGAAACACCTGAGGGCCTGTCTGGGGAGATGTCCGGTTCCACAGGCACATCCAGACCTTCACATATAATCCTCAAATTCCCCTTCCTCTTCAAATTCCGGTTCATAAAAATCTTCAAGGGTATACTCTTGAACCGGGAAAACCAACCGAATCCCTGCCAGGAGGAGCCGGATCGGTTGTAACCGGACAGAGCGATTCCACAATTTGAATTGCCCTGGCTATCTCTTCAGCGGTCGGAACATGAACCTCTGGATACGAACCAGTCGATTTATCTTTGCGCTTTCTTTTTGTCGGAACCGATCCCTTGGCATCTGCTCTCCTTTTGCCTGAAGTATTGCCCTGGTCAGAGGGCACTCCTTCTGGTTCGATTGAAACCGAACTGGGCTGGCCATCCGGGTCAGCGGACTTCTCGGCCTCCTTTTCCCTCAGTCTACCTAATCTCTTCTCAAGGGTAGATTTGGGAACATTTTTACACATTTGGCAGTCTGAATTGAGGTGGTCAAACCCCAGACAAACACAGGTGGTGTGGGGATTGGCCTTGGCAAAGACCTCCCCACACTCACTGCAGTGTTGAAACCCAGTGGGCCAGGTTTTTTTCTTGGGTTTCTCAGACATGGCCAACCTAACCAAACTTGCTCTTTTTTCGGCAACCACCAGGCAAGACTCCCTTATCGGTTCCTAACCGTGTCACGGGTATTGGGAAAAAACTGTTGAAAACTTTTTTTTTTTAGAACAGATAAGAACCGGTAACCACACACTTAAGTATAACAAAATTCACAATCAAATGGTCGGTTCATCTGAACCGACCGCACATTTACAAGTTCCACACAGAAAATTAGAACAATTCGTATCTAGAACTCACGGCACCACATACAGAGATTGAACAGACTATGCGGATACTTTTTTCGGTTTAAAACAGACGAAAACTGAAAACTTTAACCGACTTTCGAACAGAGCTGAAGGAGAAATCTCTGAAGCGACCATTCAGTGAGGCAGAGTAAAGAATCTGACGGTTTAAGTTCAAAACACTCCAGAGACTTCAACCGAGCTCGAGCTCAGCGTTCCATGTTCTGTATGGAAAGTGAACTCTTAGTTCTCCGGGGCAGTTCAAAGGTTGGGAATCGCTGCAATTGCCAGAATACAGCAAGACTTCATGTTGTTTGAAAACCAGAGGCTCCTCTAACTGCTGCAGTAATGGAAGCCAATTCTGTGGTGGTCAGAAGGGTGCAACCAGGATCATGCCGGCCCCCCCTCCATCTGCAGTTTAATTAGCACCCTCTCAGAGGAACTGGAGAGGGAGAACACACCTTACCATAAAACTCCAGGCCTTGGATCTAGCTAGCAGAAACTGGGCAGTTTTACATTGAATGGGGACGCAAAAAGGTCCAAATCTAGACCCCATCTGACGTACAGATCTTCTGTGTTGAATGGAAGAAGTTCCCACTCATGCATGCTGGACTGCGTCTTGCTGAGGCTTGTGCCAGGGTTTTTAGCACACCTGGTATGTGGACTGCTGAGAGAACCAGACTGTGATCTAGTGCCCAGTACCATAATCTCATGGCCTGGGTACGAATGCATCTCCCCCCCTTCTTGTTGAGATAGCAGACAACACAAGAGATCATACTAGAGCAACAGCAGACTCTGGTGGAGACTGTTTTGAAAAAACTGCATGGCATAAAGAACCGCCTACATCTTCAGGACACTGATATGCAGGGAGGTTTCGATCTGGGACGTACGCCCCCCCAACCCTCCTCCAGTCTGACAGGGACCCAGGTGCACTCTCCAGCCTGAACAGGAGGCATGAGGTGAGGATCTGTTTTTTTTGGGGACGGGGAGATCTGGAATGGGACCCCTCATAACAGGTTCTGCAGGTCCATCCACTACTGCAGCACCTTGTGGACCGGGGAGGAGATCAGCACTAACTGATCTAAGTCGTTCGTGCATTGGTCCCATTGCAATCGGAGAGTCCACTGGAGGACTCACATGTGCAGTCTGGTCAAGGGGAAGCGTGGCAATGGCCATGGCCATAACGCCCAATAAGAAAAAATTACTCACCTTAGTAATGTTGTTTCTTCTAATGGAGTCTTGCTATATTATGACATATGCAGTGAGTCCCAACCTTCGAACTGCTCCGGAGGTGAAAAAGTTAACTTTCCACGCCAGGCATGGAACGCTGAGCTCGAGCTCGGTTGAAACTCTGTCTGTTCTTCAAACTCAAACTGTCAGATCTTTACGAGCTAAACTCACTGAGGTCTTGTGTGGAGTAAACCTACACTAGCCAACTGGCTACTAAACATAAGAACACATTTTTTGGTCCCAAAACAAAGACTCAAGTCAGGAGACCCAAAAAATGAAAAACACAACACCAAGTCACCCCAAAAAAGGAGGGGTGAAACAACAAGGTGGGCATCTACTAAGTGCCAACACTGCACTGCCCACCCACATCCCAAAAACAGAGGTTCTGAGAGGGGCAGGCAGGGGAAGAGGTCATAATATAGCAAGACTCCATTAGAAGAAACAACATTACTAAGGTGAGTAATTTTTTCTTCAAACATCATGAAGTCTTGCTATATTACGACAATTGCAGACTACACAGCAGTACCTCCATGGAGGAGGGACAGAACCTACTTAGGAAATGGGCTCTGAAGCACAGCTGTGCCAAACCGAGCATCACTCCTAGCCTGGATGTCCAGGGAGTAATGCTTGGTAAAAGTGTGAACTGTTTTCCAGGTAGCTGCTTGACATATCTCTAGAATAGGGATGTCCCTGGCAGCAGCCAGGGAAGCAGCTGTACCTCTGGTAGAGTGAGCCCTCAGGCCTGAGGGAGGAACCTTACCCAGCTTTTCATAACAGAATTGGATACAAGAGACAAGCCACCTGGCAATGGATCTTTTAGTGGCAGGTTTCCCTTTACCAACCTCACCATAAGTGAGGAACAGTTGGAGGGAGTCAAACCTGTGACCCTCAGTACGCTCTATGTAGTAACTAAGGGCTCTCTTCACATCTAAGCTATGCAGCCTCCTCTCGCCAGAGGAGGAATGGTCAGTGAAGTACACTGGAAGAGATATAGATTAAGGTGGAAATCTGAAACCACCTTAGGCAAGAACTTCCTGTTAGTCCCAAGGACCACCTTATCTCTATGAAAGGAGATAAAATCAGGCTCTACTGACAAGGCTTGTAATTCACTTACGCGTCTGGCAGAAGTGATGGCTACCGGAAACGCAGTCTTCCAAGTCAAGTACTTAAGCACTGCTGAAGACAAAGGCTCAAAGGGGGGTTGCATAAGCTGAGCAATGCAAACATTAAGATCCCAGGCAGGGCAGGGTCCGTGAATGGAGGGTTGTGAAGCAATCCCTTAAAAACTTGGAGAATACAGGATGAGCTGAAAGAGAAGAAGGTTTACCTGTTGAAATAAAAGCAGACAGCTGCCAAATGTACTTTTAGGGTAGCTGGTCTCAGCCCCAAGGTATTTAAATGGACCATATAATCCAGGACTGTGGGTAAATCAGCAGATTCTGGGGAAATATGCTTCCCAGAGCACCATATGGAAAACCTCTTCCATTTGGAATTATAGGTAGCCCTGGTGGAAGGTTTCCTAGAAGCCTTCAGTATATCCATTACACCTTGGGAGAGGTGAAGATCATCAAACTAACTCTTCAAGAGCCAGGCCTTAAGATTGAGAGATTTGAGGTTCGGGTACCAAACCCTCCCCTGAGCACAGGTTAACAGGTTGTGATTCCTGGGAAGATGGACTGCTAAGGACAGTAGGAGTGGATACCAGGGTTGTCTGGAGCAATCTTGCAGGATTGAGATCTGATTTTGACTAACGCTTTGAACAGGAGAGGGAAGGGGGGAAAAGCATAGAGAAACTTCCCTTCCCAATTGAGAACTAAGGCATCCAGAGGGACTGAGCCCAACACTGGGGGCCTGCAGCAAAAAAGGGGAAGTTGGTGATTGTTTGGGGCTGCAAAAAGATCCATCTGCGGGGTGCCCCATCTGGCAAATATCACCTCCAGGATCAGGGGTCCAGTGACCATTCGTTATGGCCCTGGGAAATCCTGCTGCGAGCATCTGCCAGGACATTGTCCTTGCCTGGGAGGTGAACTGATGTAAGTGAGGTGTTCAGGGAGTAAGAGAGACCACAACTTCATTGCTTCGGTGCACAAGGCCGTAGACAGAGTACCCCTTGCTTGTTGATGTACCACATTGTGGTGATGTTGTCTGTTCTGACCTGTACAACTTTGTTCTGAACAGATTTGGAAAAAACTTGAAGTGCTAGAAAAACTGCTCTGAGTTCCAACAGATTGATGTGGAGCAGAGATTCCTGAGGGGACCACAATCCATGGGTGGTGAGGTCGCCCATGTGAGCTCCCCACCCCAAGAGGGATGAGTCCGTAGTAGGGGTTAAGGAGTGAGACTGATTGACAAAGGGAACCCCTTGTCTCAGATTGCTCTGATCCTGCTACCACTGAAGGGCCTGGATCAGGGTTCGAGTTACTGGGATCAATTTGGTTAGAGGGTCTTTCCATTGAGACCAAAAGGCTCTCAAATGGAACTGGATGTCCCTTATCTGAAATCTTGCTCCCTGCACTACTGCTGTAGAAGCAGCCACGTGCCCCAGGAGCTGTAGAAAATGCCTTGCTGGTCAAGAGACCTGCAAGGTGAATGAGGAGGCCAGAGAGACCAGGGTCCTTGCCCTGTCCAAAGGAAGGAAGGCTCTGGCTTTCTCTGTGTTCAGCTCTGCGCCTATGAAGGTGAGGAGCTGGACAGGCTCTAGAACTCACTTTGAAAGATTCAGAAGGAAACCTAGAGAGGTGAGCAGTTGCTGAGTTATCTGTAGATGTAACTTGACTTGGTCTGCAGACCGGCCTACTATGAGCCAGTCGTCCAGGTAAGGGAAGATGGCAATTTTTTGCCTTCTTAGGGAAGCAACTGCTACTGCCAGGCATTTGGTGAATACCCTTGGAGCAGAGGTGAGGCCAAAGGGCATTGCTCTGAACTGGTAATGGCCTGAGGGCAGCTCGAACCTGAGGTACTTTCAATGGGAGCTTCTGATGAGAATATGGAAGTAGGCATCCTTGAGGTCCAGGGACGCTAGCCAGTCCCCTGGCCTTTGAGAGGGTAGAATAATTTCCAGAGTCACCATTTTGAATTTTGGTTTTTAAAAGGTGCTCGTTTAAATATCTGAGATCCAGGATGGGCCACCATTCTCCTGTCTTTTTTTGGGGTAAGGAAGTACCTGGAGTACAATCCTTTGCCCTGGTGTAGGGGTGGAACCCTTTCCACAGCTCTGAGAGCCAGGAGGGAAGAGACCTCTGCCTCTAGGACAAGTGCCTCTGGTGGATTTGCAGGTGGAAAGGATCTGGTTCTCATCTTTGGAAATGTTTTGAAGCTGAGAACCAGTCCCAGGCTTACTACTTCCAGGACCCACTTGTCTGATGTCAGAGACTTCCAGTCCTGGACAAAGTAAGCCAGCCTGCCCCCTACAGGTAGCTGAGAATCGGCTCTGGCAACCTCATCAAGGTGCCTGCTTGGCAGGGGCTTTGGGCTGAGGGGTGGAAGCAGGCCTGCTTGTACCCCATCTGCCTCTCCCTCTAAAGAACCCCCTCTGGGCATAAGCAGAAGAGGAGGCCTGGGTTTGGTAAAAAGGCCTATGAAAAGGCCTGCCCCGGAAAGCTGCCTTTCAGGAGTGGCCTGCCTTTCCTTGGCCTGTGCACTCCTATAGGTGGTCCTATACTTATCCATTTTCTTCATGTAATTCTCTGTCTGCTCCCCAAACAGAGAATTAACCACAACAGGAAAATCCATGGCCTTAGTCTGGCTATCCTGTGACAGGCTAGTACATCTGAGCCAAGCCATTCTGTGAAGTGCCACAGATGTAGCCATGACTCTTGATGACATCATTAGAGTCCACTGCAGCATGGAATTGCACCTTGGATGCCTCAATACCATCAGCAGCCACTTGCTCCAGCTCCTTGGCAAGCTGACCAGGGACCTGTTTCACTAGAGCCATAACAGTATCCCATCTGGATTTCTGATATCTAGCAACATAAGCCATATAATTTGCCTGTCTGAGTCCCAAGGATGCTGCCATGTACTTTTCTTTGCCATGGCATCAATCCTCCTGGAGTCCTTGTCGGGGGGGGGTGTGAAGCCAAGGGAATATTTGCCTTGTCACAGGCTGCAGCCTGCACTACCGCAACATGGCTACATTGTTGTGTAAGGAACTCCGTATCAGAGCTTGACAATGTGTACCTCTTGTCCATTCTCATCCACAGGAGGTATAGTGTAAGGAGTTTTTAGAATTTTAACTGTTTCCCAAAAGATTTATGCAAAAGAATAGACGGTCTCCTAAACTCTGGGATATCCATCATTTCCACATAGTCAGGCTCCTCTTGATCATCCACAGCATCCTCCATAGGGAGCTGGAGGGTTTCAGCCACTTTTTTTTTTTTTATAAAACATAAAATGAGAAGGGGACTCAAAGCCTAGGAGGAGACACTCCTGAAGGTCTGTCTGGGGAGATGTCCAGGTCAATGGGCACATCCAGACTTTCAAATCCACATTCACTCTCCTCATATTCCTCTTCCCCCTCCTCAGATTCATAATATTCCTCTAAATCATACTCTTGAACCAGAGGAACCGGACGCTTACCTGATGGTGCCGTTCGGTCGGAACCAGGGAAAGCGACTGGACAATTTTAATCGCTTTGGCTATTTCTTCAGCGGTTGTAGAGGAAGGTTTTGGCTCCACACCAGCTGATTCCCTAGTCTTTTTTGCTGGAACAGACTCCTCAGAGTTGGATCTCCTTTTGCCCGAGGAAGTCTCGCCCTGGTCAGAGGGCACTCCCTCCGGTTCGGTTGGAACCAAACCGGGCTGGCCATCCGGTTCAGTGGACTTTTTGGCCTCCCTTTCCCTGAGCCTACCAACTCTCTTTTCCAGGGTAGCTGCAGGAAAATTCTTACAAATCTGGCAGTCTGCATTGAGGTGGTCAAACCCCCAGACAATAAACACAGGTGGTGTGGGGGTCAGCCTTGGCAAAGACTTCCCCACAGACACTACAGTGTTGAAACCCATTGGGCCCGGTTTTTCTTTTGGGTTTCTCAGACACAGTGCCAGTCCTAACCAAACTTACCCGTTTATGGAAATCCGCTGGGTAACACCTTCTTATCAGTTCCCAACCGTGTCACGGGTCGTGGAAAAAAAACGTAATAAAATCCATTTTTTTAGAACCGATAAGAACCGGTAACCACACTCTAAAAGACAGATAAATATATTTTAGAACAACCTGATCGGTTCAAACCGAACCGATAACAGTTTACAAGTTCCACACAGAATAGAAATTATGTAAAACCTATCTAGTACTCACAAATACCACAGAAGAAGAATCAGCATTTATATAGCGCTTTTCATACACAGTATCCCAAAGCGCTTTACAAGCAATGCTAGACTGGTAGTGAAGTGACTGAATGTGTGGTGGTGGTGGCCATATCGCACATCATCACCCACACACAGCCTGGATAATTGCTTGAACCAGTTTATGGGAAGGGGAATGTTGGCCAGGACACCGGGATTGTTCCCTGCTCTTTACGAAGAGTACCCTGGGTTCTTTTACTTCCACCTGGACACCCACCAGGACAACACCAGGATGGGCAGAAGGGACCTCGTTTTAATGTCTCATCCGAAGGACGGCACACCCCAGCAGTACAGCACCCCCCAATACTGCACTCGGATGCCAGCGATTTTTAGGTGCAAGTCCATCCCGGTGTGGGACGAGAACCCACGACCTTCTGGTCCAGAGGCGGATGCGCTACCAACTGAGCCACGCTGACACAGACAGAGTCTGAACCGACCGGTTGCGGTTTAAATTCAGTCAAAAACCGAGAAAAACAATACTTTAACCGACAAAATGAACCGAGCAGAAGGAGAAATCTCAGGAGCGACTGTTCAGTGAGGCGGAGTAAAGAATCTGACGGTTTGAGTTTGAAGAACAACAGACAGAAATTCAACAGAGCTCGAGCTCAGCGTTCCATGCCTGGCATGGAAAGTTAACTCTTTCACCTCTGGAGCAGTTCGAAGGTTGGGACTCACTGCATGTGTCATAATATAGCAAGACTTCATGTTTGAACCTCAGGTACACCATCACAGGAAAATAACGGCTCTGAGCAACCTCATGAGCTTGGGCAATAAGGCACTCTGCCCTGCTAAGAGGCAGGAAGGCTTAGCCCTGTGCAGAGTCCAAGACCGCCACTATATACTGCAACCTCTGGGATGGAATCTGGATAGACTTGGGCTAACTGACAATGACGCCCAGGGAGAGAAACAGCTGAAGGGTTCTCTCCAAGGTCCGGAGTTCTCTGGATGAAGCCTTTAGAAGCCAGACGTCCAGGTAGGGGGAAAACGTACGGTCCCTCCCTCCGGAGAGCAGCAGCTACCGCTGCTAAGCACTCTGTAAAGACCTTCGGTGCAGAGAATAAGCCAAAGGGCAATATTTTGAATCTGTAGTGCTTGCCCTGAAAAAGAAACCAGAGAATTCTGTGTGGAGGGGACACCGAGATGTACAGGTAAGCATCCTGCATATCCAGGGACCATAGCCAGTTGCCCTCCTTGAGTAGGGGGCAGCAGGCCTGGCAGTGTGACCATGCAAAATCTCTTGTACTGGATATAAAGGCTGAGGTCCTTGAGATCTAGAATAGGCCTCAACTCTCCAGTTCTTTTGCGGACCAGGAAGAGCCTGGAACAGAAACCCAGGCACTGGCCTGATTGCTTGTTTCCACAGAAGGGACTGTACCTTCCCAGAGAAGGGTCAGATGGCGGGGGATGATGGAGAGTACTGGAGAGTCCTCTGGAGATATCTCTACAAGTTCCAGAGTGTGTCTCTATCCGAAGAATTCAGGCATCAGAAGGAATGGTTCTCCATTGATTGAGACGGAGGGAGAACCGACCTCTGACCACCACCTCTTGGCTGAGGGGACCAGAAGAGGGGTCTCTAGCCAGGAGTCAAGCCGAGGCAGATCCAGCCAAAGGGGCTGATCCATCACCCCTAGGACGCTCTGCTGCAGTGCTGGAGAGGGTGGGCAAGGTGGAGGAGGCCTTTCTTTTGCCCTGAGAACGGGAGGCTGCTCTAGATTTGGACACCTTGCAAAAGGGAGATCGCCATCTGCTCCTAGGCTGCGTTTGATAGAGCAAGTGGGCAGTCTTGATGGCCCTGCCAGATGCTTGCAGGTCATTAATGATGTCCTGAATGTCTGGCTCAAATAACTTAGAGCCATTGAAAGGGGTGTTGAACACCTTCTGCTGGACGTCTGCAGCAAAACCCGAGACCCACAGCCAGGAGTGCCTGTGGCTGCAGTCCTGGCACCAGTGTCAGAGATACCGTACAAGGCCCTGGGGAGATGCTTACTAATATCCTCAGTGATATAAGCACTTGAGAACCTCCTGTTTCTGGGAGCTCTGTGGAAGGGCCTGGGTAGCTGCCTTGCCCTTCTTCCAGATGGTATTTTGGTATGTAACCTTATTCAAAATATAGTTAGCAATCCACAGCCAAAAGGTAGAAGTGGCATATACCCTCTTTCCCCAAAGGTCAAGCTGCCTAGATTCCCTATCAGGGAGGAGGAAGCTAAGGTGCTTGGGCACCCTGGACCCCTCATGTGCTGCTTTAATGCCCACAGAATTGGTCTTGGGTTGGGCAGCATACTAATGTAGGCCCCGAGGGACACGATACAACTTATCCGTCTGGCGGGGCATGGCAGGGACCATATCAGGCCTATGCCAGACCACAGTAGTGCCATTCCTCAAGGCTGGAAGGAGTATAGGAGAAATGACCTTAGGAGATTCTGGCATCTCCAGAAAGTCCACCAGCTCCTTTCCATTGGCAACGTCTTTCTCTGTATGGAAGCCTAGTGCTGTGGACAGCTGCTTCATGACATTAAAGGAGGTACAGTCCTCAGGAGGTGACCTGGGCGTATGCTTGACAGAGTCCTCACTCACTGAGGAGGCCAAGGACCAATCAGAGGAAAGAGATTCCTCCTCTTCCTCCGGCAGGCTGAGATCAAGATGGTACTCCTTGATGTCGACCTGTTCCAGCTCAAGGTCCGAACAAGGGATAGATGAAAGCAGGACTGTCGATGGCACAGGGGACTCAAGTCTGTAAGAGCCCAACTGGGGGACCAGGACTGTAGTGAACCGGGCCAAAATATCACTGAGGTCAACAGCTGGAGATTGGTGTGTCGGAGGGAGTCGTCGGCACATGGGGTGTCCATCTGAGCCAAGGAGCCCAATGGCCATTGGTCTGGAGAGATATCAGGCCATGACAGATGGGAAGTCGATGACCTCAGGGCCAATCTCCCCGAGAAGGGGGAGGTGGTGCTGTCGTTATGGGCCTGGGAGGAGCCTGAGACAGCAACGGGCATCTGTGCAGCCACAGCTGGACTACCCATGGAGGAAGATGAAGAGGACGTTGGAGATTGGGAACGCCGCCGAGGGAGCATTCCCATTCGCTATCTTTTTTGTCACTATTTCCCAGAGGACCTGTCTTGGGCCTTCGCGGCCTGGGAGCTCGAAGAAGCTGCCAGCAACTGGGAAGGAGAGACCTCAGAGGACCCCTGCCCAGAACTGGCTACCTGTTCCAGTAGGAATTATTTTGAGAGCCTTTTTGCGTCGCCTAAGGGTGGTTTGATTGAGTTTCTGGCACAGCTCAGTCCGTGGCATCGTGGTCAGGCCCAAGAGAGGAGACAGAATACGATTGTCTGAAGATGTAATCTTTCCGCAGTGGCAGAAGAAAAAAGTAGCGGGAGTAACTCTTGACATAAACAAGGTAAAGGAATCTTATTAAAAAGATTCTGAAAAACTGAACAAAGAAAAATAGGTGAAAAAGGCATGTAATTGTTGGAGCTTCCACGGAGATTCATGTGAACAAAGTAGACTGCGGGAAAGAAAGGAGGAAGGAGTGGGGCCGCTCACGCCTTTATAGGGTTGGCAATGGTGTGGGCGGCCTCAGTGGTACTGCTGGAATATCTTCTGTGCGGATCCTGCTTCACCGACGGTGAAGTTCGTACAGTGTGACCTGATTGAGATACCCCTGAATATACCCATTACTGAAAAGCCTCCTCCATTCACAACTGCACTTACACTATGATTCACAAAGTGCGAGATGTTTCCATGGTATGCAGCATCCACAGTGTAAACGTCTTCCACGTAGTCCAAGTCGAAGAGATACGTGGCACCTTGTCTGTCGTAGATTTGTCCTCTCCTTTCAGCCTCCTCAGACGTAATAATCTGTCAGGGGAAGAGAAAGAAAAAGGCAAGTGATATATGCATTTAACAGGGTTCAACTGTGCTTGTGAAACAGCATTTTAAAACATTTCTACTTCCCCTGTAGTTCCTCTCATGTGTGGTACCACTGCGGTTGCACCCTTAACTCAGTCAGGAGAGAAAGTGACTCTTCACCATGGACGCTGAAGCTGCTCCATCAGCTGGGCAAGGGTGCATGAAGAAAAAATTACTCACCATAGTAATGTTTCTTCCAATGGAGTCTTGCTGTAGGCTGACTAATCAGTTAGCCCCAGCACTTGAACTGCTCTGGAGAGTAAAGGGTTAACTCTATGCAAAGGCACAGAATGTTGAGCTCGAGCTTGGTTTTCAAACCTCTGTCTGTGGTGCTGTGAAGTGTAACAGTCAGATTCTTAAGAGTACTAAACGAACTCAAAGGTAGAAATTGTTTAAAATGTTAGTGCCCAGTGGCAAAACAAGGTTTTTAGGGTCAAACGACTCAAGTCAAGAACCTCAAAAAGAACACAAGCAGGTAGTGAACTAGCCCAAAAACTTTACTGACTAGGGAAAAAAAACCCTAATGAGATGGAGGCATGTCCAGTACACCTCTGGGGTGCAGCACTGTGCCTGCCCCACCACATCCGAAAACTACTAGGTTCCAGGAGAGGAGGCAGGTCAGAATACAGGAAGACTCCATTGGAAGAAACAACATTACTATGGCAAGTAATTTTTTCTTCAAACATGAATTCTTGCTGTATTCTGACTATATGCAGACTACCAAGCAGTACCCCCTTGGAGGAGGGAGTCACAGAACCTATTTTGGGAACAGGGTCTGCAGCACAGCCATGCCAAACCTAGCATCACTGTGACTGAATGTCCGGAGAGTAATGCTTGGTAAATGTGTGAACAGATTTCCAGGTGGCTACTTTACACATGTCCACTAAAAGTATATCTCTAGCTGCTGCGGCCAAAGCAGCTGTACCAGTGGTAGAATGAGCCCTCAGGTCAGAGAGGTTCTTTCCCAAGCTTTGAATAGCAGAACTAGATACAGGAGACAATCCACCTGGCAACTGTTCTCTTAGAAGCAGGTTTGCCCTTTCCCACTTCCCCATAAGTGAGAAACCGAGAACAGTCATTCCTATGGGCCTCAGTATGTTCCACATAGTAACTGAGAGCCCTCTTTACATCAAGACTGTGTAATCTCCTCTCCCCAGAGGAAGAATGGTCAGTGAAAAATACAGGCACTGGCAGACCGATTCAAATGAAAGTCCAATACCACACTGGGAAGAAACTTTCTGTTGGTTCAAAGGACCACCTTATCCCTGTGAAATGAAATTAGGTTCCGCTGATAACACCTGTAATTCACTGATTCTCCTGGCAGAAGTAATGGCTACCAGGAATACAGTTTTCCAAGTCAAGTATTTCAGCTCAGCTGAGGATAAAGGCTCAAAAATGGGGCTGCATAAGCTGTGCTATACAGATATTCAGATCCCAAGAAGGGGTAGGCTCCCTGTAGGGAGGATTAACATGTACTAAACCTTTGAAAAATGTCTTGAAAACTGGATGCAAAGCTAGGGAAGATCTCTTACCAGCAGAAAGGAAGGCAGACAGCTGCCAAATGTACCTCAAGTGTAGTAGGCTGGAGGCCTAAACTGTTAAGATGCACCAAATAGTTCAAAACAGTGGCAATAACGGTCAGCTCTGGGCTTGACCAGCTTTTGGGAACACCAAAACCCAAATCTTTTCCAATAGGAGTTGTAAGTCTTTCTAGTAGCAGGTTTCCTGCTAACCTTTAAAATATCCAAGACTGATTGGGAAAGATGCAAGTGTGTACATTCTAGCTCTTCAAGAGCCAGGCTTTGAGCCTGGGAGTCTGAAGGTTAGAAACATAGAATCTGACGGCAGATGAGGACCGCTTGGCCAACCTAGTCTGCACATTTTCCTACCAAACAGATAAGCTGCAGATCCTAGTTAACCAACAGCTTACTTCCTCCTACCCCCCACTAGGACTGCACTATGTCTGTCCCATGCATTCTTGAATTCCCCCACTGTTCTCGACTCCACTACCTCCACAGGGAGGCTGTTCCATGCATCCACAACCCTGTGAAAAAAATACTTCCTCACATTACCTCTGAGCCGTCCCCCCTCTAGCTTCAAATTATGCCCCCTTGTTCTTGCACATCTCTTTTTCTGAACGATGCTACCCTCTTGGACTTTGTTGATTCCCTTGAGGTACTTGAAAGTTTCTATCATGTCCCCTCTCTACCTTCTTTCCTCAAAGGTACACATATTAAGCTCCTTCAGTCTTTCTTCGTATGTCTTCTGGTGCAGACCCTGCACCATTTTGGTTGCCCTCTGGATAACCTCCACTCTGTGTCTTACTAGCATAATAAAATGTCAGCAGAATAGGCCTAGCGGTCTTTCGCGTCTGCTCGTTCGGTCAGCCCACACCCTGGGAGCTGACCTTGCTGCCCCCTCACCTTCTCTGGCTTCTCCCTTCCCAGTTCCAGATATTCTCGCTGCATTGGATTTTGCTTCCAGAACCCCTCCCCTGTACCTGTCCCACCCCCTCTTGAACCCTTCCACCGTCTCTGCCTCCACCAGCCACCTAGGCAGCACATTCCATGGCTCCACCACCCTCTCAGTGAATTAGCACCTCCTCCTTTCTCCCCTGAATCTTCCCCCCTCTAGCTTCCACCCATGCCCTCTAGTGACCCCCTCCTCCTTCCTTCGAAGCACCCTGACTGTTCCTCCCCTATTTACCCCCTTCATGTACCGGAAGACCTCTATCATGACCCCCAATGTGTACATATTTAGCTCTTCGAGCCTCTCCTCATAGGTCCTGTCCCCCAAGCCCCAAATCATTTTGGTTGCCCTCCTCTGGACCCTCTCCAGGAGTTTAATGTCCATCTTCAAGTGTGGCCTCCAAAACTGCACGCAGTACTCGAGGTGCGGCCTCACCAAGCAGTTATACAGAGGGAATATCACTTCCCTCCTTCTGAAGGTGATCCCCTAGCGATGCATCCCAGCATCCTGTTGGCCTTGGCTGCTGCCCTCCTACAAGTCTCCGAGTTGTTCATCTTGACATCCACCACCACCCCCAGGTCCCCCTCAGCCATCGAGACTTATAGCATTTGCCCCCCGAAGGTGTACACTTGGCCTGGGTTTCTGGCCCCCAGGTGCAGTACATTGCATTTCCCTGTATTGAACCTCAGCTTCCACTTTCTAGACCATCTTTCCAGAGCCTCCAGGTCCCCCTGTAGGTCACCCTCCCGCCTTCCCCATCCACCACCACCACCCCAGTTTTGAGTAATCCGCGAAGAGACTCATCTCACTCCTGATACCTGTCCTTATGTCAGGAGACGACGTTGAACAGGAGGGGCCCAAGGACTGATCCTGTGGGACTCCAATGACCCTCCTTGGGGATGAGACTATCCCGCCAACTATGACCCTCTGGGTCCGGTCCTGGAGCCAATTGCCTATCCATCTGATCATCTGGTTCCCCACCCCCATTTCTCCCAGCTTACCCAACAGGCCCACGTGAGGAACAGAGTCAAATGCCTTGCTGAAGTCTAGAAAGAGGACGTCCACTGGTCTACCCAGGTCCAAGGCACTAGTCACCCGGTCATAGAACTCCACAAGGTTTGTCTGACACGATTTCCCAGGGACAAATCCATGCTGTCTATCGTCCAGGCACCTGACTTTTCCAGGTCCCCCCCAGCCTCTTCTTGACAATGCCCTCCATCACCTTGCCCACCACCGATGTCAGGCTGACAGGCCTGTAGTTTCCTGCCACCTCCCTCTATCCCCCATGTGGATAGGCACTATATGTGCCACCTTCCAGTCCTGGGGCACCCACCGCCCTCAGAGAGATGGTGAAATTCGCAAGAGGTTTCGCCAGGACATCCGCAAGTTCCTTCAGCACTCTGGGATGTAATTTATCCGCCACGGTGCTTTCTCCGTCTTAAGGGACCCGAGGGCTTCCCTCACTCTCTCTGCTGTGATGTCCACTTCCGCTACCTCTTCTCCTTGCTTAGCCTTCCCCCCTCCTGCCAGTGATGCCTCCCCCTCTCCTCAGACCTGCCGATCGGTAAGGGTCCCCCCTTCCTCAGTATCACCGTCTCCTCCAATATATGATGCAGCAGCCCCATTTTCCCTGGTGAAAACTGAAGTGAAGTACTCATTTAATACTTCAGCCTGCTCCCCCGGGTCTTGTGCCCATCTCTCCCCTGTTTTAATCCTGCTAATCTGCCCCTTTACCCTTCGTTTTTCCCAAATGTATCTAAAGAACCCCTTGTTCCCTCTCCTCATTTCCCTGGCCAGGTTCTGCTCCTTCCTTGTCTTAGCCGCCCTCGCTACCCTAGTGGCCCTTCTAGCCATCAGCTCATACTCCCCTCGATCCCTTTCACTCCTTGAGCACTTTAATTGCCTATAGGATGTCTTCTTTCCCCGAACCACCTCCTGGACCTCCCTGGTCCACCAGCAGGGTTTTCGGGCCCTACCATATTTTCGTCTTACACTTGCGCAGGTGCTGGTAGCATCCTGCACCCCTCTCCTGATGAATTCCCACCTACTATCAGCGTCCATGTCTGACCCAATCCCATCCAAATGCTCCTTAAGGATCCTTCCCATTTCCTTAAAATCTGCCCCCCTGAAGTCAGTTACCTCTGTCTTTGTGCAGCCTTCTACCCCTCCTAGGTCCAGGCAGAACCAAACCGTAGCATGGTCACTCCCCGCCAATGGGTCCCTTACCTCCAGGCCCCCAATCTGGTCTTCCAGGACCACATCCAGTACTTGTGCCTCCCTGGTCGGTTCCCCCACCTGCTGAGTTAGGAACGTGTCTTGAAAGACATCCAACAACCTCTGTTCCCTGGCCACTGAGGATGTCAGTCTCCCAGTCTGTTCCTGGCATGTTTAAGTCCCCCAACACCACCACCCTTCCCCTGCCCAGTCTGCAGTGTCTCCCAACATCTGCCACTAGACTCTCCTCCAGCTCCTCCGCCAGAGCAGGGGTCTATACACCACTCCTATTTTACTCTCTTGCCCCCTGCTATCAAGGTGACCCAAACTCCTCCACGATTCCTCCGCCTCTTCCACCTCCCTATGCCAATGCAGTTTTGACCATCATTGCTACCCTCCTCCCTCCCCCGTCCTTCCTGAACATAGTGTAACCATCCAGGTTCAGGTCCCAGTCGGTCCTGTGGTGGCCCAGGTCTCAGTGACCGCTGCCACATCCACCGCTCCCTCAGTTAGCATCGCCTGGAGCTCAGGCATTTTACTGCCCAAGCTCCTGGCATTTAGCAGGACTACCTTCCACCCTTTCCCTATACTTCCATTTCCCCAAGGGATTCTGTTTCGCCCTGGTCTGCACTTTACCAGTCGAACTTTTCCCGCATTCCTTCAGCTCTCCGGGTTGGGGGGACAGAGTCCCTCCTTTATCGGCACCCCCTCAACAGCCTTTTCTCCCATCCCTCCCCCCATCACAAGTTTAAACCCCACTTTTCACCAATGAACCCCTCTATTTTCAACTTAAGGATTCCCTTCCCCTCCAAATTGAGATGGAGCCTATCTCTAGCATACAGCTCCTTATCCTACCATGTCTCCCCCCAATCCCCCAATCCCCCATCAACCCATACCCTCTGGCCTCAACACTCACTGAGCCACTGGTTTATCTCCCTAATCTTCCTTTTGTGTTCCCCACTAGCCCTTGGCATCGGCAGGATTTCTGAGAAGGAAACTGTGCATCCTATGTCATGACAGACCCTGGCAAGCTCACTGAATCTTGCCTGTATCTCTAGCTCACCATTTCCCTCAATGTCATTTGTACCCAGGTGGACGAGTATGTTTGGGGAACCCCCACAATCCTTTGCCAGCTGATATACCTCGTGCTTGGCCCTGTGCACAGTTAATCCAGGAAGCATTTTGTTCTAACTGGCCAGGCTTCTCCTCCCTATCCCATTTGATACCCCCTGATCATAGAATCCCCCAACAGGAGCACTCTGACCGCTCCTTTTCCTCCATTTCCCCCCTTCCATGTCCCTCATCCTTTCTACTGGCCCCTCCACCAGGCCGACTCCTTGTTCCTCCCCCTATCTGGATGTCACATGTTGCCCCCTCCTTATTTACCCCTGGCCACCCCCGATCCTATGCATCTCCTCCTCCTCCCAAGTATCCTTCTGTACCTCGCCAACTCCCCCCCCACTGCTCGCGACTGGTCCTTCTCCCCCATCCGCTAAACTAGCCTGGCTTGTCCTCCCTTCCTTCCTGTCTCCGTTTAGTCCCTCCTTGCTTGTCGTGCTCCTCTGGCCTAAATCCTCAGCTCCCATTACTGTACCCTCCTTGTACTTCTGGTCCTTCTCCTTGCCCTTTCCTCCCAACTGGTCCTTCTTGCACTTTCCTCCCTCTTCCCCCTGCCCCTCCTGCTCTGATTCACTGCTCCCCCCATTTTCCTTCATTCCAGGTCCCCCTTTCCTCCTGCTATCCGGCCCCCTCCTCCTGCCCCCTACTCCCTTTCCATCTCTAAACACCCCTGTCGTGGCTACATCACCACCCCTCATCCTCAAGCAGAAGAAGAGAACTGAAGTGGTTACTGAGCGTAAGGTCTGATCCACCTCCCCGCCTTGCTTCCTTCTGTCCAGCCTCAGCCATCTGCCTACTTCCCTGAGAATGTTGTCACTCTGGGCCCCCCTTTGTGAGGGTCCCCAGTTATCTGCCTGCTTCCTTGGTAGAGTCCTCTTTTTGGGCCCCCTCTGCAAGGGTCCCTATGTGACCCCCGAGTATTCTCCTGCACTCCTTTTCCTATGCCCCCGCCCCTAGTGCTTGGCGCAACCCTGTAGAAGATCCCCTGCCCCCTTCCCCAACCATACCTCCCCGCCTCCCCCAGCTGTCTCCTAATCCCCGCAACCTCATCCCTAAGCTGTGCCAGCTGGTAGCACACTGGGCAACCATCGAACTTCCAAGCCCAGTACAGCATCATGGCTGCTCCACACCCTGTGCACCCCACCACCCTCCCAAAGATGCCAGCCCTAATGACGTGTGGTCCCATTCCCCTCCAAGTAGGTTTCCTTGGCTGAGCCACCAGGTCCCCCACTAGTCCAATATACTCCTCTACTGCCTAATCAGGTCACCCACTAATCCTAGATACAGTCCCACAGTAAACCGGTAAACCTGTTACTAGGTGCAGTAGATGGGGTCTCCAGAACTGCACACAGTACTCCAGATGGGGTCTCACCAACTGTCTGTACAGAGGCATAACAACTTCCTGTTTTCTACTACTGATGCCTCTTCCTATGCATCCCAGTATCCCCCCAGCCTTCCTTACTGCCTTCTCACATTGCTTGCCCACCTTTAGGTCATCTGATATAATTACCCCCAGGTCCCTTTCCATTTTTACTGTTGTCAGTATCTCACCCCCCATTGTGTACGCTTCCCCGGGTTTTTGTTTCCCATGTGCATTACCTTGCACTTCTTTGCACTGAATCTGAGCTGCCATACATTTGACCATCCCTCCAACCTTGCCAAGTCCCTTCTCATCCTTTCCACTCCATCTTGTGTATCAACCCTGTTGCAGATCTTTGTGTCGTCTGCAAAGAGACACTTTTCCTTCCAGTTCCTCTACAATGTCACTTAAAGACATTAAAAAGGACCGGTCCCAGTACTGAACCCTGCGGTACCCTGCTAGTAACCCTTTCTTCACTGTGTACTCCACTTACTACCACCCTTTGCGTCCTGTTGTCTAGCCAATTTTTTATTCAGGCAACCACCTTGGGACCCACTCCAAGGCTGGCTAACTTGTGTATTAATCTTTTGTGTGGGACTATATCAAATGCCTTGCTAAAATCTAGGTAGACCATGTCCACAGCCCCTCCCTGGTCTACTACTTTGGTCACCCAGTCGAAGAAATCTATTAGATTTGTCTGACATGACCTTCCCATTGTGAAACCATGCTGCCTTGGGTCCTGTTCCCCACTGGCCTCTAGGTACTCAACAATTCTTTCCTTCAGAAGTGATTCCATCATTTTCCCTACCACTGAGGTCAAACTAACTGATCTGTTTCCTGCCTCTGTCCTGCTCCCACTTTTGTGAAGAGGAATTACATCCGCCCTCCTCCAGTCCTCGGGTACCACCCCATCCTCCCGTGATTTGTTAAAGAGAGTAGTCAGCAGTGTCACTAGTTCTACCCTTAGTTCTTTTAGAATTCTTGGATGAATCCCATCAGGCCCCATTGCTTTGTCCACCTTCAATTTTATTAGTTCTTTCAGAACCCTTTCTTCTGTAAATGGACTGGTATCGACCCCCGTCTTCAGAGTGTTTCTCTTGTTTGGTTTAGTACATCCCCCTCCTCTTCCTTTGTGAATACTGAGCAGAAATATTCGTTCAGTATCCCTGCTTTTTCACTGTCACCCTCTGACCACATTCCCTCCCCTTTATTAAGCCTCAGTTTCCCTCCTTTGGTCTTTCTTCGCTCCCTAATGTACCTATAAAAGGTCTTATCCCCCTTCTTAACAGAATTGGCTATCCTTTCCTCTGTTTGGCCCTTTGCTATTCTGACTGCCTTCCCAGCCTCTTTCTGCTTTAACTGATAGTTCTCTGTCCTGCTCCTTCTGTGTTTCCTTATATTTCCTGAATGCTATCCTTTTCTCCTTAACCTTCCCTGCCACCTCTTGAGAACCATAGCATTTTTTTTCCTTCGTTGTGTTTTACTGATTTGCTTTACACAAAGGCTTGTTGCCTCTGTGATGGCTGTTTTCATTACTCCCCACTGTTCCTCCACACCTCCTTCTTGCGCCTCTGCTAGTGCTTTTCTGAGGCACTCATTTTCCCCAAAGTCAGCCCTCCTAAAGTCCAATACTCTTGCTTTTGTATGACTTGACTGTATGGCTGTGTTTATCGTGAACCACACTATTTGGTGGTCGCTTGTTCCCAGATGGCTACCCACTTCTAAATCTGAGATTTTCTCCGTCTCCATTTGACAGTACCAGGTCTAAGATTGCTCCCTCCCAAGTGGGTTCCAATACTAACTGTCTGAGGCATGCCCCCTGTAGGGCATCAAGAATGACCCTGCTCTTGGATGTGCCTGCAGCAAAGGTGCTCCAGTTAACATCTGGCATATTCAAGCCCCCCCATCAACAATATCTCCCCTTTTTCTGCCATTCTAAGGAAGCCTTCCATCATTTCCTTGTCCATTCCCTCCCAGAGATGGAGGTCTGTATACAACCCCCATGCGGATTGTGGTGCCATTTCCTGTTTCCAGGGTGACCCAGAGTGCCTCATCTGCTCCCTGTTTACTCTTTAGTTCTGTTGCTTTGATCCCTTCCTTTACGTAGAGAGCTACTCCTCTCTGTATCTCTTGGGATACAGAATCGTCACCTGGGAGGAAGTGAGGAGACTGTACTGCTTGGGAAGACACCAAGGCATTGTTACTGACAGAGACAACAGCAGAGGTTACCAAGACTGTCTGTCCCAGTCTGGAGCCACCAGAATCACTTTGCAAGGCTGAGACCTGATCTTGATCAAGACACTGAATATCAGAGGAAAGGGAGGAAATGCATACAGAAATCTGCTTGTCCAATTCAGTAAAAGAGCATCCTGAGGGACAGGACCCAGAAGAGGTGGTCTGCAACAATAAAGAGGAAGCTGACTGTCTGGGGCTGCAAAGAGATAAATCTCTGGAGTGCCCCATCTCTTGAAAATGACTAACTAGAGGGTTCATGGTCCATTCGTGGTGGTCCTGGGAAATCCTGCTGAGAGCATCTGCTAGGATGTTGTCCCTCCTGGGGAGATGCACAGCATCAGGGAAGCCTGAAGGGAATAAGCTAGAGACCATACTTTCATGGCCTCTGCACAAGGCCGAGAACAGAGTGCCTACCTGCTTGTTGATGTACCACATAGTTGTGGTATTGTCTGTCCTGATCTGCACCACTTTCCCTTGAACAACAGTTGAGAATGTCTGAAGTGCTAGAAAGACAGCTTTCAATTCGAGAAGATGTGTAGAAGGGACTCCTGGTGTGATTAGGTTCTCTGAGCTGTAAGATGATCTAGGTGAGCCCCCCAACCTAGTAGGGAGGCATCTGTGGTGAGAGTCGCAGAAGGAGCCTGACTGATAAATGGGACACCTTGTTGAAGATTGTCCTCCTCCAGTCACCACTGGAGGGCCTGAACTAGACTGAGACACTGCAACCAATTTGGAGAGAGGGTCTCTTTTCTGAAACCAGTAAGATCTGAGACGAAACTGAATATCTCATCTGAAACCTTGCTCCCTGGACCACAACTGTCGATGCTGTCATGTGGCCCAGCAACTGCAGAAAGTGTCTGGCTGGACAAGAACCTAGAGGACGAAAAGAAGCCAGAGTGACCAGGGACTGAACCCTTGAGAGATGGAGAAATGCTCTTGCCTGAATAGTGTCTATTTCCCACCCCCTATGAAGGTGAGACGCTGGGCTGGTTCCAGAACAGACTTTTCTAGATTCAGAATGAACCCCAGGGATTCCAGGAGTCTCTGCGTGACCTCTAAGGCTGACTTGACTTGATCCGACTGGCAAACTAGGAGCCAGTCGTCCAGGTATGGGAACAGAATACCACCCTGTCTTCTGAGGAATGCCACCACTACTGCAAGACACTTAGCATAGAAGTTGACGGCAGATAAGGACCGCAAGGCCCATCCAGTCTGCCCATTTCTTTTTCTACCTTATAAATGTGCCATTGGCCTTTGCTCTGTCAGTGGCCTATCTATTTATACTCATTTGTATTGCTCCCTTATGCCTATCCCATGCCTGTTTGAAGCCCTGCACTGTATTCATAGCCACCACTTCTTGAGGTAGGCCATTCCATGCATCCACCACCCTTTTCTGTGAAAAGAATTCCCCACATTCCCCTTAATCGGCCTCCTCTAATCTCATGCTGTGTCCTCTTGTCCTGCTATTTTTCTTATATCTAAACATGTTAGACTCTTTCACCTTGTTAATGCCCTTAAGGTGTTTGAATGCCTCGATCATATCACCTCTCTCCTCCTTTGCTCAAGGGTATACATATTGAGCTATGTTAATCTGTCCTCATGTGTCTTCTGATGCAGTCCCTACACCATTTTGGTTGCCTCCTCTGGACTGCCTCAATTTGGTTAATGTCCTTGGAAGGTGTGGCCTCCAATACTGCACGCAGTACCCAGATGAGGCTCAACTAGTGTCTTGTAAAGAGGGAGTATTACCTCCCTCTTACGACTTGTGATACCCCTACTAATACACCCTAACACCCCCTTAGCCTTACCTACTGCTTTAGAGGTCTGCTTGGATGATTTTAGGTCATCAGTGATGATGATGCCCAAGTCTCTTTCTTCCTTTGTGACTGCTAGCAACTCCCCTCCCAGACTCCCACTTGATGAACACCCTTGGAGCAGATGTGAGACCAAAAGGCATAGCTCCCAATTGGTAATGGACTGAGGGCAACTCGAACCTGAGGTACTTTCTGTGGGAATGTCTGATAGGTATGTGGAAGTAGGCATCTTTCAGATCCAGAAAAGCTAGCCAGTCTCCTGGTCTCAGAGAGGGGAGAATTACTCCCAGAGTCACCATCTTAAATTTTGGTTTTATTAAATGTTTGTTCAGGTACCTTAAATCTAGGATGAGTCGCCACTCCCCTGTCTTTTTTGGGGGTAAGGAAGTATCTTGAATACAATCCTTTTCCCTGTGACAGAGGTACCTTCTCTACTGCCTACAGAAGCAGAAGAAAGGAGACTTCTGCCTCTAAGGCCTTTGTCTCCAAGGGAGAGGGAGGACTGAAGGACCTTGCCCTCATTCTTGGGAACCTTTTGAAAAGGAGAGCAAGTCCCTGCCTCACTACTTCCAGGACCCATCTGTCTGAAGTAAAAGACTCCCAGACCTGGGAGTAGTGAGCCAGCCTGCCCCCTATTGGAACTGGGAAGGTGACCCTAACTGACACCTCAGGGTGTCTGCTTGGCAGGGGGCTTAGACTGAGTGGATGATGGGATCCTAGTCACCCCTCGTCTGCCTCTTCCCCTACAGAACTCCCTCTCCTGGAAGAGGAGGAGGAGGGTGCCTGAGTTTGGTAAAAAGGCCTGCCCCTAAACTACTGCCTCTGAGGAGTGGTCTGCTTTTCTTTGGCTGCAGCACTCCTATAGGTGGTCCTGTATTCATCCATCTTCATGTAATTCTTTGTTGTGTCCCCAAAGAGAGAAATACTAGCTGCAGGAAAATCCATGGCCTTAGCCTAGGTATCCTGTGAGAGGCTGGTACACCTAAGCCAAGCAAATCTCATGGAGATGTAGCCATGACCATGGAATGATCACTTGAGTCTACAGCAGCATGGAATTGCACCTTGGATGCCTCAATACCATTTGCAGCCTCCAGCTCCTTGGCTAGCTGGGGAAGGGCATTCCTAGCCAGCTCCAGAACCGTATCCCACATAGATTTCTGGTACCTGGCTGTATATGCCATGTAATGAAATTGCCTGAGCCCCAAAGAGGATGCCAAGTACTTTTTTTTTAGCCATAGCATCCACTTTCCTGGAATTCTTAACTAGGAGGTGAGATGCCAGGGAAATATTATCCTTGTCACAGGCTGCAGCTTGCACTACCCCAACATGGCTGCCATGATTTGAAAGGAATTCCGTCCCAGGACCTGACAAAGCATACCTCCTGTCCATTCTTTTTCCACAGGAGGAACAGATGTAGGAAACTGTAAAATGTTTTGTGTCTGCTTCCCCAAGGATTTGTGCAAGGAGATAGACATCCTTTTTGACTCTGGGACAGCCATCATTTCCAGATAGTCAGGTTCTTCTTGATCCTGTTCAGCCTCTTCCATAGGAAGCTGAAGATTCTCAGCGCTTTCTTGTAAAACAAGAAATGAGAAGGGTACTCAAAGCCTGGGAGAAGAAGTCTGAGAAGGCCTATCTGGGGAGATACAAGGTTCTACTGGCTCATCTAGGCCTTCACATTGCTGCTCTTCATAATCATCCTCCTCCAAATTGCCCTCATAGTATGCCCTCAGGATCTACATGTATATCCGAAGCAGCTACTTCTGACAGAACCGATTGGCTCTGAACCAATGCCGGTTTGGTTGGAACCAGGCAAAGTGACTGCACTATGGAAATTGCTTTCGCCATTTCCTCAGCGGTCGGACCATGAGAAGTTGGATCCAAACCAGCTGACATTGTTCTCTTAGCTGGAACTGATTCCGCAGAATCAGCTCTCCGTCTGTCCGAGGAGGTATCGCCCAGGTCAGTGGGCACCTCCTCAGGTTTGGTCGCAACTGAACCGGGCTGGCCATCCGGGTCAGCGGACTTCTCTGCCTCCCTCAGCCTACTCAAACGTTTTTCCAGAGTGGCTTTGGGAAAGTTCTTACAGATCTGGCAGTCTTCTTTGAAGTGGTCAAACCCCAGACAGTACACACAGATGAGGTGAGGATCGGCCTTAGCAAAGGCCTCCTTATACTCGGTACAGGGCTGAAACCCAGTGGGCCCGGTTTTGGGGGTTTCTCAGACATGCCTAAAATCAAAAGTCACCTTGGCAGCGGT
Source organism: Neoceratodus forsteri (assembly GCA_016271365.2). Taxonomy (NCBI): domain Eukaryota; kingdom Metazoa; phylum Chordata; order Ceratodontiformes; family Ceratodontidae; genus Neoceratodus; species Neoceratodus forsteri. The sequence goes on along the minus strand of CM028138.1, from coordinate 223,808,300 downwards.
TAAGCCAGGCTACTAACAGCTTATCTGTTCCAACCGTGTCACAGGTCGGTTAAAAAAATCCCTAAAATATTGGATTTTATTTATTTTATTTATTTATTTATTTAAAGGAACCGATAAGCCCTGGAAAGCCATACTACAAATGGAGAAAAAACAAATTAGAATAAATTTCGGTTCTGAACCGGATCGACCAGCAAAGAACAGAAGGTAAAACTACTAACAAAAATCACTAAAATAAACACTACCTACTATCACTTACTGTTACTGAGACAGCGGTAATATCACTAAAAAAATACAGGAGCTGCAGTTGAAAAAAACGACAGATTCAAACTTTTACCGAACCGAAGCATATGAGGAATCCCCGAAGCGACCTCACAGGCCGAGTAAGAAATATACAGGTTACTCACCTGTAACAGGAGTTCTAGGAAAGGTATATGTTTTTCATCCACACTGTCTGGCAGGTATCCTTGCCGCTTTAATTCTTGCAGGAAGGTCTTCAAGCTGGCTCCTCCCACCCACCCGGGTGGTAAAACTCTCGGCTCCGCCCCATGACGCCAGATCTTGCCCGCTGGAAGCTCAGGTTGTGTGTCAAAGCCGGGGAGGTCGGGTGGGTCATGTGGATGAACAACATATAACATTCCTAGAACTCCTGTTACAGGTGAGTAACCTGTATTACTAGGGACATGGATATGTTGTTTATCCACACTGTTTGGCAGACTCCTAGCAGTTCTCCGGGAGGAGGAAGGCAAGGCGCACACCTTCGATACTTACTTGGGAAAGAGATTGGAGAACTGAGGCCCCAAAACCAGCATCCCGGAGTGACTCGAGGTCAATGTGGTAGTGGGTAATGAAGGTATGTGCCGACTTCCAGGTAGCAGCCCTGCAGATATCCTGGATAGGGATGTCCCTGGAAGCAGCTACCGATGCAGCGGTATGGCGTGTAGAATGAGCTCTTATCCCTCTGGGAGGCTCCATGCCCACCAACCTGTAGCAAAGCTCTATGCAGGAGGTGATCCACCTGCCTATCGTCCACTTTGCTACAGGTCTGCCAGGTGCGGCTTCAGCGCAGGTGACAAACAGCTGGCAAACCTCTCCCCGAACTTCAGCCGTCCGCTCCTTATAATAAGTGAGCGCTTGTCTAGGGTCCAAAGTATGGAACCTATACTCTGCCTCCAAGGTGTGATTGGGGTAGAACACCGGCAGAGTCAACACCTGGTTAAGGTGAAACTCCGACACCACCTTCGGGAGGAACTTCGGGTGGGGGCGCAGGACAACCTTGTCCCTGTGGAAGACCAGGTAGGGAGACTATGGAAAGCGCCTGGAGCTCTCCCATCCTTCTGGCTGACGTGATAGCCACCAAGAAGGCGGTCTTCCACGACAGGTGCGAAAGATCACACCTGTGTATTGGTTTGAATGGCTTGCCCATGAGCTTGGCCAGTACCAGCAGTAAATCCCACGGAGGTGGAGGTTCTCACACCGGAGGGGAAATGTGGTCAAGGCCTTTGAAAAAGCACCCGACCACCTTCTCCTGTGCCACAGACTGCTTGCCGGCCAGTGCCCGGTAAGCAGAGATGGCTGCCAGGTGCACCTTAAGGGTCGTCGATCAAGCCCTTGCTGGAGAAAGGGACCACAGGTAGTCCAGAATGCTTGCTTAAGCAGTCAGAAGGGTCCAAGCCCTTCCTCTGACACCAAATGGAAAACCTCTTCCATTTGAAGGCATAGCATTTTCTGGTCGACTCCTTACGGGACACCTCAACGACGTTGAGGACCTCGTCGGAAAGACCCAAGGCCTGGAACTCTAGCCTCTCAGGAACCAGGCTGTCAGGTGCAGGGATTGAAGGTCCAGATGGAATACCTTCCCCTGACTGACTGAGATCAGGTCCGGGCGGGCTGGAAGCCACCTCGGGAGCCTGGAGCGGAGGCTGAGGCGAGGCCAGTCTGGGGCTACCAGAATCACCTGCGTCTTGTCCCTCCTTGCCTTGAGAAGCACCTTGTGGATCAAGGGAAATGGGGGAAAGGCATAGAAGAGGCCTGGGGTCCACGGCCTCGAGAAGGCATCCCCCTGCAGCGAGCCCTGCTGAGGGGGGCGGGCATGAACAGGCTCAGCTTCTCATTCTCCCTGGAGGCGAACAGGTCCATCTGAGGGGTGCCCCAGTGGGAGAAGAGATCTTGTACTACCTCTAGCAGGAGAGACCACTCGTGAGATGAAGCCCCTATCCGGCTTAGGGCATCGGCCAGGGTGTTGGAGGCTCCTGCCACGTGAATGACTAGGAGATCCGCCTCCAGGCTGCGCACTAGGGACCAAATGCGGAGAGCTTCCTTGAGTAACAGCAATGAGCGCGCCCCGCCTGGCGGTTCAGATAGTACATGGTCGTGGTGTTGTCCGCCTGGACCTGAACCACTTGACCCCAGTAGAAACGGAGCGAAGGGTGAGAGCTAGACGGACCACCGGAGCTCCAGCAGGTTGATGTGGCATCGGGACTCCCGAGGGGACCAGAGGCCATGCACTCGGTGTTCCCCCAGATGGGCACCCCAACCCATCAGAGATGCGCTGGTCGAGAGAGAGACCGTCAGCTTGGGGCAGACGAATGGGATACCCTCCTGCAGATGAGCTGGAACGATCCACATCTCCTGGGTCACTGTCACAGGCCGGTCCAACGTATCATGGCGTCGTGACCACTGACTGGCCAGTCCCCATTGAAGGGGACGCATGTACCAACGAGCTCAACGGACCACGCTGGCGCAGGCCGCCATGAGGCCCAGGAGGCACAGGAAGTCCCGGGCTGGGAGCAACTGCCCAACCAGAAATGATTGGGCAAAGGAGGAAAGAACCTCAGCCCTGTCCGCCAGGAGCCGTGCTCTGGCTCGCAGAGAGTTGAGCTCTGCCCCGATGAACAGAATCACCTGCTTTGGCACGAGGTCAACCTGAGAGCAAACCTGGAGGGCCAGATCTCTGGACCGCTCCACCTCCTGTCTGGAGGGGGCTGCTATCAGCCAGTCATCCAGGTAGGAGTACACCCGGACCCCTCAGTGCCGCAGGAATGTTGTCACCACTGCCATGCATTTGGTGAAGACCCTGGGAGCTAGGGAGAGGCCAAGGGCATGGCTCGAATCTGAAGGGATCCTCCACTCTGAAAGGAGGAATTCTGATGGGACGGACGTGATTGGGACGGAAAGAATGCGTCCTGCAGGTCCAGGAGCAGAACCACATGCCTCATTCCAAGGATGGGATAATCTGAGCCAGAGTGACCATCCTGAAGGTTCGAGACCTTAGGAACTTGTTCAGGTCGTGCAGGTTGAGAATGGGCGCCAGCCCCGTCCTGCTTTGGGACCAGGAAGTACCTGGACACAAACCCCGGGTCTGAAGGAGGATCTGCCACCTCCTGATCACCTCTTTTCGAGGAGCAGGGCATGTCAGCCCGCGGGCCAACAGCGAGGCTGCGGACTCCCTGTGGTTTCCCCTGAGGGGCGACTGCCCGAAAAGGCGGAACCTGCTCGAACTCCAGAGGCAGGCCTTTCCTACCACCTTCAACACCCAGCGCCGTGGTGATAGCGGACCAGGGGAAAGAAGTATGGAGCCGCCCCCCATGGGGGAGTGACGAGGTTGGAAGTGCACCCTCAAACCGTCACTGGGCAGGCTTGGAGGAAGGACCGCCAAGGACCTCCCGGGCCTTTACCTCCTTGCTTCTTGTTGGAGGAAGCCGTCGGCTTGGTTTTGGGATGCCAAGCGCAAGCCTGCTGGTCCTGCTGGGCCGGTCGAGGAGCAGGGACTGAGGATGAAAGGACTTCTGCTGCTGACGGCGGCCTGTGTCCCTCTGGGCGGAGGTGACAGAGTCCAGAGTGGCACTGGACTTTTCGATCCGCTGGAGGTGTCCCTCCAATCCAGGGCCAAAGAGGTCAGTCCCCAAGAAGGGGACGTCCGCCAACTTGTGCTGGGTATCCGCCGTGAAAGTGGATATCCTCAGCCACGCCCTGCGTCACATGGCCACTGCGGCCGCTACTGACCTGGCACAGGAATCACTTATGTCCAGAGCAGGCTGGAGCTGCTGCTTCGCCACCACCCTGGTCCCACACATGACGCACCGTGGTCTGCAGGTCAGGCGGGAGATGAGGAACAACCTCATCCAGGGAGCCCATGAGGGTGTGGGAGAAGTGTGCCATCAGCACAGCCGAGCTGGCCTGTCTGAGGCAGAGGAAGGACGCAGCGTACACCTTGCGCCCGGCAAAGTCCAGCTTTTTGGATTCCTTGTCGAGGGGCTTGTCCACGTCCCGAGCGTTACCGGAACGCCGGAAGACGCTGTCGGTGACTAATCCCTCCGAGGAGGGGTGTTCCGAGAAACCGGGCAAAGAGCCGGTAGGGACCGCATACTTCCTGGCCAAAGGCGCTGGACAGGAAGCAGGTCGCTGCCAAAGCTCCAAAGCTGGGCCAACAATGGTCTCAGCCACCGGAAAAGCCTCCGTAGGAGAATCCCCTCGGTCCAGAATCTCCGTCAGGGGATACCTGGCCTGTTTGGACACGGGCTCGAGCTGCATCCCGGTGGACTCCGAGATGAGTCGAAGCAGACCCAAGAAGGACAATGGGCTATCGTCCATTGACTGGCCCCCAGAGGACTCCAGATCGCACTGCTTGGAGAACAGGGACGAATCATCGTCTGGTTCCGAAGAGTCTGCGAACAGCTGCCTCGGCCCTGAGCCACCCTCCACCTGCCGAGGACGGTCGGGAGTGAGGGTGACTGACAACCTGTGGGGCAGGCCATGACCCGACCGAGAACTCTTGGTTGGAGCCCCAGACTTCGGTTGTGGAGGTGGAGGTTCCACCACAAATCGGTGGACCAGCTGGTTTCTGCTTAGCAACCGGCCCTGGGGCGGATAACTCGACTGGAATGAGTGGTTACTTCGGCCGTCCCGGCGACAGCCACTTGATAGCCGGGGTCGGCTTAGGCCCAGATAGCAGCAACTGCTGCCACATCAAATCCTCGTAGCGCAGGCGCAACTTGCGTCGAAGCCTCTCCTCTGAGGAGGACAGCAAGGAACAGCAGTGTCGCCACTTACTTCGGTAACAAGACTGAGATCGCTGATGTCAGCGGGAACGGCTGGACCGAGAACAGGTCCGCGACCGAGACCCCCGGGGGGACCGAGGGTGGGTCTGGGAAGGGGCCGGGGTCACCCGCTCTTCCCTGGCTCGGAACTGAGTCCCAAGGAGCAGGTAGATCTCGGTATCCACCGGGGGAACCGGTGAAGAAGGGTTGTCGGCTTCTCCAGTATACAGCCCGTCTAACGGATCGAGAAAAATCTCGACTTAGTCGACGGAAGTCTCGCCAGGCTGGCCTGACGGGGGCACCGTGAAGCCAGCGGCCTCAGCCGCAACCTCGACCGAAGTCGACGGTCAGCTACCCAGGAAGGGGGACCTCTCCCGCTCCCAGGGACGCTGAAGGTGGGACTTACCTTTCGACTCTTTTCTTGGGCCGAGAAGAATGTCCCGAAGACCCCTCTCCCTTCGTGGAAAGGGACTGACAAAGCTCCTTGAACTAAGCTGTATAAGAGGAACTCAGAGAGCGGGATAAATGCCGCGGCCGAGGAAGAAGAAGATGCGGCCTGGGCCGCCTCCTCCTCGAGGGCGATCATCTGCTCGAGCTGCTCAGCCGAACTAGCCGCCGTGGAAACCGCCCAACGAACCTCTTTGGATTTCACTGGCTGGAAACTTTTCTCGGGACGCCCGAGCTTTAAGCGGGCAGCGCGATAGTCCAGAACATTGGCCGAAAAAGAACAGCACAACTCGCAAGCCTGTGGGTCATGGTCTAGCTTCAGCAGTAGACGACGTGAGTGCGATCAGTCCTGACATTTTCTGCCCACAGGGCACCTCCGAAAGCTGGAACAGATTTGTCCATCGTGAGTCATGAGGAAAAGACAGAAATCTGAAAACTTCAAAACAATTTCAGCGAATCAAGAATTAGGATCCAGTCTCAAACGCAGAGGCTAAGGAGGGAACCCAGCTCCAAGCGTAAGGAAGATCTGGCGTCATGGGGCGGAGCCGAGAGTTTTACCACCGGGTGGGTGGGAGGAGCCAGCTTGAAGACCTTCCGGCAAGAATACCTGCCAGACAGTGTGGATGAACATATCCATGTCCCTAGAACCGATGGTTACACTTCAGAGTGCCACACATAGAGGTTTGAAAACAGAGCTTGAGCTCAACATTCTACGCCTTTGCATAGAGTTAACCCTTTACTCTCTGGAGTAGTTCAAGTGCTGGGGGGCTAACTGCATATAGTCATAATACAGCAAGACTTCATGTTTGAATGCACGGAGGCCCACTCCCTCCCTCGGTCACACAAATAACTTTGTATCAGGAGAAGATTGGGACCAAGTCCAGCAAGAACCAAACTGGAATGATTCATAACTAAAAGGTTATTAGAGGGAACATGAACCTTGTTCACCCTTTTCAATATAATTGTAAAATTGTGCATTTGTGAAAGTTGTTCAGAAACCCCAATGAATTCCTGTGTGTTTGTTAACAATTAGCCCCATTTTTCTCTCCCACTTTTAGGGTCTTTTCAATGCAATCTTTTTCTCGTCCGATATTTATTCTTTACCTATTTAGCACTCCTAGAACTGAGTGAGATCAATTGAGTGGAGGCCCTGCATAGAAAGCTTCATTGTAGCCTTTAGCTCAACTGAGGTCACTCACTGGGTTCTGGAACGGATACAAATTGGTCCATTTCAAAATACACAAACAATTTTTCAGATCAGGATCGCTTGGCCCACCCAGTCTGCCCATTTTTCCCTACAGTATAACCACAGATACTGCTTAATCTCAGTCTCTCTCTCTTTGCCCCCTTTCCTTTCCATTAAGATTCCCTTATGCCTACCCCACGCATTTTTGAACAGCAACAATGTTTTTGCCCACACCACCTCCACTGGTAGGCTCTTCAAGGAATCCACCACACTTGCTGTGAAATACCTTCCTCACATCTCTCCTTAATCTACCCCCTCCAGCTTCATAGCATTTGTATCCTTGTTGCAGAGTACCTTTGTTCAGATAAATACTTTCCTCATATCTATTATACCTGTGAGGTATTGAAAGAGTTCCATCATATCCCCACATCCCTCCTCTCTTCCAGGGTGTACATATTGAATTCCTTTAGTATCTCCTCATAGATCTTTTGATGCAAACCCTGTGCCATTTCAGTGGCCCTCCTCTAGACCACCTCCACTCTATGTCCTTCTGGAGATGTGGTCACTACAACTGGATATAGCATTCTAGGTGGGGGTCTTACAGACAATGCATTGGGGTTAAGAAACCTTCTTCAGATATGCCAAAATTTACAATTATAAATAAAATTGAAAAAAACGGGTTAATCTTCCTTCTAACAGTATACTGAACCCCCGCCTCTAAAGAGCTGCCCCTGCCATCGTGACATCAGTTCCAGGGGATTGTGGGATGCTATTCTAAAGCCTTGTCTACATTTGGGACCATAAGTGGTAGATCAACCAGATGACCTAAATGTTAAAAATGGTTTAGCATACATGAAATGTAGAGCGTTTTAGGTGGGCATTCCGCTTTAAGGATTTACAGCACTGACCCTGCACACTGAAAAAAGCACCGATATCATTAGCAAAAAAGCAGTGCTTTATCCATGTTAAAGAAGAAAGCAGTTACGCAAGAACTTGCCATAACAGTAGATCTTTGAGAGGCGCTCCTGCAGTAGGTATTTACATATAGGACTGACCCGCCAGGCATCAGGACCCCACAGGAAAATTTCTAGCTAGCAGTCTCTGGTGGGGGAACCGCCCCAACGTCAGGTGACCAACGTCAGTATAAAGGGGCGGTCTCCCACACCTGCCTTTCAGTGCTTTCCCATCAAAGGCCCAAAAAGAGGCAAGACGAGAGAGAAGCGAACATTTCCCTTCATGAAAAAGGAGCTAAAAAAGGCTTAGGGGCATGAAGGGCGAGAAGGCAATAACTACTGCAACAGCCTCTCTCGAAGATCTACTGTTATGGTAAGTTCTTGCATAAAACTGTACCATCTTACTTCAAGAGGGCTCTTGCAGTAGGTATTTACATACAGGACTGAGTCCCAAGCAGCCTGGAACAAGGAAAAACACTTGGGAGGAGGAAAACTATCCATGCTATGGAGCCCCTGGCTGAAGAGGTATTATGAAAGAAGACCTTGAAGCACAGCCAAACTGAAGCCTGCTCTAGGGCGAAAGGCAATGTCCAAACTGTAGTGTTTCGTAAAGGTATGGACAGAAGTACAAGTTGCAGCTGCGCAGATGTCTGCCGAGGACACATTCCTGAAACAAGCTGCAGAGGCAGCTACTCCTTTGGTGGAGTGATCTCTGACTTGACCTGGCAGGGTTTTCTTGTACTTGTCGTAACAGAAAGTGACACAGTGAGCCAACCATTTAGATAGGCATTGCTTGGAAATGGCATTGGCCTCTCTTATGAACAAGAGACAAAAGCTGATCAGATTTCCTGAGATCCTTGGTTCGAGAAGTGTAGTATCTAAGTATTCTGTGAACATTAAAAGTGTGCAAGAGTTGCTCCCCCTGATTGGAGTATTGCGTAAAGAAAGCGGGCAGCTCAATAGAATGATTCAGCATAGATTCAGCCACCACCTTAGGAAGAAACAGAGTTGGTGTGCAAAGCCACATGTTCCTTATGAAAAATTAAATACGGGATTTTGCACATCAAGGCCTGAAGCTCGGAAATTCGCAGAGCTGAAGTAATGGCCACTAGGAAGAGTGTCTTCAAAGAGAAGAACTTTAAATCTGCTGAGGCTGCCGGCTCAAAGGGAGGCAGAGTAAGCTTCTCACAAATAAGATTCAAGTCCTAAGGAGCAGCAGGATTGCGGATGAGGATCTCAAATGGAGGACCCCTCTGAGGAATGTCTTGGAGACTTCCAGCTGCGCAAAAGTCCTGTCCCCGAAGGGGGCATAGTAGGCTGAAATTGCTGACATGTGGACCTTTAAAGAGGAATGGCTGAGACCCAGATCGAAGAGATGACACATGTAGTCCAGGACACTTGGCCGGGCAAGAGTAAGGTTCAAAGTCCTTTGACGTGGCCCAAATAGAAAACCGTCTCCACTTCATAGCGTAGGTGGACCTGGTGGAAGGCTTTCTGGCCTCTAACAATATGCCTGCTAAGAGTGGGGAAACCCCGAAGTGGGCTTTAACTACGTCTGCAGGAGCCACGCATGCAAATGAAGGGATCCGAGACCTGGATGAACAAAGGTCCCCTGATCCTGCGTCAACAAGTGTTGCGACAGAGGAAGTGGAGGTTCCTCTGACAACTGTTGCAGAACAGAGAACCAAACTTGCCTGGGCCAGAATGGAGCAATGAGGATCATTCGTGCCCCCTCTGATTTGAGCTTGATCAGGACTCTCGAAATTAAGGGAATAGGAGGGAAGGCATAGATGAATCTGTCCCTCTACTAGAGAGGCAGAGCGTTCTGACAAAAAATGCCTCACCCTGGAGTGAGCGAGCAGAAGGTGGGAAGTTTTGCATTTTGAGGAGATGCGAACAGGTCTGCCTGCGGGGTTCCCCATTGCCGAAAAATGTCTACGACCTCTTGATCCAGTTCCCATTCGTGGGCCCTGGCTGAGGTGGTCTGCCAGTGTGTTTTCCACTCCCGGAACATGAATGGCCGTCAGGTGAAGGTTGTGCTGGGTAGCCCAGACCCACACTCATTACTTCCCTGCATAGAGGGTATGAACGAGTTCCTCCCTGCTTGTTGAGATATCAGACTACACACATGTTGTCTGTCTGTATGAGGAGATGACCGGGAAGTATGGAGGCATGCAGGGCCTGTAGAGCATAAAGGACTGCTCTGAGTTCGAGCACATTTATGTGCAGATTTTGTTCTAACTAGGACCAGCTGCCCAGAGTCCTGTGGACCGAGATGGGCCTCAGCCCTCTCCCTGAGGCATCTGTTGTCAACGCTGGGGGTCGATATTGAAATGAACTCCCCGGCAAAGGTTATCTTGTACCATCCACCACTACAAGTCCCTGTTCATTGGATCGGAAACTAGTACCTCCTGGTCGGTCTAGGTCGTCCAGTGTTTGGTCCCACTGAGACCGAAGCGTCAATTGAGAAATCCTCATATAGAGCCGAGCACGTGAGACTATTGTAATGGCAGCTACCATTAGCCCAAGGAGGCGAAGGACTGACCTGGCTCAAACCCTTCTGCAACTGGACAGAGGTTGGGCCCGAGTCTGAAGGGTGTCCACCCTGTCCTGAGGCAAAAAGACTTTGCCAGTGGTTGTGTCCAGAATCGCCCCTATAAATTGGAGATGTTGGCAAGGGACCAAATGGGACTTTGCCTGGTTGATAGTGATACCTGGCTGGTGAAACCTCAGGAAAGGGAGGTGAGTTCCTCCTGACAGGGCCACAGGAGCCAATCATCAGGTATCGGAATACCTGCACTCCCTGGGGAAGCAGGTGAGCCGCCACCGGAGACAGGCATTTGGTAAATACTCGGGGGGCCGAGGAAAGACCAAATGGGAGGGCCTTGAATTGGTAGTGGTCCCCCCAAAAGCAAAAATTGAAGGAATTTACGGTGGGAAGGGCAAATGGGGATATGTAGGTAAGTATCCTGCATGTCCAAAGCGCACAGCCACAATCCCTGCCAAAGAAGTGGCAGAAGGCTCTGCAGTGAGAAAATTTTGAAGAGTTTGTACTCCATGAACATGTTCAGGGAACTGAGGTCTAAAACTGGCCTCACATCTCCCATCTTCTTTGGAACTAGAAAGAAATGGGAATAGTAACCCGTCCCCCAAAGGTGGTTGGGAACTGGTTCTATCGCCACCTTCGAAAGAAGTGAGGTAATTTCTTCTAGGAGCAGAGGAAGATGTTCTGGGGAGTAAGACTACCTTGGGGGTGGTCTTCAGGGTGGTTTCTGTAGAAACTCTAGAGTGTGTCCGGCTGCAATCAACTAGAGCACCCAAGCATCCGACGTTATCCTCTCCCAACCCGGTAGATGGAAGGAGAACCTCCTTCCTACTGGTTCCTCTTGAACCTCCAGAGGCAATGGGAGAGGCAGGGAGTCAGGAGGCCTGGAGCAGTGCAGCAGCCGAGGCTCCTGCTGATTTTTTGGTAGGGGAAGCCTTGTTTGCTGGCCCGTTTGCCCTGTGGTTTTGGTTTTTATCGGTTAAGTCTATGAAAAGGATGCCGCTGCCCCGAGGGGGTCTGTACAAAGAGTCCATGAACTTGAGTGCAGTGCCCTTCTCTTGCAGGTTGGTAATTATGTCCTTGACATCACCGCCGAAAAGCACCGAACCCCTGAAGGGCGCATCCAGAATAGCGAATTGCACTTCAGGGACCAATCCTAACATGTGGAGCCAGGCATGACGCCGAAGACCTACGGCAAAAGCAGAGCTCCATCCAGCTGTGTCCACTGCGTTGTAAGTGGCACGAAGCATGTGCCGACTGCCCGAACGAGTAGAACTGACAAAATCCGCCACTTCCAGTTTTGTCTGAGACTCTGAGTCTAACTGATTCCACCTGACTAAGGATGGTCTTCTGGTAATCTCCCATATGTGCTACATAACTCAGGGCCCCAATATCCAGGGTAGAAGATGCATAGATCTTCCCATATTGTTCCAAAAGCTGAGACTCCTTGTCAGGCGGAGACGAGCCCAGATGTTTAGGATTAGCGGAGTGGCCGTGGCGGCACTAATCCTAAACATCTGCGGCCGTGAGGGCCAGAAGATGCAGCCCGCCTCCCTCCCCAGGAATCGGCTCTCTTGCCGACCCCCTCCCAGACCACAGATTCTGCCGTGGGTCGTGAGGGCCAGAGGAAGCAGCCCGCCTCCCCAGCACCAGCAGCCTAAGCCAGGAATCTGCTCGCACTCGCACCCCTCCCCGGACCACAGGTACGCACAGACCAAAGAAACAGGACTGCTGGAGGCACCGAGTTTAACCTCGCTGCACTGTGTGCCGCTCCCACCGCCCCCACCACCACCTTGGTCGGCTCTCCACTTTATAGGTAGTATCATGTGAGGCTGTAGAACCAATCAGCCCACTTTCCCATCTGCAGGTTATACTGGCTGAACATTAGGGGGACCCTGCTTGCCTAAGCCCTACCACATATCTCTCTAACAGCAATATAACAAAATGACTGTCTTAGGTCTTGGATTACTCATGCTGCTCCTTTTCATCCCAACCCTGTTACAAAAAAACATGGTACAAAATATCCGACACCCCGATATATGTATTTATGCTAGCTTCTCATCCACCCCCCACTCCCTCTAACCCCTCCATCTACCCTCCTTTCTCCATTAACACCCCACACACACTATCGCCTAACCGCCCCGTCTCACCCCCCTCCCGGTACCCATACCCACCACAGCTCACAATAGCAGGTGGTATCCCCCTCTGCTAGCCCTGCCCACCCTTAACTCCCTGCCCATCCCCTGCACTGTTCCCCGCAAATCCTCCCAACTGCCCAGACATCACTACCGCTACCGACGCAGTCCCTTACTCCGGCTCACCATCCTACTCTTCCTGCTCTCTGGGAATGTCCACCCCAACCCAGGCCCAGGTACATCGCCCCCCATAGGGCATGGCCTCCGCATTGCCTACATGAATATCTGCAGCCTATCTAAAAAGACTGCTGCATTCCATTGCTGGGTCTCCCAACATAAGCCAGACGTCCTTGCCATAGTGGAAACTTGGCTCTCACTGCTTGACCCCAGACTTGGTCTCCTCCTCTGTTTCATCCTCTTAGAGAAGATTGTGTGGTAAGTGTGAGAGGAGAGATGCGAGTGTACCTAGCGACTCCCTCCTGGGTCATGCCCTGCATACCCAGAAACCTCGATCATGGGGCTCAAGCCATCACCTTAAAAATTTCCCTGACCCAGGCCGTGGCCTCTTTACCTCACTACGGCATCATGTACCCCATGAGAACAAAACCAAGCTATCCGCCTCCCTCACTGACTACCTCACTACCCTGCCACACAAGGCGGAACAGCTCATAGTGGAGATCTCAACATCAACTGGCTCAGGCCACCTCAGCACAAATTAAAGATAACTTCACAGCCCTTGACCTATCCTAACTAGTGACTCAACCCACCAGATTTAACAAATCAAGTGGACTAGCACGCTACTAGACATTGTGCCTCTAACCCTCTACAAAATATGGATGCTAATGTATTACCCAATCTCCCAGTGACCACTGCCAATTCTTTTGCCACTGGTCCACCCCCATGCATCAAACTGCGCGCCACGCCACCCCCTGTCGCCATTTTCGCCCCAGAGGTCTACGCAAACTTAAGTGGCACCTTGCGCAACTTGATTGGTCCCCAATCTCCCTCGCAACGGATATAGACATCACTCTTGCTTTCCTCACCAATGCCTTCTGCAAGGCCTGTGATGTTTTCGCCCCTGTCACCAACACTCTTACGAAAAGACACTCGGCTGCCTGTATCCCCCCCCGATCCAGCAACTGAAGCAACATGACAACCTATGGCACATTGCTGTCGAGACTAGCAGACAGGCAAGCTTATAACGCAGCTTGCAACCAGTGCACCTGGGCCATAAGAAAAGCCAAAGCCAGCCACTACCAATCCACCTTGACCTCCTCCTGGGGCAATGCCTGCACCTTCTGGAATAACGTGAAGGAGTTAAACGGGACGACCTGCTCCCCTTCTCTCTCTCAGATGATCATAAATGGTGCTATTAACGTGGACCCTTCCCGTACTGCCAACTGCCTTAACGAAACCTTCACTGATCTAAGCTCAGTTCTCCCGGCCCACTTCTTTGACCCCATCTCGGTTAGCAACAACCCAGCTATCGCTTGCCCCCCACTTCTCTTTAGGACTATCTCTCCACAGGATGCGAGGCCAATCCTCCAAAACGCTCTCTCCTCCCGCAACCCAAGCGGTGACCCCCTCAACTCCTGGATACTCCGCCTAACACTGGATGTCATGCTAATCCTCCTCACGGACCTCCTCAAAATCGATCCCTGTGTCTCGGCCAATTCCCGAGGGCATGGAAACAGGCTGAAATCACCCCTATACATAAAAATGGAGACCGTACTGTACCAAATAACTACAGACCTATCTCCATCCCCCAAGCTCTGGAAAAAATAGTATCCACACAACCTGTAGCTTATCTATCCAGCCACAACATTCTGTGCCCTGAACAGCATGGCTTCTGCCCAGGTCACAGCACCACCACAGCTCTACTGGAGTTCTCCCACCATATACACTCCACATCAGATACCAGGGAGATGGCTGGGGCAGTGCTCATTGACCTGTCCAAGGCCTTTGACACTGTGAACCACCCATTATTGCTAGACACCCTCTGTAAAGTGGGACTATTATCCGGCCCTTTAGCCTGGTTCTCCAGCTACCTCTGTGGTAGATCCCAACGCATCAAGTTAACTGGTGGCCTATCCTCGGCACTGCCTGTATGTTCTGGAGTCCCACAAGGCTCCATTCTGGGCCCCACATTGTTTAGTCTCCTCCTGAACACCCTTCCCAGCTCTTGTTCAGGAAAGCTGCTATTATATGCAGATAATGCAGTCCTTCTCTCCTCACACCCCGATCCGGTGACTCTCCAGAGCAACTTGCAATCCTCCTTCAGCCAAGCTGAAAAATGGTTCCTCGACCACCTGGTCCTGAATCTCAAGAAAACAAAGTCAATGATCTTTGCAGACCGCCAAAGTAACTCCAAAAATGCCCCCCTCTCCATCCTTCCCAACACCCTTCACCCCCTTGAGCAGGTATCAACATCCAAATATCTGGGCATCACCTTTGATTCAGCTTTCTCCTTCCATGCCCATGTCAGTGCCCTATCCTCTGTCGTGAACACCCAGATTGGGCTCCTCTATCGCCACAAGAACTGCCTCCCTGGCTTTGCCCTACGGTTGGCCATCACTTCCTCCATCCTGTCATTAGTTGACTATGGCCTCCCCATCTATGCAGCCGCTGGCCCCACTGCCCTCACCAAAATCCAGACCTCCATCAACAAAGCCTGCAGACTCCTGACCGGTGCCCCAAGCGGAACCCACACCTGCTGACTCTATACCACCACGAACATACTCAATCTGGAAGAACGCCTGCAATATCACACTGGTATACTGGCAAAAAAAGACTCTTGGGCTGTGTCCCCCTGGTGTCACTGCACAGCTCCAGCTTGCCTCCCACTTGGCTGCCACCCGTACCGCCTATAAAACCACCTTCCAGGTGCCTAGAGCCAGGACCTCCCTTGCCCAAAGATCCTTTTATCATAGAGCACCATCCTGGTATAACTCTCTCCCCACGCACATCTCAAACACCCCTAAAATTGGTCGGTTCAAAGCTGCCCTACGCAAGCACCTACTTAGCACTCGGAAATGTATGTGCCTACTGTAGGGCCTGCTGTGTGCCCCCAAACTGTTACAGGTCCAACAGCCCGCACGATAGCCTACCCCACGCCATTTTCCACTGGCTATTGCCTGCATGACCTGCTAGGACCTACCAATGAATTACTGTTATGTACTTTGGCAAACTGCCTATGTTTATTCTCGCTGAAACTTTCTGCTATGTATACTGTATGTATCTCACCTGTATTGTTCCACCCTGTCTTGCCTCACTATTTGTTGTTCCCCTCCCTGCGACAAGGTGCCTTTGTAAATGAGTCTTTGACTCAAAGGTTGTAAATCCCAATTTATGAATTAAATAAATAAAAAATAAATAAATCACGACAGAGTCCGCTTTGGAGTGTACGTTCAAGAAATCTATTCCCTTGGGAGCCTGATACAGCCGATCTACCTTCCTCAGAAGGTTGTTTCCAAATAGTGGAAACAAGATTCGTGTGAGGCTCTATCCAGGGTGGAATCAATGTAGGAGCGGTCTCTGGCAGATCCAAGTGGGCAGCAAGCTTTTTACACTATGGATCTGGCTCCAGAGATTGCCACTGATGAACTTCTCGGATCTTTCTTAGTAGCTCCAGAAAAGGTTCCTCCAGAGGAGACTTCGGAGGGGTCCTTGGCCTAGGTCGGTCTGGAGTAAGTGGCTCGTCATCCGGGTCAGAGCAACCCCCTGAGTCAGAGGTCTCCAACAAAGAAGAGGAAGACTCCTCCCAATGCGGGGGAGGGATGGTCCTTTTGGGACGAGTATCCTCCCTACCTCTGGCGTCTGGTAAGGGGGAAGGAGTCTCCTGTCTCCGGTGCAGGGGATCCGGCAAAGGGTCCGGCATCGGTAGACTACTCTCCACCTCTGTGGTGTGTTGAGCCTTGGCCTCAGCCCACCAAGCGACTAGAGTCTCCAAGTCCACCGGCGGCTGGGGTATGGGATCCGGATATTGAGGATATCCGTATATAGAGTATCCATAATCCGAAAGCAGGAAGCCTGGCATTGGGTATTGAGGCATTGGATACTGTGGCGTCAGATACTGTGCCACTGGGTAAGACGGCACCGGGTTTTGTGGTGCCGGATACCTGGGTGCCAAGGGTTCTGATGGAGCAGAGGGACCTGGCAGAGGTTCAGCTGGAGGACCAGGCAAAGGTGGCCCTGTGGGCATCGGGCCCGGTGTGGGAACGCTGACCGGTAGGGGGACGTCGGCTGGCGTCGGAGCAGGCGTCTGAGGGTCCGGCATCAGGGTGTCTGGCCCAGCAGGAGGGGGCCCTGACAGCAGTGTGTCCAGGTCCTCCATGACGACCAGGGAGGGAGGCTTGGAATCCCCAGGGTTCAGCAGAGGGCAACACCAAGCATTGTGGGCAGCCAGGGGAATCATACTGGGCAAAGCGGTCCAACGCAGGCTCCTTGGTTGGGCGGTCATCGTAGGGGCAGACGTCCGGCTTATCAGCCGGATCCGGGTGGGTGGAGGAGCCAGCGTCCGACAGAATCCCTAGCTCCATGAAGGCCACGGAGATACGGCTTTGTCGGGTGAAAGAGTGACTGTGTTCTCCCGAAGGAGCGAGCAGCTTACCAGCCTTGTCCGGGTGGACACTGCTGGCACTGGCGTCCGACTTAGCAGACCCGCTCGAACCTGAGGACCACCTGGCAGCGGCCTTCCCGGGAGCGGAGACCTCCTTTACCCCGGAGGTACCCGAGGGGCCAGATGGGAGGGGAGACACCTTCTTGAACACCGCCAAGACGGTCGTCGTGCAGCTGTCCCCTGAAGGACGTTACCTTCAGAACTGCGACTCCAGCTGGAGTCATGGAGGCCGAAGTCGAATCCCACTCCCGGAGCTTCTCCTATTTGTAGCCTTCAGGGTAAGTGGATGCCTGCCTCAACTTTTTCAACTCCTTCTCCATAGATGCCATTTTTTTTTTTTTTTTTTTTTTTTTTAATTAAAATATGAGCCTCCAGGGACTGCTGCCTCCACTTTCGTGTAGCTGAATTAAATTTCTGGCAGTGCTGGCGCTTCTCCATAGGATGATCCGGGCCTAGGCAGAAGAGGCACAAGGAACAGCCGTCCTTATAGGGCAGCTGGGAACCGCACAAGTCGCACTTATTTTTATGCGATTCGGAAGGCGCCTGAGATGACATATACAGCGTACTAAGGGTAAAAATATTGAAAAAAGCATTTGAAAAGTTCAAAAACTGAACCGGGCTGACTAGCATTGAACTCTACTGCAAGGAACTTTCACAGGTCAACAGCAGGAAAGAAATGGAAAGCAGGCATGGGGATCTGCCCCTTTATACTGACATCGGTCACCTGACATGGGGGCGGTCCCCCGACAGAGACTGCTAGCTAGAAATTTTTCCATGGGGTCCTGACGCCTGGCAGGTCAGTCTTATATTTAAATACTTACTGCAAGAGCCCTCTCAAAGTAAGATCAGTTGCTTACAGTAACAATCGATCTTTGAGAGAATTTCATTCAGTCAAACCTTTGGAACAGTAAGCTGTTGACATCAGGATTAGTCAGAAAAGTTTGCTAACCGAGGTCCGTCCATGACGACGTATGATGCTGCCGCCTACAAAATGTGGGCGGCCACATCGCTCCTTAGTTTCTCGCTGGAGACCAGCTCTGAGGGAATCTTACCAAAAGACCAAAGTAGGAACAGACAAAGAGGTATGTAATCAGAAGACAGAACAAACATAAGGCATTAATGGATACTTCCAAAAAGGCAGTGGAATATCTTGCCAGCTTATACCTCAGTAAGGGAGGATGGTGGCTGTACTGTGGCCCAACTGAGATTCTCTCAAAGATCTACTGTTATGATAACTGTTCTGTCTTCAGACGACATCTCCATTGGGCCACACCTTTGGAATGATTCCCAAACAGTGCACAACATCCAGGGAGAAAAGCAAAGTCTGATAAAATCATGACAGAAGACCTTGCAGTACTGCAAGGCCAAAAGCAGCATGTCTACAAGAGACGATGTCCAAACTGTAATGCTTAGTGAACGTATATATAGCGTTTTATATAGCAGTAGCACATATGTCAGCTGCAGAATGCAGACAACAGAAGTGGATGTACCACAGGCAAAGTGGCCACAGGCAGCACCAGGAAGTTCCTTATTGTACTTCCCATAACCCCAGAACGTCACTTATAAAATAGGTTCTGAAAATCCTGCACTCTGATTTGACAAAACAGGTCCCATGACCATGGATTACTGCTCAGGAAACCCACTGCTGGGTTGCAGACTAAAAAATCCAGATTGACAGCAATGTAAAGCGACCTAGTCAGATCACTCCACCAGAGACATGTAAAAAACTACAGCCACGGCATCCTCATTAGAACATATCCACCTAGTGGAGAACTAAAACTATGACATCTGCAGTAGGACAAACCAATTAGGCGGAGAAAAGACTAGTTATGCAAGGACTTACCATAACAGTAGATCTTTGAGGGAATCTCAATCAGGTGACACTGTAGGAACCTTCGCTGCTGGTGAAGGGGAAGCCACACGGAAGATTTTCAGCAGTACAACTGGGGCCGCCCATGCCGTCGACATCCACAACCCTATACAGACGTGGGCAGCCCCACTCCCTCCTCAGTTCTTTCCCTCCAGAGACGAAGGAAGCAAGGCTCACATCCTGGGGAACTGAGGAGACAGAGGGACCCAGCTCTAAATAAAAGATCGGATACAACAGACAGCCGGGTCCTAGACAGGAGCCCAAAGAAGAGGGATGGTGGGAGGAAATCATACCCGATGGATTCCTTCGAAGATCTACAGTTACGGTAAGTTCTTATGCAAGTTATTTTCTTCAGGGTTATCTCAATCAGGTAACATCGTAGGAACGAGACACAAGTGTAAACAGTCTGGGAGGCTGGATCTCCATAAACTAAAGACAGGAGTCCTTGTAGCACAGCCCTGCCAAAACCTGCACAGGTTCCTGAGGCAATGTCCAGACTAATCCTTGGTGAAAGTGTGGACTGTACTCCAGGTGGCAGCCACACAATTGTCAGCGGCTGAGACCCCTTTGAAACAAGAGACCGAGGTAGCCATACGTCTGGTGGAGTGATCTTTGATAGCACCAGGCAATTCTTTGCTGCACTTATAGCAGAACACAATGCAGTTTGCCAACCATTTAGATAAACATTGCTTAGAAAACTGAAGCGCCCGCTCTACTTGGGGCAAAAAAAAAAAAAAGGCTTCGACTTTCTGGACTCTAGTCCGAAGCAGATAATACTTCAAAGTTTTGTGCACATCTAATGTATGGAGCAGTGCGTCCCCTGGATTGGCACGTTTGGGAAAACAAACAGGAAGGTGGACAGACTGATTAAGTGTGAACTCAGAGACTGCCTTTGGTGGAAGCTTAGGCTTTGTGCGAAAAGGTACTCAGTCTTTGTGAAAAATCAAATAAGGCTCCTCGCACCACAGAGCCCGAAGCTCTAAAATTCTTTGAAAAGAAGTAACTGCAACTAAAAATCGCTTTTCAAGACAGCTAAGCATTTGGTAACGACATGTGGAGCAGAGGATAAGCCAAAGGGCAGCACTTTGCTCACCCTGAAAGGCAAAAAGAAACCTCCTGTGGGGAGGAAAGACCAAAATGTGCAGGTAAGCCTCCTGCATGTCCAGTGAACAGAGCCAAGCCCCGGTCTTGAGGAGGGGCATAAGCCCTAGCAAAGTTACCATCCTGGACAAAGAGACAGAGTTCCTTTAGATAGAGGATGGGCCTCAGATTGCCGGTCTGTTTGGGGACCAGGAAAAACCTGGAATAAAACTCCTGATTTTTCTGATGTCTTCGGCTGCCTTAATGACCACAGAGTCCGTCTTGGCATGGGCAGAAAAATAAGGAAGGCCCTCGGGGCATTATAAAGCTCATCTGGCCTGCATGGCAGGCCTGTGCCATAGTGGCATTCTTCAAAGCTGGAAGCATAGGAGAAATGATCTTAGGGGGAGATTCAGGAATCTCCAGAAAGTCCACCAGGTCTTTCCTGGTGACATCCTCTTCCTCAGTCTGGAAGCCCACCGTGGCACACAACTGCATCAACACATTGAAAAAAGTGGACTTGTCTTGGATCTTGGAGGCCTAGGAGCGCAAAGATCTGGTGGGCGACCAGGACCCCGGAGGAGCCCTGCCCAGAGCTGGCTACCTGTTCCATGAAGCCTCCTTGTGTCGCTTGAGGGTGGCTTGATTAAACTTTTGTCAGAGCTCACAGTCGGAGACATCGTGGTCAGGCCCAAGACAGCAGACAGACTGTTAGTCTGTAGAGGCAATCTTCTTTCCACAGCAACAGAAAAGAGAAGGATCAACTCTAGAGAAACCAAATGAAAAAATCTCTAAAAGAGATTTTGGTAAGGGTCAGAGGAAAAACGGCCAAAAGCCGGAAAAGGTACAAACACTGCGATGAAGCTTCTGTGGACACTGTGCAAGCAAGTCGATGCTGGGACAGGTGTTGAAATTAACATACTCCGCCTGTTCCAAATACAAACAGGAACAGGCTGGTGCATGTGTTATTTCTTGCCTACACCATAGTGCATGTGTTTTTTTGTTTTGCTCTCAGGCTGTAATTCCAAGACGAGCCACTAGAGGTGCAGCACCGACTACACAGGCAGACTTTTTTTTTTTTTTTTTAATTACACTGCGATAGGGACGAATCGGGAGTGAGCAGTGGCATCTGAGAGCCCATCTCCTGAACAGCAGCTGCAATGCAATCCAGAGCCTGGGGGAGTGCCACAAAGGAGGTGGGACGTGGCACAGCAGTGCCAGCAACAGGACTTATCAGAACAGAAGGTAGGCTGGGCTGGCAGTAGCACTATCAATATTAATGACCTGCCAGGATGCTGTTGGTGATTGGTATGAAGGGGTTGGGATGGGTGGTGGCACTGTACTGGGGCAGGGCAGGCTGCAGCATTGAAAAGTAAGCAATCAGAGATGGGAGTTGTGCTAATGCGGCGGGTGGTGGCTTGGGACAGTCACTTGGGGAGCTGCTCAACTAAGGCGGGTCCAAATCTGGCTTGCCCGGCATGTGGCAGCATGTTATGTTAACTCTATTGTATCAAGTGCGTCTCCTGTCTCACACGTGGTACAATAATGTTCACATAAGCATACGCATTCATTGTAATTAAGCAGTTTTGAGAGACTTTAAGAGAGTGCAGTCGCTAGGTGGGAAGCTCTGTGACCAAATCAATTTTTTTTGTGTGCCAACAAAAAACATTTTTAGCTGTTTGTAGGCAGGAAGAGGTGTCTAACAAGCTAAAGGTTGCAATTTAAGGGGAGAGAACACATCAAGAAATTAGCAGTGGCAGAACCAAAGTAAATCAGGGTTTCACCACCCCACCCCCAAGCAAGGGGATTTTTAGTCCTGTGGTTTAATACCATACTATTAGAGAGAGCAGCACCACACTTGCTTTTTGTTGAATATATTGATCTAAAGAAACTAAGGAGAACTTATCTGCCTCAGAATCTGTACTAGTGAATTTTGTGGTTAACATTTACCACAACCTTGCTACATTTTGATCCCCGATTTTTGTGTGGAACAACACTCACTTTGATGGACCTGGTGTTTCTTTGCTTTTGTTTCTGGGGGTAGTATGTGAACAAAGCTCTTTAATATATTAGCAGGAGCCGCAGCAGTCAAATCCCTCACAGTGTGTGTGTGTGGGGGTCAGTCAGTCCCAGGCCAGCAGACACTCGACAAAAAGCAATTAAGCAAAACACTGTTGCATCCAGTCCAGTCTCGTCTAAAAGTGTGTGTGGAATAACAGCCTGGAAATCATAAAAAAATACTTATGCGAGTGAGTGTGAAATAAAAAAACAACAATTTAAGTAAAGACTGCCTTTCACTGTCAGATTTGCTGCAGCCCAAGCAAAGGGCAGTTGCTGTTTATTTTCCAATCTAATACAACAGTCGTTCCGTATACTACTATTTCAAAATTCAGTAACTTCCTTTCAATTTTTATCATTTTTGTCTACACAGTGCAGGTAACCGGACTGTGGTGCATGTAACTTTTGTCGCCACGTGCACCGTAGTGCAGGTACCGCAAAAAGTTAATTTCTATCCCAGTACTGGAAAAGAACTGAGAGGAGAGCGGTGCTGCTGGCTACGTGTCCCATTAATTTTTTCAGAGCCTTCTTTCCTCGCCTGAGTGTTGTATGATTAAATTTCTGGCAGAGCTCACAGTTGGAGATGTGACACAAAAAGACTGTTAGTCTGTAGAGGCAATCTTCTTTCTGCAGCAACAGGAAAAAAGGCTTAACTAGACCAATAAAAAGAAAAAAAAATTGGTAATGGTTAGAGGAAAAACGTCCATAGACCGAAAAAGGCGAACACTGAAACAAAGCTTCTGCTGAGACTATGCAAGCAAGACGACAGTGGGGAAAAAATTGAGGGGACAGCGGGGCCGCCCACGCCTATATAGGGTTGCGGACATAGACTTCATGGCCAGCCCCAGTTTGAAAGGCTGAAAATCTTCTGTGTGGATTCCCCTTCACAGATGGTGAAGTTTCCTACTGTGTTACTTTATGGCTGAGATACCCCCGAAGATCTATTTTATTACAAGTGCATGTAGATTTTTTTTTTTTTTAAATATTTATTTAGGTAAGACTACTATAAAGTTACCCATTAGGTTGAGAGTCTCTGAGGATTATTCAAAATTGGGAGCACTGGTGGACAGTGAGGAAGCGAGGGAGACAGCCCAGGAGGATCTGGATACCCTGGAGGGGTGGTCAAGGAGGTGGGGACTGAAATGTAATGCCAGAAAACAAGGTACTTATTTGGGGTCCATAACCGGCCACGATACACTGGGGGTCACACTGCAATCAACATTGGGAGAAAGGATTTAGGGTGGTGGTTGACGTTAAAATGAATAATTCTGAAAACTGTAGAAAAACTGAAGCCAGGGCAAATAGGATATTGGGTTGCATAGCCAGGGGAATTACGTTCAGAAGGAGGAAAGTGATCTTCCCTCTATAGAATGCCTTGGTCAGGCCGCAACTTGAGTATTGTGTACAGTTCTGGAGACCTCATCTGAAGGAGGACATAGTGCTGCTGGAGAGGGTCCAGAGAAGAGTGACCAGGATGATTCGGAGCATAGAGGGGAGGCCTTATGAGGAGAGACTGGAAGAGCTTGGGCTTTACTCACGAGAGGAGGGATAGGGGAGACATGATGGAGGTTTTCAAGTATGTAAAGGGAATAATTAGGAGTGGAACCAGGGAGTTTAGGCTGAAGAAAAGGGGGGGGGGTGGAGGAAATGACCAGGGACCATGGGTGGAAGTTGGAGGGGGGAAATTACAGGGGAGAAACGTAGGAGGCATTTTTTCACTGAGAAGGTGGAGCCGTGGAATGCATTTCCTGGGAGGCTGGTGGAGAAGGGCACAGTGAAGGGCTTCAAGAAAGGGTGGATAAGGTTCAAGGGGAAACAATCTAGAGAAGACACTCTTGGGGGCTGGGGGGTGGTGAGGAGGGCAGTCATTAGGTTGCTGGCTTTCGAGTAGACAAGAGACCATTTGGCCTATTCTGCTGGCTTTTTAGTATGTTAGTGTATATTAAGTGAATTAACCCACTCTAGGGCATGGATTTACTGAGAATTAATCCACGCCTGGTGCCTGTGTGTGTGGTGAGGCACGAGGACGCTGTCGTGGGTTAATCCTTATGTACTACAGTTGGCCAGCTATTTGGACAGGCAATGTTCAGTCATGGGGTTGCCCTCCTTACCTGGGGTGAACAAAACAAAAAGCTGAGAGGACTTTTTGCAGTCCTCATTGCAACTGAAGTAGAAGAAACAATTACCACAGTAATCTTGTTTCTTCCAGGGGATCACTCGGTATGCTTAAACTAATGCAGTCAGCCTTCAGTGCTGAGCTGCCACGGAGAGAATAGAATGTATGCAAATGATGGAGCTCTCCTTGGCTTGTGCCAATTTCAAACTGCTGCATTCTGATCAACACTCAGATTAATTACGAAGCCTAAACAGGGTGAAGACCCTCTTACTAGCTATAATATTTAACCTTAATACCACCTTAATAATACCCCAAAAAACACAGTTCATGAAGGAAGGGACAACAATAAGTACCAACTGGTTTAAAACTCAGCCATTAACTGGAACAAATATAAGTAGCCAGTGACCAGCAGGGTGCATAACACATCCCTTTTTCCTGGTTCTGGCAGGGAAGGCACCCTTTATGCATACTGAGTGGTCCCCTGGAAGAAACAAGAATATAATGGTAAATTATTCTTTCCTCAAACCCCAGGAATCACTCCATATGCTTAAAACTAATGCAGACTACCAAGCAGTACCTTTGGAGGTTGGGTGCAGAACCTGCTTTGGAAAAAGGTTCTGCAGAACTGCTGTGCCAAATCTGGCATTTCTAGACTGTATATCCAAGCAGTAATACTTGGTGAAGGTGTGGACAGTGTTCCATGTGGCTGCTTTACAAATTTCTAGCAGGGAAATATCCCTTGCTGCAGCCATTGATGCAGCTGTACCCCTGGTAGAATGTGTCCCAAGGCCCAGGGGAGGCTGCTTACCAATCTTGGAGTAGCAGAACTGGATACAGGCTACTATCCAGTTGCAATGCTTCTCCTGGATGTGACAGGGTTAAATATGGCCCTGTCCCAGTTGTTAGAGAAAGTTTAAATGCAAGGAGCTGTTCTATTCTCTCCTTTTCTGCCTCTGTCTGGCTGTGCAACCAAATGTTCTCATGAGACCCAGGACTTGATCACCCCAGTCTTGCAATTCTCTGCGCCTCTTGCCATCTCTCCGCCTTCCCTTGCTGTTCTGTCCTTTTTCCCCCCCTTGCATATCTGCTGCTATAAAAATATAGGAAACTTTACGTGGAAATGTCAGATACTGGGATCCCTTTGTTTAAAACTGTATATAGTTATGTTAAAATGATTACAAAACACTATTTGGAACTCAAGGGGTTAACCTGAGAATGCTAGATGCAAAATCTTTGCAGAGTTGGTGAGAAGAGGTCAGTTCTGGGTCACTGTGTTCTTTTTGCTGCACCTGAAAGAACAATGGAACCTTACAAGAGCATTGTGCGAGAAGCATGCTGTTTTCTTCACAAGTTTCCCAGGCACAGACATAAAAAAGCAGCAATGCTTGTGCGAGAGAGAGAGACAGATTTGAAATTTGAAATTAAGAAAAAACTCAGGACTGTTTTCTAGGTTTGTGCTGCCATTGTAATTATATTGAACAATTTTATTTTCTTTATTTTACTGTTAATAAAACGCTTGTTGCTAATTTTACAACTGCTCCTGGTTTTCCTATGCTTCCTGACCTGTGCCTCAAAGACAGACTGTGTCAGCAGTGTGATTTACACCGTACATACTATAAACCAGGTCATATTGCAAGAAATTGCTACAAGAGTGACACTGAGCACATTTGTCCTTGGCAAATTGGGGCAAGTACTTAACAGATGTGAAGGTGGGAGATAAGACTGAAGAAATAGATTCGGGAAGCAGAGAGAACCTAGTGCATATTGAAGTGCTAGGAAAACAGTGACTAAAAGGACCAGGTATTGGTGTCATCTGCATCCACTGGGACACTCGATACTACCCCACCAGCCAAGTGAATGACTATTAATGGAGTGTCACAAAAAATGAAAGTGGGAGTAGTACCCAAGTTACTTGTACCTGTGATTACTGGAAATGACTTTCCAGGATTTACAGAGTTAATCAAAGAGGGAGTTAATCCTGATGTTTCAGCAGCTGTGGTGACAAGAGCTCAGGCAAAGAAAATCTCAGATGGTGGGGACTCTCTCCCTTTCATTTTGATTCGGATTTGTTTGAGCACAGCTCAAAGATCCGGAAGTCCAGGAAAGAAAGACTACACCTGAAGAAACAGCAGCAACAAAAGACTGATTGACACAAGTGATTAACATACGAAAATGCTGAAACTAAACTGATCACTGATTGTGATTCTCTTTCAGAACAATCTAACAATGTTTCTCTTTGGGGTTATTTTAAGCAGATTGGGGTGAAACCAAAACTGGGCGAACCTATGTTTAAAAAAATTTAATGGGCTATTGCACAGAGTTTGGGTTAAACCTCATACAGGTCAAGACAGAAAAATTGGTTATACCACAAAAGTATAGATCTGAGTTGTTGGAGATAGCACATGATAGTCCTATGGCTGGTCACTCTGGGAAGAATCACACACTTGCCAGATTGATACAGATTTTACTGGTCTGGTATTCATGAAGATGTTGCTACCTATTGCAGTTCCTGTGCCGAGTGTTAGAAAGTAACCCAGTGACTGAAAAAGACAAGGTGCCCCTTACCCTTGATAGAAGTGCCTTTTGAGAGAATTGCAATGGATGTGGCTGGCCCCTTACACAAAAGAGAAAAGGGTAATCGATTCATTTTGGTAGTATGCAACTATTCTACTCGATACCCAGAGGCAGTTCCAAAGTTTACTGTCACAGCCCCAAAAGTGGCAGCAGAGCTTGCCAAATTTTCAGCAGTGTGGGCATACCTAAAGAGATTACTGATCAGGGTAGTAATTTTGGTACTGCATTACTGAAGGAGCTGTACCGATTACTAGAAATTACTGCCATAAGAACCTCCCCTCATCACCCTCAGACAGATGGGCTTGTTGAGCGTTTTAATCAAATCCTAAAAACGCATGTTAAAAAGATTTGTAAAAGTGGAAGGGGAAAGACTAGGACCAATACTTACCTTACATGCTTTTTCTTACAGAGAAGTGCCACAGGCATGAACAGGTTTTTCACCATTTAAAATGCTGTATGGTAGACAACCTAGAGGGCCACTAGAAGTAACAGAAGAAATATGGGAAGATAACCCCCATCAGGAACAATTGATAACCCATCAAAAACGATCTATAACATTTTATACCTGTGCCCAGAGAAAGAAGCTGGCAAAATACGTTGAAATCGCACATAGTAATCAGGAAGCGTCCCAAAACCTGCAGGTGTATTATGACCATGGGGTAAAGGAAAAATACAGGTTACTCATCTGTAACAGGAGTTCTAGGAATGGTATATGTTGTTCATCCACACTTATTGGCAGGTTCCTTGCCGGAAGGTCTTCAAGCTGGCTCCTCCCACCCACCCAGGTGGTAAAACTCGGCTCCGTAGACGCCAGATCTGGCCTGGAAGCTCAGGTTGTGCGCCGGCCGGGAGGTTTGGTGGTCGTAGGATGAACAACATATACCATTCCTAGAACTCCTGTTACAGGCGAGTAACCTGTATTCTAGGGACATGGATATGTTGTTCATCCACACTTATTGGCAGACTCCTAGCAGTTCTCCAGGAAGAGGGAGGCAAGGCCACACCTCTACTTAGGGAATAAAGACTGAGAACCGAGGCCCCAAAACCAGCATCCCGGCATGACTCAAGGTCGATGTGGTAATGGGTAATAAAGGTGTGCTGACTTCCATGTAGCAGCCCTGCAGATTTCCTGGATAGGGACGCCCTGGAGCAGCCACCGATGCAGCATGACGGGTAGAATGAGCTCTTATCCTCTGGGAGGCTCCATGCTCGCCAACTTATAGCAGCGATCTATGCAGGAGGTGACCCACCTGCCTATCGTCCGCTTGGCTGCAGGTCTGCCAGGTGCGGCTTCAGCGAGGTGACAAACAGCTGGCGAACCTCTCCCGGATTTCAGCTTCAGGCGCTTCCTTATAATAAGCGAGCGCCCTTCTAGGGTCCAGGAGTATGGAGCCTATATTCGCCTCCGAGGTGTGATTGGGATAGAACACTGCAGAGTCAGCACCTGGTTAAGGTGACATCGACACCACCTTCGAAGGAATTTGGTGAAGTGAGGACAACCTTGTCCCTGTGGAAGACCAGGTAAGGAGACTCATGCAAAGCGCCTGAGCTCTCCCATCCTTCTGGCTGACGTGATAGCCACCAAGAAGGCGGTCTTCCACGACAGGTGAGAGAGTTCACACCTGTGCATTGGTTCAATGGCTTGCCCATGAGCTTTGCCAATACCAGCAGTAGATCCCACGGAGGTGGAGGTTCTCGGACCGAGGGGGAAATGTGATCAAGGCCTTTGAAAATGCGCCTCGACCACCTTTCCTCTGTGTTAATCGACTGCTTCCCGCCCGCTCGTAAGCAGAGATGGCTGCCAGGTGCACCTTTAGGGTCGCCGACCTAAGCCCTTGACTAGAAAGGACCATAAATAGTCCAAAATGCTTGCACAGAACAGGAGGAAGGGTCCAAGCCCTTGCTCTGACACCAAATGGAGAATCTCTTCCATTTGAAGGCGAGCATTTTCTGGTCGACTCTTATGGGACGCCTCAACAACATTGAGGACCTCGTCGAAAGACCCAAGGCCTGGAACTCAGTCAGCCAGGAACCAGGCCGTCAGGTGCAGGGATTGAAGGTCCGATGGAACACCTTCCCCTGATTGACTGAAAGCAGGTCCGGGCGAGCTGGAAGTTGCCTCGGGAGCCTGGAGCTGAGGCTGAGGAGATCTGGGTACCAGAACTGGCGGGGCCAGTCTGGGGCTATCAGGATCACCTGCGCCTTGTCCCTCCTTGCTTTGAGAAGCACCCTGTGAATCAAGGGAAATGGGGGAAAGGCGTAGAAGAGGCCCGGGGTCCACAGCCTCGAGAAGGCATCCCCCTGCAGCGAGCCCTGCTGAGGGGGGCCGGCATGAAACAGCCTCAGCTTCGCGTTCTCCCTGGAGGCAAACAGGTCCACCTGAGGTGTGCCCCAGTGGGAGAACAGATCTTGTACTATCTCCGGCAGGAGAGACCACTCGTGAGATGCAGTCCCTATCCAGCTCAGGGCATCGGCCAGGGTGTTGGAGGCTCCTGCCACATGAATGGCTAGGAGATCCGCCTCCAGGCTGCGCACGAGTGACCAAATGCGGAGAGCTTCCTTGCATAGAAGCATGGAGCTGCCCCGCCTCGGCGGTTCAGGTAGTACATGGTCGTGGTATTGTCCGCCTGGACTCGGACCACTTGACCCCGGAGAAACAAGCAAAGGCGGTGAGCTAGCAGCGGACCGCCCTGAGCTCCAGCAGGTTGATGTGGCATCGGACTCCCTGGGACCAGAGGCCTGCACTCAGTGTTCCCCCATCAGAGTGGGCCATCGGTCGACAGAGAGACCGCCGCTCGGGGCAGACAAACGGGATGCCTCCTGCAGATGGAATGGAACGGTCCACCACTGGAGAGCGCTCCACATCTCCTGGGTCACTATCACTAGCTGGTCCAAAGGATCGCAGCATTGTGACCACTGGCTGGCCAGCCCCCACTGAAGGGGTGCTTGTGCCAGCCGCCCAACGGACCACGCTGGTACAGGCCGCCATGAGACCCAGAAGGCGCAGGGAAGTCCCGGCAGGCGCATTGCCCAACCAGAAATGATTGGGCAAAGGAGGTAAGAACCTCGGCCCTGTCCGCCGGGAGCCGTGTCTGGCTCAAGAGAGTCGAGCCTGCCCGAGTGAACAGGATCACCTGCTTCGCTCGAGATCCGACTTGGCCTCGCTGATGAGAAGGCAACCCGAGAGCAAACCTGGAGGGCCAGATCTCTGACCACCCACCTCCCATCTGGAGGAGGCTGCTATCAGCCAATCGTCCAGGTAAGGGTACTCCGGACCCCTCGCCGCAAGAGGGAATGCTGTCACCACTGCCATGCATTTGGTGAAGACCCTGGAGCTGGAGATAAGCCGAAGGGCATGGCTCGAACTCAAGAGGGATCCTCCGCCGAAAGCGGAGGAATTCGATGTGACGGACTTGATAGGACGTGAAAGAACACGTCCCTGTAGGTCCAGAGAGCAGAACCACATGCCGTGTTCCAGAGATGGTATTATTTCGCCAGAGTGACCATCTTGAAGATTCGAGATCTAGGAACTTGTTCAGGTCGTAGGTCGAGAATGGGCGCCAGCCCCGTCCGCTGGAACCAGGAAATACCTGGACACGAACCCTGGAGTCGAAGGGGGTCCTCCACTTCCATGATCACCTCTTGGAGGAGGAGAGCGATGTCGGCTCAGCCAGCCGCCAGTGAGGCCATGATCTGAGGTCTCCCGAGGTGCGACGGCTCTGAAGGGCGGGCCTGCCTCGAATTCCAGAGGTAGGCCTTTTCCCACCACCTTCCAGTACCCACCTGTCCGTGGTAACAGCGACCAGGCGGAAAGGAAGTGTCTGGAGCCGCCTCCACCGGGGGAACCAGGGGTGAGGTGACAGGATGGGGGCACCCCTCAGCCCGCTACTGGGCAGGCTTGAGGGGGACCGCCGAGGGACCCCTGGGCCTTTACCTCCTCAAGCCTTGCCGAGGAAGCCGACGGCTTGGGCTTGGGATACCAAGGTCGAGCCTGCTGGCCCTGACGTTGTTGGGCCGGGCGCTGGCAGCTGAGAAGGACTAAAGGGCTTAGGCTGTGGCTTGTGGCCTTTGTCCTTCTGAGCGGAAGAGACCGAGTCCAAGGTAGCATTGGACCGCTCGATCCTCTGCAGGTGACCTTCCACCCCAGGGGTCAAGAGGTCAGTCCCAAAAAGGAACATCCGCCAACTTGTGCTGGGTATCCGAAGTAAAGGTGGATATCCTCAGCCAAGCCCGACGACGCATGGCCACTGCGGCCACCACAGACCTGGCACATGAGTCCCCGATGTCTAACGCAGTCTGGAGCTGCTGTTTAGCCACTGCCCTGGTCCCGCACCTGCCTGACGGTAGTCTGCAGATCTGCGGGAAGATGAGGGACAACCTCATCCAGGGAGCCCAACAGGGCGTGAGAAAAATGTGCCATGAGGACGGCCGAACTGGCCTGACGAAGGCCGAGAGGATGCAGCGTAGACTTTCGCCCGCATAATCCAATTTCTTGGATTCCTTGTCGGAGGTTTGTCTACATCCTGGCTTTCACCGGAAACATCGGTAACCAACCTCAGCCGAGGGGTGTTCCAAAAACCGGACAGGAACCTAGGGGACCGTGATATTTCCTGGCAATCCTACCAAGGCGCAGGGCAGGAAGCTGGTACTGCCAAAGTTCCAAGGCCGACCCACTATGGCTTCGCCAATGAAAGGCCTCCGAGGGAGAATCCTCGGTCCAGAATCTCCATGAGGGATACCTGGCCCGCTTAGAAACGGGTTCGAGCTTCATCCCGTGGACCCGAGATGAGTCGAAGCAACCCTAAGAAGGACGTAGGGCTATCGTCCACTGACTGCCCTTCGGGAGACTCCAAGTCCATGCACTTGGAGAAGAGGGAGGAACCATCATCGACTCGGAAGAGTCCTGAAAGAGCTGCTCGGGCTGAGCCACCCTCCACCTGCCGAGGTTTATCGGGAGTGAGGGTGACAGACTGCTCATGGGGCAAACCCAAGGCCGACCGAGAATTTTGGTCGGAGCTCCAACTAATGGCTGTGGAGGCGGGAGGTTCCACCAGAATCGGTGGGGCAGTTGGAATTGGCCGAACAGCGCATATAGGAACAGGCCTCGCTACAACGAGGGGTTGTTTCGCCTCCGGTGACAGCTACTTAATGGCCGGGAAGACCACTGAACTGGTTATTCCCGTCAAAAGGAGCTGTTGCCACATGAGTTCCTCGACTGACGCAACTTGGCGCCCAAAGCCTCCCTTGTCCGAGGAAGAGAAGAGGCGGCGCCGCTGCTTACAGCAGTGCCGAGACGAGACCGCCTATGGCGGCGGATCGGTCGGGACCGCTGAGGATGTCCTCGAGACCGAGAGTCTCGACCAGGGCCGAGGAAGTGGTGAGAAGTGTCGGAACCGCACCTCTGCTCGACGATCCAACCAAAGGCCCGGAACCGGAGGCACAGATGAGCCGACGGGATCCTCAACTCTCACCGGGGAACTGGGAAAGGGATTCTCAGCTTCTCCAGCCGATAATCCAGCCTCAACGGGTCGAGAAAATCTCGACCGGGCTGCTGGGAGTCTCCGGTCAACTGACCTGGACGTATACCGCGGAAGCCAGTGGCCGAAGCTGAGGGGTCATCGGGGTCGGCTGGTGAGGGGATCTTTCTCACCCCAAGAGCCGATGGAGAGACTTACTTTTGTTTTGGACCTGGAAAGGTCCCAGAAGTTGGACCTCACCTTCTCTCGACAGGGTCAGTCAAAGCTCCTTAAAGAAGCAGAGTAGGAGGCACCGAGAGAGCGGACAAATGTCGCGAGCCGAGGTAGAAGCGCCCGCCGCCGCCTCTTCGAGGGCGATCATCTGCTCGAGCTGATCCGACCAGCCAGTCGGACACCGCCAACTGGGCCTCTTTAGATTTCACCGTGAATTCTCTTCTGGGGCGCCCAGTTGTAATCGGGCAGCACGGTCTTCAAGGACGAGGGCGAAAAGAAGAGCACAAGTTGCAGGCCTGCGGGTTGCTCAAGGCCCAGGCAGACGCACGTGGAGGCGGATCCGCCCTAGACATCTTCTGCCCGCGAAGGCACCCCGAAACCGAGTCGACGGTCCATCGCAGCCATGAGGAGAAGAAGACCAAGTCTTTTAGCAAAAACTTTGATTAACTTCAAGAATTAGGAACCAGTCTTAATCGCAGAGCGTTATGAGGAACCTGAGCTTCCAAGCCGTAAGGAAGATCTAGGCTATGGGGCGGAGCCGAGAGTTTTACCACCCGGGTGGGTGGGAGGAGCCAGCTTGAAGACCTTCCGGCAAGATTTAAAGCGGCAAGGAACCTGCCAATAAGTGTGGATGAACAACATATCCATGTCCCTAGAACGTCTTTTTTGAGCCAGGTAAAACGATCTTGCTACTGTTACCCACTACAGAAAATAAATTAATGAAGTGCTTAGACGTACTGGCACAGTTGACTCAGATTGAGACCCCTGATAGGAAAAATCTTACTAACATCCTCAAGAAATGGGTTGGGAGGGAAAAAAAACAACAACAAAAAAAAAAAACACACACACCAAAAGCTGTTTTGCTGGCTTTACTAGAAACTGATAAAGATGATGTTGACGTAGCTTATGATAGACTGGAACAGTCAGTTACTGCTGATGCTATAAAGGGGAATGCTTCCTTAACCTCTGAACAAACCGCAGAAATCTGTAACTTGCTAAAGACATTTAACAGTACTTTTACCACAGTACCAGGCCGAGCACGTAATAGTGACAAGGAATGCTCGCTCTGTTAGGCAAAAGACATACTGATTACCAGAGCGGTTAAGAGCGGACGAGGTTAAGGAAATACAAAAAATGAAAGAATTGGGTATCATAGAAGAGTCAAGAAGTGCTTAGTCATCACCAGTGGTGATTGCTAACAAAAAAGAAGAGGGTGTAAGACTCTGCCTTGATTTTAAGAAACTTAATCAAGTGTCAGAATTTGACAGTATCCTATGCCCAGAGTAGATGATTTGGTGGACAGACTGGGAAGTGCCAAGTATATCAGTACCCTCGATCTCACCAAGAGTTACTGGCAAATCCCCCTAGCTAAAGAATCTAGAGACAAAACTGCATTTGCCACTTCTATAGGATTCAATCAGTTCACCACCATGCCCTTTGGTTTACATGGTGCACCCACTACATTCCAGCAGTACATGGATGTAATGTTATCCCCTCACACTGGTTATTGAGCCGCTTACCTGGATGTCATCATGGTGTATAGTCCAGACTGGAAAAATCACCTGGAACACCTACAAGCAGTTATCCAACCAATCAAAAAGGCAGGTCTGACAATTAATCCTACCAAGTGAGCACTGAGCATGCAAGAAACAAGATATTTGGACTATGTTTTGGGAAATGGAGAAGTCAAGCCAGAGGTTTCTAAGATAGAAGCTGTAGCTAACAGCCCTGTCCCTAAAACAAAGCAGCATGTCGGGTCATTTTTAAGGCTGGCTGCTTATCGGAGATTTGTTCCCAGGTTTGCAGAGTTAGCTACTCCCCTCACTGAGCTCACAAACAAACTGGTCCCGAATAATGTGAAATGGACCCAGGAATGTGACGAGGCTTTAATGCTGCATTATGTTCAGCCCCTGTTTTAAGAAGCTCAGATGTTGAGAAACAATTTCTGTTACAGACAGATGCATAGGAGGTAGGCCTAGGTGCAGTCTTGAGTCAGCATATAGCTGGGAAAGAACATCCTATTCTATGCGTAAGTAGGAAATTGCATGACAGAGAGAAATGGTACTCCATCCCTGAAAAGGAATGCCTTGTGGCAAAGTGGGCCATGGAGTCCCTTAAATTTTATTTGCTAGGAGCGGACTTTGTACTGATAGATCACAATCCTCTGTTGGCTTAACCAAATGAAGGATAACAATTTCATAATCACACAATGGTACCTGCCACTGCAGCCATATAAATTTAAAGTGATGCGCAAATCTGGAAAAGAGAATAGCAATGTTGATTTTTAGTCTCACTATGTATTTGAAACAGAATTCTGAAGGCTGAAAAAAAAAAAACATGCGAGTTTAAACTTTAATATTTGCTGTACTGTTGTCATGGAAAAAGGGATACTGTGTATGCACAGAACTGTAACGGTTATATGCTTATGTCAGGTGAGAATTTCTAGAAAGTTTTGGAAACCTGCTTTTGTAAAACAGGTTCCCTCTTAAGGAGAGGGGTATGTGACAGGGTTGAATACGGTCCCGTCCCAGTTGTTATGGAGGAGTTTAAATGCAAGGATCTGTTCTATTTTCTCCTTTTCTGTCTCTTCTCTGTCTAGTTGCACAACCAAATTTTCTCGTGAGACCTAGGACTTGATCACCCCGACACTCGTGCAATTCTCTGCCTCTCGCTATCTCTCTGCCTTCCCTTGCTGTTCTGTCTTTTCTTCCCCCTTGCATATCTGCTGCTATAAAAATGTGAATCTTTATGTGGAAATGTCACTGGGATCCCTTTGTTTAAAATTGTATATAGTTATGGTAAAATGATTGCAAAAAGCTATTTGGAACTCAAGGAGTTAACCTGAGAATTCTGGATGCAAAATCTCTGCAGAGCTTGCTGTAACAGGTCAGTTCTAGGTCACTATGTTGTTTTTGTTACACCTGAAACACTGGAAACTTACAAGAACACTGTGTGAGAAGCATGCTGTTTTCTTCACGAGTTTCCCAGGCACATACTTATAAAAAGAGCAGCAATACTTGTGCAAGTAAGAGACTGAGACTTGAAATTAAGAAAAAACTCAGGACGACTGTTTTCTATGTTTGTACTGCCATTGTAAATAGTTATACTGAACAATTTTATTGTTAATAAAACACTTGTGAATTTTGCAACTACTACTGGTTTACTTATGCTTCTAGACCTATGCCACGACAACACTGGAAGCTGGTCTTCTCTTACTCACTTCTCCATAAGTGAGAAACAACTGGATAACCTCTGGCCTGTGCACCTTGGTTCTGTCAAGGTTATGGCTAAGTGCCAAGCTGTGCAACTTTGTGCCCCTAAACAGAGTTGGCAGTGGAAAAAACAGGCAATGTGATAGACTGGTTGAAGTGAAAATCTGAAACCACCTTGGGGAGGAATTTCCTTTTTGTCCTGAGCAACACCTTATCCCTGTGGAATGAGATATAGTTCAGGTATGTGCACAAGGTCTGTAGTTCACTTACTCGCCTAGCAGAAGTAATAGCTACTAGGAAAACAACCTTCCATGTAACGTACATCGAATCTGCAGTTGCCATAGGTTCAAAGGAAGGTTCCATGAGCCTAGCAATGCAAATGTTAAGGTCCCAGGCTGGTACCAGCTCTCTAAGGGGAGGGTGAAGTTGGTTGAGACCTTCAAAAAATTTCTTGAAGACAGAATAAGATGCCATAGACCTGTCTTTACCTGCTGAAATGTAAGCCAAGGTAGCAGCAATGTGCACTTTCTGGGTAGTGGGCCTAAGGCCTAGGGAATGCAGGTGGGTTACGTGGTCCAAAAAGGACAGGCAGCCCAGCTCCAGAGCAGTAGATTCTTTTTCCTGCACATCAAATGGAAAACCTCCCATTTGGAAGCATAAGTCTTCATTGTTGAAGGTTTCCAGGAGCCATCAGTACACTTAGAACCTCTTCAGAGAGGTGCAGGCTGGCAAATTCTAAGTCTTCAAAAGCCAAGCCTTCAGGCGGAGGGACTTGAGGTTGGGATACAGAATCCAGCCCGGAGAGGATACCAAGAAATTGTGCCTCTGAGGGAGATAAATTAGTTGCGACACAGATAAGGCTAGTAGAAGGGAGTACCAAGGCGGCCTTGACCAATCTGGAGCCACCAAAATCATTGTTGCTGCTTGAGACCAGAGTTTCATCAGGGTTTCCGGCAACAGGGGAAATGGAAGGAAGGCATACAGTAATCTGCCTGACAAACACAGTGTTAGGGCATCCACTGGCACAGTTCCCTTTGCTGGGGATCTGCAACAGAAGTGTGGCAACTGATGATTGTCTATGGAGGTAAAGATGTCCATCTCTGGAGTGCCCCACCTCCTGAAAACTGGAGCACTTGTACATTCAGAGACCACTTGTGGTGATTCAGGCAGATTCTGCTCAGAGAATCTGCCAGTATACTTTCCTGGTATGTGGATGGATGACAGTGATACATGCATGGAGTAAGCCAGGTTCCATACCTTCATGGCCTCTGTACACAATAAGGTTGACCTGGTGCCTGCTTGTACACAATAAGGTTGACCTGGTGCCTACTTGTTTGTTGATGTAATATATGGTGGTAATGTCTGTTCTGACCTGTACTACCCTGCCCTTGAACTGAGGTGTGAATGACTGAAAATCCAGGTAAACAGTCATGAGCTTTAACAAGTTGATATGTAGAAGTGATTCATTT
The DNA here is from genome assembly GCA_016271365.2 of Neoceratodus forsteri. Taxonomy (NCBI): domain Eukaryota; kingdom Metazoa; phylum Chordata; order Ceratodontiformes; family Ceratodontidae; genus Neoceratodus; species Neoceratodus forsteri. The sequence continues at coordinate 223,771,311 of CM028138.1, read as the reverse complement.
TTTTGGGAGACCATGCCACCGCCATGAGGTCTAGCGCGGTGTGCCCCCCCCACCCACTGCAGGAGCAGCATCTGTGGTAAGTACAACTGATGTATCCTCTGTTCAGAAAGGAATTCCCTTTATGAGGTGCTCTCTGTCTAGCCACCACTGTAAGGCATGTAACAGTGTCCTTGCGACAGGTACCAACTTTGCTACAGGGTCCATCCTTTGGGACCAATAAGCCCTCAGGTGGAACCGAATGTCCCTCATTTGGAACTTTGTGCCCGGGACCCGTGCCGTAGCCGCCATGTGCCCAGTAACACTAGAAAATGTCTTGCTGGCCTGGGTCTGTTTAACTAAAGACTCTGCCAGTTACAGGATGCGGTTTACTCTGTCCTGGGGAAGGAATGCCCTGCACGGTGTCCAACTCTGCCCTATGAAGTCCAAAACCTGTACAGGTTTTACCTGGGACTTCTGGGCATTTATCAGAAATTCCAGAGACTCCAATTTGTTCTGATTGAGAGCCAGGAAGTCTCTGGTATACTGAGGGGACTGTTCTGTGACTAGCCAGTCATCTAGGTAGGAGAATACTGTGATCCCTTGCCTTCTCAAGTAGGCTACTACCACTGCAAGGCACTTTGTGAATGCTCAGAGGGCTGAAGGGCATGGCTGCGAACTGATAGTGTCCTGAGGGGAGTCTGAACCTCAGGTACTTTGTGACTTGGGTCATAATGGGATGTGAAAGTGGGCATCTGAGATCCAGTGATGCCAGCCAGTCCCACTGCTGTAAAGCTGGGATCATCATGGCCAGAGTGACCATCCTGAACTTTGGTTTCGACAAATGTTTGTTCAGGAGTCAGAGATCCAGGACAGGTTGCCAATCCCCATTTTTCTTTTGGGTGAGGAAATACCTATAATAGAAGCCCTTGCCCATTTGATAGGGGGACAGGTTCCACTGCACTGACGAGTTAGAGGCTGGCCACCTCTGACTCCAGAAAAGTATTTTCCGCTGCAGTTGCGGGAGCAGAACTTCTGCTTATCAAGTTGGGAAGTGATTTGAAACTTAGAGACACAGCCCTTGGCTCACTACCTCCAAGACCCACCTGTCGATGGTGATGGCAAGCCATGCCTGGAGGCAATGAGCCAACCTGCTTCCTATTGGGAAGGGGGGTAGGGAACCTGTACAAATGCGTCAGGGGTTCTTCTTGGGATGGGCCTTTGCCTGAGGAACTGATTCAGACCTTCTCATGGTCCTTCCACCTCTAACTCTGAAGTACCCCCGGTCTGCTGGTAGTCTGTTGTAGCTTAGGCCAGGAGTAGGATCCCCTACCCCTGCCTCCCCTGTACTGGGACCTGTAAAAAGTGGAGGGTCTATCCCTTGTAGAGTGCTTCTGTAAGTGGTTTTTAATTTAATTTATTTTAAACACACACACACACACACACAACACACGTAGACCTCTGTCTTGTCCCCAAATATTGAGTTTTCTCACAGGGGAAATACATGGCCTTAGTCTGGGTGTTTTGAGAGGTTTGTAGCCTTGAGCCATGCAAACAGCATCATAGAAACAGTAAGGGCCATCAGCCTGGCAGCAGTGTTGCTAGCATCCACAGCCATATGAAACTGGTATTTGATGGCACCCAGTGTGGTTCTGTCCATTTCAGCCAAATCCACTGCCACTTCCCCAGACAGTTTATCTGTCATGGTCAGGGACTGTAGCTCACAAGGCTTTCTGGTACTGAGCCGCATAAGCCATATAACTTACCTGTCTTACCAAGAGTAAGGCTGCCAGGTACCCCTTTTTGCCCATGGCATCACATTTCCTCGAGTTCTTATCAAGAGGGTGGGATGCCAATGGTAGGCTGTCACATGCAGCAGCCAGTACCACTCCTTTGTGGTCAGTGTGGGTGAAAAGGAAATTGCCATTCGATCTGTCTAGCTGACATTTTCTATCAAATTTCCTGTCTACCCCTGGCACAGAGGTGGGGGGGTTGCAGATCTTTAGTACAGCCTTTCTGAAAGATCTGTGTATACGTAACAAAAGCCTCTTGGTCAGAGCAATGCCCATCATGTCTAGAAGGAAAAAAAAAATCACCCTCTTCATCATCCACCATCTCTTGTAGGCTTGTCATGGTATAACTATCAAATGTAACACCATGGTTATCATACCGCGATATTGCAGAATTTCTGCACAAAAAAGAAGCCTCCACGAATTCTAGCATCAGGAGAGTTGGCGTGGGAGTCATTCCTAAATATGCAAATAAAAAATTAGTTGAAAGGGCTCAATACTGTGGTATACCGTGAATCATGGTTGTCGCGGCACTGAAAATTGCCCACAGTATCAATACTGTGACTTCTGATACCGCGTTATACTGTGAAACCCTGATAACCTCAGACAGATGGTAGACACTCAACCTCTCCATCCAACAGACTCTTGGATGGAGAGGTTCAGAGTGTCCATCTCTCAAAAGAATTGTGAGAGTAGTAGTCCCCCGGTCCCCGGAAAGGGGAACCAAAGTCCTGCTCTGGGGAGACCTCTGGTTTGATGGCTTCCCCTTCCTCCTCTGCTTCTAGTTCCTAACACGAGTACAGAGTATTACCGGGGTGGAGTCAGAACATCTGCATCAGAGGAGGAGAAGGACCTGGGAGTGATCACTAGTGACCTGAAGCACTCCATGCAATGCAAGAAAGCAGCAGCAAAGGCAAATAAGATGCTGGGATGCATATCTAGGGGGATGAGGAGGTTATACTGCCCTTGTATAGGTCCCTGGTAAGGCCTCATCTAGGGTATGGAATTCAGTACTGGTGCCCACACCTCAATGAGGACATTAACCTGCTGAAGAAGACCCAGAGGAGGGCTACAAAGATGATAGCGAGTCAGCAGGGTAAGGGATACGAGGAGAGGTTCAGGGCACTGATCATGTACTCCCTGGAAGACGGGGTGTGGGGAGACATGATTGGGACCTTCAAGTACTTGAAAGGGATAAATATGGTGGCTAAGGAGAGTCTCTAAGCTAAGTGGCAACCATAACACGAGGGGGCACAGTCAAACTGGAAGGTGGGAGGTTTAGGACTCAGGTCAGTAAGCACTTCCTCACAGAGGGTGGTAGACACTTGGAATGCACTGCCGGAATAGGTCATCTTGTTGAAGACAGTGGGCAGCTTTAAAGCTGGATAGGCACAGGAGGAAGGTAAGGATCATGGGTAGGGAGGATGGGAGGAGTGGGGAGGGAGGGCAGGGACAGTAGCTCAAGCTGTGGGCCCTGCAATATGGGAAGACTAAATGGACCAAATGGCTTTCTGCTGGCTTCTTTGTATGTATGTATACAAAAGGATACACACTCGGACTGGTGGGGCTAATAAGAAACAATCCAACGTACTCAATCAAAAAATTCCAGCACTCACCACCTCTAATTTAAATTAGGACACCTTCATGAAGAAAACCTAACAAACCCAAAAAAAAAAATTCCCCGCCTGACATGTTTCAGACCATTTGTCCTTTATCAAAGGCTGAGGAAACACCAAATTAAACCTATTTAAACAGTACAACACTTCATGATGTCACAATTGAATCCAGAATTGATTGAACATTGAAGCTATTTGAAACTATGCTGACCAATCAGGCACTTCTTGGCATGTCCCCTTCCACTTTAAATCTAGCCAGAAGTCTTCAAGCTGGCTCCTCCCACCCATCCGGGTGGTATATACCTCTGCTCCGCCCTATGACGCTAGCTCTTAGCCCGCTGGAAGCAAGGTTGTGCGCCCGAAGCCGGGGAGGTCGGGTGGGTGTGTCTGGATAACCAACATACCACTCCTAGAAAGTACAGTTACGTAAGAACTTACCGTAACAGTAGATCTTCGAGAGAGGCTCTTGCAGTAGGTAATTACATATAGGACTGACGCCAGCAGGCGGCGGGACCCCACGGAAAAATTTCTAGCTAGCAGTCCCTGGTCAGGTGACCGGCGTCAGGAGACGTCGGTATAAAGGGGTGGTCCCGGACACCCGCCTTCCAGTTCTTTCCCGCCACAGGCCAAAAGAGGCCGGACGAGAGAGGAGCGGATATTTCTCTCAATGGAAAAGGAGCTGAAAAAGCCCACGGGGATGGAGGGCGGGAAGGTATTACCTACTTCAAGAGCCTCTCTCGAAGATCTACTGTTACGGTAAGTTCTTACATAACTGTACTATCTTGCTTTGAGAGGGCTCTTGCAGTAGGTAATTACATATAGGACTGAATTCCAAGCACTCTGGAACAAAGAGAGGCACTGCGAAGAGGAAAACTATTCCAAAAGGTAGTTCTGGTTGTGCAAGTCTCAAGATAGGAAGCCTTGCAAAACAGTCAGCCCGAAGCCTGCTCTACGGTGAGAGGCAACATCCAAACTGTAATGTTTTGTAAAGGTATGGACAAAGTCCAGGTGGCGGCTGCACAGATGTCTGTCGCAGACACATTCTTGAAACAAGCCGCAGAGGCAGCTACTCCTCTTGTGGAGTGGCCTCTGACTTGACCTGGGAGGGTGGTCTTGTATTTGTCATGACAGAAAGTGATGCAATGGGCCAACCACTTAGGCATTGCTTGGAAACAGCATTGCCTTCCCTTTTGTGAGCAAAAGAGATGAACTGATCAGTCTTTGAGATCCTTCGTCCTGTTGGTGTAGTATCTCAGAATCTGGTGAACATCCATAGTATGGAGTAAATACTCCTCTTGAATAGAGTATTGCATAAAAAAGGCAGCTAACTCTACGGACTGATTTAAGGTAGACTCTGCTACTACTTTAGGGAGAAACTTAGGATTTGTGCAAAGAGCAACTCGTTCCTTGTGAAAAATCAAGTAGGGGATTTTACACATCAGGGCCTGGAGCTCGGAGATTCTTCGAGCCAAAGTAATGGCCACCAAGAAGAGTGTCTTCCACAAAAGGAACTTCAAATCCACAGAAGCTGCAGGTTTGAAGGGAGGAAGAGTAACTTTCTCGAGAACAAAGTTCAAGTTCCAAGGGGGAGCAGGAGTACGGATGGGGGGCCTCAGACGGAGAAGCCCTCTGAGAAAGGTCTTGGAGACCTCCAGTTGAGCAAAAGCCTTGTCTGCGAAGGGAACATGATAGGCCAAAATGGCTGCCATGTGTACCTTCAGAGAGGAATGGCTGAGACCCAGGTCAAACAGATGACGTAGATACTCCAGCAGAAGCCCCGCTGAACAGGAGAAAGGTTCCACGTTCTTGGAAGTGGCCCAAATAGTGAATATTTTCCACTTCATGGCATAAGTGGATCTGGTGGAGGGTTTTCTGGCCTCCACTAAAATCTCCCCCACTTTGGGAGACACTCCAAAATGGGATTGGGCTAGGTCTGCAGGAGCCATGCATGCAGTAGAAGGAATTTGAGGCCTGGATGGACCAGAGTTCCCTGATCCTGGGTCAACAAACCTTGAGATACAGGAAGAGGAGGATCCTCCGAATATTGTTGTAGAAGAGAACCAGATTTGCCTGGGAGAGAAAGGAGCGATCAGAATCATTCTTGCTCCTTCTGAAGCTAGTTTCTAGAAGACTCGTGGGATAAGTGGAATTGGGGAAAAGGCATAGACGAATCTGTCCTTCCAGTCTAGAGACAGAGCGTCGCTCCAAAAAGCGCCTCGCTCTGGAACGAGTGAGCAGAAGATGGGAAGTTTTGCATTTGGGGGGGGGAATGATGTGAACAGGTCGCCCTCTGGTGTTCCCAAAGTTGGAAAATATTGTCTAGGACCCCTTGGTCCAGTTCCCACTCGTGAGTCAGAGCAGAAGAGCGACTGCGCTTGTCTGCCAGGGTGCTGTCGACTTCTGGAACGTGAATTGCCGTGAGGTGAAGGTCGTGTTCTGTTGCCCAATCCCAAACCCTCATTGCCTCCCTGCATAGAGGGTAGGACAGAGTCCTTCCCTGCTTGTTGATGTACCACACCACGCACATGTTGTCCGTCTGGACAGCTAGGTGGCCGGGAAGGATGTATTGGTGAAGGGCTTGGAGAGCGTACAACACTGCCCGAAGCTCGAGCACATTGATGTGGAGAGCCTGTTCTAGCTTGGACCAGAAGCCCTGGGTCCGATGAGGGCCTAGATGGGCTCCCCCACCTTCGCCTGAGGCGTCTGTGGTTAGAGTCTGGGAGGGGGGAAGATGAAAAAGGAACTCCCAAAACAGGTTCTCTCGAACCATCCACCATTGCAAGTCTCGCATCATCGGCGAGGAGATCAGAACTGAGTCATATAGGTCGTCCACTAGCTCATCCCACTGACAGCGTAGAGTCCACTGAGAGATCCTTATGTGGAGTTGAGTGCGAGGTACCGTCGGAATAGCAGCTGCCATGAGCCTGGAGAAGGCGAGGACTGACTGCAGAGACCAACCTGCGGTTGGACAACAGACATTTGGTCTGAAGGGTGGCCGTCCTGTCCTGAGACAGGAAGGCCTTGCCCATGGTCGTATTGAGGATCGCCCCAATAAACTGTAGCCTCTGGGATGGGTCCAGATGAGACTTGGAATGGTTGATGGTAATACCCAGGCAGGCAAAAATCTGCTGGGTAAGGAAGAAGAAACGCAGGAGTTCCTCCTGGGCAGAGCAGGGCCAGGAGCCAGTCATCCAAGTACGGGAAAACCTGCACTCCCTTGGTACGCAGGTGGGCCGCCACCACTGCCAGGCATTTGGTAAATACTCGGGGGGGCGGAGGACAGAACAAACGCGACCGCCTTGAACTGGTAGTGGTCCCCCTGGAACGCAAAACGAAGGTATATGCGATGAGATAGGCAAATGGGAATGTGCAGATAAGCATCCTGCATATCCAGAGCACAAAGCCATTGACCCGGCCAGAGGAGGGGCAGAAGGCTCTGCAAAGAGAGCATCCTGAACCTTTTGTACTCTATGTAAAGATTCAGGGAACTGAGATCCAAAACTGGTCTGAGATCTCCTGTCTTCTTTGGGACCAGGAAGAAATAGGAATAGTAAGCCATCCCTTGTAGATGAATGGGGACAGGCACTATCGCTTGCTTCAACAGAAGAGCTGAGATTTCCTCCTGGACCAAGAGAAGATGTTCCCGTGAATACAACGACTTCAGAGGGGGATGGCGGGGTGGTTTCTGAAGAAACTCTATGGAGTGTCCTTCTGCTATGAGCTGGAGCACTCAAGAATCTGTGGTTATCCTCACCCATCCCGGAAGGTGGAGGGAAAACCTCCCTCCTACCGGTTCCTCCAGGGAGTCCAGAGGCAGTGGGAGAGGAAAGGAGTCAGGTGGTGTGGAGCAGCGCCGCAGCTGAAGCACCTGCTGCTTTTTTTCACAGGGGGTCTTGGCAGCTGCGGGGGCCCGGCATTTTGTGGCCCACCTTCCCTGTGGTTTCACCTTTGGCCGATTCAGTCTGCGAAAGGGACGGCGCTGCTGCTGATGGGGACGGAATATGGAATCAACTGACTTCAGAGCCGTCCCCTTCTCTTGCAAATCGGTGATGATGTCCTTGACATCACCCCCGAAAAGCACCGACCCCAGGAAGGGTGCTTCCTGGATAGATTGCACCTCCAGGACCAAACCTGACACGCGGAGCCAAACATGACACCGTAGCCCTACAGCGAAAGCTGAGCTCCGCCGAGCAGTGTCCACTGCATCGTATGTCGCACGTAGCATGTGTTGACCGGCCGAACAAGCAGAGCGGACGAGCTCAGCCAACTCCTGTTTGTCTTGGGAGTCAGGCAAGGAGTCCAGTTTGGCTTCCACCTGAGTCAGGATGGCCTTCTGGAAGTCCCCCATATGGCCGACATAGTTCAGGGCCCTGATCCCCAGTGTGGAGGAAGCATAAATCTTTCTCCCATACTGGTCCAGAAGGCATGATTCCTTATCAGGAGGTGACGAGCTAAGATGTTTAGGGTTCGCCGACCGTCCGTGAGCGGCGCTAATCATGGCATTCGGCACGAGGGTGAGAATCCAGGAAATCAACACCATCTGGAGCCTGACATAGCCGGTTCAACTTCCTAGGAAGTGGAGCTAAGGCCGACGCCTGTTTCCATATTGTGGTAACAACGTCGGCGTGAGGCTCTATCCAGGGTGGCACCAAGGTAGGAGCTGTCATGGGCAGATCTAGATGTTCAGCGAGTTTCAGACGCTGAGGATCCGGTTCCAGGGAGTGCCACTGATGAACCTCCAGGATTTTCCTAAGCAACTCCATAAAAGAAGGATCCCCCGGAGGAGTACTTGGCCTGGGTTTCGACGGAGAGCGAGGTTTGTCGTCTCTCTCGGAGCAACTCTCTGAAGAGTCAGAGGAGGATGAAGAAGAGAAAGACTCCCTTTCCCAACCCAGGGGAGGAACGGGCCCCTTGGGAAGCCCCCGGGAAAGCGTGTCCTGCCCTTCTCTGGATCCAGACGGAAGAACCCATGAGTCCGGAGGTGGTGAGGGAGTGTGCCGCCTCGGACGTACAGGACCCTGGGACGGCACAGTCGCCGGGAGGCGGCTCTCTACCTCTTTGGTGAGCTGAGCCTTGGTCTCATCCCACCAGTAGGTCAGAGTCTCCTACAGGTCCACCTGTGGCCGTGAGGGCGGTGGAGGAGGAGGTGGGGGATAAAGATACGGGTTATAACCGTATGAAGCATATCCAAAACCCGGCTGCGGGTAGCCCGGCGTCGGGTATTGTGGCATAGAGTACTGCGGCGACAGGTACTGTGGCGCTGGATACTGCGGTCCCGGGCACCGGTGTCGAATACGACGGAGGATACCCGGGAGCTGGGGGGCTGCCAGACCAGATGGCCTAGCCGGAAGCCTCACGGGCGGGTCCATAGTGGAGAGCCCGGAGGGCCCGATGGGAACAGAATGTCTCCCGGAGTCAGTAAGGCCGACGTCAGGGCCGACGGAGGCCCTGGCGTCTGAGCCCGCGTCCGGGGAGCCGACATCAGGGCCGGCGCTCCAGGTGGAGGAAGGACTGCTGGAGGCAAAAGATGCCCCGCTTTGCCCAGAGAAGGAGGGGAAAAGTCCCCGAGGTTGGGTTGGAGGACTCTGGTTCCCAGACAGCAGGCGAAGCATACAGGGACAGGTCACGATGGACTGGGGGCAGTCGCCTGTTCCTTCGCCAGCCGCACGGACGAGCCAACGGAGGTTTAGTGGCAAGCTCTCGGCGGGCGCCAGAGGAGCAGACGTCAGACTTATGAGAGCCATCACCGGAGGCAGGCCGAGTAGAGTGATCGGCTTGGTCTGGTGGAGAGGAGGCCGCGCGTCGCCCCGAAGGATCGGACATCTTACCAGCCCTCTCTGGGCGGACGTCAGAGGAGACGACACCCGGCTTACCGGAGTCACCCACAGTGGTAGGCCACGAGCCTGCGGCCGAACCAGGGGCAGAGGACTCCAACTGCCCGGAGGCACCCGCAAGGGCCGAGCGCGAGCCAGACGGGCGGGACGACGCCCCCTGGGATACCTACGAGGTGGCCAACGAGGAGCGATCCCCCAGAAGGGATGTTACCTGAGTCCCAGCAACTCCCGAGGGAGATGTGGTGGAGGAGCCCTTGTCCCGGTGCCTCTCCTTCTTCCGATGGCCTTTGGGGGAAGTGGACGCCTGCCTCAGTTTTTTGAGCTCCTTCTCCATAGAACTCATTTTCTTCTTTACAATATGGGCTTCCAGGGGTTGCTGCCATCTTTTCCGGGTAGCAGGGTTGAAACCGAAGCAGTTCTGGCACTCCTCGACCGGGTGATCGGGGACTAGGCAGAACAGGCACAGGGAGTGCCCGTCCTTGTGAGGTAGTTGGGCGCCGTACGAATCGCACTTATTCTTGTGCTCGGAGGGTGTTGGGGACAACATACACCGACGCTAGTACTGATGTTAGTCGGAAAATAGATTTTTTCAGTGAAAAAACCAACAAAGGTAGGGCTGACGAAGCACAAACTTTTCCGCGAGGCACTGCACGAGCTAACGGTGGGAAAGAACTGGAAGGCGGGCATCCAAGACCGCCCCTTTATACAGACGTCTCCTGATGCCGGTCACCTGACGTGGGGGTGGTCCCTCGCCAGAGACTGCTAGCTAGAAATTCTTCTGTGGGGTCCTGCCGCCTGCCGACGTCACTCCTATATGCAATTACCGACTGCAAGAGCCCTCTCAAAGTAAGATCTACTGTTACAAATGAGTAACCTGTTCTTCTAGGAGCATGAATATGTTGTTCTTCCAAACTGCTTGGCAGACTCCAAGCAGTTCTCCGGGAGGAGGGAGGCAAAGCGCATACCACCTACTTAGGAAATAAAGACTGGAGAACAGAGGCCCCAAAACCAGCATCCGGCATGACTCAAGGTCGATGTGGTAGTGGGTAGTAAAGGTCTTTGCTGACTTCCAGGTAGCAGTCTGGCAGATTTCCTAGATAGGGACATCCCTGGAAGCAGCCACCAAAGCAGCAATATGGCAGGTAGAATGAGCTCTTATCCCTCTGGGAGGCTCTTTGCCCGCCAGCTCATAGCACAGACCTATGCATGATGTAATCCATCTTGCTATGGTCAGTTTGGCTGCAGGTCTGCCAGAAGCGGCTTCAGCATAGGTGACAAACAGTTGGCGAACCTCTCCACGAACTTCCGCTGTCCTCTCCTTGTAGGAGAAGAAAAAATTACTCACCTTAGTAATGTTGTTTCTTCTAATGGAGTCTTGCTATATTATGACAATTGCAGTTTGTCCCACCATTAGAACTGCTCCAGAGGTGAAAGAGTTAACTTCCATGCCAGGCATGGAACTTAGAGCACGAGCTCAGTTAGAAAAGCTCTGTCTGGAATATTTCAAACTGAAACGGTCAGATCTTTATGAGCAAAACTCACTAAGGTTCTGTGTGGAAGCTGTAACCTACACTAGCCAAATGGCTACTTAAATATTAACACATTTTCCTGATCCCAACACCAAGACTCAAGTCAGGGGACCAGAAAATAAGATAAGATAAGATAAAATAAACACAACACCCAAACACCCCAAAGCGAAGGGTGGAAACATAAAATGGGCATCAATAGTGCCAACACTGGACTGCCCACCCCATACCCAAAGTAGAAGTTCTGAGAGGGGCAGGCTGGGAGGTCATAATATAGCAAGACTCCATTAGAAGAAACAACATGACTAAGGTGAGTATTTTTTCTTCAAACAACATGAAGTCTTGCTATATTATGACAATTGCAGACTACACAGCAGTACCTCCATGGAGGCGGGACAGAACCTACTTAGGGAATAGGCTCTGAAGCACGGCTGTGCTAAACCGAGCATCCCTCCTGGCCTGGATATCCAGGGAGTAATGCTTGGTGAAAGTATGTACTGTTTTCCAAGTAGCTGCTTGACATATCTCTAAGATAGGGATGTCTCTGGCAGCAGCTAGAGACGCAGCTGTACCTCTGGTAGAGTGAGCCCTCAGGCCTGAAGGGGAACCTTACCCAGTTTTGATAGCAAAATTGATACAAGAGACAATCCACCTGGCAATGGATCTCTTAGTGGCAGGTTTCCCTTTCCCAACCTCACCATAAGTGAGAAATAGTTGGAGGGAGTCAAACCTGTGACCCTTGGTACGCTCTATGTAGTAACTTAGGGCCCTCTTAACATCTAAGCTGTGCAACCTGCTCACCAGAGGAGGAATGGTCAGTGAAGAACACTGGAAGAGAAACAGATTGATTAAGGTGGAAATCTGAAACCACCTTAGGCAAAAACTTCCTGTTAGTCCTGAGGACTACCTTATCCCTGTGAAAGGAAATAAAGTCAGTCTCCACTGACAAAGCTTGTAACTCACTTATGCACCTGGCAGAAGTGATGGCTACTAGAAACACAGTTTTCCAAGTCAAGTACTTAAGCTCTGCAAAGACAGAGGTTCAAAGAGGGTTGCATCAGCTGAGCAATGCAAACATTAAGATCCCAGGCAGGGCAGGGTCCCGAATGGTGGATTGGTATGAAGCAATCCCTGAAAACTTGGAAAATACAGGGTGAGCAGAAAGAGAAGAGGGCTTCCTGCTGAAATAAAAGCAGAGACAGCTGCCAAATGCACTTTCAGGGTAGCTGGTCTCAGTCCCAAAGAATTAAGATGGACCATATAGTCCAAAACGGTGGGCAAATCAGCAGATTCCGGGGAAATATGCTTCCCAGAACACCATATGGAAAACTTTTTCCATTTGGAGTTATAAGTAGCCCTAGTGGAAGGCTTCCTAGAAGCTTTCAAGATTTCGAGAACACCTTGAGAAAGGTGTAGGTCAGCAAACTAACTCCTCAAGAGCCAGGCCTTGAGGTTGAGGGATTTGAGATTCGGATACCAAACTCTCCCCTGGGCACAGGTTAACAGATTGTGGCTCCTGGGGAGACACAGGGGAAGACTGACTGCTAAGGACAGAAGGAGTGGGTACCAGGGCTGCCTGGCCCAGTCTGGAGCAATCAGAATCATCTTGCAGGACTGAGATCCGATTTTGACTAGCACCTTGAACAGGAGGGGGAGGAGAGAAACTTCCTTCCCAATCGAGAGAAAGGCATCCAGGGGACTGAGCCCAACACTGGGGCCTGCAACAAAAAGTGGAAGTTGATGATTGTCTGGGGCTGCAAAAGATCTATCTGAGGGTGCCCCATCTGGTAAAAACTATCCTCAGTACTGGGATCCAGTGACCATTTGTGATGGCCCTGGGAAATCCTGCTGAGAGCATCTGCCAGGACATTGTCCTTGCTTTGAGGTGAACTGCTATGAGGGAAGTGTTCAGGGAATAAGCCAGAGACCACAACTTCATTCCTCGGTGCACAAGGTCAAGACCGAGTGCCCCTTGTTTGTTGATGTACCACATTGTAGTGGTGTTGTCTGTTCTGACCTGTACCACTTTGTTCTGAACAGATGCAGAAAAACCTGAAGTGCTAGAAAACAGCTCTGAGTTCCAACAGATTGATGTGGAGCACAGATTCCTGAGGGGACCACAATCCCTGGGTGGAGAGGTCGCCATGTGAGCTCCCCATCCCAAAGGGACGATCTCTGTAAGGGCCAAGGAGTGAGATAGAGGAATGAAGGGAACCCCTTGTCTCAGATTGCTCTGATCCTGCCACCACTGAAGGGCCTGGATCAGGGTCCGAGTCACTGGGATCAATTTGGATAGGGGATCTCTTCTTTGAGACCAAAAGGCTCAAATGGAACTGAATGTCCCTCATCTGAAATCTTGCTCCTTGCACTACAGCTGTGGAAGCAGCCATGTGTCCTAGGAGCTGTAGGAAATGCCTTGCTGGTCGAGAGACCTGCAGAGTGAAGGAGGAGGCCAGGGCCACCAGGGTCCTTACCCTTTCTAGGGGAAGGAAGGCTCTGGCCTGCTTTGTGTCCAGTTCTGCACCTATAAAGGTGAGTACCTGGACAGGTTCCAGAACTGACTTTGGAAGATTGAGAAGAAAGCCCAGAGAGGAAAGCAGCTGCTGGGTAACTTGCAGGTGTGATTTGACCTGGTCTGGAGACTGACCCACAATGAGCCAGTCGTCTAGGTAGGGAAAGATGGCAATCTTTTGCCTTAAATGAGCAACTGCTACTGCCAGGCATTTGGTGAATACCCTTGGGGCAGAGGTAAGGCCGAAGGGCATTGCTCTGAACTGATAATTGCCTGAGGGCAGTTCGAATCTGAGGTACTTTCGGTGGGAGCTTCTGATAAGAACATGGAAGTAGGCATCTTTGAGGTCCAGGAAAGCTAGCCAGTCCCCTGGCCTTAGGGAGGGTAAAATCATTCCCAGAGTCACCATTTTGAATTTTGGTTTTAAAAGGTGCTTGTTCAGATATCTTAGGTCCAGGATGGGCTGCCATTCTCCTGTCTTTTTTGGGGTAAGGAAGTACCTGGAGTACAGACCCTTGCCCTGGTGTAGGGGAGAAACCCTTTCTACAGCTCTGAGAGCCAGGAGGGTTGAGACTTCTGTTCCAAAGCAAGAGTCTCTAGAGGATTTGCAGGTGGAAAAGATCTGAATCTCATCTTTGGAAATTTTTTGAAGCTGAGAACCAGACCCTGGCTTACTACTTCCAGGACCCACTTGTCTGATGTTAAAGACTCCCAGTCCTGGACGTAGTAACCCAGCCTGCCCCCGACAGGTAATGGAGAACCGGCCCTGGGCATCCCATCAGGGTGCCTGTTTGGCAGGGGCTTTAGGCTGAGGGGTGGGAGCAGGCCTGCTTGTACCCCGTCTGCCTCTCCCTCTGAAGAACCCCCTCTGAGAATAAGCTGAAGAGGAGGCCTGGGTTTGGTGAAAAGGCCTGCCTCTACCCCTGGGGGGCTGCCTCTGAGGAGTGGCTTGCCGTTCCTTGGCTTGTCCACTCCTATAAGTGGTTCTATATTCATCCATTTTCTTCATATAATTCTCTGTCTGCTCCACAAACAGAGAATTTCCCACCACAGGAAAATCCATAGCCTGGGTATCCTGTGACAAACTAGTACACCTGAGCCAAGCCAATCTACGAAAAGCCACAGATGTAGCCATGACTCTAGAGGATACATCATTAGAATCCACTGCAGCATGGAATTGCACCTTATATGCCTCAATACCATCAGCAGCCACCTGCTCCTTGGCAAGCTGGCCAGGGGCCTGTTTGGCTAAAGCCATGACAGTATCCCATCTAGATTTCTGGTATCTTGCAACATAAGCCATATAATTTGCTTTTCTGAGTCCCAAGGACGCTGCCATGTATTGTTTTTTAGCCATGGCATCAATCTTCCTGGAGTCCTTGTCAGGAGGATGTGAAGCCAGGGGAATATTAGCCTTATCACAGGCTGCAGCCTGAACTACCCCAACATGGCTGCATTGCTGTGAAAGAAATTCTGTATCAGGACCTAACAAAGTGTACCTCCTGTCCATCTTTTTATCCACAGGAGGCACAGAATTAGGAGCTTTTAAAATTTTTATTGTTTGTCTATTCCTTTACATAAATCCTTTAGGAAGCAATCTCCTGGACTCTGGGATATCCATCATCTCTACAAAGTCAGGCTCCTCTTGCTCATCCACAGCTTCCTCCAAAGGAAGCTGGAGGGTTTCAGCAACTTTTTTATAAAACAGAAAATGAGAAGGGGACTCAGAAAGCCTAGGGGGAGATTCTCCTAAAGGTCTGTCTGGGGAGATGTCCGGTTCAATGGGCACATCCAGACTTTCAAAGTCACATTCACACTGTTCATAATCATCCTCCCTCCTCTGGTTCATAAAACTCCTCTATATCATATTCTTGAACGGTGGAACCGCTCAACCAACCTTTTGCCAGATAGTGGCGGTTCTGGACGGAACCGGGAAAGTGACTGGACAATGGATTGCTTTGATTATCTCTGAGCAGTTGGAGAAGGAATTTTGACTCCACACCTGCTGATTTTCTAGTTCTCTTTGCTGGAACTGGCTCCTCTGAGTCAGCTTTACGCTTGCCGAGGAAGTCTCGCCTGGTCAGAGGGTACTCCTCTGGTTCAGTTGGCACCAACCAGGCTGGCTATCCGGTCAGCGGACTTTTGGCCTCTCGTTCCCTGAGCCTACCAACTCTCTTATCTAGGGTAGCTGCAGGAAATTCTTGCAAATCTGGCAGTCTGCATTGAGGTGGTCAAACCCCAGACAACAAACACATGTGGTGTGTGGGTCAGCCTTGGCAAAGGCTTCCCACAGACACTACAGTGTTGAAACCCAGTGGGCCCGGTTTTTCTTTTGGGTTTCTCAGACATAATGCCAGCCTAACCAAAACTTGCCCTTTTTCCGGCAGTGCCAGGCAAGACACCCTTATCGGTTCCCAACCGTGTCACGGGTCGTGGAAAAAAACGTAATGAAATCAGTTTTTTTTTAGAACCGATAAGAACCGGGAACCGCACTCTAAAAAGCTTTTAAATGCTTCAGAATAAAGTTTTAAAACAATCTGATCGGTTCAAACCTAACCGATAAACATTTACAAGTTCCACACAGAAATAAACCTGTCTATTACTTACAATACCACAGACAGAGCTTGAACCGATCGGTTTGCGGTTAAAATAATAATCGCGGTTGAATTTAACCGAGAAAAACTCTGAGAAATTAACCGAGCAGTAGGAGGAATCTCCTGAGCGACTGTTCAGTGAGGTGGAGTAAAGAATCTGACAGTTTCAGTTTGAAATATTCCAGACAGAGCTTTTCTAACCGAGCTCGTGCTCCAAGTTCCATGCCTGGCATGGAAGTTAACTCTTTCACCTCTGGAGCAGTTCTAATGGTGGGACAAACTGCAATTGTCATAATATAGCAAGACTTCATGTTGTTTGAAAACATGTCTCAGGTCCAAGGTATGGAGCCTGTACTCTGCGTCAGAGGCGTAATTAGGGTAGTAAACCGGAAGAGTCAACACCTGGTTAAGGTAAAACTCACACCACTTTCAGAAGGAATTTCAAGTGGGGGCGCAGGACAACTTCGTCCCTGTAAGAAACCAGATAAGAGTCCACCAAAAGCGTCTGGAGCTCCTCTGTCGTCCTGGCAGACATGATAGCCACCAGGAAGGCAGTCTTCCATGATAAGTGTGACAGCTCACATTGGTTCATGGGTTCGAATGGCTTGCCCATGAGCTTTGCCAAAACCAGAAACAGATCCCACGGAGGCGGAGGTTCACACCCCGGAGGGGATATGTGAACCAGGCCTTTGAAGAAGCACCCGACCACTGTCTCCTGCGCCAATGTCAGCTGACCGGCCCACACCCGGTAAGCAGAAATGGCTGCCAGGTGCACTCTAAGGGTCGATAACCGTAGACCCCCTTTGGAAAGAGACCAAAGGTAGTACAGGATGTTAGCCACAGAACAGGATAAAGGGTCCAGACCCTTACCCAGACACCAAATGGAAAATCTCTTCCATTTGAAGGCATAACATTTCCTGGTAGATTCCTTTCTGGATGCCTCCACCACAGTGTAGACATCTTCGGGAAAGATACAGAACCTGAACTCTAGCTACTCAGGTACCAGGCTGTGAGGTGCAGAGATTGAAGGTCCGGATGGAATACCTTCCCCTGGTTCAGAGATATCGGGTCCAGGTGTGTACAAAGCTGCTCCGGGGGCCTGCAGCTGAGGAGATCTGGATACCAGAACTGGCATGGCCAATCTGGGGCTAGCAGGATCACCTTTGCCTTGTCCCTCCTCACCTTGAGGAGCAACTTGTGGATCAAGGGAAATGGAGGTAAGGCGTACAGGAGGCATGGGGTCCACAGCCTCGAGAAGGCATCCCCCTGCAGCGAGCCCTGCTGAGGGGGGCGGGCATGAAACAGCCTCAGCTTGGTGTTCTCCCTGGAGGCAAACAGTTCCACCATCGGTTTGCCCCAGTGGGAGAACAGGTTGCAAGCTATCTCTGGATGGAGAAACCACTCGTGGGATGTCTGGCCTATGCAGCTGGGAGCATCCGCCAGCCGGTTAGAGGCTCCTGCCACATGGACGGCCAGGAGATCCGCCTCCAACCAGCTTACGAGGGTCCAGATGCAGAGCGTCTTCTTGCACAGGGGATGCAAGTGCATGCCGCCCTGTTTGTTGAGGTAGTACATGGTCGTGGTATTGTTCGCCTGGACTTAACCACTTTGCCCCGGAGCTGAGAAGCGAAAGTGAACACCACCAGTATGACTGCTCTGAGCTCCAACAGGTTGATGTGGCATCGGGACTCCTCAGGGGTCCAGAACCCGTGCGCTCCCCAGCCCATGAGAGGCGCATCGGTCGTAAGGACGACCGTCTGCTCAGGGTGGACAAACGGGATCCTTTCCTGCAACTGGTCTGGGGCGGTCCACTATTGGAGAGCGTCCCACATCTTCTGCGTTACAGTGATCAGCTGGTCGAAGTGGCCATGGTGCCGAGTCCACTGGGCAGCCAACTCCCACTGGAGGGGGCACATGTGCCACCAGGCCCAACTGACCACTGAGGTACACGCTGCCCTGCAACGCAGAAGGCGCAGAAAGTCCCGGGCAGGGGCACAACTACCCAAGCAGAAATAACTGAGCAAAGGAGGAAAGAACCTCCGCCATGTCCACCGGGAGCCGAGCTCTGGCTTGACAAGAGTTGAGCTCTGCCAGGATAAAGCCCATCACAAGAGAGGGGACGAGTTCCGACTTGGCCTCGTTGATCAGGAGGCCAAGATGGGAGCAGGTTCGGAGGGGCAG
Organism: Neoceratodus forsteri; assembly: GCA_016271365.2. Taxonomy (NCBI): domain Eukaryota; kingdom Metazoa; phylum Chordata; order Ceratodontiformes; family Ceratodontidae; genus Neoceratodus; species Neoceratodus forsteri. The sequence continues at coordinate 223,753,282 of CM028138.1, read as the reverse complement.
ATCGCTGGACCTCTCCACCTCTTGAAGGGAGGAGCCAGCCAAGAGCCAGTCGTCGAGATAAGGGTAGATTCTGACTCAGACGCCGAAGGTTGGTGGCCACCACTACAATGCATTTGGCGAAGACCAGAGGGGCCGATGACAGGCCAAATGGAATGGCTCGGAACTCATACAGGGTCCCTTCGACCCAGAAGCACAGGAACCGCTGATGGGACAGACTGATTGGGACATGAAAGAACACATCCTTTAGATCCAGTGAACAGAACCACATGTTCCGCTCCATTGAAACATAGAAACAAACTGACGGCAGATAAGGACCACTTGGCCCACCTGGTCTGTCCATTTCCCCACCTAGAGGATAAGCTGCATATCCTATTTAACCAACAACTTATTTCTTCCTACCCGCCCCCCCCTCAAAAATTGGCTTATGTCTGTCCCATGCATTCTCCCACAGTTTTAGACCCCACAACCTCCTCAGGAAGGCTGTTCCATGCATCCACAACCCTCTCTGTGAAAATATACTTCCTCACATTGCCCCTGAGCCATACCCCCCTCTATCTTGAAATTGTGTCCCTTTGTTCTTGCACATCTTTCTGAAAGATGCTACCCTCTTGGACTTCGTTGATTCCACTGAGGTACTTGAAAGTTTATATCATGTTCCCCCTCTCCCTTCCATCCTCAAGGGTATACATATTAAGCTCCTTTAGCCTCTCCTCGTATGGCTTCTCTTGCAGACCCTTCACCTTTTTAGTTGAACTCCTCTGAACTGCCTCCATCCTGTCTATGTCCTTGCGCAGATGGGGTCTCCAGAACCGGACGCAGTACTCCAGATGGGGTCTCACCAACTGACTGTACAGGGGGATAACAACTCCTGTTTTCTGCTGGTGATGCCTCTCCCTATACATCCCAGTATCCCCCCAAGCCCTCCCTACCAAGTTCTAACATTGCTTGCCAACCTTAAGGTCATCTGATACGATTACCCTCCCCCCGTCCCTTTCCATTTTTGTTGTTGTTACTACCTCCCGTTCCCATTGCGTAATCTTCCCCTGGGTTTTTGTTTCCCAGGTGCATTACTTTGCACTTCTTTGCATTGAATCCAAGCTACCATACTTCTGACCATTTCTCCAACCTTGCCAAGTCTCTTCTCATCCTTTCCACGCCTCCTTGTGCATCAACCCTGTTGCAGATCTTTGTGTCATCTGCAAAAAGGCCTACTTTTCCTTCCAGTCCCTCGGCAATGTCACTTATAAAGTCATTAAAAAGGACTGGACCCAGTACTGAACCCTGCAGTACCCCACTAGTAACCCCTCTTTCTTCAGAGTGGACTCCATTTACAATTACCTTCTGTGTCCTGTTCAGCCAATGTTTTACCCAGGCTACCACCCTGGGACCCACTCCAAGGCTGGTTAATTTGACTACTAATCTTGTGTGTGACTGTGTCAAATGCCTTGCTAAAGTCTAGGTAGGCATTGTCCACAGCCCCTCCCTGGTCTACTACTTTGGTCACCCAGTCAAAGAAATCAATTTGATTCGTCCGACATGACCTTCCCGCTTGAACTCATGCTGCCTTGGGTCCTGTGCCAGGGATCAACAAACTTCAAAATGGCATGCTAGTCCAGGACAACTGGCCTAGCCAAAAATGGTGGTCCCAGAGTTTCAAGTGGTAGTCCAATACATTTCAGTGTAAATTTTTTAAAAACATATGTAGAAACAAACTACATAGTGTGGGGGTTGTACTATTAATAGTATGTAGATATAGAACATCAGAAGACAAGTAAAAATTATTTTTTCGATGCTAATAACATTTTTTTTACCAGTCATTATGTGGTGTGTGTCTTTCACTGGGTGGTGGTACCAGCAGATTGGGATGGAGGCGGGTCAGTGGGAACAGGCAGGCACTTGGTACAGTTAACCATCTGGGTGTCTGTCAGTTAGGGTACAAGTCAGCAGTGTGGCTGTAGCTGAATAGATTCACCCCTACAACTGCATGCCCAAGAGCCCCACACACAGCAAGCCCTGACAAGTAGGCCTCCTTAAACCTGTCCCACACTCTTGCTGTGGTTTTTACAACAGTACCCACAGCACAGAGCACAACACTTAGTGCACTTTGGTGTTCACCTGGCCCCTCTGGAGGTCAGGTAGGGTAAGGTGGGGTAGATTTTTTTTTTTTTTAAATAATACACGAGTTTGTAGTGCACGTTTTATCTTTTTTTTCTTTTCCTTAACCACTCCATCTCTTTAAAGTCCTCTTCCTCAACTGCCCAAGATTCCCTTACACAAACACACACACACACATCCATTCTCACACCTGTACCTTTCCTCTTTTCTCCTGTGTCATCCTAAACTGCCCAACTCTGCCTCCACACTTTCCTGCTGAACTGCAAGCTGTTCTTAAAAATTTTTTTTTTTTTTTTTTTTTTTTAAGCGAAACCATTGGCAACCACTTTTACTTTCTTTCTGGTTGCCTGCCGGTTGATGCGTTACTATGTCTTAGGTTGGGGTCCTTCTCAGTCACTGACTATCTTAATTCAAATTGTACTTTTTCTGATCTTTATTTTTTCTCACAATTGTCCTCCTTTCATGAGTTTGTCGTCGTGATCCTAACATATGCCTACTTAGTCGACAGACATCACCGATTGTGGAGAATCTTCCCACCTCCTCCGTCCCAGTTTGTCTTTTTTTTGTTCCCCCCCCACAAGTACACTCTTGAGCAGCCAGCCCCTCCACACCAGTGTCGCCATGCCACTTGAACAGCCCATGCAGTTGCCGTAACACCGAAGTTACTCCAGCATTGCCTCATGAAAATGGCGCGCCAGTGTACAGTGCAGTACTGTGCTAATCCACCCAGCTCCACCCCCATCCATCATGCCCGCACCTGCAGGACTGTCCCAAAGCATTGGTGGACTTACCTGGCAGTCATGTGGGTGGCCCACTGTCAGCAGATGCTGTGGTGATCTTGGGCGGGTAGCTGGAGGTCCCCATTGCAGCGGGCACACGGTGCTCGCTCTCCCTCTCGGCTTCCACTCCGGCAGCGGCGCTCTGTGCTATTGCACTGGTGATGACTACAGCTATCATGTGACGGGAGCTCAGCTGCTTCATCTGCCCACAGCTGAGCGAGAGATCTGGGGACATCTAGCGGTGGAGTTGGCTGGATCGAATGAGAAGTCAACCTCCTCCCCCCAGAAAAAGGCATCACTGATTTGGTTGTCCATGGGACAACTAAGTACTGTGAAATTGGTTGTCCCATAGCAAAAACTTGACGCCGGGCTATGGGATTTGTCGATCCCTGTCCTGTGCCCCACTGGTCTCTAGGTACTCAATTCTTTCCTTCAGAAGTGATTCCATCACTTTCCCTATCACAGAGGTCAAACTGACAGGTCTGTAGTTTCCTGCCTCTGTCTTGCTCCTGCTTTTGTGAAGCGGAATCACATCAGCCTTCTTCCAGTCATCAGGTACCACACCATCCTCCCACGATTTGTATAAAGGGTAGTCAGTGGTGTCACTAGTTCTTTGCTTAATTCTTTTAGAATTCTGGGGTGAATGCCATCTGGCCCCATTGCATTGTCCACCTTCAGTTTTAGGAGTTCTTTCAGAACCCTTTCTTCTGTGAAAGTACTGGGATCGAACCCCCTCTCTAGAGTGCTTCTGTTAATTGGATTAGGCACCTCCCCCACTTCCTCTTTTGAGAATACGAACAGAAGTATTCATTCAATATCCCTGCTTTTTCACTGTCACTCTCTGCCCACCCACCATCCATTCTATTCAGCCTCACTATCCCTCCCTTTGTCTTTCTACGCTCCTTGATATACCTATAAAAGGTTTTATCCCCCTTCTTAAAACAGTTGGCTATCTTTTCCTCAGTTTGTGCCTTTGCTATTCTGACTACCCTCCCTGCTTCTTTCTGCTTAAACTGGTACAGTTCTCTATCCTGCTCCTTCTGAGTTTCCTTGTACTTCCTAAATGTTATCTTTTTCTCTCTAACCTTCACCGCCACCTCTTGAGAACCATAGTGGCTTTTTCTTTCGTTTTGATTTATTTGCTTCACACAAAGGCTTGTTGCCTCTGTGATGGCAGTTTTGATATTTCCCCATTGTTGCTCCACCCCTCCTTCTAGCCTGTTTGCTAGTGCTTTTTTAAGGCATTCTCCCATCTTGCCAAAGTCAGCCCTCCTGAAGTCCAGAACCCTTACTTTTGTATGGCTTGACTCTGTAGCTGAGTTTGTCGTGAACCACACTGTTTGGTGGTCACTTGTTCCCAAATGGCTACACACTTCTAGATCCGAGATCCTCTCACTGTCCCCATTTGAGAGTACGAGGTCTAAGATTGCTCCCTCATGAGTAGGTTTCAAAACTAGCTGAGGCATGCCACCTGAAGGGCATCAAGAATGGCCCTGCTTTTGGATGTGGCTGCAGCAAAGGTGCTCCAGTTAACATCTGGCATATTAAGGTCCCCCATCAACAGTATCTCCTTTCTCTGCCATCCTAAGTATGCCTTCTATCATATCCTTGTCATTCCCTCCCCTGACATGGGGTTTGTATACAACCCTGTGCGGATTTGGTGCCATTTCCAGTCTCTAGGTGACCCACAGTGCCTCCTCTCCTCCCAGTTTACTCATGTTCAGTTGCTTTTATCCCTTCCCTTACATGAGAGCTACTCCCACCCCCCACCCTCCATGTCTCTCTGTGGGTTGTGCACCTGGTATATTAACATCCCAGTCATGGTTCTCTGAGTACCATGTTTCTGTGACTGCTGATATTCAGGCATCCCTCTTCCTTCAAGGCCACCAGTTCAGGAGCTTGTTGCCCAGACTAAGGCGTTGGTACTCATTACCCTCCATTTCTTTATGGCCTTACCCCTTTTGCCCCATCCCTGTCCTTATTCGTTTGTCACTTTCTCCACTTACCCCTGCGCTTCTCCCTATTGACATCTCTATGTTAGTGTCTACCTCACTTAGTACCCCGATTTGTTTTTTTTGGGGGGGGCGCGCAAGGATTTCCCTGCTCCTTTCCAGTGCCTCCCCCTTTGGCTACTTTAAATGCTTGCCAATGAAGTATTTAAACCTATCGCCTAGGATCCTGGTTCCTGTCCTAGACAGATGCAGACCATCACGCCAGTATAGGCCTGCATTACTCCAGGTGGACCTCCAGTCCCCAAAGAAGCCAAATCCTTGAGCTCTGCACCAGTTTTTCAACCACTGATTGAATCCCGTGGTGTGGAACACCCTAGCCTCATCCGTGCCATAGACAGGTAGCACCTCCGAGAAGGTTACCGTGTGTGCTATTTGTCTAAGGCCCCTCCTCATCTCCACAAACGCTTCTTGCATTGCTCTGATCCCTTTCTTAGCCAGGTCATTTTGTTCCCTAGGTGGACAATGACATTCCGCTCCCTCCCCTGTGCAGCTGCTCCTGTGATCCTGAGGATTCACTCCCTGTCCCTCCAAGCACCTTACCTCCCTCTCCCCTTCCTCCCCCAGTTGTACTTTCCTAACAATGGACTCCCCCACCTGGAGTGGTTTCCTTCCCCTGTGGGGTCCCATGCCACCCTCCAGTAGGTCTCCTTTGTGGAGGTTTTCAGCATCCTCCTTGGTCTCCACTGTAGGTGCCTCCACAGAAGAACTACACTTTTCCAGAATGGCACAGAAATTGTGGAGAGGTACAACTGGAGGGATGTGCCTCTGTTCTAGCACCCTCACCCTCCCTGAGCCCACTGTGGTCCAACCGCTCCTCTTTCTTGGCAACCTCTGAGGCAATGGCAGTCTCAGTCTGGAGATGAGCAACCTCCTCCCTCAGCCCAGAGAGGTGCCTGCAGAAGGGACAACTGCATCCTCCAGAACGTCTCCCGGAAGACTGCTGCTCCACAGTCACTGCACCACTCCCATCACGTCTTTTTTCTGGCCCCCTAACTGTTTGGAATACGTTCTCTTTCCTCTGTTCATTTTCTTTTTTTTTTTCTTCCCCTACTTACTGCCTCTGTGCCCTTTTACCTCCTGATCCTCCTGTTCTGAGACAAGTTCCTATATTTCTCAGTCTCCTTACTTGCTCAGAGTCAGACCTCCAGCAGCTGGGGGGGGCCGGGGAAGAGAGAGACAGAGAGCTACTCTTGCCCTTCTAGGATGGTGAGTCTCTGGTGGCTCTAATCACTCACTTCTTGCTCCCAAACACGAAGTTCCTGTTGTCAGTTAAATCCTGTGCCTATAAAAGTAGAACTGGTTTTTGGGGGGGGGTGAAGGAGGGCAATACAGTCCCAGTAGAGAAGTTTTAGTTATACCAGTAGCTCCTTCCTCCTGTGTTCTGTCAGTTCTCTGGCAGAAGCTATCTATGGCAGTGCTCCATGGATGGTATGATCTGGTTCAGAGCAGTGTTCCCATTAAGGCTGCAGATCTGGGGGTGCACTGCACCCTCTCCAAAAATTTTCAGGGGTACAAAATAAATTATAAGTGTTAATTACCATTTGTACAACATTTTTGTGGGAAACATACTTCAAACAGAATAATGGGGGTACATTGTACCCCCTTCACACAAAAATGTACTTGAATTTCATAATTTGTACTTGAATCAAGTACAGATGGTGGTAAATGGGAACACTGGTTCAGAGTGACCATCCAAAAGGTACATGACCTGAGATCTTGATTCAGGTCGTAGAGCTCTAGGATAGGATGTCAACCTCCCCTCCGCTGGGCACCAGGAAGTACCTGGAAACAAAGGCTGGGTCTGTCTGAGGATCCGGCACTGGAGCTACTGCCTCCTTGTGGAGGAGCTGAGCAACGTCATCTCGAACAGCCTACTGGGTACATGCAGGTATCCTTTCCTCCCAAGGGGCGCGGGCTCAGCTGGGAGGGTACTGCTCGAATTCCAGAGGCAGTCCCTGAACTACTAAACCACTTTGAGGACCCACCTTTTCGAAGTCATAGCGGACTAGGCGGAAAGGAAATGCCAGAACCAAGCCCCCACGTGAGGATCCAGAGCTGGCATGATGGGTGTGGAGGTGGCAACCCCCAACACGCCACTGAGCAAGCTTGGAAGAGGAGGAGGTGGCTCCAGGACCTGCACCTCTGCCTCCTTTACGGGGCTGTTGAGGACCCTGCTTGAGCTGCAGGTGCCAAGCTTGAGCATGCTGCTGCTGACCTCCTTGATTGTAGGGCTGCTCGACCGCAGGGGAAGAGTGCTGAAATGGCTTCTTTCTTTTCTGCTGGTTCTTGCCCGAACAACCTTTGGCAGAAGTAGCGTCCAAGGTGGCACTGGACTGCTCTATACGCTGAAGGTGACCGGCCACTCCTGGACTGAACAAGTCTGTCCCCAGGAAGGGCATGTCAGCAAGCTTATGCTGAGTATCCGCCAGAAAGGAGGAAAGCCTCAGCTAAGCCATGCAGCAAGAGGCCACTGCGGCTGCCATCGAGAGGGCACTAGAATCCTCTATATACAAGGCTGTCTGGAGCTGCTTTTTTCCCCGACAACACAACCAGTGGGCGATGAGGGAGGACCTCATCCAATGACCCCAAGATGGCATGGGAGAAGTGTGCCATAAAAGCCGAGCTGGCCTGACTAATCCTAGAGAAGAGGCAGCGTAGAACTTGCGGGCAGAGTGGTCCATATTTTTGGACTCCTTGTCCAGGGGATGGGGGTGGTCAGTGTCAGCTGAACTACCCATACGTCTGAACACCGAGGCGGTCACCAGGATCTCGGCCGTAGGGTGTTTAGTGAACCCCACAAGGGACCTCATGGGCACTGCATACCTGCGGGCCATGCAGGCAGATGGTGCTGGGCAGGAGGCAGGATGCTGTCAAAGTTCAAGAACCAGTCCAACGATGGCCTCGGCCACTGGAAAGGCCTCCATCGGGGTAACTCCTCTCTTGATGTCAGTGAGAGGGTACTCCGCCTTTTTCTGGATGGGCTCCAGGGACATTCCGATGGAGTCTGAGATGAGGCAGAGAATGCCCTGGAAGGAGAAAGGGCCTTCCTCCAACTATGCACCGACCGTTGACTCATCATCCCTGGAATGTGAGTGCAAGCCGGTGACGTCCAGTTTGAGGAGTCATGGCAGAGCGGTCTACTGCTTAAGTCACCCTCGATGTGCCGAGGGCGGTCTGGGGTAACTTATTAACAGATGTTGGGGAAGCCTAGCGTCTTGTCAGTCCTCTTTCGAGGGCGCCCCTCCCTCAAGCTGTTTAAGCGGTGGTTCCACCAGAATTGGTGGAGACCCCGAAATATGCCGAACCGGGAGATGGGTCGGCCCCATGGGTGGAGGAACTGGCAGCTTCGGTTCTGGAGGGGTCGGAGTTAGTCTATGAGGAGGGAGCCAAGTTATGGCCGGGATGGGTGGCGGAGCCGGCATCTGCCCAGTTAATAGCTGTTGCCACATGAAGTACATAGCGCTGGAGTTTCCACCGGAGCCTCTCCTGGTCTGAGGAAGATGAGGACCTGTGGCGACACCTCTTTTTAGAGGAGCTTATGGCTCTTTCTCGGACGTTCAGCCGAGGGGGTTCTGGACCTCGACCGAGATCAGGGAGGCAGACTGTCCATCAGGGGACACTGGTGTCGGTGAAAACAGAGGGTCCGGAAGCAGGTCCTTGATGGGAACATCAGCGGGCTGAGTCTCCTCATCAAGGAAGACAAGGACCGGAGTACTTTCCAAAAGTAGTCGGCCATAGCCAGCGACACAGGGTCTATAGGGTCGAGGATAATTTCGACCTCGTTGGCCACTTCATCAGTTCCCTGGCCAGACGAAAGATAGGTGAAGTCTGAGGCCAAGTTTGCGATCTCGACTGAAGTCGAGACCAATTGTTCCTGGGACTCTGACCTCACTCGGCCCAAATAACATCTTCACCGAAATGAAGACACGGGCTCCTCCTCTCTCTTCCAAGAGCAGGAGGAATGCGAGCCCGAGGACGCCTCACCCCAGGTGGAGAGAGACTGGCATAAATTACAGTTACATAAGAACTTACCGTAACAGTAGATCTTGAGAGGCTCTTGCAGTAGGTAGTACACTAGGACTGGCGGCGAGCGCGCAGGACCTGAGGAAAATTTCTAACTAACGGTCCCTGGCCAGGGACCACCCCCACGTCAGGTGACCGGCATCAGAAGAAGTCAGTATAAAGAGGTGTTCCCGGACGCCCGCCTTCCAGTTCTTTCCCGCCACAGGCCAAAAGAGGCCGGACGAGAGAGGAGCAGAAATTTCCCTCAATGGAAAAGGAGATGAAAAAGCCTAGGGGGATGGAGGTCGGGAAGGTATTACTTACTGCAAGAGCCTCTCTCGAAGATCTACTGTTACGGTAAGTTCTTACGTAACTGTACTATCTTACTTTGAGAGGGCTCTTGCAGTAGGTAATTACATATAGGACTGAATCCCAAGCAGTCTGGAACAGAGAGAGGCACCGGGAGGAGGAAAACTATTCCAAAAGGTAGTTCTGGTTGTGCAAGTCTCAAGATAGGAGGCCTTGCAAAACAGCCAGCCCGAAGCCTGCTCTACGGCGAGAGGCAACATCCAAACTGTAGTGTTTCATAAAGGTATGGACGGAAGTCCAGGTGGCGGCAGCGCAGATGTCTGCTGCAGAAACATTCTTGAAACAAGCCGCAGAGGCAGCTACTCCTCTTGTGGAGTGGCCTCTGGCTTGATCCGGGAGGGTGGTCTTGTATTTGTCATAACAGAAAGTGATGCAATGAGCCAACCACTTAGACAGGCATTGCTTGGAAAGCACTGCCTTCCCTTTTGTGAGCAAAAGAGACGAACAACTGATCAGTCTTTCTGAGATCCTTCGTCCTGTTAGTGTAGTATCTCAGAATCCGGTGAACATCCATAGTATGGAGTAAATACTCCCCTTGATTAGAGTACTGCATAAAAAAGGCAGGTAACTCTATGGACTGATTTAAGGTAGACTCGGCTACTACTGTAGGTAGAAACTTAGGATTCGTGCGAAGAGCAATTCGTTCCTTGTGAAAAATAAAGTAGGGAATTTTACACATCAGGGCCTGGAGCTTGGAGATTCTTCGAGCCGAAGTAATGGCCACCAAGAAAAGCGTCTTCCATGAAAGGAACTTCAAACCTGAGAAGCTGCAGGTTCGAGGGAGAAAGAGTAAGTTTCTCGAGAACAAAGTTCAAGTCCCAAGGGGGAGCAGGAGTACAGATGGGGGGCCTCAGATGGAGGACCCCTCTGAGCAAGGTCTTGAAGACCTCCAGTTGAGCAAAAGCCTCGTCTGTGGAGGGAACACGACAGGCCGAAATGGCCACCATGTGTACCTTCAGAGGGGAATGGCTGAGACCCAGGTCAAACAGATGACGTAGATACTCCAGCAGAAGCCCCGTTGAACAGGAGAAAGTTTCCACGTTCTTGGAAGCAGCCCAAATAGTGAATCTTTTCCACTTCATGGCATAAGTGGATCCGGTGGAGGGTTTTCTGGCCTCTACTAAAATCTCCGCCACTTTGGGAAACACTCCAAAAACGGGATTGGGCTAGGTCTGCAGGAGCCATGCAAGCAGTTGAAAGGATTTGAGGCCTGGATGGACCAGGGCCCCCTGATCTTGGGTCAACAAACCTCGAGATAGAGGAAGAGGAGGATCCTCTGAATATTGTTGTAGAAGAGAACCAGATTTGCCTGGGCCAGAAAGGAGCAATCAGAATCACTCACTCCTTCTGAAGCTAGTTTCTGCAAGACTCGGGGGATAAGTGGAATTGGGGGAAAGGCATAGATGAATCTGTCCTTCCAGTCTAGAGGCAGAGCGTCGCTCCAAAAAGCGCCTCGCTCTGGAATGAGCGAGCAGAAGATGGGAAGTTTTGTGTTTTGGGGGGATGCGAACAGGTCGACCTGTGGTGTTCCCCAAAGTTGGAAGATATTGTCTAGGACCCCTTGGTCCAGTTTCCACTCGTGAGTCAGAGCAGAAGAGCGACTTAGCTTGTCTGCCAGGGTGTTGTCGACTCCCGGAACGTGAACTGCCATGAGGTGAAGGTCGTGTTGTGTTGCCCAATCTCAAACCCTCATTGCCTCCCTGAAGAGAGGGTAGGACAGAGTCCCTCCCTGCTTGCTGATGTACCACACCACGCGCATGTCTGTCTGGATGGCTAGATGGCCGGGAAGGATGTATTGGTGACGGGCTTGGAGATCATACAACACTGCTCGAAGCTCGAGCACACTGATGTGGAGAGCTTGTTCTAGCTTGCACCAGGAGCACTGGGTCCAATTAGGGCCTAGATGGGCTCCCAAACCTTCACCTGAGGCGTCTAGTTAAGAGTCTGGGAGGGGGGAGGATGAAAGAAAGGAACTCCCCGAAACAGGTTATTTCGAAACATCCACCATTGCAAGTCTCGCATCATTGGCGAGGAGATCAGAACTGAGTGAGCTAGGTCATCCACTGGCTGATCCCATTGAGAGCAGAGAGTCCACTGAGAGATCCTCATGTGGAGTCGAGCGCGAGGTACAGTCGGGATAGCAGCCACCATGAGCCCAAGAAGGCGAAGGACCGACCTCGCAAAGACCATCCTGCGGTAGGACAACAGACTTATTTGGGTCTGAAGGGTGGCCACCCTGTCCGGAGGAAGGAAGGCCTTGCCCATGGTTGTATCGAGGATCGCCCCAATAAACTGTAGCCTCTGGGATGGGTCCAGATGAGACTTGGAATGGTTGATGGTAATACCCAGGCAGGAAAAAACCTGCTGGGTAAGGGACAAGAAACAGGAGTTCCTCCCTGGACGAGGCCACCAGGAGCCAGTCATCCAGGTACGGGAAAACTTGCACTCCCTTGGTATGCAGGTGGGCCGCCACCACTGCCAGGCATTTGGTAAATACTCGGGGGTGGGGTGGGGTTGGGGGCAGAGGATAGACCAAATGGGAGCGCCTTGAACTGGTAGTGGTCCCCCTAGAACGCAAAACTAAGGTATTTGCGATGAGATGGGTGAATGGGAATGTGCAGATAAGCATCCTGCATATCCAGAGCACAAAGTCAGTCACCCGGCCGGAGGAGGGGGAGAAGGCTCTGCAAAGAGAGCATCCTGAACCTTTTGTACTCTACGTAAAGATCAGGGAACTGAGATCCAAAATTGGTCTCAGATCTCCTGTCTTTGGGACCAGGAAGAAATGGGAATAGTAACCCGTCCCTTGTAGATGAAGGGGGACAGGCTCTATCGCTTGCTTCAACAGAAGAGCAGAGATTTCCTCCTGGACCAAGAGAAGATGTTCCCGTGAATACGACTTCAGAGGGGGGTGGTGGGGTGGTTTCTGAAGAAACTCTATGGAGTGTCCTTCTGCTATGAGCTGGAGCACTCAAGAATCTGTGGTTATCCCCTCCCATCCCGGAAGGTGGAGGGAAACCTCCCTACCGGTTCCTCCGGGGAGTCCAGAGGCAGTGGGAGAGGAAAGCAGTCAGGTGGTGTGGGGCAATGCCGCAGCTGAAGCACCCGCTGCTTGTTTGAGCGGGGAGGGCTTGGCAGCTGTGGGGACCCAGCGTTTTGTGGCCCGCCTTCCCTGGGGTTTCGCCTTTGGCCGATTCCATCTGCAAAAGGGATGGCGCTGCTGCTGATGGGGACAGTACATGGAATCAACAGACTTCAGAGCCGTCCCCTTTTCTTGCAAATCAGTGATGTCCTTGACATCACCCCCGAAAAGCACCGACCCCAGAAAGGGTGCTTCCCGGATAGCAGATTGCACCTCCGGGACCAAACCTGACACACGGAGCCAAGCATGATGCCGTAGGCCTACAGCGAAAGCTGAGCTCCACCCAGCAGTGTCCATTACATCGTATGTCGCACATAGCATGTGTCGACTGGCCGACCGAGCAGAGCGGATGAGATCAGCCAGCTCCTGCTTGACTTGGGAGTCAGGCAAGGAGTCCAGTTTGGCTTCCGCCTGAGTCAGGATGGCCTTCTGGAAGTTCCCCATATGGCCGACATAGTTCAGGGCCCTGATCCCCAGTGTGGAGGAAGCGTAAATCTTTCTCCCATACTGGTCCAGAAGGCATAATTCCTTATTAGGAGGTGACGAGCTAAGATGTTTAGGGTTCGCCGACCAGCCGTGAGCGGCGCTAATCATGACCGAGTCGGCACAAGGGTGAGAATACAGGAAATCAACACCATCTGGAGCCTGATATAGCCGGTTTGACTTCCTAGGAAGTGGTGCTATGGCCGACAGCTGTTTCTCTGTTGTGGTAACAAGGTCGGCGTGAGGCTCTGTCCAGGGTGGCACCAAGGTAGGAGTTGTCATGGGCAGATCCAGATGTTCAGAGAGTTTCAGACGCTGAGGATCTGGTTCCAGGAAGTGCCACTGATGAACCTTCTGGATTTTCCTAAGCAACTCCGTAAAAGAAGGATCCTCCGGAGGAGACTTCGATGGAGTCCTTGGCCTAGGTTTCGACGGAGAGCGAGGCTCGTCATCTCTCTCGGAGCAACCCACGGAAAAATCAGAGGGTGAAGAGGAGAAAGACTCCCTTTCCCGACCCGGGGAAGGAACAAGCCCCTTGAGAAGCCCCCAGGGAAGAGAGTCCTGCCCTTCTCTGGACCCAGACGGAAGAACCCTGGACTCTGGAGGTGGTGAGGGAGTGTGCCGCCTCAGACGTATGGGAACCTGGGACTGCACCGTCGCCAGAAGGCGGCTCTCGACCTCTTTGGTGAGTTGAGCCTTGGCCTCAGCCCACCAGGAGGCCAGAGTCTCCTGCAGGTCCACCGGCGGCCGCGAGGGCGGTGGAGGAGGAGGCAGTGGGGGAAAAGGATACGGGTTATAATCGTATGGAGCGTATCCAAAACCCAGCTGTGGGTAGCCCGGCATCAGGTATTGTGGTGTCGGGAAGCCCAGCGTCGGGTACTGTGGCGCCGGATACTGCTGTCCCGGGTACACCAGCGTCTAATAGGACGGAGGATACCCAGGGGGCTGCCGGAGCAGATGGCCCGGCAGCAGGCCTCATGGGCAGGTCCATGGTGGAGAGCCCGATAGCATCGGAATGTCTCCCAGAGTCGGGAAGGAAGGCGTCAGGGCCGATGGCGGAGGCCCTGGCGCCAGAGGTACCGATGTCGGAGCCGGCGTCAGGTCCGGCGCTCCAGGTGAAGGAAGGACTGACTGAGGCAAAAGATCCCCAGCTTCACCCAAGGACGGAGGGGAAAAGTCCCTGGGGTCGGGTTGGGGAGACTGGTTCCCCAGATGGCAGCGAAGGCTGCGGGGAACCGCGTATGACGGAAGCAGGTGGGTCAGTCATCTGTTCCTTCACCAGCCGGACGTCACACGAGCCGACGTGAGGCTTAGTGGCGAGCTCTTGGCGGGCGCCGGAGGAGCCGACGTCCGACTTATGAGAGCCATCACTGGATGCAGACTGAATAAAGTGGATCGGGTCTGGTCTGGTGGAGCGGAGGCCGCCGTGTTGCCTCGACGGTCGGATGTCTTACCGGCCCTCTCCAGACGGACGTCAGAAGCAGACGCCCGGCTTACCAGAGTCACCCACAATGGTAGGCCGCGAGCCTGCGGCAGAACCAGGGGCAGAGGCCTCCAACTGCCCGGAGGAGCCCGCAAGGCCCGAGCTAGACGGGTGGGCTGACGCCCCCTCGGAAACCTCAGAGGCGGCCGTCGAGGAGCGATCCCACGGAGGGGATGTTACCTGCGTCCCAGCGACTCCCGAGGGAGACGCGGTGGAGGAGCCCTTGTCCCGGTGCCTCTCCTCCTTCCGATGGCCTTCAGGGAAGTGGACGCCTGCCTCAGTTTTGTGAGCTCCTTCTCCATAGAACTCATTTTCTTTAGAATATGGGCTTCCCGGAATTGCTGCCACCTTTTCCTGGTAGCCTCATTGAAACTGAGGCAGTGCTGGCACCTCTCAACCGGGTGATCGGGGCCTAGGCAGAACAAGCACAGGGTGGCGGTATTGCCCAATGCGGTGGTTGGGCGCTGCAGGTGGGCCATTCTTGTGCTCGAGGGTGTAGGGACCACTTCTACACCAATGCTAGTACTGATGTTAGTCGAAAAATGATGATTTTTGCAAAACGCATCAAGTAGGGCTGACAAGCACAAACTTTCCATGAGATGCCAATGCAGCCAACGGCGAAAAGAACTGGAAGACGGTGTCCGGACCTACTTTATACCGACGCCTTCTGACGCGTCACCTGATCGGGGAAGGGTCCCTCGCCGGGACTGCTAGCTAGAAATTTTCCGTGGGGTCCTGCTGCCTGCCGGAGTCAGTTCTATATATAATTACCTACTGTAAGAGCCCTCTCGAAGTAAGATCTCCTTGAAGGAGCCCGCAAAGGTGGAGCCAAGATTCAGAGGAAGAAAAAAGCTTCAACTGGCCGAAGAGCGAACTGCTTCCTCCTCGAACGCCTTCATCTGTTCCAGCTGTTCGGCAGATCCCGCAGCCATGGAAACCGCCCACCTCACCTCTTTCGATTTCACAGGTGGGTTCCTTTTCTCCGGTCTCCCCAGCTTCAAGCGTGCCTTGCGGTCGTCCAGAACGTTGGGATGGAAAGCCAGGCAAAAACTGCATGACAAGCTGTCATGGCCAACACCTAGGCAGTAGACGCATGTGAGGTGAGGACCGGTGCACGACATCTGGCTGCAGAGGCACCGGCGAAATCCGTGGGAAGATTTTTCCTCCATGGTAGATGCGATGAAAGCGCAATCACTAACTCAAACAAGTTTCATTTTCGGTAAAAACAGACAGTTAGAATCCAGGGCCTATGATATTCAGATAGCATGAGGAAACCTGCATCTTCCAGTGGAAAGGAAGATCTGGCGTCATGAGGCGCAGCCGAGGTATATACCACCCGGGTGGGTAGGAGGAGCCAGCTTGAAGACTTCCGGCCAGATTTAAAGTGGAAGGGGACATGCCAAGAAGTGTGGATGAACAACATATCCACGCTCCTAGAAGAACAGGTTATTCACCTGTAACAGTAGTTCTAGGAGTAGTATATGTTCATCCACACTCATTGTCATTGTCCCTTTCCTCTTTATATCTGTCTGAAACCTTCAAGCTGGCTCCTCCCACCCACCAGGATGGTATGCGTTTCGGCTTCGCTCCATGACGACAGATCTTAGCCTGTTGGAAGCCTGGTTATGTGCGTCCACAGCTGGGGAGGTTGGGCGGGTCTGTGTGGATGAACAACATATACCACTCCTAGAACTAGTGTTACAGGTGAGTAACCCGTTCTAGGAGCATGGATACGTTAGTCCACACTCATTGGCAAACTCCTAGCAGTTCTCCATGAGGAGGGAGGCAAGGTGCACACCCCATACTTAGGGAACTGAGATTGGAGAACAGAGGCCCCAAAACCAGCATCCCGGCATGACCCAAGGTCGATGTGGTAGTGGGTAATATAGGTGTTTGCTGACTTCCAGGTAGCAGCCAGACAGATTTCCTGGATAGGCACATCACTGGAAGCAGCCACCGATGCAGCAGTATGGCTGGTAGCATGAGCTGTTATCCCTCTGGGAAGCTCCTTGCCTGCCAACCCATAGCACAGACCTATGCATAATGTAATCCACCTTGCAATCGTCCGCTTGGCTGCAGCTCTGCCAGAAGCGGCTTCAGGATAGGTGACAAACAGCTGGCGAACCGCTCTGTGAATTTCTGCCATCCTCTCCTTTTAATAGGAGAGAGCACGTCTTAGATCCAAAGTATGGAGCCTATACTCTGTGTCCGAGGTGTAATTAATGTAGTATACTGGAAGAGTCAACACCTGGTTAAGGTGAAACTCTGACACCATCATCGGAAGGAATTTCAGGTGGGGCGCAGGACAACTTTGTCCCTGTGGAAGACCAGATAAGGGGAGTCCACCGAAAGCACCTGGAGCTCCCCTGTCCTGGCGGACGTTATAGCCACCAGGAAGGTTGCCTTCCACAAGTGTGACAGCTCACATTTGTGCATGGGTTCGAATTTCTTGCCCATGAGCTTTGCAAGAAGCAGCAGTAGATCCCAGAGAGGTGGAGGTTCACACAGAGGGATGTGTGATCCAGACCTTTGAAAAAACACCCAACCACCGTTTCCTGTGTTAATGTCGGCTGACTGGCCCACACCCGGTAAGCAGAAAGGGCTGCCAGGTGCACCTTAAGGGTCAATAACCATAGACCCCCTTTAGAGAGAGACCAAAGGTAGTAGAGAAGAAAAAATTACTCACCTTAATAAAGTTGTTTTCTAATGGAGTCTTGCTGCATTCTGTCTATTGTAGTTAGGTCCTGCCTTTCAACTGCCCCAGAAAACAAAGAGTTAAACTTTCCATGGCCAGCATGGAATGTTCACCGCGAGCTCGGTTGAAGCCCCCGTCTGCTGCTGTTTAAACTCCAACTGTCAGATCTTAACGAGCAATAATCACTAGAAGTTCTGTGTGGAATCTGTAAAACTCACTAGCCAACTGGCAACTAAATTTATTAAAAAGGGCTTTTTTTGGTTTCAAAGCAAAGACTCAAGTCAGGAAACGCAAAAAACAACACACACTCAAAGTAAAGGAGGGTGAAAAAGGGGCATCCCTAGGGTGCCAACATTGCTCCTGCCCACCCACTTCCCAAAAAACAAGTTCTGAGAGGGGAGGTCAGAATACAGCAAGACTCCATTAGAAGAAACATTACTAAGGTGAGTAATTTTTTCTTCAAACATGGAGGCTTGCTGTATTCTGACTACTGCAGACTACCAAGCAGTACCTCCATGGAGAAGGGACAGAACCTACTTTGGGAATAGGCTCTCAAGTACTGCTGTGCCAAACCGAGCATCACTCCTAGCCTGGATATCCAGAGAGTAATGCTTGGTGAATGTAAGGACTGTTTTCCAGGTGGCTGCTTGACAAATTTCTAAGATAGGAATATCCCTGGCAGCAGCCAGGGAAGCAGCTGTACCTCTAGTAGAGTGAGCCCTCAGGCCTAAGGGTGGAGTTCTACCTAGTTTTTCATAGCAGAACTGTATGCAAGAGACAATCCACCTGGCAACAGATCTCTTAGTGGCAGGTTTGCCCTTACCGACCTCTCCATATGTGAGGAACAACAGGAGGGACTCAAACCTGTGACCCTTGGTGCGCTCTATGTAGTAGCTGAGGGCCCTTTTAACATCCAAGCTGTGCAGCCTCCTCTCTCCAGAGGAGGAATGGTCAGTGAAGAAAACAAGGAGACACAAGACTGGTTAAGGTGAAAATCTGAAAACGCCTTAGGCAAAAACTTCCTGTTAGTTCTTAGGACCACTTTATCTCTATGGAAAGAGATGAAGTCAGGCTCCACTGACAGGGCTTGCAATTCACTGATACGCCTGGCAGAGGTAATGGCTACCAAAAAACACAGTTTTCCAAGCCAAGTACTTAAGCTCTGCAGAAGACAAAGGCTCAAAGGGTGGTTGCATAAGCTGAGCAATGCAAACATTAAGGTCCCCAGCAGAAGCAGGGTCCCTAAAGGGGGGACTGGTGTGCAGCAATCCCTTGAACTTACAAAACACAGGATGGGCTGACAGAGGAGAGGGCTTGCCTACTGACAAGAAGGCAGAAACAGCTGCCAAATGCACTTTAAGTGTAGCTGGCCTAAGGCCTAAGCCATTAAGATGGACCATATAGTCCAGAACTGTAGGCAACCCAGCAGATTCCGAAGAAATATCCTTAGAGTACCAAATAGTGAACCTTTTCCATTTGGAGTTGTAAGTCTTTCTGGTGGAAGGCTTTTGAGAAGCCTTAAGGATATCCAGAACTCATTGAGAAAGCTGCAGATCAGCAAACTAACTCTTCAAGAGCCATGCCTTGAGATTGAGAGACTTGAGGTTCGGGTACCAAATCTTCCCCTGAGAGGATGTCAACAGGTTGTAATTCCTGGGAAGAGACAGGGGAAGGTGGACTGCTAAGAACAGCAACAGGTGGTACCAGGGCTGTCTTGCCCAATGTGGAGCAATCAGAATCACTTTACATGGTTGTGACCTTATCTTGACTAACACCTTGAACAGGAGAGGGAAGGGGGAAAAGCACACAGAAATTTCCTTTCCGAATTCAAAATCAGAGCATCCAAGGAGACTGAGCCCAAGACTGGGTGTCTGCAACAAAAGAGAGGAAGTTGGTGATTGTCTGGGGCTGAAAAAAGATCCATCTGTGGAGTGCCCCATCTCGAGAAAATCACTTTCAAAACTAAGGGATCTAGGGTCCATTCGTGATGGCCCTGGGATATCCTGCTGAGAGCATCTGCTAGGACATTGTCCTTCCCTGGGAGCTGAACTGCTATCAGAGAGGTCTGCAGGGAATAGGCCAGGGACCACAACTTCATTGCTTCTGTGCACAAGGCCATAGACAGAGAGCCTCCTTGCTTGTTGATGTACCACATTGTGGTGGTATTGTCCGTTCTGATCTGGACCACTTTGTTCTGTACAGACTTGGAAAAGGCTTGCAGTGCCAGAAACACTGCTCTGAGTTCCAAGAGATTGATGTGAAACACAGATTCTTGGCGACCACAGCCCTTGGGTGGTTAAGATCCCCCAGGTGGGTTCCCCAGCCCAGCAGGGAGGCATCTGTGGTGAGTATCACTGAATGAGACAGCGTGACAAAAGGAACTCCTTGTCTCAAATTGTCCTGATCCTGCCACCATTGCAAAGCCTGGATCAGGGTTCGAGTCACGGACTAGTTTGGTAAGGGAATCCTTTCTTTGGGACCAGAAAGCTCTTAAGTGGAACTGAATGCCCCTCATCTGAAATCTTGCTCCCTGGGCCACTGCTGTAGAGGCTGCCATGTGGCCCAGAAGCTGCAGGAAATGCCTTGCTGGTCGACACACCTGAAGGGTGAATGAAGAGGCCAGTTCCATAAGGGTCCTTGCCCTGTCCAGGGGAAGGAAGGCTCTTGCCCTTATTGTATCCAGCTCTGCTCCTATGAAGGTGAGGAGCTGTACTGGCTCGAAAACCGACTTTGGAAGGTTGAGGAGAAATCTTAAGTGAGCACTTGCTGAGTTATTTGCAGATGTGACTTGACTTGGTCTGGAGACTAACCCACTATGAGCCAGTCGTCCAAGTATGGAAAGATGGAGATCTTTTTTCTCCTTAGGAAAACAACCACTACTGCCAGGCACTTTGTGAACACCCATGGGGCTGACGTTATGCCAAAGGGCATTGCTCTGAATTGATAGTGGCCTGAGGGCAACTCGAACCTGAGGTACTTTTGGTGGGAGCACCTGATGGGAATGTGAAAATAGGCATCTTTGAGGTCCAGGGAGGCTAGCCAGTCCCCTGGCCTTAGAGAGAGCAGAATTATTCCCAGAGTCACCATTTTGAACTTTGTTTTTTAAAAGGTGCTTGTTCAGATATCTTAGGTCCAGGATGGGCCGCCATTCTCCTGTCTTTTTGGGGGTTAGGAAGTACCTGGAGTACAATCCTTTGACCTTGTGTAGGGTAGGAACCCTCTCTATGGCTTTGAGAGCCAGGAGGGAAGAAGCCTCTGCTTCTAGGGCAAAGGTCTTTGATGGATTTGCAGGTGGAAAGAATCTGGTTCTCATCTTGGGAAATTTTTTGAAGCCGAGAACCAGTACCTGGCTTACTACTTCCAGGACCCACTTGTCTGATGTCAGAGACTTCCAGTCCTGGACAAAGTAAGCCAGCCTGCCCCCTACAAGTATTGGAGAATCGGCCCGGGCAGACCCATCAGGGTGTCTGCTTGGCAGGGGCTTTAGGCTGAGGGGTGGAAGCAGGCCTGCTCATTCCCCGTCTGCCTCTCCCTCTGAAGAACCCCCTCTGAGCATAAGAAGAGGCGGCCTGGGCTTGGTAAAAAGGCCTTTGAAAAGGCCTGCCCCTGCCCTTGGACCGCTGCCTTTGAGGATTGGCTTGCCTTTCTTTGGCCTGAGCACTCCTGTAGGTGGTCCTGTACACATCCATCTTTTTCACGTAGTTCTCCGTCTGCTCCCCAAACAGAGAATTACCAATAAAATGGAAATCCATGGCCTTAGCCTGGGTATCCTGCGATAGGTTAGTACATCTGAGCCAAGCCATCCTCCGAAGGGCCACAGGTATAGCCATGACTCTAGATGAAACATCACTGGAGTCCACAGCAGCATGAAATTGCACCTTGGATACCTCAATCCCATCTGCAGCCACCTGCTCCAGCTCCTTGGCAAGCTGGTCAGGGGCCTGTTTAGCCAGAGCCAGCACAGTGTCCCATCTGGACTTCTGGTATCTAGCTGTGTATGCCATATAGTTAGCCTGCCTGAGTCCCAAAGATGCTGCTATGTACTGCTTCTTTGCCATGGCATCAATCCTCCTGGAGTCCTTATCTGGGGGGTGTAATGCCAAGGGGATATTTGCCTTATCATAGGAATCAGCCTGCACTACCCCAACATGGCTGCACTGCTGAGAAAGGAACTCAGTGTCTGAGCCGGAAAGGGTGTACCTCTTGTCCATTCATCTGTCCACAGGAGGTATGGAGTTAGGAGTCTTAAGAATATTTGTCCGTTTCCCAAAAGATTTATGGAGCGGAAATAGTCTCCTGGACTCTGGGATGTTCATTTCAACAAAAATCAGGCTCCTCCTGATCCTCTACTGCTTCTTCCATTGGAAGCTGGAGGGTTTCAGCCACTTTTTTGTAAAACAAAGTGGGAATGGGGATTCAGAAAGCCTAGGAGGAGAAACACCTGAAGGTCTGTCTGGGGATATGTCCGGTCAATAGGCACATCCAGACTTTCACACTCACCACATCATCATTCCCTCCAGTTCATAAAATTCTTTTGAAGAGTAATCCGGAACTGGGGGAACCGACCAAACAGAGCCCCTGCCAGATGGTGCCGGTTCGGCCGGAACCGAAGTTAGCGATTGCACTATTCTTATCGCTTCGGCTATCTCATCAGCAGTCGGAGTATGAATTTCTGGATCCGAACCAGATGATTTATCTTTTTCTCTTCCTTTTAACCGTAACGATGACTCAGAATCGGCTCTCCTTTTGCCCAATGAAGTATTGCCCTGGTCAGAAGGCACTCCTCCTGGTTCGGTCGGAACCGAACTGGGCTGGCCATCCAGGTCAGCGGACTTCTCAGCCTCCCTTTCCCTCAGTCTATCTACTCTCTTATCCAGGGTAGCTTTAGGAAAATTCTTACAAATTTGGAAGTCTGAATCGAGGTGGTCAAACCCCAGACAAACACAGGTGGTGTGGGATCAGCCTTAGCAAAGGCTCCCCCCCCCCCCCACACACACACTGCAGTATCGAAACCCAGTGGGCCCGTTTTTCTTCTTGGGTTTCAGACATGGCAAGTCCTATCCAAACCTTACAATTTTTTCGGCTATCTGCCAGGCAAGACTCCCCTATCGGTTCCTGACCGTGTTATGGATCTTGGAAAAAAGCGTAATAAAATCCTTTTTTTTTTTTTTTTTTTTTTTTAAGAATGGATACGGACTGGTTACCACACTCTAAATTCACAAACTTTTTTAAACTAAACTGATCGGTTCAGCTGAACCGATCAGAAATTTACAAGTCCCACACAGAAACTAAATGTAAAACCTATCTAGTACTCACTGTACCACAGACAGACGTAAACAGACAGATTCAGTAGCAGAAATTCGGTAGAAACCGAGCGAAAAATGACACTAACAGACTTTTTTGAACCGAGCAAAGGAGAAATCTCCGGAGCGACTGTTCAGTGAGGCAGAGTAAAGAATCTGACAGTTGGAGTTTAAACAACAGCAGACGGGGCTTCAACCGAGCTCGCGGTGAACATTCCATGCTGGCCATGGAAAGTTTAACTCTGTTCTCCGGGGCAGTTGAAAGGCAGGACCTAACTGCAATAGTCGGAATACAGCAAGACTTCATGTTTGAATGTTAGCCACAGAACAGGATAAGGGGTCCAGACCCTTACCCTGACACCAAATGGAAAAATCTTTTCCATTTGAAGGCAAAACATTTCCTGGTAGATTCCTTTCTAGATGCTTCCATTGCAGTGTAGACATCTTCGGAAAGACCCAAAACCTGGAACTCTAGCCGTTCAAGTACCAAGCTGTGAGGTGCAGGGATTGAAGGTCTAAATGGAAGACCTTCCCCTGGCTGAGAGATAAGAGGTCTGGGCGTGTACAAAGCCTCTCCGGGGGCCTGCAGCTGAGGCTGAGGAGATCTGGATACCAGAACTGGTGTGGCCAATCTGGGGCTACCAGAATCACCTTCACCTTGTCCCTTCTCACCTTGAGTAACCCCTTGTGGATCAAGGGAAATGGAGGGAAGACGTAGAGGAGGTCTGGAGTCCACGGCCTCGAGAAGGCATCTCCCTGCAGCGAGCCCTGCTGAGAAGGGCAGGCATGAAACAGCCTCAGCTTGGTGTTTTCCCTGGAGGCAAACAGGTCCACCATCTGTTTTGCCCCAATGGGAGAACAGGCTGTAAGCTACCTCTGGATGGAGAGCCCACTTATGGGATGTCTGGCCTATGCGGCTGAGAGCATCTGCCAGCTGGTTCGAGGCTCTTGCCACATGGATGGCTAGGAGATCCCTCTCCAACCGGCTCACGAGGGTCCAGATGCTGATCGCCTCCTTGCACGGCAGAGGGGGGAGTGCCGCCCTATTTGTTGAAGCAGTACACAGTCGACGTGTTTTCTGTCTGGATTTGAACCACTTGACCCCGGAGCTGAGGAGTGAAAGCTGACAGTGCCAGTCTGACTGCCCTGAGCTCCAACAGGTTGATGTGGCATCGGGACTCCTCGGGGGTCTAGAACCCGTAGGCCCTGTTGTCCCCCATGTGAACTCCCCAGCCCATGAGAGGGGCATCAGTCGTGAGGACAACCGTCGACTCGGGGTGGACAAATGGGATCCCTTCCTGCAATCTGTCTAGGACGGTCCACCATTGGATAGCGTCCCACATCTTCTGGGTTACAGTGATCAGCTGGTTGAAGTGACCATGGAGCCGAGTCCACTGGGCGGCCTGCTCCCATTGGAGGGTGCAGATGTGTAACGGGGGCCCAATGGACCACTGAGGTGCACGGCGCCATGTAACCCAGAAGGCACAGAAAGTCCTGGGCAGGGCACAGGCGCCCAACCAGAAATGACTGGGCAAAGGAGGAAAGAACCTCCGCCCTGTCCGCCGGAAGCCGAGCTCTGGCTTGACAAGAGTTGAGCTCTGCCCTGATAAAGCCCATCACCTGGGAAGGTACGAGTTCTGACTTGGCCTCGTTCATCAGGAGGCCAAGTTGGGAGCAGATTTGAAGGGCCAGATCCCTGGACCTTTCTATCTCCTGTTGGGTGGAACCTGCAAGGAGCCAATCGTCAAGGTAAGGGTAAATTCTGACCCCATGACGCCGGAGACGGGCCACTACCACCGCTATGCATTTGGTGAAGACCTGTGGAGCCGATGACAGGCCAAACGGCATGGCTCGGAACTCGTACAGGGTCCCTTCGATCCTGAAGCGGAGGAACCACTGATGGGATGTGAAAGAACGTTTCCTGCAGATCCAGTGAACAGAACCACTTGTTTCGCTCCAGGGATGGTATGATCTGGGACAGAGTGACCATCCGAAAGGTGCTAGACCTGAGAAACATTCAGGTCGTGGAGATCTAGAATGGGGCGACAAATTCCCCATCCACTTGGGCACCAGGAAATACCTGGAGACAAAGCCTGGGTCTGCTGGAGGATCCACCACGAGGGCTACTGACTCCTTGCGGAGGAGCTGAGCCACGTCGTCTCGAAGAGCTGACTGGGTGCATGCGGAAATCCATTCCTCCAGAGGGTCGCGGGCTCGGCTGGGAGGGTACTGCTCAAACTCTAGAGGCAGTCCCCGACCGGACACTTCGAGAACCCACCTGTCCAAAGTGATAGCGGACCAGGCAGAAAGGAAGTGGCGGAGCCGACCCCCCACGGGAGGGCCCAGAGCTGGCGCGGAGATACAGGAGGCAACCCCCATCCAGTCACTGGGCAGGCTTAGAGGAGGCGGCTCCAGGACCTGAGCCTCTGCCTCCTTTGCGGGCCCTGCTGGGGTCCAGGCTTGGGCCAAGGGCGCCAAGCTTGAGCCTGCTGCTAATGCTGCTGTTGCTGACCTCCTTGACAGGAGGGCTGCCGAAAAGGCTTTTTCTTCTGCTTGTTCTTGCCCAAACAACCCTTGGCAGAAGTGGCAATGGATTGCTCTATACACTGTAGGTGACTGGCCACTCCTGGACCGAACAAGTCTGTCCCAAGGAAAGGCATGTAAGCAAGCTTATGCTGAGTATCCACTGGGAAGGAGAACCTCAGCCAAGCCCTGCAGCGAGAGGCCACTGTGGCGGACATAGATCGGGTACAAGAATCTCTAATATCCAGGGCCGTCTGGAGCTGCTGTTTGGCAACAGCACGGCCCTGGTCCCAGACTTGTTTGACCATGGTCTGCATGTCCGTGGGGAGATGAGGGAGGACTTCATCCAGTGACCCGAGAAGGGCATGAGAGAAGTGTGCCATGACAACTGCTGAGCCGGCCTGATGAAGGCCCGCGGAAGAGGCCGTATAGACCTTCCAAGCTGAGTGGTCCATATTTTTGGACTCTGTGTGGAGGTCAGTCAGTGTTGGATGAACTGCCAGTACACGCCTGAACACAAAGGCGGTCACCAGGCTCTCAGTCGAAGGGTGCTCTGTGAGCCCCGCAAGGGACCCCATGGGCACTGCGTACTTGTGGGCCACAGGGGCAGATGGTGCTGGGTATGAGGCAGGGCGCTGCCAAAGTTCGAGGACCAGGCCAATGATGGCTTCGGCCACAGGAAAGGCCTCTGTCGGGGTATCGCCTCTCTTCAGGATATCCATGAGAGGGTACTCCACCTTTTTCTGGCTAGGTTCCAGGGGCATTCCAGTGGAGTCTGAAATGAGATGGAGAATCCCTTGGAAGAATGAAGGGCCTTTCTCCATCCACATGCCCGCTGACGACATCTCCAGGATGAGAATGGAGTCCGGGAGGCATCAGAGTCCGAGGAGTCGGGATATGGTGGCCTGCCGCCTAAATCAAACTCGATCTGCAGAGGGTGGTCCGGGGTGACTGATTGACAGACATCGGGGAAGTCCGGCGTCTTGTCAGTCCTTTCAAGGGAGCCCCTCCCACAGGCTGTTTAGGCAGCGGTTCCACCCGAAACGGTGGAGAGACCAGAATAGGCCTAACCGGGGGATGGGCTGGCCCTAAGGGCAGAGGAACCAAAGGCTTCAGTTCCGGAGGGATCAGCTTCAGCCTGGGAGGAGACTGCCAAGTGATGGCCGGGGTGGGCGGCGAAGCCGGCTTCTGCCCAGTCAAAATCGGCTGTTGCCACATAAGGTCCTCATAGTGCCAGAATTTCCCCCGGAGCCTCTCCTTGTCCAAGGAAGATGACCTGTGGCGTCACCTCTTCTTGAAGCACTTGTGGCTCTTCCTTGGTCATTCGGCTGAGGGGGTTCTGGACCTTGACAGATCAGGCAGGCCGACACGGTCAATCGGGAGACACCAGTGGGATCAGTGAGACTAGAGGGTCTGGAACCGGATCCTTGATGGGGACGGCAGCGGGCTGGGTCTCCTCATCCAGAAACACTAGGACCGGAGTCCGTTCTAAGGAGTCGTCGGCCACGGCCAGCAACAAAGGGTCGATCGGGTCGAGAATGATCTCGACCTCACCCACTTCCTCGGTCATCTGGCCAGACTGAAGGTCCATAAAGCCTGCAGCTGAGGAGGCAATCTCGACCAAGGTCCTTAGTCACAAGATCGCCTTCGAGATTAAGGTTCTTTTTTCTCTTTCAAGAGGCGGGGAAATGCTGACCCAGTGGGCGCCTCACCCTGGTGGGAGAGCCAGCACAACTCATGAACGAACCTGTAAAGGTGGAGTTAGGTTCAGTGGGATGAAGAAGCTTCGAATGGCCGAAGCACGAGTGGTTTCTTCCTCAAACACCTGCATGCGTTCCAGCTGCATGGTGGAGCCTGTGGCCGCAGGAACCACCCACCTAGCCTCCTTGGACTTCACCGGAGGATTCCATTTCTCAGGTCTCCCCAGTTTCAGATGTGCCCTACGGTCATACAGGACGTTGGGATGGAAGGCCAAGCAGTAACTGCAGGACAAGGCATCATGGCTGACACCCAGGCAGTAGACGCACGACAGGTAAGGATCGGTGTGCAAAATTTTTTGCCGCAAGAACACCGGCGAAATCCCGGGGAAGAATTACATAGATACATAGACAGTGTCGGCAGATAAGGGCCTATGGCCCACCCAGTCTGCCCATTTGAGCTTGTAAGTTCAGTTTGTTTTCCTAGAAGTCTGTTGCCCCTTACCCCTGACCTCCAGAATTCCTTTATGTCTATCCCATGCATTCTTAAATCCTGCGGATTGTTTCCAGCCCCACCACTTCCTCTGGCAGGGTGTTCCACTTGTCCACCACCTGCTCTGTGAAGAAATTCTTCTCATGTTTCCTCTGAATCGTCCTCCCTCCAACTTCATCCCATGCCCTCTAGTCCTGGAACATCTTTTTCGCTTAAAAATAGTGTTTTCCTGCACCCTGTTCCTCCCTGTAAGATACTTGTATGTCTCTATCATATCCCCTCTCTCCCTCCTCCTCTCCAGGGAGTACATGTTCAGTTCCTTCAACCTGTCTTCATAGGACTTGTGATGCAATCCATGCACCATCTTTGTTGCCCTCCTCTGAACCTTCTCTACCCTGTCTATGTCCTTACGTAGGTATGGTCTCCAGAACTGTACACTGTACTCCAGGTGGGGCCTCACTAGTGTCTTGTATAGCGGAATTATGACCTCCCTTTTCCTGCTGGTGATGCCCCTGCCTATACATCCCAGCATCCTATTTGCTTTACCTGCTGCCTTGTCACACGGTTTCCCTACCTTGAGGTCATCAGAGATGATAACCCCAAGATCCCTTTCCTGCTTGGTGCATGCTATATCCTCACCCCCAACTGATATATTGTGCCAGGGTTTTTGTGCCCCATATGCATTATCTTGCACTTCTTTGCATTGAATTTCAACTGCCAAACCCCTGACCATTCTTCAATTCAATTCTCCATGACTGATGTTGCAAAAGTGCGATTGTTAACTTGAACGAGTTTTCGTTTCGGTAAAACCGAAGAGTTGAAAGCCAGGGCCTACAAAATGCGAGCGCACGAGGGAGGCAACCTGTATCTTCCAGCGTAAAGATGATGTGTGTCATAGGGCGGAACCAAGACATACCACCCGGGTTGGGAGGAGTCAGCTTGAAGACTTCCGGCAGATTTAAAAAGGAAAGGGACGATGCCAATGAGCGTGGATGAACATATCCACGCTCCTAGAATAACACATTTTATAATATGGGTTCACAGCAGCAGAGAAAGCAAATGGCTAGAAGGCAACAGGTGACTCTGGATTAAATTCTCTTATTTACTCCACAGTTACTGTGCCTAATCTAGTTAGCCCCAGCGTGCAGGGCCCATCACATCATGTAGGGGTCTCAGATTTCACAGCACCTCGCTTTTTCAGTCAGCTATTGTTGCCCCTGTAAGCGAGAGCGAGCACTGTGTGAGAAACAAGCAGTCAGTGACACACACAGCCCCTCCAGGCAGTTGTCCCATCCCCAGGCCATGGACCCCACAGCAGCCCACTGATACTTTAGCAAAAAGATGCAACTGTTGTCCACATGTGTGTCCCGAAGCACCCCCCCCCCCAATGCTGTGCACCTGTTATCTTTTGATCCACAGTGTGGCATCCCACAGCGTGAGAGCACAAGCAGCACCTCATCCCACTACATACACAGAAAGGTGTGTCTGCACAACAGAAAGAGTGTAAGAGAGATGACAAGCAGTGCATTGCGGTGGAGAGAGACAGTGCGATCTGTCTGTGGCCCACTCCAACCAAGGGTTTTTTTTGTTTGTTTTTTTACACCGCATGCAGTAATGAAATGAATGGGTCAGGCAGTCCTTGCCACAACTTTATTTTTGTTCCCTTACACGGCCCCTCTGCGGGCACCAGTTACAGTTGTCTATCAGCAGCAGCATGTCATTTTCAGCAGACAGCCCAAGAGATCTAGTAGCAGTAGCTGTGTTTTGCCGCCCAGCGCCAGTGACACACACAGCGAGGCGGCCATTCCATTCCTATCTATTAGGAGACCCCCAAGCCACATGCTGCATTCTGTAAGTACCAATCTGCGGGGAGAGAAAGAGAAACAGTAACAGCATGTGCGATATTCCAGCATTTCTTTTCTCTCTGTATGTGAGATTGTCAGCACGAATCTCTGTTCCCCTCCTTCAGCCCACGACCAGTCGTGTGACACTGACTACAGGAATCTACGAACTGCCACCATACAGACTGAACGTAATTTGCAAGGAATCAGACATACACAAGCACAAACTGATACTGGCACCCTCTAAATAGAAATGTACAAAATACAAGTGTTTCTGTAGACAACTGCTTTGCTGTTCCATGCGTATTCAGCAGTGGCCGGTGCCATCACCGTTCAAGTCTGAAATGTTATCCGGAACGGGGAATCAAATGTCACTGTAACAGTTTTACAAATAAACATTAGCAGTGCTCCTTTTCCTTCTAGACTCCCTATTTTCCACTTGTACATGCTATCATATAGTTACCTATTAGCCACTGTCTTTCAATAGTGCTGTAGCCCTTGAGTAAACTTAGAGTTTAACAGTTAGCAGCTTGCCAGACGTTGTCAGTGTTACTGCCGTGTAGCCTGCTATTACTGGGTTCAACAATTTGGCACCATTCAAACACAACGTGGACATTTCCACTGAATCACATATAGTAACAAAGAAACTGATAATCTGAGGTTGTACATGCATAATGACTCAAAATCCTTTTCTAAGAGACTACTTTGCAAGGCGGAAGGAAAACATTCCTTTTTGCCACAAAAACAGAGCAGTTACCTACTTTTCTGCAGTTTTGGCATGTCTCAAAGGTCACCCATGTTTTAAGCGCAATAACCCACAATGGGGTGTGGGTTTATAGGCATTAATCCATACCTGGGACACTGAAGACACTGCCTGTGGCCTCGTGCCTCACAACGGACCCCAGGTGTGGATTAAACAGCGATAAACCCACACCCTGTCGTGGGTTATTGCTTACATAGTCCCATGCCTAAACCATCAGTACACTGTACAATCATACTTTATTTTTCTCTAGATAGGAGTGTACGTCTATAGTTTAGACCAGGTTTTTTGTGTGCCCCAAGTTTCAGAATTCAGAAATGCTCTCTTTTTAAAAATAAATTATTATAATTTCCACCTCTCGGATTCCTAGTCACTCTATTGCCATAAAGGAGTAAAAAAATGTGTAGAATCGTTCTTACTTTGCACATGTGCTGCAATGGCACGTGTTGCATCTCCCCTGGCAATGGCTCGAACATGTTCCCCCAATTGTGTCTTGAAGGCACGTTTTGTTTTTTCAACATAGAAAGCTGTGCATGTACATGTGGCCAGATGTATAATGCCCTCTGTGCTGCAAGTTATACACTGCCTTATTCTGTACTCATTTTCTGAATTACAGGATCCAAAAGTTTTACCCATTTTTACTGAGCTGCAATATACACATTTTTTCCATTGACAGCAACCTTGGGCTTGTGTCAGCCAGGCAGAGTTTTGTTTTTCTACAAAATGGCTGTGTACCAGGCACTCAATGTTGGTGCTTTCTTATTGCACATTCTGGGTGGTATTTAACTCAATTCCCCAAGTCCCACGTCTGTTGATATAATGTGCCAATGTGTGCGTAAAATGTTCTCTACTTCCTCCTCATTAAACTAATCTAAACATCAGATCAATATCACAAAAATATCACATACTTAGATCTGACCATCTAAAAATAGGGAAGGTAAAATTGAAAGTGAAATAGGAAAGAAATAGATGACAACATTTTGCTACTTGCCTCAAGTTGCCATCCCCATGTTACTAACAGTATTCCAAAGGGTCAGTTCCTCTGGGTACATAGAAACTGCAGCACTAGTGAGTCTCATGTAAAAAGAGCAAATTAATTGAGCATGAGACAACAAGAGAGGCTATGGATCAGGAAACATCAACAGAGCCAGAGAGGAAGTAGAGAATACTGTGAGAGAAACATCGTTGTTGCCCAAGGATATACAGAGGGAGACAGAATCCAGATGTAATTTTGTCACACAGTTCTCACAATCATATATACTTGAGAACATTTTACGCACACAATGGCACGTTCTATCAACAGACATGGGACTTAGGGAACTGAATAAAATACCACCTAGAACGTGCTATAAGAAAGCACTAACATTGAAAGATTACCTGGTACACAGCCATTCTCTACCTGGCTGACAAGCCCAAGATTGCTTTAAGTGTAACAAATGTGTACAATGCAGTTCAGTAAACAGGTACAATTTTGGATCCTGTAATTCAGAAAAAGAGTACACAATGAGGTAGTGTATAACTTGCAGCACAGAGGGCATTATACATCTTGCCACATGTACATGCGCAGCTTTCTATGTTGGAAAAACCAAACTTGCCTTCAAGACACGATTGGGGGAACATGTTTGAGCCACTGAGGAAGGGGACGCAACACATGCCACTGCAGCACATGTGCAAAATAAGAATGATTCCACACATTTTTTCTCCTTTATGGCAAGAGATAGTGCGTAGAAATCCGAGAGGTGGAAATTATACTTTACTTTTTAAAAGAGAATTTCTGGATTCTGAAACTTGGGACGTACAAAAACACCTGGTCTAAACTATAGTCTACAGTAGATGTACGCCCCTCTCTAGAGAAAAAGTAGTACAATAAAGTCTGATTGTACAGTATACTGATGGTTTATGCATGAGACTATAGTTTATTTTTGCAGTCATACTAAGATACGAGATGGACTTAATATTACTGGTTTTTGTGATACTTATAATAAGTGAAGATTTGTGGGTTATGTGTTATTTTTGGTGATTTCAATACAAACTGCACCATATTTATACCATTGTAAGAATATTTTTATAACTATTTTAATGCAGGGTTTTAAATAATTGCGTAGCAGTTTTTTTCTTGGGATGATACTAACTGTACAGAAAGTATTTATATAGATTTTTGGAAGTGCTGTGTTTGCTAAACACAGTGAGGCAAGAGCTATGCATTTTCATAAAGATTTAGCACTTTTATGAGCAAAACGCTAATCGATTTTTAGAGTTAAATAAAACCCTGTTAATTGTAGGTAAAGAGTGATATTTTAATATAGGTCTTCATTCCTATATTCCTACCTTTTCCCCCTTCCCCATTCACCCATTTTTTTGTACTGATTAAAAGGGTATAGAGACTTTAAAGAAGTTTATAACACTGATTAAATAAATCCTCCCTTCTTTTCCCTTGTCCTATTTTCTTATTTTGTTTATGTATTATAGCCTTGCTATTTATTGGGAATAGGTGTATTATAAATATTTATATATGGGTTAATAAGTGTGACACTTTAATACATATATCTAAGTTCAAGAATGCCTGATTGGACATTGAAGCCATTTGCAATTATGCTGACCAATCAATTCTGGATTCAATTGTGACGTCATGAAGTGTTGTACTATTTAAACAGTTTTAATTTTGTGCGTTTCCCCCGCCTTTGATAAAGGACAAGTCGTCTGAAACATGTCAGGCGGGGAATGTGTGGCTTTTTTTTTTTTTAAATAAATGATTTTGCTATAAGTTTTCTCCATGAAGGAGTCCCAATTTAAATTCAAGGCGGTGAGTGCTGAAATTTTTTGATTACGTATGTATGCCGGTTCCTGGGTGGAAGGAACCAAGGCAGGAACCGGTGGAGGGGCCAAAGGAGTGACAGCCTGGAGGGCTTTCAGGATTTGCACGGCATTACTGGCCTGTCCACAGTGAGCTCCCTTGCTTTTTCAGCAGGAGGGGCAGTGGTATGCTTCTCTTTATGCATTCTTTTTGCTGGAACCAGTTCTGCAGCCGGTTCCACTAGTCTTTTAGCCTTAGAAATGTCAGGCTTATCCATGGTTTTTTTTTTTTTTTTTAAAGGAAGCCTCCTCTGTAATTTCGAGGGAGAGGCAGGAGTGGCCATTTCCTCCAATTTTTTAGCTTTTCTTTCAAAGTTTTAGAACAGAACGTTTTACAGATTTCATTACAGATTTCACCATTTGCAAAAATATGACTGAGTCCCAGGCAAACAATACACAAATGGTGCTGATCAGCCTTAGCCACAATTTGCCCACAGCTAGTAAGTGTTTAAACCCAGTGTAGGTCCAGTCTTTCTTTTGTTTTGGTGCCTCTGACATGGATGCCGGACACAACACAAAGCCGCAGAAGAACGCCAGTTTCCTAAACCGAAGACCAAATAGAATAAAATGCCCAAAAACGTTTGGTTCCAGAAAACTACGGAGAGACAGTTCCCGACAGGAAAAGGAAACATGATCAACTAGAAAATAAAATTTATACAAATCAAGTAACGTTACGGAACCTAGAAAGGAGCTGGAACACTATTACAAAATAATGATGTATTAAAAAAAAGGCACTGGGAGAGACAGGTCCCCTCAGTAAACTAACCTTAGAAGGGGCAGCAGAAACAATAAAAATGAATATAACTAACTTCACGAAAATAAAGTAATTTCCAGAAAGCTGAGGAAAGCTGTCCGAGGCACCTAAACCAGCAGGCGGAGAAATTAATCTGAGCATTAATCAGAACGCAGCAGTTACTAAGAGGCAGCAGTTTGAAACTGGCATGAGCTGATGAGAGTTCCATCATTTGCACACATTCTATTCTCTTGGTGTCAGTTCAACACTGAAGGCTGACTGCAATACTTTAAGGAGCGATTCCTGGGGTTTGAAATGTAGTGTTCTATGTAAATGAAGTGAATGCAGCAATGCTTCACCTTTGTTAGCATGCTCCAGATAATACACAGAAAGGTTTATGGTCTGAATTCAGTGTAAAATTAGAGACAACCTTCAGTAAGAAACGAGGATTGGTCCACAAAGACACCGTGCCCTTGTTGAAAATCAAACAGACTCAAGCAGGAGTCTAGTAAATCTAGAAAAATTGTATCAGTTGAAGTCATAATGACAAGGAAAGTACAGTTGCATAAGAACTTACCGTAACAGTAGATCTTCGAGAGGAGCTCTTGCAGCAGGCTATAACAATTAGGACTATGCCGCAAGCACTAGGACCACACGGTGAAAACTCCTGCCAGCAATACCAGCGTGGGACCGCCCCTGACATCGGTCAGGGTACAAGAGGGGGCGGACCCAGCTCCACCTCAGTTCTCCCGCCAGTACCCAGCAGAAGGTCTGACAAGAGAAGGAGGCGAAGCCTACCATCGAAAAAAGAAAATAGACCTGCACACTCAGAGGGGGAAGGCGGGAGGGAAACAGCGCCTGCTGCAAGAGCTCCTCTTGAAGATCTATTGTTACGGTAAGTTCTTACGTAACTGTACTATCTTACTTCGAGATAGAGCTCTTGCAGCAGACTATAACAATTAGGACTGAATCCCAAGCAGTCCCATAGCAAAGAGGTAGCCGACCCCGGGAGGAGGAATATGCTGACTCCAGAAGCCCTCAGGACAACAGTCCCAGCAAAACTGCTAGGCCGAAGCCAGCACGGCATCTGGAGACGATATCCAAGCTGTAATGCTTGATAAATGTATGCACCGAATTCCAGGTTGTGGCTGCACAGATGTCCTGAATGGCAACATTCCGCATCGTGGCAAAAGAAACTGACAATCCCCTGGTGGAGTGACCCCTAATCGGACCCGGCAGGGGTTTATTGTGATGCTCATAGCAAAACAAGACGCAACGGACTATCCATTTGGAGACAGTCTGCTTGGACACTGGTTGACCCAAGCGACGTGGCGCAAAAGCCACAAAGAGTTGCTCCGATTTACGGTACTGAACCGTTCTGTTGAGGTAATATCTCAGGGACCTGTGGACATCCAATGTGTGGAGGAGAGCCTCCTCTCTATTGGAAGGGGAAGAAAAATAAACTGGAAGATCAACCGACTGGTTTGAGGGTCAACTCCGAGACCACTTTGGGAAGAAACTTAGGATTAGTTCTGAGGGACACTCTTTCCCTATGAAAAACCAAATAGGGCTCTTTACACATCAGAGGCTGAAGCTCGGAAATTCTTCAAGCCGAAGTAACGGCAACCAGAAAACAAACTTTCCAAGACAGATATCGCAGCTCACAACTCGCTCCGGGTTCAAAAGGAGGGAGGGCGAGTTTCTCCAACACAACAAGGAGGTCCCAGGGTGGGGCAGGGTCCCTAATGGGAGGTCTCTCGTAGAATTCCCTAAGGAAGGTGCAGGCTACGTCTACAACTGAGCCAGTCTCTCTCTCTCCACGAGAGCATGATAGGCCCAGATTGCCCACATGTGCACCTTGATAGAGGAATAGCTCAGGCCTTTCTCGTACAAGGAGAGGAGATACTGCAAAGTGGAGTTCACAGAGCAGGTGACAGGGTCTAAATGCTGTGGCAAGGCCCAGAGACAGAAACGCTTCCACTTCATAGCGTAAGTGGAACGAGTAGAGGGCTTTCTTGTGGACGCTAAGACCTCAGCCACTTCCAGGGAAACCTCGCATTGGTTCCTAGCTACGTCTGGAGGAGCCAGGCATGAAGGTGCAGGGATCTGAGATCCGGGTGAACCAGAGACCCCTGGTCCTGGGACAGCAGTTGCGAGCAAATGGGCAGCGAGGTTGGAGGTTCCAGGGACAACCGCTGCAGGAGTGGGAACCAAATCTGTTGGGGCCAATTGGGGGCCACAAGGAACATTCAAGCTTTCTCTGCCTGTAGTTTGAGCAGAACCCTCTGAATGAGAGGGAAGGGCGGAAAGGCATAAAGAAACCTCCCTGCCCAGCAAAGAGAAAACGCGACTGGCCAAAAAACGCCAGGCGCGTACTCTCGCGAGCAAAACAGTGGCAGTTTGGCATTGCGTGGTGACGCAAAGAGATCTAGCTCGGGAAGGCCCCACCTTCTGAAGAGTTGATCCACTACGGATTGAAGCAATTCCCACTCGTGCGCTCTGGCCCACGACCTGCTGAGGTTGTCGGCCAGTTTGTTTAGGATGCCTGCAACGTGCATAGCTGACAAATGCCTCGTTCCAGTGCCCAGTACCAGACTCTCATCGCCTCCCGGCAAAGAGGATAGGAATGGGTGCCTCCTTGCTCGTTGATGTAAAAGACGACCTCCATGTTGTCAGTCTGAACCAGAAGAGAGCCAGGTACCGGGTCCTCTCGAAACGCATGAAGCGCGTAGAGAACCACTCGCATTTCCAGTACACTGATGTGGAGAGATTGTTCCTCGGGTGACCAAACCCCTTGCGTTTGATGAACACCCAGATGAGCCCCCCAACCCAGGTCCGATGCATCCGTCGTTAGAGTCTGACCCGGAGGCCCCGGACAAAAGCTGACCCCTTTCTCCAGATTGCTGGGGTCCAACCACCAAAGCGATGTTCTCCTGACTGGCTCAGAGATCCTGACTAAAGCATCTAGGTCGTCGTAGCATTGATCCCACTGCACCCTGAGCATCCACTGTGGGATTCTCATGTGGAGGCGGGCCAACAGTGTTACTGGGATGGCCGCCGCCATATGCCCCAACAGACTGAGGAAGTTCCGAGCCGGAACCGGAGGTGTTATGGATATCCGTTCCGCCAAACTTTGCAGGCGAATTCCCCTGTCCTGTGGGAGAAAAGCCATGCCCTGGACTGAGTCCATGATCGCTCCAATGAAGGCGAGGTTTTGGCTGGGCTCTGGGGATGACTTTTTCACGTTCAGGGTGATCCCCAGCTCTCGGAATAGAGTATAGGTGTCTCCGAGAGCACGTAAGAGGCCGTCCCTTGACGGGGCCATGATAAGTCAGTCATCGAGGTAAGGGAATACATAATGGCCTAATCGCCTCAGAGCAGCAGTCACCACTGCTAGGCATTTGGTGAAGACTCGCGGAACAGAAGAGAGGCCGAATGGGAGCATCCAAAACTGATAATGCTCCCCTTGGAAGTGGAACCTCAAAAACTTCCTGTGGGGAGGAAAGACCCCGATATGCCATGTATGCATCCTGCATGTCGAGAGAACAGAGCCAATCCCCTTGGTGCAGCAGAGGGAGGAGACCCTGAAGAGTCACCATCCTGAACTTTTTGTAATCTATAAAGAGATTTAAAGGACTGAGATCCAGAATGGGACGAAGGTCCCCCATCTTTTTTGGGATCAGAAAAAAATTGGAGTAGAACTCCTGACCCCACTGCTCCATGGGAACCCTTTCTATTGCTCTCTTTTGCAGGTGGGCCTGTATTTCTCCTTCCAAGAGTGGAATGTGAGAAGGAGGATAACAGGAGAGCTTTGGCGGAGTATGTGGAGGGAACTCTGAACTCCAACGTGTGTCCTCTCCGAATAACGTCCAAGACCCATTGATCTGTGGTAATAGAGCTCCACCCTTCGAGATGAAGGGAGAAGCGGCCCCCAACCGGCTCCCCTTGGAAGTCTGACGGGAGGGGGGGGGCGTGCGGAAGGGAGTCATTGGGCAGAACCGGGGGTAGGGAGAGAGAGGCCTGGGAGGACTTGGGCCCACGGGTGGAAGGTCCACCAGACTGCTGGTTTCCAGATCTCCTGTGAAAGCCACCTCTCTGCCCTTGCTGAGAACCACAGACTGAAGCCTGATTGCCTGAGCACTTGCGAAAAAGCCGACGGCGATGGGGGCGTCACTGGTCGCCACAGTACATCTGGCGGACCGACCAGATCGACTTACCGGATTCTTGGAGACGGGCGATCAAGGCCTCCGTCTCATGCCCAAACAAAACGGCACCCTGGAACGGCAGGTCCCGGATACCGGACTGCAGATCCTGGTGAAAGCCCGGAAGCCTCCACCAGGCATGGTGCCGGAGACAAACCCCAGAGGCGGCCGCCCTGGCTGCCATATCCGCAGTGTCATACGAGGCTCTCAGAACATGACAGCCTACGTCTGAGCCCGACTGTAAAAGGGCCAGGAGCTCCGTCTTCTTATCGGAGTCTAGCATAGCCTGTGCCAGCTCAAGACCCTGTTCCCACAACACATTCTGGTACTGCACCATATGCGTGAGGGAATTCAGGGATCGAATGGAGCAGGTGGAAGCAGCGTAAACTTTCTTGCCCACCTGATCCAGGTGACGGGACTCCAAGTCGGGAGGCTGGGAGCTGAGGTGGTTTTGGCTGTCGAGACTTGTCATGAGCAGCCGTGATCACAGTTGAATCTGCCTGAGGGTGTTCCGCCAAGAAGGGTTCAACCCTCGGAGCCTTATAGAGCCTGTTCGACTTTTTGGGAACCGCCGGGATGAAGACTGGATGCAGCCAGGTGGATCTAGTCAGGTCCTGACAAGTGTCCAACAAAGGAGGAATGACCAAAGGCTTTGGCTCCTTCTGCCTCAGGTACTTGGCCAATCTCCGGTACTCCGGGTCCAGATCATCCATGTCCCACTCGTTGGAAGCCTGGATATGCCTCATGACGTCCATGAAGGTAGGATCGTCCGGAGGAGAGCGAGGCAGGTCCTTCTCCTCAGGGGAGCGCTTGAGGCTGAGGGAAAACGAAGAGGATTGACTATCCGACTTAGAATAGTCTGGCTCTACCTCATGACCATGCCTACGCTGACGTCGGTGTACAGGGGACCGAAGGCAGACACCAGTCCCTGGACCGACGGAGCGGTGACCGACAATGGGGCCGTCCGCTTAGTGAGAGAAGGGCTCCGAGCAGACCCGGGACGGCGTTGGCCACTAGAAACCACAGAAGCGATGTCGGTGGTCGCCCGGATCGAGAAGCGAGGCGAGCCCAGAAGGGGGCCGAGTGGCACTCGGGGACCTCAACGGAGAGGTCTTGCGCTCTGGCTGTGGTTCACCCACAGGATCCGGTACCGGTGTCTGGGCCGGCAACGGGGTGGTACGCTTGTGAACCTGCCCCCACCAAAATGAAAAAAGTTGTTTGAGCTCATCCGGGGAGAAGATCTCAGCTGCCCGCTGCGGGAAGGAAGTCTCTGGAGTGGCGGGACGCGAAGAGAGCTCTCCTGAGGGCCGGGGGGACTTGGGCGACGGGACGCCAGCAGGACAACGACCGAGCCAGAGTCCTTAGCTCCCTTCAACCGGCATCGTACTGGACCGACAACGGTGACAGCAGGGGGCGGAGGAGTCCTAACCTTCAGAGGCGTGGCTTTGCAGGCGGCGGCGCTGTGCTGTGGTTGGTAGGGCCAAAGCAGTTACCCCCAGACTTGTGATGACTCTGAGCTGAGTCACTTTCAGCTTCGGCTGCTCCCCGACGGGCCGCCTTTAGCCTGAGACGACTGTGGCGCACCGCCTGGGCTCGAGGGATGGGCCTCTTCGGGAAGGTCACGACCGCGAGCAGGACAGAGACCGGTGACAGGACTGGCTACGCTCTTTGCTATGCCGTTTCTTCTCCTTTTTCTTCCCTTCAGACGAGTGCAGGTCCATCTTTTCCAAGAGGTAGGCCTTAAGGGCCTTCAGGCGTCAGATGCAAGTCCGGCTTGTAAAAGCCTGGCAGTCAGCGCAATTAGAGGTGCCGTGGTCAGGGCCAAGGCAGAAAACGCACTGCCGGTGTCTGTCCTTAGCGGGAATTTGCCGGCCAAACTCGCACTTAAGGTGTTCGGGAGAAACAGACGCCCGGGAAGACATAGAACCCGCGGAGGAAAAACGGACTGACGTCGGTACCCACGACGGCAAACACAGAGGCAAAGTACATCGAACACAGGAAAATCCGAGCCGAACAACGGTAGCAGCACAGATGGCCACGGAGGAGGAAAAACCGGTTAAAACAGTCGAAAAACTTGCTTGAAGAAGTAGTCTTCTCTCGCTGTGAATCACAGGCCGAAGTTATCTTCAAGTGAGTGGTACGCGGCGGGAAAGAACTGAGGTGGAGCTGGGTCCTCTTGTACCCTGACCGACGTCGGGGCGGACCCCCGCTGGTATTGCTGGCAGAAGTTTTCACCGTGTGGTCCTAGTGCCTGTGGCGTAGTCCTAATTGTTATAGCCTGCTGCAAGAGCTCTATCTCGAAGTAAGATCAATGCTTTCTGTGAAAGGAATCTCAGCTCACCATCAGAGCAGACTAAAACAGAGCCAAAGTCAATTTCTTAAATATAAATTTAAGGAGTCAAGGTGTAACTGGTTTACAAATCAGGAAGATGCACATGCAGAATACCTTTAACAAATGTTCAGGACACATCCAGTTGTGCCACCATGTGCCCATCAACAACTTCATAAAAAGCTGAAACAGAAGCCAAGTACACCTTAACAGAGGAGTGCTGCGGACCAGAGCTAGGGACAGAAGGCAGTCCAGTACAGTATTCCCAGAACACGCAAGTGGGTCTACAGAACAGGAAGTATACCATACTGAGAAGCGTTTTCACTTCACTAAAAAGGCGTGTCTGGTAGAAGGCTTTCCAGCCGCAAGCAAGACAGCCAACTGAGGTGGAGAGGGGGGCACAAAACTGCAGTGGCTACTTCTTCAGGAGCTAGGCACGCAGTCACAGAGACCGCAGCTTGGTATGGACCAAGGACACTTCATCCTGGGATGGCAGACCCTACCACAGAGGGAGCTGAACAAGAAGCTCCATTGCCAAGTGCTGCACAACAGGGTAAATTAAACTATGAGACTTCAAAGGCAGAAACTGTCCAACTACTAAATGAACCAAGTCCATTTAAAGACATACCTGCTTTTATGAAAAAGGAAAAATAACCCAAGTACTTTAGATCCTGCTGTATCAATATAGCAAAAAACTATGTCAAAGGAAGTAGAATTGTTTTTAAAAATAAAATAGTACAGCAAACTCTGTGGTGCAGAGGGTTGAGGCGCTTGAGGCCAGACCTCGCACCACGCCGGCGACCTAACTTCGGGATGGACTCGGGCTGTCGGGGGTCAGCAGGGAAAAGGAGGATTAAGCATCCCAACGGATGCTCTCCTCCCTCTCGAGGATACCAGGGGTGCCATAGGCACCCGGAGTCCAAGAGCCAGTGGAAGCACAGGCTCTCGAGGGCTTGGCGGCTTCATTCGGTGGAGTCAGGAACGCTGTTAGGCGCTTGGGAGGAGATGTGCATCAGCACATCACCTGTCTGGACGCATGTCCTCGTGTTGGCATCCCAGGGGTTTGGGACAGGGAAGGATCCACAGAAAAGCAGGGGGAAAAACCCTCGACGGTCCTAGATACATAGAATTTGACAGCAGATAAGGACTGCTTGGCCCACCCAGTCTGCCCATTTCCCTACCTAACAGATAAGCTGCAGATCCTAGTTAACCAGCAGCCTACTTCCTTCTACCCCCACCCCCTAGAATTGGCTTATGACCATCCCATGCATGCCTGAATTCAACCACTGTTTTTGACTCCACAACCTCCTCCGGAAGGCCGTTCCATGCATCCACAACCCTCTCTGAAAAAAAACTTCCTTACATTACCTCTGAGCCACCCCCTTCCCCCATCTTCAAATTGTCCCCCCTTGTTCTTGCACACCTCTTTTATTGAAAGTTTCTACCCTCTTGGACTTTGATTCACTTGAGGTACTTGAAAGGTTCTATCATGTCCCCCCCTCTCCTCGAAGCTATACATATTAAGCTCCTTTAGTCTCTCTTCATATGTCTTCCATTGCAGACCCTGCACCATTTTAGTTGCCCTCCTCTGGACAGCTTCCATCCTGTCCATGTCCTTGCGTAGACTGGGTATCCAGAACTGGACGCAGTACTCCAGATGGGGTCTCACCAGCTGTCTGTACAGAGGCATAACTTCCTGTTTTCTACTGGTGACGCCTCTCCCTATGCATCCCAGTATCTCCCCAGCCCTCCTTACTGCCCCCTCACATTGCTTGCCCACCTTTAAGTCATCTGATATGACTACTCCCCTTTCCATTTTTGTTGCTGTTAGTATCTCACCCCCCATTGTGCACTCTTCCCCTGGGTTTGTTTCCCAGGTGCATTACCTTGGACTTTCTTAGCACTGAATCTAAGCTGCCATACATTTGTCCATTCCTCTAACCTTGCCAAGTCCCTTCTCATCCTTCCACCCCACCTCGTGCATCAGCTCTGTTGCAGATCTTTGTGTCACCATGTCGCTTATAAAGACATTGAAGAGGACCGGTCCTAATACTGAACCCTGTGGTACCCCACTAGTAACCCCAATTTCTTCAGAGTGGACTCCATTTACTATTCCCTCTGTGTCCTATTCTCCAGTCAACTCTTTACCCAGGCCATCATCTTGGGACCCACTCCCAGGCTGGCTAACTTGTATATTAATCTTCTGTGTGGGACTGTGTCAAATGCCTTGCTAAAGCCTAGGTAGGCCATGTCCACAGCCCCTCCCTGTTCTACTACTTTGGTCACCCGGTCAAAGAAATCTATTAGATTTGTCTGGCATGACCTTCCCGCTGTGAATCCATGCTGCCTTGGGTCATGTGCCCCTCTGGCCTCTAGATACTCGACAATTCTTTCCTTCAGAAGTGATTCCATCATTTTCCCCATCACTGAGGTTAAACTAACAGGTCTGTAGTTTCCTGCTTCTGCCCTGCTCCCACTTTTGTGAAGGGGAATCACATCTGTCCTCCTCCAGTCCTCAGGTACCACCCCATCCTCC
Source organism: Neoceratodus forsteri (assembly GCA_016271365.2). NCBI lineage: Eukaryota > Metazoa > Chordata > Ceratodontiformes > Ceratodontidae > Neoceratodus > Neoceratodus forsteri. The sequence goes on along the minus strand of CM028138.1, from coordinate 223,710,932 downwards.
CATGATATGTTAAAGAGGGTAGTCAGTGGTGTCACTAGTTCTAGAAACAGACTGACGGCAGATAAGGACCACTTGGCCCACCTAGTCTGCCCATTTCCCTACCTACTGGATCAGCTGCAGATTCTAGTTAGCCAACAGCCTACTTCCTGCAACCCCTCACTATAATTGCCTTATGTCTGTCCCATGCATGTTTAAATTGCCCCACTATTTTAGACCCAATGACCTCCTCAGGAAGGCGGTTCCATGTATCCACCACTCTCAGTGAAAAAAATTTCCTCACATTACCCCTGAGCCGTCCCCCCTCTATCTTTAAATTGTGCCCCTTGTTCTTACACATCTCTTTTTCTGAAAGATGCTACCCTCCTGGACTTTGTTGATTCCCTAGAGGTACTTGAAAGTTTCTATCATATCCCCCCTGTCCCTCCTTTCATCAAGAGCATACATATTAAGCTCTCAGTCTCTTCATATGGTTTCTGCTGCAGAACCTGCACCATTTTAGTTGCCCTCCTCTGAAATGCTTCCATCCTGTCTACGTCCTTGAATAGATGAGGTCTCCAAAACTGCACACACTACTCTAGATGGGGTCTCACCAACTGTCTGTATAGAGGGATAACCACTTCCGTTTTTCTACTTGTGATGCCTCTTCCTATGCATCCCAGTATCCCCCTGGCTCTCCTTACCGACTTCTCACATTGCTTACCCACCTTCAGGTCATCTGATATGAATACCCCCAGGTCACTTTCCATTTTTGTTGTTAGTACCTCCCCTGCTATTGTGTACTCTTCTCCTGGGCTTTTGTTTCCCAGGTGCATTACTTTGCACTTCTTTGCATTGAATGTAAGTTGCAATATGTCTGACCATTCCTCCAACCTTGCCAAGTCCCTTTTTTTTTTATATTATATTTTTATTGATTTTGTAAGCATAAATCTTACATTCTCTTACATAAGGAGGATAAGTAATAGCAGTCATCAGAAAATACATTTCTCTTATGAAGGATACATAACTAGACACCTCCTCGAGAGTTACATCACAGGGGGAAGTACATATAGACTTATCTTACATTGATTTAATGCATGCAGTCTAGGAAATTAACTGGGGATCAGGCAGAGGATATTCCCCTTTTTTTTACCCAAGGGACCACTGGTCCATATATCCCCATTACAACTTAATAGATTTATCATAAACAGAAAAAAAAAAAATCATTCAGCCTCCCAGAACTATCAATCCAAACGGTTACATATTAGTATACTTAACCTCTAAACATTTAAATTTCTGTATATTACTCAGGTCTATTTTATTTTCACTTATTCCCCTCGATCTGTCTCAACATAATTAGACCCAGAGCCACTAGATCCAAACAGGCTAACAGTCGGCCGCATTACAGCATGCCCCGTGACTTACATAGGGAGCGATACAGGAACCGATTATTTACATGGATGTAGAGACAAAAACAAAATATTCTCAGTCTTGTCGATAATTACCACCCCTTTCAAATTAAAAGGTTGTCAGCTAAATCATACGCTCTGAAGATTGAGCCATGCCAGTCTATTAAGATCATGCAACATTTAAACGGCGGTATCCATGCCACTAATCTTATAAAGCATTTAAATCAGTTCAGACCAGTGTTTTTAATCACTTTCAGAGGATTCGGCTCCTTCTTCTCGTTGCTCCATTTCAGTTTCTATGCGCCGTAACAGCTTGTATGCATCCTTCGGATCTGAAAAGAGATATGCTTGCCCGTTCCAGTTCACACAACTTTGCTGGAAGTAGCAACTGGTGCTGCACTTTTATTTGTCTAAGCTGGCTACGAATTCCATCAAAAGCCTTCCTTCGCTGTCTTGTGCTGTATGATACATCAGGAAACAATAAGACCGTGTCACTGCCATATTTCAGAGATCGCTTTCTTCGTGCAGCACTCAGAATTCTGTCACGATCTCCCACCCCAGTGCAAACCAGCATGAAATTTCGTGGGTTAGACGTATCAGAAGTCACACAACGGGGGGTTATACGAAACACCTTCTCTAGAGAAATTAGGGGGTCCTCCTCAGAGAAACCCAACAGCTCAGGAACCAAAATTCTTGCAAAATTCAGGGGATCTTCACCTTCCACCATTTCAGGTAGTCCAATCACCCTTACATTTCTCTCCCTAGTCTGATTTTCCACATTCTCCAACCTCTGGCGCAGTAGGGTATTCTCTTTTATTAGACGGGCTGTGGCATCAACAGACTTGGTCACTGAAGCATCTGATCTCTGACACGATTGCTCTACCGTGTCCATCCTAGCCTCAAGAGAAGCCACCCTCGGGTGCAGTGCATCAAATTTACGATCCAAGTCCTGAACTGTTTTTACCAATTGCCCCAGTGTAGCGTTAATGGTTAAGAGCGTCACTTCCCCAGTATGATTTTCAGCTGAGGCTTTATCCTGCTGCACAGGCCTCTCTTCCCGCTTCTGACTTTTCGGTTTGAAAAACTCCTCTGAAGAGGGCGCATTGCCATGAGACTTGCCCATTATGCTCTCAAGCTTTCCAACCTACTATACTTCCAAGCTGCAGCCTGTTTTTCACCAGAATTAGGTTAAATTTTAAACTTTTAATCAAGTTTTCTGGGAGCCCAAAATAAAGTGCTGTTTCCTCAGACTGCTCAGCAGCGCCCCCTTGCCAAGTCCCGTCTCATCTTTTCTACCCCCTCTTGAGTATCAACTGTAACAGATCTTTGTCTCATCTGCAAAGAGGCATACCTTTCCCTCCATACCCTCTGCAATGTCACCTATAAAGATGTTAAAGAGGACTGGACCCAGTACCGAGCCCTGAGGTACTCCCCTAGTAACTCCCCTTTCTTTGGAATGTGTTCCATTCGCTATTACCTTCTGTGTCCTGTTGTGCAGCCAGTTTGCTACCCAGACTTCCACCCTGGGACCCACTCCCAGGCTGGCTAACTTGATTAATCTTTTGTGTGGGGCTGTGTCAAACGCCTTGCTAAAGTCTAGGTATGCCATATCCACAGCCCCTTCCTGGTCTATTACTTTGGTCACCCAAAGAAATCAATTAGATTTGTCTGACATGACCTTCCTGCTGTAAATCCATGCTTCTTTGGGTCCTGTGCCCCACTGGTCTCTAGGTACTCAATTCTTTCTTTCAGAAGTGATTCCATCATTTTATCTACCACTGAGATCAAACTTACAGGTCTGTAGTTTCCTGCTTCTGCCTTGCTCCCACTTTTGTGAAGGGGAATCACATCTGCCCTCCTCCAGTCCTCGGGTACCACCCCATCCTGCCATCTGTTAAAAAGCGTGGTCAGTGGTGTCACTAGGTCCTCCCTTAGTTCTTTTAGGATTCTGGGATGAATCCTGTCAGGCCCCATTGCTTTGTCCACCTTGAGTTTTAGGAGTTTTTTCAGGACTCTTCTGTGAATGGACTGGTGTCAACCCCCCTACCCAGAGTGCTTCTATTTTCTGGCTTAGGTAACTCCTCATCTTCTTTTGTGAATACTGAGCAAAAGTATTCATTCAGTATCTCTGCCTTTTCACACTCTCCCTCTGCCCACCTCCCCTCGCCTTTATTAATCTTCACTATCCCTCCCTTAACCTTTCTATGCTCCCTAATGTACCTATAAAAGGTTTTATGCCCCTTCTTAACTGAGTTGGCTATTTTTTCCTTGGTTTGGGCCTTTGCTATTCTGACTGCCTTCCTCACTTTCTGCTTTAATTGATGCAGTTCCCCTTCGTGCTCCTTCTGTGATTCCTTATACTTTTTGAAAGCAGCAGTTTTCTCCTTAACCTTCCCTGCCACCTCTTTTGAGAACTATAGTGTTTTTTTACTCCGCTTTGTTTTCTTTGTTTCACACAAAGGCTTGTTGCCTCTATGATGGCAGTTTTGATTTTTCTCCATCGTTCTTCCACCCCTCCTTTTCGGCCATTTGCTAGTGCATTCTTCAGGTATTCACCCATTTTGCCAAAGTCAGCCCTTCTAAAGTCCAATATCCTTGTTTTTGTATGGCTTATCTCCATGGTTGTGCTCACTGTGAAGCACACTCTGCAGTGGTCGCTTGTTCCCAGATGTCTACTGGACTTCTAAATTTGTGATTCTCTCTCCATTTGAGAGTACCAGATCTAGTATTGCTCCCTCCCGAGTGGGTTTCAACACTAGCTGTCCAAGACCTGCCCCCTGCAGGGCATCGAGAATGACCCTGCTCTTGGATGTGGCTGCAGTACATGTCATCCAGTTAACATCTGGCATATTCAGGTCCCCCATCAACAGTATCTCCCCTTTTTCAGCCATTTTGAGAATGTCCTCTATCATTTTCTTGTCCATTTCCTCCCCTTGAGATGGGGGTCTGTATACAATCCCTGTACGGATTGTGATGCCATTCCCTGTCTCCAAGGTGACCCAGAGTGCCTCTTGTCCTCCCCCTTTACTTTTTAGTAATGACGACCACTCTGGGACATCCAGCCACAGATTCACGGGACAGACCCCATTGTGCAGGCGAGAGGAGGGGAGGCACTCTAGGGGCAGATTCCATCACCAGGGACAGGACTGGTATGAGCAGCCCAAAGGAGTGGATTGATGAGGACAGTTTAGGAGGGATAAAAATAAAGTTAACCCTTAGGCTGCTGGAAGATTTAGAACGCATAGGTTTTTAGGACAAGATATCTTGTCGGCAGCCTAAGGGTTAAAAAAAAGGTACCATGTCCCTAACCTCAACTCAGAAGAAATGCAGGCCTTGAAAAACTTGAGTAGCCAGAATTCTAATTTTTAGGGAAGCAGACAGGTGGGAACACTGATTTTAAATAAAGATTACACGGAAGAAACTAGCTAAAACATACATCTTAGTAAAGGATCCCAGAATTCCAAACAGCCCTGTTCACAATGACTGATGGTGCCTTTAGTAGAGGCTTCATTAATCAAAAGGAGTGAGAGTTTTTGGAAAAAAAATAACAGTGATACCCACCTTTTACTACTTAAAGTGCACAATAAGTTAACCAAACTACCTGGGAGGCCCATAAAGTACAGTTACACAAGAACTTACCGTAACAGTAGATCTGCAAAGGGGACTCTTGCAGCAGGCCACACCAATGGAACTACAGCTGCATGGCACTAGGACCACATGGAAACTTCTAGCTAGTTGTTGGCTTATCCTATAAGAGTGGGCAGCCCCTGCACCCTCCTCCGTTCTCCTGCTTGAGAACATAAGCCACCTAGTCCTAGCAGAGGGACCCAAAGGTTCCTACCAACAGAGAAGAAAAAATTACTCACCTTAGTAATGTTGTTTCTTCTAATGGAGTCTTGCTATATTATGACAATTGCAGTAAGTCCCCATCTTCGAACTGCTCCGGAGGTGAAATAGTTAACTTTCTATGCAGGCATGGAACTCTGAGCATGAGCTCAGTTGGAAACTGTTCTTCAAACAGAAACTGTCAGATGTTTACGAGCTAAAACTCACTAAGGCTCTGTGTGGAAGATGTAAACCTACACTAGCCAACTGGCTACTAACAAACGCACAATTTTTGGTCCCAAAGCAAAGACTCAAGTCAGGAGACCCAAAAAATGAAAACACCAATTCACCCCAAAAAAGGGAGGGGTGAACAACAATGAGGTGGGCATCAAATAAGTGCCAACACTGTACTGCCCACCCACGTCCCAAAAACAGAGGTTCTGAGAGGGGCAGGCAGGGAGGTCATAATATAGCAAGACTCCATTAGAAGAAACAACATTACTAAGGTGAGAGTAATTTTTCTGAAACATGAAATCTTGCTATATTCTGTTTCAATTGAACACACAGCAGTACCTCTATGGAGGAGGGACAGAACCTCATTAGGAATAGGCTCTGAAGCACAGCTGTAAAGCAAACCGAGCATCACCCTAGCCTGGATATCCAGAGAGTAATGCTTGGTAAAAGTGTGAACTGTTTTCCAGGTAGCTGCTTGACATATCTCTAGAATAGAGGATGTCCCAGGCAGCAGCCAGGGAAGCAGCGTACCTCTCAGTAGAGTGAGCCCTCAGGCCTGAGGGAGGAACCTTACCCAGTTTTTCATAACAAAATTGGATACAAGAGACAATCCACCTGGCAATGGATCTTTTAGTGGCAGGTTTCCCTTTACTGACCTCACCATAAGTGAGGAATAGTTGGAGGGTGTCAAACCTGTGACCCTTGGTACGGTCAATGTAGTAGCTAAGGGTTCTCTTCACATCTAGACTGTGTAACCTCCTCTCGCCAGAGGAGGAATGGTCAGTAAAGTACACTGGAAGATATATAGATTGGTTAAGGTGGAAATCTGAAACCACCTTAGGCAAAAACTGTTAGTCCTGAGTACCACCTTGTCTCTATGAAAGGAGATAAAATCAGGCTCCACTGACAAAGCTTGTAATTCACTTATGCATCCGGCAGAAGTGATGGCTACCAGAAACAGTCTTCCAAGTCAAGTACTTAAGCTCTGCTGAAGACAAGGGCTCAAAGGCGGGTTGCATGAGCTGAGCAATGCAAACATTAAGATCCCAGGCAGGGGCAGGGTCCCTGAATGGAGGGTTGGTGTGAAGCAATCCCTTAAACTTGGAAAATACAGGATGAGCTGAAACAGGAGAGGGTTTACCTGCCGAAATAAAAGCAGGCAGCTGCCAAATGCACCTTTAGTGTAGCTGGTCTCAGCCCTAAAGTGTTTAAATGGACCATACAGTCCAGTACTGTGGGTAAATCAGCCGAATCTGGGGAAATATGCTTCCCAGAGCACCATATAGAAAACCTTTTCCATTTAGAATTGTAAGTAGCCCTGGTGGAAGGCTTCATAGAAGCCCTTAAAATATCCATTACACCTTGGGAGAGGTGTAAATCAGCAAACTCTAACTCTTCAAGAGCCAAGCCTTGAGACAGAGAGTTGAGGTTCGGGTACCAAATCCTTCCCTGAGCACAGGTTAACAGATTGTGATTCCTGGGAAGACACAGGGGAAGATGGACTGCTAAGGTCAGTAGGAGTGGATACCAGGGCTGTCATGCCCAATCTAGAGCAATCAGAATCACTTTGCAGGGTTGAGATCTGATTTTGACCAACACTTTGAACAGGAGAGGGGAAGGGGGGGAAGGCATAAAGAAACTTCCCTTCCCAGTTGAGAATTAAGGCGTCCAGAGGGACTGAGCCCAACACTGGGGGCCTGCAGCAAAAAAGGGGAAGTTGGTGATTGTCTGGGGCTGCAAAAAGATCCATCTGCGGGGTGCCCCATCTGGCAAATATTACCTCCAGAACCAGGGGGTCCAGTGACCATTTGTGATGGCCCTGGGAAATCCTGCTGAGAGCATCTGCCAGGACATTGTCCTTGCCTGGGAGGTGAACTGCCGTAAGGGAGGTGTTCAGGGTGTAAGCCAGAGACCACAACTTCATTGCTTTGGTGCACAAGGCCGTAGACTGAGTGCCTCATTGCTTGTTGATGTACCACATTGTAGTGGTGTTGTCTGTTCTGACCTGTACAACTTTGTTCTGAACAGATTTGGAAAAAGCTTGAAGTGCTAGAAAAACTGCTCTGAGCTCCAACAGATTGATGTGGAGCAGAGATTCCTGAGGGGACCACAGTCCCTGGGTAGTGAGTTTGCCCATGTGAGCTCCCCACCCAAAGAGGGATGCATCTGTAGTAAGGATTAAAGAGTGAGACTGAGTGACAAAGGGAACCCCTTATCTCAGGTTGCTCTGATCCTGCAACCACTGTAGGGCTTGGATCAGGGTTCGAGTTACTGGGATCAACTTGGTTAGAGAGTCCTTTCTTTGAGACCAAAAGGCTCGCAAATGGAACTGGATGTCCCTCATTTGAAATCTGGCTCCTTGCACCACTGCTGTAGAAGCAGCCATGTGTCCCAGAAGCTGCAGAAAATGCCTTGCTGGACGAGAGACCCGCAGGGTGAATGAGGAGGCCAGAGACACCAGGGTCCTTGCCCTGTCCAAGGGAAGGAAAGCTCTGGCTTCCTCTGTGTTCAGTTCTGCGCCTATGAAGGTGAGGAGATGGACAGGCACTAGAACTGACTTTGGAAGATTCAGAATGAAACCTAGGGAGGTAAGCAGTTGCTGAGTTATCTGAAGATTAACTTGACTTGGTCTGGGGACTGGCCTACTATCAACCAGTCGTCCAGGTAAGGAAAGATGGCAATTTTTTGCCTCCTTAGGTAGGCAACTGCTACTGCCAGGCATTTTGTGAATACTCTTGGAGCAGACGTGAGGCCGAAGGGCATTGTTTTGAACTGGTAATGGCCTGAGGGCAGCTCGAACCTGAGGTACTTTCGAAGGGAGCTTCTGATGAGAATATGGAAGTAGGCATCCTTGAGGTCCAGGGACGCTAGCCAGTCCCCTGGCCTTACAGAGGGTAAAAATTCCCAGAGTCGCCATTTTGAATTTTGGTTTTAAAAGGTGCTTGTTTAAGTATGTGAGACCCAGGATGGGCAGCCATTCTCCTATCTTTTTTGGGGTAAGGAAGTACCTGAAGTACAAACCCTTGCCCTGATGTAGGGGTGGAACCCTTTCCACGGTGCTGAGAGCCAGGAGGGAAGAGACTTCTGCCTCTAGGGCAAGTGCCTCTGAAGGATTTGCAGGTGGAAAGGATCTGGTTCTCATCTTTGGAAACTTTTTGAAGCGGAGAATCAATCCCTGGCTTACCACTTCCAGGACCCACCTGTCTGATGTTAGAGACTTCCTGTCCTGGACAAAGTAAGCCAGCCTGCCCCCTACGGGTAGAGGAGAAGTGGCCCTGGCAACCCCATCAGAGTGCCTGCTTGGCAGGGGCTGAGGGGTGGAAGCAGGCTTGCTTGTACCCCGTCTGCCTCTCCCTCTAAAGAACCCCCTCTGGGCATAAGCAGAAGAGGAGGCCTGGGATTGGTAAAAAGGCCTATGAAAAGGCCTGCCCCTGCCCTAGGAAGCTGCCTTTGAGGAGTGGCCTGCCTTTCCTTGGCTCATGCACTCCTATAGGTGGTCCCATATTCATCCATTTTTCATGCAATTCTCTGTCTGCTTCCAAACAGAGAATTGCCCACAACAGGAAAATCCATGGCCTTAGACTGGGTATCCTGTGACAGGGTAGTACATCTGAGCCAAGCCATTCTGCAGTGCCACAGATGTAGCCATGACCCTTGATGACACATCATTAGAGTCTACTGCAGCATGAAATTGCACCTTGGATGCCTCACTACCATCTGCAGCCACCTGTTCCAGCTCCCTGGCCAGCTGGTCAGGGGCCTGATTTTGCTGAAACCAGCACAGATGTCCCATCTGGATTTCTGGTACCTAGCAGCATAAGCCATATAATTTGCCTGTCTGAGTCCCAAAGATGCTGCCATGTATTGTTTCTTTGCCATGGCATCAATCCTTCTGGAATCCTTTTCAGGGGTGTGAAGCTAGGGGAATGTTTGCCTTGTCACAGGCTGCAGCCTGCACTACCCCCACATGGCTGCACTGTTGTGTGAGGAATTTCATATCAGAGCCTGATAATGTATACCTCTTGTCCATCCTTTTATCAACAGGAGGTATAGTGTGAGGAGTTTTTAAAATTTTTACTGTCTGTTTCTGAAAAGATTTATGCAAAGGAATAGACAGTCTCCTAGACTCTGGAATATCCATCATTTCTACATAATCAGGCTCCTCTTGGTCACCAACAGCTTCCTCAACAGGGTGTTGGAGAGTTTAAGCAACTTTTTTATAGAACACAGAATGAGAAGGGGACTCAGAGCCTGGGAGGAGAAACCCCTGACGGTCTGTCTGGAGAGATGTCCGGTTCAATGGGCACATCTAAACCTTCAAATCCACATTCATTGTCCTCATAATCCTCTTCCCCCCCTTCGGTTCATAAAAATCCTCAAAATCATAATCTTGAACCGGTGGAACCGGCCGAACCGAGCGCTTCCCTGATGGTGTCGGTTCGGTCGGAACTGCGAAAGTGACTGGACAATTTGAATTGCTTTAGCTATTTCCTCAGCGGTTGGAGAGAGAATTTTTGGCTCCACACTAGCTGACTTCCTAGTCCTTTTTGTTGGAACCGGCTCCTCAGAGCTGGCTCTTCGTTTTCCCGAGGAAGTCTCGCCCTGGTCAGAGGGCACTCCCTCCGGTTCGGTTGGGACCGAACCGGGCTGGCCATCCGGGTCAGCGGACTTTTTGGCCTCCCCTTCCCTGAGCCTGCCAACTCTCTTCTCTATGGTGGCAGCAGGAAAAGTTTTACAAATCTGGCAGTCTGCATTGAGGTGGTCAAACCCCAGACAATAAACACAAGTGGTGTGTGGGTCAGCCTTAGCAAAGGCTTCCCCACAGACACCAGTGTTGAAACCCAGTGGGCCCGGTTTTTCTTTTGGGTTTCTCAGACATAGTGCCAGCCTAACCAAACTTGCCCGTTTATGGCAATCCGCCAAGCAAGACTCCCTTATCGGTTCCCAACCGTGTCACAGGTCGTGGAAAAAAACATAATGAAATCTGTTTTTTTGGAACCGATAAGAACCGGGAACCGCACTCTAAAGAAGGACTAGTAAGTTTTTAAGACAACCTGATCGGTTCAAACCGAACCGATAACCGCTTTACAAGTTCCACACAGAAAAAAGAAATGTAAAACCTATCTATTACTTACAATACCACAGACAGAGCTTGAACCGACCGGTTGCGGTTTAATTTCGGTCAAAAAAAGGATAAAATAATACTTTAACCAACAAAATGAACCGAGCAGAAGGAGAAATCTCCGGAGCGACTGTTCAGTGAGGCGGAGTAAAGAATCTGACAGTTTGTTTGAAGAACAACAGACAGAGTTTCCAACCGAGCTCGTGCTCAGAGTTCCATGCCTGCATGGAAAGTTAACTATTTCACCTCCGGAGCAGTTCGAAGATGGGGACTCACTGCAATTGTCATACTATAGCAAGACTTCATGTTTGAATACCTGAGAAAGAGGTACAGACATAGGAAGACCTCCCAGGTCCAGTGGGAAGGAGGAATGGACAGCACTGGCCTACTGCAAAAGATCCTCTCGCAGATAGAATAGTTATGTAAGAACTTACTGTAACAGCAGATCTTCAAAGGGGATCTCAGTCATCAGGTCACTGTAGGAACTTCACTGTCAGTGAAGCAGCATCAACAAGGAAGATTTTCAACAGTACAACTGGGGCCACACAAACAGACGTCATCTGCCAATGTCACCAACTCTATCAAGGCATGACTGGCTCCACTCCCTACTTAGTTCCTTCCCCTGGAGGCAAAGGGATCATACAGTAGCTCTAGCCATGGGGGACGGGGGGGGGAGCACACGAGAGAGGGGTGCCCAGGCTTTTAAGAAAGACTGGATACACAGCCAGTTCCAGTAAAGAGCTCCAAAGAGGGGGATGGTGGGAAGACAGACCTGATGACTGAGATACCCTCTACGATCTGCTGTTATGGTAAGTTCTTACGCAACTGTTCTATCTTCTTTGGGGGTGTCTCAGTCACCAGATCACACCGTAGGAACGAGTCCCAAGCAATTACAGGTGCAACAAGAGAGTCGGGGTGAGGACAATCTCAAGCTTAAGACAGAAGACCCTGCAGCACAGCCTGCCAATCCAACATGGGTTCTTGAGGCAATATCCAGACTATAGTGCTTGCCAAAAGTATGGCTGGTACTCCAGGTGGCAATCGCACAAATTTCATCAGAGACCTTTCAGAAACAAGCCACAGAGTTAGCCATGCCTCTTGTGGAATGAGTTTTTTCCGTTCCTGGCAACTCTTTGCCATACTTGTAGCAGAACACAAAACAATTTGCCAACCATTTAGAGAAACATTGTTTAGAAACCGGAATGGGGCAAAATAAACAAACTGCTTCGACCTTCTACATTCCTTGGTTCAGAGCAGGTAATACTTCAACATTCTGCGCATATTCCAGCGTATGGAGCAGTGCTTCCCCCGCACTGGCACGCTCAGGAAAATAAACAATAAGGTGGATAGACAGGATAAACTCAGACACCACGTTGGGGAGAAAACTGCAGTTACGTAAGAACTTACCATAACAGTAGATCTTTGAGAGAGGTTCCTGCAGTAGGTCTACACACATATAGGACTGAGCCCCCTGACGTCAGGTCTGAACAGCAAACTTGTAGATAGCAATCATCAGCAGGGACTGCCCCCATCAGGTGACGTGACGTCACGTCAGCCCGACTATAAAAAGGGTGGTCCCACGCTCCCACTCTCCAGTTCTTTTCCACCGGAGACCTATAGAAAGGTAAGAATAAGATAGGAGTAAAGACTCCTAGGACCCTGCTTCCTCTCTAGACTCAAGGGATAGGTAGGATAAAAAAAAAAGTAGAAAACATTCAGGAGCTGGGGAAAAGTGGGAGGGTAACTAGACACTGCAGGAACAGCATTTGACCTTAACATTGTTTTACTAGCCCTGAACCTAGTGCAAATTGGCCAGGGCTAGTGCAGCTAACCCTCTACTTGTCCATCTTGACTAGTGCAGATCTGTCATGGTTGTTAATGAAGTTGAAAAAGTCCCTACTTCAGCAGGCTGTAGTCCTTTTCCTAATCTCCCTCAGTGTTCCAGGTAGCCTGGTGTGATTAGCAGCTCATTAAAAGCTGCAATTATATGGCAGTTCAAGAGTGGGATCCAACAAAAGACTCTGTGTGAATCAGTATCACTCAACTGTTAGGACAGTCAACTAGTGTGAATGTTATGATCAAGGGTAGAATGGTTAAGTCACTAGCTTCCGGTTTGCTGAACTTGTCTTTGATTTGTCCCACAGTATGAAGACCAGTGTGCCTAATTTCCCAACCTTTTGAGTGAATGTATCCAACACTGCAGTGACAGAATGCTATCATGTATACACCGTCTGCCCAGCCAGGTGATCTGTCCACGTTATACTTTCTCTGGACACAACTGCAGACTAGGCTCTGAAGTGGTCATCCACAGACCCATAGCTGCCATTACTAACTAGTGTAGGGGTTCACAGCTCCTCTTAATGGATCACACCAGTCAATGCCATCAGTGCAGTACCACCCAGCATGTCATTTCATCCTAAAAACAATGCTTTTGAGCATGTATGATACAAAGCAAAACCATAGTAAAATATATAATTTGAAAGGTTAAAAAAGGTATTCCTGGTGTGCATAGATCATCCTATATAGAAAGAGAAGTAGCACAGCATCATGCCTGTATACTGCTCCCCTTTGACTGATGAAAGGACACTTATGAAAAATCTGTTTTTGTTAGGGAGTGTGTGTTAAATCAATATATTTGTGACTGAGATATATATATATATATATATATATATATATATATATATATATATATATAAAAAGATATGTTAAAGTTTCTTGAGTCCCAAGTCCCCTGTGTCTGACTCTCTCCCAAAAAATCCTAGAACTTTCCCTGGCTCACTTTGCAGTGTAAGAAAACTTCCAGAAGTGCAGTTCTGGTTAATCACAGGGTGGGGGATGAGAGTGTCTTTCTCTGCCTGATTCTGTACATTGCCCTGCAGGTGAGGGTGGGACTGTGGTGACATGCATGATGATGTTGGCTATTGTGTGTGCAGAGCTAGAACTGCCCGATTGAACATTTGCTATTATAGGATTCTCTGGATTGGCGGAGGGTGAAGAAAGAGGAAGCAAGGAGCATATGGTAAACACAATGGGGGTACACTGCATGTGATTTGGCTACAATCTTTTTTTGGCTGGGGCAGGAAGCAATGTGGGAGCAGGATAAATATGCAATAATCAGATTTCTTGGCTTGCATTTTTCTTGTATAACCGATCAAAATTGACTATTGTTATTGTGGACTAGTGCAACTTTTAATCAACTTGCCTGGCTAGCTAGTGCAAAAAAAAAAAAGGTTAAGGTTGACCCCTGTGCAGGAACCTCTCAAAGATCTACTGCTACGGTAAGTTCTAAGTTCTTGCGTAACTGCAATATCTTACTTCAAATGGGCTCCTGCAGTAGGTCTTCACATATAGGACTGAATACCTAGCAGTTCCCAAAATAACTAATGCTGAGGTGCATTCAGGAGGAGAAGTTGCCATAGGGAATCGTGATAGGAGGCCTTGCAAAACTGCAAGACCAAAGCCGGTTCTGCGCCTAGAGGCAATGTCCAGACTATAATGCTTAGTGAAAGTGTGAACAGACCACATGGCCGCTGCACAGATCTCTGCAGTAGACATTCCTGAAAAAGGCAGTAGAGGTAGCCATGCTGCGTGTGGAGCGACCTTTGACTGCCCCCAGAAGGGACTTCCCATATTTCGTGTAAGAAAAGGGGATGCAGTTGGCTAACTATCTAGAGATGGTTTGTTTGGAGATAGCCTTGCCCTGGCACTGGGGAGCAAAGGCTACAAAGAGTTGGTTGGATTTACGAACATCTTTAATCCAGTTTGTGTAGTACCTCAGAATCTGGTGCACATCTAAGGTGTGCAGAAGGTATTCCCCTCTGTTGGAATGTTGGGGATAGTATACTGGTAATTCCACAATCTGATTCAGCGTGGTCTCTGAGACCACTTTGGGGAGATAGGAAGGGTTAGTCCGAAGGACTACTCTGACCCTACGAAAAATTAAATGGGGTTCCTTACAGACAAAAGCCTGGAGCTCAGAGACCCTTCTGGCGGAAGTCACTGCGACTAAAAATAAAGTCTTCCAGGAGAGGAAGCTCAAGTCGCAAGTAGAAGCTGGTTCAAACGGGGGTAAAGTCAGCTTCTCGAGCATAAAATTCAGGTCTCGGGGGGGGATAGGGAATTCGGATCGGAGGTTTCAAGTGAAGGATGCCTTTCAGAAAGGTTTTGGCAACCTCCAACTGAGCCAAGGTTTTACCCTTCATCGGGAGGTGGTAGGCAGACACCACAGAGAGATGGAAGAGTAGCTAATGCCCACCTCAGATAATTGTGAGAGGTACTCCAACATCTGGGCCGCCGAGCACAAGAATGGGTCCCAGCGCCTTGCTTGGGCCCAGATTGAAAATCTTTTCCACTTCATGGCACAAGTGGATCTAGTAGAGGGTTTTCTGGCTTCTATTAAGATATCTGCAACCTGAGAGGAGACACCACAGCGGGAAAAGTACAGTTACATAAGAACTTACCGTAACAGTAGATCTTCGAGAACAGCTGTTGCAGCAGGTTACACCATTAAAATACAAAATCACACATGCCCTCACAATGCAAAGCATCATGGGCTGCACATGCAAATCACCACAGAATGTTATGCATGGTCCAACTTTAAGCAGAATTGCACGGTGCCGAAAGGCCTCTCACACAGTTTGCAAAGGGTGCTAACAGAAGACATAGACACGTGTTTCATCCTACCAGGACTCATCAGTATGCCTTGTCTGTTTGACACCCCAGTGGAATGGACCAGCTACCCCTAGGCAGTGTGCCTGGGATATATTGTGGTGAACCCATTAAAATAAAAACTATTTAAAAGACAAAGAACCTCTAAGCGTAAACACCGAGGCAAGGGTTACCCCAAAGGGCATTTGGCTGGGAAGCCAAGTTTCAAGAAAATACAAAATCACACATGCCCTCACAATGCAAAGCATCATGGGCTGCATATGCAAATCACCACAGAATGTTATGCTGGTCCAACTTTAAGCAGAATTGCATGGTGCCGAAAAGCCTCTCACAGTTTGCAAAGGGTGCTAACAGAAGACATAGACACGTGTTTCACGTGACACGTGACACATGAAACTTGGCTTCCCAGCCAAATGCCCTTTGGGGTAACCCTTGCCTCGGTGTTTACGCACAGAGGTTCTTTGTCTTTTAAATAGTTTTTTATTTTAATGGGTTCACCACAATATATCCCAGGCACACTGCCTTAGGGGTAGCTGGTCCATTCCACTGAGGTGTCAAACAGATGAGGCATACTGATGAGTCCTGGTAGGATGAAACACGTGTCTATGTCTTCTGTTAGCACCCTTTGCAATCTGTGTGAGAGGCCTTTCGGCACCATGCAATTCTGCTTGAAGTTGGACCAGCATAACATTCTGTGGTGATTTGCATATGCAGCCCATGATGCTTTGCATTGTGAGGGCATGTGTGATTTTGTATTTTCTTGAAACTTGGCTTCCCAGCCAAATGCTCTTCGAGGTAACCCTTGCCTCGGTGTTTACGCACAGAAGTTCTTTGTCTTTTACACCATTAGGACTGAAGCCGGCAGGTGCCAGGACCCCACAGAAATCTTCTAGCTAGCAGTCTTCAGTGGGGACCACCTCAGACGCCAGTCCCGCCCCCGACGTCAGGCGTAGTACATAAGGAGACAGTCCCGCCAGAATCCCCAGTTCTCCCGCTGAAGACTTGTGTC
The DNA here is from genome assembly GCA_016271365.2 of Neoceratodus forsteri. Classification (NCBI taxonomy): domain Eukaryota; kingdom Metazoa; phylum Chordata; order Ceratodontiformes; family Ceratodontidae; genus Neoceratodus; species Neoceratodus forsteri. The sequence continues at coordinate 223,694,689 of CM028138.1, read as the reverse complement.
CGCTGGATACTAACATACTAATACTAAAATGCCAGCAGAATAGGCCTAATGGTCTTTCGTGTCTGCTCGTTTAGTCAGCCCCCACCCTGGGTGCTGACTTTGCTGTCCCCCTCGCCTTCTCTGGCTTCTCCCTTCCCAGTTCCGGATATTCTTGCTGCATTGGATTTTGCTTCCAGAACCCTTCCCCTGTACCTGTCCCACCCCCTCCTGAACCCCTCCATTGTCTCTGCCTCCACCAGCCCCTAGGCAGTGCATTCCATGGCTCCACCACCCTCTCAGTGAAGTAGCACCTCCTCCTTTCTCCCTGAATCTTCCCCTCAGCTTCCACCCATGCCCTCAGTGGCCCCTTCCTCCTTCCTTGAAGCACCCTTACTGCTCCTCCCCTATTTACCCTCTTCATGTACCTGAAGACCTCCATCATGTCCCCCCGGTCCCTTCTCTCTTCCAATGTGTACATATTTAGCTCTTCGAGCCTCTCCTCACAGGTCCTGTCCCCCAAGCCCCAAATCATTTTGGTTGCCCCTCCTCTGGACCCTTCCAGGAGGTTAATGTCCCTCTAAGTGTGGCTCCAAAACTGCACGCAGTACTCAAGGTGCGGCCTCACCTAGCAGTTATACAGAGGAGATCACTTCCCTCCTTCTGGAGGTGATCCCCTAGCGATGCATCCCAGCATCCTGTTGGCCTTGACTGCTGCCCTCCTACAAGTCTCAGAGTTTTCATCTTGACATCCACCACCACGCCCAGGTCCCTCTCAGCCATCGAGACTTGTAGCATTTCCCCAGGGTGTACACTTGGCCTGGGTTTCTGGCCCCAGGTGGAGTACCTTGCATTTCCGCATTGAACCTCAGCTTCCACTTCTAGACCATCTTTCCAGAGCCTCCAAGTCCCCTGTAGGGCCACCTCCCCTCCTCCCCATCCACACACTCCCAGTTTGAGTCATCTGCAAAGAGACTCATCTCACTCCTGATTCCTGTCCTTATGTCAGATACTTGAGGCGTTGAACAGAAGGGGCCCAAGGACTGATCCCTGTGGGACCCCACTAATGACCCTCCTTGGGATGAGACTATCCATCAACTCTACCCTCTGGGTCCGTCCTGGAGCCAATTGCCTATCCATTGGATCATCTGGTTCCCCACACCCATTTCTCCCAGCTTACCCAACAGGCCCACGTGAGGAACAGAGTCAAATGCCTTGCTGAAGTCTAGAAAGAGGACATCCACTGGTCTACCCAGGTCCAAGGCACTTGTCACCCAGTCATAGAACTCCACCAGGTTTGTCTGACACGATTTCCCCGGGATGAATCCATGCTGTCTATCATCCAGGCACCCTGACTTATCCAGGTCCTCCCTAGCCTCTCCTTGACAATGCCCTCCATCACCTTGCCCACCACCGATGTCAGGCTGACAGGCCTGTAGTTCCCTGCCACCTCCCTTGATCCCCCCTTGTGGATAGGCACTATATGCGCCACCTTCCAGTCTTGGGGCACCCACCCTGTCCTCAGAGAGATGGTGAAAAGCTCTGCCAGGGGTTTCGCCAGGACATCTGCAAGTTCTTTCAGCACTCTGAGATGTAATTTATCCGGCCCCGGTGCTTTCTCCGTCTTAAGGGAGCTGAGGGCTTCCCTCACTCTCTCTGCTGTGATTTCCACTTCCGGTACCTCTTCTCCCTGCTTAGCCCTTCCCCCACCTGCCAGTGATGCCTCCCCCTCTCCCCAGACCTGCCGATCGGTAAGGGTCCCCCCTTCTCAGTATCTCTGTCTCCTCCCATGTATGATGCAGCACCCCATTTTCCCTGGTGAAACTGAGGTGAAGTACTCATTTAGTACCTCAGCCTGCTCCCCGGTCTTGTGCCCATTCCTCCCTGATTTAATCCTGCTAATCTGCCCTTCACCCTTCGCTTTCTCAATGTATCTAAAGAACCCTTGTTCCTCTCCCACTTCCCTGGCCAGGTTCTGCTCCTTCCTTGCCTTAGCCGCCTCACCACTCTAGTGGCCCTTCTAGCCATCAGCTCTGCACTCCCCTCATCCCTTTCACCCTTGAGCACTTGAATTGCTTATAGGCTGCTTTCTTTCCCGCACCACCTCCTGGACCTCCCTGGTCCACCAACAGGGTTTTTGGGCCCTACCGCATTTTTGTCTTACTCTTGCACAGGTGCTGGTAGCATCCTGCACCCCTCTCCTGATGATTTCCCATCTACTAACAGCGTCCATGTCTGACCCAATCCCATCCAAATGCTCCTTAAGGATCCTTCCCATTTCCTTAAAATCCGCCCCCCTGAAGTCGGTTACTTCCGTCTTTGTGCAGCTGAATGGATGAAATAAGAGGAGATAGAGGACCCACCATCAGAAGTTCAAGGTTGAGGACATTGTGCCAAAGCCTAGGCTAGGACTTACCTCCTCCAAGGGGGAATGATGGGCGGGAAGGTACCTGCTGCAAGAGCTGTTCTCGAAGATCTACTGTTACGGTAAGTTCTTACGTAACTGTACTATCTTCTTCAAGATACAGCTCTTGCAGCAGGTTACACCATTAGGACTGATTCCCAAGCAATGGCGCCTAGAAACGCCCTAGGGAGGAGGCAAAAAACAGATCCTGGGAAACCCTGATTCTAGGACAGGAGGCCCTGCAGAACGGCGAGGCCGAAACCAGCTCTCCGCCGTGAAGCGATGTTGAGGCTGTAGTGCCTAATGAAGGTGTGCACTGAGCTCCAGGTGGCTGCAGCACAGATGGCCGAAATGGAGACTTTTTCAGTGCTGCAAAGGAAGTGGCCACCCCCCCTTGTCAAGTGGCCCCTGACGGTACCCAGAAGGGGCTTCTGTCTGTTGTAGCAAAAGGAAATGCACTGGACGAGCCAGCAAGAAAGAGTTTGCTTTGAGACTGGTTGGCCCAACATCCTCTCAGTGAAGGAAATAAACAGCTGCTCGGATTTGCGATGCTGTTTGGTCCTGGTCAAGTAGTATCTTAAGGAGCGGTGAGCATCCAGGGTGTGAAGCAGTGCCTCTCCCCTGTTGGTGTACCTAGGGAAGTACACCGGCAAATCAATGTCCTGATCAAGGGTGAGGGGCTGAGACCACCTTAGTCAGGAATTTTGGATTTGTCCTCAGGGACACCCTGTCCTGGTGGAAAATTAAATAAGGTTCCTTACACATGAGGGCATGTAGCTCGGAGATTCTCCTTGCTGAAGTAACAGCAACCAAAAACAACATTTTCCAAGACAGAAAACATAGCTTACAATCTGCGGCAGGTTCAAAGGGTGGCAGCGTGAGCTGCTCCAGGACAAAGAGCAGGTCCCAAGGAGGGACAGGATCCTTAATGGGTGGTCTAAGGTGGAGCACCCCCTTAAAAAGTCACGAGAAGTGTTGAGTTGTGCCACTGTGCGTTGGCCTATGGGGGAATGGTAGGCTGAAATCGCACTGAGGTGAACCTTAATTGAGGAGTAGGCCAGACCTGAATGAAAGAGGGAAAGCAGGTATTCCAGAACTGATTTTTCTGGGCAGTCTAAAGGTGAGAGACCACATGCCCGAGACCACAGGCAAAACCGACGCCATTTCATGGCGTATGTAGCATGCGTTGCCGGTTTTCTGGCAGTAGAAAGGACTTCTGCCACCTCTTGCGAGACCCCGTGTCGCAGAATGGCTATGTCTCGAGGAGCCAGGCATGCAGGTTCAGTGAGTGCAAGTCTGGGTAGACTAGCGAACCCTCTTCTTGAGACAGCAGATGGGAGCTGATTGGCAAAGGAAGTGGAGGTTCCCGAGACAACTGAGTCTAAAGCAGGAACCAAATCTGTCGGGGCCAGAAAGGCACTACCAAGATCATCGTTGCATGCTCCCTGCGAAGTTTGAGAAGGATTCTCTGGATCAAGGCACAGGGAGGAAAAGCATAGAGGAATCTGCCCGCCCAAGGAGAGGGACAACGTGTCTTGCCAGAAAACACCAGGCCCTGGATCTAGCGAGCAAAAATTGGGCAGTTTTGCGTTGGATGGGGAAGCGAACAAGTCCAATTCTGGTGTGCCCCATCGATGAAACAGATCCTCTGCTACCTCCTGAAGAAGTTCCCACTCGTGGACTCTGGCCTGGGAGCAAATCAGATCATCTGCGACCGTGTTGTCCACTCCAGGAACATGAACTGCAATCAGATTTGCGCCGTGTCGAATTACCCATTCCCACACTCTCATGGCCTCCCTGCAGAGGGGGTAGGAGTGTGTGCCTCCTTATTTGTTGAGGTAATACATCACCACCGTATTGTCTGTTTGAAGCAGAACAGTACTCTGTGGAATTTCTGACTGGAAGGCTTGCAGGGCATACAAGACCGCCCTCATCTCCAGAATATTGATGTGGAGGTGGGCTTCTTGAGGGGTCCACGTTCCCTGAGACCTCACCCCATTCAGGTGTGCCCCCCACCCCAGCCCTGAGGCATCTGTGGAAAGGATTACCTCCGGGGACGGCGCTATGAATGGGACCCCCACAGAGAGGGTCCCCTGGTCTAGCCACCATTGCCAATCCTGAATCACAGCACTCGTGATTCTGACCGGCTGCTGCAAATGGTCTTGCTTCTGGTCCCATTGCACTCTGAGCATCCACTGGGTTACCCGCATGTGGAGCCTTGCCATCGGGATGGTTGGAATGGCCGCAGCCATATGTCCAAGCAGGCGAGGGACCAGTCTGGCTGGGACGGTCTTCTTTGTCGAAAGGTCTCTGATGAGGGACCTGATGCGTTCTGCTCTGTCCTCGGGAAGAAAGGCTTTCCCTTGGACGGTGTCCAGAACTGCGCTCATGAACTGCAGCTTCTGGGACGGTACCAGGAGAGACTTCTCGGAGTTGATAAGTATGCCCAGCGACTGAAAGAGAGCCTGGGTGTGCTGGATAGCCATCAACAGCGCCTCCTGGGAGGCAGCCATGAGAAGACAGTCGTCCAGGTATGGGAACACGTAGTGGCCCTGTCTCCTTAGAGACGCTGCCATGACTGCCAGGCACTTGGTAAAGACCCTGGGGGCCGATGACAGCCCGAAAGGAAGCGCCCGGAACGGATAGTGGTGGCAGAGAAATTCGAGGCGCAGGAACCTCCTGTGCGCTTGAGCTATGGGGATCTGCAGGTAAGCGTCCTGCATGTCCAACGACGCCAGAAATGAGTCCTTCTTCAGCATGGGTATAAGGCCCTGGAGGGTCACCATGAGGAACCGTTTGTAAGCGACCGACATGTTGAGGTTGCTAAGGTCCAAGATTGAACGGAGGTCCCCTGTTTTCCTTGAAACCAGGATGAAGTGGGAATAGTAGCCTATTCCTCTCTGTTTCCCCGGGACGTACTCCACGGCTCCCTTGTGCAGAAGCGCGAGTACTTCTTGCCTGATGAGCAATCTGTGCTGACCAGAGTAGCGGGAGAGCAGAGGAGGCCTTGTGGGTGGCTTGTCTGTGAACTCTATAAAGTGGCCTTTTTCGACCAATTGGAATACCCACCTGTCGGTGGTGATCGACTGCCACCCTGGCAGGTGGTCTGCAATACGACCCCCGACCTTGGTGTCCTGTTGATCCTGAGGGGCGGGGGATGGGAAGGAGTCATGCTGTGGGTCCTGCAGGTTGGACTGACTTGGTGGGAAGTTGGCCTCTGCCTGAGGACAACTTGCCCTGGGCTTTCCGGGGGAAGGAGACCCTCTGTTGCAGGCCGGAACGGGACTGTTGCCTCTGAGTCCGGCCGCGAAAACTGCTCTGATTCCTACGAAAGGAACCGGGCCTGGATCTGTACATGGCCTGGACAGATCTCACGGCCTTCCCGGCCTCCTGAAGCTTGGTGATTACCTTCTCCAAGGACTCACCAAAGAGAACTCTGCCGTGAAAGGGGACGTCCAGTATGTTCTTCTGGACGTCCGGGGTGAATCCGGAGACACGGAGCCATTAGTGTCTCCGAAGGCATATGCCTGAGGCTGCCGCTCTGGCCGAGGAGTCCGCGGAGTCATACGCGGCTCGAAGCACCTGGGTTCCCACGTCTGAACCCGTGCAGAGGAGCTGGAGTAGCTCTTCCTTCTGCTCACCTTCTGGCATCTTTTCTGCCAGCTCATGTCCCTGCTCCTACAGGGCATTCTGAAACTGGACCATGTGGGCAAGATAACTGAGGGACCGAATGGCGCAGGTGGCAGCTGCATACATGCGCCTACCCATCGTGTCCAATTGCTTGGATTCCGGGTCCGGTGGCTGGGTGCTCAGATGTTGCGGCCTTTGAGACCGGTCATGTGAGGCTGTGATGACCAGAGAATCGGCCAGAGGATGAGATGCCAAGTACTGGTCCTCCCTAGGGGCCTTGTACAGGCAGTCCACCTTCTTCGGCATCGCTGTGAGCGAATGTGGACGTTTCCACGCTGCCTTTGTGACGTCCACGAAGGTGTCCACCAAGGGTGGTACCACCACAGGCTTTGGGTCCTTTTGCCGAAGATAACGCGCAAGGCGTAGCCTTTCGGGGTCAAGGTCTTCTGCGTCCCAGACCATGTTCTCCTGGATATGCCTCAATCTCTGAGAATGATGGGTCATCCGGAGGAGATCTTGGGAGTTCACGTGGTCCGGAGAGGGGACGCTGATGGGAGAAAGGGATCTGGATCTACCAGAGAAGTCCGATCCAGAGTCCTTCGTCGACGGCGAGTAGCGGCGTCTTCTGGGCCTCTTGGGACTGGGTGACCCTGCAGAAGATCTGGATGGAGGTCTCTTGTCCGATGGTCTGCCCCTAGGAGATTCAGCAGGATCCTGGGGGGAAGGTACTCGGCCTGCTGCCCCAGATGGAGTGGGGGGCGCTTGGGCCGGTGGAGTCACGGGTGGAGGAGGAGGAAGAGGAGAGGGTGTGGGGACCACGTCCTTTTTAATGGTGTCCCACCAGAAAGTGAATAACTCCTTCACCTCAGCAATATTCAGGCCCGATGACAGGCCGGTCGTCTGGTCCCAGCCTCGGCCCCCCGGGGGTCTCTGGTTCAGGAGAGGGTTCCCTCAGGGGCTCGACAGGACCAGGGTCACCCACCTGGTCCTTGGGCTGGGTCGACGACTCCTCCGTACGCGCCTCCTGGCAGATGTCGGGGGGCGGCGTTGGGGTTCCTCCATCTGCTGGAACAGGCATCGGTCCCCTGGACAGCGACGGGCGTCTAGCTGTCGTCGGGTCCCGGGACCGGTGGTGCTTGGCAGATGTCGGGTGGGCCGATGTTGGATCAGACATCCATTTGAGCGAGGTCAGCTCCTTGGTTTTCCGTTGGGGGGGGGGGAGGCAAGGAGACTGACCGGACGTCGGGGGCCGAGTGGCGGGAGCCAGACTTGTGGTGATGGCGGTCCCCTGACCTCGGCGAGGCCTTAGACGAAGGAGGCCTGGAGGTCTTAACAGGCTGCAGAGTGGAAGAACCGGTAGAAGACGACCACGACCGGGGGAGGCTGACAGCGGGCCCGGGATGGAGAGCGGTCGGACCGGGAGCCGGAGCTGCGGGAGTCTGAGGCCCTAGAAGGGGATCTAGTTCTCACCCTCTCCCTGTGTTTTTCAAGGTGCCTGGGGGCTTTTTCGGAAGATTCCCCCTTAGAGGCAGGTTCCATGGCCTTCAATCTTTCTTCCAGAAGTTAAGCTTGGAGGGCCTTCTGAAGACGGATCCGGGTCAGACTGTTGAAGCCTTGACAAAAGGAGTAGGCCCGGGTGTCATGGTCCGGGCCTAGGCACCGTACGCAGGCCAAGTGTGGATCTTTGAAGGGAATTTGCTTCCCGCAGGCACACTTAGACGGATGGCCCTCCACGGATGTTGGTGAGGACATCAGATGGCAGACAACTGAAGAAGTTTCTTAACGGAAAAAAAGAACTTTTCCAAACGTTGCGCACTAGACACTGACCAGAGTGTCGAGACATGCAAGTCGACGGTGGGAAAGAACTGGGGATTCTGGCGGGATCGCCTCCTTATGTACTACGCCCGACGTCGGGGGTGGGACCGATGTCGGAGGTGGTCCTCGCTGAAGACTGCTAGCTAGAAGATTTCCCTGGGGTCCTGACGCCTGCCGGCTTCAGTCCTAATGGTGTAACCTGCTGCAAGAGCTGTATCTCGAAGAAGATCCGCTATGTCCACAGGTGCCACACATGAAGGTGAAGAGACTAAAGGCTCGGTTGCACCTGGGTGCCCTGCTCCTGTGTCAGAAGGTCATGGGAGAACGACAGACCGGAGGTTCCAGTGCCAGTTGCTGCAAAAGAGGATATCAAATCTGGCATGGCCAGAGGAGTGATAAGGATCATTTGAGCTCCCTCCTGCTGAAGTTTCACCAGAACCTTCTGAATGAGAGGAAAGGCGTAGAGAAACCTCCTTGTCCAAGAGAGAGACAGTGCATCTCGCCAAAAAGCACCATGCCCGGGAACGAGCGAGCAAAAGTTGGGTAGTTCTGTGCTGAATGGGGAGGCGAACAGATCCATCTCTGGTCCACCCATCGAAGAAAGTTCTTCAACCACCACTGACTTTAGCTTGCACTCGTGGGCCCTGGCCACGGATCAACTGAGACTGTCCGCCAGGACATTGCTTATGCATGGGACGTGGACTGCTGTCAAGAAAAGGCTGTGCCGGATCGCCCAGTACCAGACCCTCATTGCTTCTCTGCAGAGAGGAGAAGACCAGGTTCCTCCCTGTTTGTTGATGTACCAGACTGTGGACATGTCATCCGTCTGGATCAGAAGTGATCCCGGTACCAGGAGGAACTGGAACGCCTGGAGAGCGTGAAGAACCATCCTGGTCTCCAGAATGTTTATGTGGAGCACAATCTCCTGGTCGGATCAAAACCCCTGTGTCTTGTGTACCCCCAGATGGGCTCCCCAGCCTAAGTCTGAGGTGTCCGTGGTGAAGATTTGCGTTGGGACAGGGAAATGAAAAGGTGTTCCTCTCAAAAGGTTGGAGAGATCCTGCCACCAGTGAAGATCTCTGTAGGCTGCTAGAGATCATGACTTTTTGGTTCATGTCGTCTGTCCTCTGATCCCATTGGACTCAGAGACCATTGGGTGACCTTCATGTGGAGTCTGGCCAGGGGTACTGTTGAAATGCCAACTGAAATCAGTCCCAAAAGACGGAGCACAGCATGTGCTGTGATCCATCGAGTCTGGGCCACGAGAGCAGCCTGAGCAACTGAAGTCTCGGCTCAATCCGATGGCAGAAATTCCTTGCTCTGAACTGTACCTAGTACGGCTCCAATGAACTGGAGATGTTGAGATGGGACTTGGGGAAATTGACCGTGATACCCAGAAGTGAGAACAAGCTCAGAGTGAAAGAGAGGGACTCTTTCAGGCTGGTAGGAGAGGGTGCTGCGAGGAGCCAGTACAGGTACGAGAAGACATAAATGTCCTGGCGGCATAATGTCTCCACCACCGCTAGGCATTTCGTGAACACCCGAGGGACCAAAGAAAGGCCAAATGGGAGCACCTGAAACTGGAAGTGGTCCTCCATAAAAACAAAACGGAGGAAGTGGCGATGGGCCGGGAGGATAGGGATGTGCAGGTAGGCATCCTGCATATCCAGGGAGCACAGCCAGGAGTTTGGATGGAGCAGAGGGAGAAGCCCATGAAGAATCAACATACGAAACTTCTTGTACTCTGAGATGTTTAGTGTGCGGAGGTCCAGGCTCAGTCTCAGGTCACCCATTTTTTTTGGGACTAGGAAGTGGGAGTAAAATCCCCTTCCTATCTGGTTTGGAGGGATGGGTTCTACAGCCTTCTTTAGAAGTGCCTGGATCTCTTGAGACAAAGGGGACCCGATCCCATGAACAGAAAGACCATCCCAGCAGCAGAGGGGCTGGGATCTCGAGGAACTCAATCGAGTGACCCAGTTGGATGAGCTGAAGCACCCAAGACTCTGCGGTGACGAACCTCCAACCCTCCAGGTGGAGGCCGAACCTCCCCCCAACCGGTTCCTCCTGACTTAAGGGAGGGAGCGGAAGGAGGAGAAAGGAGTCAGGACACCGAGGGGAAGGGAGCTTTAGTCTCTGAGGCTGGTTTGTGGAACTTAGCCCGTAGGGTTTGAGCTCCTGAGCCAGGGGCATGTCTTTTTCCCTGACACTTAGCCTGGTTCTTATTCCACCTTCTTTGGCAGTGAAAGGGCTGCTTTTTCTGACCCGTCTTGTACATAGCACGTACGTCTCTTAAGGAGAGTCCACTCTTGCAATCCTGTGATAAATATCTTTCGCATCGCCGACAAACAGGATGGAACCCCTAAAAGGAGGGTCCAAAAGGGAATACTGCACATCCTGTGCCAGGCCTGCTATCCAGAGCCAGGAGAGCCGGTGGAGACAGATCCCTGTGGCTGCCGCTCTAGCCATTGAATGCACAGAGCCATACATTGCTCAGAGAGCATGACGACACGAGGACTTGCTCATTCTGACCTTGACCAAGAGCCTGTTCCCAAGGGTTTCATCATGAACCTCAAGGAAGTTCCTTTCCAGCTCTGAAAATGAAGCTTTTTGGAAAGCAACCATGTGCGCGACATAGTTGAGGGATCTAATAGCACAAGAGGAAGAAGAGTAGATCTTTCAGCCGAACTGGTCTAATTGATGAGAGTCCTTGTCTGGAGGCAAGGAACTCTGGTGTTTCGGTTGGGCTGACCGGTCGTGAGCGGTAGTGATTACCATGGAGTCAACCTTTGGATGGGAGGCAAGATGCTTAATCCCTTCCAGGGATAAGTCCGGTCTGCCTTTCTGGAGACCACTGTTGCCATATTGTGGTCACCAAATCCTCATGGGGTCCCATCCATAGGGGGATGGGGATAGGATCAGACGTAACAAGATCCAGGTACTCCGCCAGTCTTTCGTTGCAGATCCACCTCTTTCGAGGACCAGCCTCCAGCTACCTGTATTGAGCGCAAAGTCCACAGAAAGAAGTGCGCAAACTAAGTTACCACACCTGCTTTTCATCCATTTCAATTAGTGGAAATGAAGAACACAGTCCAAGATATATTCCCAACAATGCAGGGGACTGCAATTTATTCAAACATAGTTTCCACAAATAAATAAAAATAATGTGGGTGGAAAGGAACCTCTGCAACAAACTACCCCTAGAGCCTCAACTCTCACGAGTCTTCAAAGGGGGTGAAGCACACAGGTAATTGCATCGATTTCAATTACAACCTCATTAATATCTATAGGTTGTGAGTCCCCATTTCTTAAAGGGCACCACTTGATTTTATGTGAACTTCTCATTTCATATACAAAATTACTTACAACCTACAATTACAGTTTATCAAAATTATGAAGTGAAAAAGACCATTTCTTTATATTTATTTGTGGAAATGGTATTTGAATAAATTGCAGTCCCCTGCATTGTTGGGAATATATCTTGGACTGTGTTCATTTCCACTAATTGAAACTGATGAAAAGCTGGTGTGCTAACTTAATTTGCGCACTTCTTTCTGTGGACTTGGCATTTGTGAAGGTTAGCCGCCTCCTTGGAAGTGCTGCATGTTTTTTCTGGTTCATGAGTTCGTGGTATCATTTTGGATTGGTGTTTATTTGTACTACGGTTTACAACTGAACCCGGACGTTGCAAGGGGGCGACATCTCCAGAGTATGAAGCAGAGTTTTGGAACTTATATCTGCAGTAAGACTTGCTTGTGCGGTTGAAAAGTTACACTCGGGATTTTCATCTAGAATGAATTCTATGGATGGCGTCACGAGTTCAAGTGAAAATACAAGCAACAGCTGGGAACGCTCAGGCCGTTTAACATTTGAGGAGCGGAGAAGAGAATTAAGGAATCGATTTAAACAGGAGGAAGACAAAGGTAAAGGAAATACAGAACCTGATGTTTCTATAAAAAATGCATTTATTAAGCTTGAATCTCTACTAATTAAGGATACAGAATTAACATTTAATGCGAGTACTTCAGAGGAATATCTGAGTCGTGGTCAAGCCCCTAGGGGCTTAGGAATTATAGTCACTCCATCGTGTGGCCTTGATAATTTTCAGTTTCGAGATGAATGGCTGAAGGCAGCTGCACAGTGCTCTAAAACATTTTTAGAACTCCTGATAAGGGATGATTTATTAAAACATGCAGAATTACAGAAATAACTGGATGCTATGAAAATTACAGAAATAAGAAAGTATCGAGTTTTATGACTAATTTTCAACTTAATAAAATACAAGAGCATGAAACAAAAGCAATACAAAGAAAGATAACCAAGCGTAAGCGAGATGCTGGAGATTATGGACATGGAAATATTTTGAATTGGGGAAGATCAGGTTCTGAATCGGGGAAGACCTAGGTCAAAGGTCAGATTTTCAAACAGGAGTGAAAATGTAATTGAAGTACCCACTAGAGATCCTAGCAGGAAATAAACACCTGGAAAAAGTCAATCAAAATTCTGAGACGTTCAGCCCCAACAGAAAAAGAAAAAGGAAGACAAGGAGAGGAAAATGAGGGGGGAAAACAGGAACAGAACATATCTTGAGGGAGAGAAAACGAGCTGTAGCTTACAGATACTGAATCTCTCTGGGAGGAGTTTGAATATACATGAAGAGTCGGTGTTGGAGAGGTCTTAGTTTTATTCCAACCCCTCAGATAAACACATTTCAGGTGTTTGATTTTTCAGAAAATTACATCTAAAGTTACATTTTCTTGTGGAAATTCAAGCAGAACCTCTTTTTGAAGAAGAAATTAACATAAGTATGGGGTTTAATATTGAAGAAACTGAATTTTTCTGATGATTTCGACCTAAATTTACTATTAACTGAGATGCATTCTATTTAAAAAGAACCAAACAATCCCCTAAATTCGGAAACGGAAAAATTACATAATGCAGAAATTGGAGTACCAGTTGGTTCGAGGCCCACCATAGGACAACCTTTTTTAGGACAGAGTTCGAACTATTTGGAAAATTTAGGTTTTCAGAAAAAGAATTACGATATTACTAGAAGAGAAACTATCTTAAATTCAGACTTGGATATAGCACCAAAAACTGGGACTGAAGCATCAACCTGTTCGACACCCACCACTGAACGTATTGATTTCGAACCAGATTTGGATATTCTGGAGGAAATATTGATGGAACAGAAGAATTCTTGGATTATACCATCCCTGGTAACAAAATGTTTAAATTAGAACATGACTAAGAAAGCAAGAAAATCTATTTCACCCTGTGTCTGAATTCTGCCCGAAAACTTTTAACACCACATTAAATGTATATGAGAAAACAGTGACAAGGCAAGTTTTGAATTTTTTTTTTTTTTTAGTGGAGCATCATTACTAGAAGACAACTGAAATCCAAGTGAATAAAGGCTTTAAACTGACTGCGCGAGTTCAAGATGGCAGCCACGCTGGGCTGTCTGTCTGCATGTTGTGTTTTTTTGTTGTATTTTTGCTTTTGAATTTTATTTTATGCCATTTGTTTTATGTTTAAGAGTCATTCGTTTTATGCTTAAGAGCCTTTGTTTTATGTTAGGGAGCTCTGAAAGATAGACCTAAGATTAAAAGTTCAAAAACACTCTCTTGGTGTTCAACTACTGGGTGAAGGAGAGCTGGTGGCAGTCCTTTGCTGGATTATGGATTGTGGAGTGGCCCAGAAAGTGGAGTCAGCTGCTGGGATGTGCTGGAATCATGGCTTGGTCGGCGAAATAACTGGGGAACTTGGTGTTTTGCTGCCCAGGAGCTGGGAGGAGCACAGACCTGTGGAGTGTTTGACTCGAGGATTCGATCGGAGTCGGTGCTGTTCGGGTGCTGGCCCTGGACTGAGTTTTTCGGCTCTTGGATCTTTTTTGTGGAACATGACTGTGCTGTTTAATCTACAATTTTGGCTTGATATATTAGTGGCCAGCGACAGGAGTGGGCACGACTCCATTGGTGATCGCCGGCGGGATTTGCAGCCTCACAGTGGGGCAGGGTATTTGTTCAGCCAGGGAGCTGGCTGATATGCCGTGGTTCTCCTAGACTCACGGGTTTGGCTGCAGTGTAGCCTCATGGTGAGGCTGCAATATTTCTTGCCGGGTTTCATGTGGAGTTGGAGAGGCCCTGGTCTATTGCTGGCTGTTGATCTGGATTCTTCGGCTGGCTCAGATAGGCCTTGTCTTTTCGATGGCCCTTTTATTTTATGACAAAATAATACCTTGGATTATCCCCTATTGTTGGATTCTTCTGGTGGCTCCTACACTTTATGGTTGACTGTTTTTTGGGATTATTTTCATCCTGCTCGGGACCTAAGGATTACATTCTCTGTGTGGTCTCCCTGGTGGTGAGAGGACCCGGGCATCCACATATTTTTGATTTTATTTTTCTATATTGAATGTTTTGGTGGTCTTATTTATTGTGGACACCTACTGAGTAGACTGATTCTTTATTTGGGCAGTGAGTGTGCCTGAACTCCCTTGTTCCTCGGCTGTGAGAGGGTTGGAGGGGGAGTAAATCCATAACTCACAATTTTGTGTTTCTGCATGTCCTGTGAGAGGGACTGCAGTAGCTCCAGAGTTAAGTGTGGGAGCTACTTATCCAGTTAATGTGCAATAAATTTCTGTTATGTATTAGGGTGGATTAGTAGAGTAATTTCGGGGTTTATTTTAGTTTCATTTTATTGTATGTTATTTATTAATCTTGGTCTGCTGGCTTATTTGATTTAATAGTCTGGGTTTTATTTTTTAGAATAGTTTTTTGGTTGGGGTGGGGTTGGAGGGTATTTATTTATAACATGTTGGGGAGGTTCAGTGACTGTTGGGCATTATTCCCCCACCAGGCTCACGGAATTATGTCCCTTTGAATGTCCCCCATTGCCATCTGACACCTATTTTTAGGTGCCGTGCTTTGGGCATTCTTAGGAAGCGTAAAAGAAGGTGGAGAGCTGGGCCTGCTAGGGGACAGGAAAGGGGAGGACGGATTGGGGTTGTGGGGTCCAGGAGACTCCTTGGGGCGAAATGGGGTCAGGATAGAGGTCATTCTTGTCTTGTCTCCATACCCAAGAGCTCCGATTTTAGTGGGCAGGTGCCGAGGTCTTCCCCCCAACAGCTCATCCCACCTTGGCCATGTTATGCAATGCCAGATCTATTAAAAACAAGACAGCTATTATAGCCAATCTTGTTGGATCAACTGATCTGGCTTGCATCATGGAGACCAGGCTGGATGAAAATCCAGGCCCTATATTGGCCTCGGCAACTCCAGCCGGGTTCTCAGTGATACACCATCCAAGGTTGGATCGTAGGGGCAGGGGTGTGGCCATTATGTTAAAGACTGAGCTTGGCCTTGTGAATGTGCCATTGGGAAGTGCCAGATCCTTTGACTATATCCTGGGAGAGGGTGTAGGCTGCAGGATTCTCCTCTTCTACTGTTCACCAGGAGACAGTGGAGAATTCCTGCAGGAAATAGACTTCATCATCGACATGGTGTTGAGGTTCCCCAGATTGATAGTTCTGGGCACTTCAAAACCTGGGTCAACAAACTCTCGCACTTTGGTCAAATTCTCCTCCAGCTGATGACAACGCTGGGCCCAACACAGGTGGTTACCTCCTTGACCCATGTAGGGGTCATTCATTGGACCTGATCTTTCTTTTGGGTATGGAGATTTCTGATTTGGGGGTGGAACTAATCAGCTGGTTGGTCTGACCATCATACCATGAAGTTCAGCTTCAGGGCTCCCCCAATAGGTCTGTCCCTACGGAGATGGTTCAGTACCGCCCTTTAAGGGGCATCAGCCCCAGTGACCTAATGGCAGTACTGGATCTATCGAGCTTGTCAGGTGAATGCACGAGTCCAGACGATCTTGTACTAGCCTATAACAAGGCTGTAGGAGATGCTCTGGACAAGATTGCTCCTGTTGGTGTTCGGCCTCTCACCTTTCGTTCAAGGAGCCCTTGGTTTGATGGCTCCTTGAAGGAATTAAGGTGAGTTGGACAAAGGTTGGAGAGTGTCTGACGGAAGTCCGGCCACAATGCTGACAGGCTTAGGTTCATGGCACATTATGATAGCTATCAATCAGAAATCACCCATAAGGAGGCAGAATTCCTGTCCAGGGAGATTTCTGCTGCACAGAATCGACCAGCTCAGCTTTTCCAGACTGTTGACAGACTGGGCTGGAGACAGACTGGATTGCACAAAGAAGCTTTTTCCTCAGCTGAGATGCGAAGAGTTCGCTCTGTTTTTTGCAGATAAGGTTGCCAGCATCAGGACTGGCATCAGTCCGACCTCTCCTATGAGGGACTGCAGTGGTCGAAAGGAAGTGGCATGCACTCAGTCTCTCTGGTCAGATTTTCGCCGGCCGGAGTTCACTGACATTGTGAAGATCATCCAAACATTGCAACCAACTAGTTGTAGTTTGTATCCGGGTCCTACACCCCTTTTAGTGGGATGTGTAGAAGTTATCTGCCCGATCCTTGCTGACACTGTCTGGGAGTCTTTGGAGAGAGGGGGGGTCTTTCCTGACCCCCTCAAGGAGGCGGTCGTTCGACCACTCCTTAAAAAACCTCCTTGGATCCAGATTGTCTAGCCAACTACCGGTCTATCTCTAACCTGCCATTTGTTGGTAAGGTTACTGAAAAGGATGTTGCACTGCAATTGGATGATCATCTTACAACTCACAATGTCTATGATACTCTCCAGTCTGGTTTTAGGAAGAAGCATAGCATGGAGACTGCCCTTGTCCGGGTATTGAATGACCTCCTAATGGCTAGAGATCGAAAGGCACGCACCATTCTGGTCCTTCTCGAGCTCTCTGCTGCATTTGACACTGTAGACCACGGTGTGCTATTGGAGCGCCTGAGGTACTTGTGTGCTGTCTGGTACAGGCTTCAAATGGTTCCATTCTTACCTCATGGACAGGTCTCAGAGTTGCCACTAGAATTTATTCCTCTGGCGCTCACTCCCTGCCTTGTGGGGTGCTGCAGGGTTCCATTCTAGCCCCCATGTTTGCAGTGTATATGCTGCCATTGGGAGATATCATCAAGCAATACAGTCTGGGTTTTCACTGCTATGCAGATGATACTCAGCTGTATTTGTCCTTTCTGCCCAGACAAGATGATGCACTCTCCGTGCTAAATAACTGCCTTGCTGAGATCAGACTTTGGATGAGTTCCAGCTGGCTGAGAATGAATCTGGATAAGACTGAGGTGCTGGTAGTTGACCCAGGTCGTCCAAGGGAGGGTTTGGGGGCTGGACAATCATCAGGCTGATTACTTGGTGGTATGTCACTCACTACCTCCGATCAGGTAGTAAACCTGGGCATTATTTTTTGATGATTGTTTGACCCTAAAATCTCTGGCGTCAGCTGTTGTCAAATCCTTTTTACCATCTGAGGAATGTCGCCCTGGTGAAAAACCTGGTTCCTCTGGGTGATACTCCAACACTGATCCATGCCTTTGTCACTACCAGTCTTGATTACTGCAATTCCCTCTACCTAGGGTTACCTGGGGTTGATATCCGCCATCTGCAGCGGGTGCAGAAGGCGGCGGCCAGGCTTTTGACTGGGACTTCTAGAACCAGTCATTACACCTGTGCTCCGCGAACTGCACTGGCTGCCTGTTTGGTGGCGGATCACCTTTAAGATTGGTTTACTAACCTTTAAAGCCCAACGTGATCAGGAATCCTGTTACCTGAAAGATCTCCTGGTACCCTATTGCTCCCTCTCATCTCCGTTCCGACAACGAGAGATTGCTAGAGATTCCCAGGGTTTGATTAAAGACATCAGGATCTCGTGCCTTTGCTTTTTCAGCACCAAACCTGTGGAATTCTCTACCTCAGTTGAGAGAATGCCCAACTGTCAATAGATTTAAAAAAGAGTTAAACATATTTATTTAGTTTAGCTTTCCCTAACTATAGTTGATTTGTTTTTATGTTTGTTTTAAAAAAATGTTATCTTTATGTATATGGTTTTTATGTACAGCACCTTGGTTTAGAAAGGCGCTATAACAATAAAGATGATGATTTAAATACCCTTTCCCATGATCCTACAATAGTGATAAAACCCACTGATAAAGGCAAAAATACTGTGATCATGGGAAAGGATTTGTACAGAGATAATTCCCAAACTATCTGATGAAACAAACTATAAGAAGTTATCTATTAATCCTACTATCCAGTATAGGAAAGAACTTTGTCTATTTTTGAGCGAAGCAGTAAATAAAGCTCAGATTTCTGAAGCAGAATTTGGATTTTGTTGGAAAGAATTTCCTAAAGTCCCTGGATTTTACGCAGTACCGAAAGTGCATAAAAATAAAGAAAAACCACCAGGACGACCCATTGTATCAAGTGTTGGTCACTTACCCAAATTCTGAGTAAGTCTGCAGATTTTTGTCTGCAGCCACTAGTATTTAATCTTACTTCCCATATACGACACACATCTGATCTGTTGAGAAAACTAAATACCTTTGAGTGGCGAGAAAGCTATGGTTCGTTGGGAATTTATGTAGAATCTCTACACAAGTATTAACCATGAAGATGGCTTAAAAGCAATAAAAGAGCATTTAAATTATTTTGAAGTAGATGAAGTTCCAAATGAATTTATTTTGGATACTTTGGAATTTATCCTAACCCATAACTATTGTGAATTTGAAGAGGGTAGTTTGTTGCAGAGGCTCCTTGCCACCCACTTTATATTTTTATTTATGGAAATGGTATTTGAATAAATTGCAGTCCCCTGCATTGTTAGGAGTATATCTTGGACTGTGTTCTTCATTTCCACTAACTGAAACTGATAAAAAAGCTGGTGTGCTAATTTAATTTGCGCACTTCTTTCTGAGGGCTTCACGTCTGTGAAGCTTAGCCGCATTCTTGGAAGTGCTGCATGCTTTCTCTGGTTCGTGAGTTCGTGGTATTTTGGATTTGTGTTTGCCTGTATTGAGCGCAAGAGGTCTCCGATGGAAGGGTCCTCTGGGGGAGACTTGGGGGACTCCTTAGGAGGGACCTCAACAGGAGATCTGGGGTCCCAAAGTTTGGAGGAGACTCCACATCAGAGGGCTCTGAGCTGCTGGGGATGGGAAGATCCACCCCCAGCAGATCCCACTGCTAAAGAACCAGAGGCTCTGCCAGAAGGAGGCGGGGCCCTGAGTAAGGGAACAACCCCTCAGATTGCCTGAGCTCCGATAGTAGCAGAGTTCTGTCCTCCTGCCACCACTGGGGGGGGCAGACTCATGGTCTGGTGGCAGAGGAGGAGGCTAGAAGTTAGGGTAGCCTGGATACTGAGGCCAAGATGGGTGGTGATAACCCATTTGAAGATAGTAAGAGTAGCCAGGGTACCCCCACGTTCGGGGCACATGGCCTGGCGTCTGATACTGTGGAGTTGACGGTGGGCCACCTGGAGGCGGGACAAAGAGTTCTGGACCCAGAAACCTGCCCGGAGGATCTGGTCCGACTGGGGGAAGTGCCATGGGATCTGGGAGAGCCCCCGAAGGTCCTGAGGGAGGAGGATGCATGGAAAGATCCCAAGCCGGTGATGGACTTATGTCTGGGGATGGTGGAGGAGGTCCAGAGCCCTGACAGCAGGTCCGAGGGCGATCCTGCCGGAAGAAAAATCAGAGGATCAGGTGGAGAGTCCCTGGGATGAATGACCTGGTTTTTGGGGGGGGGGGAGACACACGAAGGATCACTCTGCCGCTCACTGTGTCCTGCGTCGGGGGCCAAACTGGAGCCAGACAGGAGAGTGGAGAGATCTGGGCAGGAGACCGACTAGCAGTCCGAATGAATGGACCGCGCCGAGCTAGTAGTGGTCAGACCACCACCGCTAGGCTGATCAGCTGGAGCCGTGCGCCCTTTGACGGGGTCGAGGGGTGTCTTATCAGCTAGGCAAGGCGACTTAATTTATACCTCAAGAGAAGCTACCCCCGGCTACCTGCTCAACTCGGCAGGAGGGGGAGAAGGTGCCGGTCCTAAAGAAGCAGACAAGGCACTAGCTGAAGTACTCTCAGTTTTGGAAGGCCTGCCACGTGGCAATGGACTCCAGTCCCGGTGCTTCTCCTTGCTTTTCTTTTTTGGGGCCGGCGACTACAACCTCTCAGTTCCTGGACCTCCTTTTCCATCGACTCCAGTCATCGAGTCTGGAGGTGGGCCTCGACGGTCCGCTTACACCTGGTTGAAGGCCTGGCAGATGGAGCACTCCTTGGTGTTATGCTTGGAACCAAGGCAGAGGAGACAGCGAGAGTGGTCATCCCCGTGCGGGATTTGGGCGCCGCACTTTGAGCACCACTTCTGTGTAGAAGACATTAAATGGTAAGAAAATCTGAGAAAATATTACTATGAGGCGAAGAAAACTGACAAAAGGTGGACGTTTGATCGCTGCTCTATTGCATGCCGAGCGTACTGAGGACGGCGGGAAAAGAAATGGAGAAAGTGCAGGACCGTCCTTTTAAGTCGGGCTGACGCTGGGATGTCCTCGCTGCTGCTTGCAATCTACAAGTTTGCTGTTCGGATCCGGCTAATTGTGGGGCGAGTCCATATGTGAAGCCCTACTGCAGGAACCTCTCAAAGTAAGATCATAGGATTTATGCACAAAGACACACTGTCTTTGTGAAAAATCAAATAAGACTCCTCGAACCAGAGGGCCTCAAGCTCGGAAATCCTCAGAGCAGAGGTAATAGCAACCAAAAACAAACCTTTGAGAAAGTAGACGTAGCTGGCAAGTCACAGCTGGCTCAAAAGGAGACAGGGTCAGCTTCTTCAAAACAAAATTTAAATCCCAAGCTGGAACAGGGGAACAGATGAAAAAATTACTCACCTTAGTAATTATATTTCTTCTAATGGAGTCTTGCTGTATTCTGACAAGTGCAGTGATTCCCAACCTTTGAACTGCCCCAGCGGACTAAAGGTTAACTTTCCATGAAGAACATGGAACGCTGAGCTCGAGTTCAGTTTAAGTCTCTGTCTGGAGTGTTTTGAACCTTAATCGTCAGATTCTTACGAGCCCAACTAAACTAAAAATTCTATGTAGAAATTTTAAAAATTCTACTAGCCAACTGGCTGATATGTTTCGGATTCCCCAGGAAGACTCAAGTCAGGAAACCCAAAAACTAAACCCAGTGTACCTAAATAATAATAAATAAGCACCCAAACAAGAGGGAGGAGGGCGCCAGCACATACACCCTTGGGGTGCAACACTGCACCTGCCCACCCACGTCCCAAAAACAGGTTCTGAGAGGGGAGGCAGGTCAGAATACAGCAAGACTCCATTAGAAGAAATATAATTACTAAGGTGAGTAATTTTTTTCTTCAAACATCATGAAGTCTTGCTGTATTCTCACAAGTGCAGATTATCAAGCAGTACCTCTAAGGAGGAGAGACTGAACCTACTTTCGGAATAGGCTCTGAAGTACTGCTGTGTCAAACAGAGCATCACTCCTAGCCTGGATATCCAGAGAGGAATACTTGGTAAAGGTATGGACTGTTTTCCAGGTGGCTGCCTGACAAATTTCTAGGACAGGAATATCCCTGGCCGCAGCCAGGGAAGCAGCTGTACCTCTTGTGGACTGAGCCCTCAGGCCTGAGGGTTGAGTTTTTCCCAGTTTTGCATAGCAGAATTATATACAAGACACAATCCATCTGGCAATAGATCTTTTGGTGGCAGGTTTGCCCTTTCCCACTTCTCCATAAGTGAGGAACTGGAGGGAGTCAAACCTGTGACCCTTGGTACGCTCTATGTAGTAACTAAGGGCTCTTTTGAAATCTAAACTGTGTAGCCTCCTCTCTCCTGAGGAAGAATGCTCAGTGAAGAAAACAGGGAGAGAAAGCCAGTTTAAATGGAAGTCTGAAACCACTTTGGGCAAGAACCTTCTATTTGTTCTAAGGACCACTTTATCCCTATGAAAGGAGATAAAATCAGGTTCCACTGACAGGGCTTTGAATTCACTGATACGTCTGGCAGAGGTAATGGCTACCAAGAACACAGTTTTCCAAGTCAAGTACTTAAGCTCTGCTGAAGACATAGGCTCAAAAGGGGGGGGGTTGCATAAGCTGAGCAATGCAAACATTCAAATCCTAGGCAGGGGCAGGGTCTCTAAAGAGGGATCGGTGTGAAACAATCCTTAAATTTACACAACACAGGATGGGAAGATAGTGAGGAAGGCTTCCCCACAGACAAAAATGCAGAAACACCTGACAAATATACCTTAACAGTAGCTGATCTGAGGCCTAGGCCATTAAGATGGACCATATAATCCAGAACCGTAGGCAATTCAGCAGTCTCTGGAGAAATATTCTTCTTAGAACACCAAGTCCTGAATCTTTTCCATTTGGAGTTGTAAGTTTCTGGTGGAGGGCTTTTGAGAAGCCTTGAGGATGTCCAGAACCCCTTGGGAAAGATGTAGATCTGCAAACTTTAACTCTTCAAAAGCCATGCCTTGAGATTGAGGAATTGAAGATTGGGCTATCAAATCCTCCCCTAGGAGGATGTTAACAGGTTGTAATTCCTGGGAAGAGACAGGAAGAGATGGACTGCCAGGGACAGCAACCGAGGGTACCAGGGCTGTCTGGCCCAGTCTGGAGCAACCAAAATCACCTTGCAAGGTTGAGACCTTATTTTGACTAAAACTTTGAAAAGGAGTTTGGGGGGAGGGGGGGGAGAAGACATACAGAAACTTCCCTTTCCAATTCAGAATCAGGGCATCCAGGGGGACTGAGCCCAAGACTGGAAATCTGCAACAAAAGGAAGTTGGCGATTGTCTGGAGCTGCAAAGAGATCCATCCCTGGAGTGCCCCACCTTGAAAAAATCACTTTCAGCACCTGAGGGTCCAGGGACCATTCGTGACGGCCCTGAGAAATCCTGCTCAGTGCATCTGCTAGCACATTGTCCTTGCCTGGAAGCAGTGTCGGAGCCAGGTTTGGGAGCATTTGGGAGCCGGTGGGGGGCAGTCAATCATGGGCTCCACAATGGACACTAAACACTGAACAAAGATGGTGGTGGGGCATCACTATGCACACTGGGGCAGCCAGAAGGGGCTACTGCCCCCCTCTAGCTCCGCCATTGCCTGAAAGGTGAACTGCTACAAGACAGGCTTGCAGGGAATAAGACAGGGACCACAACTACATGGCTTCTGTGCTGCACAAGGTCATGGACAGAGTGCCTCCCTGCTTGTTGATGTACCACATGGTGGTAGTGTTGTCTGTTCTGACTTGAACCACCTTGTTCTGAACTGACTGTAAAAACACTTTTAGAGCTAGAAAAACTGCTCTGAGCTCTAGAAGATTGATGTGTAGAAGGGATTCTTGGGGGGACCATAGGGCCTGGGCAGTGAGGGACCCCAGGTGGGCTCCCCAGCCCAGAAGAGAAGCATCTATGGTAAGGACCACTGAACAAGGCTGAGCAACAAAAGGAACACCTTGCCTTAAATTGTCCTGATCCTGCCACCACTGGAGGGCCTGGATTAAGGTCGGAGTCACTGGAATCAGTTTGGTAAGGGAGTCCTTTCTCTGACACCAGAAAACTCTCAGGTGGAACTGAATATCCCTCATCTGGAATCTTGCCCCTTGGACCACTGCTGTTGAAGCTGCCATGTGGCCCAAGAGCTGCAGAAAATGCCTTGCTGGTTGAGATACCTGAAGACTGAAGGAATAAGCTAGTCCCATAAGAGCTCTTGCCCTTTCTAGAGGAAGAAACGCTCTTGCTGAGTGTGTCCAGTTCTGCCCCTATAAAGGTAAGGAGCTGGACTGGTTCAAGAACCGACTTGGGAAGGTTGAGAAGAAATCCTAGGGAAGTGAACACTTGCTGGGTCGCTTGCAGGTGAGACTTGACTTGGTCTGGAGACTGACCCACTAATAGCCAATCGTCCAGATAAGGAAAAACGGAAATCTTTTGCCCTCTTAGAAAGGCCACTACTACCACCAGGCACTTTTTGAAAACCCTTGGAGCTGAGGTTAGGCCAAATGGCATTGCTCTGAACTAATTGTGGCCTAAGGGCAACTCAAACCTGAGGTACTTTCTGTGGGAGCACCTGATGGGAATGTGAAAATATTCATCTTTGAGGTCCAGGGAGGCTAGCCAGTCCCCTGGCCTTAGAGAGGGAAGGATTATTCCCAGAATTATCATCTTGAATTTTGGTTTTAAAAAGTTTGTTCAGATATCTAAGGTCTAGGATGGGTCGCCACTCCGCTGTCCTTTTGGGAGTCAGGAAGTACCTGGAGTACAGTCCTTTGCCCCAGTGTAGGGCAGGTACTCTATAGCTCTTAAAGCTAGGAGAGAAGAAACCTCTGCCTCTAGGGCAAGGGTTTCCGAAAGATTTGCAGATGGAAAAGATCTGGCTCTCATCTTTAGAAATGTTTTGAAGCCGAGAATCAGTCCCTGGCTTACTACTTCCAGGACGCACTTGTCTGATGTAACAGACATCCAGTCCTGGACAAAGTAAGCCAGTCTGCCCCCTACTGGAAGAGGAGAGTCGACCTGGGCAGACCCGTCAGGGTGTCTGCTTGGTAGGGGCTTTAGGCTGAGGGGTGGATGCAGGCCTGCTCATCCTCCTCCTGCCTCTCCCTCTGAATAACCCCCTCTGCGAAAATGAAGAAGAGGCCTGTGCTTGGTAAAAAGGCGTGCCCCTGCCCCCAGACTGCTGCCTTTGAGGAGTTGCATGCCTTTCCTTGGCCTGAGCACTCCTGTAAGTGGTCCTGTACTCGTTCATTTTCTTCATGTAACTCTGTCTGCTCCCCAAACAGAGAATTACCCAGTACAGGAAAATCCATAGCCTTAGCCTGGGTGTCCAGCGAGAGGCTAGTACATCCGAGCCAAGCCATCCTCCAAAGAGCCACAGATGTAGCCATGACTCTTGAGACATCATTAGAGTCCACAGCAGCATGAAATTGCACTTTAGATGCCTCAGGCCCATCTGCAGCCACCACCACCGGTTCCCTGGCTAGCTCGGGGGAGGCCTGTTTAGCCAGTGCCAGTACAGTGTCCCAACTGGACTTCTGGTACCTGGCTGTATAGGCCATGTAATTCACCTGCCTGAGTCCCAAAGAAGATGCCATGTACTGCTTCTTTGCCATGGCATCAATCTTCCTGGAGTCCTTGTCAGGGGGGTGTGAAGCCAAGGGAATATTTGCCTTGTCACAGGCAGCAGCCTGCACTACCAACATGGCTGCACTGCTGATATAAGAACTCTGTGTCTGAGCCCGAGAGTGTATACCTCTTGTCCATCCTTTTATCCACATGAGATATAGTGTTAGGAGACTAAGATTTTTTGTGTCCGTTTCCCAAAAGATTTATGATGGGGAATAGACAGTCTCCTGGACTCTGATATCCATCATCTCTACATAATCAGGGTCTTCCTGATCTTCCACAGCCTCCTCCATAGGAAGCTGGAGGGTTTCAGCCGCTTTCCTGTAAAACATAAAATGGGAAGGGGACTCACAAAAGCCTAGGAGGGGAACACCTGATGGTCTGTCTGGGGAGATGTCCAATTCCACAGGCACATCCAGACCTTCACTTACATCATAATCCTCAAATTCCCCTTCCTCTTCAAACTCCGGTTCATAAAATTCTTCAAGGGTATACTCTTGAACCAGGCAAACCAACCAAACCCCTGCCAGAAGGAGCCGGATCGGTCGGAACCGGATGGAGCGATTCCATAATTTGAATTGCCCTTGCTAGCTCTTCGGCGGTCGGAACATGAACCTCTGGATCCGAACCGGTCGATTTATCTTCGCACTTTTTATTTTTTTTGTCAGAACCGATCCCTCGGAATTAGCTCTCCTTTTGCCCAAAGTATCACCCTGGTCAGAGGGCACTCCTTCTGGTTCGGTCAAAACCAAACCGGGCTGGTCATCTGGGTCAGCGGACTTCTCGGCCTCCTTTTCCCTCAATCTACCTAATCTCTTCAAGGGTAGATTGGGGGAAAATTGTTACATATTTGGCAGTCTGAATCAAGGTGGTCAAACCCCAGACAATAAACACAGGCGGTGTGGGGATCGGCCTTGGCAAAGATCTCCCCACACTCTGCAGTGTTGAAACCCAGTGGGCCAGTTTTTTTTCTTGGGTTTTTCAGTCATGGCCAACCTAACCAAACTTACCCTCTTTTGGGCAACCGCCAGGCAAGATTCCCTTATCTGTTCCTAACAGTGTCACGGGTATTGGAAAAAACTGGTTAAAACAAGTTTTTTTTAGAACTTATAAGAACCGGTAACCACACACTAAATATAGCAAAAAAATCAAATGGTCGGTTCAGCCGAACCAACCGCACTTTTACAAGTTCCACACAGAAAAGAACAATAATTCCTATTTAGTACTCACGGCACCACAGAGAGACCGAACAGACTATGCAGATACCCTCTCCCCCCCGTTTAAACTGACGAAAAACTGAAAACTTTAACCAACTTCAAACCGAGCTGAAGAAGAAATCTTTGGAGCGACTGTTTAGTGAGGCGGAGTAAAGAATCTGACAGTTTAGGTTCAAAACATTCCAGACAGAGACTTCAATCAAGCTCGAGCTCAAGGTTCCATGCCCTGCATGGAAAGTTAACCTTTGGGTCTCAGGGGCAGTTCAAAGGTTATGAATCATTGCACTTGTCAGAATACAGCAAGACTTCATGTTGCCTGAATGGAGGTTTCAGATGCAGGATGCCCCTCAGGAAGGCACAGGTGACATCTAGTGGAGCCATGGTGCAGTCACCCACATGCTCATGGAAAGCGGAGAAAGACTAAAGCTGCACCTTGAAGGAGGAGTACTGGAAATCTGAGTCAGACAGTATGATCAGGTAGTCCAGAAGAAAAAATTACTCACCTTAGTAATGTTGTTTCTTCTAACGGAGTCTTGCTATATTATGACAATTGCAGTTTGTCCCACCATTAGAACTGCTCCGGAGGTGAAAGAGTTAACTTCCATGCCAGGCATGGAACGTAGAGCACGAGCTCGTTTAGAAAAGCTCTGTCTGGAATATTTCAAACTGAAACTGTCAGATCTTTACGAGCAAAACTCACTAAGGTTGTGTGTGGAAGCTGTAACCTACACTAGCCAACTGGCTACTTAAATATTAACGCATTTTCCTGATCCCAACACCAAGACTCAAGTCAGGGGACCAGAAGATAAGAAAATAAAACACAACACCCAAACACCCCAAAAAAGAAGGGGTGGAAACAAAATGGGCATCAATAAGTGCCAACACTGGACTGCCCACCCCATACCCAAAGTAGAAGTTCTGAGAGGGGCAGGCTGGGGGGGGAGGTCATAATATAGCAAGATTCCATTAGAAGAAACATTACTAAGGTGAGTAATTTTTTCTTCACACAACATGAAGTCTTGCTATATTATGACAATTGCAGACTATACAGCAGGCCTCCATGGAGGAGGGACAGAACCTACTTAGGAATAGTTTGAAGCACGGCCAGTCAAACGAGCATCCTTCCCGGCATGGATATCCAGGGAGTAATGCTTGGTAGTGTGTACTGTTTTCCCAAGTTGCTGCTTGACATATCTCTAAGATAGGGATGTTCTGGCAGCAGCTAGAGACGAGCTGTACCTCTGGTAGAGTGAGCCCTCAGGCCTGAAGGGGAACCTTACCCAGTTTTTGACAGCAAAATTGGATACAAGAGACTATCCACCTGGCATTGGATCTCTTAGTGGCAGGTTTCCCTTTCCCAACCTCACCATAAGTGAGAAATAGTTGGAGGGAGTCAAACCTGTGACCCTTGGTACGCTCTATGTAGTAACTTAGGGCCCTCTTAACATCTAAGCTGTGCAACCTCCTGTCACCAGAGGAGGAATGGTCAGTGAAGAACACTGGAAGAGAAATAGATTGATTAAGATGGAAATCTGAAACCACCTTAGGCAAAAACTTCCTGTTAGTCCTGGAGGACTACCTTATCCCCTGTGAAAGGGAAATAAAGTCAGTCTCCACTGACAAAGCTTGCAACTCACTTATGCACCTTGGCAGAAGTGATGGCTACTAGAAACACAGTTTTCCAAGTCAAGTACTTAAGCTCTGCCGAAGACAGAGGTTCAAAGGGGGGTTGCATCAGCTGAGCAATGCAAACATTAAGATCCCAGGCAGGGGCAGGGTCCCTGAATGGTGGATTGGTATGAAGCAATCCCCTGAAAAACTTGGAAAATACAGGGTGAGCAGAAAGAGAAGAGGGCTTCCCTGTTGAAATAAAAGCAGAGACAGCTGCCAAATGCACTTTCAGGGTACCTGGTCTCAGTCCCAAAGAATTAAGATGGACCATATAGTCCAAAACAGTGGGCAAATCAGCAGATTCCAGGGAAATATGTTTCCCACTATATGGAAAACCTTTTCCATTTGGAGTTATAAGTAGCTCCTAGTGGAAGGCTTCCTAGAAGCTAAGATTTCGAGAACACCTTGAGAAAGGTGTAGGTCAAAGAATCTCAAACTCCTCAAGAGCCAGGCCTTGAGGTTGAGGGATTTGAGATCTCGATACCAAACTCCTGGGCATAGGTTAACAGATTATGGTTCCTGGGGAGACAGGGGAAGATGGACTGCTAAGGACAGAAGGAGGGGTACCAGGGCTGCCTGGCCCAGTCTGGAGCAATCAGAATCATCTTGCAGGACTGAGATCTGATTTTGACTAGCACCTTGACTGGGGGGGGGGGGGTGGCATAGAGAAACTTCCCTTCCCAATCGAGGAGAAAGGCATCCAGGGGGACTGAGCCCAACACTGGGGGCCTGCAACAAAAACGTGAAAGTTGATTGTCTGGGGCTGCAAAAAGATCTGAGGGGTGCCCTATCTGGCAAAAACTATCCCCAGTACTCGGGGATCCAGTGACCATTCGTGATGGCCCTGGGAAATCCTGCTGAGAGCATCTGCCAGGACATTGTCCTTGCCTGGGAGGTGAACTGCTATGAGGGAAGTGTTCAGGGAATAAGCCAGAGACCACAACTTCATTGCCTCGGTGCACAAGGACGAAGACAAGAGTGCCCCCTTGTTTGTTGATGTACCACAGTGTAGTGGTGTTGTCTGTTCTGACCTGTACCACTTTGTTCTGAACAGATGCAGAAAAAACCTGAAGTGCTAGAAAAACAGCTCTGAGTTCCAACAGATTGATGTGGAGCACAGATTCCTGAGGGGACCACAATCCCTGGGTGGAGAGGTCGCCCATGTGAGCTCCCCATCCCAAAGGGACGCATCTGTAGTAAGGGTCAAGGAGTGAGAAGAGGAATGAAGGAACCCTTGTCTCAGATTGCTCTGATCCTGCCACCACTGAAGGGCCTGGATCAGGGTTCGAGTCACTGGGATCAACTTGGATAGGGGATCTCTTCTTTGAGACCAAAAGGCTCTCAAATGGAACTGAATGTCCCTCATCTGAAATCTTGCTCCTGCACTACAGCTGTGAAGCAGCCATGTGTCCTAGGAGCTGTAGGAAATGCCTTGCTGGTCGAGAGACCTGCAGAGTGAAGGGAGGAGGCTAGGGCCACAACGGTCCTTACCCTTTCTAGGGGAAGGAAGGCTCTGCCTGCTTTGTGTCCAGTTCTGCACCTATAAAGGTGAGTACCTGGACAGGTTCCAGAACTGACTTTGGAAGATTGAGAAGAAAGCCCAGAGAGGAAAGCAGCTGCTGGGTAACTTGCAGGTGTGATTTGACCTGGTCTGGAGACTGACCCACAATGAGCCAGTCGTCTAGGTAGGGAAAGATGGCAATCTTTTGCCTTCTTAAATGAGCAACTGCTACTGCCAGGCATTTTGTGAATACCCTTGGGGCAGAGGTAAGGCTGAAGGGAATTGCTCTGAACTGATAATGGCCTGAGGGCAGTTCGAATCTGAGGTACTTTCCGTGGGAGCTTCTGATAAGAACATGGAAGTAGGCATCCTTGAGGTCCAGGGAAGCTAGCCAGTCCCCTGGCCTTAGGGAGGGTAAAATCATTCCCAGAGTCACCATTTTGAATTTTGGTTTTAAAAGGTGCTTGTTCAGATATCTTAGGTCCAGGATGGGCCACCATTCTCCTGTCTTTTTTGGGGTAAGGAAGTACCTGGAGTACAGACCCTTGCCCTGGTGTAGGGGAGAAACCCTTTCTACAGCTCTGAGAGCCAGGAGGGTTGAGACTTCTGTTCCAAAGCAAGAGTCTCTAGAGGATTTGCAGGTGGAAAAGATCCGATTTTCATCTTTGGAAATTTTTTGAAGCTGAGAACCAGACCCTGGCTTACTACTTCCAGGACCCACTTGTCTGATGTTAAAGACTCCCAGTCCTGGACGGCAAGCCAGCCTGCCCCTCACAGGTAATGGAGAACCGCCCAGGGCATCCCATCAGGGTGCCTGTTTGGCAGGGGCTTTAGGCTGAGGGGTGGAGCAGGCCTGCTTGTACCCAGTCTGCCTCTCCTTCTGAAGAACCCCTCTGAGCATAAGCTGAAGAGGAGGCCTGTTTGGTAAAAGGCCTGTGAAAAGGCCTGCCTCTACCCCTGGGCTGCCTCTGAGGAGTGGCTTGCAGTTCTTGGCTTGTGCACTCCTATAAGTGGTTCTATATTCATCCATTTTTCATATAATTCTCTGTCTGCTCCCCAAACAGAGAATTTCCCACCACAGGAAAATCCATAGCCTTAGCCTGGGTATCCTCAGACAAACTAGTACACCTGAGCCAAGCAATCTACTTAAAAGCCACAGATGTAGCCATGACTCTAGAGGATACATCATTAGAATCCACTGCAGCATGGAATTGCACCTTATATGCCTCAATACCATCAGCAGCCACCTGCTCCAGCTCCTTGGCAAGCTGGCTGGGCCTGTTTGGCTAAAGCCATGACAGTATCCCATCTAGATTTCTGGTATCTTGCAACATAAGCCATATAATTTGCTTGTCTGAGTCCCAAGGACGCTGCCATGTATTGTTTCTTAGCCATGGCATCAATCTTCCTGGAGTCCTTGTCAGGAGGATGTGAAGCCAGGGGAATATTAGCCTTATCACAGGCTGCAGCCTGAACTACCCAACATGGCTGCATTGCTGTGAAAGAAATTCTGTATCAGGATCTGATAAAGTGCCTCCTGTCCATCTTTTCATCCACAGGAGGCACAGAATTAGGAGCTTTTAAATTTTTATTGTTTGCTTCCTAAAGGATTTATGTAAAGGAATAGACAATCTCCTGGACTCTGGGATATCCATCATCTCTACAAAGTCAGGCTCCTCTTGCTCATCCACAGCTTCCTCCAAAGGAAGCTGGAGGGTTTCAGCAACTTTTTTTATAAAACAGAAAATGAGAAGGGGATTCAAAGCCTAGGGGGAGATTCTCCTAAAGGTCTGTCTGGGGAGATGTCCGGTTCAATGGGCACATCCAGACTTTCAAAGTCACATTCACACTGTTCATAATCATCCTCCCCCTCCTCTGATTCATAAAACTCCTCTATATCATATACTTGAACTGGTGGAACCGGCCGAACCGACCTTTTGCCAGATAGTGGCGGTTCGGACGGAACCGGGGAAAGTGACTTGACAATTTGGATTGCTTTGGCTATCTCTGCAGCAGTTGGAGAAGGAATTTTTGACTCCATACCTGCTGATTTTCTAGTTCTCTTTGCTGGAACTGGCTCCTCTGAGTCAGCTTTACGTTTGCCCGAGGAAGTCTCGCCCTGGTCAGAGGGCACTCCAACCGAACCGGGCTGGCTATCTGGGTCAGCGGACTTTTTGGCCTCTCGTTCCCTGAACCTACCAACTCTCTTATCTAGGGTAGCTGCAGGGAAATTCTTGCAAATCTGGCAGTCTGCATTGAGGTGGTCAAACCCCAGACAATAAACACATGTGGTGTGTGGGTCAGCCTTGGCAAAGGCTTCCGCACAGACGCTACAGTGTTGAAACCCAGTGGGCCCGGTTTTTCTTTTGGGTTTCTCAGACAATGCCAGCCTAACCAAAAACTTGCCCTTTTTCCGGCAGTGCCAGGCAAGACACCCTTATCGGTTCCCAACCGTGTCACGGGTCATGGAAAAAACCGTAATGAAATCCGTTTTTTTTTAGAACCGATAAGAACCGGGAACCGCACTCTAAAAAGCTTTTAAATGCTTCAGAATAAAGTTTTAAAACAACCTGATTGGTTCAAACCGAACCGATAAACATTTACAAGTTCCAAACAGAAATAAATCTGTCTATTACTTAAAATACCACAGACAGAGCTTGAACCGATCGGTTTGCGGTTAAAATAATAATAATCGCGGTTGAATTTAACAGAGAAAAACTCCTTTAAACCGAGAAATGAACCAAGCAGTAGGAGGAATCTCCGGAGCGACTGTTCAGTGAGGCGGAGTAAAGAATCTGAGTTTCAGTTTGAAATATTCCAGACAGAGCTTTTCTAACTGAGCTCGTGCTCTAAGTTCTATGCCTGGCATGGAAGTTAACTCACCTCCGGAGCAGTTCTAATGGTGGGACAAACTGCAATTGTCATAATATAGCAAGACTTCATGTTGTTTGAATCCGGTTCACTGAACAAGTGAAAGGGTCCAGATTATGTTTGGCAGCCCAGATGGCAAACCTCTTGCACTTCATGGCATAAGTGGCTCGAGTGAAGGACTTCCGAGCGACCACTAGAACATCCACCGCCTAATGGGAAACCCAGAATCTGGCGATGGCTACATTCTCTGGAGCCAAGCATGCAGACTTGAGGTTGGTATGTACCAGGGTTCCTTGAGCCTGCGTCAGCAGATTCCTGCAGAGGGGGAGAGGGAAAAGAGGTTTTGCAGCTACCAGGAACATGCTGCGCCCCCCCCCCCAATCTGCAATTTGATTAGCACCCTCTGGATCAGAGGAAAGAGAGGGAAAGCATAAAGGAACCTCCCACTCCAGAAGAGGAACAATGCATCTTAACAGAAAACTCCAGACTCTGAATGGAGTGAGCAGAAACTGGGCAGTTTCGCATTGAGTGGGGACATAAAAAAGGTCCAACTCTGGAAGACCCCATCTGTCGAACAGATCTTCTGCAACGGAGGAGAGAAGCTTCCACTTGTGCATGCTGGACTGATTCTGGCGGAGGATGTCCGCCAGATTGTTTTAGCACTCCTGGGACATGAACCACTGAAAGAGGTAGACCGTAGTCGAACGCCCAGTACCACACTCTCATGGCATCCCTGCACAGGGGATACGAATATGCCCCTCCCACTTGTTGATGTAATATACGACGCTGAAGTTATTGGACTGAATCAACAGCTGACCCGGAAGGAGATGGTTCTGAATGGCACATATGGCATATAGTACCACCCGCACTTCGAGGACACTGATGTGCAGGGAGGTTTCGATCTGAGACCAACAGCCCAGAGTCTGAAAAGGACCCATATGATCCACCCAGCCCAACCCAGAAGACTCCGTGGTGACAATCTGCTGGTGGAGGAGATCTAGAAAGGGATCCCTTGCAGCAGGTTCAGGGGGACAATCCACCACCTGGATCACCTTACAGACTGGGGAGAAGACCAGCACTAACTGATCCAATTTGTCTGTGCGCTGGTCCCATTGCACTCGACTCCACTGGAGGATACGCATGTGGAGCCTGGTCAGTGGAACAGTGTTGATGGCCGCAGCCAACAGCCTCAATTATCCTCTTGCGGGGACATAACAGCTCTGGGCAATCACCTGAACCTGAGTAATAATGCACTCCACCCTGTTCTGATGCAGGAAGGTCATTCCCTGCACAGAGTCTAGAAACACCCCTATGTATTGCAGCCTTTGGGATGGGGCTAGGACTGACTTGGGCAACTTGACCGTAATGCCGAGGGAGAGAAATAACTGAAGAGTTCTCTCCAGAGTCCGAAGGAGCTGTTCCCTGGATGGGGCCCTTAGGAGCCAATCATCCAGATATGGGAAAACAAAGAGCCCCTCCCCTTCTGAGAGCCGCAGCTACTGCTGCCAAGCACTTGGTAAAGACATAAGGCGCTGGGGACAAGCCAAAGGTCAGCACTTTGAATTGGTAGTGCTCGACCTGGAAAAGAAACCGCAGGAACCTCCTCTGGAGAGGAAACACAGATGCGTAGATAAGCATCCTGCATGTCCAGAGAACACAGCCAGTCGCCTTTGAGAAAGGGCATTAGACCTGGCAGTTACCATTCAGAATTTTTTTGTACTGGACATGCAGATTGAGGTCCTTTAGGACTAAGTTGGACCCCAAATACGTTTTTTTTTTGGGGGGGGGTCAGGAAGAACTTGGAATAAAGAGTACAGTTATGTAAGAATTTACAGTAACAGCAGATCTTCGAGAGGAGCTCTTGCAGCAGGTAATACACTTAGGACTAATGCCGCCAGGCATTAGGACCCCAAAGAAAAACTTTCTAACAGTCTGTAGTGGGGGAGGTCTGCCTCCGATGTCTACCATGCCTGACGTCCAATGTGGTATAAGAGGATCATCCCTGACACCATCTCAGTTCCCTGCCAGAGACCCGGTTGGTAAAAATGGAGAACCGAGAAGGAGCTCCCCTACTGGAGAGAAATACAGATAAGGCAATGACCTGGAGGATGGGAAAGCCACCTGCTGCATGAGCTCCTCTCTAAGATCTACTGTTACGGCAAGCTCTTATGTAACTGTACTATCTGACTTAGAGTTGGAGCTCTTGCAGCAGGTAATACACTTCAGACAGAGTCCCAGGTAGTAACCTAGATAGGCCCAGATCAGAAGGGTGGAGGAATGACTGACGAAGGCAAGAAAATCTACCCTCCTAGGAGCAGTCCCTGGAGAACAGCCAAACCAAAACCTGCTCTCCTTCTAGAGGCTATGTCCAAACTGTAATGTCCGATGAAAGTATGGACAGTGCTCCAAGTAGCTGCAGCGCAAAGGTCTGCTGCTGAAACATTCCTCAGTGATGCAAAGGATGTAGCAATAGCCCTGTTAGAATGAACTTTAACAGAGCCCGGTAAGGGTCTGCCATGGTGTTGGTAACAAAACATGATACAGTGGACTAACCATCTGGTCAGGGTTTGCTTAGTGACAGGGGCCCCTGCCTTGTGTTGAGCAAATGCAATAAACAACTGGTCCATTCTCTGAACAGAATGAGTTCGGTCCAAATAGAAATGAACTCTGAACATCCAGAGTGTGCCAAAGGGCCTCCCCTATTGGAGAACTCTGGATAGTACACTGGAAGTTAAATGTCCTGGTTCAGCGTTAAGGCAGATACCACTTTTGGCATTAATTTAGGATTCATTCGCAGCTGCACCCTGTCCCTGTGGGGGGTGGGGGTTGGGGAGTAAGGCTCCTTGCACATCCGGGCCTGAAGCTCGTAAATCCTCCAAGCAGAGGTAATGGCAACTAAAAATAACGAAATAACGCCTTCCAAGAAAGGCAGCAAAGCTCTCACGTGGCTGCTGGTTCAAAAAGAGGGCAGGGTGAGCTTTTCTAAAATAAAAAGATGGTCCGGGGGGGGAACAGGGTCCCTTCGCGGGGGTCTAACATGCAGGACTACTCTAAGGAAGGTCCTGCGGACATCCAGCTGTGCCAGAGACCTTTCTACCATGGTGACATGGTATGCAGATGCAGCACAAAGGTGCACCTTAATCGATGAGTAGCTAAGACCCAGATCAAGGAGATGGAGAAGGTACTCCAGCACGTGCTTGACAGAGCACGTTAAAGGGCCTAGGGATCTGGCTGCCACCCAGAGACAAACGTTTCCACTTCATAGCACAAGTCGCCCTAGTGGAGGGTTTTCTAGCCACCACTAGAATCTCTGCAACTCTTAGAAACTCCCAGTCTCTTCTCTGCTAGAACTGCAGGAGCCAAGCATGCAGGTGAAGAGCTCGAAGGGAAGGATGGACTAGCGTCCCCTGTTCCTGGAAGAGCAAGCGAGTAGAGCGGTAGCGGCACGGGAGGTCCAGTGGTTAGCTGCCGAAGGAGAGGAAATGAAATCTGTCAAAGCCAAAGAGGGTCACCAGAATCATTCTCATCCCTTCTGACTGCAGTACCCTCTGAACCAGATGAAAGAGAGGAAAGGCATAAAGAAACCTCCCCACCCAGGAGAGGGATAATGCGTCTTGCCAGAAAGTACCAGGCCCTGGATCTAGTGAACAGAAAGAAAAAAATTACTCACCTTAGAAATTGTGTTTCTTCTAATGGAGTCTAGCTGTATTCTGACATTATGCAGTTATCCCCAGCACTGGAACTGCTCCGGAGAGGCAAGAGTTAACTCTATGCCACAGCACAGTATGTTGAGCTCGAGCTCGGTTCAAACCTGTCTGCTGCACTTTAAAGTGTAACCGTCAGATTCTTACGAGCTAACACTAACTACCCAACTATGTGGAAATTGTAAAATCACTAGCCAAAATGCAACCAAATATTTTGGATCCCCAAAAGACAAGTCGAGAAATCCAATACAAAAACTAAGTAGTGAATCAAAATAACTACCAAAATATTAAATAACCCACTCCCCTGGACTAAGAGGGGACAGTGCTCAGTACACCCCTGAGGTGCAACACTGCGCCTACCAGCCCACTTCCCAAAAAACAGGTTCTGAGAGGGGGAAACAGGGAGGGAGGTCAGAATACAGGAATGCACTAGCAAATGGGCAGGAAGGAGGGGTGGAAGAACAATGAGGAATAATCAAGACTGCCATCTCAGAGGCAACAAGCCTTTGTGTGAAGCAAATAAAACAAAACGATGTAAGAAACCACTATGGTTCTCAAAAGAGGTGGCAGGGAAGGTTAAAGAGAAAAAGAAAGCATTCAGGAAGTACAAGGAATCACAGAAGGAGCAGAACAGAGAATTGTATCAGTTAAAGCAAAAGGAAGCTGGGAAGGCAGTCAGAACAGCAAAGGCCCAAACCAAGGAAAAGATAGCCAGCTCAGTTAAGAAGGGGGATAAAACCTTTTATATGTACATCAAAAGCGAAGGAAGACTAACTCCAGGTGAGGGGTGGCCAGAGGGTGACTGTGAAAAGGCAGATACACTAAACAAATATTTTTGCTAAGTAGTCACAAATGAAGAGGGGGAGGTACCTAAACCAAACAAACACTCTGGATACAGGAGTTGATACCAGCACATTCACAAAAGAAATGGTTCTGAAAGAACTCTTAAAACTGAAGGTGGACAAAGCAACAGGGCCTGATGGAATTCATCCCAGAATTCTAAAAGAACTAAGGGTAGACCTAGTGACACCACTGACTACCCTCTAACAAATCACAGGAGATGGGGTGGTACCTGAGGACTGGAGCAGGGCAGATGAGATTCCACTTCACAAAAGTGGGAGCAGGGCAGAAGCAGGAAACTACAGACCTGTTAGTTTAATCACAGTGATAGGGAAAATGATGGAATCACTTCTGAAGGAAAGCAGTGTTGAGTACGTAGAGGCCAGAGGAGCACAGGACCCAAAGCAGCATGGATTCACAGCGGGAAGGTCATGTCAGACGAATCTAAGATTTCTTTGACTGTGTGACCAAAGTAGTAGATCAGGGAAGGGCTGTGGACATGGCCTACCTAGGCTTTAGCAAGGCATTTGACACAGTCCCACACAAAAGATTAATATACAAGTTAGCCACCCTGGGAGTGGGTCCCAAGATGGTAGCCTGGGTAAAGAATTGGCTGGAGAACAGGACACAGAGGGTACTAGTAAACTGAGTCCACTCTGAAGAAAGGGGGGTTACTGGTGGGATACTGCAGGGTTCAGTACTAGGACCGATCCTCTTCAATGTCTTTATTAGAGACTTTGCAAAGGGACTGGAAGGAAAAGTATGTCTCTTTGCAGACGACAAAGATCTGCAACAGAGTTGATGCACAAGGTGGGGTGGAAAGGATGAGAAGGGACTTGGCAAGATTGGAGCAATGGTCAAATGTATGGCAGCTTAGATTCAAAGCTAAGGGTAAATTGTTTAACCAGGAAAGGCACACTAAGCCGGAGCTTGTGCTCCCAGGTCGCACCTGGAAACAAGGAAGTTAAGTGACTTGCTCAGGGTCACACAGTATGCAGGTGGAAGCTGTGGGATTCAAACACAGGTCTGGTCTGCTGGATGTCACCAGATTTGCAGCTCAGAGCCTTAGACCACTGCGCTATACTGCCTCCTAAGAAGTACAAAGTAATGCACCTGGGAAACAAAAACCTAGGGGAAGAGTACACAATGCAGGGGGTGAGATACTAACAAAAATGGAAAGGGACCTGGGGGTAGTCATATCAGATGACCTAAAGGTGGGCAAGCAATGTTAGAGGGCAGTAAGGAGGGCTAGGGGATATTGGGATGCATAGGGAGAGGCATCACTAGTAGAAAACAGTAAGTTGTTATCCCTCTGTACAGACAGCTGGTGAGACCCCATCTGGAGTACTGCGTGCAGTTCTGGAGACCCAATCTCCACAAAGACAAACAGGATGGAGGCAGTCCAGAGGAGAGCAACTAAAATGGTGCAGGATCTGCACCAGAAGACATATGAAGAGAGACTTAAGGAGCTTAATATGTATAGCCTCGAGGGAAGGAGGAAGAGGGGACATGATAGAAGCTTGAGTACCTCAGGGAATCAACAAAGTCCAAGAGTGTAACATCTTTCGGAAAAAGACGTGTGCAAGAACAAGGGTGCAAAATTTGAAGATATTGGGGGGGGGGGCTCAGAGGTAATGTAAGGAAGTATTTTTATCACAGAGGGTTGTGGATGCATGGAATGGCCTTCCGGAGGAGACTGTGGAGTCAAAAACAGTTGTGGAATTCAAGAATGCATGGGACAGTCATAAGGCAATTTCAAGGGGGTGGGGGTAGGAAGAAGTATGCTGTTGGTTAACTAGAATCTGCAGCTTATCCAAGGGTGTAGACAGGCATACTCACTGTACACATTTGTGTACAGTTTTGTTGCGTGCCTGTCACAAACCATAAGCCACTCTGTTAATATTATCATTCTAATCTTTAGTATGTGGGTTAGTGTAGGCCACTGAGGAGTGTCCAATACATGTATAACCTCTTTGGAGAGTAGAGGAGTCATCCAACAACAATCTGACTTGTTTGGAAGGGGGTGCCATTTGGAAAGGATGTGCACATTTTTTAATTTGGGGGGGTGTAACTGTTGGAGATTGTGTACAAAATGGAAATTTCTGGCTACACTCCCGAGCTTATCCATTAGGTAGGGGAAATGGGCAGACTGGGTGGGCCAAGCGGTCCTCATCTGCTGTCAAATTCTAGGTTTCTATGTAATACAGCAAGACTCCATTAGAAGAAACACGATTATTAAGGAGAATAATTTTTCTTCAAACATGAAGTCTTGCTGTATGCTGACATTATGCAGACTACCAAGCAGTACCTCCATGGAGAAGGGTATCAAACCCATTTTGGGAATAGGCTCTGCAGTACTACTGTACCAAACCTAGCATCACTCCTAGCCTGGATATCCAGAGAGTAATGCTTGGTGAATGTATGGACCGTTTTCCAGGTAGCTGCTCTGCATATCTCTAACAAGGGTATATCTTCTGCAGCAGCCAGAGAAGCAGCTGTACCTCTAGTCGAATAAGCCCTCAGGCCCGAGGGTGGTACTTTGCCTAGCTTTTCATAGCAGAATTCTATACAAGAGACAATCCACCTGGCAATAATTCTCTTAGTAGCAGGTTTACCCTTCCCCACAAGTGAGGAACAGCTGGAGGGAGTCAAACCTGGGTGCCTTAGTATGCTCAATGTAGTAGCAAAGAGCCTGTTTAACATCCAAATTGTAATCTTCTCTCTCCTGAAGAAGAATGACCAGTGAAGAATACAGGAAAAGACATGGATTGGTTCAGATGAAAATCTGAAACCACTCTGGGTAAGAACCTCCTGTTGGTTCTAAGGACCACCTTATCTCTATGGAATGACATAAAATCAGGCTCAGAGGTAATAGCTACGAGGAACACAGTTTTCCAAGTCAAGTACTTGAGCTCTGCTGAGGACAAGGGCTCAAAAGGGGGTTGCATAAGCTTGGCAATGCAAACATTAAGATCCCAAGCAGGAGTAGGATCCCTAAAAAAAAAAAAAAAAAAAAGGGAGGGTTGGTATGAAGCAATCCTTTGAAGAATTTACAGAAAACAGGGTGAGATACCAGTGAGGATGGCTTTCCCACTGACAAAAGCAGAAACAGCTGACAAGTGAACTTTGAGGGTAGCTGGTCTGAGGCCTAGATTATTAAAATGAACCATGTAATACAGAACTGTAGCCAAGTCAGTAGTATCTGGGGGAATATGCTTCTTGGAACACCAAATGCTGAATCTTTTCCATTTGGAGTTGCAAGTCTTTCTGGTGGCTTTGAGAATGTCCAGAACCCCTCGAGACAGATGCAAACCTGCATATTCTAGCTCTTCAATAGCCATGCCTTAAGATTGAGACCCCGAAGGTTGGGGTACTAGATCCTCCCCCCGAGAGGAGGTTAACAGGTTGAGATTCCTGGGGAGAGATAAGGGAAGATGGACTACTAGGGACAGCAACAGGGGATACCAAGGCTGTCTGGCCCAGTCTGGAGCAATCAGGATCACTTTGCAAGACTGTGACCTTATCTTGACCAGGACTTTGAACAGTAGAGGAAAGGGAGGAAAGGCATACAGAAATTTCCCTTCACAATCCAGAATCAGAGCATCCAGAGGGACTGGACCCAAGACTGGGGGTCTGCAACAGAAGAGGGGAAGTTGGTGATTGGACTGTAAATAGATCCATCTCTGGGGTGCCCCACCTTGAAAAGATCACTTTCAACGCTAGGGGGTCCAGGGACCATTTGTGATGGCTCTGGGAAATCCTGCTCAATGCATCTGCTAGCGCACTGTCCTTCCCTGGAAGGTGGACTGCTACCAGAGGGGTCTGTAGAGAATAAGTCAAGGACCATAATTTCATGGCTTCTGTGCACATGGCCGTAGACAGTGCCCCTTCCTGCTTGTTGATGTACCGCATGGTGGTGGGGTTGTTTGTCCTGATCTGAACCACCTTGTTCTGTACTGATTTCAAGAAGGCTTGCAGAGCCAGGCACACTGCCCTGAGCTCCAGAAGACTGATGTGGAGAAGAGACTCCTGAGGGGACAACACTTCCCGAGCTGTGAGAGCTCCCAGGTAAGCTCCCCACCCCAAGAGAGATGCATCCGTGGTTAGAACCACAGAATGAGACTGAGTGATGAATGAAACTCCTTGCCAAAGGTTGTCCTGATCCAACCACCATTGGAGAGCCTGGATCAGGGTTTGAGTCACTGGAATAAGCTTGGTTAGATTATCTTTTTTTCTGAGACTAAAAAGCCCTCACATGGAACTGGATGTCCCTCATCTGAAATCTGGTCCCTAGGACCACTGCAGTGGAGGCTGCCATGTAACCCAGGAGTTCAAGGAAATGCTTTGCTGGTCGAGACACCAGAAGGTGGAAAGAGGAAGCCAGCTCTATAATGGCCTTTACCTTTGCCAGATGGAAAAAGGCTCTTGCTTTGACAGTATCCAGTTCTACCACTATGAAGGTTAAGAGTTGCACTGGCTTGAGAACTGATTTGGAAAGATTGAGGAGGAATCCTATAGAAGTGGTCACTTGTAAATCTGACTTGACTTGGTCAGGAGACTGACCCGCAATGAGCCAGTCATCCAGGTATGGGAATATGGAGATGTTTTGTCTCCTTAGAAAGGCCACTACTACCGATAGGCATTTTGTAAACACCCCTGGAGCTGTTAGGCCAAAGGGCACTGCTTTGAACTGGTAATGGCTTGAAGGCAGTTCGAACCTGAGGTACTTTCTGTGGGAGCAGCTGATGGGAATGTGAAAGTAAGCATCCTTTAGGTCCAGGGAGGCTAGCCAGTCCCCTGGCCTTAGAGGAAAGAGTTATTCCCAGAGTCACCATTTTGAATTTTGGCTTTACTATATGCTTAAGTATCTTAAATCTAGGATGGGCCTCCCTCCCCCCCCCCCTTTTTTTTTTCTTCCCCGGGGCAAGGAAGTATCTGGAATACAGACCTTTGCCCCTGTGAAGTGTAGGAACTCTCTCTATGGTTCTGAGAGCCAGCAGAGATGAAACCTCTGCCTCTAGGGCAATGGTTTCGGAGATGTTTGCAGGTGGAAAGGATCAGACCCTCAGCTTTGGAAATTTTTTGAAGCCGAGGGCCAGTCCCTGGCTTATTACCTCCAGGACTCATTTGTCTGAGGTAAAAGACTTCCAGTCCTGGAAGTAGTAAGACAGCCTGCTTCCTACAGGACTTGAGGAGTCTACCTGGGCTGACACAGAGTGTCTGCTTGGCAGGAGCCTTTGGCTGAGAGGAAGATGCAGTCCTGCTCATCCCCCCAACCCCTTCTGCCTCTCCCTCTGAAGAACACCCTTCAGGGAAAAAGGAGAGGAGGCCTGTGCCTGGTAGAAAGGCCTGTGAAAAGGCCTGCCCCCTCTTGCTGCTTCTGAGGAGTTGCCTGCCTTTCCTTGGCCTGTGCACTCCTATAGGTGGTCCTGTACTCATCCATCTTTTTCATATAAATCTCTGTCTGCTCCCCAAACAGAGAATTCTCGACGACAGGGAAATCCATGGCCTTATCCTGGGTGTCCTGTTATAGGCTAGTGCATCTGAGCCAAGCCAGTCTCCGAAGAGCCACAGATGTAGCCATGACTCTTGACATCACTGGAGTCCAAAGCAGCATGAAACTGGATTTTTGATACCTCAATCCCATCAGAAGCCACTTCCTCCAGCTCCTTGGTAAGCTGGTTGGGGAAGCCTGTTTAGCCAACTCCAGAACAGAATCCCATCTGGACTTCTGGTGTCTGGCCGTGTAGGCCATATAGTTAGCCTGCCCGAGTCCCAAGGAAGATGCCATATACTGTTTTTTTTTTTGCCATGGCATCTAGCTTCCTGGAGTCTTTATCTGGGTATGTGAAGCCAAGGGTATGTTAGCCTTATCGCAGGCTGCAGCCTGCACAACCCCAACATGGCTGCATTGCTGGTACAAGTACTCCGTATCTGGGCCTGACAACATTATCTCTTGTCCATTCGCCGGTCCACAGGAGGTAAAGAATTTGGAGTCTTAAGTGACTTCTGTGCGTTTCACCAAAGGATCTGTGAAGGGGAATAGACAATCTCTTGAACTCTGGGATGTCCATCATCTCCACATAGACAGGCTTCTCTTGCTCTTCGACAGCTTCATCCTCAGGGAGCTGGATGGTTCTGCCATTTTTTTGTAGAACATAAAGTGGGAAGGGGACTCGAAGCCTAGGAGGGGAAACACCAGAAGGCCTGTCTGGGGAGATGTCCGGTTCTATGGGTTCATCCAGACCTTCCACACCACCACTACAATCTTCATCCCCCTCCAAGTCCAGTTCATAAAAGTCTTCAAGGGGAATAATCCTGAACTGGTGGAACCGACCGAACTAAACACCTACCAAAAGGCATCTGATCAGCCAGAGCCAAACGGAGCGATTCAACTATACTAACTGCCCAGGCAATCACTTTGGCGGTTGGACAATGCGGTTCTGGATCCAAACCAGCCGATCTCTCTTTTTTGCTGGAACCGACCCCTCAAGAGCGGCTCTCCGTTCGCCCGAGGGAGTCTCGCCCAGGTCAGTCGGCACTCCATCAGGTTCAGTCGGAAACTAAACGGGCTGGCCATCCAGCTCAGCGGACTTCTCGGCCTCCTGTTCCCTAAGCCTGCCCAATCTTTTATCCAGGGTGGCTTCAGGGAAATTTTTACATATTTGGCAGTCTGACTCCAGGTGGTCGAAACCCAGACAAACACAGGTGGTGTGGGATCAGCCTTAGCAAAGGCCTCCCCACACTCACTGCAGTGTTGAAACCCAGTGGGCCCAGTTTTTCTCTTGGGTTTCTCACACAGAGCCATCCTATAACTTACCCTTTTTATGGTAACAGCCAGCCAAGACCCCCTTATCGGTTCCTAACCGTGTCACAGGTGTTGGAAAAACACGATAACACTTTTTTTTTTTTTTTTTTTTTTTTTAAAGAAGCGATAAGGACCGGTACCTCACACTAAATTCAGCTAAAAGAAAAAACAAGACAAAATACAGAACCGGTTCAGCCGAACCGGTTGAAATACAAGTTTTTACAATTTCCACAAAAAAAATTCAGTACTAGTCCACTACCTAAGTACTTACTGTATCGCAGACAGGGATCTGAACAGAAATAAAGTAAAACTAGCGGTATAAACGGACTTTTTTTACTGGACCGAACCGTTAGCGAAGGAGAACTCTCCAGAGCAATGGTTCAGTTAGGCGGAGTAAAGAATCTGACAGTTACACTTCAAAGTGCAGCAGACAGAGGTTTGAACAGAGCTCGAGCGCAACGTTCTATGCTCTGGCACAGAGTTAACTTCACTGGAGCAGTTCAAGTGCTGGGGCTAACTGCATAATGTAAGAATACAGCAAGACTTCATGTTTGAATTTGGCGTTGCATAGGGATTCAGACAGGTCCAACTCTGGATGGCCCATCTTGCGAAGAGGTAGTCTGCAATGTCTTTAAGCAACTCCCACTTGTGATTCAAGGAACGAGAATGAGAGACTGTCGGTGAGAATGTTCCGACTTCCTGGCACATGGACGGCTAGGAGAAACAGACCGTGTTCTACTACTCAGTCCAAGATTCTCATGGCCTCTCTGCATAGGGGATACGATTCTGTTTCCCCCATGCTTGTTCAGGTAAAAGACTACCAGAGTATTGTCCGACTGAATTAACAGAAGACTCCAGGAGAGCGGATCCTGAAAGGCCTGGAGGGCATATAGAACGGCCCTCATCTCCAGAACGTTGATATGCGGAGACCTTTCGATGGCAGACCATGATCCTCACGTCTGATGCTTGCTTAAGTGAGCACCCCAGCCTAGCCCAGAGGTGTCCGCCATGACAGTCTGTAGTGGACTTGGCCTCTGGAAAGGAACTCCCTGTTCTAGATGAGCCGGGTTGAGCCACCATTTAAGGGAGCATCGAACCGCTGCCGATATTCGGATGGGATGGTCCAAGTTGTCTGAACCCTGATCCCATTGTACTCTGAGATGCCACTGGAGGGTTCTCATGTTCAGACGAGACAGAGAAACCGTTGCTATGGCGGTTGCCATATGCCCCAACAGCTGCAGGACTACC
This sequence comes from Neoceratodus forsteri, assembly GCA_016271365.2. NCBI lineage: Eukaryota > Metazoa > Chordata > Ceratodontiformes > Ceratodontidae > Neoceratodus > Neoceratodus forsteri. The sequence continues at coordinate 223,649,921 of CM028138.1, read as the reverse complement.
CTTGCAGGGACCTGGTCTACGGTCTGAACTTTTCGGGCCATGGCCCGAAGTCGCAGTGCTCTGTCCCCAGGAAGAAAAGGCTCTGCCTTGCTGGGTGTCGAGAACCACACCAATATACTGAAGCCATTGGGAGGACCAGGGCTGAGATTTCAGCCAGTTTAGGGTGACGTCCAGAGAGAGGAACAGCTATACCGTTTCCCAAAGAGTGCCTGTGAGCTGGTCTTCCGACAGTGCAGACAGCAGCCAGTCGTTGAGACAGGGGTACACAAAGTGTCCCATCCTCCTCAATGCAACAGCTACCACAGCAAAGCACTTGGTGAAAACCCTGGGGGCCAATGACAGGCCGAAGGGAAGCAAATGGTGCTGGTAATGTTTGTCTCAGAACAGGAAGCGAAGATACTTTCTGTGCGTGTAAGTGTCCTGCATGTCCAGGGAGCAAAGCCAATCCTCTTGATGCATAATGGGGAAAAGGCTTGCAAGGGTCACCATCCGAAACCTCTTAAAAAGGACAAACTCGTTGAGGTGGCTGAGATCTTGAATGGGGTGAAGATCTCCCATTTTCTTGGGCACCAAGAAAAAGTAGGAGTAAAAGCCTTTTCCCTGCTGGGAGGGAGGGACTGGCTGGATGGCTTTCCTCCAGAGCAGGGACTATATTTCCTGCTCCAGAAAAAGGGTGTGACTGGCTGAACAGTGGGATGGAACTGGAGGATTGTCCAGGGGTACGCCAAGAAATTTTATGGCGTAGCCTCTCTGAATCACCTGCAGCACCCACTGATCGGATGTGATGATGCTCCATTCAGGAAGGCAGAGGGAGAACTTCCCAACTACATGTTCCCCCTTCAAGGACTGATGGCTGGGGGGAGGCTGCTGGGAGTCATGCGGTACTGTGGAGGGCGGGGTCAGGGTGTCTGGGAGCTTGGGCTCCGGGTTCCAAGCATGGGCTGACCACGGCATTTGAAGCCCTTTCCATGGACCTGCCCGCTACCCTGCTGACCTTGCTTGTGAAAAGTGCGCTTGCGGGCCGCTTGTGGTTCAGACTTGTACATCTGCCACAGCCTTTCCTGAATCTTGCAGGCCTTTTATAATGTCCTTAACTTCCTGTCCAAAAAGGACCAGTCCCTGAAAAGGGGCATTCAAGATGGCATCTTGGAGGTCCTTCTGAAACCTGCCACCCTGAGCCAGGCATGTGTGCGTACACAGACTCCTGATGCTACCGCTCTGTGTGACATGTCTGCGGAGCCATATAAACAACATAGAACATGTTCATCAACGTCCATGTCCAATTGGATGTATGCTAGGAGCTCATTCTTTGTGCCTGAATCGGGTAGTGTTTTCATAAGTTCCATGGTCTTCTCCCACAGATTTCTGGTAGGTGACCATGTGGGCCAAAAAATTGAGAGCAAATAGCCTCTGTGGCCGAGGAATAGACTTTTTCCCCAGTGATCCAGCTTCTTGACTCTGGGCCTGGGGGCTGGAAACAGAGGTGCTTGGGCTGATTCAGTCTACCATGGGATGTGGCTAAGACCACAGAATCGGCCTTAGGGTGCTCCCCCAGAAAAGGTTCTCCTTTTGGAGGCTTATATAGTAGGTCAGCTTTCCGAGGCATAGCTGAGTTAGAGAACGGCTTTTTCCATGTCAACCCAGTGACATCCTGAAAACGTTACACCAGTGGGGGAATTACCAGGGGCTTTGGATCCTTAGCACCCAGGAACTTAGCCAGCCTTTTACGTTCTGGGTCTAGTTCTTCTGTGTCCCACTGGTAAATTGCCTGAATGTGCCTTAAGATGTCCAGGAATGAAGGGTCATCTGGCAGAGATCTAGGAGAGTCCTTCGGTCCTGGAGAAGAGGGACGAAAATCCTCAGAGAAACCAGAGGAGGAATCCTTTGGTTCTTCCTCTGAGGACGACGAAGGGGATCTGTTGGAGGAAGGGACCATGGATGGTTTGCGCCTTCTTTTCCCTTTAGGGCTGGGAGGTGGGTGAGAGTCTTCACCTGCCACCTTGTCTGGGGTAGGAGTAGGTGGTGGTGGTGTTTCGGTGGGGGGAGGTCAGATGGCCTGTACAGTAAGTCCCCTTGACAGTGTTCCACCACGATGTAAAAAGTGCCCAGACGTCCATCAAGGGGACGACTTTGGGGGGGGGTGTCTGAGCCAAAGGACCGGGTGTCCGGCACCGGGGGCACTCTGGAGAGGCCACCATAGCTGTATCTGGTAGAGAGTTGGGCTCTGTGTAGATAGGAGAGTTTGTCCAATCCGACGTCCAGAGTCTCGTGCGCCTGGTCAGGTGACTGGTCATCAGGGTTGTGGTCAGACGACTGGGTTGGGGGATGTTTATCGGCAGACAGGGGGATCCCCTTAGCTGGAGGTGGAGGAGGCGACGTCTGCTGGCGAATGACCTCCTTTTGCCTAGAGTCATCGTCAGAATTGCGGTGTCTGTCCGACGACCTGCTGGATTTGTGGCCGACCGACCAGCAGGTGACTGCCCCCTCTGGGCCAACCCATGTGAAGACTTGTGGGGCTGGTGAGCCAGGGGACTTGGGTGTGTTGGTGTCCTGTGGAGGAAGACTGCTCTCTGGGTCTCTTTTTGGACGAAGAGTGCATTTTCTTGGAGCTAGTCCCAGCAGAGGCCGGTGGGACAGACCCCAACCTCCCGCTGGAGGTCGACACAGAGGCCTTAGCAGGAGATTTCTGGCAGGATTCCGATCTGGCCCAATGTCCCCCAAGTGCGTTTCCCAGAGGATTTCTCTTGGTTTGGGGGTGGGGAGAAGATTCCTTCATGGAAGAGGAAGAGCTATGTCCCGAAGGGGATTTTTACATGGCGGCTACTTTTTGCTCTAAGAGATAGGCATTCAATGCTTTGGGCCTCCAGATTCTTGTCTACTGGCTGAATCTCTTGCAGTGTCAGCACTCGTGCCGATGGTCAGGGCCTAAGCAGATCAGGCAGGCCTCATGGCTGTCTTTAGCTGGGATCTGTTTGCCACACTGGCACTTCAACTTTCACCATGGTGAGCAGGGCGAAGACGTACAAGAAAACTGAATACTCAAGAACTCGGAAAAAAACGATAACAGGACTGCTTTTATGCGGTTAAACAAGGCAGTTATTTGCTGAAGTGTGGAATCGCTGGGGGTCTGCCCCTTTTGTACCACGTTGGAAGTCGGGCGTGGCTGACATCAGGGGCGGACCCCCGCTACAGACTGCAAGCTAGAAAGTTTTTCCGTGGGGTCCTAACTCCTGGCAGCATTAGTCCTAAGTGTATTACCTGCTGCAAGAGCTCCAATTCGATCCCCTTGTTTCCCTGGTGCCTGGGCAGTGGCTCGATGGCCTGTTAGTACAGAAGGGACTGTACCTCCCAGCGAACAGTCAGGTGAGCTGAAGGGCAGAGGATTCGTCTCTGGGGGCTGCTCGGTGAGCTCCAGTGTGACCCCTTTCTATGATTTGAAGAATCCAGGCATCTGATGTGATGAATCTCCATTGATTAAGAATAAGGGAGAACCAACCTCCAACCACCACCTCTTGATCAGGGACTGGACGAGGGGGGTCTGGCAAGTTGTCAAGCAGAGGAGGATCTAGACGCTAGAGCTGGTCCATCACCTATAAGGAGCTTGGCCGCCGCTCCAGCAGTGGAGGGATGGGTAAGGCGGCGGAAGCTCTGAGTTTGCCTTGGGGCAGAGAGGCAGCTCCAGGCCTACTGGACATCTTACGAATGGGAGGGCACTGTCTGCTCTTAGGTTGTGTGTGATAAGAGTATGAGGACAGATTTGATAGCCCTGCCAGATGCCTGCAAGTCATTAACAATGTCCTGGACATCTGGCCCCAAGAGCTTAGAGCCACTGAAGGGGGCATTAAGCACCTTCTGTTGGACATCTGCCACAAAGCCACAGACGCTCAGCCAGGAGTGCCTATGGAGGCAAATACTGGTGGCAGCGTCTCTAGCAATAGTTTCCAAGATATCAAAGGGCCTACAGGAGGTGCTTGTTAACATCCTTGGCTGTCTGCAAGCATTTGAGAACCTCCTGCTTTTGGGTACCTTCTGGAAGGGCCTGGGCAGCAGCCTTGCCCTTCTTCCAGTTAGTATTCTGGCACTTTACCATATGAGACAGGTAGTTAGCAATCCTCAACCCAAGGGTGGAGAAGGCATAACCCTCTTGCCTCAAAGATCAATTCTGCATGACTGTCTGGGGGAGGGAACTAAGGTGCTTGGGCATCTTAAACCTGTCATGAGCTACCTTTCTGACATCATTTTATTTATAAAGCGCCTTTCAATGTATCAAGGCGCTGAACATATTAAAACCAGATCAAATGCCAATTAATAAAACATAAATAAAATCATTTCATGGCAACATCAAATATTAAAATAAAAAAATGATATATTCCATAGAATCATATCACAATGTTTCAGTTCAAATTACCTAATCCTCCAAGAAGGCCATTTGCCACAGGTATGTTAAATTCTTCTTGAAGATGATCAGTTTCAGGCTGGGTAGCATAATGCAGAAACCCCTGCAGGGCATGATAAAGTTCATCTGCCCCGCGAGGCACAGCTGGCACCATATCGGGCCTGTGCCAGGCTGCAGTAGCAGCATTTCTCAAAGTAGGCAAGCAACTGCCCAAGGTAATCATCTGCCGACTACTGTGCTCCCCAAATATAAGCAAACCTCTGCTCAATAGACTAAATGCAACCTATTAACATCTGCAGATTTGCTCTTATGACAAAATACACTACCAATCACTGTACCCTATATCAGTCCCTCGGCTGCCCCCCAAAAAGAGAGACTACGATCTCGGTTGCGCCACTAACAAGGCCATTAGAGATGGGGACAACTCACCCCTATTCCCCTGCTCAAGCCAAAACCTGCCCCGAACCTCCAAATCTCCTCTAGCCTCCTGTTGGACCCCCCGATCTCCACCTGCCTGGGTGGCAAAGCCTTCTCTGCAGCCACCCCAAACCATGGAACAGCCTGCCCCCCATCCCCCCACACCTCTATTAAGTCTCAGTACAAATCAGCAGTAATGGCTAATGCCATATGTGCCTGCTCCCCCACCCCTTCACACCTCAAATTATTCACCCCGACTCTTAAGGAACCACTGAGCCTATCCCTGAAACCCAGCTTATCCCTAGGGGAGTGCACTCTTACCTCCTATCCCCAAATAGTAAGTAGGTGTTACTATACAAATGCACTCTGTCCTGTGTACTTCTCTGCATACCCTGCATTCGACGGAAACATAGAATTTGACGGCAGATAAGGACCGCTTGGCCCACCTAGTCTGCCCATTTCCCTACCTAATTGATAAGCTGCATTTCCTAGTTACTCAGCCTATTTCCTCCTACCCCGCACTAGAATTGCCTTATGTCTGTCCCATGCACTCTTGAAGTCCCCCACTGTTTTTGACTCTACAACCTCCTCAGCAAGGCTGTTCCATGTATCCACAACTCTCTCTGTGAAGAAATACTTCACATTATCTCTGAGCTGTTCTCCCCCCATCTTCAAATTGTGCCCCTTGTTTTTGCATATCTCTTTTCTGAAAGATGCTACCCTCTTGGACTTTGTCGATTCCCTTGAGGTATTTGAAAGTTTCTATCATGTCCCCCCTTTCCCTCCTTTCCTCGAGGCTATACATCTTTAGGTCCTTTAGTCTTTCCTCATATGTCTAATGCAGACCCTGCCTCATTTTGGTTGCCCTCCTCTGGACAGCCTCCACCCTGTCTTTGCGGAGATGGGGTCTCCAGAACTGTGCACAGTACTCCAGATGTGGTCTTACCAACTGTCTGTACAGAGGGCCAACTAATTCCTGTTTTCTACTGGTGATGTCTCTCCCAATGCATCCCTGTATCCCCCCCAGCCCTCCTTACTGCCTTCTCACATTGCTGGCCCACCTTCAGGTCGTCTGATATGACTACCGCCAGGTCCCTTTCCATTTTTGTTGCCAGTTATGCCTATGGTAAATATGATGGCCAAGCTATGCATTACGCTATCCTGCAGAGTTATTCTTATTTAACTATGTAATGTTGTCTTTACGCTAACTGTACTAATTTAAAAGTTTTATCAGTAAAGACATACTGAGCAGACTACCGCTCGATTACAGATGCGTCCTGGGGGTAGGGGGAAATGGGATAGTACATACAAGTCATCAAACAGAATTTTTTTTTTTTTTTTTTTTAGACAGCAAAAAATTTACAAAGGTTACATACAATATGTACAAGGTTGTTTTGCATCTCTCCCCATTTCAAATGTCATTCCTGTATGTACTATGTACCTACCGGGGTGTGCCTGAAAACGGACCACTATATCAGTGCACCTACCCAGTAATCCAATGCAAAATAAATAAGAAATGATCTTGGAAGGAGACTGGGATCTCCAGGAAACTCACCACATCTTTCCTGGTGGTATCCTCCTCCTCGGTATGGAAGCCCATGGGTGAGGACAGTTGCTTCACGATATTGAAGGAGGTAGGGTATTCTGGAGGATACCTAGGAGTGTGCGACAGACTCCTCACTCACTGAGGAAGCTGAAGATCTGTCTGAGGAGAAGGGTTCTTCCTTATCAGGAAGAATAAGGCCATGTTAGTACTCCTACTCGACCTCTTCCAGATCAAGGTCAGACAACTGAGGAACCAAAGATGGCCCTTGGGGAGTGGCCCGTGACTGCCGAGGTGGTGTCGATGACAGCACAGGCAATGTAGGCCTATATGCGCCTAACTGGTGGACTATCACCAAAAGGAATTTAGTCAAAATTTCACTGAGGTCAACAACAGTCGAAGACTGCGTTGACTGAGAAGGGGCGATGAAGCAGGGAGCAACAATCGCCAGAGGGCCCCAAGAGCCCAAAGGCCTAGGAAAGCAGGCCTCAATGGGAGAGCTGTCAACAATGACGAAGAAGGGACCTACAACCCAAAGGTAAACAATCTGCCACCCTGAAGGTAAGGCAGAGGTGCTATCAGTATGGGTCTGGTAGGGAGAGAGACCTGGACATCAGATTTGTGCGCCGGTGCAGCCGAAGTGCCCCCGGACAAGTAAGAAGAGGCCTTCAGAGAGCAGGACTGACGCCGGGGGAGTGGTCTTGATCTTTTTTGTGACCTCCACCCCGAGAACTTATCTTAGGACTTGGCAGCCTGGGAGCTCAATGACATTGCCAGCACCTGGGAAGCAGGGACCCCAGAGGACCCCATGCATGGAACTGGCTACCCGTCGCTCCATGAAAACATTTTTAAATGCTTTTTTGCATTGCCTATGGGGTGACTGATTAAACTTCTGGCAGTGCACACAATGAGACTTCGTGGTCAGGCACAACAGACAAGAGTTTTTGTATGTAGAGATCTTTCCGCAGTAGTAGTGGCGAAGAAAAGTCAAAGGATTAACTCCAGACAAAATAAAGAAATCTCTTCATAAAGAGATTCTAAAACACCAAGTATGAAAAAGTCGTAGGTGAAAATTGGTACGAAATTGCATCAAAGGTTCCACAGGGACCCAAGTGAACAAGTTGACGGCAGGAAAGAACTGATGGAGTGGGGCCGCTCACGCCTTCATAGGGTTGGTGATGTTGGCAGATGTCGATGTGGGCGGCCCCAGTTGTGCTGAAAATCTTCTGTGTGGATCCTGCTTCACTGATGGTGAAGTTCCTATGATGTGACCCGATGACCGAGTTACCCCCGAAAAGATGTACTATTACGGTAATTTCTTACACAGCTATCATCCAACTTTGAGGGTATCTCTTGCAGCAAGCCACACTTACGGAACAAGTCCCACGCAGTTCCATCAGCAGACAACAGTCTGGGTGGAGGAAACATGGTGCCTAAGAAAGTAGGCCCTGGAGGATGGCTAGGCCAAAGCTGGCCCTACGCCTATAGGCAATGTCCAGACTGTAGTGCTTGGTAAAGGTGTGGACAGTACTCCAAGTCGCAGCAGCACAGATCTCTGCAGCCGGCACATTTCTGAAACAGGCAACAGAACGCCAGGAAGATCCTTGCCATACATCCTGTAGTAATAAGTGATGCAGTTGGTCAACCACCTGGACAAGCACTATTTAGAAACAGAGGCGCCGTCTTTCCCAGGGGTGAAACAGACAGGACTTTCTACAGTCCTTCGTACGGTGTAGTAATGCAGAATTCTATGCACATCTAAAGTGTGGAGCAATGTTTTCCCTTCATTGGCATGCTCTGGGTAATAAACTGAGGTGGATGGATTGATTTGCCTGAGAAAGGACCAACACCTAGATGGGGTTGGCTCTGACTTTTACAGTTTGTGGACCTCAAACTGCTTTTCCTTAGTCCTGCAAGCCTGTGATCATCTTTTCAGACTCCTGACGAAAAAGGGGCATCCAAGATAGCATCCTACAAATCCTGGCAGAAACCCAAGACCCTCAACCAGGAGTAGCGCCATAGGCATATCCCAATGGCAGCTGCTCTGGCGGCAGTGTCTGCAGAGTCATAAGAGCATCTGAGGACATGCTTGCCAACGTCAGCACCCAACTGGAGGACGGCTAAGAGCTCTGACTTTAGTGGAGACAGGCTGTGACAGACCCAGGTCCATGGCCTTGTTCCAGAGAGATTTCTGATACATCATGTGTGCCAGAAAACTTAATGACCAGACCATGCAAGTGGCCTTGGAGTACACCTTTCAGCAAAATTGGTCCATCTTCCTGGACTCCATATCCGGTGGTTGGGAGCTCGTGTTTCGGATGTAGAGTCCTCCCATGTGCTGCCATAAGGATCATCAAGTCAATTCTGGGTTGCTGGTTCAAATGTGGTTCCTCCCTAGGGATCCTATATAAACAGTCAGCTTTCTTAAGAACCGCCGATGTTGTGGAAGGCTGCTTCTAGGCTAGTTTCATAATGTCTGGGAAGGGCTCCACTAATGATGAAATGACTAAGTGTTTCAGGTCAGTGGCCCCTAAGAATTTTGCCAGGCAATGCCCCTCGGGGTCTAAATCCTCTGTCTCCCACCAACTAAGGAACTGAATGCGTTTCATCACATCTCGTAAAGAGGGATCATCCGGAGATGATCTTGGGAAATCCCTCATTGGGTCCGGAGAAGGAAGAGACTAGTATTCTGACGAACCGTAGGGGAGAAGCCTCCAGTGGACGACTCTGAAGATGTGGACCGTCATCTGCTAGAGCAACTCCAGTATGTACAAGAGGATCTGGACAACAGGTGACGACCGTGCTGCCGTCATCCAGGAGATTCCTGTCCATTGCCCCCTAGAGCCGGGCAGGCTGACGTCCAGGGTGGCAAAGGCAATCTGCGTGGAGGAGGGGTCAGTTGCCTAGGTGGAGTTGACATAGGGGTCCCCGCAGGGGTGAGGTTGTGCTCCAGCAGTCTGAGCTTAGGTGTTATCTGCTCCGGTTCCGTAGCAGAGTCAGAGGGCATTGTAGACTGTCGGCAGTCAGGAGCCCCGGTTGACAACGGCTTGGAAGGTGAGCGTGGTTTCCTGTGGTGCTCGTGTTCCTGACATGTCTGGCATCTGACCCAGTCATCCCATCCGATGACTCAGAGGCAACAGCCTTTGCGGCCCAAAGTGTGGGCAGATTCTTCTGGCTGAGACCCTAGCGAAAGCTTGTGGGGCCTGATAGGCAGGGAAACAGGGGCCTGGGAAAGCCCTAGCCCAGAAGACTCCCCACCAGACATCTGGGTGGAGACAGGAGGCTTCCTTGACAGTAACCTCTGGAGAGCCAGGGAAACCAGAGGGGCAGAGTCTGACCTCGCGCCAGAAGCAAAACTTTTAGAAGCCTCTCTGGCATGTCCCTTTCCCTTTAAAGGTCACCAGAAGTCTTCAAGCTGGCTCCTCCCACCCACCCAGGTGGTATACACCTCGGCTCCACCCCGTGATGCCAGATCTAAGCCAGCTGGAAGCCAGGTTGTGTGCGTCCGCAGCCGGGGAGGTCGGGTGGGTCCGTGTGGATGAACTACATGTACCACTCCTAGAACTACTGTTACAGGTGAGTAACCTGTTCTAGGAGCGTGGATATGTTGCTCATCCACACACTGGCAAACTCCTAGCAGTTCTCCGGGAGGAGGGAGGGAAGGTGCAAACCCCCTACTTAGGTAACAGATTGGAGAACTGAGGCCCAAAAACCAGCATCCAGGCGTGACTCAAGGTAGATGTGGTAGTGGGTGATGAAGGTGTTTGCTGACTTCCAGGTAGCAGCCCGGCAGTTTTCCTGGATAGGGATGTCCCTGGAAGCAGCCACCGATGCAACAGTATGGCGGATAGGATGAGTTCTTATCCCTCTGGGAGGCTCCTTGCCTGCCAACTCATAGCACAGACCTATGCATGATGTAATCCATCTTGCAGTAGTCAGCTTTGCTGCAGGTCTGCCAGAAGTGGCTTCAGGGTAGGTGACAAACAGCTGGCGAACCTAACCCCAAATTTCTGCTGTCCTTTCCTTGTGATAGGAGTGCACGTCTCTGGTCCAAAGTATGAAGCCTGTACTCTGCCTCCGAGGTGTAATTAGGGTAGTATACCGGCAGAGTCAACACTTTGTTAAGGTGAAACTCTGACACCACCTTCAGAAGGAATTTCGGGTTGGGGTGTAGGATGACCTTGTCCCTGTGGAAGACCAGATAAGGACAGTCCACCGAAAGCACCTGGAGTTCCCCTCTCGTTCTGGCAGACATGATAGCCACCAAGAAGGCAGTCTTCCATGACAAGTGTGACAACGCACAATTGTGCATTGGTTCAAATGGCTTGCCCATAAACTTTGCCAGTACCAGCAGTAGATCCCACTGAGGTGGAGGTTCACGCACCAGAGGCGATATGTGATCTAGGCCTTTGAAAAAGTGCCCGACCACCGTCTCCTGTGCCAACGCTGGCTGACCGGCCCGCGACGGTAAGCAGAGATGGCTGCCAGGTGTACCCTAAGGGTCGATGACCGCAGACCCCTTTAGAGAGAGACCAAAGGTAGTCAAGAATGTTAGCCACTGGACAGGACAAAGGGTCCAGGCCAGAAAACCTTTTCCATTTGAAAGCATAACATTTCCTGGTCGATTTCTTTCTGGATGCCTCCATCACGGTGTAGACATCTTTGGAAAGACCCAAAGCCTGGAACTCTAGACGCTCAGGTATCAGGCTGCGAGGTGCAGGGGTTGAAGGTCCGGATGTAATACCTCTCCCTGACAGAGAGAGAGATCATGTCCTGACGTGCGCAAAGCCATTCCAGGTGCCTGCAGCTAAGGCGGAGGAGATCTGGATACCAGAACTGGCGTGGCCAGTCTGGGGCTAGCAGGATCACCTTGTGGATCAAGAGAAATGGCAAGAAAACGCAGAGGGCTGGGGTCCACAGCCTCGAGAAGACACCCCCCTGCAGCGAGCCTTGCTGAGGGGGGTGGGCATGAAACAGCCTCAGCTTGGTGTTTTCCCTGGTGGAAAATAGGTCCACTATCAGTTTGCCACAAGTGGAAAACAGAGTGTAAGCTACCTCTGGATGGAGAGACCACTCATGGGATGTCTGGCCTAAGCAACTGACAGCATCCGCCAGATGATTTGAGGCTTCTGCCACATCGATGTCTAGGAGATCTGCCTCCAATTGGCTCACAAGGGTCCAGATGCAGATCGCCTCCTTGCACAACAGATGGGAGTGTGTGCTGCCCTATTTGTTGAGGTAGAACATGGTCGGGGTATTGTCCATCTGGACTTGAACCACTAGACCCAGGAGCTGCGGAGCGAAAGCTGACAGTGCCAGTCTGGCTGCTTTGAGCTCCAACAGATTGATGTGGCATCGGGACTCCTCGGGGGTCCAGAGCCCATGGGCCCTGTTGCCATGTGGGCTCCCCAGTCCATGAGAGGGGTATCAGTCGTGACGATGACAGTTGGCTCAGGGCGGACAAAAGGGATTCCTTCCTGCAACCGGTCTGGGGCAGCTCACCATTGGAGAGCGTCCCACATCTTCTGGATCACAGTGATCAGCTGGACGAAATGCCCGTGGCGCTGAGTCCACTGGGTGGCCAACTCCCACTGGAAGGGGTGCATGTGCAACCGGGCCTAACGGACCACTGAGGTGCACGTTGCCATGTACCCAGAAGGCGCAGAAAGTCCCGGGCAGGGTGCAAATGCCCAGCCAGAAATGATTGGGCAAAGGAGGAAAGAACTTCTGCCCAGTCCACCGGGAACTGAGCTCTGGCTTGACAAGAGTTTAGCTCTGCCCCGATGAAGCCCATCACCTGAGAAGACACGAGTTCTAACTTGGCCTCCTTGATCAGAAGGCAGAGTTGGGTGCAGGTCTGGAGGGCCAGGTCCCTGGACCTCTCCACCTCCTCTTGAGTGGATTCTGCAAGGAGCCAATCGTCTAGGTAAGGATAAATACTGACCCTGCGATGCCCGAGATGGGCCACCACCACTGCAGTGCACTTGGTGAAGACCCGTGGGGCCAATGACAGGTCAGACGGCATAGCTCGGAACTCTTACAGAGTCCCTTCGACCCTGAAGCAGAAGAACCACTGATGGGCAGGACAGATTGGGACGTGAAAGAAAGTACAGTTCTGCAAGAACTCACCATAACAGTAGATCTTCGAGAGAGCCTTTTGCAGTAGGTAATTACATATAGGACTGATACGCCAGGCATCAGGACCCAACGGAAAAATTTCTAGCTAGAAGTCTGCTGGGGACCGCCCCCACATCAGGTGACCGATGTCAGTATAAGGGGCGGTCCCCCACGCCCGCCTTCCAGTTCTTTCCCACCAAAGGCCCAAAAGAGGCAAGATGAGAGAGAAGCAGATAAAATACTGACCCCCTCATCGATGCCAGAGACTGGCCGACACCACTACAATGCATATGGTGAAGGCCGGTGGGGCGAAAGACAGGCCAAACGGCATAGCTCGGAACTCTTACATAGTCCCTTTGACCCTGAAATGGAGGAACCACTGATGGAACAGACAGACTTGGATGTGAAAGAAAGTACAGTTATATAAGAACTTACTGTAACAGTAGATCTTCGAGAGAAGCTCTTGCAGTAGGTATTCACATATAGGAATGACCCACCAGGTGTCAGGACCCAACGGAAAAATTTATAGCTAGCAGTCTCTGGCGGGGGACCACCCCCACATCAGGTGACCGGCGTCAGTATAAAGGGGCAGTCCCCCACGCCCGCCTTCCAGTTCTTTCCTGCCAAGGGCCCAAAAGAAGCAAGACGAGAGAGAAGCGGATATTTCCTTTCATGGAAAAGGAGCTGAAAAAGCTTAGGGGGATGGAGGGCCAGAAGGCAATACCTACTGCAAGAGCCTCTCTCGAAGATCTACTGTTATGGTAAGTTTTTACGTAACTGTACCATCTTACTTCAAGAGGGCTTCTGCAGTAGGTATTTACATATAGGACTGAGTCCCAAGCAGTCCGGAACAAGGAAAAGCACTAGGGAAAAGGATAACTATCCATGGTATGGAGCCTCCGGCTGAACGGATCTTATGAAAGAAGACCCTGAAGCACAGCTAGACTGAAGCCTGCTCTGTGGCAAGAGGCAATATCCAAACTGTAGTGTTTCGTAAAGATATGGACAGAACTCCAAGTAACGGCTGAGCAGATGTCTGCCGTGGACACATTCTTGAAACAAGCTGCAGATGCAGCTATTCCTCTGGTGGAGTGACCTCTGACTTGACCCAGCAGGGTCTTGTAACAGAAAGTGATACAGTGAGCCAACCATTTGGATAGGCATTGCTTGGAAATGGCACCGACCTCTCTTTTGAGAGCAAGAGAGACAAAAAGCTGATCAGATTTCCTGAGATCCTTGGTCCGAGAGGTGTAGTATCTCAGCATTCTGTGAATATCCAAAGTGTGCAAGATTCTGCCACCACCGTAGGGAGAAAATACAGGTTACTCACCTGTAACAGTTCTAGGAATGGTATATGTTGTTCATCCACACTTATTGGCAGGTTCCTTGCCGCTTTAAATCTTGCCGGAAGGTCTTCAAGCTGGCTCCTCCCACCCACCCGGGTGGTAAAACTCTCGGCTCCGCCCCATGACGCCAGATCTGGCCCGCTGGAAGCTCAGGTTGTGCGTCAAAGCCGGGGAGGTCGGGTGGGTGAACATATACCATTCCTAGAACTCCTGTTACAGGTGAGTAACCTATATTTCTAGGGACATGGATATGTTGTTCATCCACACTTATTGGCAGACTCCTAGCAGTTCTCCGGGAGGAGGGAAGCAAGGCGCACACCCCCTACTTAGGGAATAAAGACTGGAGAACCGAGGCCCCAAACCAGCATCCCGGCGTGACTCAAGGTCGATGTGGTAATGGGTAATGAAGGTGTGTGCTGACTTCCAGTAGCAGCCCTGCAGATTTCCTGGATAGGGACGTCCCTGGAAGCAGCCACCGATGCAACAGTATGGCAGGTAGAATGAGCTCTTATCCCTCTGGGAGGCTCCATGCCCGCCAACTTGTAGCAGAGATCTATGCAGGAGGTGACCCACCTGCTTGCTCGTCCGCTTGGCTGCAGGTCTGCCAGGTGCGGCTTCAGGCGCAGGTGACAAACAGCTGGCGAACCTCTCCCAATTTCAGCCGTGCACTCCTTATAATAAGCGCCTTCTAGGGTCCATAGTATGGAGCCTGTATTCGGCCTCCAAGTGTGATTGGGGTAGAACACCGCAGAGTCAACACCTGGTTATGGAACTCCCACACCACCTTCGGAAGGAATGTCGGGTGGGGGCGCAGGACAACCTTGTCCCTGTGGAAGACCAGGTAAGGAGACTCGATGCAGAGCACCTGGAGTTCTCCCATCCTTCTGGCTGACGTGATAGCCACCAAGAAGGCGGTCTTCCACAACAGGTGAGAGAGTTCACACCTGTGTATTGGTTCGAATGGCTTGCCCATGAGCTTTGCCAGTACCAGCAGTAAATCCCACGGAGGTGGAGGTTCTCGCACCGGAAGGGAAATGTGATCAAGGCCTTTGAAAAAGCGCCAGACCACCTCTCCTGCGCCACCGACTCGCCCTGCCCACGCCTGGTAAGCAGAGATGGCTGCCAGGTGCACCCTTAGGGTCGCCGACCTAAGCCCTTGACTAGAAAGGGACCATAAATAGTCCAAAATGCTTGCCAAAGGACAGGAGGAAGGGTCCAAGCCTTGCCTGACACCAAATGGAAAATCTCTTCCATTTGAAGGCATAGCATTTCCTGGTCGACTCTTACGGGACGCCTCAACAACATTGAGGACCTCGCCGGAAAGACCCAAGGCCTGGAACTTAGCGCCGGAACCAGGGCCGCAGGTGCAGGGATTGAAGGTCCGGATGGAACACCTTCCCTGATTGACAGAGCAGGTCCGGGCGAGCTGGAAGCTGCCTCGGGAGCCTGGAGCTGAGGCTGAGGAGATCTGGTACCAGAACTGGCGGGCCAGTCTGGGGCTATCAGAATCACCTGCGCCTTGTCCCTCCTTGCCTTGAGAAGCACCTTGTGAATCAAGGGAAATGGGGAAGCAAGAGAAGAGGCCTGGGTCCACAGCCCCAGAAGGCATCCCCCTGCAGCGAGCCCTGCTGAGGGGGGCCGGCATGAAACAGCCTCAGCTTCGCGTTCTCCCTGGAGGCAAACAGATCCACCTGAGGTGTGCCCCAGTGGGATAACAGATCTTGTACTACCTCCGGCAGGAGAGACCACTCGTGAGATGCAGCCCCTATCCAGCTCAGGGCATCGGCCAGGGTGTTGGAGGCTCCTGCCACATGAATGGCTAGGAGATCCGCCTCCAGGCTGCGAACGAGTGACCAAATGCGGAGAGCTTCCTTGCATAGAAGCATGGAACGTGTCCCGCCCTGGCGGTTTAGGTAGTACATGGTCGTGGTATTGTCCGTCTGGACTCGGACCACTTGACCCCGGAGAAACGGAGCAAAGGCGGTGAGAGCTAGGCGGACCGCTCGGAGCTCCAGCAGGTTGATGTGGCATCGGGATTCCCGCGGGGACCAGAGGCCGTGCGCTCGGTGTTCCCCCAGATGGGCACCCCAACCCATCAAAGAGGCATCGGTCGATAGAGAGACCGTCGGCTCGGGGCGGACAAACGGGATGCCCTCCTGCAGATGAGATGGAACGGTCCACCACCAGAGAGCGTTCCACATCTCCTGGGTCACCATCACTAGCTGGTCCAATGGATCGCAACGCTGTGACCACTGGCTGGCCAGTCCCCACTGAAGGGGGCGCATGTGCCAGCGTGCCCAACGGACCACGCTGGTACAGGCCGCCATGAGACCCAGGAGGCGCAGGAAGTCCCAGGCAGGGCGCGACTGCCCAACCAGAAATGATTGGGCAAAGGAGGTAAGAACCTCGGCCCTGTCCGCCAGGAGCCATGCTCTGGCTCGAAGAGAGTCGAGCTCTGCCCCGATAAACAATCACCTGCTTCGGCTCGAGTTCCAACTTGGCCTCGTTGATGAGAAGGCCGATTTGAGAGCAAACCTGGAGGGCCAGATCTCTGGACCGCTCCACCTCCTGTCTGGAGGGGGCTGCTATCAGCCAATCGTCCAGGTAAGGGTACACCCGGACCCCTCGGCGCCGCAGGAAAGTTGTCACCACTGCAATGCATTTGGTGAAGACCCTGGGAGCTGGAGACAGGCCGAAGGGCATGGCTCGGAACTCGAAGAGGGATCCCTCCGCTCGAAAGCGAGGGAATCTCCGATGTGACGGACGGATAGGGACGTGAAAGAACGCGTCCTGCAGGTCCAGAGAGCATAACCACACGCCGTGTTCCAGGGATGGTATTATCTGAGCCAGAGTGACCATCCTGAAGGTTCGAGACCTTAGGAACTTGTTCAGGTCGTGTAGGTCAAGAATGGGGCGCCAGCCCCCCGTCCGTTTCGGAACCAGGAAGTACCTGGACACAAACCCGGTCTGAGGAGGTCCGCACCGCCCTGATCACCTCCTTTTGGAGGAGGAGGCGATGATCGGCCCGACAAGCCGACAGTGAAACTTGACGAGGCCCCGGCGCGCGGCTCTGAAGGCGCGGCCTGCTCTGAATTATAGAGGCAGGCCTTTTCCCACCACCTCCAGTACCCACCTGTCCGTGGTAATAACGGACCAGGCGGAAAGGAAGTGCCGGAGCCGTCCCCCCACGGGGAACCTGGGGTGAGGTGGCGGGGTTGGGGCGACACCCTCAGCCCGTCACTGGGCAGGCTTAGGAGGGACCGCCGAGGGACCTCCTGGGCCTTACCTCCCTGCTTCCTGTTGGAGGAAGCCCGGCTTGAGTTTGGATGCAGCCCGAGCCTGCTGGCCCTGACGTTGCTGGGCCGACGGCCACAAGGCAGAAGGACTAATGGGCTTAGGCTGTGGTTCAAGTGCCTTTGTCCTTCTGAGCGGAAGAGACCGAGTCCAAGGTAGCATTGACTGCTCGATCCTCTGCAGGTGACCTTCCACCCGAGGGTCAAGAGGTCAGTCCCCAAAAAGGGAACATCCGCCAACTTGTGCTGGGTATCCGAAGTAAAGGTGGATATCCTCAGCCAAGCCCGACGACGCATGGCCACTGCGGCCGCCACAGACCTGGCACATGAGTCCCCAATGTCTAAAGCAGTCTGGAGCTGCTGTTTGGCCACTGCCCTGCCCTGGTCCCGCACTTGCCTGACCGTGGTCTGCAGATCCATGGGAAGATGAGGGACAACCTCATCCAGGGAGCCCAACAGGGCATGAGAAAAATGTGCCATGAGGACGGCCGAACTGGACTGGTGAAGGTTGAGGGAGGACGCAGCATAGACTTTTCGCCCGGCATAGTCCAATTTCTTGGACTCCTTGTCGGGAGGTTATTCCACATCCCTAGCGTTCCCAGCACGCCGGAAAACGCTGTCGGTAACCAACCCCTCAGCCAAGGGGTGTTCAAAACTGGACAGGGAACCAGTAGGGACCGTGATACTTCCTGGCCATCCTGGCCGAGGCGCAGAACAGGAAGCTAGGCCGCCAGAGCTCCAAGGCGACTCCACTATGGCCTCGGCCAGCAGAAAGGCCTCCGTGAGAATCCCCGGTCCAGAATCTCCGTGAGGGATACCTGGCCCGCTTAGAAATAGGTTCGAGTTTCATCCCGTGACCCGAGATGAGCCAGAGTCCTAGGAAGGACGAAGGGCTATCTTCCACGACTGTCCTCTGAAGACCCAAGTCCATTCGCTTGGAGAAAGGGAGGAATCGTCCTCGGACTCTGAAGAGTCCTCAAAGAGCTGCCTAGGGCCTGAGCCACCCTCCACCTGCCGAGGCCGGTCGGGAGTGAGGGTGACAGACAGCCTATGGGGCAGTCCCTGAGCCGACTGAGAATTTTTGGTCGGAGCCCCAACTAACGGCTGTGGAGGCGGAGGTTCCACCGGGATCGGTGGGGCAGCTAGATTTGGCCGAACAACTGGCCTGGGAACAGGCTCCTCAGTTAAAACGAGGGGTTGTTTCGGCCACTCCGGTGACAGCCACTTAATGGCCGAGGAAGACGATGGCGTCGGCTTATTCCCGGACAGAAGGAGCTGTTTACACACGAGTTACTCATACTGGCGTAACTTGCGGCCAAGCTCCCTCGTCCCGAGGAGGAGGAAGAGGATGAGCGGCGGCGCCGCTTGCTGTAAGCCGCCGAGACCGCCTATGACGGGCGGGATCGGCTGACCGCGAACGCCCGAGATAGAGACCGAGAACCCCGCTATGCAGAGGACGGTGCGGGAGATGTCGTGGAATCGGCACTTCCCTCGTTCGGGACAATTCAACCGAAGACTCCGAACCGGAGGGGACAGACGAGCCATCGGATCCACAACTCCCACCGGGGAACGGTAGATGGGATTTCGGCTTCCAAACTGACAACCCATCCAACAGGTCGAGAAAATCTCGACCTGCTGCTGACGGGAGTCTCGGTCAACTGACACTGATGGGACACCGTGAGACCAGTGGTCGAGCCGGAAGTCCACCGAAGTCGACGGCCACCACTCGGGAGAGGGATCTTTCCTGCTCCCAAGAGCATCACTGGAGACTTACCTTGTCTCTTTTGACCGGAAAATCGTCCAGAAGAAGTTGGACCTCACCTTTCGCAGAGGGGTCAGACAGCCCCTTAAAGAAGTCAATAAGAGGCACAGAGAGAGAGCGACAAATGCCGCAGTTGAGGTAGAAGCAGTCCGCTACCGCCCTTCTCTTCGAGAGGGCTATCATCTGCTCTAGCTGATCCGCCGAGCCCGCTGCCGACACCGCTGACCGGCCTCTTTGACTTTACCGGAGGAAATCTCTTCTCGACTCAATTGCAAACGTAGTGGCACGGTCTTCGTGATCGAGGCTGAAAAGGAAGAGCACAGGTCGCAGGCTGCGGGTTGTGCTCAAGGCCCAAGCAGTAGACGCTCGTGGAGTGCAGATCCGTCCAAGACATCTTCTGCCTGCAAGGGCATCTCCGGAAACCGGAGTCGATTGTCCATCGCGAGTCATGAGAGAAGATCAAGTCTTTTAGCAAAACTTTTAATTTCAAAATTCAAGGATTAGGAACCAGTCTTATACACAGAGCGTTAAGGAGGAAACCTGAGCCTCAAGCGTAAGAAAGATCTCATGCCATGGGGCGGAGCCGAGAGTTTTACCACCTGGGTGGGTGGAGGAGCCAGCTTGAAGACCTTCCGCAAGATTTAAAGTGGCAAGGAACCTGCCAATAAGTGTGATGAACAACATATCCATGTCCCTAGAAATACAGGTTACTCACCTGTAACAAGAGTTCTAGGAATGGTATATGTTCAGGGTTCGACCTTAACATACATTTACTAGCCCGGGGCATAGTGCAGATTGCCTCAGGCTAGTGCAGATACATCCCTACCTGTCCGTGTTGGCTAGTGCAGTCCGTGGAGTTGGCAGTACTTCCGACTACCCTTAGCGCTGGAAGCAGCAAAAGCATACCAAGCCCATGGAACCCCGGAGCGGCTGCAAACAGTCCTTTGAGTCGGCAGTACTTCCGTTCATCCTACCTTAGCGCTGGAAGCAGCAACAGCACTCCGAGCCCCTAGAACTCCTAAGTGGCCACAAATCACTAAACAAGCGCTTCCTTGCCATTCTGCGGGGACTTCTCCCTTGAGGACGGGCTTGTGGGCAATCAGCCTGTCACGCACATGATTTTCCTTACTATCATTGACCAGCTCAAGTCAGCAGGGAGGAGGGAGTGGCAGGGGGGTGGAAACAGCCAGGGAGCACCGACGTCACCGGCAATAGAATAATAGTAGTTAAGCAGGTAAACGTCGTTGACTCTCTGGGATTGGCTCAAAGCCCATAGCTGGGCATGTAAGGATGCAGACTGGCAGCCGCGACAGGCAGTATGCGCTGAGGGGCCGGGTTTCATGGTGATGAAAGGAAGATTTAAACCCTTTGTTTTTCCTCGAAAAGGCGCGGTGGATTTGAATTTCTGGATGCTGAGCTGTGCATCTGTGTTCCTGAGTTCCTGAGCTTTTTGGCACGTAAGGGCTGATTGGAGGTTTCAGCAGTTTCGGGGTTTGGTAGCATCGGCAGTTTCAGCGGTCCCCAAGAGTCAGCGGTGCTGCGTTGGACTGCATTGATAGTCTGAGCGCAGGCTGGAGCTGGGTCCCCAAAGGCAAAAGAAAACACCAGCTCAGGTAAACCAAATGATTTTTTGAATGGCAAAAACAAAATGCTGACTGTTCTGCTGCAAGCTTGGAGCACTTCTTATTGAGGTTATGTGGGGGTCTGGGGGAAAACTGAAAAATGAATGTTTGTGTCCAGGGTGCCTCCCATGGACCAACAGAGATTCCTTTGTGTGCACAGTGCAGAACTTATGTTTCGTCAGTGACTCAGAGTGCTATTGAGCTGTTCCGTAAGTAAAAATGCACAGGGGATTGAGCCCTTCCCCAATGATGGTGTTTAGGGCAGTGACTATGAAGCAGTGTCCCTGAGGAAAATCTAGTGTTTAAATTGCCTTACAAAACTGGTTTTAGATGTAAAAGCAAATTACTTTTCATTTTGGCTTCTGTCACTGTCTTTGTCACTCAGCTCTGCCTGGGGGTGGGGGATGGATGTCTGGGGCTTGTCTGTGTGTGCCTTGTTGTGGGGCTGGACATGTCTGTGCTTTATACTGAGCAGGCAGTAAGCATACTGTGACCTTTCACTTGCTCAGCTCTGCTCATACTGTGTTTGTTGCCTGGGGGAGGGATGTCTGTGGCTTGTGGTGGGACTGTGGCTTTTTCCTTTTGGTTTGCAGTTTGTTCATGAACACAAGTACAAACACATCAAGGTACGTAGTAAGTCAATCGAGTTGTGCCACTTGGTTTGTTACTGTTCTGAGGTTATGTGGGGCCTGGGGCTATGGAGCAGGGCCAAACAAAATGTGTCCTGTTTGTATCTTGCTGAACAATTCTGCCTTATATTCTGTAATGTTCTTTCCCTCATTTTATGTTCTGTTGCCTACATGGTGGGCGGGGGGGGGTGTCATCTGTGGCTTGTGGGGCTGGTGACGTTTGGGGGTACAGACATAGAAGAAAGATTGCTGAATAGCTGTACTTTTCACTTGCATTACTTATAAAATTATGACGACTCACTAATGTTTTGAAAACAATTATGTGTGTCCAGTCCCATTACAGAAACGTAAATAAATGATTTAACTACACTGCTGTTGTCCTTATTCATTGTCTGGCAAATGCCCGTGGTGACCAGAATGCGGACTAGTGCAAACCACTGCGGGCTAGTGCAATTTTAGACTGACTTGTTCTGCTGGCTAGTGCAAAAAAAAAAAAAAAAGTCAAGGTCAACCAGTGTATATGTTGTTCATCCACACTGTCTGGCAGGTTCCTTGCCACTTTAAATCTTGCCGGAAGGTCTTCAAGCTGGCTCCTCCCACCCACCCGGGTGGTAAAACACTCGGCTCCGCCCCATGACGCCAGAGCTAGCCCGCTGGAAGCCAGGTTGTGCATCGAAGCTGGGAAGGCTGGGTGGGTAGTGTGGATGAACATCATATACCATTCCTAGAACTCCTGTTACAGGTGAGTAACCCGTATTTCTAGGTAAATGGATATGTTGTTCATCCACACTGTCTGGCAGACTCCTAGCAGTTCTCCGGGAGGAGGGAGGCAAGGTGCACACCCCCTACTTAGGAAATAAGGACTAGAAAACTGAGGTCCCAAAACCAGCATCCCGGCATGACTCAAGGTCGATGTGGTAGTGGGTAATGAAGGTGTGTGCAGACTTCCAGGCAGCAGCCCTGCAGATTTCCTGTATAGGGACATCCCTGGAAGCAGCCACCAAAGCAGCGGTATGGTGGGTAGAATGAGCTCTTAACCCTCTGGGAGGCTCCATGCCCGCAAACCTATAGCAGAGATCTATGCAGGAGGTGACCCACCTGCCTATCGTCCGCTTGGCTGCAGGTCTGCCAGGTGCAGCTTCAGCGTAGGTGACAAACAGCTGGTGAACCTCTCCCCGAACTTCAGCCATCCGCTCCTTATAATAAGAGAGCACTCTTCTAGGGTCCAGACTATGCAGCCTATATTCGGTCTCTGAGGTGTAACTGGGGTAGAACACCGGCAGGGTCAACACTTGGTTAAGGTGAAACTCCGACACCACCTTCGGAAGGAACTTCGGGTGGGGGCGCAGGACAACCTTGTCCCTCTGGAAGACCAGATAAGGAGACTATGGATAGCGCCTGGAGCTCTCCCATCCTTCTGGCTGATATGATAGCCACCAAGAAGGGGGTCTTCCACGACAGGTGAGAGATGTCACACCTGTGCATCAGTTCAAATGGCTTGCCCAAGAGCTTAGCCAATACCAGCAGTAGATCCTAGGATGGAGGTTCTCGACGGGAGGGGATGTGATCAAGGCCTTGAAAAGCACTGACCACTCTTCTCCTGCCATACCACTGCTTTCAGACAGCCACCCTGTAAGCAGAGATGGCCCCCAGGTGCACCTTAAGGGTCGCCGACCAAAGCCTTAGCTGAGAAATGACCACAGGTAGTCCAGAATGCTTGCCAAGGAACAGGAGGAAGGTCCAACCCCTTGCCCTGACACCAAATGAGAATCTCTTCCATTTGAAGGAATAGTATTTGGTCGACTTTCACGGGAAGCCTCAACAACGTTGAGGACCTCGCTGGAAAGACCCAAGGCTTGGAACTCTAGACCTCAGAATGAGGCCATCAGGTGCAGGGATTGAAGGTCCGGATGGAATACCTTCCCTGATTGACTGAAGATCAGGTCCGGGGCTGGAAGCACGGGAGCCTGGAGCTGAGGAGATCTGGATATGGAATCTGGCAGGGCCAGACTGGGGCTACCAGAATCACCTGCGCTTGACCCGCCTCGCCTTGAGAAGCACCTTGTGGATCGAGGAAAGGCGAGAAGAGGCCCGGGTCCACGCCTCGAGAAGGCATCCTCGCAGCGAGCCCTGCTGAAGGGGGCGGGCATGGAACGCACCAGCTTCAAGATTCTCCCTGAGGCAAACAGGTCCACCTGAGGCATGCCCCAGTGGGAGAACAGATCTTGTACTACCTCTGGCAGGAGAGACCAATCGGGACGCAGCTCCTATCCGGTTTAGGCATCGGGCCAGACTGTTGAGGCTCCTGCCACATGGATGGCAAGGAGATCCGCCACAGGTTGCACACGACGGACCAAGTGCGGAGAGCTTCCCTGCACAGAGGCATGGAGTGCATCCCGCCCTGGCGGTTTAGGTAGTACATGGTCGTGGTATTGTCTGTCTGGACCTGGACCACTTGACCCTGTACAAACGGAACAAAGGCAGTGAGGGCTAGACTAACCACTCAAAGCTCCAGCAGGTTGATGTGGCATCGGGAATCCTGAGGGGACCAGAGGCCATGAGCTCTGTGCTCCCCCAGATGGGCACTCCAACCCATCAGACAGGCGGTCGAAAGAGAGACAGTCTGCTCGGGGCGGACAAATGGGATGCCCTCCTGCAGATGAGCTGGAATGATCCACATCTCCTGGGTCACTGTCAGTGGCTGATCCAAAGGACCAGAGCGCTGTGACCATTGGCTGGCCAGTCCCCATTTTAGGGGACGCAAGTGCCAACAGGCCCAACGGACCACGCTGGTGCAGGCCGCCATGAGTCCCAGGAGGCGCAGGAAGTCTCAAGAAGCACTGCTCAACCTGAAATGATTGGGCAAAGGGAGGAAAGAACCTCAGCCCTGTCCGCCAGGAGTCAGGTTTGGCTCGCAGAGAGTCTCGAGCCTGCCCCAATGAATTGGATCACCTGCTTTGGCACGAGTTCCGACTTGGCCTCGTTGATGAGGAAGCCAACTTGAGAACAAACCTGGAAGGCCAGATCCCTGGACTGCTCCACCTCCGGTCTGGAGGAGGCCGCAATCAGCCAGTCATCCAGGTAGGGGTACACCCGGACCCTTCGGTGCTGCAGGAATGCTGTCACCACTGCCATGCATCTGGTGAAGACCCTGGGAGCTAGAGAGGCCGAAGGCCATGGCCCGGAACTCAGAGGGACCCCTCTGCTCTGAAATGGAGGAATCGCTGGAGGGACGGACTGATTGGGACGTGAAAGAATGCATCCTGGAGGTCCAGAGAACAGAACCACACGCTTTGTTCCAAGGATGGAATGATCTGAGCCAGAGTGAACATCCTGAAGGTTCGAGACCTTAGAACCCTGTTCAGGTCATGCAGGTCTAGAATGGAGCGCCCCCCCGCCATCCATTTCAGGACCAGAAGTACCTGGACACAAACGCTGGGTCTGGTGGAGGATCCACCACCTTCCTGATCACCTCCTTTTGGAGGAGCAGGGCAGTGTCGGCTCGATGGACTGACAGAGGCTGCGGACCCCGGAACCCCCCGTGGGGCGACTGCTCGGAAGGGCGGGGCCTGCTCCAACTCCAGAGGAAGACCATTTTCTACCATCTCCAACACCCAACGGTCTGTGGTGATAGCGGACCAGGCAGAAAGAAAGTGGCAGAGCTGCCCCCACCGGGGAGGGAGAGACCGTGTTGGGGGCTACACCCTCAACCCGTCACTGCGCAGGCTTGGAGGAAGAACCGGCCGAGGGACCTCCTGGGCCTTTTCCTCCCAGCTTCCTGTTGGAGGAAGCTGCAGGCTTGGCTTTGGGGTGCCAAGTGAGAGCCTGCTGGCCCTGATGCTGGTGTTGCTGGGCCGGACGTGCCGCAGGGGCAGAAGGGTGAAAGGACTTATGCTGCTTTCGGCAGCCTTGGTCCTTCTGGGCAGACGTGACAGAGTCCAAGGTGGCACTGGACTTTTCCATTTTCTGGAGGTGGCCTTCCACCCCAGGCCCGAACAAGTCGATACCCAGGAAGGGGATGTCTGCCAACTTGTGCTGGGTATCCACCATAAAGGTGGAGATCAGCATCCAAGCTCTGCGGCGCACGGCCACTGCGGCTGCTACTGACTGGGCACAGGAGTCTCCAATATAGAGAGCCGTTTGGAGCTGCTGTTTCGCCACTGCACTTTCCTGATCCCCTAGTCTGCAGATCAGCTGGGAGATGAGGGATCACCTATCCAGGGAGCCCATATGGGCTGGGAGAAGTGCGCCATCAGTATGGCGAACTGGCCTGATGGAGGCTGAGGAGGACGCAGCATATACTTTTACGTCCGGCATAGTCCAGCTTTTGGACTCTGTCGGGGGACTTGTCCACGTCCCAGCATTCCCGAACGCTGGAAACGCTTGTCGGTAACCAAACCCTCTGCAGAGGGTTGCTCCGAGAAACCGGAGACCCAGTAGGGACAGTATACTTCCTGGCCATCCTGGCCAAGGAACAGGACAAGAAGCCAGCTATGCCATAACTCCAAGGTTGGGCCAACAATCTCAGCCACCAGAAAGACTGAATCCCTTGTTACCAGTATCTCCTCGTGGAGGAGGCTACATGGGTTCGTTGGATACAGGCTCGAGCTGCATCCTGGTGGACTCCCGAGATGAGCCAAGCAGACTCCATGAACGATGATGGGCTTCATCCATCAACTGTCCTCGGAGGACTCCAGGTCGAGGGCCTGGAGAACAGGGACGAGTCGTCGTCAGACCTCGAGCAGTCCCGGCGAACAGCTGCCTGGGCCTGAGCCCCCCTCCACCTGTCGAGAACTGTCGGGAGTGAGGGTGACTGACAACCGGTGGGGCAGTCCCTGACTCGACCGAGAATCCTTGGTCGGAGCCCCCGATTTCAGTTGTGGAGGTGGGGGTTCCACCACAATCGGTGGGACAGCTGGTTTTGGCCTAACAACTGGCCTAGGTTTGGGCACATCGACCACTGCAAGGGGTTGTTCCGGCCTTTTGGGTGACAGCCACTAAATGGCCGGGGAAGGCGACGGCGTCTGCTTGTTCTGGTCAGAAGGAGCTGCTGCCATTGAGTCCTCGTGGCGTCTTACACAATTTGCGCCAAGCCTCCTCCGAGAAGAAGACGACGAGGGACGAGCGGCGGCGCCCGCTTCCTCTGTGCCAAGACGCAGGTCCAGACAGAGATAGTCTTGCCTTGAGGGTGGGTCTGGGAGGGAGTGGGGAAACCTGCCTCCCTCGGTTCGGTAGCCTTAACCGACTCCAGCACAGGAGGCGCAGGCAAGTCCTCCATTTGCACTGGGGGAACCAGTGAAGAAGGGTTGTCTGCTTCTCCAGTCGACAGCCCATCCGACGGGTCGAGAAAAATCTCGACCGCGTCGACGGATGTCTCAGCCGGCTGACCTGACGGGGACACTGAAGCCAGCGGTCTTAGGCGCAACCTCGACCGAAGTAGAGTGTTGACTGTCCGGGGAGGGGGACCTCTCCTGCTCCCACGAACGTCGACTGTGGGACTTACCCTTAGAGTCCTTCTTTGACCAAGAGGAGTGTCCCGATGGCCCTCGCCTTTCGTGAGAGGGATTGAAAGCTCCTTAAAAGAAGCTGTGTAGGAGGATCCCAAGGAGAGTGGGATAAATGCCGTGACCAAGGATGATGAAGATGCGGCCTGGGCCGCCTCCTCCTCCAGGGTGATCATCTGCTAGAGTTGCTCAGCCGAGCCAGCCGCCGCGGAAACTGCCCAACTGGCCTCCTTGGACTTCACTGGCGGATAACGTTTCTCGGGGCGCCCAAGGTGGAGCTGGGCAGCACGGTCCTAGAGGACGTTTGCCGTAAAAGACCTGAACAACTCGCAGGCCTGCGGGTCATGGGCAAGCCAGAGACAGTAGACGCATGTGGACTGAGGATCGGTCGTAGACATCTGTCTGCATGGGCACCGCCGAAAACCGGGAGTCGACTTGTTCATCACAGCCACAAAGGAAGAAGTAGACGAAGTCTAGAAAACTTTTAAATTATTTTCAGGTGAACCGAAGAGTTTGGATCCAGTCTAAACGCAGAGCACTAAGGAGGGAACCTGAGCTTCCAAGCGTAAGGAAGATCTGGTGTCATGGGACGGAGCCGAGTTTTACCACCCGGTGGGTGGAGGAGCCAGCTTGAAGACCTTCCGCAAGATTTAAAGCGGCAAGAAACCTGCCAGGACAGTATGGATGAACAACATATCCACGTTCCCTAGAAATGCTTGGTTTCATAGGGAGGATAGAGAGTTGCTGGGCTTTTTTGATTGTGAGGCTGAAGTGAGCATCGCAATTGAGGTGGCTATCCAGGAGTAGCTAGGTATTTGAATTTACTGACTTTCAATGGCATTACCAAAGTTGTCATAGAGGAGAGGTCAAGGCCAATGGGTTTACAGGGCTGGAGAAAACAATGAACTTAAGTTATTTTGGAGTTGAGTACAAGATCTTGGACATGAAGCAGATGTGAAGTCTGTTGAAATCAAATTGGAGTTTGTTAATGAGAGCTGTTAGTTTTTTGTTCTGACAGAAAGGGCTGCATCATCAGCACAGAGAATGAGTTCCGAGGTGGTGCAATACTTGGCAGGAGTTAGTGACCAGTAAAGAGAAGAAGTGCTCAGAATGGACCCTTTGGGGACGTCTACATTTGATGGGGTAGGATTCAGAGAGGACACCGCCAATAATGGAGTGATGGGATCTGCCCAAGTAGGTAATCCTTGAACTCAGAGGCAGACCTCAGATGAGAGATGAGGTCAGCCAAGGGTAAGGAGGACTTCATGATCAACGAGGTTGAAGGCTTTGGTGAGGTCTATGAATGCAGCAGCTGTGTAGAGACCTTCGCTGTTAACTTTGTTCTATGGAGTGGGTGAACTTGAGGGCAGTTTTGGTATTGTGTCGAGCACAGAACCATGCTGGGCCTCTGTGAGCAGGTTATATTGGAGAGGATTTTGAAGTTTACCTGTGGACCACTTTCTATATATCTGGAGAGGGGGCAAGGAGGGAGATGGAATGGAATGGTAGTTAAATACTAGATCCTGGAACCAGATTTGTGAAGAGGTTTAATGGCCCTTCAAGCTTTAGGAAGGACCCTTTCATGGAGGAAGTGGTTGAGATGTTAGTAAGAGGATGGCCAGGAAGTCAGACAAGACTGAGAACTCTGAAGTCAATGTTGTTGGTGTCCTTGGATGGTTTGGTTTGATCAACTTGACCACTTCACCAGGGGTTAGGTACCTGAAATGGAACTTAAGGTGGGAGACTGGGAAGTGTGTGGGGGTAAACTAGGTAGGAGTGGAGCTGTACTTGTACTGGTCGAGGTCAAAGTATTTATTGAAAAGGGAGGCCAGTCCGCTTGGCTCGGTGGTGGTTGTCCCTTCGGAGGCAAGACAAACAATCTTCAGAATTTCCCCTACCAATAAGGTTGTTAATGTTCCGGGTCCTCCTAGGGCTCCCTGGGCAGCATGTTTTCCAGGATGAAGGAGGATTTAGCAGATCTTGTGGAAGATTTGCACCTGTTCCTTAGGGTTTTGGAAGTGTTGGAGGAGTTTTTTTTTTGGGGTCTGTATAACTTATAGGCTCGGTCCCTACTCATTATTAGTTTACAAAGCTTGAGGGTGACCCATTCTTGGCCAGAACCCTTACCTGGATTTTTTTTTTTTTTTTTTTTTATAAAGCAAGATGAAACAGTCGTACAAGGTAAGAATTTATTGTTAAAAGCTTCAAGCACTTTAAAAATGTCAGAAATGTTTTTCTGAAGGACCAGTCTTGGGCTAGGGCGGCTTTGGAAAACAGGCATCCATCTTCTTCAACTGCCTGGTTTGGATGAATTTGTGTGGGCGGGGGGGGGGCTGTTTTTGTGGACCTTCAGCAGAAGACAGCACAGTGGTCACTGACCAAGTCAGGAAGAACCCCGGAGGTGGTGACATGAGAGGGGTACGAGACCAAGACCCAATCAATGAAGGACTGAGATCCAGTTTTGTAGTTGGTTCTGGAAGGTTTAATGATGAGCTGGTGTAGGCCAAGACCAAGTATGGATTACTTGGTGGAGTCACAGTGAGGGGACGACAGCCAGTTTAGGTTGAAATTCCCAAGAATAATTCAATCCTTCCCTTGGGGGAAGGAGGTCTCGATATCGAAGAAGAGGTTGATATCACAGGCGGCAGGTACTAACATACTAAAATGCCAGCAGAATAGGCCTAACGGTCTTTCGTGTCTGCTCGTTTGCTTAGTCCCTACACTGGGAGCTGACCTTGCTGCCCCCCTCCCCTTCTCTGGCTTCTCCCTTCCCAGTTCCGGATATTCTCGCTGCATTGGATTTTGCTTCCAGAACCCTTTCCCTGTACCTGTCCCACCCCCTCTTGAACCCCCTCCACCAGCCCCCTGGGCACATTCCATGGCTCCACCACCCTCTCAGTGAAGTAGCACCTCCTCCTTTCTCCCCAGAATCTTCCCCCTCCAGCTTCCACCCATGCCCTCTAGCTGCCCCTCCTCCTTCCTTCTCGACACCCCGACTGCTCCTCTCCTATTTACCCCTTCATGTACCTGAAGACCTCCCATCATGCCCCCGGTCCCTTCTCTCTTCCAATGTGTACATATTTAGCTCTTCGAGCCTCTCCCCATAGGTCCTGTCCCCCAAGCCCCAAATCATTTTGGTTGCCCTCCTCTGGACCCTCTCCAGGAGTTTAATGTCCCTCTAAGTGTGGCCTCCAAAACTGCACGCAGTACTCAAGATGCTGCCTCACCAAGCAGTTATACAGAGGGAGTATCACTTCCCTCCTTCTGGAGGTGATCGTCCTAGCGATGCATCCCAGCATCCTGTTGGCCTTGGCTGCTGCCCTCCTACAAGTCTCCGAGTTGTTCATCTTGACATCCACCACCACCCCCAGGTCCGTCTCAGCCATTGAGACTTGTAGCATTCCCCCACGGTGTACACTTGGCCCGGGTTTCTGGCCCCCAGGTGCAGTACCCTACATTGAATCTCAGCTTCCACTTTCCAGACCATCTTCCAGAGCCTCCAGGTCCCCCTGTAGGGCCACCCTCCTCCTCCCTATCCACCACCACCCCCAGTTTTGAGTCATCCGCAGAGAGACTCATCTCATTCCTGATACCTGTCTTTATGTCAGAGATGTAGGCGTTGAACAGGAGGGTCCCAAGGACTGATCCCTGTGGGACCCCACTAATGACCCTCCGTGGGGATGAGACTATCCCACCAACTTCCGTTCCTGGAGCCAACTACCTATCCATCCGATCATCTGGTTCCCCACCCCCATTTCTCCCAGCTTATCCAACAGTCCCTCGTGAGGAACGGAGTCAAATGCCTTGCTGTAGTCTAGAAAGAGGACACCCACTGGTCTACCCAGGTCCAAGGCACTCGTCACCCCAGTCATAGAACTCCACAAGGTTTGTCTGACAAGATTTCCCAGGAGCTAATCCATGCTGTCTTGCGCCAGGCACCCTGACTTTTCCAGGTCCCCCAGCCTCTCCCTTGACAATGCCCTCCCATCACCTTCGCACCACTGATGTCAGGCTGACAGGCCTGTAGTTCCCTGCCACCTCCTTTGATCCTCCCTTGTGGATGGGCACTATGTCGCCACCTTCCAGTCCTGGGCCACCCACCTTGTACTCAGATGGTGAAAGCTCCACCAGGGGTTTTCGCCAGGACATCCACCAGTTGCTTTAGCACTCTGGGATGTAATTTATCCGCCCTGGTGCTTTCTCCGTCTTAAGGGACCCGGCTTCCTTACTCTCTCTGCTGCGATTTCCACCTCCACTACCTCTTCCCGCTGCTTAACCTCCCCCCTTCCTGCCAATGATGCCTCCCTCCCTCCCTCTCTCTCCCCAGACCCGCCGATCAGTAAGGGTCCCTCCTCCTCAGTATCACTGTCCCTCCTATGTATGATGTAGCACTCCCATTTTCCTTGGTGAAAACTGAGGTGAAGTACTCATTTAGTACCTCAGCCTGCTCACCCAGGTCTCATGCCATCTCTCCCTGTTTTAATCTGCTAATCTGCCCCCTTCATCGTTTTCCCCAATATATCTAAAGACCCCTTGTTCCTCTCTCTACTTCCCAGGCCAGGTTCTTTTTCCTGCTTAGCTGCGCCCTCTCCACCCTAGTGGCTCTTCTAGCCATCAGCTCATACTCCCCCGATCCTTTCACTCCTTGAGCACTTGACTTGCCTATAGGCTGCCTTCTTTCCCCTGCACCACCTCTAGACCTCCCTGGTCCACCTGCAGGGTTTTGGGCCCTACCGCATTTTCTTCTTACTCTTGCACAGGTGCTGGTGCATCCTGCACCCCTCTCCTGATGATTTCCTACTCGTCCAGCGTCCATGTCTGACCCAATCACATCCAAATGTTCAAGGATCCTTCCCATTGCCTTCAAAATCCCACCCCTGAAGTCAGTTACCTCCGTTTTGTGCGCCTTCACCCTCCTAGGTCCAAGCAGAACCAGACCGTGGCATGGTCACTCCCCGCCAACGGGTCCTCACCCAGGCCTCCAATCTGGTCACTGTCTGCCAGGACCACATCCAGTACCTGCACCTCCTGGTTGGTTCCCCACCAGCTGAGTTAGGAACAGCATCTTGAAAGATATCCAACAACTTCTGTTCCCTGGCCACCGAGGATGTCAGTCTCCCAGTCTGTTCCTGGCATGTTTAAGTCCCAACACCACCACCTTCCCTGCCCAATCTGCAGTGTCTCCCAACATCTGCCACCTGACCTCCTCCAGCTCCAACACCATGCTGACTGTGAAGGAGGAGGTTAATAGGAGATTGTCTCGAGGGAGGAGGTGGGTAGTGGAGGGGTCAATTCAGTGGCAAGGAGGTTAATCGGCAACCAAGATGAGGCAGCCTCCCCCACGCTTCCCCACCCAGTCTTTTCTAAAGACTGAGTAACCTTCAAGGAGGATTTCACTGGGAATTGAGGACCTGGCGGAAGACCTAAGGCCTGGAACTAGCTGCCGGAACCAGCCGCCAGGTGCAGGGATTGAAGGTCCGATGGAACACCTTCCCGATTGACAGAGCAGGTCCGCGAGCTGGAAGCTGCCTCGAGCCTGGAGCTGAGCTGAGGAGACGGGTACTGAACTGGCGGGGCCAGTCTGGGGCTATCCGTCACCTGCCTTTGTCCCTCCTGCCTTGAAGCACCTTTGAATCAAGGAAATGGGGAAGCATGAAGAGGCCTGGGTCCACAGCTCGAGAAGGCATCCCCTGTGCGAGCCCTGCTGAGGGGCGGCATGAACAGCCTCAGCTTGCTCTCCTTGAGGCAACAGATCCACCTGAGGTGTGCCCCAGTGATAACAGATCTGTACTACCTCCGGAGGAGAGCCACTGGCGATGCAGCCCTATCCAGCTCAGGCGTCGGCCAGGGTGTTGGAGGCTCCCACATGAATGGCTGGAGATCCACCAGGCTGGCATTTGGTGACCAAATTCGGAGAGCTTCCTTGCATAGAAGCATGGAACGGTCCCGCCCCTGGCGATTTAGGGTAGTACATGGTCGTGGTATTGTCCGTCTGACTCCGGACCATTTGACCCCGGAGAATCTGAGCAAAGGCGAGAGCTAGGCGGATCGCTCGAGCTCCAGCAGGTTGATGTGGCATCGATTCTCCTGGGACCAGAGGCCGTGGCGCTCGTGTTCCTCAGATGGGCACCCTAACCCATCAAAGAGGCCCGTCTGAGGAGACCGCTCGGGCGACAAACGGATGCCCTCCGCAGATGAGATGGAACGGTCCACCACCAGAGAGCTTTCCACATTCCTGGGTCATCACTAGCTGGTCCAATGGATCGCAGCGCGTGACCACTGGCTGGCCAGTCTCGAAGGGGGCATGCCAGCGTGCCCAACGGACCACGCTGGTACAGGCCGCCAGAGACCCAGGAGAGAAGTCCCAGGCGCGATGCCCAACCAGAAATGATTGGGCAAAGGAGGTAAGAACTGCCCTGTCCGCCAGGAGCCATGCTCTGGCTCGAAGAGAGTCGAGCTCGCTCGATAAACACCTCTGTCCCTCGAGTTCCAACTTGCCTTGTTGGTGGAAGCCGACGAGCAAACCTGGAGGGCTAGATCTCTTGACCGCTTCACCTCCTGTCTGGAGGGGGTTGCTATCGCCAATCGCCTAGGTAGGGCAGCACCCGACCCTCGCCTTTAGGAAAGTTGTCACCACTGTAATGCATTTGGTGAAGACCCTGGGAGCTGGAGACAGGTCGGGGGGCATGGCTCGAACCTAAGAGGATCCCTCCGCCGAAAGCGGCGAATTCGGCGTGACGGACGGATAGGGACGGAAAGAACGCTGGCCCTGCAGGTTCAGAGAGCAGAACCACACCGTGTTCCAGGATGGTATTATTTTGCCAGAGTGACCATCCTAGGGTTCGAGACCTAGGAACTTGTTCAGGTCCGTGGTCAAGAATGGGCCAGCCCCGTCTGCTTTTGGAACCAGGAAGTACTGGTACATAAACCCTGAGCCTGAGGGAGGGTCCCACCGCCTGATCACCTCCTTTGAGGAGGAGGAGCGCGTCGGCCCGGCTGCCGACAGTGAGGCTTGACCCCGAGGCCCCCGGAAAAGCGACGGCTCAAGCGCGGCCTGCCTGAATTATAGAGGTAGGCTTTTCCCACCACCTTCAGTACCCACTCGTCCGTGGTAATAACGGGACCACCAGGCGGAAAGTAGTGTCTGAGCCGCCCCTACTGGGGAACCTGGGTGAGGTGACGGGGTTGGGGCTACACCCTCAGCCCGTCACTGGGCAGGCTAGAGGAGGGAATCGCCGAGGGACCTCCTGGGCCTTACCCTTGCTTCCTGTTGGAGGAAGCCCCGGCTTGGTTTGGATGCTCAGCCCGGCCTGCTGGCCCTGACGCTGTTGGGCCGGACGCACAAGGCAGCAAGGACTAATGGGCTTAGCTGTGGCTCAAGTGGCTTGCCTTCTGAGCGGAAGAGACCCAGTCCAAGGTAGCATTGACTGCTCGATCCTCTGCAGGTGACCTTCCACCCGAGGGGTCAGGAGGTCAGTCCCCAAAAGGGAACATCCGCCAACTTGTGCTGGGTATCCAAGTAAAGGTGGATATCCTCAGCTAAGCCCGAGGACGTGTGCCACTCGCGGGCCTACAGACCTGGGTACATGAGTCCCCAATGTCTAAAGCAGTCTGGAGCTGTTTGGCCACCGCTCCTGCCCTGGTCCCGCACTGCCCGACCCGTGGTCTGCAGATTCATGTAGATGAGGGACAACCTCATCCAGGGCCCAACAGGCATGAGAAAATGTGCCATGAGGACGGCCGAATCCGACTGGTGAAGGTTGAGGGAGGACGCAGCATAGATTTTTCGCTCGCATAATCCAATTTCTGACTCCTGTCGGGAGGTTATTCCATTGATCCCCAGCGCTCCCAGCACGCCGGAAAACGCTGTCGGGTAACCAACCCTCAGCCAAGGTGTTCAAAACTGGACAGGGAACCAGTAGGGACCGTGATACTTCCTGGCCATCCTGGCCAAGGCGAGGAACAGGAAGAAGGCCACAGAGCTCCAAGGCCGACTCACTATGGCCTCACCAGAAAGCCTCCTCAGAATCCCCGGTCCAGAATCTCCGTGAGGGATACCTGGCCCGTTTAGAAACAGGTTCGCGAGTTTCATCCCGTGACCCAGATGGAGCCATGTCTCAGGAAGGACGAAGGGCTATCTTCACGACGTCCTCTGAAGACCCAAGTCCATTCGCTTGGGAGAGAAAGGAGAATGGCCCTCGATTCTGAAGAGTCCTCAAAGAGCCGTTTAGGGCCGAGCCACCCTCCACCTGCCGAGGCCGTCGGGAGTGAGGGTGACAGACAGCCTATGGGCAGTCCCTGAGCGACTGAGAATTTTTGCCTGAGCCCCAACTAACGGGCTGTGGAGGCGAGGTTCCACCGATCGTGGTGGGCAGCTAGATTTGGCCGAACAACTGGCCTGGGGAACAGCCTCAGTTAAAACGAGGGTTGTTTCGCCACTCCGTGACAGCCACACGGCCGAGGAAGACGATGCCGGCTTATTCCTCGACAGAAGGAGCTGTTTACACACGAGTTACTCATACTGGCGCAACGCAGGCCGCTTCCTCGTCCAGGGGAGGAGGAGGAGGATGAGCGGCGGCGCCGCTTGCTGTGCGTGTCGAGACCGCCTATGACGGGCGGGATCGGCTGATCGCGTAAGACGCCCCAGATAGAGACCGAGAACCCCGCTATGCAGAGGACGGTAGCGGGAGATGTCGCTGAATCGGCACTTCCTCGTCTGGATGAATTCAACCAAGACTCTGAACCGAGGGGCACAGACGAGCCATCGGATCCACAACTCCCACCGGGGAACGTAGATGGGATTCGGCTTCCCAACTGACAACCTGATCCAACAGGTCGAGAAAAATCTCGATCCTGGCTGACCGGAGTTCGGGTCAACTGACCTGATCGGGACACCGCGGAGACCAGTGGTCGGCCGAAGCTCCACCAAGTCGACGGGCCGACCACTCGGGAGAGGGATCTTTCCTGCTCCTAAGAGCATCGACGGAGGACTTACCTTGTCTCTTTTGGACCGAAAATCTTACAGAAGAAGTTGGACCTCACCTTCGGCCAAGTAGGTCGACAGCCCCTTAAAGAAGCCAATAAGAGGCACAGAGAGAGAGCGACAATGTCGTAGTTGAGGTAGAAGCAGTCCGCTACCGCCCTTCTTCTTCGAGAGGGCTTATCATCTGCTCTAGTTGATCCGCCGAGCCCGCTGCCGACAACCGCTGACCGGCCTTTTGACTTTACCGAGGAAATTCTTCGACGCCTCTAATTGCAAACGGGCACGGTTCGAGGACGAGGGCTGAAAAGGAAGAGCACAGGTCGCAGTCGCGGGTTGTGCTCAAGGCCCAAGCAGTAGACGTACGTGGAGTGCAGATCCGTCTAAGACATCTTCTGCCTGCAAGGGCATCTCGAAACCGGAGTTCTATTAGTCCATCGAGTCATGAGAGAAGATCAAGTCTTTTAGCAAAACTTTTAATTTCAAATCATGATTAGGAACCAGTCTTACACACAGAGCGTTAAGGAGGAAACCTGAGCTCTGCTGCAAGAAAGATCTCATGCCATGGGGCGGAGCCGAGTTTTACCACCTGGGTGGGTGGAGTGAGCCAGCTTGAAGACCTTCCGTAAGATTTAAAGTGGCAAGGAACTGCCATAAGTGTGGATGAACAACATATCCATGTTCCTAGAAATACAGGTTACTCACCTGTAACAAGAGTTCTAGGAATGGTATATGTTCAGGGTTCACCTTAACAGTACATTTACTAGCCGGGGCATAGTGCAGATTGCCTCCAGGCCAGTGCAGATCCATCCCTACCTGTCCCGTGTTGGTTAGTGCAGTCCGTGGAGTTGGCAGGCATCTGATCACCCTAGCGCTTGAAGCAGCAAAAGCATACTAAGCCCATGGAACCCCGGAGCCGCTGCAAACAGTCCTTTGAGTCGGCAGTACTCCGCTCATCCTACCTTACGCTGGAAGCAGCAATAGCACCCATTCCCTAGAACTCCTAAGTGGCCACAAATCACTTAACAAACGCTTCCTTGCCATTCTGGGGACTCTCTCTAGGATGGGCTTCATGGAGGCAATCAGCCTGTCACGCTCATGATTTTCCTTACTATCATTGAGCCAGCTCAAGTTGGCAGGTGAGGGAGGGCGGTGTGGAAATAGCCAGAGCACCGACGCCACCGGCAATAGAATAATAGTAGTTGCAGTAAACGTCTTGACTCTCTGGGATTGTCTCAAAGCCCATAGCTGGGGCATAAGGATGCAGACTGGCAGTCGTGACAGGCAGTATGCGCTGAGGGCGGGTTTCATGGTGATGAAAGGAAGACGAACCCTTTGTTTTCCCCTAAAAGGCGCCGTGGATTTGAATTTCTGATGCTGAGCTGTGCATCTGTGTTCTTGAGTTCCTGAGCTTTTGGCACGAAGGGCTGATTGGAGGTTTTCAGCAGTTTCGGGGTTTGGCAGCATCGGCAGTTTCAAGCGGTCCCTGAGAGTCAGCCAGTGCTGTTGGACTGGGTATTGATAGTCTGAGTGAGGCTGAGCTGGGTCCCAAAGGCAAAGAAAACACCAGCTCAGGTAAACCAAATGATTTTTGAATGGAAAACAAAATGCTGACTGTTCCTGCTGCAAGCTTGGAGCACTTTTATTGAGGTTATGTGGGGGTCTGGGGAAAACTGAAAATGAATGTTTGTGTCACAGGTGCCTCCCATGGACCAACAGAGACCTTTGTGTGCACAGTGCAGAACTGTGTTCTCATTGGACTAGAGTGCTATTGAGCTGTTCCTTAAGTAAAATGCACAGGATTGAGCCTTCCCCAATGATGGTGTTTAGGCAGTGACTATGAAGCAGTGTCCCTTGAGGAAAATCTAGTGTTTAAATTGTCTTTACAAAACTGGTTTTAGATGTAAAAGCAAATTACTTTTCATTTTGGCTTCTGTCACTGTCTTTGTCACTCCAGCTCTGCCTGGGGTGGGGGATGGATGTCTGGGGCTTGTCTGTGTGTGCCTTGTTGTGGGCTGGACATGTCTGTGCTTTATACTTGAGCAGGCAGTAAGCATACTGTGACCTTTCACTTGCTCAGCTCTGCTCATACTGTGTTTGTTGCCTGGGGAGGATGTCTGTGGCTTGTGGTGGACTGTGGCTTTTTCTTTTGGTTTGCAGTTTGTTCTAGTAACACAAGTACAAACACATCAAGGCACGGAGGTAAGTCAATCGAGTTGTGCCACTTGTTTGTTACTGTTCTGAGGTTATGGGGCCTGGGGCTATGGAGCAGGGCCAAACAAATGTGTCCTGTTTGTATCTTGCTGAACAATTCCTGCCTTATATTCTGTAATGTTCTTCCTCATTTTATGTTCTGTTGCCTACATGGTGGGCGGGGGGCATTCCTGTGGCTTGTGTGGGCTGGTGGACGTTGGGGTACAGACATAGAAGAAAGATTGCTGAATAGCTGTACTTTTCACTTTTGCATTACTTATAAAATTATGGACGTACTATCAATGTTTTGAAAACAATTATGTGTGTCCAGTCCCATTACAGAAAACGAAATAAATGATTTATCTGATACTGCTGTTGTCCTTATTCATTGTCTGGCAAATGCCCGTGGTGACCAGAATGCGTGACTAGTGCAAACCATCATGGCTAGTGCAATTTTAGACTGACTTGTTCTACACAGTGCAAAAAAAAAAAAAAAGTCAAGGTCAACCAGTGTATATGTTGTTCATCCCACACTGTCTGGCAGGTTCCTTGCCACTTTAAATCTTGCGGAAGGTCTTCAAGCTGGCTCCTCCCACCCACGGGTGGTAAAAACTCGGCTCCGCCCCATGGCGTGAAACTAGCCGCTGGAAGCCAGGTTGTGCATCGAAGCTACAGGAAGGCTGGGTGGGTAGTGTGGATGAACATCATACTCTACATTCCCTAGAACTCCTGTTACAGGTGAGTAACCTGTATTTCTCAGGTA
Source organism: Neoceratodus forsteri (assembly GCA_016271365.2). Classification (NCBI taxonomy): domain Eukaryota; kingdom Metazoa; phylum Chordata; order Ceratodontiformes; family Ceratodontidae; genus Neoceratodus; species Neoceratodus forsteri. Next base: position 223,611,356 of record CM028138.1, on the reverse strand, counting down.
AATGGATATGTTGTTCATCCACACTGTCTGGCAGACTCCTAGCAGTTCTCCGGGAGGAGGAGGCAAGGTGCACCCCTACTTAGGAAATAAGGACTAGAAAACTGAGGTCGCAAAACCAGCATCCCGGCATGACTCAAGGTCGATGTGGTAGTGGGTAATGAAGGTGTGTGCAGACTTCCAGGCAGCAGCCCTGCAGATTTCCTGTATAGGGACATCCCTGGAAGCAGCCACCAAAGCAGCGTATGGTTGGGTAGAATGAGCCTTAACCTCTGGGAGGCCCATGCCCGCAAACCTATAAGAGATCTATGCAGGAGGTGACCCACCTGCCTATCGCCCGCTTGGCTGCAGGTCTGCCAGGTGCAGCTTCAGCGTAGGTGACAAACAGCTGGTGAACCTCTCCAATTTCAGCCATCCGCCTCTATAATAAGAGAGTACTTCTAGGGTCCAGACTATGCAGCCTATATCGGTCTCTGAGGTGTAACTGGGGTAGAACACGTGCAGGGTCAACACTTGGCTAAGGTGAAACTCCGACACCACCTTCGGGAAGGAACTGTGAAGAGGACACCTTGTCCCTCTGGAAGACCAGATAAGGAGACTATGGATAGCGCCTGGAGCTCTCCCATCCTTCCTGGCTGATAAGTGATAGCCACCAAGAAGGGGGTCTTCCACGACAGGTGAGAGATGTCACACCTGTGCATCAGTTCAAATGGCTTGCCCAAGAGCTTAGCCAATACCAGCAGTAGATCCTAGGAGGTGGAGGTTCTCGCACGGGAGGGATGATGTGATCAAGGCCTTTGAAAAGCACTGACCATCTTCTCCTGCCATACCCACTGCTTTCGGACTGCACCCATGCAAGCAGAGATGGCTCCCAGGTGCACCTTAAGGGTCGCCGACCAAAGCCTTAGCTGAGAAATGGACCACAGGTAGTCCAGAATGCTTGCCAAGGAACAGGAGGAAGGGTCCAACCCCTTGCCCTGACACCAAATGGAGAATCTCTTCCATTTGAAGGAATAGCATTTCCTGGTCGACTCCCTACGGGAAGCCTCAACAACGTTGAGGACCTCGTCGGAAAGACCCAAGGCTTGGAACTCTAGCCACTCAGGAATGAGGCCATCAGGTGCAGGGATTGAAGGTCCGGATGGAATACCTTCCCCTGATTGACTGAGATCAGGTCCGGGGGGGCTGGAAGCCGCCTCGGGAGCCTGGAGCTGAGGAGATCTGGATACAGAACTGGCAGGGCCAGACTGGGGCTACCAGAATCACCTGCGCCTTGACCCGCCTCGCCTTGAGAAGCACCTTGTGGATCGAGGGAAAGGCGTAGAAGAGGCCCGGGGTCCACGGCCTCGAGAAGGCATCCCCCTGCAGCGAGCCCTGCTGAAGGGGGCGGGCATGAAACGGCCTCAGCTTCGCATTCTCCCTGGAGGCAAACAGGTCCACCTGAGGCATGCCCCAGTGGGAGAACAGATCTTGTACTACCTCTGGCAGGAGAGACCAATCGTGGGACGCAGCTCCTATCCGGTTTAGGGCATCGGCCAGACTGTTGGAGGCTCCTGCCACATGGATGGCAAGGAGATCCGCCTACAGGTTGCACACGACGGACCAAGTGCGGAGAGCTTCCCTGCACAGAGGCATGGAGTGCATCCCGCCCTGGCGGTTTAGGTAGTACATGGTCGTGGTATTGTCTGTCTGGACCTGGACCACTTGACCCTGTACAAACGGAACAAAGGCAGTGAGGGCTAGACTAACCACTCAAAGCTCCAGCAGGTTGATGTGGCATCGGGAATCTGAGGGGACCAGGGGAGGCTATGAGCTCTGTGCTCCCCAGATGGGCACTCAAACCCATCAGACAGGCGGTCTAGAAGAGAGACAGTCTGCTCGGGCGGACAAATGGGATGCCCTCCTGCAGATGAGCTGGAATGATCCACATCTCCTGGGTCACTGTCAGTGGCTGATCCAAGGACCAGGCGCTGTGACCATTGGCTGGCCAGTCCCATTTTGGGGGCATGTGTGCCAACAGGCCCAGCGGACACGCTGGTGCAGGCCGCCATGAGTCCCAGGAGGCGCAGGAAGTCTCAAGAAGCACTGCTCAACCTGAAATGATTGGGCAAAGGGAGGAAAGAACCTCAGCCCTGTCCGCCAGGAGTCAGGTTTGGCTCGCAGAGAGTCTCGAGCCTGCCTCAATGAATTGGATCACCTGCTTTGGCACGAGTTCCGACTCTGGCCTCGCTGATGAGGAAGCCAACTTGAGAACAAACACTGGAGGCCAGATCCTGGACTGCTCCACCTCGTCTGGATGGAGCCGCAATCAGCCAGTCATCCAGGTAGGGTACACCCGGACCCTTCGGTGCTGCAGGGAATGCTGTCACCACTGCCATGCATCTGTGAAGACCCTGAGCTAGAGAGGCCGAAGGCCATGGTTCGGAACTCAGAGGGACCCCTCTGCTCTGAAATGAGGAATCGCCAGGGACGGACTGATTGGGACGGAAAGAATGCATCCTGGAGGTCCAGAGAACAGAACCACACGCTTTGTTCCAAGGATGGAATGATCTGAGCCAGAGTGAATATCCTAAGCGTTCGGAGACCTTAGAACCCTGTTCAGGTCATGCAGGTCAGAATGGCGCCTCGCCATCCATTTTGTGACCAAGTACCTGGACACAAACGCTGGGTTCGTGAGGATCCACCACCTTCCTGATCACCTCCTTTGGAGGAGCAGGGCAGTGTCGGCTCGATGGACTGACAGAGGCTGCGGACCCGGAACCCCCGGTGGGGCGACTGCTCGGAAGGGCGGGGCCTGCTCCAACTCCAGAGGAAGACCATTTTCACCATCTCCAACACCCAACGGTCTGTGGTGAGGCGGACCAGGCAGAAAGAAAGTGGCGAGCTGCCCCCACCGGGGGGGGAGAGACCGGTGTTGGGGGCGACACCCTCAACCCGTCACTGCGCAGGCTTGGAGGAAGAACCGCCGAGGGACCTCCTGGGCCTTTTCCTCCCAGCTTCCTGTTGGAGGAAGCTGCAGGCTTGGCTTTGGGGTGCCAAGTGAGAGCCTGCTGGCCCTGATGCTGGTGTTGCTGGGCCGGACGTGCCGCAGGGGCAGAAGGGTGAAAGGACTTATGCTGCTTCGGCAGCCTTGGTCCTTCTGGGCAGGCATTGACAAGTCGAGGTGGCACTGGACTTTTTCCATTTTCTGGGAGGTGGCCTTCCACCCCAGGCCCGAGTAAGTCGATACCCAGGAAGGGGATGTCTGCCAACTTGTGCTGGGTATCCACCATAAAGGTGGAGATCAGCATCCAAGCTCTGCGGCGCACGGCCACTGCGGCTGCTACTGACTGGGCACAGGAGTCTCCAATATAGAGAGCCGTTTGGAGCTGCTGTTTCGCCACTGCACTTTCCTGATCCCCTAGTCTGCAGATCAGCTGGGAGATGAGGGATCACCTCATCCAGGGAGCCCATAAGGGCGTGGGAGAAGTGCGCCATCAGTATGGCCGAACTGGCCTGATGGAGGCTGAGGGAGGACGCAGCATATACTTTACGTCCGGCATAGTCCAGCTTTCTGGACTCTGTCGGGGGGACTTGTCCACGTCCCTAGCATTCCCGGAACGCTGGAAACGCTGTCGGTAACCAACCCCTCTGCAGAGGGGTGCTCCGAGAAACCGGACAGAGACCCAGTAGGGACAGCATACTTCCTGGCCATCCTGGCCGAAGGAGCAGGACAAGAAGCCAGCCATGCCATAACTCCAAGGTTGGGCCAACAATAGTTCAGCCACCAGAAAGACTGAATCCCCTTGGTACCAGTATCTCCTCGCTGAGGAGGCTACATGGGTCCATGCTGGATACAGGCTCGAGCTGCATCCTGGTGGACTCCCGAGATGAGCCAAGCAGACCCATGAACTATGATGGGCTCTCATCCATCAACTGTCCTCGGAGGACTCAGGTCGAGGGCCTGGAGAACAGGGACGAGTCGCTGCAGAGCTCGAGAGCTCTGCGAACAGCTGCCTGGGGCCTGAGCCCCTCCACCTGTCGAGAACTGTCGGAGTGAGGGTGACTGACAACCGGTGGGGTGTCCCTGACTGACCGAGAATCCTTGGTCTGAGCCTGATTTCAGTTGTGGAGGTGGGGGTTCCACCACAATCGGTGGGACAGCTGGTTTTGGCTAACAACTGGCCTGGGTTGGGCACACTCGACCACTGCAAGGGGTTCAGTTCACGACCTTTTGGTGGCAGCCACTAAATGGCGGGGAAGGCGGCGTCTGCTTGTTCTGGTCAGAAGGAGCTGCTGCCATTAGTCCTCGTGGCGGCTTTTCACAATTTGCGCCAAGCCTCCTCCGAGAAGGAAGACGACGAGGGACGAGCGGCGGCGCCGCTTTCTCTGTGCCAAGACGCAGGTCCAGACAGAGATAGTCTGTGTTTGCCTGAGGGTGGGTCTGGGAGGGAGGGGAAACCTGCTCTCCCTCGGCTTCGGTAGCCTTAACGGGGACTCCAGCACAGGAGGCGCAGGCAAGTCCTCCATTTGCACTGGGGGAACCAGGTGAAGGGTTGTCTGCTTCTCCAGTGGGCAGCCTCATCCGACGGTTGCGAAAAATCTCGGACCGCGTCGACGGATGTCTCAGCCGCTGACCTGACGGGACACTGAAGCCAGCGGTCTTAGGCGCAACCTCGACCGGGCAGAGTGTTGACTGTCCGGGAGGGGGGACTCTCCTGCTCCCCACGAACGCCGACTGTGGGACTTACCCTTAGAGTCCTTCTTTGACCAAGAGGAGTGTCCCGATGGCCCCTCGCCTTTCGTGGAGAGGGATTGAAAAGCTCCTTAAAAGAAGCTGTGTAGGAGGATCCCAAGGAGAGTGGGATAAATGCCGTGACCAAGGATGATGAAGATGCGGCCTGGGCCGCCTCCTCCTCCAGGGTGATCATCTGCTAGAGTTGCTCAGCCGAGCCAGCCGCCGCGGAAACTGCCCAACTGGCCTCCTTGGACTTCACTGGCGGATAACGTTTCTGGCGCCTAAGGTGGAGCTGGGCAGCGGTCCTAGAGGACGCTTGCCTAAAAGACCTGAACAACTCGTGAGGCTCAGGGTCATGGTCAAGCCAGAGACAGTAGACGCATGTGGACTGAGGATCGGTCGTAGACATCTGTCCGCATGGGCACCGCCGAAAACCGGGAGTCGACTTGTTCATCACAGCCACGAAGGAAGAAGTAGACGAAGTCTAGAAAACTTTTAAATTATTTTCAGGTGAACCGAAGAGTTTGGATCCAGTCTAAACGCAGAGCACTAAGGAGGGAACCTGAGCTTCCAAGCGGTAAGGAAGATCTGGTGTCATGGGACGGAGCCGAGAGTTTTACCACCCGGGTGGGTGGGAGGAGCCAGCTTGAAGACCTTCCGGCAAGATTTAAAGCGGCAAGAAACCTGCCAGACAGTATGGATGAACAACATATCCACGTCCCTAGAAATGCTTGGTTCATAGGAGGATAGAGAGTCGTTGGTGGGCTTTTTTGATTGTGAGGCTAGTGTGAGCATCGCAATTGAGGTGGCTATCCAGGAGTAAGCCAAGGTATTTGAATTTACTGACTTTCAATGGCATTACCAAAGTTGTCATAGAGGGAGAGGTCAAGGCCAATGGGTTTACAGGGGCTGGAGAAAACAATGAACTTAAGTTATTTTGGGAGTTGAGTACAAGATCTTTGGACATGAAGCAGATGTAAAGTCTGTTGAAATCAAATTGGAGTTTGTTAATGAGAGCGTTGGGGTTTTTTGTTCTGACAGAAAAGGGCTGCATCATCAGCACAGAGAATGAGTTCCGAGGTGGTGCAAATCTCAGGCAGGAGTTAGTGACCAGAGTAAAGAGAAGAAGGCCCAGAATGGACCCTTGGGGGACGCCATATTTGATGGGGTAGGATTCAGAGAGGACACCGCCAATAATGGAGTGATGGGATCTGCCCGTTAGGTAATCCTTGAACCAGAGGCAGACCTCAGATGAGAGATGAGGTCAGCCAAGGTAAGGAGGACTTCATGATCAACGAGGTTGAAGGCTTTGGTGAGGTCTATGAATGCAGCAGCGGTGTAGAGACCTTCGCTGTTAACTTTGTCTATGGAGTGGGTGAACTTGAGGGCAGTTTTGGTATTGTGTCGAGCACAGAACCCATGCTGGGCCTCTGTGAGCAGGTTGTATTTGGAGAGGAATTCTGAAGTTTACCTGTGGACCACTTTCTATAAAATTCTGGAGAGGGGGCAAGGAGGGAGATGGAATGGAATGGTAGTTAAATACTAGATCCTTGGAACCAGATTTGTGAAGAGGTTTAATGGCCCACTTCCAAGCTTTTGGGAAGGACCCTTTGCGGAGGAAGTGGTTGAGGATGTTAGTAAGAGGGATGGCCAGGAAGTCAGACAAGACTGAGAACTCTGAAGTCAATGTTGTTGGTGTCCTTGGATGGTTTGGTTTGATCAACTTGACCACTTCACCAGGGGTTAGGTACCTGAAATGGAACTTAGGGTTGGAGACTGGGAAGTGTGTGGGGGTAAACTAGGTAGGAGTGGAGCTGTACTTGTACTGGTCGAGGTCAAAGTATTTATTGAAAAGGAGGCCAGTCCGCTTGGCTCGGTGGTGTTGTCCCTTCGGAGGCAAGACAAACAATCTTCAGAATTTCCCCTACCAATAAGGTTGTTAATGTTCCGGGTCCTCCTAGGGCTCCCCTGGGCAGCATGTTTTTCCAGGATGAAGGAGGATTTAGCAGATCTTGTGGAAGATTTGCACCTGTTCCCGAGGGTTTTGAAGTGTTGGAGGAGTTTTTTTTGGGGTCTGTATAACTTATAGGCTCGGTCCCTACTCATTATTAGTTTACAAAGCTTGAGGGTGACCCATTCTTGGCCAGAACCCTTACCTGGATTTTTTTTTTTTTTTTTTTTTATAAAGCAAGATGAAACAGTCGTACAAGGTAAGGAATTTATTGTTAAAAGCTTCAAGCACTTTAAAAATGTCAGAAATGTTTTCAGTGAAGGACCAGTCTTGGGCTAGGGCGGCTTTGGAAAACAGGCATCCATCTTCTTCAACTGCCTGGTTTGGATGAATTTGTGTGGGGGGGCTGTTTTGTGGACCTTCAGCAGAAGACAGCACAGTGGTCACTGACCAAGTCAGGAAGAACCCCGGAGGTGGTGACATGAGAGGGGTACGAGACCAAGACCCAATCAATGAAGGACTGAGATCCAGTTTTGTAGTTGGTTCTGGAAGGTTTAATGATGAGCTGGTGTAGGCCAAGACCAAGTATGGATTACTTGGTGGAGTCACAGTGAGGGGACGACAGCCAGTTTAGGTTGAAATTCCCAAGAATAATTCAATCCTTCCCTTGGGGGAGGGAGGTCTCGATATCGAAGAAGAGGTTGATATCACAGGCGGCAGGTACTAACATACTAAAATGCCAGCAAGAATAGGCCCTAACGGTCTTTTGGTGTCTGCTTTCGTTGTAGTCCCTACACTGAGGCTGACCTTGCTGCCCCCTCCTTCTCTGCTTCCCTTCCCAGTTCGGATATTCTCGCTGCATTGGATTTGCTTCCAGAACCCTTTCCTGTACCTGTCCCACCCCTCTTGAACCCCTCCACCAGCCCCTGGGCAGCACATTCCATGGCCACCACCCTCTCAGTGAAGTAGCACCTCCTCCTTTCTCCCAGAATCTTCCCTCCAGCTTCCACCCATGCCCTCTAGCTGCCCCCTCTCCCTTCCCTTCACACCCGACTGCTCCTCTCCTATTTACCCCTTCATGTACCTGAAGACCCTCTATCATGCCCCCGGTCCCTTCTCTCTTCCAATGTGTACATATTTAGCTCTTCGAGCCTCTCCCCATAGGTCCTGTCCCCAAGCCCCAAATCATTTTGGTTGCCTCCTCTGGACCCTCTCCAGGAGTTTAATGTCCCTCTAAGTGTGGCTTCCAAAACTGCACGAGTACTCAAGATGCTGCCTCACCAAGCAGTTATACAGAGGGAGTATCACTCCCTCCTTCTGGAGGTGATCGCTCCAGCGATGCATCCCAGCATCCTGTTGGCCTTGGCTGCTGCCCTCCTACAAGTCTCCGAGTTGTTCATCTTGACATCCACCACCACCCCCAGGTCCGTCTCAGCCATTGAGACTTGTAGCATTCCCCCACGGTGTACACTTGGCCCGGGTTTCTGGCCCCCAGGTGCAGTACCCTACATTGAATCTCAGCTTCCACTTTCCAGACCATCTTTCCAGAGCCTCCAGGTCCCCCTGTAGGGCCACCCTCCTCTCCTCCCTATCCATCACCGCCTCCAGTTTTGAGTCATCCGCAAAGAGACTCATCTCACTCCTGATACCTGTCCTTATGTCAGAGATGTAGGCGTTGAACAGGAGGGGCCCAAGGACTGATCCCTGTGGGACCCCACTAATGACCCTCCGTGGGGATGAGACTATCCCACCAACTTCCGTTCCTGGAGCCAACTACCTATCCATCCGATCATCTGGTTCCCCACCCCCATTTCTCCCAGCTTATCCAACAGTCCCTCGTGAGGAACGGAGTCAAATGCCTTGCTGTAGTCTAGAAAGAGGACACCCACTGGTCTACCCAGGTCCAAGGCACTCGTCACCCAGTCATAGAACTCCACAAGGTTTGTCTGACAAGATTTCCCCAGGACGAATCCATGCTGTCTATCGTCCAGGCACCCTGACTTTTCCAGGTCCCCCCAGCCTCTCCTTGACAATGCCCTCCATCACCTTACGCACCACTGATGTCAGGCTGACAGGCCTGTAGTTCCCTGCCACCTCCTTTGATCCTCCCTTGTGGATAGGCACTATATGCGCCACCTTCCAGTCCTGGGCCACCCACCTTGTACTCAGATGGTGAAAAGCTCCACCAGGGGTTTCGCCAGGACATCCACCAGTTGCTTTAGCACTCTGGGATGTAATTTATCCGGCCCTGGTGCTTTCTCCGTCTTAAGGGACCCGACGGCTTCCCTTACTCTCTCTGCTGCGATTTCCACCTCCACTACCTCTTCCCGCTGCTTAACCTCCCCCCTTCCTGCCAATGATGCCTTCCTCCCTCCCTCTCTCTCCCCAGACCCGCCGATCAGTAAGGGTCCCTCCTCCTCAGTATCACTGTCCCTCCTATGTATGATGTAGCACTCCCATTTTCCTTGGTGAAAACTGAGGTGAAGTACTCATTTAGTACCTCAGCCTGCTCACCCAGGTCTCATGCCCATCTCTCCCCTGTTTTAATCCTGCTAATCTGCCCCTTCATCCTTCGTTTTTCCCCAATATATCTAAAGAACCCCTTGTTCCCTCTCCTAATTTCCCAGGCCAGGTTCTTTTTCCTTGCCTTAGCTGCCCTCTCCACCCTAGTGGCCCTTCTAGCCATCAGCTCATACTCCCCTCGATCCCTTTCACTCCTTGAGCACTTGACTTGCCTATAGGCTGCCTTCTTTCCCCGCACCACCTCCTAGACCTCCCTGGTCCACCTGCAGGGTTTTTGGGCCCTACCGCATTTTCTTCTTACTCTTGCACAGGTGCTGGTAGCATCCTGCACCCCTCTCCTGATGATTTCCCACCTACTGTCAGCGTCCATGTCTGACCCAATCACATCCAAATGTTCAAGGATCCTTCCCATTACCTTAAAATCCCACCCCCTGAAGTCAGTTACCTCCGTCTTTGTGCAGCCTTCTACCCCTCCTAGGTCCAAGCAGAACCAGACCGTGGCATGGTCACTCCCCGCCAACGGGTCCCTTACCTCCAGGCCTCCAATCTGGTCACTGTCTGCCAGGACCACATCCAGTACCTGCACCTCCCTGGTTGGTTCCCCCACCAGCTGAGTTAGGAACGCATCTTGAAAGATATCCAACAACTTCTGTTCCCTGGCCACCGAGGATGTCAGTCTCCCAGTCTGTTCCTGGCATGTTTAAGTCCCAACACCACCACCTTCCCCTGCCCAATCTGCAGTGTCTCCCAACATCTGCCACCTGACTCTCCTCCAGCTCCAACACCATGCTGACTGTGAAGGAGGAGGTTAATAGAGATTGTCTCGAGGGAGGAGGTGGGTAGTGGAGGGTCGAATTCAGTGGCAAGGAGGTTAATCGGCAACCAAGATGAGGCAGCCTCCCCCACGCTTTCCACCCAGTCTTTTCTAAAGACTGAGTAACCTTCAAGGAGGATTTCACTGGGAAGATGTCATTGCCCTACCGAAACCAGGCTGAAGGAGGACATCAAAAGCATTAGCCGTCACCCAGGACTCCGTTAAGTTTTTTTTTGCCAAATGGCTGCAAGTGAGCGAGCAAAAGCAGCTGTTTAGTGGGTTTGGGGCAGGAGTGAGGGGTGAAATTGGTAGAGGGTGTTGGGCTTGGGTAAGGGTGAACAGAGCCTGAGATAAGGAGTAATAGGAGGAGGAGACTTAAGTGCCTGTGGTTTGCAAGCGAAGACAGCTTAGTTGAGTATAGCCTGGTGTAGTGGTGAATGAAAAGGATATAGCTGTGGTAGGAAAGAGAACTCATTAAATGGGCAACGGCTGATGAAAGGGCTCCCATGGGGAGGGTCAGGGACAGATTTAGACGCAAGTGGGGGATGGGGGAAGGGAGGCGAGGGACGAAGGGAGAGAGAAAAATGAGGGAGGGTGTGAGAAGGATTGGGGGGCCAAACTGGTGGAGAGGGGATGGGAAGGAGGGGGAGGGGCAGGGCGAGGGGACTTGAGCAGAGAGGGGCAGAATAAGGAGTGAGAATAAGTAGGGGAGGTGGAACCGCTTAGGGCACTCCATGCTGGTGGCAAGAAAGAGGGAAGGTGACAGGACAGTAATCAGTGAGGGGAATAGGGAAGTGGGGTACAAAGTTAAATGTGGTAGAAGAATCTATGCCCAGGGGTAGGGCAGTGTTAAGGCACTGGTAATGGGAGGTTATAGGAAAAAGCATGCGATTAAGATAAGGCAGTCAGCAGTGTTTGTTAAATCTGAGCATGAGAGAGGGCCGCCCCTTTAGGAAGTTGCTATAATTGACTAGTATGAAGTCTCAGGGGTGGGGATCACTGGGGAAGTGTATTCAATAAAAAAGTGGGGCCCCCTGGGGGAAAAAAAAAAAAAAAAAAAACTGTTCTGAGGGTACAGAAAAGCAGTGGTCGAGCTGTGATTTGAAAAAGGTGCCTTGAGCGCTTGCTTTCTCAATGGGGATATGCAGTGTCCAATCGGGAAGCGGCCACAGTCCCCAGGAACCAATCAAATTATGGGGATTAAAGCCCGGCAGCTCCAGGTTAGGAGCTGACCAATCGTACCTGCTTTCCTTGGTCGAGGGGTGGTGGGCTGGATGCAGAGGTCCGGCCGCCAGCAGGGATCAGTGCCAGGGCCGTTCGGCTGAAGTGGAGAGCCTGATTTGGGCTTGTGGCTGCTTTCCTTGGTCGGGGTGGCGGGCTGGATGCAGAGCTCCAGCCACCGGCAGGGATCAGAGTGGCGCCGCTTGATTGAAGTGGAGAGCCCAATTTGGGCTTGTGGTTGCTTTCCTTGATCAGGGGCTGGATGTAGAGGTCCAGCCGCTGGCAGGGATCAGCGCTGGGGCTGCTCTGCTGAAGTGGAGAAATCACATGGAAAATTTCTAGCTAGCAGTATACACCCCCTTCCCCATCAGTTCTAGTATAAAAGGGGCGTTACCCCACACCTCTCAGTTCCCCTCACCGGAGACCCTGAAATAAGGTTCAATAGGAGAAAAGGAGGACTCCTGGAGCCTAGAGAGGCCGAGATGGAACGAGAACAGGGGGATGGAGGGAAAATATGAGCCTACTGCAAGAGCTCCTCTTGCAGATCTCCTGTTACAGTAAGTTCTTACGTAACTATACTATCTTACTTCAAGGGGGCTGTTGTAGTAGGCAACACCAATAGGACAGAGTCCCAAGTAGTACCAGAAGGGAAAAAGCTCTGGGAGGAGGATGTCCAAACTCATCCTCAGCCAAAGGCTGGCCTCCAAAAACAAGAGGGTGTCAGAGAAGAGACATCCAGGTAGATACAAACTGTAGCCAACCAAAGGAAGCCACAGCAAAAATAAACCCCAGAAAGGGGGAGCCAAAGGCTACCAAACATGCGGACTCACCTTAGGAGAGCACCCTCTCTTGTTCAGAGAAGAAAAAAAAAAAAAAAGAACCACAAACAGACTGAACCATGCCTGAGCAGAACGGCCAGACGTCAGTCTTATTTCAAAACCAGAACAGACAAAATGGACACTCTCCAAAACCCTGGAGAAAAGGAACAGTGGAACAAGGGGCCCCAAGAGGGACTATCAGAGGGAAGGAGACTGACCCTCAAAAAGGAGACAGCCAATAGGGTAGCTAAAAGATAGAGATATTTTATTTATATAGCACCCATCTCCATTGACTGAGTGATGCACAATGCAGGCACACAAGTCATACAAAACATTTTACAAATTCAGTGATGACAAAAATTAAATCAGTAGGATGCAACTGACATCATGAATTTATCTATAAAAGAATACCCACTCACGGGCGAAAGGCCAGGTGAAAGGCCAGTCAAAAGAGCCTTGCCCTCCCCTAGAATGACAGGGAGAGACTGGTAGAACCAAACTTTCTGGTGTCTCAAAACAAAGAAGGGTCAGGGTATCTCAAGGAGAAACCTCAAAACAGCAGAGAGCGAGGTGGTACATGACTTCAGGGGCAGACATCAATGGATGGAAAGGATCCTCAAGGATCATTTGGATGGGATAAGGCCAGACATGGATACTGACAGTAGGTGGGAAATCATGGGGGTGCAGAAGGCTACCAAGACCTGTGCAAGAGTGAGGCGCAAATCAGAAGGCCAGAAAACCCTGTTGGTGGACCCGGGAGGTTCAGGAGGCGGAGGGCAACTAAGGCTGCCTACAGGCACTTCAAACGCTCAAGGAGTGAAAGGGATCAAGGGGAGTATGAGCCGATGGCCAGAAGGGTCACTAGGGTGGTGAGGCTGGCTAAGGCAAGGAAGGAGTAGAACCTGGCCAGGGAAATCAGGAAAGAGAACAAGGGGGTTCTTTAGATATATTGGGGAAAAAAGGAAGGTGAAGGGGCAGATTAGCAGGACTAGAACAGGGGAGGGATGGGCACAGGACCCAGGGGGCGCAGGCCGAGGTACTAAATTAGTACTTTGCCTCAGTTTTTACCAGGAAGAATGGGGGGCTGCATCATCTAAGGAAGTAGATGGTGAAACTGAGGAGGGGGCGAGACCCTTATCGATTGGGGCCCTGGAGGGGTGACATCACTGTAAGGGGGGGGAGAACAGGGGTCAAGGGGGAGAAAGTGGAGGTGGAAATCCCAGTAAAGAGAGAGAGGGAAGCCCTCAGATCCCTTAGGAGGGAGAAAGCACCTGGGCAGGATGAATTGCATCCCAGGGTACCGAGGGAACTTGCAGAACCCCTGACGGAACTTTTCAACATCTCTGATGATGGGGCGTGTGCCCCGAGACTGGAGCGGAGGGTGGCGCATATCGTACCTATCCAGAAGGGAGGATCAAGAGAGGAGGCAGAGAACTACAGGCCCATCAGCCTGACATCGGTGGTGGGCAAGGTGATGGAGGTTATTATCAAGGAGAGGCCGAGGGTCTACTGGAGAAGTTGGGGTACCCGGACGATAGACAGCATGGCTTTGTCCCAGGAAAATCGTGTCAGACAAACCTTGTGGAGTTCTACGATTGGGTGATGAGTGCCCAGGACAAGGGCAGACCATGGACTTCCTTTCTTGACTTCAGCAAGGCGTTTGACTCAGTTCTTCATGGGGGCCTGTTGGATAAGCTGGGGGAAATGGGGGTGGGGAAACGGATGATCAGATGGATAGGGAATTTGCTCTGAGCATACCCAGAGGGTCGTAGTTTGGGGGTTAGGCTCATCTCCAAGGAGGGTAAGCAGTGGGGTCCCTCCAGGATCGGTCCTAGGGCCCCTCTTGTTTAATGCCTATGCCTCTGACATAAGGAAGGGTATCGAGAGTGAAATGAGTCTCTGTGGATGACTAATTGGGAGCAGTGATGGAAGGGGAGGAGGGAAGGGTTATCCTGCAGGAGGACCTAAATGCTCTGGAGAGGTGGTCAAGGAAGTGGAGTCTGAGGTTCAATGCAGGGCTCTGCACCTAGGCACCAGAAACTGTGGACATGTGTATACGGGGGTGCTCAAGTCTCGATGGTTGAAAGAGAGACCTGGGGATGGTAGTGGATGTCAAAATGAATTCTGAGACTTGGAGGGCAGTGGCCAAAGCTAATAGGATATTGGGATGCATTATTAGGGGGATTACCTCCAGAAGGAAGGCAGTGGTGATCTCTCTCTGTACAACTGCCTAGTTAGGCTGCACCTCGAGTACTGTGTAGTTTTGGAGGCCGCACTTAAAAAGGGACATAGCACTCCTGAAAAGGGTCCAGAGGAGGGCAACCAAAATGATCTGGGGCTTGGGGAAGGACCTATTGGGAGAGGCTTGAGGAGCTCAACATATACACGAAGGAGAGGAGGGACGGGGGGACATGATAGAGGTCTTCAAGTACATGAAGGGGCTAAATAGGGGAGGTTCAGTCTGGGTGCTCCAAAAGGAAAGGGAGGCAACTAGAGGGCATGGGTGGAAGTGGGGTGGGGGTGATTCAGGGGGGAAAGGAGGAGGTGCTACTTCACTGAGAGAATTGTGGAACCATGGAATGCACTGCCCAGGGGACTAGTGGAGGCAGAGACTGTGGAGGGGTTTAATAGGGGTTGAGTCAGGTACAGGGATAGGGTTGCACTAGCAAAGTCCAATACAGGGGAATATCTCAGACTGGGAATGGAGAAGCCAGAGGGGTGGGGGACAGCAAGGTCCGCCTCCCAGGTTGGGGGCTGACCAAACGAGCAGACACGAAAGACCATTAGGCTTCACGATGTTCGACAAAATGGAGAAGAACCACCAAGACTGCTCATTATAGGGGAAGTACTCAAGAGAGAGCTCTAAAGTCCCTCACGGGGAAGGGAGAGGAGTATAAGAATGGTAAGAACTGAAAAGGCACATCATCAGGACAAATATGGAGGACCCAGGACAGAGCAGCAAGGGCAGATGCCCGGTCTGAGAGTGTAAGGGCTCGCTGTCAGACAAGCCCTGGGCCTTGCAGCGAAAGTTAGAATCTTCACTTAGGATCATACCCCCCTCCCTGAACATCTAATTGGGGGAGGCAAAGACCTATCACAAACAGGGGGATTAGAAGATACTTCCCTGTCCTGAATAAACCCCTCGGGGGAGGGAGGGGGTTAGGACAGCCAGCTTGGCTGCTTGCCAACAAAAAGGTCAGCATGTCAGGAAGGAATCCTGAAGCCAAAGGCATAAGCTTCTGGTCTGCAGAGCAGAGGACCTGAACCAGGTGGAGGTGTCTGAGTGGCTCCAGGGTCCCCTCTCACCGTTCAGGTGATCTGAGCTGCCCCCCCAGAGGAATAGAGGCAAGGGACCCAACAGGCGCATGTTGAAAACTCCAGTGAAAGAGTACCAGGTGACAACCCAGCAGACCTGACGAAAGAAAGAAAGGAACTGGTACCAGTCAAAAAGGATGGACCTGTGGTCAGAGAGTCTCAAGTCCTCCCGGACGGAAACTGGTGACAGTCCTTCCAAGGTTCAGAAACATAAGAAAATTAGCTCCAACACTCGATGGGGGAGGGGGATGGGGGGCTCAGAAGGCGAAGGTCTAATGTAAGGCCGAGAGTCCGAAAAGGATAAGGATCTGAGACAGGCAGTCCCAGCCTCTGGGAGACCACAAGGCCACTCGTGACGAAGCAGTCAGCAGCACAAACAAGGAGGCCCGTGCAGAAAGACTGCCAACGTAGGTTGATGACCGCACCACCTAGGAACCCGAAGAACCTAAGGGAATCCTAACCCTGGCTGGGAAAAAACTTCCCTAGGCCCAGATACAAGCCAGTTGTGAGGCAGACCTGGGAAAATCTGAGGGAGAGACCCCGAGGGATCCCGGCTGGAAACAGTAACCCCTAGACAAGAAAAGGGGATACAGTCCATCTTAAGGATGGTAACCACCATAAAGGGGTAAAAGGAAGGGGGGAGAGACCCTTCAAACGTGTGGAAGTAGCAGCCCTTGCAGTATGAGTGAGGAAGGGAAAAAGCCCCATCCCCCAGAGGCTAGAAACATCACCCAAGCAGATGCCCACTCAGAGGAGTTGATGAGCAGTGTCAGGTTCCAACGCTCAACAGGAGGAACTGACACCTTAGGCAGGCGGGGGTTTGCTCCAGGAAGTGCGGAGCTGGCCCCCACAAAGGCGGGATGCAAAGAATAGAGGTCCCCTGCTGGTAGGTGAATGTCCTCCTAAGGATGAGCGATAAGCACAGATAGCTCAGTTAGAAGAACATGAGGCCAGATGGCTGCAGGAGAGAGAGGGAAAGCCTAATCCTCTCAAAGAAAGGAAACAAGGAAGGCCTGAGCCTGACATCAGGCAACACCTGGGGTACACTGCTCAGAAAGGTGACCCTGGTAGAGAAAAAATAAAAGGGAAAAAATTGAAAGATGACAAAGCGATGAGACAAGGCCTTCCTTTCTACTGGTTTTCCTCCCTCTCCTAGAATCCCCCATCCAACGAAAGAAGGAGTGTAAAGAGGGAAATCTAGGTTTAGGAGGAAGCAGTGGGTGCCGACAGCACTGCTACCACTGCCCTGTGGGACTTAACAGCCAAGGCAGTGGTGGACAAAGAGGCCTTGCACTTGCCCCGTGTCCCTGAAGGCTGGGGTCACCACCAACGAGAACTGGCTGAATGAAGATGTGACCTAACCTTGAGAACATGGGGACTGGTTCAAAGGGAAGTTGCAGAGTCCTGCAGGGAGGACAGCATGCCTGCACCTCCCCCCCCCGGACAATACACGTGGCCCAGAGGGGTGTCCATGCATGTCAAACCCAAAGAGGGGGGACACACAGTACCAGAAGGGGACGCAATACCATTGGCACAGGTCCCTTGGGGCTGGAACAGGGGAGAAGGGACACTGCCAAAGCCAATGCGACACCTTCCGGAAGGGGTCAGGCCAGGCGGGAACCACCAGGTTAGCCGCACTGTACTCTCCTAAAAAGGCGTCCGTCACATGCTTGGGATTGCTCTCAGGGGACGGGGTGAGATGGAGCTCATCAAGCATCCTTGCGAGGAAGTGTTGATATGAGGAAATATCAGACACTGGGGAAATGTGGACAGATAGTTCCTCTCTCCTCAAAAAGGGGGATGAGGAGGCTGACGAGTCCAGTGATTCAGGGTCCGCCTGCGAGGAAGCATGGTAGAACACCTGCTGGTCCATGGCACTAAGGTAGGTAGGGAAATGCGCAGCTGAACCTCTGAACTCTTCCCAGGTCAAAGGTCCCCTAGGGCCAGGAATACCAGGGACAGCCGGAGATGGAAGCAGAGGCCATTCTTCTGCTAGGAGCTTGGCACCCGTGCCTCTGCCTCCATCTCCTGCTATCCCAAGTATTCCCAGTCCTAGAGTGACCTTGTTCGTGAGGCTCAGACGCAGAGGGTGGCACGACCCTTGAGGCAGACATTCAACGTGACGCCTCGAGTTGGCAGTTAGCTGCCGCCAACTCTGCCCTAGCCTCAGTTCTGAAACGCCAGAGAGTGTGAGAAAAGGGATGGAGGGGTGGGGCAAGGGAGCCCAAGGAATAGATAAAAAGGAAAGAATATAAAAACCAAAAGAAATAAACGACAGAGAGGCCAGAAAGGAGAAGACTAGTATAAGGGATTGGGGAAAAAAAAAAAGAGGGGACCCAATCTCTGGAAAAGGGAGTAGGGATGGGAGGGAGGGAGAAGAGGACTGTGTCCCTGGCAAACCGGACTTGGATCCCTAGGATTTAAGCAAGTTGACAGTAGACAAGGTCCACCTGGGCCACTCAGTCTTGCCTATTTAAGAAAGAAGCTGCTAAGGAGGAGAAGCCTGCAGTTTAATAAAGAGCAGGAGCCCCAAGAGAAGCCAAAATGTTTAGGGAGAGAAAGCAGTTCCAGGTAGACAGGAGCGCAACCCTCCACCCCAAAAAATAAGGGACAACCCCTAAAAAGGTAAGGAAGGATTAGACCAAAGGGACGTATAAAATAAGGGGTTTTAAGAACGGGGGCGCAGACCAAGAGTCCACCCGTCCTCCATCCCAGATTCAAGGGAGTGGGGAGAACAGCCAAAGGCGAAGGAGAGAGAGAGAGAGAGGAGGACCCCACCCACCCACAAAACCCTTACAGAAACTACTCCTCTCATGTGTCTCAGGGTCCCTTCCTCGACCACAAGAGAAAGTAGTTGGAACAACAGGGAGAGTGGGGAGCCAGAGACAGACCACAGGGGAGGGTGGAGGATTTAGTGATAAATGGTGAAGATACACAGGAAGGTCAAGAATTACAGTAGGTACATAATTTTCATCTCTCATCTGTGTCAGTCTTCACCATTCATCACTACTTGGGCAATTACAAAGACCCCAAAGGGGGCCTAATACATCCCTAAAGGATAAGGGCCTTAGCCTCCAGTGGGGGAAGACACCGGAGGGGAGAATCCTTTCAGGCCTGGGACTGGTCCGGGTGAGACGGGAACTCCCAGTGGGAGAGGGAAAGTGCCCTGAAAGCTACCATCTCACCCTACGGGAGAAAAGGTGGATTCTCCAGTAGGCGGAGGAATTCACCCAGCACCGGGCCATGGGTGACGATCAGGATAAGTGAAGCCATGCCGTAAAGATGCACCTGCTTAGTGCCTTGCTAGCTCCAGGCCCTGAGTAGAGAGGGTGATGGCTTGCCTGGTTTCCGCCGTGTCAGGCACTGAGGCTAGGAGTTGTCCTAGCCTGGACCACAAGAACCTGTCATAGGAAGCATAGTGGGCCTGATGTGCAGTTATGGCAAGAAGGATCCATGCAGAGTAGAAGGTCCTTCTCCTCCAGAAATCAAAATTTGCAGAGTCAGAGTCTGAAGGTCGGTCACGGTGGCGAGGCCCAGAGGGGGTGTCCAGGCATGTCAAACCCAAAGAGGGATGAAGCATAGTACCCGGAGGGGAGTACAATACCGTTGGCGCAGGTCCCTTGGGGCAGGAACGGGGAGAAGGGATGCTGCCAAAGCCAATGCAACGACTCCTGGAAGGGGACAGGCCAGGCGGGAACCACCAGGTTGGCTGCAGTGTACTCGCCTTAAAAGAATTTTATCACATGCTCAGGATTACTCTTGAGGGACGGGGTGAGATGGAGCTCATCAAGCATCCTCGTAAGGAAGCACTGATACAAGGAAACATCAGACGCTGGGGAAATGTGGACAAAGATACTCTCCCTCTGAGAGGGGGATGAGGAGGCTGATGAGTCCAGTGATTCAGGGTCTGGCTGCACGGAAGCATGGTGGAACACCTGCCGGTCCATGGCACTAAGGTACGTAGGGAAATGCGCAGTCAAACCTCTGAACTCTTCCCAGGTCAAAGGTGCCCTAGGACCGGGAATACCGGGGATAGCAGCAGATGGAGGCAGAGGCATGGGGACCAAACGGAAGCTCCCAACTAGGAGAGACCCCCGGAGGACCCAGCAGCTAACCGTTCAACCAGGTTGGAACAGCTAGAGCTGTGCCCATGGGAAGAAATCACCCCGTGAGGTGACTGGGACCGTGTGAGCCCAGAAGGATGGACCCTGACCTCCAAAGTTGAGGTCTCTCGAGGAGTGATCCAGAGAAGGGTAAGGGTCCGCACTATGGCTCCTCTCAGAACTCAGACAGGTCCCAGGGAGGGCCTGCTGCATCAAATCCTGACCCCTTGACTCTTCAGACTCCGAAAGAGCCCTCTTCCTCATTGCCACTAGCCTAGGTAACTACCACCCTTAGACTCTGAAGAATCTACCCAGGGTGCAGAACTCTCCTCCTCCTCCTGGGGTGCCCTGGGCTGTACCAAACTTGGGACTGTCCAAGCACACCAAGGAAGGGGGTGTCCCAGCTGATGGGGCACACGCACCAGTAGCTCCAGGCTGCACATCAGTGGCCACCTGGACCAGTGCCAGCTGGTCAGTACCACTGACCCTAGAACCAACCAGCAACATCTGACTCTCAAAGGGAGGCCGAGGTGCTAGACACCCAAAGGACTGGAGGATTCCGAAGCATCCGGAAGCCAATCTGGATCATATCCAGAGTCCCCCTTGGAGGAGGGGGACAGAGGTCCAACGCCAGACCACTTCCCAATTCCTGCCAGTTCCTGGAAAGTGAGTCACACCGCCCTCAGCCCCGGCACTGTGCCAGATGCCATGATCCTCCCCAGCACTGCGAACAGTGCCATAATCAGAAACTGCACAGAGCATAACACCGCACTCCCCCACCCCAGTGCTGCGAACGGCACCAGAGTTGAAGGCGGCACTGCTCCCTTTCTCGGTGCCAAGAACAGCACTGCAGTCGGAAACAGCACTGACCACAGTGCCGCCCCAAGAACGACACAGAGCAGAGGCGGCACCGAGACCAGAAACAGTCCACACCTCCCATGGCACCGCTCTCATCCTCGGCACCATGAATGGCGCCAGGAGCAAAAGCTGCACCGAGCCGGCCCAATGCCGCAAGCAGCGCTAAAGCGAAGGGCAGCACCAACAGACTGCACCAAGGACGGTGTCTGCCCAGGCCTGCAGGCCCAGGACGCGACACTGGGGGAGCAAAAGCAGAGCCTCCCATCTACCCCCCCCCAAAAGGGGCGGACTGCGCCTTCTGCATTGCAGAAGGAGCCCCCACCAAGGCAACGGTAGAAGAGGCAGAGGCCCCCCTCCTCCACATGCCATATAGGACCTGGAGGAAAGTCCTGACCTTGGCCTGCCAACTGCGAACCTGCCCCCCCAAAAGTTGGCGGCACATATCCAGCCTTAAAACACGCTTAACTCAAGAACTACATGGTCCACAGAGAAGTAGATGTTGCAGTTGTCCATGTCGTGGGTTGGGCTGAGGCAGGAAAGAGTGGCCATGCTGGTCCGTGACGGAGTAAAGACGGTCACAGGTGCTGTGACGCATTGGTGGCTGCCCCACCTTTGACGACTTCTTGCCCCAGGACGAGATATGATACAACGGTAACAGAACAGTAAACAGTACTTGATGTCGCTTTAAGTAAAATAAAATGGTCTTACCAGCAACCAAAAAGCGTCGATGAGCAGGGCAAAACAGAACAGACAAATTGAAACAAACAGGCAAAACTAGGCCACGAACTACACACGCTTGCAGTGTCCACAAAAGGTCTACACTCGGCGGGAGAAGAACCGAGGCTAAAGGCAGAATTGACAGCAGCTAACTGCCAACCTGCAACGCCACCATGCGTTGACTACACTAACAGACAGACAGAAAAAAGTCTCCAACAGGGTCCGAGCTCTGGCGCCGTACCCAAGTCATGATGAATGGTGAAGATTGACAGATAAGATTGGTGCGTTCAAAATAGAAGCTTGTACCATTGAGGTGAAGTCAGTCAGACGAAGCCAAGCATGACACCTGATGCAGACGGCAGAGGCCGAACTGAGGGCGGCGGCGTCTACCACATCATAAGAGGCACAGAGAGCATAAAAAAACGACGCTAGAGGCTGAAGCAAGGAGGTGCTCAGATCAAGCAGGGGATTCCAGTATAGACTGGAGTAAATCCCCTATCTGCCCAAAGCGGGATTGCTGGTGCATAAGCATATGTACCAAGTAGTTCTGAGCCCGCAAGGCCAAGGTCGAGGAGGCATAGATCTTGCGTCTCAGAGTCCAAAAATGTGGATTCCTGGTCCGGTTGGTAATCCCAGTGGCTGGATCCTTCATTATCCACCAGTGCCCCCAAAAGAATGGTGGGGTCAGCCTTAGGGTGGGAGTCAAAATGAGCTTTCCCATCTAGTGTGTGGTATAAGCAGCTGACTTATCGAAGTGGCAGGGACTGACGCTGGCTGCTGCCAGACCATGGATGAAATGTCATGTGGGATCATCACAGAATGAACCCTTTGGGAAGCACAGATGTTGCGCAAGACTGCGCCTTTGAGGTCCTGTTCCTCCGTACACCACAACTGGGATGCCTAAATGGTCATCTCCAGGAAAGAGGGGTCCTCAGGAGGGGACTTGGGGGTATCCTGGACTGATACGACCCCATAGGGGTGAATGTGGAGGGGATGTCGGAGACTCAAAGGAATCCCAAACTACATGCAGAGACCCTTCCGAATCCGAGGCTGAGTGAGGCAGAGGTGACATAACAGAGGTTGTGACTGTGCATGTGCCCAAGCGATGGCCATTGTCAGAAGGGACAGCCCTCTGTGGGGGAGAAGCTGGTGCCAGCGACTGGAGAGCAGGGTTTGATTTCTGGGCCAATGCCCACCAAGCGTTCAGAAGGGCACTATAGTTTGCAGACGTCCGGCAAAGGAGTGGATCAAAGGAACAGTCTAGCACCAGGTAGTGCATCATAAGGCCATAAACAATGCCTGACGCCACCCCGTACAAGCCTGTTGAGCACCCAGAAGGTGCAGACTAAAGGTCCAAGCCAGTGACCAAGGGCTCCAAAAAGTGACCACAGGACAGCACTGGCTGCTGTGCTGGGTCAGGTAATCTCCCAGAGGGTTCAGAAACAGGAACCAGCTCCTGGTGAGCCATAGAGGGCACTGGTAAAGGTGGGATCGGGCACAACCGGCCTGGAGAGTGACAGAGTGTCAGATCCCACGAAGGAAGCTCAGACGCAGGCCCTGCCGGCCTCTGGTGGAGAGGCGCAACCACCAGCGGTGGCTGAGAAGCAGAGGGCCCAGTGGGCGGAGGCTCCACGGAATCAGACTGCAGCCTCAAGAGTGACACCAGGCAGCCTGGTAGACCATAGTCGGGCCCCATGATGGGGTCCGGCGAAGACGCCAAGGCCAAGAGGGTGGAAACAGTTGTAGCCTCACCCAAGGAACCAGCCTGGCCACCTGTGTCAGCACTCCTGTGAAGGACTGACCTGAGCAACAGGGGTGGCGGGGCAGAGGAGGGATCCTCTGGGCCAGCACAAGCACTACACACCACAGAAATGACATCATGAGGTTGGTCCAGAGGCAGCCCTGAGGGAAAGAGGGCTGGAGTGGAGGAGACCAACCTCCCGCAGTGTCACGGCCCCAGTGAGCAACCCCGACTCTGAAGTAGACCGGTCTCGATGCTTCGTGCTTTTTCTTACAGGATGAGGGCTCCCCAGAAGTCCCTGCCATAGTCCGTCCGGTTTGCAGCTTTCTTTCCAGGGTGGCCAATTTCTGTTGCAGGAGATGGGTCTCAGAACTTTCTGGCGCCTTTTCCACAAGACTCGACTGAATTTTCAGCAGGCTTGGCAGGCTTCAGTGTCATGGTCTGGGCCTAGGCAAATGACACGCAGTGTGGCTATCCTTTTCGGGGAGCTGATTTCCAGACACATTTCAACTTGTAGGAGTCTGCTGATGAAGACTGCGACAACAAAGTCGAAAATAAACATGTGCTTGGATCGAAAAGAAGAATGCAAATGGCAGTAAACTGTAGCACCGTTTTCAATGGAATCCAACAAACATAGGCAGACGGCGGGAAAGGAGCCAAGGTGAGTATGGGGGAGTGCCCCTTTTATACTAATATGGACGTCGACTTGCCAACATCGGTGGTGGTACCTCACTGTATACTGCTAGCTAGAAATTTTCTGTGTGGTCCTGGCGCCTGGTAGCTTAGTCTTACCGGTGTTGCCTACTGCAAGAGCCCCCCTCAAAGGAAGATCTTGCTGCATTAGACATACAAATTGAGGTACTTTAGGTCTAAGACAGGCCTCAAATCTCCGGTCTTTTTGGGGAACAGGAAGAACCTGGAACAAAAACACAGGTTACTCACCTGTAACAGTAGTTCTAGGAACAAGCGAGTGCAAATCAAATTTTTTAAACACTTGCCCAAGGACAAGTGAAGGTCTAAAAGTTACTTGCTCATGAAATCTTGTATGTGCCCTACCGCGACCCCACCCCACTGATCACAAAAACTTAGGGCAAGGTACATACCACGTCTTACACAGACAATGCATATATATATACACACATATACACACACACATACATATATATGTGTATAGATATATGCATCTATATCTACATACATGCATCTATATCTACATACATGCATATATAAGGGATATGCACAGGGGGGACCAGTGTGATATATGATTTATGCACACGAGTGCTATTTGACCTTGGTTAACCTCACGAGTGGCGTAAGCCACAAGTGAGGTAGCCAAGGCACATCACTACAAGCAGAAATCTTACAGAAGATCCCCACTGCATATTTCATTTATGCAATAGGGTAGGGACCTCATGTGTATCTGTACTTTTTAAACAATGTTTTTTGAAATTAAATATGGAAATATGTGTGGATTCATTTTGTGCTTTCCTAGGTTGATGCGCCATCCTCTGTGGTCTGTTATAGCTGATTGGCTGAAAGAATGGGTTGAGTGTTTTTAAAAGAAAAAAATGGCGGCTGAGTTTAGCGAGCGGGAAGAATACAGGAAAATGTCAGGTGAGTTTAGTGAGCGCTTGCCGACAGAATAGTACTTGCTGTTATGAAGTGCTTTTTTGCTTTTGAACGTTATTTCTGTACAAGAGCTATAAATTCGGACTACAGCAATTGGTATTGGGAAGAAGAGGCGACAGAGTTGACGGACCCATAGTGGCAATGTGAGCAAGACAGCGGGGCAGAAAGAAAAACTGCAGTTTTGGAGAGAAAATTTTTATTTCAGGTCAGCAGTTCTGTTTGTGGGTGATGGAAGTAGGGAAGAGATTTAAAAAGAGCTGCAGTTTGGCGATTCAGCAGTTTACAAATCAATCAGGGGCTGAGGCAGTGCGAGATGCGGTAAGGAAGGAGATAGTGGCAACAAGAGTGCGAGTGACAAATGCCGGTTCGTGGTCTGTGATTACAGTGTTTTCTGCATGGGAGGAAAAAATTTACATGGATGATGCTGAGGAAAGGGTTCAGAAAAATAGAAAGTAGATTTTTTAAACTGGATGCATTACTGTGGATGGGGCAAGATCTGTACACAGCAGTACCGACTGTGTGTGACTGAGAAAGTGAAAGTGTGTCAAACCAGGAAGTAGTCGGGCACTGTATGTATAAATGGTCACTATGTATAAATTTATACATACAGTGACTCAGATACACATTTATCACACAATATATGTCCACCCCTATTGCATAAATATATATACATATAGACACACATATACACACACATACTGCAAGCGACAGTGGCTGCCTGGGCAGTGGGCACTGGCACTGCCAGTGGAGAAGACATATGACAGCACATTGCTGGACAACAGTGCAAGAAGACATGCAGAATCAGATGCATTCACAACCAACCAGTCAGTCAGTGAGAGCAGTACCGATCAAGATGACTCAGACAGACAGCACAATAGTACACTGCTGCCTGGACTTCTGTTATATGCTTCTGTAACTTCACCTCACCAAGTCTTTCTTAGAGAAAGTTTCTAGAACAAGCCACTTGACTTAAATTTTAGCCACGGTAATAACAACTATTTGTCCAGCGCCTTTCAAAATACCAAGGCGCGTTAACAGTAAGATAGATAAAACAAGACGCAGTAGAACACAATTAAATACAGATAGTCAATAAAACTCCAAGAATTCAATAAAATCAAGCAGAATAGGCTTGGCTCCATAGATAGGTTTTCAAGGCCTGTTTAAAGACCCCCACGGTCATGCACTCCCCAAGTTGACGGGGTAGAGAATTCCAAAGAGCTGGAGCCGCATACATGAATGCACGGGCCCCCGATGATTTTAAGGATACCCTTGGAATCTCCAGCAACCCCGTCAGTGGAGTGGAGCGATCACCAGGGGCAGTAAGGAAATACAGGTTACTCACCTGTAACGGAAGTTCTAGAAATGGTATATGTTGTTCATCCACACTGTCTGGCAGATTCCTTGCCGCTTTAAATCTTGCCGGATGGTCTTCAAGCTGGCTCCTCCCACCCACCTGGGTGGTAAAACTCTCGGCTCCGCCCCATGACGCCAGATCTAGCCCGCTGGAAGCCAGGTTGAGCGTCGAAGCCGGGGAGGTCGGGTGGGTCGTGTGGATGAACAACATATACCGTTCCTAGAACTTCTGTTACAGGTGAGTAACCTGTATTTCTAGGGACATGGATATGTTATTCATCCACACTGTCTAGCAGACTCCTAGCAGTTCTCCGGGAGGAGGGAGGCAAGATGCACACCCCCTACTTAGGGAATAATGACTGGAGAACAGAGGCCCCAAAACCAGCATCCCGGCGTGACTCAAGGTCGATGTGGTAGTGGGTAATTAAGTTATGTGCCGACTTCCTGGTAGCAGCCCTGCAGATATCCTGGTTAGGGACATCCCTGGAAGCAGCTACCGATGCAGTGGCATGGCAGGTAAAATTAGCTCTTATCCCTTTGGGAGGTTCCATGCCCGCCAACCTATAGCAGAGATCTATGCAGGAGGTCACCCACCTGCTCATCGTCCGCTTGGCTGCAGGTCTGCCAGGTGCGGCATCAGTGTAGGTGACAAACAGCTGGCGAACCTCTCCCCGAACTGATCGTGCTCCTTAAGTAAGCAAGCTCTGCTGGGGTCCAATATGGAGCCTATATTGACCTCGGTGTGACTGGGGTAGAACACCAGCAGAGTCAACACCTGGTTAAGGTGAAACTCAGACACCACCTTCGGAAGGAACTTCGGGTGGGGTTCAGGACAACCTTGTCCCTGCGGAAGACCAGATAGGGAGACTAAAAGGAAGCGCCTGGAGCTCTCCCATCCTTCTGGTTGACATGATAGCCACCAAGAAGGCGGTCTTCCACAACAGGTGGGAGATATCACACTTGTGCATTGGCTCGAATGGCTTGCCCATGAGCTTGGCCAATACCAGCAGTAGATCCCACGAAGGTGGAGGTTCTCGCACCTGAGGGAAAATGTGATCAAGGCCTTGGCGCCCGGCCACGCTAGATACGCCACCAGCTGCTTTCTGGCCGCGCCTGGTGGCAGAGATGGCTGCCAGGTGCTGTAAGGAATTAGTCAGCGAGAGCCCTTGCTGAGAAAAGGACCACAGGTAGTCTGGAATGCTTGCCGAGGAACAGGAGGAAGGGTCCAGACCCTTTCCCCGACACCAAATGGAGGATCTCTTCCATTTGAAGGCATAGCATTTTCTGGTCAACTCCTTACGGGACGCCTCAACAACGTTGAGGACCTCGTCGGAAGACCCAAGGCCTGGAAATCTAGCCGCTCGGGAACCAGGCCGTCAGGTACAGGGATTGAAGGTCCAGATGGAATATCTTATCCCTGATTGACTGAGATCAGGTCCGGGAGGGCTGGAAGCTGCCTCAGGAGCCTGGAGCAGAGACTGAGGAGATCTGGATACCAGAGTTGGCGAAGCCAATCTGGGGCTACCAGAATCACCTGCAGCTTGAGGAGCACCTTGTGGATCAAGGGAAATGGGGGAAAGGCATAGAAGAGGTCCGGGGTCCACGGCCTCGAGAAGGCATCCCCCTGCACCGAGCCCTGCTGAGGGGGGCGGGCATGAAACAGTCTCAGCTTCGCATTCTCCCTGGAAGCAAAAAGGTCCGCCTGAGGCGTGACCCAGTGGGAGAAGAGATCTTGTGCTACCTCCAGCAGGAGAACACCACTCGTGAGACGCAGCCCCTATCTGGCTTAGGGCATCGGCCAGGGTGTTGGAGGCTCCTGCCACATGAATGGCTAGGAGATCCGCCTCCAGGCTGCACATGAGACCATACATATGTGGAGAGCTTCCTCGCAAAACAGCATGGAGCGTGTCCCGCCCTGGCGGTTTAGGTAGTACATGGTTGTGGTATTGTCCGTCTGGACATGAACCACTTGACCCTGTAGAAACGGAGCGAAGGCGGTGAGAGCTAGGTGGACTGCTTGGAGCTCGAGCAGGTTCAGATAGCATCTGGACTCCCGATGGGACCAGAGGCCATGCACTCTGCTCCCCCAGATAGGCACCCCAACCCATCAGAGATGTGTCGGTCGATAGCGAGACCGTCGGCTCGGGGCAGACGAACAGGATGCCCTCCTGCAGATGTGCCGGAATGGTCCACCACTGGAAAGTGTTCCACATTTCCTGGGTCACTGTCACCAACTGATCCAATGGATCGAAGCATTGTGACCACTGGCTGGCCAGTCCCCGTTGAAGGGGACGCATGTACCAACGGGCCCAACGGACCACGCTGGTGCAGGCCGCCATGAGGCCCAGGAGATGCAGGAGTCCTGGGCAGGGAGCAATTGCCCAACCAGAAATGACTGGGCAAGGAGGAAGAACCCCGGCCCTGTCCGCCGGGAGCCGAGCTCTGGCTCTGAAGAGAGTCAAGCTCTTCCCCGATGAAGGGTATCACTTGCTTCGGCACCAGTTCCGACTTGGCCTCGTTGAAGAGGAGGCGGAGAGCAAACCTGGAGGGCCAGATCTCTGGACCGCTCCACCTCCGCTCTGGAGGGGGCTGCCAACAGTCAGTCGACCAGGTACAGGTACACCTGGACCCTTCGGCGCCATAGGAATGCTGTCACCACTGTCATGCATTTCGTGAAGACCCTGGGAGCTAGACAGAGGCCAAAGGGCATGGCCCGGAACTCGAAAAGACATCCCTCCGCTCTGAAGCGGAGAAATATGACGAAACTGACGGATCGGGACGAGAAGAACGCGTCCTGGAGGTCCAGGGAACAAAACCACAAACAAAATTCCAAGGATGGGATTATCTGAACCAGACTGATCATCCTGAAGGTCCCAGACCTTAGGGACCTGTTCAGGTCGAGAAGAAAAAATTACTCACCTTAGTAATGTTGTTTCTTCTAATGGAGTCTTGCTATATTATGACATATGCAGTTTGTCCCAGCCTTAGAACTGCTCCGGAGGTGAAAGAGTTAACTTCCATGCCAGGCATGGAATCTTGAGCGTGAGCTCGGTTGAAAAAAAAACTCTGTTGATCTTCAAACTGAAACTGTCAGATCTTTACGAGCAAAAACTCACTAAGGTTCTGTGTGGAAGCTGTAAATCTACACTAGTCAACTGGCTACTAAAATATTAACACATTTTTCTGGTCCCAAAAACAAGACTCAAGTCAGGGGACCCAGAAAATAAAATACAACACCCAAACACCCCAAAAAGGAGGGGTGAAAACACAAGGTGGGCATCATTAAGTGCCAACACTGCACTACCCACCCACATCCCAAGAGCAGAGGTTCTGAGAGGGGCGGGGTTTATAATATAGCAAGACTCCATTAGAAGAAACAACATTACTAAGGTGAGTAATTTTTCTTCAAACATGAAAGTCTTACATTATGACATATGCAGACTATACAGCAGTACCTCCATGGAGGAGGGACAGAACCTACTTAGGAAATAGGCTCTGAAGCACAGCTGTGCCAAACCGAGCATCCCTCCTGGCCTGGATGTCCAGGGAGTAATGCTTAGTGAAAGTGTATACTGTTTTCCAAGTAGCTGCTTGACATATCTCTAAGATAGGGATGTCCCTGGCCGCAGCTAGGGACGCAGCTGTACCTCTGGTAGAGTGAGCCCTCAGGCCTGAAGGGGGAACCTTACCCAGTTTTTGATAGCAAAATTGGATACAAGAGACAATCCACCTGGCAATGGATCTTTTAGTGGCAGGTTTCCTTTACCAACCTCACCTATGATGAGTGAGGAACAGTTGGAGGAGTCAAACCTATGACCCTTGGTACGCTCTATGTAGTAACTAAGGCCTCTCTTTACATCTAAACTGTGCAGCCTCCTCTCGCCAGAGGAGGAATGGTCAGTGAAGTACACTGGAAGAGATATAGATTGATTAAGGTGGAAATCTTAAACCACCTTAGGCAAGAACTTCCTGTTAGTCCTGAGGACTACCTTATCTCTGTGAAAGGAGATAAAATCAGGCTCCACTGACAAAGCTTGTAATTCACTTATGCGCCTGGCAGAAGTGATGGCTACTAGAAACAGTTTTCCAAGTCAAGTACTTAAGCTCTGCTAAAGACAAAGGCTCAAAGGGGGTGCATTGGCTGAGCAATGCAAACATTAAGATCCCAGGCAGCAGCAGGATCCCTGAATGGAGGGTTGGTGTGAAGCAATCCCTTGAAAAACTTGGAGAATACAGGGTGAGCAGAAAGAGAAGAGGGCTTTCCTGCTGAAATAAAAGCAGAGACAGCTGCCAAATGCATTTTCAGGGTAGCTGGCCTCAGCCCCAAAGTATTTAGATGGACCATATAGTCCAAGACTGTGGGGAAATCAGCAGATTCTGGGGAAATATGCTTCCCAGAGCACCATATGGAAAACCTTTTCCATTTAGAATTATAAGTAGCCCTGGTGGAAGGCTTCCTAGAAGCTTTCAAGATTTAGAGTACACCTTGAGAAAGGTGTGGGTCAGCAAACTCAAACTCCTCAAGAGCCAGGCCTTGAGGTTGAGGGATTTGAGATTCGGATACCAAACTCTCCCCTGGGCACAGGTTAACAGATTGCGATTCCTGGGGAGACACAGGGGAAGGTGGACTGCTAAGGAAAGAAGGAGTGGATACCAGGGCTGTCTGGCCCAATCTGGAGCAATCAGAATCATCTTGCAAGGTTGAGATCTGATTTTGACTAGCACCTTGAACAAGAGAGGGAAGGGGGGAAAAGGCATAGAGGAACTTCCCTTCCCAATCAAGAAGGAAGGCATCCACAGGGACTGAGCCCAACACTGGGGGCCTGCAACAAAAAAGCAGAAGTTGGTGATTGTCTGGGGCTGCAAAAAGATCTATCCGAGGGGTGCCCCACCTGGCAAATACTAACCCCAGTACTCTGCAATCCAGTGACCATTCATGATGGCCCTGGGAAATCCTGCTGAGAGCACCTGCCAGGACATTGTCCTTGCCTGGGAGGTGAACTGCCATGAGGGAGGTATTGGGAATAAGCCAGAGACCACAACTTCATTGCCTCGTGCACAAGGCAAGACAGAGTGCCCTTGCTGTTGATGTACCACATTGTAGTGGTGTTGTCTGTTCTGACCTGTACCACTTTGTTCTGAACAGATGCAGAAAAACCTGAAGTGCTAGAAAACAGCTCTGAGTTCCAACAGATTGATGTGGAGCAGAGATTCCTGAGAGACCACAATCCCTGGGTGGTGAGGTCGCCCATGTGAGCTCCCCATCCCAAGAGGGACGCATCTGTAGTAAGGGTCAAGGAGTGAGATTGAGGGATGAAAGGAACCCCCTGTCTCAGATTGCTCTGATCCTGCCACCACTGCAGGGACTGGATCAGGGTTCGAGTTACTGGGATCAATTTGGTTAGAGGATCTCTCCTTTGAGACCAGAAGGCTCTCAAATGGAACTGAATGTCCCTCATCTGAAATCTTGCTCCCTGCACCACCGCTGTGGAAGCAGCCATGTGCCCTAGGAGCTGTAGAAAGTGCCTTACTGGTCGAGAGACCTGCAGAGTGAAGGAGGAGGCCAAAGCCACCAGGGTCTTTACTCTTTCTAGAGGAAGAAAGCTCTGGCCTGCTTTGTGTCCAGTTCTGCGCCTATGAAGGTGAGTAGCTGAACAGGCTCTAGAACTGACTTTGGAAGATTGAGAAGAAAACTAGAGATGTAAGCAGCTGCTGGGTAACCTGAAGGTGTGATTTGACTTGGTCTGGAGACTGACCCACTATGAGCCAGTCGTCCAGGTAAGGAAAGATGGCAATCTTTTGCCTTCTTAAGTGAGCAATTGCTACTGCCAGGCATTTTGTGAATACCCTTGGGGCAGAGGTAAGGCCGAAGGGCATTGCTCTGAACTGGTAATGGCCTGAGGGCAGTTTGAATCTGAGGTACTTTCGGTGGGAGCTTCTGGTGAGAACATGGAAGTAGGCATCCTTGAGGTCAGGGACTAGCCAGTCCCCTGGCCTTAGGGAGGGTAAAATAATTCCCAGAGTCACCATTTTGAATTTTGGTTTAAAAGGTGCTTGTTTAGGTATCTTAGATCCAGGATGGGCCGCCATTCTCCTGTCTTTTTTGGTGTAAGGAAGTACCTGGAGTACAGTCCTTTGCCCTGGTGTAGGGGAAGAATCCTTTCTATAGCTCTGAGAGCCAGGAGGGTTGAGACTTCTGTTTCCAAAGCAAGAGCCTCTAATGGAGTTGCAGGTGGAAAAGATCCGGTTCTCATCTTTGGAAATTTTTTGAAGCCGAGAACCAGTCCCTGGCTTACTACTTATAGGACCCACTTGTCTGATGTTAAAGACTTCCAGTCCTGGACGCAGTAAGCCAGCCTGCCCCCTACAGGTAATGAAGAATCGGCCTTGGGCATCCCATCAGGGTGCCTGTTTGGCAGGGGCTTTAGGCTGAGGGGTGGGAGCAGGCCTGCTCGTACCCCATCTGCCTCTCCCTCTGAAGAACCCCCTCTGGGCATAAGCTGAAGAGGAGGCCTGGGCTTGGTAAAAAGGCCTGTGAAAAGGCCTGCCCCTGCCCCTGGAAGGCTGCCTCTGAGGAGTGGCTTGCCTCTCCTTGGCCTGTGCACTCCTATAAGTGGTCTGATACTCATCCATTTTCTTCATGTACTTCTCTGTCTGCTCCACAAACAGAGAATTACCCACAACAGGAAAATCCATGGCCTTAGCCTGGGTATCCTGTGACAGGCTAGTACACCTGAGCCAAGCCATTCTACGAAAAGCCACAGATGTAGCCATGACTCTTGAAGATACATCATTAGAGTCCACTGCGCATGGAATTGCACCTTGGATGCCTCAATACCATCAGCAGCCACCTGTTCCAGCTCCTTGGCAAGCTGGCCAGGGACCTGTTTCGCTAAAGCCATAACAGTATCCCATCTGGATTTCTGGTATCTTGCAACATAGGCCATATAATTTGCCTGTCTGAGTCCCAAAGATGCTGCCATGTATTGTTTCTTTGCCATGGCATCAATCCTCCTGGAGTCCTTGTCAGGGGTGTGAAGCCAAGGGAATATTTGCCTTACCACAGGCTGCAGCCTGCACTACCCAACATGGCTGCATTGTTGTGAAAGGAACTCCATATCAGGGCCTGACAATGTGTAACTCCTGTCCATCTTTTTATCCACAGGAGGTAAAGAATTAGGAGCTTTTAAAATTTTTATTGTCTGTTTCCTAAAAGATTTATGTAAAGGAATAGACGATCTCCTGGACTCTGGGATATCCATCATTTCCACATAGTCAGGCTCCTCCTGTTCATCCACAGCTTCTTCCAAAGGGAGCTGGAGGGTTTCAGCAACTTTTTTATAAAACAGAAAATGAGAAGGGGACTCAGAAAGCCTAGGGGGGAGACACTCCTGAAGGTCTGTCTGGGGAGATGTCCGGTTCAATGGGCACATCCAGACTTTCAAAATCACATTCACTCTCTTCATAATCCTCCTCCCCCTCCTCTGGTTCATAAAATTTCTCTATATCATATTCTTGAACTGGTAGAACCGACCGAACCGACCGTTTACCTGATGGTGGCGGTTCGGACGGGACCAGGGAAAGCGACTGGACAATTTGGATCGCTTTGGCTATCTCTGCAGCAGTTGGAGAAGGAAATTTTGGCTCCACACCTGCTGATTTTCTAGTCCTCTTTGCTGGAACTGGCTCCTCCGAGTCAGCTCTTCATTTGCCCCGAGGAAGTCTCGCCCTGGTCAGAGGGCACTCCCTCCGGTTCGGTTGGCACCGAACCGGGCTGGCCATCTGGGTCAGCGGACTTTTTGGCCTCTCGTTCCCTGAGCCTACCAACTCTCTTATCCAGGGTAGCTGCAGGGAAATTCTTGCAAATCTGGCAGTCTGCATTGAGGTGGTCAAACCCCAGACAACAAACATGTGGTGTGTGGGTCAGCCTTGGCAAAGGCTTCCCCACAGACACTAGTGCTGAAACCCAGTGGGCCCGGTTTTTCTTTTGGGTTTCTCAGACATAATGCCAACCTAACCAAAAACTTGCCCTTTTCCGGCAGATCGCCAAGCAAGACACCCTTATGGGTTCCCAACCGTGTCACGGGTCATAGAAAAAAATGTAATGAAATCCGGTTTTTTTTAGAACCAATAAGAACCGGGGAACCGCACTCTAAATGTAATTTAATAAGTTTTAAACAACCTGATCGGTTCAAACCGAACCGATAACGTTTGCAAGTTCCACACAGAGAAGTAAAACCTATCTATTACTTACAATACCACAGACAGAGCTTGAACCAACTGGTTGCGGTTAAAATAAATATAACTGCGGTTTAAAAACCCGAGAAATAACACTTTTTTAACCGAGAAATTAACCGAGTGGTAGGAGGAATCTCCAGAGCGACTGTTCAGTGAGGCGGAGTAAAGAATCTGACAGTTTCAGTTTGAAGATCAACAGACAGTTTTTTCAACCGAGCTCACGCTCAAGATTCCATGCCTGGCATGGAAGTTAACTCTTTCACCTCCGGAGCAGTTCTAAGGATGGGACAAACTGCATATGTCATAATATAGCAAGACTTCATGTTTGAATGGGGCACTAGCCCCCCGTCCGTTTTGGGACCAGGATTTCCTGGACACAACCCCCAGGTCTGGAGGAGGATCTGCCACCTTCTGATCACCTCTTTCTCGAGGCACAGGGCAATATCGGCTCGGCAGGCCGACAGCGAGGCATCGGACCCGAAGCCCCCGCTTTGGGGGAGACAGCTCAAAGGGAAGGGTCTGCTCGAATTCCAGAGGCAGGCCCTTTCACCACCTCCAACACCCAATGGTCCGTGGTCATAGCGGACCAGGCGGAAAGGAAGTGGCGAAGCCAGGGGGGAACCCAGGGAAGGGTGGCGAGGTTGGGGACGACGCCCCTCAACCCGTCGCTGGGCAGACTTGCAGGAGGGACCGGCCGAGGGACCTCCTGGGCCTTTACCTCCTTGCTTCCCATTAGAGGAAGCCGCTGGCTTGGGTTTGGGATGCCAAGCACGAGCCTGCTGGCCCCATTTGGTGCTGTTGGGCCGGTCGTGCCGCAGGGACTGAAGGATGAAAGGACTTACGCTGTTGTTGCCGGCGGCCCTTGTCCCTCTGGGCAGAGGTGACCAAGTCCAGAGTGGCGGACTTTTCGATACGCTGGAGGTGTCCCTCCACTCCAGGGCCGAAGAGGTCAGTCCCCAAGAAGGGGATGTCCGCCAACTTGTGCTGGGTATCCGCCGTGAAGGTGGATATCCTCTGTCACGTGCTGCGGTGCATGGCCACCACGGCCACTACTGACCTGGCACAGGAATCACCTATGTCCAGAGCTGTCTGAAGTTGCTGTTTAGCCACCGCCCTTCCCTGGTCTCGCACCTGCCGGACCGTGATCCACAAGTCGGCCGGGAGATGAGGGATCATCTCATCCAGGGAGCCCATGAGGACGTGGGAGAAGTGTGCCATCAGCGCGGCCGATCTGGCCTGTCGGAGGCCGAGGGAGGACGCAGCGTACACCTTGCGCCCGCCATAGTCCAGCCTTCTGGACTCCTTGTCGGGGGGCCTATCCACGTCCCGAGCATTTCCAGAACGCTGGAAGACGTTATCGGTGACTAACCCCTCGGCAGAGGGGTGCTCCGAGAAACCGGGCAAAGAGCCGATAGGGACCGCATACTTCCTGGCCATGGGCGCTGGACAGGAAGCAGGCCACTGCCAAAGCTCCAAGGCTGGGCCGACAAGGCCTCCATGGGTGAATCTCCTCGGTCTAGAATCTCCGTCAGGGGATAATTGACCCGTTTGGACATGGGCTCGAGCTGCATCCCAGTAGACTCAGAGATGAGCCTAAGCAGACCCAAGAAGGACGATGGGCTATCGTCCAGAGACTGGCCCCGGGAGGACTCCAGGCCAGCCCGCCTAGGAAACAGGGAGGAGTCGTCATCGGACTCCGAAGAGTCTGCGAAGAGCTGCATCAGGCCTGAGCCACCCTCCACCTGCTGAGGACAGCCGGGAGTGAGGGTGACCGACAACCTGTGGGGCAGGCCGTGACCCGATCGACGTTCCACCATAATCGGTGGGGCAGCTAGATTTGGTCGAACAACCGGCCCAGAAATGGTCATCTCGACTGCAGCAAGCAGCTGCTTCGGCCGTTCAGGCGGCAGCCACTAGATAGCCGGGGGGATGAATCAGAGTCGATTTACTGCCGGACAACAGCAACTGCTGCCACATAAGCTCCTCGTAACACCGACGCAGTCTGCATCGAAGCCTCTCTTCATCCGAGGAGAATGATGAGGAGCAGCAGTGTCGCCACTTAATTCGGGGCCCAGACCGAGACCGCCGATGTCGGCGAGAGCGACTTGACCGAGATGGAGTCCAAGACCCTCGATGAAACCGAGGGCGGGCCTGGGAAGGGGCGGGGGACACCTGCTCTTCCCTCGGCTCGGACGCTTTAACCGGGGACTGCCGCCCCAAAGGCGCAGGCAGATCCTCAGTCTCCACCGGGGGAACCGGCAAAGAGGGGTTGACTGCTTTACCAGTCGACCACCCGGCTGTCGGGTTGAGAGATATCTCGACTGCGTCGATGGGCGTCTCGGCAGGCTGGCCTGACGTGGACGCCGTGAAGCCAGCGGCCTGAGCTGCAACCTTGACCGAAGTCAATGGTCGGCTGTCCGGGGAAGGAGACCTCTCCCACTCCCACGAACGCTGACGATGGGACTTACCTTTAGACTCCCTCTTCTTGGGCCGAGAGGAATGTCCCGATGGCCCTCTCCCTTCGTGGAAAGGGACTGGCGAAGCTCCTTGAACAAAGCTGAATAAGAGGAACTCAGAGCGGGATAAATGCCGCAACCGAGGAGGAAGATGCGGCTTGGGCCGCCTCCTCTTCGAGGGCGATCAAGTGCTCGAGCTGCTCAGCCGGCCAGCGCCAGGACACGCATGACGAGCCTCTTTGTGTTTTACGGCGGGAAAACCTCGGGGCGCCCGAGCTTCAATTGGGCAGCGCAATCCTCCAGGACGTTGGCCGTAAAGGCGCAGCACAACTCGCAGACCTGCGGGTCGTGGTCTAGGTCGAGGCAGTATACACACGTGGAGTGCGGATCCATCCTGGACATCTTCTGCCCACCAGGGCGCCTCCGAAAGCCGGGAATCGAATTGTCCATTGCAGCCACAAGGGATGAGTAGACCGAAGTTTAGAAAGCTTCAAAACTAGATTCGGACGAACCGAAGAATAAGGATCCAGTCTAAAACGCAGAGGGTTAAGGAGGGAACCTGAGCTTCCAAGCGGTAAGAAAGATCTGGCGTCATGGGGCGGACCAGAGAGTTTTACTACCCGGTGGGTGGGAGGAGCCAGCTTGAAGACCTTCCAGCAAGATTTAAAGCGGCAAAGAATCTGCCAGACTGTGTGGATGAATAACATATCCATGTCCCTAAAACAAGTAGTTCTTTCAGGTAGTCCAGGCCCAGTCCGTGTAGGGCTTTGTAAGTCAGAAGTCCGACTTTGAAGGTGATCTGCCACTGAATCAGCAGCCAGTGCAGCATCGGGGAGATGTGATACATTCGGGAAGTCCCTGTCAACAACCAGGCTGCTACATTCTTGCACCAGCTGCAAGTGGCGGATAGCAACCCCGAGTAGCCCTAGATAAAGGGAGTTGCAATAATTAAGGTGCGAGTTCATAAAGGCGTGGAGCAAAGTAGGAAGATCGCGGGACAGAACTAGGTGCTTGACCCTGGAGATGTTCCTCAGATGATAAAAGGAAGACTTGACTGCAGACACCCGAGATCGTAGTGTCAGCCCATCATCAAGAATCACCCACAGTTCCCGCACCTGTTCAGAGGCAAGAAGCTGGGAGTCTCCCCAGAAAGAGCCCGTAGGCAGACCAGCCCCAACCTCTCTTTTCCGGCGAGCCAGGTCCACAGTCGCCTCAACTTCCCGAGTTCAACTTCAGCCAGCTGGAATTCATCCAACCGGGATTTCAGAGAGGCAGTTATTAAATACAGAGAGTGTTCTATCCTGGTCCAGTGCAAAGGACAGGTAGAGCTGGGTATCATCAGCATAACAGTGAAACCTCAGCCCATACCATCTTACAATGTCTGATGGGCAGCATGTACACCACGAACAACATGGGGGACAGCATCAAACCCTGAGAGACCCACATGACAGAGAGTGAGGAATAAATCCCCGACACCACCCTCTGGGTTCTGCTAATGAGGAAGGACTTAAAACCACCTGAGGGCTGTACCAGACAGGTCACAGATAAATCTCAGATGTTCAAGCAGTACCCCATGGTCCACAGTGTCAAACGCTGAGGAGAGATCAAGAACCACCAAGATGGAGCGACTTTTCCGATCTCTCGCCATCAGAAGATCATTGAGCACATGAACCAGTGCAGTCTTGGTAAGCCCCTTTCTTAGTTAGCAAGGCAATCTGGATCCAGAGAAGCTTTCTTCAGGAGGGGTGTCACCACCGCCTCCTTCAGGGAGCACCAGACTATTCGCGCCAAGACTGGGCCAATGATATTACAACAAGCCATAATCAGGGAAGTTGGGCCCAGATCTAAACTACAGCACGCAGGGTGCATGCCCTGGACAATCCGCATAACGTCAGTGAACTCCAGCCGGTCGAAGGTACTCCAGGAAAAGTGAGTAAACATTCTCAATGTAGGGTCTGCTTGTGCACAGGACGTGTATGCTGTATACATGTTGCAGCAAGCAGCAGCAACACATTATTACACACTACACACCCAGCGACCCACATAAGTTATAACTACTACCTGCCCCAGAAGAACCAACAAGTAGTGTTTTGCCAGCCTGGCGAACTAGGGCACAGTCTTCCACCACAACTGCTCAGGTACCCAGTGCAGTAGACTTAGTGCAGCATCAATCAAAAAATTGTGAACGTGTCCAACTCCTGACCCCCCGTCCAGGAATGGTATATGTTGTTCATCCACCCTTACTGACGGTGTCCTTTCCCCTTTAAGATGTGCCAGGCCAGCCTGCGGGTGCAGTGGTCGGATTTCTACTTGCGACGCCGGTGACCCAGGTTCGGGACCGGACCTGGATCGGAGGGCCGGCCGGGGGAGAAGGATGGAGCGTCCTACGGACTGCTCTCCTTCGGGGGGGAAGGGGAGTACCCAGCGCAACGAGGACCCCAGGTGGAGGCCAGGAGTCACTAAACCTACCAGTACTCGTAATACAGGGAGGCGGGGCAGACACTGGCGTCACTGCACGTCCTCGCCTCTAGGAAAAATGAGCAGGCGTGCAGGTCCACTGATTAAATGAAGCCCTCCCTGGGGCTTTGATAAGCCGCATCGCCGCACTCCCCAGACCAGTTACTACTCCGCAGCTCAGATATGGGGGTCCAGTGCCATGGCCCTCACTCTGCGTTAACTGGGGAGAAAGTGGCTATAGATGGCTGTGGAAGTCCCAGAGGCCGTGACTAGGGCTGAGGGCTGACAGTGGACTCACCAAGATAAAGAATATATAATAAGATGATGATGTGCAGGAAAGTCTTCAAGCTGGCTCCTCCCACCCACCCTGGTAGTATATCCCTCAGCTCTGCCCCACAACACCAGATCTTGCCCGCTGGAAACAGAGGTTGTGCGCCTGAGCCTGGGGAGGTCAGATGAGTCCGTGTGGATGTTATACCACTTCTAGAAAATGCAGTTACGTAAAATCTCACAACAATAGATCTTCGAAGAATGTCTATTGCAGTACGTCACTACTTCTGGGAGTATCCAGCAGAGGGCGCTGTCGCACGACAGCTTCTAGCAATTTTCACCAGGAACCACCCACATGACATCACATCCTGTTTCCTATACAAGTGTGGGTGGTCCCTGGTATCCTCGGTTCCACCCGCCGGATTCAGCTCGCAAAGGCGAGGACGGAGGAGAAACAGAGGGGCATACCTCTCAACTGTCCCCAATTTTGCCTCAGAAATTTCTTCTGTCCCTCCTAAAGAAAAAATTACTCACCTTAGTAATGCTGTTTCTTCTAATGGAGTCTTGCTATATTATAGACATTAGCAGAATACACAGCAGTACCTCCATGGAGGAGGGGCAGAACCTACTTAGGGAATAGGCTCAGAAGAACAGCTGTGCCAAAGCAAGCATCTCTCCTGGCCTGGACATCCAGGGAGTAATGCTTGGTAAAAGTGTGTACGTTTTCCAAGTAGCAGCCTGGCAAATCTCTAATAAAGGATATCTCTGGCAGCAGCTAGAGACGAGCTGTACCCCTGGTAGAATGGAGCCCTCAAACTGGGGGCGCGCCTGCCCACTTTCTGATAACAAAATTGGACACAGAGACAATCCACCTGGCTATTGATCTCTTAGTGGCAGGTTTGCCTTTCCCAACTTCACCATAGGTAAGGAAAAGTTGGAGGGATTCAACCTGTGACCTTTGGTACGCTTATATAATAACTAAGAGCTCTCTTAACATCCAGGCTGTGCAACCTCCTCTCACCCGAAGAGGAGTGATCAGTGAAAAATACTGGAAGATAGATTGATTAAGATGGAAATCTGAAACCACCTTAGGCAAAAACTTCCTATTAGTCCTAAGGACTACCTTATCCCTGTGGAAAGAAATAAAGTGAGTCTCCACTGACAAGGCTTGCAATTCACTGGTGCGTCTGGCAGAAGTGATAGCCACTAGAAAAACAGTTTTCCAAGTTAGGTACTTAAGCTCTGCAGAAGACAGAGGTTCAAAAGGGGGTTGCATTAACTGGGCAATGCAAACATTAAGGTCCCAAGCAGGGGCCGGTTCCCGAAAAGGGAGGATTAGTATGGAGTAATCCTTAAAAACTTGGAAAACACAGGATGAGAGGAAAGAGGGATGACTTTCCTGTTGACACAAAAGCAGACACAGCTGCCAAATGAACTCTCAGGGTAGCTGGTCTGAGACCCAAGGAATTAAGATGTACCATGTAATCTAACAAAATGGGCAATCTCAGCAGATTCTGGGAAATATTTTTCCTAGCACACCAAATGGAAAACCTTTCCATTTAGAACTATAAGTAGCCTAGTGGAAGGCTTTCTGGAAGCCTTTAGGATCTCAAGAACACCCTGAGAGAGGTGTAAATCAGCAACTCTAACTCCTCAAGAGCCAGGCCTTGAGGTTGAGGGATTGAGGTCCGATACCAAACCCTTCCCTGGGCACAAGTCAACAGATTGTGATTCCTGGGAAGCACAGGGAAGATGGACTGTCAGGGACAGAAGAGAGGGTACCAGGGCTGCCTGGCCCAAGCCGGGGCAAGCAGAATCACCCTGCAAGGCTGAGATCTGATTTTGACTAGTACTTTGAATAGGAGAGGAAAGGGGGGGAAGCATAGAGGAACTTCCCCTCCCAATCCAGAAGGGCATCCAGGGGAACTGAGCCCAGCACTGGAGGCCTGCAACAGAACAGAGGAAGTTTGTGATTGTCTGGGGCTGCAAAAGATCTATCTGAGGGATGCCCCACCTGGCAAAAACTATCCCCAGCACTTGAGGATCCAGGGACCATTCGATGGCCCTGGGAAATCTGCTGAGGGCAGGCTAGGACATTGTCCTTCCCTGGAAGATGAACTGCTATGAGGGAAGTGTTCAGGAATAGGCCAGAGACCACAACTTCATTGCCTCGGTGCACAAGGCCGAAGACCGA
This sequence comes from Neoceratodus forsteri, assembly GCA_016271365.2. Classification (NCBI taxonomy): domain Eukaryota; kingdom Metazoa; phylum Chordata; order Ceratodontiformes; family Ceratodontidae; genus Neoceratodus; species Neoceratodus forsteri. The sequence continues at coordinate 223,569,984 of CM028138.1, read as the reverse complement.
GTGCCCCTGTTTGTTGATGTACCACATTGTTGTGGTGTCTGTTCTGATTTGTATCACCTTGTCGTGACAGATGCAGAAAAAGCTTGAAGAGCTAAAAAGACAGCTCTGAGTTCCAGCAAATTGATGTGGAGCAGAGATTCCTGGGGGGACCAAACTCCCTGAGTGGAAAGGTCGCCCATGTGGGCTCCCCAACCCAGAAGGGAAGCATCTGTAGTGAGAGTCAAGTCGTGAGAAGGGGAAATGAAGGGGACCCCCGCTCTTAAATTGCTCTGATCCTGCCACCACTGGAGAGCTAGGATCAAGGTTCGAGTCACTGGGACCAACTTGGAAAGGGGGTCTCTTCTCTGAGACCAAAAGGTTCTCAAGTGAAACTGAACGTCTCATCTGAAATCTGACCCTGCACAACAGCTGTGGATGCAGCCACTGCCCCAGGAGCTGCAGAAAGTGTCTTGCTGGTCGAGAGACCTGCAGAGTGAAGGAAGAGGCCAGAGCCACTAAATTCCTTACCCTTTCTGGGGAAGAAGAAAAATTACTCACCTTAGTAATTGCTTTTTCTTCTCATGGAGTCTTGCTATATTAGGACCATTGCAGTCATTCCCCAGTCTTGAACTGCCCCGAGAGGAAACAGTTAACTCCAGAGTGATCTGAGTTCCACAGCCAGGGCGCTGTTCAAAGTTCTATCTGGCCAGTTTCAAATGAAACTGCCAGGTTCTTCACGAGCTAAACTAACATAGCAAGTCTGTGTGAAAAGCTCTACACTAGCCATTGGCTACCTATCATTAGAAGAATAAGAACAATCACAGAATAACAACAACAATATTTATTGTTAGAACACTCTTACAAGCACTAATAGGACCCCTCTCTCAAAACTCAAGTCTAGAGAGGACCCTCTACCACTTAACAAAAACAGAAATACCTAGTTCCCTAACCCAACAGAGAGACTAAAATGGCATGACACAGTGCTTGCACTAATTTGCCAACCCCATACCCAAGTAGGAGTTCTGGAGAGGGTAGGAGGGAGGTTGTCCTAATATAGCAAGACTCCATGAGAAGAAAAGCAATTACTAAGGTGAGTAATTTTTTCTTCAAACACCATGAAGTCTTGCTATATTAGGACCATTGCAGATTACACAGCAGTACCTCCATGGAGGAGGGTCAGAACCTACTTGGGAAATAGGCTCTGAAGAACAGCTGTGCCAAAAGCTAGCATCTCTCCTGGACTGGACGTCCAGGGAATAATGCTTAGTAAAGGTGTGAACTGTTTTCCAGGTAGCAGCTTGACAAATTTCCAAAATGGAATATCTCTAGCAGCGCTAGAGATGCAGCTGTACCCTGGTGGGAGGGCCCTCAGTCCTGAGGGGGCTCCTTTACCTAGTTTTTGGTAACAGAACTGGATACAAGAGACAATCCACCTTGCAATTGTCCTCTTAGTGGCAGGTCTCCCTTGCCAACCTCTCCATAGGTAAGGAAGAGTTGGAGGGATTCAACCTGTGACCCTTGGTACGCTCCACACATAGTAGCTAGGGCTCTTTAACGTCCAGGCTGTGTAGTTTCCTCTCACCCGAGGAAGAATGCTCAGTGAAAACACTGGGAGAGAAATGGACTGGTTCAGATGAAAATCTGAAACCACTTTGGGTAAAACTTTCTGTTAGTCCTGAGGACTACCTTATCCCTGTGAAAAGAAATAAAATCCTTTTCCACCGAAAGGGCTTGCAATCACTTATACGTCTGGCAGAAGTGATAGCCACTAGAAAACAGTTTTCCAAGTTAGATACTTGAGATCTGCAGAAGAAAGGGGCTCAAAGGAGGTTGCATTAACTGAGCAATGCAAACATTCAGGTCCCAGGCAGGGCTGGTTCCCAAAGGGAGGGTTAGTATGAAGTAACCCCTTAAAAACTTAGAAAACACAGGGTGAGAGGAAAGAGAAACAGGCTTCCCTCGGAAACAAGGCAGAAACAGCTGCCATATGAACCTTCAAGGTAGCTGGTCTAAGGCCTAGGGAATTTAGATGGGCCAAATAGTCCAGTAAAGTGGCCAGGTCAGCAGATTCTGGCACAATTTGTTTCTCCGAACACCAGAAGGAAAACCTCTTCCACTTAGAATTGTAAGTAGCCCTGGTGGAAGGCTTCCTAGAAGCCTTTAAAATATCCATGACCCCTTGAGAAGGTGTAAATCAGCAATTCTAATTCTCAAGAACCAAGCCTTGAGGTGGAGGGATTTGAGGTCCGGTACCACACCTCCCTGTGCACAGGTCAGCAAGTCGTGGGTCCTGGGAAAGGTTAGGGAGGTGGATTGTCAGGGACAGGAGAAGAGGATACCAGGGCTGTCTGGCCCAGTCTGAGCGATCAGAACCACTTTGCAGGGCTGAGTTTGATTTTCACCAATACCCTGAAGAGGAGAGGAAGGGGAAAAGCATAGGAATTTCCCCTTCCAATCCAGCAGGAAGGCGTCCAGGGGACTGAGCCCAGCACTGGAGGCCTGCAACAAAATAGAGGAAGTTGATGGTTGTCTGGGGCTGCGAAGAGATCTATCTGAGGGTACCCCATCTGGCAAAGACCGACCCCAATACCTGAGGATTCAGAGACCATTCGTGATGGCCCTGGGAAATCCTGCTGAGAGCATCCGCCAGGACATTGTCCTTTCCTGGAAGGTGAATTGCGATCAGGGAGGTGTTTAGGGAGTAAGCCAGAGACCACAACTTCATTGCTTCGGTGCACAAGGCTGATGACCGAGTGCCCCCTTGCTTGTTGATGTACCACATTGTTGTGGTGTTGTCTGTCCTGATTTGAACTACTTTGTTCTGGACAACAGCTGAAAAAGCCTGAAGAGCTAAAAGAACAGCTCTGAGTTCCAAAAGATTGATGTGGAGCAGAGATTCCTGGGGGACCACACTCCTTGATGGAAAGGTGCCAGTGAAGTGCACCACCTAACAGGAGGCATGCCGTGGTGAGGGTGAGGGGTGTGAACGGTAGAAAGGGAACCCCTTGAGACAGATTGCCTTGATCCTGCCACCACTGAAGGGTCAGGATCAGGGTTTTGGTCACCGGAACTAATTTGGTAAGGGGGTCCCTCCTTTGGGACCAATAGGACCTCAAGTGGAACTGAATGTCCCTCATCTGAAATCTTGCTCCCTGCACGACAGCTGTGGAAGCAGCCATGTGCCCTAGGAGTTGCAGAAAATGCCTTGCTGGTCGAGAGACCCACAGGGTAAAGGAGGATGCCAGGGCAATGAGTCTGTCCGCTCTTTCCGAGGGGAGAAATGCCCTGGCTAACTTTGTGTTCAACTCTGCACCTATGAAAGTTAGAACCTGAACAGGTTCCAGAACTGACTTTGGTAAGTTCAGCAGGAACCCCAGGGAAGTGAGAAGCTGTGGGTGACCTGCAAGTGAGATTTTACCTGGTCTGAGACTGACCCACTAGTAGCCAGTCGTCCAGGTAGAAACACAGCAATCCCTTGCCTTTAAATGAGCCACTACCACAGCTAGACATTTTGTGAATACCCTTGGCGAGGTTAGGCCAAAGGGCATTGCTCTGAACTGGTAGTGGCCCGAGAGCAGTCTCAACCTGAGGTACTTTCGGTGAGAAGGCCTGATCATGACATGAATAGGTGAGCCCTGAGGTCCAGGGAAGCTAACCAGTCCCTGGCCTCAGGGAGGGCAAAATCATTGCTAGAGTTAACATTTGAACTTTGGCTTTAATAGATGTCTGTTCAGGTACCTTAAGTCTAAGATGGGACGCCATTCTCCTGTCTTTTTTGGGTAAGAAAATATCTGAGTACAGTCCCTTGCCCTGATGGCAAGGGAACCCTTTCACTGCTTTGCAATTCAGGAGGAAGAAACTTCTGCTTCCAAAACAGGGCTTCTGAAGAGTTGCGGTGGAAGTATTGCCTGGCTCTCATCTTTGGGAACTGTTTGAAGCTGAGAACCAGGCCTTGGCTACTACTTCCAGAACCCACCTGTCAGAGTTAAGGACAGCCAGTTCTGGCTGAATAAGCCAACCTGCCCCCACTGGTACAGGAGAATCGGCCCTGGGCACCCCATCAGGGTGCCTGCTTGGCAGGAGCTTTAGGCTGAGGAGGCGACTGTCTCCCTGTGCCCCGCCTACCTCTGCCTCTGAAAACCCCTCTGTGAAAAAGCAGAGGAGGCTTGAGCTTGGTAAAAGGCCTGTAGAAAGGCCTACCTCTGCCTCTGGGGGCATGCCTTTGTGGAGTGGCATGCCTTTCCTTAGCTTGGGCACTTTTGTAGGTAGTTCTATATTCATCCATCTTTTCATATAATTTTCTGTTTGATCACCAAACAGAGAATTTCCAATACAGGGAAAATCCATAGCCTTTGACTGAGTATCTTGGGACAGATTAGTGCATCTGAGCCATGCCAACTCTGAGAAAGCTACAGAAGTGGCCATGACCCTAGAGGAAACATCATTAACATCAACAGCAGTATGAAATTGAACTTTAGAGGCTTCAATGCCATCAGCAGCCACTTGTTCCAACTCACTAGCCAGCTGGCCCTGGGCCTGCTTAGCTAACTGCAATAGTGTCCCATCTAGATTTCTGATATCTAGCAAATAAGCCATAAAATTAGCCTGCCTGAGTCCCAAAGAAGCTGCCATATATTGCTTTTTTCGCCATGGCATCAATCTTCCTGGAATCCTTGTCAGGAGGATGTGAGGCCAGGGAATATTAGCCTTGTCACAGGCTGCAGCTTGTACCACACCTACATGACTACACTGCTCAGTGAGGAAGTCTGTACCGAGCCTGACAAAGTATACCTTCTGTCCATTTTTTTTATCTACAGGAGGGACAGAATGAGGATTTTTAAAATCTTTGTTGTTTGCTTCCTAAATGACTTATGCAAAGGAATAGACAACCTCCTAGTCTCTGGAATATCCATCATTTCCACATAATCAGGCTCCTCTTGCTCATCCACAGCCTCTTCTAAAGGAAGCTGGAGGGTTTCTGCCACCTTTTGTAAAACATAAACAGAGAAGGGACTCAGACAGCATGGGGAGATTCTAAAGGTCTATCTGGAGAGATGTCCGGTTCAATGGGCCGCCCAGACCTTCCCAATCACAAACATACTGATCAAAACCTCCTCCCCTCATGTGGTTCATAAAATCCTCAACATCATAATCCTGAACCACTGAGACTGGGCGAGCCACCCTTTTTCCCAGATGCAGGGGCTCGACAGCCTGAGACAAAGACTGGACAATCTGAATGGCTTTAGTTATCTCTGCAGCAGTTGGAGAACAATTTTGTACTCCAGACCTGCTGATTTCTTTGTCTTTTTGCTGGGACTGGTTCCTCTGAACCAGCCTTCCTTTGCCCGAGGAAGTCTCGCCTGGTCAGAGGCGCCCTCTGGTCTAGTGGGTACTGGACCGGCAGGCCATCCGGTCAGCGGATCTTCTTGGTTTCTCGCCCCTGAGCCGGCCCAATCTCTTTCCAGGGTGGCTGCAGGAATTTTTACACACCTGGCAGTCTGACAGGAGGTGGTCAGTCCCTAGACAATAAACACAAGTGGTGTGTGGGTCAGCCTTGGCAAAGGCTTCCCCAGACATCAGTGTTGAAACCCAGTGGCCGGTTTTCTTTGGGTTTCTCAGACATAATGCCAGCCTAACCAAAACTTGCCTTTGATGGCAGCGCAGGCAAGACACCTCTTTCGGTTCCTAACCGTGTCACGGGTATTTGAAAAACCCCAATAAAAGTTAGGTTTTTAGAACCGATAAGAACCGGGAACCGACTCTAAAAGCCAACTAAACAGTTTAAAACATGTATTTCAACCCGATCGGTTCAAAACCGAACCGATAATGACTTTCCACACAGACTTAATTTCTGTACTTACGGTTACCAGATAGAGCTTTTTAATCAAATGCGTAAAATAAATACTTATTGCGGTTCAATGAACCGAAAATACTAGCTGAACCTGAAATGAACCGAGCTGAAGGAGCTGATATCCGAGCGACTGTTCAGTGAAGCGAGAAATCTGGCAGTTTCATTTGAAACTGGCCAGATAGAGCTTTGAACAGCACCCTCGCGCTGTGGAACTCCAGATCACTCTGGAGTTAACTGTTTCCTCTCCGGGGCAGTTCAAGACTGGGGGAATGACTGCAATGGTCCTAATATAGCAAGACTTCATGGTGTTTGAAAGGCTCTGGCTAGCTTTGTGTCCAATTCTGCCCCTATAAAGGAGAGTACCTGGACTGGTTCCAGAACCGACTTTGGTAGGTTTAGCAGAAAACCCAGGGAGGTGAGAAGCTGCTGGGTGACCTGCAGGTGAGATTTTACCTGTTCTGGGGACTGGCCTACAATGAGCCAGTCGTCTAGATAGGGAAAAACAGCAATCCTCTGCCTCCTTAAGTGGGCCACTGCCACTGCTAGACACTTTGTGAATACCTTGCAGCAGAGGTAAGGGAAGGGCATTGCTCTGAACTGGTAATGACCTGAGGCAGTTCAAATCTGAGGTACTTCGATGGGATCTTCTGATTAGGACATGGAAATAGGCATCCTTGAGGTCCAGGAGGCTAGCCAGTCCCTGGCCTTAGGGAAAGGTAAAATCATTGCCAGAGTTACCATTTTGAACTTTGGTTTCAAAAGATGCTTGTTCAGATATCTGAGATCTAAAATGGGCCGCCATTCTCCTGTCTTTTTGGGGTAAGGAAGTATGTGGAATACAGACCCCTGCCCTGATGCAGGGAGGAACCTTTCTACTGCTCTGAGAGCTAACAGGGATGAGACCTCTGTTTCCAGGCGAGGGTCTCTGAAGCACTTGCAGGTAGAAAAGTCTGCTTCTCAACTTGGGAAACTTTTGAAGCTGAGAACCAGACCCTGGCTTACTACTTCCAGAACCCACTTTTCTGAGGTTAAAGAAGCCCAATCCTGACTGAAGTAAGCCAGCCTGCCCCCACTGGTACAGGAGACTGGCCCAGGGCACCCCATCAGGGTGCCTGTTTCGCAGGAGCTTTAGGCTGGGGTGGGAGCAGGTCTGCCCACCCTCGCCTGCCCTTGCCTCTGAAGAAGCCCCTCTGAGCATAGGGCAGAGGAGGCCTGAGTCTGGTAGAAAGGCCTGTGAAAAGGCCTACCCTACCCCTGGGGCATGCCTTTGAGGAGTGGCTTGCAGCTCCTTAGCCTGGGCACTCTTGTAAGTAGTCCTATATTCATCCATCTTCTTCATGTAATTCTCTGTCTGCTCTCCAAACAGAAATTTCCCACCACAGGAAAATCCATAGCCTTAGTCTGGGTATCCTGTGACAAACTAGTACACCTGAGCCAGGCCAACCTACGAAAAGCTACAGATGTGGCCATGACCCCAGAGGAAACATCATTAACATCCACAGCAGCATGAAACTGAACCTTAGAGGCTTCAATGCCATCAGCAGCCACCTGTTCTAGTTCACTAGCCAGCTGGCCATGGGCCTGCTTGGCCAATTGCATAACAGTATCCCATCTAGATTTCTGATACCTAGCTACATAAGCCATATAATTTGCTTGCCTGAGTCCCAGAGAGGCTGCCATATACTTTTTTTGCCATGGCATCAATCTTCCTGGAATCCTTGTCAGGAGGATGTGAAGCCAAGGAATATTAATTTATCACAGGCAGCAGTCTGAACTACCCAACATGACTGCATTGCTGAGAAAGGAATTCTGTATCAGGGCCTGACAATGTATACCTTCTGTCCATCTTTTATCTACAGGAGGCACAGAATTAGGAGCTTTTAAAATTTTAATTGTTTGTTTCTAAAAGACTATGTAAAGGAACAGACAATCTCCTAGACTCTGGAATATCCATCATTTTACAAAATCAGGCTCCTCTTGCTCATCCACAGCTTCTTCCAAGGGAAGCTGGAGGGTTTCAGCAACTTTTGTAAAACATAAAATGAGATGGGGACTCAGACAGCATAGGGGGAGATTCTAAAGGTCTGTCTGGGGAGATGTCCGGTTCAATGGGCACACCCAGACCTTCCCAGCCACATTCATACTGTTCATAATCCTCCTCCCCCTCCTCTGGTTCATAAAATTCCTCAATATCATAATCCTGAACCACTGGGACCGGATGAACCAACCTTTTACCAGATAGTGGTGGTTCGGACGGACCCTGAGACAGTGACTGGACAATTTGTATGGCTTTTGCTATCTCTGCAGAGGTTGGAGAAGGAATTTTGGACTCCAGACCTGCTGATTTTCTTATTTTCGTTACTGGAATTGGTTCCTCAGAACCAGCTTTTCTTTTGACCGATGAAGTCTGGCCCTGGTCAGAGGGCACTCCCTCTGGTTCGGTTGGCACCGAACCGGGCTGGCCATCCGGTCAGCGGACTTTTGGCCTCTCGTCCCTGAGCCTGCCCAATCTTTTTCCAGGGTGGCTGCAGGAAATTCTTACATACCTGGCAGTCTGACTGGAGGTGGTCAAACCCAGACAATTACACATGTGGTGTGTGGGTCAGCCTTGGCAAAGACTTCCCCACAAACATCACAGTGTTGAAACCCAGTGGGCCCGGTTTTCTTTGGGTTTCTCAGACATAATGCCAGCCTAACCAAAACTTGCTCTTTAATGGCAGTGCTAGGCAAGACACCCTTATCGGTTCCTAACCGTATACGGGTATTGGAAAACCATAATAAATCTGTTTTTTGAACCGATAAGAACCGGAACCGCACTCTAAAATAGTAACTTTTAGTTTTAAATGAGTTTTAAACCCACTGATCGGTTCAAAACGAACTGATAACTTACAAGTTCCACACAGACAAAACCTTCATTTACTTACGGATTACCAAGATACAGCTGAACCGAACGGTTTGGCGGTTAAAATTATTCTCGGTTAAATCCAACCGAGAAAACACTTTTTAAACTGAGAAATGAACCGAGCAGAAGGAGAAATCTCCGGAGCGACTGTTCACTGAGGCGGAGTAAAGAATCTGACAGTTCAAGTTTGAAATGACACAGATAGAGCTGCTCTCGTGCCAAAATTCTATTTTGGAATGGTTTTGACCATTTCACTCCGGGGCAGTTCTAGAGCTGGAACAAACTGCTAATGTCTATAATATAGCAAGACTTCATGTTGTTTGAATTTGGCATTCCTGTCACTAAAGAGTAGGGATTTGAATCACAAAATAATGCCAGCCATTGGTGTTACATTCTAGTTCTCATTAAGAAAATGCTATTCACACTAATAAGCATGTTGTACACAGCTTCTGGAAGTAATTTTACTATTTTTTCAGATGTGTCCCAGATTTTGGTCATTTGTCCCTGATCATTTTAAGCCTTGTCCCTCATTTCTGATGGGAAAGGTTGAGAGGTATGCAGAGGGGACCAAGGAGCCCACTCCTACTTCTGTGGAACATGAAATTGCTTCTGTTTAGAGAAGGAGGGGGTCAGAGGGTGGGATTATAACTTACTGCAAGAGACATTCCTCAAACATCTACTGTTACGGTAAGATTTTATGTAACTGCATTATCTTCCAAGGAATGGTCTCTTGCAGTAAGTCGTTACTTCTGGGAGATTTCCCAGCAGTTATGTCCAGAAGGGTTGACAATTATAAGAGGGGTTGACAATTATAAGAGACCCTGTAGGACTGCACGGCCGAAAGCCATCCTACATCGAGGACACATCCAGATTGTAATGTCGAGTGAAAGTGTGGCCGCATTACAGATGTCAGAAATGGAGGCACGCTTGAAACAGGCTGCAGTAGTAGCCATAGCTCTTGTGGAATGAGCTTGGACTAGACCAGGAAGCGACTTCTTGTACCAAAATGTAATACAGTTTGCTAACCTTGAGGACAGAGTTCTCTTAGCAATGGGAAGTTACCTCTCAGCCAGAAGAAAAGGTGAAACAATTGAGAAGTCTTTCTGATGTCGTTGGTACGATTAGTGTAGTATCTTAAGATACGGTGATCATCATTAGATGCAATAGATGTTCACCCCTGTTGGAATGCTCCGGAAAAAATACCGGGAGCTCCACTGATTGATTTAAGGTCTATTCAGACACTACTTTTGGTAGAAAGGAAGGGTTAGTATGTAGTACCACGTGGTCTTTATGGAAAATCAAGTAAGGTTCCCTACACATAAGGGCATGAAGCTTGGAAATACGCCAAGAGAAAGTAATAGCCACCAGAAATACAGGTTACTCACCTGTAACAGGAGTTCTAGGAATGGTATATGTTGTTCATTCACACTGTCTGGCAGGTTCCTTACCGCTTTAAATCTTGCCAGAAGGTCTTCAAGCTAGCTCTCCTCCCACCCACCGGGTGGTAAAACTCTCTGCTCAACTTGTGCGCCAGATCTAGCCGCTGGAAAGAGGTTGTGCGCCAAAGCCGGGAGGCCAGGCAGGTCGGGTGGATGAACAACATACCATTCCTAGAACTCCTGTTACAGGTGAGTAAAGTGCCAGCTACGTAAGAACTTAACCGTAACAGTAGATCTTCGAGAACAGTCTTGCAGCAGGTTACACCATTAGAACTGAAGCCGGCAGGCATCAGGACCCCACGGAAAAATTCCTGGCTAGCTATCTTCAAGCGAGGACCGCCCGGTCTCGGTCCCGCCTCCGGCGTCAGGCGTGTGGTACAAAGGGGCGGTCATGCAGATTCCCAGTTCTCCCGCCGAGACTTCCGCCGCAGGCTGACATCGAAATGGAGACCGAGATTCGCTGTCAGAAGACAGATATAAATCCCTGCCCAGGAAGACTGAGCCATGCCTCCTCCAAGGGGAGGGTGGCGGAAGGTACCTGCTGCAAGAGCTGTTCTCGAAGATCTACTGTTAAGTAAGTTCTCACGTAACTGTACTATCTTACTTCGAGACACAGCTCTTGCAGCAGGTTACACCATTAGGACGGATTCCCAAGCAGTAACGCTGCCAGAAATTCCGGGAGGAGGAAAATAGGAAGTACATTCCAGGTCCTGAACCTAGGACAGGAGACCCTGTAGCACCGCAAGGCCGAAACCAGCCCTTCGCCTAGAGGCGATGTCCAGGCTATAATGCCTAATAAAGGTATGCACAGAGCTCCAAGTGGCTGCAGCACAAATAGCAGAGGTGGAGACGTTTGAGTGCTGCGAAGGATGTGGCCACACCCCTAGTAGAATGACCCAGGACCGAGCCTGGGAGGGGCTTTTGTTTTATACCATAACAGTAGGAAATACACTGGACAAGCCAGCGAGACAGAGACTGTTTGGATACTGATTGGCCCATCATTCTCTCAGAGAAGGAAACGAAAAGCTGTTCAGAACTACGGGAGGGTTTAGTTCTGTCGAGGTAATACCTCAGGCTGCGGTGAACATCCAGGGTGTGGAGCAAAGCCTCTCCTCTATTTGAATAACTCGGGAAGTAGACCGGAAGGTCAATGTCCTGGTTTAGAGAGAGTGAAGAGACCACCTTAGGTAAAAACTTAGGATTCGTCCTCAGGGATACTCTGTCCCGGTGGAAAACTAAATAAGGCTCTTTGCACATAAGAGCATGAAGCTCAGAAATTCTTCTCGCTGAAGTAACAGCAACTAAAAATAATGTTTTCCACGACAGAAAACGTAACTCGCAATCCGCGGCAGGTTCAAAATAAGGGAGCATGAGCTGTTCCAGGACAAAGAGCAGATCCCATGGGGGCACAGGGTCCCTAATGGGAGGCCTAAGGGGTAACACTCCCCTAAGAAATTCCCAAGAGGCGTCCAATTGAGCTACTGTACGATGACCCACCGGGAGGTGACAGGCAGAAATGGCACAGAGGTGCACCTTAATAGAGGAGTAGGCTAGGCCTGAATGAAAAAGGGAGAGGAGGTAATCCAAAACTACTCCCACAGGACAACCTAAAGGGGAAAGATCACGAGCTCGTGACCATAAACAAAAACGGCGCCATTTCATGGCGTACGTCGCATGCGTTGCCGGCTTTCTGGCTGCAGAAAGAACCTCTGCAACCTCTTGCGAGACCCCATGACGCAAGATGGCTATGTCTCTAGGAGCCAAGCATGCAGGTTCAGAGAGCGTAGGTCCAGATGGACTAATGAACCTTTCTCCTGAGACAGGAGGTGGGAGCTGAGCGGCAACGGGAGCGGGGGTTCCCGAGATAGTTGCACCAACAAAGGGAACCAGATCTGTCTGGGCCAGAACGGGGCCACCAGGATCATGAGTGCGTGCTCCCTGCGCAGTTTGAGAAGAACTCTCTGGATCAACGGGAAGGGAGGGAAAGCGTAGAGAAATCTGTTCGCCCAGGAGAGGGATAACGCGTCTCGCCAGAAAACACCAGGCCCTGGATCTAGCGAGCAAAAATTGGGCAGTTTTGCGTTGGATGGGGATGCGAACAGGTCTAGTTCTGGAATTCCCCAACGAAGAAACAGATCCTCTGCTACCTCTTGAAGAAGTTCCCACTCGTGGACTCTGCCCTGGGATCGACTCAGGCCGTCTGCAATTGTGTTGTCCACCCCGGGAACATGCACAGTGATCAGATTTGCGCCGTGTCCGAGTACCCAATCCCACACCCTCATGGCCTCCCTGCAAAGGGGGTAAGGGTGTGCGCCTCCTTGTTTGTTGAGGTAATACATCACCGCCGTGTTGTCTGTCTGAAGCAGGAGAGTACACGGTGGGATTACTGACTGAAAGGCCTGCAGGGCATAGAGAACCGCCCTCATCTCTAGGACATTGATATGGAGATGAGCTTCCAATGGGGTCCACGTACCCTGGGACTTTACCCCGTCCAGGTGTGCCCCCCACCCAAGACCTGAGGCGTCCGTGGTGAGGGTTACCTCCGGGGACGGCGCTACAAACGGGACGCCCTTGGAGAGCGACCCGGGGACTAGCCACCACTGCCAGTCTCGGATGACTGAGTTTGTGATCCTGACCGGATGCTGCAAGTGGTCTTGCCTTTGGTCCCATTGTACCTTGAGCATCCACTGGGTTACCCGCATGTGGAGCCTTGCGAAAGGGACAGTAGGAATGGCCGCAGCCATGTGTCCGAGCAAGCGAAGGACCGACCTGGCAGGTACGATCTTGTTCAACGACAAATCCCTTATGAGGGATCTGATGCGCTCCGCTCTGTCATCCGGAAGAAAAGCTCTTCCCTGAACAGTGTCCAGGACTGCGCCTATAAACTGCAGTTTCTGCGACGGTACCAGGAGAGACTTCTCGTAATTTATGAGAATGCCCAGAGATTGGAACAAGTCCTGGGTGCTCTGAACCGCGAGTAACAACGCCTCTCTGGAGGCGGCCATGAGAAGCCAGTCGTCGAGGTACGGGAACACATAGTGGCCCTGTCTCCTCAGAGATGCTGCCACGACTGCCATGCACTTGGTAAAGACCCTTGGTGCGGATGACAGTCCAGAACGGAAGAGCTCGGAACTGAAAGTGGTGGTCGAGAAACTAAGCGCAGGAACCTCTGGTGCGCGTGAGCTATGGGGATATGCAGGTATGCGTCCTGCATGTCTAGAGACGCTAAAAAGGCGTCTTGTTTCAGCATGGGAATAAGGCCCGGAAGAGTCACCATGCGGAATCTTTTGTAGGCGACCGACACATTGAGGTCGCTGAGGTCCAGAATCGGACGGAGGTCCCCTGATTTCTTGGGAACCAGGAAGAAGTGGGAATAATATCCTCATTCTCTCTGGTTCTCCGGGACGTACTCTATCGCTCCTTTTCTTAGGAGCGTGAGTACCTCTTGCCAGATCAAATCTTTGTGCTGACCCGGATACCGGGAGAACAAAGGAGGCCTTGAGGGTGGCTTTTCTGCGAATTCTATAAAGTGGCCTAGACTGACCAACTGCAGAACCCACTTGTCAGTGGTAATGGTCTGCCATCCCGGCAGGAAGTTCGCAATGCGACCCCCGACCATGATTTCCCGTTGATCCTGAGGGGCCGGGGCCGGAAAGGAGTCAGGCTGTGGCGGCAGATGGGCCCGCTGGCTGGGTCGGCCTAGGGGAACGCTGACCTTGGCTGTCGGGCTGTTTTCCCTGGGTTCTCCGGAGCAGGAGCCCTCTGATGTGTAGCGGAGCAGGGCTGCTGCCTCTGTGTCCATGCAGCAAGGCTTTGGTTCCTCTGAAAGGAACCAAGCTTGTGTCGGTATGGCTTGAACCGACCTTACCGCCTTCCCCGCCTCTTGAAGTTTGTGTAACTTCTCGGAAGGATTACCAAATAAAACTTCTCCCCTCGAACGGAGCGTCCATAATGTTTTTCTGGACTTCCGGGTAAAGCCGAGACAAGTAACCAGGAGAGTCTCCGAGGCATACGCCAGAAGCTGCTGCTCGGGCCGATGAGTCCGCTGGAGTCGTGACGCTGCTCGAAGCACTTGGGTCCCAAGTCTGAACCCACGCACGGAGGAGCTGGAGCATCTCCTCCTTCTGCTCACCTCCGGGCAGCTTTCAGCGCCTCCAGACCCTGTTCCCACAAAGCGTTCTGGAATTGAACCATATGGGTCAGGTAGTTCAAGGATCTGGCCAGCGGTAGCAAGCGTCGTGCGCGCTGCCCAGCGCGTCCCAACTGTTTGGACTCTGGGTCCGTGGCAGGGTGCTCAAATGTTGCGGCCTCTGTGACCGGTCATGTGAGGCTGTGATGACCAGAGAATCGGCCTGAGGCTGCTGTGTCAGGTACTGGTCGTCCTTAGGAGCCTTGTACAGACGATCAGCTTTCTTCGACACCACCGGGAGCGAATGTGGACGCTTCCACGCTGCCTTGGTGACATCCACGAAAGTGTCCACCAAGGGGGGTACCACCACAGGCTTGGGGTCCTTCTGCCGAAGATATTTGGCAAGGCGTAACCTTTCGGGGTCTAGTTCTTCTGCATCCCATCCCATGTTCTCCTGGATATGTCGCATAATATCCATGAACGAGGGTCATCCGGAGGAGATCTCGGTGTCTCAAGTGGGTCTGGAGAAGGGATGGAGAAAGGAGACGGGATCTAGAGGAAAGTGAGCTGATCCCGTGTCCTCCGTCGGACGAGACGATCGCGTGTCTCCTGGATCTCTTGGGGCTGGGTGATCCAGAAGAGGATTTTTGGAAGTCTCCATTTTTCTGATCTTCCCTGGGAGGATCCATGCTCGGGGAGGAGAACGAGCCTGCCGACCCCAAGGCGAAGGGGCCGGTACCGGAGGAGATGGGGGAGGGAGGCAGTCGGGCCATGTCCCTTTTAATGGTAGTCCACCAGTAAGTGAAGAGATCCTTCACTTCCGCTATAGAAAGTCCCAACGCCCAGGCGCGCGTGGGCGGTCGTCCGAGGTCCAGCGTCTGCTCCACAGGGGCCTCGGGTAAGGGCGAGGGGGCCCTGGGAGTTTCGGCGAGGCCGGGGTCGCCCGTCTGGTCCTCGGGCTGCGTTAAGTCCTCCTCAGTCAACATCTCCTGACCGACGTCGGTCGGAGGCGTGGGAGCCCTCTTCTCAGGCGGAATGGACGCCGGTCCCCCAACCGTGTCCGCCGGGATGAGCGGTTAACGACGCCGTCCGCCGACGACGGCTCCAGGGAGGAATGACGTACGGCCGACGACGACGTCGGGTCCACAGGTCTCTTCAATGGTGTGAGCTCCAAAGTTTTGCGAGGAGGCACAGTAGACGACCGGATGTCGGGAGCCAAAGGGCGGGAACCCGACTTATGATGATGGTGGTGGCGCTCCCCGGACTTCGCCAAGGCCTTGGAAGAGGAGGACGACGACGGCCTGGCGGACTTGGCCTGAGAAGAAGAAGGCTTTCTTACCGCAGCCGGGGGAGGCTGAGAGCTGGCCCTGGAAGGAGAGCAGTCGGACCGAGAACCGGAGCTGCGGGACTCCGAAGCCCTGGACGGGGACCTGGAAGGGGCCTTCTCCCTTCTTTTCTCCGCGTGCTTGTGGGATTTGGACGAAGATTCCCCCTTGGAGGACATGGTCTTCAGTTTTTCCTCCCAACAAAAAAGCCTGGAGGGCCTTCTGACGTCGGATCCTTGTTCGGCTGTTAAAGCCCTGGCAAACGAACAGGCCCGGGTATCGTGGTCTGGGCCCAGGCACCTAACACAGGCCGTGTGGGGGTCCTTGAAGGGGATCTGTTTCCCGCAAGCACACTTGGAGGGATGACCAGAGGTTGGAGAGGACATCAGCAACAATCTTGCTTGAAGAAAAAAGAATTTCCCGGAGGAAAGCTCTGAACCACGCGTCGCGTGCTAGACTGGAACCGAAGGGTCGAGACATGCAAGTCGACTGCGGGAAAGAAATACTGGTTACTCACCTGTAACAGGAGTTCTAGGAATGGTATATGTTGTTCATTCACACTCATTGGCAGGTATCCTTGCCGCTTTAAATCTTGCCGGAAGGTCTTCAAGCTTGCTCCTCCCACCCACCCGGGTGGTATAACTCTCGGCCCCGCCCCATGACGCCAGATCTGGCCGCTGAAAGCTCAGGTTGTGCGTCGAAGCCGGGAGGAGAAGGAGGGTGTTGTGGATGAACATATACCATTCCTAGAACTCCTGTTACAGGTGAGTAACTTATTTCTAGGGACATGGATATGTTGTTCATCCACACTCATTGGCAGACTCTAGCAGTTCTCCGGGAGGAGGGAGGCAAGCGACACCCCAATACTTACTTGGGAAAGAGACTGGAGAACCGAGGCCCCAAAACCAGCATCCCGCGTGACTCAAGGTCGATGTGGTAATGGGTAATGAAGGCGCTTGCCTGACTTCCAGGTAGCAGCCTGCAGATTTCCTGGATAAGGGCGTCCCTGGAAGCAGCCACCGTTGCAGCAGTATGGCGGGTAGAGACGAGCTCTTATCCTCTGGGAGGCTCCATGCCCGCCAACTTATAGCAGAGATCTATGAGGAGGTTACCCACCTGCTTATCGTCCACTTGGCTGCAGGTCTGCCAGATGCGGCTTCAGCGTGGGTGACAAACAGCTGGCGAACCTCTCCCGAATTTCAGCCATGCGCACCTTATAATACGGCGCCTTCTAGGGTCCAGAGTATGGAGCCTATATTCGGCCTCCGAGGTGTGATTGGGGTAGAACACCGGCAGAGTCAACACCTGGTTAAGGTGAATCTCCGACACCACCTTCGGAAGGAATTTCGGGTGGGGCGCAGGACAACCTTGTCCCTGTGGAAGACCAGGTAAGGAGACTCGATGGAAAGCGCCTGGAGCTCTCCCATCCTTCTGGCTGACGTGATAGCCACCAAGAAGGCGGTCTTCCACGACAGGTGAGAGAGAGCACACCTGTGCATAGGTTCGAATGGCTTGCCCATGAGCTTTGCCAGTACCAGCAGTAGATCCCACGGAGGTGGGGGTTCCCGCACTGGAGTGGAAATGTGATCAAGGCCTTTGAAAAAGCGCCAGACCACCTTCTCCTGCGCCACCGACTGCTTCCCGGCCCGCGCCCGGTAAGCAGAGATGGCTGCCAGGTGCACCCTTAGGGTCGTCGACCCAAGCCCTTGACTAGAAAGGACCATAAATAGTCCAAGATGCTTGCCAAGGAACAGGAGGAAGGGTCCAAGCCTTGCTCCTGACACCAAATGGAAAACCTTTCCATTTGAAGGCATAACATTTTCTGGTCGACTCCTTACGGACGCCTCAACTACATTGAGGACCTAGCCGGGAAAGACCCAAGGCCTGGAACTCTAGCCGCCGGAACCAGGCCGTCAGGTGCAGGGATTGAAGGTCAGGATGGAACACCTTCCCTGATTGACTGAGAGCAGTCGGGCGAGCTGGAAGCTGCGGAGTCCTGGAGCCGAGACTGAGGAGATCTGGTACCAGAACTGGCGAGGCCAGTCTGGGGCTATCAGAATCACCTGCGCCTTGTCCCTCGCCGCCTTGAGAAGCACCTTGTGGATCAAGGGAAATGGGGAAAAGGCGTAAAGAGGCCGGGGTCCACTGCTCGAGAGGCATCCCCTGCAGCGAGCCCTGCTGAGGGGGCGGCATGGAACAGACTCAACCGCGTTCTCCCTGAGGCAAACAGGTCCACCTGAGGTGTGCCCCAATGGGAGAACAGATGCTGTACTACCTCCGCAGGAGAGACCACTGTGGGATGCAGCCCTATCCGGCTCAGGGCATCGGCCAGGGTGTTGGAGGCTCCTGCCACGTGAATGGCTAGGAGATCCGCCTCCAGGCTGCGCCGCGAGTGACCAAATGCGGAGAGCTTCCTTGCATAGAAGCATGGAGCTGCCCCGCCCTGGCGGTTTAGATGAGTACATGGTCGTGGTATTGTCCGTCTGGACTCGGACCACTTGACCCCGGAGGAACGGAGCAAAGGCGGTGAGAGCTAGGCGGACCGCTCGGAGCTCCAGCAGGTTGATGTGGCATCGGGACTCCCGCGGGGACCAGAGGCCATGAGCCCGGTGTTCCCCCAGATGGGCACCCCAACCCATCAGAGGGGCATCGGTCGATAGAGAGACCGTCGGCTCGGGGCGGACGAACGGGATGCCCTCCTGCAAATGATCTGGAACGGTCCACCACTGGAGAGCGTTCCACATCCCCTGTGTCACCGACACAAGCTGGTCCAAAGGATCGCAGCGTTGTGACCACTGGCTGGCCAGTCCCACTGAAGGGACATGTTCCAGCGGGCCCAACAGACCACGCTTGGTGCAGGCCATGAGACCCAGGAGGCGCAGGAAGTCCCGGGAGGCGAATTGCCCAACCAGAAATGATCGGGCAAAGGAGGAAAGAACCTCGCCCTGTCCGCGGGCAGCCAGGCTCGAAGAGAGTCGAGCTGCGCCCGATGAATAGAATCACCTGCTTGACTCGAGTTCCGACTTGGCCTCGTTGATAAGGAGGCCCAGTTGAGAGCAGACCTGGAGGCCAGATCTCTGGACCACTCCGCCTCCTTCCTGGAGGAGCTGCTATCAGCCAGTCGTCCAGGTAAGGGTACACGATCCTCGGCGGCCCGGGAATGCTGTCACCACTGCCATGCATTTGGTGAAGACCCTGGGAGCTGGAGACAAGCCGAAGGGCATGGCTTAGAACTCGAAGAGGATCCTTCCTTTCAGGCGAAGGAATCTCTGGTGAGGCGGACGGATAGGGACGTGAACGCGTCCTGCAAGTCCAGAGAGCAGAACTCACGCCCGGCGTTCCAGGATGGTATTATCTGAGCCAGGTGACCATCCTGAAGGTTCGAGACCTTAGGAACTTGTTTAGGTCGTGTGGGTCGAGAATGGGCGCCAGCCCCGTCCGTTCGAACCAGGAAGTACCTGGACACAAACCCTGGGTCTGAAGAGGTCCACCACCTCTCTTATCACCTCCTTCTGGAGGAGGAGGCGATGTCGGCTCGACGAGCCGCCAGTGAGGCTGGGGATCCAGAAGCCCCGAGGGGAGACTGCTCTGAAGGGTGGTGCCTGCTGAATTCAGAGGCAGGCCTCTTCCCCACCTCCAAGACCCACCTGTCCGTGGTAACAGCGGACCAGGCGGAGCAAGGAAGTGCGGAGCCGTCCCCACGAGGGGACCCAGGAAGCAGGTGACGGGAATGGGGGACACCCTCAGCCCGTCACTGGGCAGGCTTGGAGGAGGACGGCCGAGGGACCTCCTGGGCCTTTCCTCCTGCCTCCTGTTAGAGGAAGCCCGGCTTGGGTTTGGGATGCTAAGGCAGAGCCTGCTGGCCCTGGTGCTGGGCGGGCGGCGCGAGGGCACAGAAGGACAAAGGGCTTAGGCTGTGGTTTCGGCCTTGTCCTCCTGAGCGGAAGAGACCGAGTCAAGGTAGCATTAGACTCTCGATCCTCTGCAGGTGACCTTCCACCCCAGGGCAGAAGAGGTCAGTCCCCAAAGAGACATCCGCCAACTTGTGCTGGGTATCCGAGTAAGGTGGATATCCTCAGCCAAGCCCATGACGCATAGCCACTCAGGCCGCCACCGATCTAGCACATGAGGTCCCTATATCCAAAGCAGTCTGGAGCTGCTGTTTGGCCACTACCCTGCCCTGGTCCTGCACCTGCTTAACCGTAGTCTGCAGATCGGCGGGAAGATGAGGATGACCTCATCCGGGAGCCCAACAGGGCATGAAAAAATAGTGCCATGAGGAGGCCGCGAACTGGCCTGGCGAAACAGCCGAGAGAGGGCAGCGTGAGACTTTTAAGCCGACATAGTCAATTTCTTGGACTCCTTGTCAGGAGGTTTGTCCACATCCCTAGGCGCTAGCGCAGACTGTCGATGTAACCCCTCAGCAGGGGGGTTACAACCGGACAAGGAACGCTAGGGACCATGCTTCCTGGCCATCCTGGCCGGGCGCAGGGCAGGAAGCGAGGCTGCCAAAGCTCCAGTGCCGGACCAACTATGGCCTCGGCCACGGAGAGGCCTCCGTAGGAGAATCCCCTCGGTCCAGGAGATCTCCGTGAGGGATACCTGGCCCGTTTGGAAGCAGGTTCGAGCTCCATCCGGTGGACTCGAGATGAGCCGAAGCAGTCCTAGGAGACTGACGGCTATCGTCCATTGACTGACCTCCTGGAGACTCCAAGTCCAGTCGCTTGGAAAAAGGAGAGATCATCTTGGACTGGAAGAGTCCTCGAAGAAGCTGCCTCTGGCCTGAGCCACCCTTCACCTGCCGAGGTCGGTCGGGAGTGAGGGTAACTGACAAGCCGATGGGATAGACCCTTAGCCGACCGAGAATCCTTGGTGGAGCCCTGATGTGGTGGCTGTGGAGGCGGAGGTTCCACCGAATAATGGAGCAGCTGGTTTTGGCCGGAACAACGGCCTGGGTATGAGCTCCTCGGATAAGTCGAGGGTTGTGTCGGCAGCTCGGTGACAGCCACTTAATGGCGGGGGAAGGCGGCGGGTCGGCTTACTCCCGGTCAGGAGGAGCTGTTGCAACATAAGGTCCTCGTACCGTCGGCGTCAATTCACGCGAGCCTCCCTCGTCCGAGGAGGAGGGGCGGACGGCGACGCCGCTTACCGCGGTGCCGAGACCGAGACCGCCTATGATGGTGGGATCGGCTGGACCGCGAAGAGGTCCGAGACCGAGACCGAGAGTCCCGGAATTTCCGAGCTCGGTGCGGGGAGGTGTCGGCCGGAACCGGCACTCCCTTCGGCTCGGATGGTCCATCCGAGGGCTCTGGAACCGGAGGCACAGGCGAGCCCACGGGATCCTCAACTCCTCCCGGGGGAACCGGGGAGAGGGGAATCTCGGCTGCTAAAGGCGACAGCCCGTCCAACGGGTCGAGAAAAATCTCGACTTCATCGGTGGGAGTCTCGGTCAACTGACCTGACGGGGACACCGTGAGGCCAGTGGCCGAAGCCGAGCGGTCGACGAAGCCGACGGTCGACGACCGGAGAGGACCTTTCCCGCTCCCAAGGCGTCAGCGGAGGGACTTACCCTGTCCCTCTTTTGGACCAAGAATAAGGTCCATGAGCGTAGGCCCTTCTCCTTTAGTGGAGGGACAGACAAAAGCTCCTTAAAAGAAGCTGTAAGAAAGAGCCCAGAGAGGCGGGATAAATGCCGCGGCCGAGAAGATCTGACCGCGCCGCCCTCCTCTTGAGAGCGACCATCCGCTCGAGCTGATCCGCCCGAGCCACGCCGTCCGGACACCGCAAGCGGGCCTCCTTGGACTTCACGGAGGGAAGCGCTTCGGACGGCCCAGTTGCAATCGGGCAACCACGGTCTTGAGGGACGTGGGCCGGAAAGATGAGCACAGGTCATGAAGCCTGCGGGTGCGTGCTCAAGCCCTAAGCAGTAGACAGCGTGGAGTGTGGATCCGTCCGAGACATCTTCTGCCCGCATGGGCATCTCAATCCGAGAGTCGATTTGTCCATCGCAGCCGCGAGGATAGAAGACTGAAGTCTTTGCAAAATTTATTTTTAAATCCGCAAGCGGAGAAATAGGAACCAGTCTCAAAGCAGAAGCGTTAAGGAGGGAACCTGAGCTTGCCGTAAGGAAGATCTACGCCATGGGGCGGAGCCAGAGTTATACCACGGGGTGGGTGGGAGGAGCAAGCTTGAAGACCTTCCGGCAAGATTTAAGCGGCAAGGATACCTGCCAATGAGTGTGGATGAACAACATATCCATGTCCCTAGAACACAGGAAATCTGGCGGGACCGCCCCCTTTTATACCACGCCTGACGTCTGAGACAGGACAGACGTCTGGGGCGGTCCCCGCTGAAGATAGCTAGCTAGAATTTTTCCGTGGGGTCCTGACGCCTGCCGGCTTCAGTTCTAATGGTGTAACCTGCTGCAAGAGCTGTGTCTCGAAGTAAGATCCTGTATTTCTAGGGCCATGGATATGTTGTTCATCCACACTTATTGGCAGACTCCCAGCAGTTCTCCGGGAGGAGGGAGGCAAGGTGCACACCCCCTACTTAGGTATAAAGACTGGAGAACAGAGGCCCCGACCAACATCCCGGCGTGACCCAAGGTCGATGTGGAAGGGGGAATCGGTAAATGCCTGCTTCCAGGTAGGAGCCCTACGGACACCCTAGACAGGAGTATCCTCGGAAGCAGCCACTGATGCAGCGGAAGGGCGGGTAAAATGAGCACTTATCCCTCTGGGAGGCTCCATGCCCGCCCACCTATAGCGGAGATCTATGCAGGAGGTGACCCACCCGCTCGTCGTCTGCTAGGCTGCAGGTCTGCCAGGTGCGGCTTCAGCGTAGATGACAAACAGCTGGCGAACCTCTCCCGAACTTCAGCCCTACGCTCCCTGGGAAGGCAAGCGCTAAATAGGGTTCCAATGGATCCTATATACGGCCTCCGAGGGGCGAATGGGGTGGAACCCCGGCAGAGACAATACCCGGTTAGGGAAAAAGGCTCCGCCACCGCCTACGGAAAGAACTTCGGGTGGGGCGCAGGACCTCGTCCCTGTGGAAGACCAGATAGGGAGATTCAAAGGAGCGCCTGAAACTCTCCCGTCCTCCTGGTTGGCATGGTAGCCCCAAGAAGGTGTTCTTCCGCAACAGGTGGGGAAACTCACACCTGTGCAAAGGTTCGAACGGCTTGCCCGTGAGCTAAGCCCATACCAGCGCAAGATCCCACAGAAATGGGGATACTCTCCCCAGAGGGGAGGTGTGATCAAGGCCTTGGGAAGCGCCAAACCACCTTTCCTGCGCCGCCGACTACCTTCCGGCCTGCGCCTGGAAGACAGGAGTGGCTAACAGGAGCACCTTGAGGTCGTCGATCGAAGCCCTTGTTCAAGAAAGAATGGACCGCAGATAGTCCGGAATGCTTGCCGAAGAAGGAGAGGGGGCCAGGCCCTATCCCAACACCAAATGGAGAACTCTTCCATTTGAAGGCGAGCATATCTGGTAGACTCCTGGCAGGACACCTCAAAAACGTCGAGGACCTTGCCGGAAGACCCAAGGCCTGGCCACTAACCGCACAGGGACCAGGCCGTCGGGTGCAGGGATTGAAGGTCCGGATGGAGTACCTTCCCCATACAACACAGATCAGGACCGGGCGGGCTGGAAGCCACCTCGGGAGCCTGGGGCTGAGACTGAGGAGAGCTGGATACCAGAGCTGGCAAGACCAGTCTGGGGCCACCAGAATCACCTGCGCCTAGTCCCTCCTCGCCTTGCCCGAGGGTCAAGGGAAATGGGGCAGAGGTGTAGAAGAGGCCCGGGGTCCACGGCCTCAAAGGCATCCCCTACAGTGAACCATGCTGAGGGGGCGGGCATGAGACAGTCTCGGCCTCGAATTCTCCCTGGAGGGAAAAACAAAGGTCCACCCGAGGTGTGACCTAGAGGGAAGACAGATCTTATGCTACCTGCGGCGGGAAAACCACTCGTGAGGCGTAGCCTTACCGGCTTAGGGCATCGGCCAGGGTGATGGAGGCTCCTGCCATAGATGCGCGAAAGACCCAAAGCGGAGAACCCCCTTACGCCGAGGTAAGGGGCTCATCCGATCCTGGCGGGATAGGGAGCACATGGCCGTAGTATTGTCCGCCTGGACCTAAACCACTAGACCTCGCACAGACAGAGCGAGCGGTGCAAGATAAGCGGTCCACCTGGAGCTCCAGCAGGTAGGAAGACATCAGGACTCCCAAGAGGACCAGAGGCGGTGCACTTTGTATTCCCCTGATGGGCACCCCCACCCATTCGAGATGCATCAGTCGGAGAAGACCGTCGACTCGGGGCGGACGAACGGGATGTTCTCCTGCAAATGAGCTAGAACGGTCCAAAGGAGAGCGTTCCCTAACCCCTGGGCTGTTGTCATGGACTGGTCTAAAGGGACGCAGTGCTGTGACCGCTGGCTGGCCAGCCCCCATTAGGGGGATGCATGAACTGGCGGATCCAAATAGATCACGCTGGTGCAGGCCGCCACAAGGCCCAGGAGGTGCAGGAAGTCCCGGGCAGGGCGCAATTGCCCAGTCAGACCTGACTAGGTAAGGGAGGAAGAACCTCGGCCCTGTCCGCCGGGAGCCAAGCTCGGACTCAAGAGTAGAGCCTCGTCCCGAAGAAAGGATCACTCGCTTAGACACGAGTTCCAACGTGGCTCCAGTAAAAAGGAGACCAGTCTGAGAGCAACCTAGGGGGCTAGGACTCAGGACCGTCCTCCTCCGCCCTGGAGGGGTTGCAGTCAGGCCGCCATCCGGGTGCAGTTACGCCCGGACCCCTCAGTGCCGCAGGAATGCTGAGCAGAGACCGAAGGGCCTGGCTTGGAACTCGAAAAGAGATCCCCCGTTTAAGAAAAGGAGGAGTCTCCTAAGAAACTGACAGAACGAAGTGTAAGTATGTCCTGGAGATCCAGGAAAGAGCCACACGCCTCATTCTGAGGATGGGATATCTGAGACAGAGAGGCCATCCCGTCGTGCAGATCAAGGATGGGGCGCAAGCCCCCCATCCGTTAGGGGCCAGGAATACCTGGACCCGAACCCAGGATCTGGAGGAGGAGGAGGATCCGCCACCTTCCTGATCACCTCTATCTCGGGGGGCCAGGCAAGTCGGCTCGGCGGGCCGACAAGGCTGCGGGCCCTATGACCCCCGAGGGGCAACGGTTCGAAAGGGTGGGGCCTGCTCGCAACCCCGAGGCAGGACCTTCCCCTAGCACCTCCGACACCCAGAGGTCCGGGAAGCAGACCAGGAGGAGGAGGGGCGGAGCCGGCTCCCCACGGGGGAACCTGGGTAGGGGTGACTGGGCCGGGGACAGCGTCCCTCAGCCCATCACTGAGCAGGCTTGGAGGAGGGACTGGCTGAGGGAGCTCCTGGGCCTTTACCTTCCTGCTTCCCTCTAGAGGAAGCCGCTGGCTTGGGGTCAGAACGCCCAGTGCAAGCCTGCTGGCCCTCATGCTGGAGTTGATGGGCCGGTCGGCCGCAGGGGCCGAGGGCAAGGGGAGCTACGCAAGGCTGCGGCGACCTTGTCCCCTCGGTGGGGTGACAGTCCGGAGTGGCATCGGACTCTCGGCCCCTGGATGTGTCCCTCCACTCCAGGGCCGAAGAGGTCAGTCCCCAAGAAGGGGATGTCTGCCAACTTGTGCTGGGTTTCCGTAGAGAAAGAGGATAACCTCAGCCATGCCCTGCGGCGCATGGCCACTGCGGCCGCCACCAACCTGGCACAGGAATCACTTAAGTCCAGAGCAGTCTGGAGCTGCTGCTTCGCCACCGCCCTACCCTGGTCCCGCACCCGCCGGACCGTGATCCGCAGGTCAGCCAGGAGATGAGGGAGCACCTCATCCAGGGAGCCAAAAAGGGCGAGGGAAAAATGTGCCATCAGTGCAGCCGAGCTGGCCTGTCGGAGGCCTAGGGAGGACGCAGCGTAAACCTTGCGCCCGACATAGTCCATTCTTTTGGACTCTGTCGAGGAGCCTATCCACATCCCAAGCATTCCCAGAACACTGAAAAACATTATTGGCAACTAACCCCTCAGCCTAGGGGTGCTCCGAAAAACTGGGCAAAGAACCCACAGGGACAGAGCACTTCCTGGCCATCCTGGCCGAGGGCGCAGGACAGGAAGTAGACTGCCGCCAGAGCTCCAAGGCCAGGCCAACAATGGCCTCGGCCACCGGGAAGGCCTCCGAGGGTGTACCCCCTCGGTTTAGGATCTCCGTCAGGGGATAAGAGACCCGTTTGGACATGGGTTCAAGCTGCATCCCGGTGAACTCTGAGATGAGCTGAAGCAGACCCATAAAGGACGATGGGCTGTCGTCCGCAGAACATTCCAAAGACGACCCCGGGTCCTCCCGACTGGGGAACATGGAGGAGTCGACGTCGGACTCTGAAGGGTCTGCAAAGAGCTGCCTCAGGCCTGAGTCACTCTTCGCCTGCCGAAGGCTTGCTGGAGTGAGGGGGACAGACAACCTGCGGGACAGGTAGCGACCCGGCCGAGGTTCCATCGCAAACGGTGGGGCAGCAAGGCTCGGACGAGCAACTGGCCCTGGAGTGGGCACCTCTACTGCAGCGAGCGGCTGTGTTGGCCGATCGGGCGGCAGCTGTTTGCTGGATGGGGAATGAATCTGTGTCGATTGATTCCCAGATAACAACAACTGCTGCCACATGAACTCCTCATAACGTCGACGCCATCTGCATCGCAGCCACTCCTTATCCGAGGAGGGAGACGAGGAAGAACGGTAATGCCACTTAACTAGGTGCCCCGACCGAGATCGCCGAAGTCGGCGGGAGCGGCTTGACCAAGAAGAAGACCGAAACACAAATCCTCGGGGAACCGAGGGTGGGCCTGGGAAGGAGCGGGGAACGCCCGCTCTTACCTCGGCTTGGACGAAAGGACAGAGGCCTGTCGCCCCGAAGGCACAAGCAGAACCTCTGCCTCCGCTGGGGGAACCAGCAAAGGGATGGCGGCTCCTGCAGAAGACAGCCCAGATGACGGGTCGAGAGACTCGACAACGTAGACGGGAGTCCTGGCCAGCTGACCTGATGGAGGCGGCGTGAAGCCAGCGGCCTGAGCCGCACCTCGACCCAGTCGAAAGTCGGCCGACAGGATAGGGGAACCTCCGCCTGCCCAGCGCCCGATGATGGGACTTAGCCTGCGACTCCTTTGACCTGGGCCAAGAGGCAGGTCCCGAAGGTCCCTCTCCCTTAGAGGAAAGGGACTGACTAAGCTCCTTGAACGAAGCTGAATGAGGAGAACTCAAGGAGAGCGGGATAAGCGCCACGACCGAGGAGGAGGAGGGAGGAACAGACTTGGTCACCGCCCCTTCCATGGAGGAATGGATATCGAACTGCTCAGCCGAGACAGCCGACGCGGACACTGCCCGACGAGTCTCCAAAGATTTTTCCGACGAGGAAAAAATTTCAGGTCGCCAGAGCCCCAAACGGGCTGCACGATCCTCCAGGGCGCTGGTCGAAAGGGCACAGCAAAAATCGCAAACTTGCGGATCATGGTCCAAGTCGAGGCAGTAAACGCATGTGGAGTGCGGATCTTTCCTGGAGGAATTAACCGGAGCCTCCGGGAGCCGGAACGACTATCCATCGCAGCAGCTAGGAAGAACACCAGTTTCATAAACTTCCAACCAATTTGAGACTCAAAATTTCAGGAACCAGTCAAACGCAGAGCGCTAAGGAGGGAACCTGAGCTTCCAAGCGGTAAGGAAGATCTGGCGTCATGGGGCGGAGCCGAGAGTTTTACCACCCAGGTGGGTGGGAGGAGCCAGCTTAAAGACCTTCCGGCAAGATTTAAAGTGGCAAGGAACCTGCCAATAAGTGTGGATGAACAACATATCCATGTCCCTAGAAATAATGTTTTGCATGAAAGGAAACTAAGATCGCAAGTGGTTGCAGGCTCGAAAGGTTCGAGAGTCAGTTTTTCTATGATGAAGTTGAGATCCCACGGAGGAGTGGGACATTGAATTGGAGGCTTGAGATGAAGCATGCCTCTCAAAAACATTTTGGATAACTGATGCTGATAGAGTAATTTACCATCCAGAGGTTCATGAAAGGCCGAGATGGCTGCTAAATGAAAGAATAACTGAGGGCTGACTCAGATAATGAGGCAAGGTAGTCTAGAACGGTCGTAAGTAGGCACGAATAAGAGTCCATGGTATGAGAGGAAGACCATATGGAAAACCTCTTCTATTTGGAGTTAGAAGTTTCTCTGGTTGCCGGCTTCCTAGAGGCTAGGAGAACACTGGCAGAGGAGGACACCTGTAGTCTATTTATGAATGTGTTGTCAGGAATCGGGCATGAAGACGTAGAGTCTTAAGGCTGGGATGCAAGAGGGAACCCTGATTCTGGGTCAGGAAATCCGGTCTGGACGGCAACGGAATGGGATCCCACACAGACAACTGGCGGAGGAGAAGATACCATGGTTGCCGAGGCCATAGAGGTGCTATTAGTATCATGGTGGCTGGCTCCATCTGAAGTTTCAGAGTCTTGAGCAGGATTTTTGGAGGGGGGGTGCATATAAGTAAAGTCCTGTCCAAGGTTGGGACAGGGCATCGATAGACTTTCCCCTGTTGTTCAGGATAATGGAGAAGTAACTGGGGAGTCTGATAGGGGAGGTGAATCGATCCAGCTGTGGAGTCCCCCAGAGCGTGAAGACACTGCGTAGAACACGTTTATGAAGTGTCCATTCGTGGGAAGATGACTGACAACTGTCTATCCGCCAACTGATTGCACTGTCCTGGGAGATGGACGGCTGTCAGTGTTAGTCAGTCTGATTGCTGTCTGCCAGACTGCAATGGTCTCCCTGTAGAGGGTTCGCGAATGCAAGCCCTCTTGCCTGTTCAGGTATGAGACTACTGCCGTGTTTTCTGATTGAATCAGCAACGGTTCTGGCTTGAGTTAGGGTTGGAATGCCTGAAGGGCAAGATGGACCGCCCTCATCTCCATGAGATCGATACGAGATAAGGTGGACCATTAACCCTGTGTCTGATACGGACCCAAGTGGGTGCCCCACCTGACCAGGGACGCATCTGTGGTCAATGTCTGTGTGGGGGAGGGGGCGCAAAAGGGCATTCCCTGACACAAATTGGTTTTGATAGTCCACCAGGAGAGGGCAGACACTAGGAAGGGAGTGACCTGAACCCGGTCGGTCGAACTGTCCAGTTTTCTGAGACCACTGGTTCTGTAGAGTCCACTGGACAGGTCTCGTGTGGAGATGAGCGAATGCCACTGTGGGAATAGCGGCTGACATGTAGCCCAGTCATTTTAGCATTTATCTGGCCGTGATTACTGGTTGAGACTGTATGTGTAAAGTCAGAGATATCTGTGTCTCCTGAAGGGAGGGCGAATGGAAAGCCTTCACCTGAACAGTGTCCAGAACAGCTCCGATGTATTGTAGAATATGGGTTGGCTCTGGATTGGACTTTGGCCAAGTGAGCGTTACCCCTAGATCGTGAAACAGAGAGAGGGTAGTGGTCAGAGAGGATAGCAGAGCTTCGTTGGTATCTGCTTTTATCAGCCAATCGTCTAGATATAGGAAGATGTAGTGCCCTTTTTACCCTTAGGGCTGCAGCTACCATTGCTAGGCATTTGGAAGAGACTCTCAGAGCCGATGAAAAGCTGAACAGGAGAGCCCGAAACTGAAGCGCAGTAATCTGTGATGAGCAGGGTGAACAGGAATATGTAGGTAAGCATCCTTCATATCCAGGGCACCCATCCAATCTCCTTGTTTTAGGAGAGGCATAATAGCTGGTAGAGTGACCATGCGGAAATTCTTGTACTGAATGCATCAGTTGACACGTCTCAGATCTAAAATGGGTCTGAGATCTCCGGTTCATTTGGGTACTAGAAAGAAATAGAAATACCCTGTTGTTCCACAGGTGGTACTGGTACAAAGGCTTGCTTGACCAGAAGTGCTAACTTTTCCTCTTGGAAAAAAGGAACATGCTATGGAGAGTACTGAGTTGTCCAGGGAAGGGAGGGACAGAGGTAAACTCCAGAGCATGTCCCATTTGGATTATTTGGAGTACGCATTTGTCCGGAGTGATTGTCTGCCAAGCCTGCAGATGGAGAGCAAAACGACACCAGACAGCCTCAGGCCTGGTCTAAGAGGCGGGGGCGACCGTTGAGGTCACTGAGCAACGGGCTGACTGGCCCCACTAGAGGGACAGGTGCAGAAGCCATGGATGGCTGAGGGAGCACCTCTGGAAGGTTGGTTATGACCTTTGAAACCACCTCTATTAGAGGCTTTGTATTTTCCGCCTCTTTTAGAGTAGGAAGGAAACTGGGTACGGTAGGTGTATTGTGAAGTATGGTATGTCCCTTGAACCGTATGAAGGGCCCTACCAGATGCTTGTAAGTCATTGAAGAGGGTCTGTGTACCTGGCCCGAATAACTTGGACCCATTAAAGGGTGCATTGGTTACCTTATGTTGTACGTCAGGGGTAAACCCAGACACACAAAGCCAAGAATGGCGACAGAGCTACACCCGTAGCTGGAAGTCGGGCAGTGGTATCTACAGCATTATAGCCTGACCCGAGAAGGTGGAGTTAGCAGTAGTGATCATAGCCAATAACTGGCCTTTCTCCTGAGAGGGAGGAAGTCTGAGTTTCTACACTAGAAGTCCCCAAGAGTACACTGATACTTTTATCATGTGACCCATGTAGTTCAAAAAAAAAAAAAACGAATGTTCATAGTAGCCGAGGCAAAAACCTTTATACCCAGGTAATCTATTTTTCGGGACTATCAGGAGCTAAAGGGCTCATGTGTTTAGCTTTTTAGTGTGATCATAAGCGGCAGTAATGACCACGGAATCTGCCTCTGGAACAGTGGAGAGGAATGGGTGGTCTAAAGGAGACTGATAGTCTGTTAAGTGTTACGAGGAACCATTGTAATGTTAGATGGCTGATGCCAAGTAGCCAATAAGGAATTTTGATATGTAGGTATTAGTGGTGGAACCACTAACGCTGGTTCCTCTGGCAATTCTAAATAGTCTGCCATATCCTTACAGTGTTTGTCGTGTACCGTAGTGGAAAATCCCATCATCTTTTGTATTCGAAGCAGTATGTCGCTAAAGGTGGGATCATCTGGAGGAGAGGCGGCCACTGAAGGAGGCAAATCTTCGTCTAGAGAGGAGATGGCTGAAAAAGGGGAACCCGGACCCTGAAAGCGCGGGCCAGGGTACTCCATATTCAGGTCATCAGGGAGCTCTTGATGTTGCTCCCATTCATCCGAGTAATCCTCCATATGAGGTGGAGGAGAATAGGCAGGTTCAATATCAGTCATCACGACTGTTTGTGAGACAAAAAGGGACTATCCCCCCCCCTTCCTGGATCGGTGTTGGTGGGAATAATGCATGTTATGTAAGACCTGCTGCACAATGTTAGTGATGTCCTGTTCTTGGGAAGGGGGCGGGGTTGGGGAACAATGGGTATGATGGAGGGGATAGGACGTGCAGTATATGCAGGTCTTGAGCCTGGGTGGTAGCTGTGACGCTTAGCCAGCTGGTTATGATTGTTCTATATTTGTAATATAGAATGTGGTATGAGACATCCTGTGCTCCTGGGTGACAACCCCCAAAACCAGGCTTTAGTGAGAACAGGATATATTAAACCAGGAGGTCTCTAATGTAATTCACTTCCTTGAGAAGTTCAATTTTATAGTTTTTTTTTTTTTTTTTATGACCTCCAGCCTCTGAAGCTGGGAAACTAAAATATACATTTAATGACTTCAGACAAGCCGATTCCTGTAAAGCTATATTGCACCTAAGTTAGGTATGGCAGAGTTGTATAAAACCTTTGATATTCTTGGGAAAATAGGAAGCCAGCCTCCAGTTCTCATGAAAGGGCTTGATTAAAGACAGTCAATTTGGCAATTAAGTTTTTGCTGAAATCACAGTATTTAATATACCTCCTGATGGGACATCCTGTTTTGTATATTTTTTATACTCAAAAAAGAGGAGCTAGATGATGCACAAAAGGGGTGGGAGAGAGTTTAACCTAGGACTTGTGTCTGATCTTAGTGACATCTTTTAGGGCTAAGAAACACGATCTCTAACTTAGGCACTTGGCGGTAATACAGATAGAAAAGATCTATATGTGCTTTGGTAGGAGTTTGTCTAGTTTTCCTTGTTTTTCTTTATGTGATTGTATGCTTTGTGATAGTGTTCTGTGTTTACATTTTACACATTACTAATTTTAGTAAACATATTATTTTGAAAGACTGCCTGGGTGTGTCTTCGAAGTTCTTTGCATGTGACGTAGAGAGGGTCAAGACTGACAAAAACTGTTCATAAGCTTGATGGTGTTACTAAACTGGGAAAAGGTAAGAATATAGCCAAGATCTTTTATAGAGTTTTAAGAGTTCATTTTGGATACCTGGTTATGTCTCCTTAGGCAAAAGATATCTGGCATCCCTCCGAAGAGCAGATTATCGGAGCACGTACATTTGGGTATGCTAGCATAAGATTCACAGTTTGAATCCCCCCCAGAACTTGAGACCAAAGGTGATTCGGACCCACAAGCAGACAGGAGGGTTACCCTGTCTGTTACCTGTTCACATTACTGCGCTTGGAGGTTGGCACTGTGGGAGCAGAGAGCCTGACCTGCTGAGTGCGTTTGCAACAGTAGTAACCAGGGTCCCAGTCTCAATCTGATGCAGCTCTGTATGAGCCCACTTGTGCTGGTGGAAGGGCATGTTGAAGGACAAAAGCCAGCAGCTTACCCAGAGGTCGTTGGGACCTTGTAGAGGATCCCGTTGAGGCATTATCATGCAAAAAATCCTGCCAACGTCGACTGGGAAGAAGCCCCTATCGACGGAGCAACAGTGGGTTTTGTTCCCGAAAAGATGCTTGAAAAGAGTCGACGGGTTAAATAATGCCGTCGATGGAGCAGGTATTTCCTGCACCACATTTAAAGCAGAGTCAAGCATAGTCAACGAAAGAATGGTTCTCATCAACGAGGAAGCTTGTCCAAAGTGCGCGGTCGACGAGAGGGGGAACCCTCGTTGACGAGGAGGCATGTTCCTGATGTTCCGTCAGTGTGACCATAGAAATGGTGGCAGAATGTCGAGGGCGGGAGGAAGAGAGGGGTTTGACCCTCTCCTTACAGTGCCCAACATGAGAACCTGAGGCTGGGGAGCCCTTGGTAGGGACCCCCCCTGGTTCTGTGACAGATTTTCTGCAATGTGATGTTGAATTTCAAGCACTCGTTGACGAGTAGCCTGACTAAATTCCTGACAGTGTTTACAAGAATTACTGTTGTATGAGGGTCCCAGGCATCTCACACAAAGCAGATGGCTGTCAAAGCGAAAAATCTTCTTGCCACAACGACAGGAATGAAATAGCGCTCGTTTGGATGAAGAATCATTAGACGTTCGTCTGGAATCCAATTTCTCAGCAATGACTGCTGCACAGAAGTTGAGCTAGCTGCTGCGTGGGCTGAATACTGCAGGAAAATGAACTGAGGATACCAGGGACCACCCACACTTGTAAAGGAAACAGGATGTGATGTCATGTGTCGGTCGTCCCAGGTGAAAACTGCTAGAAGAAGCTGCTGTGCAACAGCACCCTCTGCTGGATACTCCCAGAAGTAATGACTTACTGCAAGAGACCATCCCATGGAAGATCTACTGTTACAGGTGAGTAAATACAGGTTACTCACCTGTAACAGGAGTTCTAGGAATGGTATATGTTGTTCATCCACACTTACTGGCAGGTTCCGTGCCGCTTTAAGTCTTGCCAGAAGGTCTTCAAGCTGGCTCCTCACACCCACCAGGGTGGTAAAACTCTCGGCTCCCGCCCCATGACGCCAGATCTAGCCTGCTGGAAGCCAGGTTATGTGTCGAAGCCGGGCAGGTCGGGTGGGTCATGCGGATGAACATATACCATTCCTAGAACTCCTGTTACAGGTGAGTAACCTGTATTTCTAGGGACATGGATATGTTGTTCAATCCACACTTATTGGCAGACTCCTAGCAGTTCTCCAGGAGGAGGGAGGCAAAGCGCACACCCCCCTACTTAGGGAATAAGGACTGGAGAACCGAGGCCCCAAAACCAGCATCCTGGCGTGACTCAAGGTCAATGTGGTAGTGGGTAATGAAGGTATGTGCCAACTTCCAGGTAGCAGCCCTGCAGATATCCTGGATAGGGACATCTCTGGAAGCAGCTACCGATGCAGTGGTATGGCGGATAGAATGACCTCTTATCCCTCTGGGAGGTTCCATGCCCGCCAACCTACAGCAGAGATCTATGCAGGAGGTGACCCACCTGCTTATCGTCCGCTTGGCTGCAGGTCTGCCAGGTGTGGCTTCAGCGTAGGTGACAAACAGCTGGTGAACCTCTCCCTGAACTTCAGCCGTCCGCTCCATATAATAAGTGAGCGCTCTTCTAGGGTCCAAAGTTTGGAGCCTATATTCGTCCTCAGAGGTGTGATTGGGGTAGAACACCGGCAGAGTCAACACCTGGTTAAGGTGAAACTCCGACATCACCTTCGGAAGGGACTTCGGGTGAGGGCGCAGGACAACCTTGTCCCTGTGGAAGACCAGATAAGGAGACTCTATGGAAAGCGCCTTGAGCTCTCCCATCCTTCTGGCTGACGTGATAGCCACCAAGAAGGCGGTCTTCCACGACAGATGGGAGATATCGCACCTGTGCATTGGTTCGAATGGCTTGCCCATGAGCTTGGCCAATACCAGCAGTAGATCCCACGGAGGTGGAGGTTCTCTCACCAGAGAGCAAATGTGATCAAGGCCTTTGGAAAAGCGCCAGACCACCTTCTCCTGCACCACCGACTGCTTCCTAGCCCGCACCCGGTAAGCAGAGATATCTGCCAGGTGCACATTAAGGGTCGTCGAGCGAAGCCCTTGCTGAGAAAGGGACCACAGGTAGTCCAGAATGCTTGCCAAGGGACAGGTGGAAGGGTCCAAGCCCTTCCCCCGACACCAAACTGAGAATCTCTTCCATTTGAAGGCATAGCATTTCCTGGTCGACTCCTTACGGGACGCCTCAACGACGTTGAGGACCTCGTCGGAAAGACCCAAGGCCTGGAACTCTAGCCGTTCAGGAACCAGGCCGTCAGGTGCAGAGATTGAAGGCCCGGATGGAATACCTTCCCCTGATTGACTGAGATCAGGTCCGGGCGGGCTGGGAGCCGCCTCGGGAGCCTGGAGCCGAGACTGAGCAGATCTGGATACCAGAACTGGCAGGGCCAGTCTGAGGCTACCAGAATCACCATGCCTTGTCCCTCCTTGCCTTGAGCAGCACCTTGTGGATCAAGGGAAATGGGGGGAAAGACGTAGAAGAGGCTCGGGGTCCACAGCCTTGAGAAGGCATCCCCCTGCAGCGAGCCCTGCTGAGGAGGCGGGCATGGAACAGTCTCAGCTTCGCATTCTCCCTGGAGGCAAACAGGTCCACCTGAGGTGTGCCCCAGTGGGAGAACAGATCTTGTACTACCTCCAGCAGGAGAGACCACTCATGGGACGCAGCCCCTATCTGGCTTAGGGCATCGGCCAGGGTGTTGGAGGCTACTGCCACGTGAATGGCTTGGAGATCTGCCTCCAGGCTGCGCACGAGGGACCACATGCGGAGAGCTTCCTTGCATAACAGCATGGAGCGCTTCCCGCCCTGGCGGTTTAGGTAGTACATGGTCGTGGTATTGTCAGTCTGGACCTGAACCACTTGACCCCGAAGAAACGGAGCGAAGGCGGTGAGAGCTAGGCGGACCGCTCGGAGCTCCAGCAGGTTGATATGGCATCGGGACACCCGAGGGGACCAGAGGCCGTGCGATCTGTGCTCCCCCAGATGGGAACCCCAACCCAGAGATGCATTGGTCGATAGAGACCGTTGGCTCGGGGCGGACGAACGGGATGCCCTCCTGCAGATGTGCTGGAACGGTCCATCACTGGAGAGCATTCCACATCTGGGTCACTGTCACAGGCTGGTCCAATGGATCGAAGCGCTGTGACCACTGGCTGGCCAGTCCCCATTGAAGGGGATGCATGTACCAATGGGCCCAACTGACCACACTGGTGCAGGCTGCTATGAGTCCCCGGGGGCGCAGGAAGTCCCGGGCAGGGCGCGATTGCCCAACCAGAAATAATTGGGCAAAGGAGAAAAGAACCTCGATCCTGTCCGCCAGGAGCCGAGCTCTGGCTCGAATAGAGTCGAGCTCTGCCCCGATGAAGAGTATCACCTGCTTCGGCACAAGTTCCAACTTGGCCTCGTTGATTAGGAGGCCAATCTGAGAGCAAACCTGGAGGGCCAGATCTCTGGACCGCTCTACCACTGTTCTGGAGGGGGCTGCTATCAGCCAGTTGTCCAGGTAGGGGTACACCCGGACCCCTCTGCGCTGCAGGAATGCTGTCACCACTGCCATGCATTTGGTGAAGACCCTGGGAGCTAGAGAGAGGCCGAAGGGCATGGCCCGGAACTCGTAAAGGGATCCCTCCGCTCTGAAGTGGACAAATCTCTGGTGAGACTGACGGATCAGGATGTGAAAGAACGTGTCCTGGAGGTCCAGGGAACAGAACCACACGCCTCGTTCCAAGGATGGGATTATCTGAGCCAGAGTGACCATCCTGAAGGTCCGAGACCTTAGGAACCTGTTCAGGTCGTGCAGGTTGAGGATGGGGCGCCAGCCCCTCGTCCGTTTTGGGACCAGGAAATACCTGGACACAAACCCCGGGTCTGGAGGAGGATCCGCCACTTTCCTGATCACCTCTTTTTCGAGGAGCAGGGCAATATCGGCTCAGCAGGCCGAGAGCGAGGCTGTGGACCCCGTGGCCCCCAAGGGGTGACTGCTCGAAAGGGTGGGGTCTGCTCGAACTCCAGAGACAGGCCCTTTCCTACCACCTCCAACACCCAGCAGTCCATGGTGATAGCGGACCAGGCGGAAAGGAAGTGGCGGAGCCGTCCCCCCAAGGGGGTAACCCGGGGGTGACGAGGCTGGGGGCGGAACCGTCACTGGGCAGGCTTGGAGAAGAAAACGGCCGAGAGACCTCCTGGGCCTTTACCTCCTTGCTTCCTGTTGGAGGAAGCCAAGAGCTTGGGTTTGGGACGCTAAGCGCGAGCCTGCTGGCCCTGTTGCTGGTGCTGTTGGGCCGGTCGTGCTGCAGGGGCCGAAGGACGAAAGGACTTGTGCTGTTGTTGACGGTGGCCTTTGTTCCTCTGGGCGGAGGTGACCAAGTCCAGAGTGGCACTGAACTTTTTAATCCGCTGGAGGTGTCCCTCCACTCCAGGGCTGAAGAGGTCAGTCCCCAAGAAGGGGACGTCCACCAACTTGTGCTGGGTATCCGCTGTGAAGGTGGATATTCTCAGCCACGCCCTGTGGCGCACAGCCACCGCAGCCGCTACTGACCCGGCACAGGAATCACCTATGTCCAGAGCAGTCTGAAGCTGCTGCTTTGCCACCACCCTACCCTGGTCCCGCACCTGACGGACCGTGGTCTGCAGGTCGGCCGGGAGATGAGGGACAACCTCATCCAGGTTGCTCATGAGGATGTGGGAGAAGTGTGCCATCAGCACGGCCAAGCTGGCCTGTCGGAGGCCGAGGGAGGACGCAGCGTACATCTTGCACCCGGCAAAGTCCAGCTTTTTGAACTCTTGGGGGGGGCCTATCCACATCCCAAGCATTACCGGAACGCCAGAAGACGCTGTCGGTGACTAACCCCTCGGCAGAGGGGTGCTCCGAGGAATCGGGAAAAGAGCCGGTAGGGACCGCATACTTCCTGGCCATCCTGGCCGAGGGCACAGGACAGGAAGCAGGCCGCTGCCAAAGCTCCAGGGCTGGGCCGACAATGGCGTCAGCTACCGGAAAGGCCTCCGTGGGGGAATCCCCTCGGTCCAGAATCTCCATCAGGGGATACCTGGCCCATTTGGACACGGGCTCGAGCTGCATCCCGGTGGACTCAGAGATGAGTCGAAGCACACCCAAGAAGGACAATAAGCTATCATCCAATGACTGGCATCCGGAGGACTCCAGGTCGACCTGCCTGGAGAACAGGGAGGAGTTGTCAGACTCCGAAGAGTCTGTAAAGAGCTGCCTTGGCCCTGAGCCACCCTCCACCTGCCGAGGACAGTCAGGAGTGAGGGTGACCAACAACCTGTGGGGCAGGCCGTGACCCGACCGAGAATTCTTGATCGGTGCCCCAGACTTCGGTTGAGGAGGCAGAGGTTCCTCCACAATTGGTGGAGCAGCTGGTTTTGGCCGAACAGCCGGCCCAGGAACGGGCATCTCGAGTGGGGCGAGTGGTTGCTTTGGTCGTTCGGGCGATAGCCACTTGATGGCCGGGGGCTGAATCCGAGTCGATTTAGTCCCGGACAACAGTAACTGCTGCCACATAAGCTCCTCGTAACGTCGATGCAATTTACGTGGAAGCCTCTCCTCATCCAAGGAAGAGGACGAGGAGGAACGGTGTCGCCACTTACTTCGGTACCGAGTCCGCCGATGTCGGCAGGAACAGCTTGACCGAGATGAAGTCCGAGACAGAGATCCTCGGGGTGACAGAGAGTGGGTCTGGGAAGGGGCGGAGTACATCCGCTCTTCCCTCGGCTCGGGCACTTTATCCGGGGACTGCCGCCCCAAAGGCGCAGGCAGATCCTCGGTCTCCACCGGGGGAACCGGTGAAGGTGGGTTGTCAGCTTCAGTCGACAGCCCATCTGACAGGTCGAGGAAAATCTCGACTGCATCGACGGGAGTCTCGGCAGGCTGGCCTGACGGGGACATCGTGAAGCCAGTGGCCTGAGCCGCAACTTCGACTGAAGTAGACGGTCGGCTGTCCGGGGAAGGAGACCTCTCCCTCTCCTCAACGACGACGGTGGGACTTACCTTCGACTCTTTTGGGCCGAGAGGAATGTCTCAAAGGCCCCTCCCTTCGTGGAAAGGGACTGGCGAAGCTCTGAATGAAGCCGTAATGCAGGAACTCAGAGAGAGCAGGATAAATGCAGTACAAGAAGGAGGAAGATGCGCTGGGCCACCTCCTCCTCGAGGCGATCATATCTCGAGCTGCTCAGCCGAAGCCAGCTGCTACACACACCCAACTAGCCTCTTTGGATTTTACCAGCGGTGAGCTTCTCGGGCGCCGAGGCTTCAAATCGGGCAGCGCTAATCCTCCAGGACAATGGCCAAAAGGCGGCTACAACTCGCGGGCCTGCAGGAGTGGTGATCTAGGCCTAGGCAGTAGACGCACGGGAGGCGGATCAGTCCTGGACATTTTCTGCCCGCAAGGGCACCTCAGAAAGCCAGGAATCTATTTGTCCATCGCAGCCGCGAGGGATGATGAAGACTGAAGTTTAGAAAATTTCAAAACTAGTTTCGGACGAACCGAAGAGTTAGGATCCAGTCTAAAATGCAGAGTGCTAAGGAGGGAACCTGAGCTTCCAAGCGGTAAGAAAGATCTGGCGTCATGGGGCGGAGTCGAGTGTTTTACCAACCGGGTGGGTGAGAGGAGCCAGCTTGAAGACCTTCCGGCAAGATTTAAAGCGGCAAGGAACCTGCCAATAAGTGTGGATTGAACGTATCCATGTCCCTAGAACCTGCGTTTCTGGGGATGTGGATATGCTGTTCTAGCCACACTTACTCACAGAATCCTAGCAGTTCTCCAGGAGAAGGGTGGCAAGACGCACACCCTCTACTTAGGAAACAGATTAGAGAACTGAGGCTCCAAAAATCAGCATCCCAGCGTGCCTAGAGGTCAATGTGGTAATGGGAAATGGTGTGTGCAGACTTCCAGATAGCAGCCCTGCAGATTTCCTGGATAACAACATCCCAAGAAATAGCCACCGATGGAGCGGTATGCCGGAAGGAAAGAGCCCTTAGCCCTCCGGAAGGCTGCTTACCCGCCAACCTATAGAAGAGCTCAATGCAGGATATGCTCCACCTGCAGGTCTGCCAGGTGCGGTTTCAGCGTAGGTGACAGTCAGGCGAACCTCTCCCTGAACTCCAGCCATGCGCTCTTGGTAGTAAGCGAGCACTCAGCTCAGGTCTAGAGTATGGAGCCTGTGTTCGGCCTCCAAGGTGCGATTCGGGAAGAACACTGGAAGAGTCATCACCTGATTCAGATGAAACTCCGACACCACCTTCAGGAGGAATTTTGGGTTGGGGCACAGGACAACCTTGTCCCTGTGGAAGACCAGGTAACAAGACTCCACCAACAGCACTTGGAGCTCACTGATCCTTCTGGCTGACGTGATAGCCACCAAGAAGGCAGTCTTCCACGACAGGCGAGACATGTCACACCTGTGCATCGGTTTGAATGGCTTGCCCATGAGCTTTGCCAAAACCAGCAAGTCCCATTGTGGTAGTGGTTCACGCACCTGAGGGGAAATGTGATCCAAGCCTTTGCAAAAGCACCAGACCATCTTCTCCTGTGCCACTAACTGCTGATCACCCCATGCCCGGCAAGCAGAGATGGCTGCAAGGTGCAGCTTAACGGCCGTCGACTAAAGTTCCCTTTGGAGAGGGACCACAAATAGTCCAAAATGCTGGCCAACGGACAGGACAAAGGGTCCAGCCCCCTGCCCTGACACTAAATGGAGAATCTCTTCCATTTGAAGGCACAGCACTTCCTGGTCGATTCCTTTCTAGATGCCTTCACTACAGTGAGGACATCTTCGGAGAGACCCAAAGTCTGGAACTCTAGCCGCTGAGGAACGAGGTGCAGGATTGAAGATCTGGGTGGAGTACCTTCCCCTGACTGATGGAGGAGATCTGGGCGGAGTGGAAGACGCTTCGGAAGCCTGTTGCTGAGGCTGAGGAGATTGGGGTACCAAAACTGGTACAGCCAGTCCGGAGCCATCAGGATCACCTGTGCCTTGTATCTCCTGACCTTGAGCAGCACCTTGTGGATCAAAAAAAGTGGAGGGAAGGCAAAGAGGAGGCCTGGAGTCCAAGGCCTTGAGAAGGCATCTCCCTGCAGCAAACCCTGCTGAGGGGACAGGCACAGAACAGCCTCAGCTTTGCATTCTCCCTGGAGGCAAACTGGTCCACTTGACAGGTGCCCCATTGGGAGAACAGACTGAACTACCTCCGGATGGAGAGAACACTCGTGAGATGCAGAGTCTACCCAGCTGAGGGTGTCCACCAGCTGACTGGAGGCTCCTGCCACATGGATGACTGGGAGATCTGCCTCCAGGCTGCGCATGAGAGTTCATATGTGGAGAGCTTCCTTGCACAAAGGTAGGCAGTATGTCCTGCCCTGCTTGTTGAGGTAGTACATGGTTGTGGTGTTATCAGTCTGAACTTGGACCACTTGACCCCGAACATACGGAGTTAATGCAGTCAGTGCCAGCCGAACTGCCCGGAGCTCCAGCAGGTTAATGTGCCATCGGAACTCCTCGGGGGTTCACAGCCCATGGACTCTTCCTCCAGATGGGCACCACAGCCCATGAGAGGTGGTCGTCAGGATGAGTCACCTCAGGGTAGCCAAATGAGATCCCTTCCAGCAGATGCTCTTGGACTAGCCACCACTAGAGAGCATCCTATACCTTCTGGGTCACAGTGACCAGCTGGTCGAAGTGACCTTTGCACCGAGACCACTGGCTGGCCAGCTCCCACTGCAGGGAGCACGTATTCCAATGACCCCATCAGACCACAGTGGTGCAGGCCGCTATGTAACCCAGAAGGCGCAGAAGTCCTGGGCAGGGCACAAGTGCCCAACCCGAAATGATCGAGCAAAGGAGGAGAGAACCTCCCCCTTGTCAGATGGGAGCCAGGTTCTGGCTCGGCAAGAGTTGAGCTCCGCCCTGATCAAGCTGATCACCTGTGAGGTCATGAGTTCCGACTTGGCCTTGTTGACCAGGATGCCAAGGGAGGTGCAGGTTTGGAGGGCCAGGTCCCTGGACCACTCCATCTCCTGCCTGGAGGGAGCTGCAATCAGCCAGTTATCCAGGTAGGGGTACACTCGGACCCCTCAGCAAGCTGCCACAACTGTTATGCATTCCGTGAAGACACTGCAGGCCAAGGAGAGGCCGAATGGAATGGCCCAGAACTCACAGAGGGTTCCCTCTGCTCGAAAGCAGAAGTGGAACAGACGGATCGTGACATGAGAGAACGCATCCTGAAGATCCAGGGAGCAAAACTATATATCTTTCTTAGAGATGGAATGATCTGAGAGAGTTATCCTGAAGGTGCACAACCTGCGGAACTTGTTCAGGTCGTGCAGATTTAGAATGGGGTGCCAGCCCCCGATCCACTTTGGCATCAGGAAGTACCTGGAGACAAACCCTGGGTGCTCGAGGATCCACTACCCTGACCATGACCTCTGTGGAGGAGCCGAGCTATGTCATCTTGAAGAGCCAATCGAGTGTTTGCGGATACCAAGTCCTTCCATGGGGTGCAAGCTCAGCTTGGAGGGTAGTGCTCGAATTCCAGAGGCAGACCCTGACCGACCACCTCCAGAACCCACCTGTCTGTGGTGACAGCGGACCAGGTGGAAAGGAAGTGATGGAGCCAGCCCCCCATAGGAGGACCCAGGAAGGCATGATGGGTACGAGGGTGGCACCCTCATTCTGTCACTGAGCAAGCTTGGAGGACGACCTGGCTGAGAAGCCACCGGGTTCCTTCCCTCTTGGTTTATGGACCACCGAGGCCACTGACTTGGGCCTGGGTCACCAGGACTGAGCCTGCTGGCCCGGATGACGCTAGGATGGT
Source organism: Neoceratodus forsteri (assembly GCA_016271365.2). Classification (NCBI taxonomy): domain Eukaryota; kingdom Metazoa; phylum Chordata; order Ceratodontiformes; family Ceratodontidae; genus Neoceratodus; species Neoceratodus forsteri. The sequence continues at coordinate 223,527,696 of CM028138.1, read as the reverse complement.
TTTGCTGCAGGAGTGGAGGACTGAAAGAGCTTTCGCTTCTGCTGCCTGGAAGCCCTTGGGATCCTTCTGCGTGGAAGTTATGGAGTCCAAGATGGCACTGGACTTCTATATGCTGGAGGTGACCCTCCACAACAGGCCCAAAAAGGTCAGTGCCCAGGAATGGAATATCTGCCACCTTGTGCAGAGTGTTTGCTGTAAAAGTCGATCAAGATCCACAGCCAAGCCCTGTAGTGCATGGCAACTGTGGCTGCCACAGAGAAGGCACAGGAAGCCCCCTAATCCAGAGCACTCTGAAGCTGCTGCTTGGCCACAGCTCGGTCCTGATCTTGAACTGTTTGACCATAGTCTGAAGGTCCGCAGGTAAGCAAGGAATCACCTCATCCAAAAAGCACAAGAGGGCATGGGAGAAGTGTGTCACCACGACAGCCAGGCTCACCTGGCGGAGGCTGAGCAAGGAGGCAGTACAAACTTTAGGGGCGTGGTCCAATTTCTTGGACTCCTTGTCCGGCGGCTTGTCGACGTCCTGGTACTGCACAAGCGCCAAAACAGAGTCTGCCATCAACCCCTCGGCAGAGGCGTGCTCCGTGAAACCCAACAGGCTACCAGTGGGGACTGCATATTTGCAGGCCATTCAGGCAGAGGGCGCAGGGCAAGACGCAGAGTGCTGCCAAAGCTCCAGCGTTAGGCAGACTATGGCCTCTGCCACTGGGAAAGCCTCCGGAGAGTCCCCTTTGTCCAGCACCTCTGTGAGGGGATAGCTAGTCCGCTTCTGGACAGGCTCCAGCTTCATCCTCGTGGACTCTGAGATGAGGCGGAGAATGCCCATTAAGGAAGTGGGCCCTTCCTCCGTCAAGAGATCCCCACGTTTGACCAGACAGGAGTGCAGCATGGAATCCTCAGACTCTGAGGAGTCCTCATAAGTGTCCGACCGCCCAAGTCACCTTCAACCCTCCGCAGTTAAGTGTGAGTGTGACAGGCAGCCGATGGGAAAGACCCTTGGCAAGCAGAGACTCCTTAGTCGGAGCACCGGTCAGCGGCTGCTTGAGCGGCAGCTCCATCATGATCGATGGAGGAAGACAGCTTCAGCCGAGCTGACAGTCTTGACTGGCTCCTCCGCCAGATCCCACAGGAGGAGGAGGTCTGAGTCGGCCTGTCGGGGGTCAGCCAAGTGATGGACGGTGTAGGAGCTGGGGTCGGCTTCAGACCGGCCAGTACCAACAGTTGCTATGTGAGGTCTTCATTGCATCGACGCAACTTGCACCGAAGGTTCTCCTCACCTGAGGGGGACTAAGACGAATGGCAGTGGCGCCGCTTCCCATAGTGTTGGGAGCACGAATGATGGTGGAAGCTGCTCGACCCACTGGAGGACGACGACCTCGACCGCCAGGGGTGCCGATGGGGGATCTCAGAGGAAGCCAGGGAGTGCCGCAGCTCCTCCTGGTCTGGATCGGTGACTGGAGGGTTCTGCTCAGCGGACTGAGCAGCCCCTTCTAAGGTCACGGGCAGAACTGCAGTTCTGAACAGAAACGGACTGCCTCTTCAGACAACAACCAATTGACAGGGTCAAGAAATATCTCAGCCACATCATTAGCCGGCGTCTCTGTCTCCATGAAGCAAGCGGCCAAGGACGCAGTTTTGACCATGGTCAAAACCTGGGAGTCGAGACCAAGAACGTTCCCGGTCCCAGGCACGATGATGAGACTTCCATTTCTTTCAACTCCTTGGGAGAGCGGGAGCTGTGCGAACCAGAAGGGCCCTGCCCTTTAGTTGGGAGGTATTGGCACAGCTCCTTGAAGGAGTCTGAAAAGTGGAGTCCAATTGGAGCGGAAAAAAAAAAGCAAAAGCAGAGGATTGCATGGCAGCCCGAGCTGCCTCCTCCTTGAAGGCCATATGCTGTTCCAACTGCTCAGCGGACCCCGCAGTCGCGGAGACCACCCAGCAGGCGTCTTTAGATTTGATTGGTGGATGTAGTTTTTCCCCGGGAAGCCCAACTTAAAGGGGGACTCTGGCCAAAAGTGCTACATTGCAGAATTAGAATAAGCATACCCCCAATAAATCTCATACCAAATATTAGGTTTCTGTGTTACTTCATTTTAAAGTTATGGGCTATTTTGTAACCCTGATTTCACTACCTGTTCAAAAAAAGCTAGTTTCAGTGAAGTGGTGCTGATGATGTCAACTCCTGAACACAGTTTAGCCTTCCCTGTCAGCAAGCTTATAGGACCTGTTTCTCCAAAGTTAAAGGATCATTCTGCAATGGTTTTCACAAGTAAAACAGGCAGCACCATTCTAAAATAGGGCTATAGAATCTATGTGTCAGGTTTTGTAACAAAGTAGACAAATTTGTATTTTAATGCCTTTTTGGTGTAGTTCATTTCTCCAGAGTTGCAGGATGCTGAGTCAGCATGCCTCCAGGCTGCCGATACCATGTGAAGAGTTACTCTGCAGTGCCTGTTTGGAAGTTGTATTGCTAAAAGTGTTGCAATGTTGGTAACTGCATTGCTGCTGTGTGTCAGTGTCTGCTTTACAATAAGTTTTAATGGGGGCCTTATATGTGTTATTTCCTATTAGGGATGGAAGTGTTAGCCCTTGTAAAACAATCGTAATTTGGAGTACAATGCAGACAAGCCTGAATATAGCTCAATTAACAGCCCGTCAATGAGAAAACAGAAAATGAGGTCTGTTCAACTAAGTATCCCACTCTTTCATACGTTGATGATGAATAAAATATTGATTGATTGCTTGATTAAGCAATGAGCTGGCTACTGCATAGAAACTTTTAGTAAGGTTTCAAAACAGCACTACCTCTCCCGCCCATATTTACAGGGTGATTGAATAATTGATTTAAAGTGCCATCCTGAGAAATCACCTGAAATGATTGATGGGTATGAATGATCACAGCCTTTCACCACATCAGAGATATCCAGTCTGCAAATCTCACATTAGTGTGCTGTGACTTAGCATCCAGCAAACCAGTAGAAAAGGACAACAACAAAACACCAAAAACAAAAATATGAATTGTCAACTTTGTTACAAAACCTGAAACATAGGTTTTAAAGCAATGTTTATTGAATGGTGCTTCCTACTTTACTGGAGAAAACCATTTGCACATATTTATTAGACTTCGGAGAAGCAGGTCCTGTCAGCTTGCTGACAGGGAGGGCTAGACTGTGAGTTCAGGACATGACATCTTCAACACTTCTTCACTGAAAGTGGCTTTTTTGAACAGGCAGAGAATTTAGGGTTGTAAAATTATTTGTAACTTTTAAACAAAGTAACTTAGAGATCTCAATTTTGGAATGAGGGCAATTGGGGCTATGTTGATCCATATTCTGAATGTATTAATGGCAGTAATTTTTGACCATAGTCCCTCTTTAAGGCAGGCGAGGTGGTCCTCGAGAACAGTCGCATGAAACAACCGGCAAATGTTGTAGGCCTGGGTATCGTGATCTTGGGCCAGGCAGTAGACGCATGTGGCACTGGGGTCGGTATGGAACATCTTCTGACCGCATGGGCACCGGCGAAATCCGGGCGCAGACTTATCCGTTGCAGTCTCAATCGAAGATCGGGCTAAAGACAAACTCGTAAGAGTTTAAAGTTTTGGACAAAAAATCCAAAGATCTTATCACTAGGACCTACTCAACGTGGGAGCAGTAAGGAGGAAAGCAGTAAGGAGGGAACCTGCTTCTTCCAGGGGAAAGGAAAATCTGGCGTCATGGGGCAGAGCCGAGGGATATACACCCCAGGTGGGTGGGAGCAACCAGCTTGAAGACTTTCTGGCACATCTTAAAGGGAAAAGACACTGCCAGTAAGAGTGTATAGAACATATCCACATTCTTAGAACCCCTTGTTTTTCTGGCACCTGTGGAATGGATCAATGGCCTCCTTGCGCAGAAGGGACTGTACCTCCTCCCGGAGAAGAGAGGTGGGCCGGGTGGTAGTTGGAGGGCAGAAGGAGTCTCTGGTGGTTGCTCGGAGAGCTCCAAAATGTGACCCCTTTCTATGATTTGCAGAATCCAGTCATCTGATGTTATGGTTCTCCATGGACTGAGGGAAAGGGAAAGTACAGTTACACAAGAACTTAACAGTAGATCTTCAGGAGAGGCTCTTGCAGTAGGTAACTACATATAGGACTGAAGCCAGCAGGCGTCAGGATCCTACGGAAAAATTTCTAGCTTGCAGTCTCTGGTGGGGGACTGCCTCCCACGTCAGGTGACCGGCATCAGTCAGTATAAAGGGGCGGTCCCCCATGCCCGCCTTCCAGTTCTTTCCCATCAAAGGCCCAAAAAAGACAAGACGAGAGAGAGAAGCTGATATTTCCCTTCCTGGAAAAGCAGCTGAAAAAGCTAAGGGGGATGGATGGCAGGAAGGCAATACCTACTGCAAGAGCCTCTCTCGAAGAGCTACTGTTATAGCAAGTTCTTATGTAACTGTACTATCTTACTTCAAGAGGGCTCTTGCAGTAGATAATTACATATAGGACAGAGTCCCAAGCAGTCTGGAACAAGGAGAAGCACACAGGAGGAGGAAAACTACACAACCGTAGAACCTCTGGATGTAAGGGTCTCAAGAAAGGAGACCTTGCAGAACAGCCATCCCGAAGCCTGCTCTATGGCGAGAGGCAATGTCCAAACTGTAAGGTTTCGTAAAGGTATGGACAGAAGTCCAAGTGGCTGCTGCACAAATGTCAGCCGGCGACGCATTCTTGAAACAAGCCACAGAGGCAGTGACACCCCTAGTGGAGTGGCCTCTGACTTGACCCGGCAGGGTCTTGTGATACTTGTAACAGAAAGTGATACAATCAGCCAGCCATTTAGAAAGGCATTGCTTGGTAACAGCATTGCCTTCTCTTGAGAGCAAAACAGACAAAAAAGCTGATCAGATTTCCCAAGATCCTAAGTCCTAGTGGTGTAGTATCTCAGTGGTCTATGAACATCCAAAGTATGCAAGAGGTGCTCCCCTTGATTGGAGTGTTACGTAAAGTAAGCAGGTAGCTCAATGGATTGATTCAGCATAGATTCCGCTACCACCTTAGGGAGAAACTTAGGGTTGGTACGAAGAGCCACACGTTCCTTGTGAAAAATCTAATATGGGATTTTGCACATCAAGGCCTGAAGCTCAGAAATACATCGAGCTATAGTGATGGCCACTAGAAGAGTCTTCCGGGATAGGAACTTCGTCTGCTGAGGCTGCCGGTTCAAAAGGAGGCAGGGTAAGCTTCTCAAGAATAAACTTCAGATCCCAAGGAGAGGTAGGAAGGCGCATAGGGGGTCTCAAATGGAGAACCCATCTAAGAAAAGTCTTAGAGACTTCCAGCTGCGCAAAGTTCTGTCCCCAAAAGGAACATGGTAAGCGGAAATAGCCGCCATGTGAACTTTCAAAGAGGAATGGCTGAAATCCAGGTTAAAGAGATGACGCATATAGCTCAGAATCCTCCTGACAGGGCACGAGAGTGGCTCAAAATCCTTGGAAGAGGCCCAAATTGAGAACAGTTTCCATTTCATGGCGTAGGTAGATCTACTGGAAGGCTTTCTGGCCTCCACCAGAATATCGGCCACAAGCAAAGAGACCCCGAATCAGGCTTGAACTACGTCTGCAGGAGCCACACATGCAACTAAAGGGACTTGAGACCTGGATGAATCAGGGTCCCCTGATCCTGGGTCAACAAAAGTTGCGACAGAGAAAGAGGAAGTGGAGGTTCCTCTGAATACCGTTGCAGAAGAGAGATCCAAACTTGACTGGGCCAGAAAGGAGCAATTAGGATCATGTGAACAACTTCCGAGCTGTTTGTGTAAGACCCCGGAATCGGGGGGGGCATCTATCCTTCCAGTCTAGAGACAGAGCGTCCCTCAAAAAAAAAAAAAAAAAAAAAAAAAAAAAAGCCTTGCCCTGGAGACAGCAATCAGAAGGCAGGAAGTTCTGCATTGTGAGGAGACGCGAACAGGTCTACCTGAGGTGTTCCCCAATGCAGGAAGAAATGGTCTACTACCCCCTGATCCAGTTCCCATTTGTGAGCCTTTGCTGATGACCGGCTGAGGTGGTCTGCTAGCATATTTTCGACCCCCGAAACATGAACCACCATCAGGTGAAGCTCGTGTTGCACAGCCCAATCCCAAACTCTTATTGCCTCCGTGCACAGAGGGTAGGAACACGTTCCTCCCTGCTTGCTGATGTACCAGACTACGCATATGTTGTCCGTCTGGACAGCCAGATGACCGGAAAGCACATACAGGTTCAGAGCTTGGAGAGCAAACAGAACATCCCTGAGCTTGAGCACGTTTATATGAAGAGTCTGCTCGAGCCTGGACCAGGAGCCTCGAGTCCTGTGAGACACTAGAAGGGCTCCCCAACCCTCTCCTGAAGTGTCTGTTGTCAAAGTTTGGGAGGGAGGTTTGAGGCAGAAGGGAACTCCCTGGCAAAAGTTCTCTTGTACCATCCAACATTGCAAGTCCCAAACCATGGGGTTGGAAACCAGGACTTCTTGGTCCAGGTCGTCCAACATCTGGTCCCATTGAGACCAAAGCATCCACTAAGATTCTCATATGGAGCCGAGCACGAGGGACTGTCTGAATAGCAGCCACCATGAGCCCGAGGAGGCAGACTGACCTGGCGCTGACCCGCCTGCAACCGGACAGCAGACTTGCATGAGCCTGGAGGGTGTCCACCATGTCCAGTGGCAGAAAGGCCACACCGGTGGTAGTGTCCAGGATCGCTCTGATGAACTGGAACCTCTGAGAGGGGACCAGATGGGACTTGGCCTGGTTGATGGCGATACCCAGGCTAATAAAAACCTGCAGGGTAAGGGAAAGAGCGCAGAAGATCCTCTCTGGATGGGGCCGCCAGGAGCCAATCATCCAGATATGGGAAAACCTGCAATGGGTACACAAGTGAGCCGCTACCACAGAAAGTAATTTGGTGAACACTCGGGGCACCAAGGAAAAACCAGATGGGAGGGCCTTGAACTGGTAGTGGTCCCCTTGGAACAAAAACTGAAGGAATTTGCAGTGGGAAGGGCGCATAGGGGTATGCAGGTAGGTATCCTGCATGTCCAGTACGCACAGCCACTGTCCCTGCCAAAGTAAGGGCAGAAGGCTCTGCAAGGAGAGCATTCTGAACCGTTTGTACTCCACGAACATGTTTCAGGGAGCTGAGGTCTAAAATAGGCATCACGTCTCCAGATTTCTTTGGAACCAGGAAGAAATGAGTGTAGTAGCCTGTCCCCCAAAGGTGGGTTGGGACAGGCTCTATCGCAGTCTTCAAAAGAAGGGAGGATATTCTTCCCGAACCAGAGGAAGATGTTACGGGGAGTACGACGACCTGGGGGGTGGTTTTCTGTGTGGTTTCTGAAGAAACTCTATTGAGTGTCCTACTGCTATCAGCTGAAGCACCCAAGCATCTGATGTAATCCTCTCCCAACCCAGTAGATGGAAGGAGGACCTCTCTCCTACTGGTTTCTCTGGTAGGGCCATAGGCTGTGGGAGAGGAGAAGAGTCAGGTGGTGTGGGGCAATGCCGCGGCTGAAGCTCCCACCGATTTTTTAGACTGGGAGGGCCTGGCAGCCGGAGGTGCCAGATGTTTGTTGGCCCACTTGCCCCGAGGTTTCGCTTTGGGACGAGAACATCTGCGAAAAGGGCGGCACTATCCCAGAGGGGGCCTGTACATAGAGTCAGACTTAAGCACAGTGCCCTCTCTCTTGCAGGTCAGTGATGTCTGACATCCCCACCGAACAGCACAGAACCCCTGAAGGGCACAACCTGAATAACAGACTGCACTTCAGGGACCAAACCTGACACCAGGAGCCAGGCATGACACCGAAGACCTACAGCGTCCACTGCGTTGTATGTGGCACAGAGCATGTGCCGACTGGCCGAACGAGCAGATCAGACTAGAACAGCTGCTTGCTGCTTTGTCCAAGACTCAGGAAGGTAGTCCAACTTGGCTTCCACCTCACTCAGGATAGCCTTCTGGTAGTCCCCCATATGTGCAACATAATTCAGGGTCCTTATCCCCAGAGTGGAAGAAGCACACACCTTCTTCCCATACTGGTCCAGAAGGCAGGATTCCTTGTCTGGTGGAGACGAGATGAGATGTTTAGTGTTTGCCGACCAGTCGTGAGAGGCGCTAATCACGACAGTCAGCCTTGGGGTGTGTATTCAAAGAATCCACACCCTCAGGAGCCTGGTATAGCCTATCCACCTTCGTTGGAAGGGGAACTAACGCAGACGACCATTTCCAAATAGTGGAAACGAGGTCTGCATGAGGCTCTATCCAGGGTGGAATCGATGTCCAAGCAGTTTCGGGCAGATCCAAATGGGCAGCAAGTTTCTTCTGCTGTGGATCTGGCTCCAGAGATTGCCACTGGTGAACTGCCTGGATCTTTCTCAGCAACTCCAGAAAAGGATCTTCCGGAGGCAACTTAGGAGTCCTTGGCCCAGGTCGATCTGGAGTGAGTGGCTAGTCATCTGGATCAGAGCACCTGTCTGAATCGGATTCTGACATCTCCGAATAGGAAGACCCCTTCCAGCATGGGGGAAGAACGGACCCCTTGGGCAACCCTCAGGGAAGCACGTCCTCCCTGGCCCTGGCATCAGGGAGCTCCCCATCTGGTGTCAGGTAAGAAACATAGAAGTTGACGGCAGATAAGGACCGCAAGACCCATTCAGTCTGCCCATTTCTTTTTCTACCTTATGAATGTGACATTTGCCTTTGCTCTGTCGATGGCCTATCTAGTCATACTCATCTGTATTGCTCCCTTATGCCTATCCCATGCCTGTTTAAAGCCCTGTATTCATATCCACCACTTCCTGAGGTAGGCCATTCCATGCATCCATCACCCTTGCAGTGAAAAAGAACTTTCTCACATTACCCCTTCATCAGCCTCCCTCTAATCTCATGCTGTGTCCTCCTGTCCTATTTTTCTTATATTGAAACATGTTAGACTCTTTCACCTTGTTAATGCCCTTAAGGTGTTTGAATGTTTCAATCATATCACCTCTCTCCCTCCTTTGCTCTAGGATATACATACTGAGCTCACTTAATCTGTCATATGTTTTCTGATGCAGTCTCTGCACCATTCTGGTTGTCCTTCTCTGGACTGCCTCAATTTGGTTAACGTCCTTGTGAAGGTGTGGCCTCCAGTACTGCACTCAGTACTCCCCATGGGGCCTACCCAGTGTCTCGTAAAAAGGGATTATTACCTCCCTCTTCAGACTTGTGATACCCCTACTAATGCACCCCAACATCCCTCTAGCCTTACCTACTACTTTAGTGGTCTGCTCGGATGATGATGCCCAAGTTTCTTTCTTCCCTTGCGACTGCCAGCAACCCCCCCTCCTAGCCTATAGGTGGTTTCAGGGTTTCTCTTCCCTATGCGCATGATCTTGCGCTTCTTTGCGTTAAACACAAGTTGCCACTCTTCTGACCATTTTGCTAGTTTATCCAGATCTCTTATTCTGCCCACCCCGTCTAGATCATCTACTCTGTTGCAAATCCTGGTGTCATCTGCAGACAAACCTTATGCTCCAGTCCATCTGCAATTTCACTGATGAAGATATTGAAGAGGACTGGCCCCAAGACTGATCCCTGAGGTACCCCACTTATAACTTGCATCTCTGACTGTATACCGTTTACCACTCTTTTCTGCCCATCAACCAGTTTGCCACCCAGTTGACCAACGTCTGACCCACCCTGAGCCTACACAGCTTATTAATCTATGTGGAACAGTATCGAAAGCTTTGTAAGGGGGAGGGAGTCTCCTCTCCAATGACGGGCATCCAGAACCGGGTCCGGCGTTGGCAGACAGCTGTCCACTTATCTAGTAAGCTGAGTCTTGGCCTCATCCCACCAGGAAGCCAGAGTCTCCTTCAGATCCACCGGCGGCTGGGGTGAGGGGCGGTGGAGGAGGATATGGATATTGAGGGTATCCGTAATGCGAGTAGCCGTAGCCAGACGGCGGGAAGCCTGGCGATGGGTTCTGAGACCCCGGGTACTGCGGCGTCTGGTAGGCCGGTGTTGGGTACTGCGGTGCAGGATACTGCAGTCCCGGGTAGGACAGTGTCTTATAAGACGGAGTCGGATACCCAGGAACCAGGGGCTCTGATGGAGCAGAAGGCCCTGGGAGAGACCCAGCAGGCAGGCCAGGAACAGGTGGCCCAGCAGGTGTTGGGACGGCATCAAGTAAAGGGATGTTGCCGGGCGTCTGATAAGCCGGCATCGAAGGGTCCATCAGGTCATCCAGCCCAGCAGGAGGGAGACCTGATGGGAGTGTACTGGCATCCTCGGTGTCACCCAGGGAAGAAGGATTAAAATCCCCGGGCCCAACAGGGGAGATGCTGGAGCCTCTGTCTGCAGCAGAGAGCCAGGGACGGCGGACTGGTCGATTTGAGCAGACGCCAGGCCCAATGCCATGCGTCCAGAGGTGCCGACGTCCACCTTACCAGCGGGATCCAGGTGGGCGGAGGAGTCATCTTCAACTTATCGGATCAGACATCCGAAGAAGGCCGCGAAGGAGGAGCGGTCTTGGGGGGCATTTTAGAGGCCATGTGCTGCTCTGGAGCGTCGGGCATCTTAGCGGCCTTGTCCGTGCGGGCATCGGTAGCACCGAGGCGGCCTTCCCGGAAGCGGCTGCCTCCTTTATCCCAGAGGCTCCCGATGGACCCTGGGCCTGATAGGAGGATGCCCCCTTGGGAACCTCTAAGGCGGCAGTTGAGGATCAGTCCCCAGGGGACGTTACCTTAGCACAGCAGACCTTCCAGAGTTGCTGTGGCCATGGAAGGAGTCTCTGTGCTTCTTCTTGTATGCCTCAGGGAAGTTGAGGCTCAGCAGCTTCTTCAGCTCCTTTCCATGGAGAATATATTTTCTTCAAGATATAGAGCTCTACAGACTGATGCCTCCATTTGTGAGCGGCGGCGTTAAATTGTTGGCAGTGCTGGCACTTCACAGGGTGTTCCGGGACTAGACAGAAGAGGCACAGGGAGTGACAGTCCTTATGCGGAAGCTGGGTGCTGCACGAGTCTCACTTATTCTTATGCAAATCGGATGGAGTAGGGGACAACATACATGGCAGATAAGACTTATTTTTGCGAGAAAAAGTTTGGTAATAAAAAACAGACTGATGAAGCAGAGTGAACTGAACCACGAAGCGCTTTCACAAGCTAATGGCAGGAAAGAACTGGAAGGTGGGCATGGAGAACCACCCCTTTATACTGCCGTCGCCCGACGCTGGTCACCTGACGTGGGGGCGGTCCCCCGCCAGAGACTGCTAGCTATATATTTTTCCATGGGTCCCATTCGCCGCTCAGTCCTATATGTAATTATCTACTACAAGAGCCCTCTCGAAGCAAGATCATTGTTTAACCAGGAGTAGCACACTAAGCCAAAGCTAGTTTCCCCGATGTGACCTGGGAGCACAAGGAAGTTAAGTGACTTATTGAGGATCACAGTATGCACCTAGGCTACTGTGGGATTCAAACGCAGGTCTCCAGATCTGCAGCTCAGAGCCTTAACCCACTGTGCTATACTGCCTCCAGATGGAGGGAGAATCGACCTCCGACCACCACCTCTCGGTCGAGGACCAGAAGAGAGGGATCTGGCAAGGAGTCAAGCGGAGGCAGAGCCAGCTGCTGGGGCTGGTCCATCACCTCTGAGACACTTGGCCGCAGCTATAGCATTGAAGGGGCAGGCAAGGCGGCAGAGGCTCTGTATTTGCCTTGAGGCACAGAGGCTGCTCCTGGTCTACTGAATGCATTACAAAAGGGAGAGCGCTGTCTGTTAAGCTGCATGTAGAAGAGCAAGTGGACAGATGTAATTACCCCTGAGGGGCATGATAAAGTTTATCTGCCCTATGGGGCAAAGCTGGCACCATATCCAGCCTGTGCCAGGCTGCAGTAGTAGCATTCCTCAAAGCAGGCAAAATAGGAATGATCTTGGGAAGAGACTCTGGGTTCTCCAGAAAATCCACCAAATCCTTTCTGGCAGCATCCTCCTCCTCAGTATGGAAAGCCACTGCCGAGGATGGCTGCTTCACGACACTGAAGGTAGGGTCCTCTGAAGACCTAGGAGTGTGTTTGACAGACTCCTCACTGAAGAGACAATGGATCTGACTGAGGTGAGTGGTTCTTCCTCCTCATCAGAAGAATGAGGTCAGGGTGGTACTCCTTGACGTCGACCTCTTCCAGATCCAGGTAGGACATGTGAGGCACCAACGATGACCCACCTGGGGGGGGGGCACTAGCCCACAGCCAAAGAGGGGTCAACAACGAAGCTGCCAGATGGTGCAGACAATGTAGGCCCTGCCCTGAATGCGCCAAGCTGGTGAACAATCAACAAGGTGAATTTAGTCAAAATCTCATTGAAGTCTATCACTGAAGACTTGGGGGGACCCCCGACAGCCCAAAGAGCCTGTAGTCAGAGGCGGTGGTAGGATCAAGCCTCAACAGGAGGGCCACTGATGAGCCAGTCATCAATGACAGAGGGGCCAACAACCCAGAGGTCGATGACCGTCCACACTATGTATCAGACGGAGGTGCTGTCGGTATGGGTCTGGTGGGCACAGAGACCTGGACAGCAGACTTATGCATCAGTGCAGCTGATGAAGAACCCCTAGACTAGGAAGGAAAGTCTGTTGGGTAGGGGATTACTTCGTGGGACCCTAGTGAGTAATGGGGTGGAGTGGTGGGTGCTGAAAGTACAGTTGTGGCGGAAGGCTAGAAAACAATGCAGGATGATTTTTTTTCCCCAGGAACCCAGCACTAGAGTACAGGGCACCCCAATGTCTGTGTATTCTTCAGCAGCACCAGGGGTTGGGCACCCCGTAGCGGAATGTGGCAAGAAAGTGTTGGGGGCACCACTACTTGGCAAAAACCTGACTGGAATGATGCATTCTGCTTTTTTGAACCAGCATTCTTAAACAGCTGAATATTTAAAAAGGGACACTTCACTGTTTAGAAATACATATTATACACACACACACACACACACACACACACACACACACACACACTAGGGGCGAGTGGTAAATGAGTGAGATAAAAGCGCATCATCCACTGCAGTGTGATATTTTTCGCCTCTGCTCTACTGTGATGATATGAGACATTTACACACACAGGTCACAAAAGGTCACTGATAATCACCCTAGGCAGCTTTCCCCTCAGCATGAAAGAAACACCTGTGCTGTTACCATAGACACAAATACATAACTACCCAAGAGGTCTCACTGCTGCCTACAGCTAACTCAGTGAGCATTACAACACACACCTACCCCCCCCAAACTTCCAGCTTATTACTGTGATGCTCTCAACTTGATGCAGCCAGAATTCCAAACAGCACAGCTTCACAGAACAGTTTAAACTACTGTCTGCAGCTAACTCAACTACCACTGAAACACACTCTCACTTGTTCCTCAAACTCTGATTCTCACCCATTACAATTACTGTGACAATTTCAACTTCACTGCAGCCAGAATCCTAAAGGTCACAATTTCACAGAACACTCTGCACTCTGCCTGCAGTTAACTTAATTACCACTGAAAACAGTATCAGCTGTTCTGACACTCTGCCTCTCAGTTCATTACTAATGCTGTGATGCTTTTAACTTCACTGCAGCCAGACTGCTAAACAATACAGCTTCACAAAAGTATGTTTCTCGTTCCTATCTAAAACTAACTCATTTAGCATTGCAAAACACACTCGTGTCTCAGAGTTTATAACACTGCCAGCCCATTCAGAAAAGCTCATACACAGAATGAGCAAACACATTAACAGGAACAGAACACAAGACAGCATAACAGAACTTCTGAACCTCTTGGCCCTATGGTATATATCGAATACATGATGGGCAGATCATATGCTATGGCAAATATTGTCACTCCTGCATCGTGAGCTTGGATATCTCACTCTGCAGGAGTGACAATATTTGCCATATCACACTCATGCCCACTCGTATCCCGATATAGATATATACACACACACACACATACACACACCTCTCTCTATATACTGTATATTATATATCTCTATATATCTCTATCATATATACATATATATATACACACACACACACACACACATATATATACATATATATACACACACACACACACACACATATATACACACACACACACACACACACACACACACACACACACATATATATACATATATACACACACCTCTCTCTATAATCTCTCTCTCTCTCCCCCCATCTACATACATAGACACACACTCGCAATGAGGTGCTCCCAAGAGTTAAACAGTTGCTCGCCCCTAATGGCAATATGGCACTCTGCAGTGCCTTGTGCCACATTATGCCCCCCAAGGAGTGATTTACAGAGTCTTAATCCACCCCCTGGTCACGACTTATTGGTTAAAGAACAGTTATCTAAGAACTTACCGTAAGAGTAGATCTGAGGGGATCTCAATCATCAGGTCACACATGTGGAACTTCACTGTCAGTGAAGCAGGATCCACAAGTAAGATCGTCCAGCAGTAGAACTGGGGCCACCCAAGTCAATGTCACCTGCCAGCTTCATCTACCTTATAAAGGCACAAGCAGCCCCACTATAGCCTCAGTTTTCTCTCCTGGAAATTAAGGATGCAAAACTCTTGCCATGGGAGACTGAGGAGAGACAGAGGTGCCCAGGCCTAAATAAAAGGCTGGAGACACCATACACCATATAGCCAGTCTAAGCAGAAGACCCCAAGAAGAGGGTTGGTGGGAGGAAGGCAGACCTAATGACTGAGATCTCTTCAAAGATCTACTATTATGGTAAGTTCTTGCGTAACTGTTCTTTCTTTTAGGGTATCTCAGTCATCGGGTCATACCGTAGGAACAAATCCCAAGCAGTTACAGGTGCAGTAGAACAGTCTGGGAGGAAGGCAAACCAAAGCCTAGGACAAGAAGGCCCTGCAGAACAGCCTGGCCGAAGCCTGCTGGGTACCTCGAAGCAATGTCCAGACTGTAGTGCTTGGTGAATGGACGGTACTCTAGGTGGCAGCAGCGCAAATGTCAGTAGTTGAGACCCCCTTGAAACAGGCCACAGAGGTAGCCTAGTCCCTTGTGGAATGGGCTTTCACCGCCCCAGTACCTTTTTGCCATGATTGTTATAGCAGAACAAAATGCAATTGGCCAACCATTTGGACAAGCACTGTTTAGAAACCTTAGTGCTCCCTCTTCCTTGAGCAAAAGAAACAAAAAGCTGCTTCGACTTCCTGCAGTCCTTGGTTCACAGCAGATATTTCAGAATTCTGTGCACATCTAAAGTGTGGAGCAGTGCTTCCCTGGACTGGCACGCTGGGAAATAAACAGGTAGGTGGATAGGTTGGTTCAGAGTAAATGCAGACACCACCTTAGGAAGAAACTTAGGATGTGTGTGCAAAGATACTCAGTCTTTGTGAAAAATCAAATAGGGCTCTTCTCACCAGACAGTATGAATCTCAGAAATCCTTCAAGCAGAAGTAACAGCAATCAAAACTAATGCTTTCCACGAAAGAAAGCGTAGCTCACAAGGTGCGGCTGGCTCAAAAGGAGACGGGGCCAATTTCTCCAAAACATTTAAATACCAGGCTGGGACTGGGGAACAGATTGGAGGCTTCAGGTGCTGAATGACCCTAAGGAAGTTACGGCGCACATCCAGCTTAGCCACAGTACGACCGTCCACTGGCTCATGAAAGGCAGAAACAGCAGAAAGGTGCACCTCGAGGGTGGAGTACTGGAGGCCTGAGTCAGACAGTTGTAACCCCTAGATGGCGCTTATCCCAGGGGCTACTACCTGCCTGATTTGCCACTAACAGGTTGAGGGCCTGGATCCAATGGCGGGTGCCTCCACCCAGAGGTCAGGGTTTGCAATAGTTAAACTTACTTGGTCACAGCCCTCTGGGACACTGCAACCCCTTTCTTCCCACTAGTGGCCCACACAATATAGCAGAATTACCTTCACAGTATACACTTACCCCCAAGGCTGGTTCAGGCACCGGGACATCCTGTAAAATAAGATACAGTGCAACAATCACAGTACAGTACTTTAACATAGACAAATACCTCAGGCAGTATAACTTTGTTGAACAAACAGCTCTGATTTATTTAGGGGATATAACAAGGACAGGGGAAATCAGGTTAATTAGCTTATCACTTTACTATCTACCTATGGCTCTGTGCAGGCCTATCCCTACCAGTTACTGTCCCTGGGTACCCAGGCCCTAGTGGCTAGTCCAAACCGTAGTAGCTGGTAGGGGTCCTTTCACACAGAGAAAAGGAAAATTAAACAGTCAGCAGTACAGTAATTCCATTTGGATTTAATGTGGCAATTCAACAGGGAGCGACCGAATTAGTACTCACGACCTCCAAAGAAGATATGGTCCTTCAATGTCAGCAGGGCTACTTTTGATCTCAAGAGACTCTCACACATTTATATGGTAAAAAAAAAGCACTATACCAGGCAGGCTGCATCTGTATCCCAATCTAATTACTGCACACATAACCAGGAGAACACACAGCAGATTCAGTTCCTGACAGACCAGTGTAATTCAACAATTTCTTCAGTCTTCTACAGGGTGAGCTGGTTTCTACTCTTCAGAGATCCTTTGATTCTTTTCACAGGACGGATTCAGTCCTAACAAGCAGTTACACAAGTTGTAGACCGGAACTCTGGGCCTTGCACACGTTTTTTGACTGAAACTGTGCACTGAAGGAGCACAGGGTTTCTTTCCCCTTCACTTTCAGATCTCAAACTGAAACTCCCAACAGACAAAACCGGCACTTCCTTTGAGTTCCTCCCAGTTCTTGACTGGATTGGCTGTCACTCACAATAGACTGCTGCTGTTGGTCCAAAAGGCAACAAGTCTAAACTACATCTCCCAGAGTCACTGCCCATACAATCCTCTTGTGGCTGGCTCAGATTATGAGTCCCAAGTTCTGATTCGTCCAAGGCATCATTTTAGAGCTAGTTTACCCCACACTGATTGGTCCAGTTCAGCAGTTCAAAACCAGAATGGGAACTAGGCAGACAGTTCTGACTGCAAAGAAAGCAGGTTAGACAAACTGTAATTTTATTATTACTGTAAATGATTTCTGGCAATCAGTTACATCTTTCAGACAGGTTCCTTTGCACTCCTAGTGACTGCAAAATAAATGGGTGAATTGGCAGCTTGAGTGGTACTCAATCAAAGAAACACACAGTCCCCCATACAAACTAATTATGTCTGCAAGCAGACAGCTCTTAAAGAACAGTACCAGAGGTTCTAAAACACTCACTGATAAATGGCTTAAACGCAAACACCATTCAGGCTTGGAGCATTCAAGCAAGCTCCTGGAAGTCTTTGGGAGCACCCCATTTGCAGGGGGTTACACCCTTCCTCGTCTGGGAAAAGCAGCGTTCACTCACCGCCAAGCAAGTACCTACAGTTTCAACTGCAAACTATATACATTTGCATTAGGCTCCACATGTAATCATCAGTCAATACATCATTTTACAAGAACCATTTCTGAAACATTGCAGTACGTCACTCTTTACAGTATAACACACAATTGTACCATAACTCAAGTTATTACCTCTTGTACATGAAACCTGAAGAGAGGGACCCTTCCCTATCAGTTACCTTGGGGCTGGAACGGGCAAGGGCACCATACTTAGAGGGCAACACAAGTAACTTGAGTTAGCACTAACGTCAGTTTGGGCAATGAGCTCGGGGACACATACACCTTTATGGACAACATTGAGAGGCAGGTCCACTGGCGGCCCAGGGAATCATAACTGAGGTGCACCACAGGCTTTACAGCTCGACTCAGTCTTTCTAGGGGAGCTGTTACAGTTCTGCACTCTGAGCCTCATTTTCAGCATTGTTCTCACTTTGTCAGGGAGTCTCCATGGGGTAGAGAGGCTAGAACTTGGGGCACTTTCAGCTCCAGGAGTTACAGTTTCTGAGTCCACAACATTTGCCTCGCATGGAGAGCTTTCAGACACTGGCAGTGGACTGTCAGGGCACTCAAAATACTCTTCTTGTTCGGTGTATCACCAGTCTGCCCCAATCTATCATTTTCTCCCTGAAAGCTCAAACAGTTCAACCATGCACAATGATTCCATTTCATCTGATCTGATGCTTTGCACTTCACTTTCTGGGAGCATTGGCTCCAGGGATGAAGCTGGGGCATAGACAGTCCAGAAGGCCCAGCTTTGTCTCCAGTATTGACTAGGGATTGCCCTGAAACAATTGACTCAGTTCGAAGAAGGATAGTATTCAAAGTCACTCTCACTTTCTTCTGATATGGACTGACAGTCATGCTCAACTGGGACTTGTAGGGGAACACTTTAACTTTGCTTCTGTAGGTGCAGACTTTCTTGATCTTTTCTTAGCAGCAGCTCTAGTCACTGGTCCAGAGGGGGCATCTTCTGGGGGCTCAGACTCAATCAGGATTTGTCCAATGGGTAGTAAATGATTTCTATGCATTGTTTTTACATCTTTTGAATTGTTCTCAGGCCTTACTTTGTACACTGGCAGATCATCTAGTTTGCCCACTACAATGTGAGGGAGATGGTGCCATCTGTCAGCAATCTTGTGTTTGCCATGCAGTCCCAGATTCTTAGCAATACCAGATCTCCCTCCTGAGTTCCTGTGCTTTCACCTTTTATCATACCTTTCTTTGTTGCCAGATTTCTTTTGGCAGCCATGGTTTGAGCCAGTTGGTACGCATGAGTTAGCTGGGCCTTTAACTTTGCACATACTGTAAATAGTTGTCAGCTTGAACCCCATCAGAGAGACCCCAAAACACACATCTACGTGTAGTCAGCTTCTTCCAAACATCAAGTGTAGGGGGGAGAACCCAGTGGCATCACTTTTGGTGCAGTTATAAGCATGTACCAGGGTGCTAATTTGTTGGCTCCATCTAGGCTTGTCCTTTGGGTGCAAGGTGCCTAGCATATCTAGCAAAGTGAGTTGAAACGTTCAGGCTGTGGGTCCCCTGGGGTGGTAAGGAGTGGTTCTGGACTTTCTCACTCCCCACAGAGAAAGCATCTCTTTGATCAGACGACTCTCAAAGTCTCTCCCTTGATCAGAATGGATTCTTTGTGGAGCCCCATAGTGAACAAAAAGTTTTCTCAGCAGTACTTTGGCTACAGTGGATGCTTTCTGGTCTTTGGTGGGGAAAGCTTGGGCATATCTCGTGAAATGGTCAGTGACCACCAGCACATTACTGATATTTCTTTGATCTGACTCAAACTCAGAAAATCAATACAGACCAGCTCCATGGGTGCACTGGTGGTTGCGGTACAAGGGGGCAGCCTCTGCAGCAAAGCTCTCTGTAAGCAGCGACTACAAGTTCGTATGTGTTGCTCCACATCAGCCCCCATCTTAGGCCAATAGAATCTGGATCTCACCAAGTCAAGTGTTCTGTCTATACCAAGGTGCCCCATGTGGTTGTGCAAGGACCTCAATACTGAGTCTCGAAAGGCAGTGGCAGCACCAGTTGTTGTTTGTCTACTTGTCCCTCTGTCTACTGTTTCCTATAAACAGTTTATTGATCAGTTTCAACTTAGGACCTTCTTTGTATAACAGCAGTTCTCAAATCAGTGGAGCGTAATTTGGACACATCTTTTCCTGCATAGAGGGCTTCTAAAGCTGATTTGATCATAGGATATGGATTGAGCCCTCGAACCTGTCATTGTCCAGCTGAGGCAGTGCACCAATGTCTATTGCAGAAAAGTGGCAATAAGCAGCAGGTATGCAATTCTCAGAGGGTCCCAAGCAATCCACCATGCAGTCCACTGCGTCCGTGGACATTGTTCCTCCCTGTCAAACTCCTGGCAGAGTGCCCGAATGTCAGGTTCTGCCAATCGGACCCAATCATTCTGGGGAACAGGCCTCCGAGAGAGCATCAGCATCTATGTGGTTCAGACCTGCCGGTATGAGGCATAGTCATATGTAGATAATGCAGAAAGCCACCTGTGGCCAGTGGCATCCAACTTAGCTGAGGTCTGCACATAGGTCAAAGGATTATTGTCAGTTTTACTAGTATTTTAGCCCCATACAAGTACTCATGGAATTGGTCAACAATAGCCCACTTCAAAGCTAGGAACTCTAACTTATGTACAGGATAGTTCTTTTCGGATGGGGTCAGGCTTCTACTGGCAAAAGGCCACTGGTCTCAGGCCATTCTCGTGCTCTTTGGTACAACACAGCCCCCAACCCTTGCAAGTAGCATCAGTGTGCAGGACGTAAGGTTTTCTTGGATCGGCATAGGCCAGCACTGGAGCATGGGTAAGTTGATATATGATCTCATGAAAAGCAGTCTCACAATCAGGAGTCCAGCGGCCCCAAATACTTCACTCGGATGAAAATACACTCTTTCAGTCTTGAGGGCCTTTGACTTTGGTATTTTTGTGGGTTGGGGATACCCTTGAGTAAGGTTAAGTAAAGGCGGATCACTCTTGAATAGTCCTTGATGAAACGATAATAACCACAGAATCCCAGGAATCTTTGCAGTTCTTTTGAGTTTTGGGCTGTAGCAGGTAGTCAAGGCCTCAACTTTACTTGGGTCGGTCTCTATTCCTCGGTGGATACTATGTCCCACATACTTTACTGATGTTTGAAAGAATTGACACTTATCAATGGACAGTTTAAGGCCAAAGTCCTCCAGTCGATCCAATACCTTAAATATCTGCTCTCATGTTCCTCCAGTGAGCTGCCAAACACAATAACATCATCTAGGTATACCAGGCACTCTAGTAAGTTCATGTCCCCACTGCACGCCCATCAATCGTTGAAAAGTGGCTGGGGCACCTGAAATCCTTGAGGCATCCCTGAATTCATAGAAACCAAGCGGACAGATAAAGGCTGTCTTCTCACGGTCCTCTGGGGCCATCGGGATCTGGTAGTACCCACTCGCGGAGATCCAGCACAGAGAACCACTGCTCCCCGCTTAGGCAGTCCAAGCATCCTGAATGCGGGCATTGTGTACTGATCAGGGATAGTCCGCGGTTTAAAGGTGCGATAATCACGCACATCCTTACTGTCCCATTCTTTTTCCTCACTACCACAATGGGGAAGCATAAGGGCTTCTGGATTCTTGTATTACACCAGCCGCTAACATCTCTTGCAGATCTCGCCTCACATCATCTATATCAGCAGGTGCCAGGCCTAGAGACCTCTCTACTTAAATGGTCTTTCGTCATGCAGTCGGATATTGTGCTCAGCTCCTTGCACTATCCCACGCTCCCATTCCTTTAAAGAAAACACCTGGTCTCTCTGGGCAAGCTTCTCACTGATCCTCACTTTCCATTCAGCTGGCAGCGGGGAGTTGCGAAATCAAACAAGTCAGGCGTTACTCTGTCATTCTTCCTTGAACTCTTGCTGCTGGGTAGCACTGCAGTGTCTGCACAATGCACATTAGCCAGGATGCAACCTCTATTTACTCGAATGTCTCTTTTCAGACACATTATGAACTTGGACCATTACCCTTCTGGCATAAGCATGGCTCTGCTGGGCAAAATACTAGGCTTGACCAGCAGTCCCTCTGCAACTTTTCCATCCTGGTGCATCCAACATTAATATTTTATTCTTAACATCCTTTCTGATACGGACCTCTCCTGTAAGGTACACTGGGCATTTGGTGCCAGGATCAGAGACTCAGGATCCTTCTTCCATACAATTCCAACCGGTTCCTCTGGTTCTATATTTTCAGCATCTCTCTGTGCCTCATAGGCCTTCTTAATTAAAGCCGAACTCTTAAAGCTCTACTAGTCTTTGACCCCTGTTTTCATAACACAAATGTGCCAGCCTTCTGAACATATGAGCATTTGTTCCAATCAACAAAGGGACACCATCATACAGTCCAGTGGGGGCACACACTAAGGCTAGGGTCTCTACTTGTTCGGCCACTCCAGCCACGGAGGTGGGGAAAGACAGCCAAATTGGATATACCCAGAATAGGGTAGGCCTTCTCACTTAACCCCATACATGCAGTCCTTCTAATGGTTGTAAGGAGTCGTCTGACAAATGCTTCTGATACCAATCTTGAAACATAATTGTCACTTGGGAGCCACTGTCTAATACAGCTCTTGTAGACACTCCATTTACCTTTACAGTGGTCTCCATGGAGGACCCACTATTCTGGACCAGTCTGGAGAGGCGGTAGTGGGGGCCTGGGCAACTGACCTTGCACCAAAAGGACGTGAATTAGCATTTTGGTGCCCTCACTGGGATCATTTCTGCACCTCTTAACCACTGATTTGTTCTCCAAGCTCTCCTTGTAGCCTATATAGCAACTTTGTCAGTGTCTTTTGGGGATTGGCATTCCCTTTTCATGTGCCCATCCTTCCCACAATTATAGCAAAACATACTTTTGGAGTTTGAGCTGGCCGAGGTGCCACACTGGGAGCCAGGGCGGGGTATACTAACTGGAAACCTTGGTGCCATCTCTGTCTCTTGGCGTGATAAGCATTTGGAGACATCTCGTCAGTTTCTCCACTTCCATGGTCAAGGAATCGGGTTCGGAGCTGTTATCAGCAGAGAGATACATGGGTGGGTATCCCACCCCATAGCAGATGCAGTCGGATATGGTCGGGGCCCATACTTGCAGGCGTGGCCTTCATAAAGGACTGTTTTTGAATTCCCGGATCTCTCTCAACAGTTCACCCCATTGTGGCATATCTTTTCCTTATCAGAGCACTCATTGACTGCCAACCTCTGCCCCTGAACTTCACTTGATGGGCCACCTCAGTCACTGGGTCATAGCCACAGCTATTGGTGCAGGTCCCTCCGAGGTCGCTTTTTCAACTCCTAATTTCTCTCATTAACTCATCATAGGAGGGTGGGGATTCCAGTCGATTTGCCAGGCGTAACTGAAGCAACAGCAGTTCTGAGAAGGGGCAGACTTAGGATTCTGTCCAGTCTGGTTCGGTCCAGTTCAATCGCTGGCAAACTACCCTTCTAGAGGCATTCTTTGCAACAATTTTTCCAGCCGAGAGACATACACAGACAACAACCCCTGGTACTGTTGTGCATTTCTTACTCTCCACCATAGGTCCTCATCAGAATCTGGGCTCCATACACATTCTCCAAGGCCTCAAGATAGGCTTTGTGCAGTCGCTTCAGGGTTACTGGCCGTTAGTCACGGATGGTAGCCAGGGCAGGACCTCCGAGGCTCTCACTAACCCTCTTTCGCTTTCCGACTACGAGCATTGCCATTCTAGCACTTGGGGGCAACATAGTCTATCCAGGTCTCCCAGTCATCCTCCCTTGGGGGGTGGGAGGTGCCAGAAGATCCTCAACCTTGGTAAGAGTCGTGACTAATGGCAGGTGCAAATAGGAGTCTGCATTGGTTCAGCCACCATTCACGGTACTGGAGCAGGAGAGGGTGTTGGGGAGGAACTCCCCAGGTGGCAAGAATAGTTTCTTCAAGTCCTCCACAGTTTCCCTTCTCCCAGCAACCATTTGCAAATTTCTCCTCAAAAGTTTCAGATAGTGGTGGGGGCTCATTCCCCAGGTCTTTACTGTCCTTAGTTATCACTCTCCAAGCAGTGAGGGCTCCTCTGGGGTAATGGTCTGTGGTACTTTGGGCTATCTATGGGATCCTTAAACTCTACTAGGGCCAGGAAAGTGTGGGTGAGCAGATTAGCGTGCCGACCCACCACCACAGGATTTTGTAAACCTTCCACCTTGGAAAGTACTCCTGCACAGTGTCCGTGTTGATACCCAGGGGATGTCCAGGATAAGCATAGCATTTTGGGGGTGATCTCCTCCCAGTACACCACTCCACCAGCCGGTGCACAGCCACTTCTGTCGGGTACCCATTTATTTATTTATTTATTTATTTTCCCTAACAGTGGTTTGTAAATATGGCCACTAGAGGACACACAATCCCAGCGGTGAGCCTCCAAAATGTAACCCTAGATGGCGCTATCCCAGGGCTACTACCCCTGCCTGATTTGCCACTAACAGGTTGAGGGGCCTGGATCCAATGCGGGTGCCTCCACCCAGAGGTCAGGGTTTGCAATAGTTAAACTTACTTGGTCACAGCCCTCTGGGACACTGCAACCCCTTTCTTCCCACTAGTGGCCCACACAATATAGCAGAATTACCTTCACAGTATACACTTACCCCAAGGCTGGTTCAGGCACGGGACATCCTGTAAAATAAGATACAGTGCAACAATCACAGTACAGTACTTTAACATAGACAAATACCTCAGGCAGTATAACTTTGTTGAAACAAACAGCTCTGATTTATTTAGGGGATTAACAAGGACAGGGGAAATCAGGTTAATTAGCTTATCACTTTACTATCTACCTATGGCTCTGTGCACAGGCCTATCCTCACCAGTTACTGTCCCTGGGTACCCAGGCCCTAGTGGCTAGTCCAAACTGTGGCAGCTGGTAGGGGCCCTTTCACACAGAGAAAAGGAAAATTAAACAGTCAGCAGTACAGTAATTCCATTTGGATTTAATGTGGCAATTCAACAGGAAGCGACCAATTAGTACTCACGACCTCCAAAGAAGATATGGTCCTTCAATGTCAGCAGGGCTACTTTTAGTCTCCAAGAGACTCTCCACATTTATATGGTAAAAAGAAAGCACTATACCAGGCAGGCTGCATCTGTATCCCAATCGCAATTACTGCACAATAACCAGGAGAACACACAGCAGATTCAGTTCCTGACAGACCGAGTGTAATTCAACAATTTCTTCAGTCTTCTACAGGGTGAGCCTGGTTTCTACTCTTCAGAGATCCTTTGATTCTTTTCACAGGACGGATTCAGTCCTAACAAGCAGTTACACAAGTTGTAGACCTGAACTCTGGGCCTTGCACACACGTTTTTGACTGAAACTGTGCACTGAAGGAGCACAGGTTTCTTTCCCCTTCACTTTCAGATCTCAAACTGAAACTCCCAACAGACAAAACCGGGCACTTCCTTTGAGTTCCTCCCAGTTCTTGACTGGATTGGCTGTCACTCACAATAGACTGCTGCTGTTGGTCCAAAAGGCACAAGTCTAAACTACATCTCCCAGAGTCACTGCCCATACAATCCTCTTGTGGCTGGCTCAGATTATGAGTCCCAAGTTCTGATTCGTCAAGGCATCATTTTAGAGCTAGTTTACCCACACTGATTGGTCCAGTTCAGCAGTTCAAAACCAGAATGGGAACTAGGCAGACAGTTCTGACTGCAAAGAAAGCAGGTTAGACAAACTGTAATTTTATTATTACTGTAAATGATTTCTGGCAATCAGTTACATCTTTCAGACAGGTTCCTTGCACTCCTAGTGACTGCAAAAATGGGGTGAATAGCAGCAGCTTGAGTGGTACTCAATCAAAAACACACAGTCCCCCATACAAACTAATTATGTCTGCAAGCAGACAGCTCTTAAAGAGACAGTACCAGAGGTTCTAAAAACACTCACTGATAAATGGCTTAAACGCCAAACACCATTCAGGCTTGGAGCATTCAAGCAAGCTCCTGGAAGTCTTTTGGGAACCCCCATTTGCAGGGGGGTTACACAGTGATATCAGATGATCCAAAATCTGGTTCACCGGACAGGTGAAAGGGTTCAAATGATGTCTGGCAGTGCAGATGGCAAACCTTTTCCACTCATGGCATATGTGGCCCTAGTAGAGGGCTTCCTGCCACGAGGATACCAGCTACTTTCTGAGACACACCAAACCGGGTGATGGCTATGGCTTCAGGAGCCAAGCATGCAGACGAAGGGACTAGAGCAGGGGTTCTCAAATGGTGAGGCCAGCCTCCCAGGGGAGGCCCCAACCTGTTCCAGGGGAGGCTCAAGCAAGTCTGAAAAAGTGCTCTATTTAAATTTTGAGTTTTATATATTTTGTGTGAAGAGATGAAGCAAACTGAAAGAGGATAATAGTAGGTGAATTGTATGTGTTTATTTACTAATAGGTGACAAGGGAAGGTGAATGAGCCAAGGCTCATTTCAGGTGTACCCGGGGAAGGGTAGGGAGTGAATACATTTCAAAAGGTAACTGCAAAACAATCAAGAAATACACAATGAACAATAGTTCAAACAAATAGGAACAATAAACTAATGAGTGCTGGTAACTGATCGATTTGTAGACTGATGGCAGAACAGCCCAAATAACAAGGGTTGAGCATAGAAGTGCTAACAGCAATAGAAGGAAGGAGCAAAGCAATCCTAAAGAAGTTGCTTAGGAGGAGGAGAGAAAGTATGTAGGAAGGTAATTTCTTAGAGAGGAAACAGAGAAAGTAGTCCGACCCATGAAGATACTGCAACAAGCGGTAACAGTGGTTCAAGAATGAAATTAGCGGAGCAAGTAGGCTGGCCTTTGGGGGGGGGGGGTTTACAATAAGCTGAATAATAATATTTATTTATTTGTTATTCAGATAACACCTTTGAGCACAAGAGCTCTTTTTCAAAGGTTCCACTTCAGTATAAGACAAAGAACTGAATGTGAGCCAGTATAGGATGTTATATTTCTTTGGGGAGGTCCAAGATTATTTCAGTTTTGGGGAGGCTCAAAATCTTTTCCATGGATTTGGGGAGGCTCACTGTGACAAAGTCTAAGAATTATCGACTAGAGGTTGGATGGACCAGGGTCCCTGAACAGGTCCCTGCACAGGGGCAGAGGGACTGAAGGTTCTTTTAGCTGCTTCAGTAATGGAAACAATATTTGCTGAGGCCAAAAGGGTGTGACCAGAATCATGCTGGCACTACCCCATCTGCGGCTTGATTACCACCCTCTGACTCTCAAAAAAGGGAGGGAAGGCATAAAGGAACCTCCCGCTCCAAGAGAGAGAGAATGCATCTCACCAGTAAACTCCAGGCCCAGGAGCAGAAATTGGGCAGTTTTGCGTCAAGTGGGGATGCAAAAATGCCCAACTCTGGACAATCCCATCTGTCCAACACATTAACAGATAAGAGGAGCTCCCAATCGTGCATCCTGGACAGAGTCTGGCTGAGGCTCTCCGCCAGGGTGTTCAGCACACCTGGGACATGGACAGAGGAGAATTCCAGGCCACAATCCAGTGCCCAGTACCAGACCTTCACTGCTTCCCTGCAAAGGAGATGCAAATGCGTCCCCTCCCCCGCTTGTTGATACAACAGACCACACGGATTGTTGGACTGGATCAACAACTGGCCCAGAGAGAGGTGGCACTGAAAGGCCTGCATGGCATACAGAACCCCCCTCATCTCTAGGACATTTATATGGAGAAAAGTCTCAATCTGGGACCAGGTAACTGGGTCTGGAAAAAACCCAGGTGCATCCACCAACCCAAGCGAGAAGCATCCATAATGAGAATCTGCAGGGGAGATGAGATCAAGAATGGAATCCCTCTAGATCCACACACCATTAGAACACCTTGCAGACCGGAGAAGAGACTAGCATGGGCTGTTAAGGTTGTTCATGCTGCTGGTCCTACTGCACTCATGGGTCCAATGGATCACCTGCATGTGCATTCTGGACACGTGGGCAATGGCTGACAGTCATGAGGCCTAACAGCCTCAAGTAGACACTGCTGGAAACAGCTTTGAACAACTGCCTGGGCCTGTGAGAGGAGGCACTCCACTCTGTCTAGAGTTAGGAAATATCTGCCCTGGCCCCAAGTCCAGAACCACCCCTATATACTGAAGCCTTTGGGACAGGGTCAAAACAGACTTTGGCAGATTGACAGTGATGCCCAGAGAGTGGAACAACCAGAGAGCCCTCTCCAGGGTGCAGAGAAGCTGGTCCCTGCACGGAGCTTTGAGAAGCCAGTCGTCCAGACAGTGGAAGACGTACAGGTCCTCTTGCCAGAGAGCAGCAGCCATGGCTAAGCATTCTGTAAAGACTCACTGCACAGATAAGCCAAAGGCAAGACTCTGGATGGTAATGTTCACCCTGCAAGAGGAACCAGAGAAACCGCCATGCAGTGAACACACCAAAATATGCAGGTTGCATGTTAAGGGACATAGCCAGTCGCCCTGTTTGAACAGGGCAGCATCCCTGGGAGAGTGACCATGTGAAACCTTTTGTAGTAGATGCATTGATTGAGGTCTTTGAGATCTAGAATAGGTCTCAGTTCTCCGGTTCTTTTGGGGACCAGAAAAACTAGAGTAGAACCCTTTATTCTTCTGCCTCTGGGGCACTGGCTTGATCGCCCTTTTCCACAGAAGGGAGTGTACCACTTACTGAAAGGCTGCTGTGTTGTCTGGAGGATAGGTGGAAGGTACCGGGGGAGGCTCTGGGGGTTGTTCCAAAAGCTCCAGAGTGTGACCCCATTCTATAATCTGAAGGTTCCAAGCATCAAAAGTGATGGTTCTCCGTGGACCGAGATGGGGGAAGAACCAACCTCTGACCACCATCTCTTGCTCGAGGACTGGAAGGGGGGGGGTCTTGCAAGGAGTCAGGCAGAGGCGGATCCAGGACGCTTGGGCTTGATCAGTTGCCTCTGGGTCACTTCACAGCAGGGACAGAGGAGGAGGAAGTGGGGTAAGCAAGGCAGAACTGGCTCTCCGGTTCCCTGAAGGAGAGAGCCTGCACCAGACTGGTAGGACACCTTTTGAAAGGGCAGGCATTGTCTGCTCCCGCCTTTGAAGCATCAGTGAAAGGGTTGCTGAGCCTGTGTGCATAGTGAATTTAAGGCTGCTTTGTATAAGCCTGAATAAAGGAAGTCTATTAATATAACTTGGTGTTCAACTATTGCTTGAGTGCAATTGTTTGGATTTTCTTTCTAACCTTTGGAGTAGCCATGCTAATTGCACCAACTTGCTTATGCCCTGGGCTGGGTATGGTAGAGCTAATGGACAGACTTGACAGCCCTACCAGAGGCCTGTAACTCATTAATGATGTTCTGGACATCAGGCCCAAAGAGTGTGAACCCACTGAATGGGGCATTAAGCATCTTCTGCTGGACATCAGCCGTGAAAACTGACAGCCTAAGCCAGGCATGCCTACAAAGGTAAATGCCTGTGGCAGCAGGCCGGGCAGCTGTGTCAGACACATCATACAAGGCCTGGAGGGGTTTACTAATATCCTAGGCAGCCTGAAGGGACTTAAGGACCTCCTGTTTCTGGGAACATTCTGGGAGGGCCCAAGTAGCTGTCCTGCCCTTCTTCCATTTGTTGGACTGGTATTTGACCATATGAAATAAATTAGCAATCCGAAGTCCTAGAGCGAAGGTTGCATAGACACTCTTGTCCCAAAGGTCAATCCTTCTGGATTCTCTGTAAGGGGAAGGGAACCAGTGTGTTTGGGCACCTTGGACAGGCCTGTCATGAGCTGCTTTGATGATCACAGAATCTGTCTCAGGCTGAGCAGAATAATACAGCAGGCCAAGGGGCATGATGGGCTCGTCAGCCCTCCGGGGCATGGCAGGAACACCTAGGGTGATGCCATACCACAGTGGTGTATTCTTAAAAGCCAGCAGAATGGGAGGAGTTACCTTTGGTGGAGATTTCCAAAAAATCCACCAACTCTCTCCTGGTGGCATCCTATTCCTCAGTGTGGAAGCCCATGGCTATGGACAGCTGCTTCATAACACTGAAGAAGGTAGGGTCTTCAGGAGGGAATCTGGGGAGTATGCTTAACAGTACTCACTCACTGAAGAAGCAGTGGACCTGTCTGAGGAAAGAGGTTCCTCTTCCTCAGGGAGAATCAGGTCAGGCTGGTACTCCTCTTTGACATTGGCCCTTTCCAATTCAGGGTCTAAATGAGGAACTGATGGTCCCCTGAGGAGTGCAGCCGAATAAGGCCGAACCCGGGTCTGTGACAATGGAGTGATAAGACTGTGCCAGGGACACAGGTCTGTGTGCCCTTAACTGGTGCACCAAAGCCGTGGTCAACTGGGTTAATATACTGCTCAGGTAGACAGTAGATGGGGGCTGCATAAACCACAGGTTTCATCAGGACAGAGCGTGACTATCAGACTCCAGTCATGACAGCCTGAAGGTCCTGGCGCCTGAGGGTCTGGGGAAGCATCAGGCCTCCACGGAGGAGCCAGGAGTTGATGACCCGAGGTGCGACTATCAAGGGGCAGACCAGAAGGTCTAAGAAGCAGGAGGCGCACAGTCGTTATGGACCTGGTAGTAGGAGACGCTGGACAGCGGAAGGCATCCGGTCTTTGTGATTGCCCCCACCCAGGACTTGTCTTGGGCTTTAGAGGCCTGAGAGCTCAATAAACTTGCAGCAACTGGGAATTAGGGACCCTGGAAGACCCCTGTCCAGAACTACTACCTGCTGCTCTATGGGAAACAGCTTCAAAGCCTTTTGCGCCACATAAGGGTAATTAAACTTCTGGCAGAGCTCACAGTCAGATGTTGTGGTCAGGCCCAAGACAGTAGACACAGAGGGTGTGTTCAAAGGAAGCAATCTTCTTTACACTGCAGCAGCAACGGAAGAGAGATGTAAAGGATTGACTCAACATAAATGAGGTAAAAAATCTCTTGTAAGAAAACAAAATTCTAAAAAGCTAAAGAAAAAGCATAGGCAAAAATGGTGTGAACTGCGGCAAAGATTCCATGGAGACCCATGCGAGTGGAGTAGGTGGCAGGAAAGAACTGAGCAGGGCTGCTCATGCCTTTATAGAGTAGATGACATTGGCGTGGGTGGCCCCAGTTGTACCGCTGGAAAATCTTTCATGTGGATCATGCTTCATAGACTGAAGTTCCTACGGTGTGACCCGATGACTGATACCCACGAAGATCTACCGATACAGAATACGGTCTTGAGATGTCAACAGTATGGAACTGTAGTATTAGCGAGAGATATACAACACCTAGATTAAGATGCAAGGTCTAAAAGGAGTTATACTGCATAGTTCAAAATGTGCTATGCATATCATTCACAGCAATACATATCTGAGATTGCAGGACTCTTACTTAATCCAGTGCTGTAGCATGTATGTTGATGTACAATTAATTTCTAAATTCTCAAAATAAAGAAAATGCCATAAAATAAATGGGTAGTCAAAACTCAGAAAACTTAGCCACAGAGACTGGGACTGGATTCAGAGGGCAACTGATCTCTTCAGCGGAGAAATAAAATCTGCTGTTAGAAAGCTAGGGGACTGTGACCACACTGCAGAGGTTGACCATTACCAACATTAAATAGTTTCATATCCAGGGCAATACCATGGGGCTGAAATGACTCGATCCGCATGAAATCACTAATACACTTTTATAGTTAGACAAAGGTATGAAGACCCCTAAAGCCAACTACAATTGCTTATTTATAGGAATACCCGTTAAGAGAATAAAGCTGTTGAGGACTTCAAAGATGACAGATTTGGCCCCAAATTAAATATAGTATAAACTGCATTAATTCCCAGTAAGGCAGCAAGTTTAATCCTTGAAATTATTTATGGCAGCACTTTAGGAAGGGAGGTGATCTAATGTGGCTCCATGGAGCCTGCAACTCAATCCCTTTTACCTCCCTATTCAGAGCCCCGTTCCCACACAGATACTGGAGGGTTGTCTTTTGAAATGCAGTTATAAAAAAAAAAAAAAAAACAATTAAGAGGTCTGCTGTTCACAATCAAAGTCACTACTCCTACCAAAAACCTTTCCAAGAATTATAAGAATGCACTGGAATAAGGCTTATTCAGTTGTCACACTGCTCTACTGACAGTGCAATATCAAAATTCTGAATACTGTGCTATTTTTCTTCCACCCTTAATGTAAGCATGTTGGGGGGTCAGAAAACGACTTATTTACATGTTTTTATGATGGATGTTACCCGACCCTGTTCTAACCAGGTCCATCTTGTAAAAGAGCTCTGCTCAATGATGTTCACCTGGATAAATAAAGATTTTGATCGACTGAAGAGGTTTGGAACACATTGCCAAGGCAGCAGACGGAAGACACTCAAAAACAGTCCATCACTATATGTATTACGCTGCATGATAATCACAGTATTAGTTTATTAAAATGACCAATTATGGCAAGTGGAAAAATCATGATGCATTGTCATACTGCTTCATCTCAATATCACTACTCTACCCCTTCTCCTATGCAAAATTTACTTCCATTCCCCCATTCAGTCTTACCTCGACTACATATTCCATGACAAAGCTGTTCTTCCGAATTTTTTCCATGGTCCTGACACCCCAGCCACGGCCATTGCATGTGCGGAATATGCACATGTCATACTGAATGCCCTTCTGTACCACGCGATTAAAGTAGTCCGAGCTGCATCGACAACGCAAAGTTGCATTCAGAGATGGAGATTCCCGCCCTGAGCCGCACCTGGCCCTGGT
This sequence comes from Neoceratodus forsteri, assembly GCA_016271365.2. Classification (NCBI taxonomy): domain Eukaryota; kingdom Metazoa; phylum Chordata; order Ceratodontiformes; family Ceratodontidae; genus Neoceratodus; species Neoceratodus forsteri. The sequence continues at coordinate 223,495,500 of CM028138.1, read as the reverse complement.
CATTGTAGGCAAAGCGGTTCAGTGAAGCACCTGGGCAGCAGCCATGCAGCGGCTCAGAAAAGCAGTCCCGGCACTCACAGCCCACTGCCACTTCAGTAAGGGTAATGCCATCGCCCACTTTGTATTCGTTGATGTATGTGAAATCCCGGGGAGGGCCCTCAAGGTCCACCTCATTCTCCACGAAGATGCGCCCCTTGTGGTTACGTTTGAGATTTAAGTGCCGTTCCCACTGTTTTATCACCTTGCGCTGCTTGGCCTTCTGCACCAGGTGGTGAGAGATACTGGGGTCCAGTCGGCGCATCCCCTTCTTCAGCTTGCCACTACGGCGGATCAGCTCCTTCTCCAGGTCCTTGTGGAACTGCTTGAGGATGGCAATGCACTTCAGGTTTTTCTTGGGTTCCCAGGTGTTCTCTGACTCGTCGTAGCCTTTCCATTTCACCAAATAGAACTCCTCTTCCTGTGAAAGAGGAACACAGGTTGTCATGATTTCGTTTATTGAAATGTGCATCACATTAACTAGATGGCTTCAGCAGATACAGCACCTTTTTATGCCAGGTCACACAGTACAAAAAGGACTTATGTTGTGATGCAGTACAATTGGGATACACAAGTTCCAAAAGAGATACCAAGAATCAGCCTACTACCTAGGACAGATTGTAAGACAGAGGCAGTCTAGGAAGGGGTGTGCTCACTTCTCTCAGACTGTAGCAATCTGTCACAGCTAGTAGGGAAGGACAACCCATACCAACAGCCTAACATCCTACCTATAGGAGCAGACACACAAGGATATGTTGCTTGTATGTTCCAAAAAGGATACACAAATAAAAATTCCACACACAGTACAAGATAGTTCATGGCAACAGTAGAACACTCGTACACAAGGCAGGAGATAATCTTGCACTAAGGATGGCCTATACACACAGGCATTGCTGAGAGTTGAAATTAAGGTGGATGCTAGTATTCCAATCAAATTAATATTGGGGGGGTAGGGTAATGTTCTGGTGCAAGAACATATACATGACTCTTTGACAAACAGTGACAAGCAAAAGGTCTTTTTTTGTGTTACAAGTCTACTGGAGGCTTAATCATCCCCCCCCAAAAAAAAAATATAGGCCTTTGAGAGTCAGTAACAAGAAATGCACATTGCAGTTATTTTCATACTGAAACCATTTATTTTCTGCATTCTTCTGATCCAATTTTCCCACCGCCTCCTCTTCTCAGCACATTATAACCTTATCTACATAGTTAGGCAGACACCTTTCCACTACATCACAGTGCATCACCCCACCTTCCTCCATGCCTCATAACAGCTAAACTACTGAGAAGTCAGCCTGAAACAGGCAGAGGGGGAGAGGTGAATGATGCAGAAGTGGCAGGGAGAGGACAAGACACCGGTCCAGACGTACTGTCTGAGCATTATGAAATAGGTTGGAACATTACTGAAACCTGATTGGCTGAGATGCTCTGAACCTAGTGATGATATCCCAGTCCAACACCACTGGAAAAATAAATTACAATGCCATGTTGTACCCTAAACGTCCACATTAAAAATAGCTTTCAGGGCACCGATTTATTTACTGGCAGCACCATTTCCAATCATCTCACAGAACACCCAAGATTTTGTTAAAATCCCCTAATGAGCTGGCCTGGTGGCGCAGAGGGTTGAGGCGCTGGATGCCATGCTCCGGGAAAAACCTTGTGTTGTTCAAGTGCCGGTGCGCGGGGTGGAGCACGACTGAGCATGCCAGTGGACAGCACTCCTCTCCCAAAGGAAGTGGGTTGGCACCCCCCTGTAGTTTCGCTCCCACCAGGTGGAGGTCTGGTGGGTAGCGCAGGTGGAAAAAGGGGGGGGGTGGTAAAGTATAGGGAGGTGGAAGGGACCGAGCTGGTGCCATGGGGTGCCAAGCGTACCTCCACACACTCGCACGGCCGTGTGCCAGGGCCTCAGTTGATCAAGGGAGAAAACCTACAAAAAATGCATGTGCCCCCATTGCCAGTTGGTGGGAGAAGGCAACAGGGACTATCTATCTATATCTCTCTCTCTAATATATCTCTCTCTATCTCTATCTCCATCTCTATACCTATATACCTATATACCTATATATCTATATACCTATATATCTATATACCTATATATCTATATATATATCTCTCTATATATATATATATATGTATATATTTCTCTCATATATATATATATATATTCATACGACACACACACACACATATATATATGTATGTATGTATACATACATACATATACATATACATACATATATACATATACACACACACACACACACACACACACACACACACACATATATACATATATATACACACACACACATATACACACACAATCTAATGAGCTCCACTTCCCTTGACTTTGCCCAACTTATCCATTTAGTTGCTTTTGATATCGAGTAAGATGCAGTAGGTATGCATATGCCAATTCTGAGGCACCACCTGGGAGAATTACAGACTGAACAGCATAGAAGTATATATGAAAATTGAAAGCAATGTTAAGGGGTTAAAAGAAGACATCACGAAAAGAACAGTTATGTTCTTACTGTAACAGTATATCTTTGAGAGACTTCCTTCACTTAGGCTACGCCTTTGGAACGATACCTATGTCAGCATTAGGACCACATGGAAACTTTTGATAGCCGTGGTCCACCCACAACGACGTCACGCATCAGCATCTATATAAACATGGGCGGCCCCAACTCTCCTCAGTTGCATGTCAAAGTGTGTGCTCGAAGGACTCTCCTTGGGGAGCCAGACTACACCAGCACTTCTGATATCAGGCTGATGCAGGCGCTGGAGATGGCAGTCATGGAAATTCTCAAGACAGAACTAGATGCCTTATTCCCCTACAGCTGATAAAAGGGGGAGGGAGGTCTGGCATGGCAGATTCTCTCAAAGATCTTCTGTTACGGTAAATATGTAACTTATCTTCTATGTGGCTCTCTCTTTCCTTTGGCTACACCTTTGGAACGAGTCCCAAAAGCAAGCTGGGATGATCATGCAGTCTTATCATGACAGTAATCCCTGTTACACAGCAAGGCCAAAGCCCGCTCATCTACAGGAAACAATGTTCAGACCAACGTTTAGTGAAAGTGTGGACAGTACTACATGTGGCTGCAGCTCAGATGTCAGTCACAGAGACATTTCTAAAGCAAGTAACAGATGTGGCCATACCACTTGTGGAATGGTTACGAACCACAGCAGAAAGTACCCTTCCATACTTCCTATAACAGGACATAATACAATGTGCTAGCCATATGAACAAGCACTGTTCAGATATAGGAATGCCCCGTTTTCCAGGGGCGAACTGAAGAAATAGCAGCCAGAACTTTCTGCAGTCCTTGGTGTCAGTAATACAGTATCCTAGGATTTTACGTACATGGCACATCCAAAGTATGGACAAAGCAGACAGAAAACCAGGAGGAAGGAGCTACTGGTATAACAAACTTCTCTACTGGGGCTAAGCACTAGATCTCTTGTACTGGGACCTTCAATTTAGGGTGAAAAAATAGGAGTTAGTGTGTTTGTCAAGAGGTAGTTGAAGTAAATTGTGTTATCTGTGTAGTTATCTAGGTGCTTGTCACAGGTGTCAGAAGGGAATTGTTATCTGTGAAAATTAAGTGTAGAAAGATTTGCAAAGTAGGGGGACTGGCTTAGCTAGAAGGAGCCAGGTTAAGACCAGATATAAACACTGCCCTAGATAGCTTCTGCCACAAAGCAGACAGAAAACCAGGAGGAAGGAGCTACTGGTATAACTAAAACTTCTCTACTGGGGCTATATTGCCCTCCTTCCCTTCACTCCACCTAAACCAGTTCTGCTTTTATAGGCACAGGACTTAACTGACAACAGGAACTTCCCATTTGGGAGCAGGAAGTGAGTGATCACAAAGCCACGAAGACTCACCATCCTAGAAGGGCAACAGTAGCTCTCACCCCCCACAAGCTGCTGGAGGTCTGACTGAGCAAGTAAAAGACTACTCAGAAATATAGGCACTTCTTGTCTCAGAACAGGAAGATCACGAGCTAAAAGGGTGCAGACACAGTAAATAGGGAGAGAAGAGAAGGAAAAACAAAAAAATTAAACAAACAGAGGAAAGAGTATGTATTCCAAATAACAGTTAAGGGGCTAGAAAAAAAAGACATGTTTGGAGTGGTGCAGTGCAGTGGCTGTGGAGCAGCAGTCTTCCGGGAGATGTTCTGGAGGATGCAGTGTTGTCCCACCTGCAGGCACCTCTCTGGGCTGAGGGAGGAGGTTCCTCATCTCCAGGCTGAGTTGGCCAGGATTTGAGGGACCTCCTCTCCCACCCAGGGACCACCAGGGTCACTGCCATTGCCTCAGAGGTTGCCAAGAAAGAGGAGTGGTTGGACCACAGTGGGCTCAGGGAGGCTGAGGGTGGTTGAACAGAAGCGCATCCCTCCAGCTGTACCTCTCCACAATTTCTATGACGTTCTGGAAAAGTGTGGTTCCTCTCTGGAGGCACCCACAGTGGAGACCAAGGTGGATGCTGGGAACCTCCACAAAGGAGACCCACAGGGGAAGGAAACAACTCCTGGTGGGGGACACCATTGTTAGGAAGGTAGAACTGGGGGAGAAAGGAGAGAGGGAGGTAAGGGGCCTGCCTGGTACCATGGCTTTGAGGGAACAGGGAGCGAATCCTCAGGATAGCAGGAGCAGCTGCACAAGGGAGGGAGCTGGACGTCATTGTCCACCTAGGGACAAATGACCTGGCTAAGAAAGGGATCAGAGCAGTGCAAGAAGCGCTTGCAGAGATGGGGAGGCCTTAGACAAATACACACGATAACCTTCCGGAGGTGCTGCCTGTCTATGGCATGGGTGAGGGCTAGAGTGCTCCACACCATGGGATTCAATCAGTGGTTGAAAAACTGGTGCAGAGCTCAGGGATTTGGCTTCATTGGGGATTGGGGGTCCATCTGGAGGGATGCAGGCCTATACTGGCATGATGGTCTGCATCTGTCCAGGAGAGGAAACAGGATCCTAGGTGATAGGTTTAAATACTTCACTGACAAGCATTTAACCTAGCCAAGGGGGAGGCACTGGAAAGAAGCAGGTAGAACTGTACCCCCAAAATATCAGGGTACTAAGCGAGGTAGACACCAACATAGAGATGTCGATAGGGAGAAGTGCAGGGTAAAATGGAGAAAGTGACAAATGCAATAAGGACAGGGATGGGGCAAAAGAGGTAAGGCCATCAAGAAATGGAGAGTAATGAGTACCAATGTCCATAGTCTGGGCAACAAGCTCCCTGAACTGGTGGCCTTGAAGGAAGAGGGATGCCTGGATATTGTAGCAGTCACAGAAACATAGTACACAGAGAAACATGTCTGTGATGTTACATATCAGGGTGCACAACCTACAGGAGAGACAGGGAGGGGAGAAGTGGGGGGGAGAGAGTAGTCTCATGTAATGGAAGGGATAAAAGCAACCGAACAAGAGAGTAAACGGAGGGACAGGAGGCACTGTGAGTCACCTTACAGACTGGAAGTGGCACCACAATCCGCACAGGGGTTGTATATAGACCCCCATGTCAGGGGGAAGGAATGGACAAAGATATGATAGAAGGCATACTTAAGATGGCAGAGAAAGGGGAGATACTGTTCATGGGGGACCTTAATAACCCAGATGTTAACTGGAGCACCTTTGCAGCAGCCACATCCAAAAGCAGGGCCATTCTTGATGCCCTTCAGGTGGCATGCCTCAGACAGCTAGCTTTGTAACCTACTCGTGAGGGAGCAATCTTAGACCTCGTACTCTCAAATCGGGACACAGAGGATCTCGGATTTAGAAGTGGGTAGCCATTTGGGAACAACTGACCACCAAACAATGTGGTTCACGATAAACTCAACTACAGAGTCTAGCCATACAAAAGTGAGGGTTCTGGACTTCAGAAGGGCTGACTTTGGCAAGATGAGAGTGTGCCTTAGAAAAGCACTAGCAACCAGGCTAGAAGGAGTGGTGGAGCAACAATGGGGAAATATCAAAACTGCCATCACAGAGGCAACAAGCCTGTGTGTGAAGCAAATAAATCAAATTGAAAGAAAAAGCCACTATGGTTCTCAAAAGAGGTGGCAGTGAAGGTTAGGGAGAAAAGAAAAAAATTAATCACCTTAGTAATGTTTCTTCTAATAGAGTCTTGCTATATTATGACATATGCAGAGTCCCAACCTTCGAACTGCTCCGGAGGTGAAAGAGTTAACTTTCCATGCCAGGCATGGAACTTTGAGCGTGAGCTCGGTTGAAAACTTTGTCTTTTAATCAAACTCAAACTGTCAGATCTTTACGAGCAAAACTCACTAAGGTTGTGTGTGGAAGCCGTAAACCTACACTAGCCAACTGGCTACTAAATATAAGAACACATTTTTCTTGGTCCCAAAACAAAGACTCAAGTCAGGGGATCCAAAAAATTAAAAACAACACCCAAACACCCCAAAAAGGAGGGGTGAAAAAATAAGGTGGGCATCTACTAAGTGCCAACACTGCACTGTCCACCCACATCCCAAAAGTAGAGGTTCTGAGAGGGGCAGGCAATACATAATATAGCAAGACTTCATTAGAAAAACAAACATTATAGGGTGAGTAATTTTTTCTTCAAACAACATGAAGTCTTGCTATATATGATATATAAAAAAATTACTCACCTTAGTAATGTTTCTTCTAATGGAGTCTAGCTATATTATGACAATTGCAGTTTGTCCCACCATTAGAACTGCTCGGAGGTGAAAGAGTTAACTTCCATGCCAGGCATGGAACTTAGAGCACGAGCTCGGTTAGAAAAGCTCTGTCTGGAATATTTCAAACTGAAACGGTCAGATCTTTACGAGCAAAACTCACTAAGGTTCTGTGTGGAAGCTGTAACCTACACTAGCCAACTGGCTACTTAAATATTAACACATTTTCCTGGACCCAACACCAAGACTCAAGTCAGGGGACCAGAAAATAAGATAAGATAAAATAAAACACAACACCCAAACACCCCCCCAAAAAAGGGGGTGGAAAACATAAAATGGGCATCAACAAGTGCCAACATTGGACTGCCCACCCCATACCCGAAGTAGAAGTTCTGAGAGGGGCAAGCTGAGGGGAGGTCATAATATAGCAAGACTCCATTAGGAGAAACAACATTACTAAGGTGAGTAATTTTTTCTTCAAACATGAAGTCCTGCTATATTATGACAATTGCAGACTACACAGCAGTACCTCCATGGAGCAGGGACAGAACCTACTTAGGGAATAGGCTCTGAAGCACGGCTGTGCCAAACCGAGCATCCCTCCTGGCCTGGATATCCAGGGAGTAATGCTTGGTGAAAGTATGTACTGTTTTCCAAGTAGCTGCTTGACATACCTCTAAGATAGGGATGTCTCTGGCAGCAGCTAGAGACGCAGCTGTACCTCTGGTAGAGTGAGCCCTCAGGCCTGAAAGGGGAACCTAACCCAGTTTTTGATAGCAAAATTGGATACAAGAGACAATCCACCTGGCAATGGATCTCTTAGTGGCAGGTTTCCCTTTCCCAGCCTCACCATAAGTGAGAAATAGTTGGAGGGAGTCAAACCTGTGACCCTTAGTACGCTCTATGTAGTAACTTAGGGCCCTCTTAACATCTAGCTGTGCAACCTCCTCTCACCAGAGGAGGAATGGTCAGTGAAGAACACTGGAAGAGAAATAGATTGATTAAGGTGGAAATCTGAAACCACCTTAGGCAAAAACTTCCTGTTAGTCCTGAGGACTACCTTATCCCTGTGAAAGGAAATAAAGTCAGTCTCCACTGACAAAGCTTGTAACTCACTTATGCGTCTGGCAGAAATGATGGCTACTAGAAACACAGTTTTCCAAGTCAAGAACTTAAGCTCTGCCGAAGACAGAGGTTCAAAGGGGGGTTGCATCAGCTGAGCAATGCAAACATTAAGATCCCAGGCAGGGGCAGGGTCCCTGAATGGTAGATTAGTATGAAGCAATCCCTTGAAAAACTTGGAAAATACAGGGTGAGCGGAAAGAGAAGAGGACTTCCCTGCTGAAATAAAAGCAGAGACAGCTGCCAAATGCACTTTCAGGGTAGCTGGTCTCAGTCCCAAAGAATTAAAATGGACCATATAGTCCAAAACAGTGGGCAAATCAGCAGATTCCAGGGAAATATGCTTCCAGAACACCATATAAAACCTTTTACATTTAGAGTTATAAGTAGCCTAGTGGAAGGCTTCCTAGAAGCTTTCAAGATTTGAGAACACCTTGAGAAGGTGTAGGTCAGCAAACTCAAACTCCTCAAGAGCCAGGCCTTGTGGTTGAGGGATTTGAGATTCGGATTCCAAACTCTCCACTGGGCACAGATTAACAGATTGTGGTTCCTGGGGAGACACAGGGGAAGATGGACTGCTAAGGACAGAAGGAGTGGGTACCAGGGCTGCCTGGCCCAGTCTGGAGCAATCAGAATCATCTTGCAGGGCTGAGATCTGATTTTGACTAGCTCCTTGAACAGGAGAGGGAAGGGGGGAAAGGCATAGAGAAACTTCCCTTCCCAATCGAGGAGAAAGGCATCCAGGGGGACTGAGCCCAACACTGGGGGCCTGCAACAAAACAGTGGAAGCTGATGATTGTCTGGGGCTGCAAAAGATCTGAGGGGTGCCCCATCTGGCAAAAAACTATCCCCAGTACTGGGGATCCAGTGACCATTTGTGAAGGCCCTGAAATCCTGCTAAGAGGGAAGTGTTCAGGGAATAAGCCAGAGACCACAACTTCATTGCCTCGGTGCACAAGGCCGAAGACCGAGTGCCCCCTTGTTTGTTGATGTACCACATTGTAGTGGTGTTGTCTGTTCTGACCTGTACCACTTTGTTCTGAACAGATGCAGAAAAAACCTGAAGTGTTAGAAAAACAGTTCTGAGTTCCAACAGATTGATGTGGAGCAGAGATTCTTGAGGGGACCACAATCCCTGGGTGGAGAGGTCGCCCATGTGAGCTCCCCATCCCAAAAGGGATGCATCTGTAGTAAGGGTCAAGGAGTGACATAGAGGGATGAAGGGAACCCCCTGTCTCAGATTGCTCCAATCCTGCCACCACTGAAGGGCCTGGATCAGGGTTCGAGTCACTGGGATCAACTTGGATAGGGGATCTCTTCTTTGAGACCAAAAGGCTCTCAAATGGAACTGAATGTCCCTCATCTGAAATCTTGCTCCTTGCACTACAGCTGTGGAAGCAGCTATGTGTCCTAGGAGCTGTAGGAAATGCCTTGCTGGTTGAGAGACCTGCAGAGTGAAGGAGGAGGCCAGGGCCACCAGGCTCCTTACCCTTTCTAGGGGAAGGAAGGCTCTGGCCTGCTTTGTGTCCAATTCTGCACCTATAAAGGTGAGTACCTGGACAGGTTCTAGAACTGACTTTGGAAGATTGAGAAGAAAACCCAGAGAGGTAAGCAGCTGCTGGGTAACTTGCAGGTGTGATTTGACCTGGTCTGGAGACTGACCCACAATGAGCCAGTCGTCTAGGTAGGAAAGATGGCAATCTTTGCCTTCTTAAATGAGCAACTGCTACTGCCAGGCATTTTGTGAATACCCTTGGGGCAGAGGTAAGGCCGAAGGGCATTGCTCGAACTGGTAATGGCCTGAGGGCAGTTCGAATCTGAGGTACTTTCGTGGGAGCTTCTGATAAGAACATGGAAGTAGGCATCCTTGAGGTCCAGGAAGCTAGCCAGTCCCCTGGCCTTAGGGAGGAAAATCATTCCCAGAGTGACCATTTTGAATTTTGGTTTTAAAGGTGCTTGTTCAGATATCTTAGGTCCAGGATGGGCCGCCACTCTCCTGTCTTTTGGGGTAAGGAAGTACCTGAGTACAGACCCTTGCCCTGATGTAGGGAGAAACCCTTCTACAGCTCTGAGAGCCAGGAGGGTGGAGACTTCTGTTTCAAAGCAAAAGTCTCTAGAGGATTTGCAGGTGGAAAAGATCTGATTCTCATCTTTGGAAATTTTTTGAAGCCGAGAACCACACCCTGGCTTACTATTTCCAGGACCCACTTGTCTGATGTTAGACTCCCAGTCCTGGACGAAGTAAGCCAGCCTGCCCCCACAGATAATGGAGAACCGGCCCAGGGCATCCCATCAGGGTGCCTGTTTGGCAGGGGCTTTAGGCTGAGGGGTGGGAGCAGGCCTGCTTGCACCCCATCTGCCTCTCCCTCTGAAGAACCCCCTCTGAGCATAAGCCGAAGAGGAGGCCTGTGTTTGGTAAAAAGGCCTGTGAAAAGGCCTGCCTCTACCGCTGGGGGGCTGCCTCTGAGGAGTGGCTTGCTGTTCCTTGGCTTGTGCACTCCTTTAAGTGGTTCTGTATTCATCCATTTTCTTCATATAATTCTCTGCTCCCCAAACAGAGAATCTCCCACCACAGGAAAATCCATAGCCTTAGCCTGGGTATCCTGTGACAAACTAGTACACCTGAGCCAAGCCAATCTACGAAAAGCCACAGATGTAGCCATGACTCTAGAGGATACATCATTAGAATCCACTGCAGCATGGAATTGCACCTTAGATGCCTCAATACCATCAGCAGCCACCTGCTCCAGCTCCTTGGCAAGCTGGCCAGGGGCCTGTTTGGCTAAAGCCATGAAAGTATCCCATCTAGATTTCTGGTATCTTGCCACATAAGCCATATAATTTGCTTGTCTGAGTCCCAAGGATGCTGCCATGTATTGTTTTTTAGCCATGGCATCAATCTTCCTGGAGTCCTTGTCAGGACGATGTGAAGCCAGGGGAATATTAGCCTTATCACAGGCTGCAGCCTGAACTACCCCAACATGGCTGCATTGCAGTGAAAGAAATTCTGTATCAGGACCTGACAAAGTATACCTCCTGTCCATCTTTTTGTCCACAGGAGGCACAGAATTAGGAGCTTTTAAAATTTTTATTGTTCGTTTCCTAAATGATTTATGTAAAGGAACAGACAATCTCCTGGACTCTGGGATATCCATCATCTCTACAAAGTCAGGCTCCTCTTGCTCATCCACAGCTTCCTCCAATGGAAGCTGGAGGGTTTCAGCAACTTTTTTATAAAACAGAAAATGAGAAGGGACTCAAAGCCTAGGGGAGATTCTCCTAAAGGTCTGTCTGGGAGATGTCGGTTCAACGGCACATCCAGACTTTCAAAGTCACATTCACACTGTTCATAATCATCCTCCCCTCCTCTGGTTCAAAACTCCTCTATATCATATTCTTGAACGGTGGAACCGCCGAACTGACCTTTTGCCAGATAGTGGCGGTTGGACGGAACCGAGAACGTGACTGGACAATTTGGATTGCTTTGGCTATCTCTGCAGTAGTTGGAAAAGGAATTTTGACTCCACACCTGCTGATGTTCTAGTTCTCTTTGCTGGAACTGGCTCTCTGAGTCAGCTTACGTTTCCTAAGGAAGTCTCGCCCTGGTCAGAAGGCACTCCTCCGCCATCGGGTCAGCGGACTTTTGGCCTCTCGTTCCCGAGTCTAACAACTCTTATCTAGGGTAGCTGCAGGGAAATTCTTGCAAATCTGGCAGTCTGCATTGAGGTGGTCAAACCCCAGACAATAAACATGTGGTGTGTGGGTCAGCCTTGGCAAAGGCTTCCCCACAGACACTACAGTGCTGAAACCCACTGGACCCGGTTTTTCTTTTGGGTTTCTCAGACATAATGCCAGCCTAACCAAAAACTTGCCCTTTTTCCGGCAGTGCCAGGCAAGACACCCTTAGCGGTTCCCAACCGTGTCACGGGTAGTGGAAAAAAACATAATGAAATCCGTTTTTCTTAGAACCGATAAGAACCGGGAACCGCACTCTAAAAAGCTTTTAAATGCTTCAGAATAAAGTTTTAAAACAACCTGATCGGTTCAAACCGAACCGATAAACATTTACAAGTTCCACACAGAAATAAACCCGTCTATTACTTACAATACCACAGACAGCTTGAACCGATCGGTTTGAGGTTAAAATAATAATAATCATTCTTAAATTTAACTGATAAAAACTCTTTTAAACAGAGAAATGAACTGAGCAGTAGGAGGAATCTCCGGAGCGACTGTTCAGTGAGGCGGAGTAAAGAATCTGAAAGTTTCAGTTTGAAATATTCCAGACAGAGCTTTTCTAACCGAGCTCGTGCTCTAAGTTCCATGCCTGGCATGGAAGTTAACTCTCACCTCCGGAGCAGTTCTAATGGTGGGACAAACTGCAATTGTCATAATATAGCAAGACGTCATGTTGTTTAAAGCAGACTACACAGCAGTACCTCCATGGAGGAGGGACAGAACCTACTTCGGAAATGGGCTCTGAAGCACAGCTGTGCCAAACCGAGCATCACTCCTAGCCTGGATGTCCAGGGAGTAATGCTTGGTAAAAGTGTGAACTGTTTTCCAGGCAGCAGCCTGACATCTCTAGAATAGGGATGTCCCTGGCAGCAGCCAGAGACGCAGCTGTACCTCTGGTAGAGTGAGCCCTCGGGCCTGAGGGAGGAACCTTACCCAGTTTTTCATAGCAAAATTGGATACAAGAGACAATCCACCTGGCAATGGATCTTTTAGCAGCAGGTTTTCCTTTACCAACCTCACCATAAGTGAGGAACAGTTGGAGGGAGTCAAACCTGTGACCCTTGGTACGTTCTACGTAGTAACTAAGGGCTCTTTTGACATCTAAACTGTGCAGTCTCCTCTCGCCAGAGGAGGAATGGTCAGTGAAGTACACAGGGAGAGACAGATTGATTAAGGTGGAAGTCTGAAACCACCTTTGGCAAGAACTTTCTGTTAGTCCTGAGGACCACCTTATCTCTATGAAAGGAGATAAAATCAGCTTCCACTGACAATGCTTGTAATTCACTTATGTGCCTGGCAGAAGTGATGGCTACCAAAACGGAGTTTTCAAGTCAACTACCTGAGCTCTGCTGAAGACAAGGGCTCAAAAGGGGTTGCATAAGCTGAGCAATGCAAATATTAAGATCCCAAGCAGGGTCCCTGAATGGAGGGTTGGTGTGAAGCAACCTTTGAAAACTTGGAGAATACAGGATGAGCGAAGAAAGAAAGGGTTTACCTGCTGATAAAGCAGACACGGCTGCCAGGTGCACTTTAGGGTAGCTGGCCTCAGACAAAGTATTCAAATGCACCATATAATCCAGGACTGAGGGTAAGTCAGCAGATTCTGGGAAATATGCTTCAGAGCAACAAATGGAAAACCTCTTCCATTTGAATTATAAGTAGCTCTGGTGGATGGCTTCTAGAAGCTTCAATATATCCAATACACCTTGGGAGAGGTGTAAGTCAGCAAACTAACTCTTCAAGAGCCAGGCCTTGAGATTGAGAGATTTGAGATTCGGGTACCAAACCCTTCCCTGAGCACAGGTTAACAGGTTGTGATTCCTGGGAATACACAAGGGAAGGTGGACTGCTAAAGACATAAGGAGTGGGTACCAGGGCTGCCTGGCCCAATCTGGAGCAATCAGGATCATCTTGCAGGGTTGAGATCTGATTTTGACTAGCACCTTGAACAAAAGAGGGAAGGGGAAGCATAGAAACTTCCTTCCCAACTGAGAAGAAAGGCATCCAGAGGGACTGAGCCCAACACTGGGACCTGCAGCAAAAAGGGAAGTTGGTGATTGTCTGGGGCTGCAAAAGAACTATCTGCAGGGTGCCCCATCTGGCAAATACTACATCTCCAATACTAGTGGATCCAGTGACCATTCGTGATGGCCCTGGAAATCCTGCTGAGAGCATCTGCCAGGACATTGTCCTTGCCTGGGAGGTGAACTGCCGTGGGGAGGTGTTCAGAGAGTGCCAGAGACCACAACTTCATTGCTTCGGTGCACAAGGCCGTAGACCGAGGGCCTCCTTGCTTGTTGATGTACCACATTGTAGTGGTGTTGTCTGCTCTGATCTGTACAACTTTGTCCTGAACAGAGGTGGAAAAAGCTTGAAGTGCTAGAAAAACTGCTCTGAGTTCCAACAGATTTATGTGGAGCAGAGATTTCTAAGGGGACCACAATCCCTGGGTAGTGAGATCGCCCATGTGAGCTCTCAACCCCAAGAGGGATGCATCTGTAGTAAGGATTAAGGAGCGAGACCGAGGAGTGAAGGGGAACCCCTGTCTCAGATTGCTCTGGTCCTGCCACCACTGAAGGGCTTGGATCAGGGTTCGAGTCACTGGGATCAATTTGGTCAAGGGGTCTCTCCTTTGAGACCAAAAGGCTCAAATGGAACTGGAAGTCCCTCATCTGAAATCTTGCTCCCTGCACAACTGCTGTAGAAGCAGCCATGTGCCCCAGGAGCTGCAGAAAATGCCTTGCTGGTCGAGAGACCTGCAGGGTGAAAAGAGAAGGCCAGAGAGACCAAGATCCTTGCTCTTTTCAGAGGAAGGAAGGCTCTGGCCTCTTTTGTGTTCAGTTCTGCACCTATGAAGGTGAGAAGCTGGACAGGCTCTAGAACTGACTTTGGAAGATTGAGAAGGAAACCTAGAGATGTGAGCAGTTGCCGAGTTACCTGAAGGTGTAGTTTGACTTGGTCTGGAGACTGGCCTACTATGAGCCAGTCCTCCAGGAAAGGAAAGATGGCAATCTTTTGCCTTCTTAAGTGGGCCACTGCTACTGCCAGGCATTTTGTGATTACCCTGGGGGCAGAGGTGAGGCCGAAGGGCATTGCTCTGAACTGGTAATGGCCTAAGGGCAGTTCGAATCTGAGGTACTTTCGATGGGAGCTTCAGAAAAGAATATGGAAGTAGGCATCCTTGAGGTCCAGGGACGCTAGCCAGTCCCCTGGCCTTAGAGAGGGTAAAATAATTCCCAGAGTCACCATTTTGAATTTTGGTTTTAAAAGGTGCTTGTTTAGGTATCTGAGATCCAGGATGGGCCGCCATTCTCCTGTCTTTTTGGGGTAAGGAAGTACCTGAGTACAACCCTTTGTAAGGTGTAGGGTGGAACCTTTCACAGCTCTGAGAGCCAGGAGGGTAGAAACTTCTGTTTCTAGGGCAAGTGCCTCTGATGGATTTGCAGGTGGAAAGGACCTGGCTCTCATCCTTGGAAATTTTTGAAGCTGAGAACCAGTCCCTGGCTAACTACTTCCAGGACCCACTTGTCTGATGTTAAAGACTTCCAGTCCTGGACAAAGTAAGCCAGCCTGCCCCCCACAGGTAGAGGAGAATCGGCCCTGGCCACCCCATCAGGGAGCCTGCTTAGCAGTGGCTTTGGGCTGAGGGGTAGAAGCAGGCTTGCTTGTACCCCATCTGCCTCTCCCTCTAAAGAACCCCCTCTTGGCATAAGCAGAAGAGGAGGCCTGGACTTGATAAAAAGGCCTATGAAAAGGCCTGCCCCTGGGATGCTGCCTTTGACAAGTGGCCTGCCTTTCCTTGGCCTGTGCACTCCTATAGGTGGTCCTATATTCATCCATTTTCTTCATGTAATTCTCTGTCTGCTCCCCAAACAGAGAACTGCCCACAACAGGAAAATCCATGGCCTTAGACTGGGTATCCTGTGACAGGATACATCTGAGCCAAGCCATTCTGGGCGTCACAGATGTAGCCATGACCTTGATGCCCATCATTAGAGTCTACTGCAGCATGAAATTGCACCTTGCATGCCTCAATACCATCCGCAGCCACTGGTTCCAGCTCCCTGGCAAGCTGGTCAGGACCCTGTTTGCCAGGCCAGCACAATATCCCATCTGGATTTCTGGTACCAAGCAGCATAAGCCATATAATTTGCCTGTCTGAGTCCCAAAGATGCTGCCATGTACTGTTTCTTTGCCATGGCATCAATCCTCCTGGAGTCCTTTTTCAGGGGTGCGACTAGAGAATATTTGCCTTGTCACAGGCTGCAGCCTGCACTACCCCGCATGGCTGCATTGCTGTGTGAGGATCTCCGTATCAGAGCCTGATAATGTATACCTCTTGTCCATCCTTTTATCAACAGGAGGTTTAGTGTGAGGAGTTTTAAATTTTACTATTTCAAAAGATTTATGCAAAGGAATAGACAATCTCCTCGACTCTGAAATATCCATCATTTCTACATAATCAGGCTCCTCTTGGTCATCAACAGCTTTCTCAACAGGGAGCTGGAGAGTTTCAGCAACTTTCTTATAGAATATAAAATGAGAAGGGGACTCAGACAGCCTGGGGGGAGAAACCCCTGACTGTCTGTCTGGAGAGATGTCCGGTTCAATGGGCACATCCAGACCTTCAAAACCACATTCACTCTCCTCATACTCCTCTTCCTCCTCCTCCAGTTCATAAAAGTTCTCAAAATCATAATCTTGAAACGATGGAACCGGCCGAACCGAGCGCTTCTCTGATGGTGTCGGTTCGGTCGGAACCAGGGAAAGTGACTGGACAATTTGAATTGCTTTAGCTATTTCCTCAGCGTTGAGAAAGAACTTTGGCTCCACACTAGCTGACTTTCTAGTCCATTTAGTTGGAACCGGCGCCTCAGAGTTCGGCTCTTCGCTTGCCCGAGGAAGTATCGCCCTGGTCAGAGGGCACTCCCTCCGGTTCGGCTGGAACCGAACCGGGCTGGCCATCTGGGTCAGCGGACTTTTTGGCCTCCCTTTCCCTGAGCCTACCAACTCTCTTTTCTATGGTGGCAGCAGGAACATTCTTACAATCTGGCAGTCTGCACTGAGGTGGTCAAACCCCAGACAATACACACAGGTGGTGTGTGGGTCAGCCTTAGCAAAGGCTTCCCCACAAACACTACAATGCTGAAACCCAGTGGGCCCGGTTTTTCTTTTGGGTTTCTCAGACATAGTGCCAGCCTAACCAAACTTGCCCGTTTATGGCAATCCGCTAAGCAAGACTCTCTTATCAGTTCCCAACCGTGTCACGGGTCGTGGAAAAAAACGTAATGAAATCAGTTTTTTTTTTTTTTTAAGACCCGTTAAGAACCGGGAACTGCACTCAAAATAAGGACTAGTAAAGTTTGAGAATAACCTGATTGGTTCAAACCAAAATGAAAAGCGTTTACAAGTTCCACACAGAATAAAATAAACGTAAGCCTATCTATTACTTACAATACCACAGACAGAGCATGAACCAACCGGTTGCGGTTTAATTTCGGTCAAAAAAAAAAAAAAAACAACGATAAAATAATACTTTTTAACTGACAAACGAGCCGAGTAGAAGAAGAAATCTCTGGAGCGACTGTTCAGTGAGGCGGAGTAAAGAATCTGACAGTTTGAGTTTGATTAACAACAGTTTTCAACCGAGCTTGCGCTCAAAGTTCCATGCCTGGCACGGAAAGTTAACTCACCTCCGGAGCAGTTCGAAGGTTGGGACTCACTGCATATGTCATAATAGCAAGACTTCATGTTTGAACAACAAGGTGGGCATCTACTAAGTGCCAACACTGCACTGCCCACCCACATCCCAAAACAGATGTTCTGAGAGGGCAGGCGGGTGGGGGGGTCATAATATAGCAAGACTCCATTAGACAACAACATCACTAAGGTGAGTAATTTTTCTTCAAACAACATGAAGTCTTGCTATATTATGACATATACATACAACAGTACCTCCATGGAGGAGGACAGAACCTACTTAGGAAATAGGCTCTGAAGCACAGCTGTGCCATGAAACCGAGCATCACTCCTAGCCTGGATGTCCAGGGAGTAATGCTTGAAAATTGTGAACTGTTTTCCAGGTAGCTGCTGACATATCTCTAGAATAGGATGTCCCTGGCAGCAGCCAGGAAGCAGCTGTACCTCTGGTAGTGAGAGCCCTCAGGCCTGGGGAGGAACCTTACCCAGCTTTTCATAACAGAATTGGATTCAAGAGACAAACCACCTGGCAATGGATTTTTAGTGGCAGATTTCCCTTTACCAACCTCACCATAAGTGAGGAACAGTTGGATGGAGTCAAACCTGTGACCCTTGGTACGCTCTATGTAGTAACTAAGGGCTCTCTTCACATCTAAGCTGTGCAGCCTCCTCTCGCCAGAGGGGGGATAGTCAATGAAGTACACTGGAAGAGAGATAGATTGATTAAGGTGGAAATCTGGAACCACCTTAGGCAAGAACTTTCTGTTAGTCCTGAGGACCACCTTATCTCTATGAAAGGAGATAAAATCAGGCTCCACTGACAAAGCTTGTAATTCACTTATGCGTCTGGCAGAAGTGATGGCTACCAGAAACACAGTCTTCTAAGTCAAGTACTTAAGCTCTGCTGAAGACAAGGGCTCAAAGGGGGTTTACATAAGCTGAGCAATGCAAACATTAAGATCCCAGGCAGGGGCAGGGTCCCTGAATGGAGGGTTGGTGTGAAGCAATCCCTTAAACTTGGAGAATACAGGATCAGCTGAAAGAGAAGAGGGTTTACCTGCTGAAATAAAATCAGACACAGCTGCCAAATGTACTTTTAGGGTAGCTGGTCTCAGCCCCAAAGTATTTAAATGGACTATATAATCCAGGACTGTGGGTATATCAGCAGATTCTGGGGAAATATGCTTCCCAGAGCACCATATGGAAAACCTCTTCCATTTGGAATTATAGGAAGCCCTGGTAGAAGGTTTCCTAGAAGCCTTCAGTATATCCATTACACCTTGGGAGAGGTGTAGATCAGCAAACTAACTCTTCAAGAGCCAGGCCTTTAGATTGAGAGATTTGAGGTTCGGGTACCAAACCCTCCCTGAGCACAGGTTAACAGGTTGCGATTCCTGGGAAGACACAGGGGAAGATGGACCGCTAAGGACAGTAGGAGTGGATACCACGGTTGTCTGGCCCAATCTGGAGCAATCAGGATCATCATGCAGGATTGAGATCTGATTCTGACTAACATCTTGAGCAGGGGGGCATAGAGAAACTTCCCTTCCCAACTGAGAACTAAGGCACCCAGAGGACTGAGCCCAACACTAGGGGCCTGCAAAAAGGAAGTTGGTGATTGTCCGGGTTGCAAAAGGTGCATCTGCGGGGTGCCTCATCTGGCAAATATTACCTCCAGGACCAGGGGTCCAGTGACCATCGTGACGGCCCTGGGAAATCCTGCGAGAGCATCTGCCAGGAAACTGGCCTTGCCTGGGAGGTGAACTGCCGTGGGGAGGTGTTCAGGAGTAAGTCAGAGACCACAACCGTTGCTTGGTGCACAAGGCTGTAGACCGAGTGCCTCCTTGCTTGTTGATGTACCACATTGTGGTGGTGGTGTCTGTTCTGACCAGATTTGGAAAAAACTTGAAATGCTAGAAAAACTGCTCTGAGTTCCAACAGATTGATGTGGAGCAGAGATTCCTGAGGGGACCACAATCCCTGGGTAGTGAGATCGCCCATGTGAGCTCCCCACCCCAAGAGGGATGCATCTGTAGTAAGGATTAAGGAGTGAGACTGAGTGACAAAGGGAACCCCTTGCCTCAGATTGCTCTGATCCTGCCAGCACTGTCGGGCTTGGATCAATTTGTTTAGAGGGTCTTTCCTTTGAGACCAAAAGGCTCTCAAATGGAACCGATGTCCCTCATCTGAAACCTTGCTCCCTGCACTACTGCTGTAGAAGCAGCCATGTGCCCAAGGAGCTGTAGAAAATGCCTTGCTGGTCGAGAGACCTGCAGGGTGAATAAGGGTGCCAGAGAGACCAGGGTCCTTGCCCTGTCCAAAGGAAGGCTCTGGCTTTCTCTGTGTTCAGCTCTGCGCCTATGAAGGTGAGGAGCTGGACAGGCTCTAGAACTCACTTTGAAAGATTCAGAAGGAAACCTAGAGAGGCGAGCAGTTGCTGAGTTATCTGTAGATGTAACTGACTTGGTCTGGAGACTGGCCTACTATGAGCCAGTCGTCCAGGTAAGGGAAGATGGCAATTTTTTGCCTTCTCAGGGAAGCAACTGCTACTGCCAGGCATTTTGTGAATATCCTTGGAGCAGAGGTGAGGCCCAAGGGCATTACTCTGAACAGGTAATGGCCGGAGGGCACCTCGAACCTGAGGTACTTTCGATGGGAGCTTCTGATGAGAATATGGAAGTAGGCATCCTTGAGGTCCAGGGACACTAGCCAGTCCCCTGGCCTTAGAGAGGGTAGAATAATTCCCAGAGTCACCATTTTGAATTTTGGTTTTAAAAGGTGCTTGTTTAAATATCTGAGATCCAGGACGGGCCGCCATTCTCCTGTCTTTTTTGGGATAAGGAAGAACCTGGAGTACAATCCTTTGCCCTGGTGTAGGGGTGGAACCCTTTCCACAGCTCTGAGAGCCAGGAGGGAAGAGACCTCTGCCTCTAGGGCAAGTGCCTCTGTTGGATTTGCAGGTGGAAAGGATCTGGTTCTCCTCTTTGGAAATTTTTTGAAGCCGAGAACCAGTCCCTGGCTTACTACTTCCAGGACCCACTTGTCTGATGTCAGAGACGTCCAGTCCTGGACAAAGTAAGCCAGCCTGCCCCCTACAGGTAGTTGAGAATCGGCCCTGGCCACCCCATCAGGGTGCCTGCTTGGCAGGGGCTTGGGCTGAGGGGTAGAAGCAGGCCTGCTTGTACCCAGTCTGCTCTCCTCAAAGAACCCCTCTGGGCATAAGCAGAAGAGGAGGCCTGGGCTTGGTAAAAGGCCTATGAAAAGGTCTGCCCCTGCCCCTGGAAAGCTGCCTTTGAGGAGTGGCCTGCCTTTCCTTGGCCTGTGCACTCCTATAGGTGGTCCTATTCTCATTATGTAATTCTCTGTCTGCTCCCCAGAGAATTACCCACAACAGGAAAATCCATGGCCTTAGTCTGGGTATCCTGTGACAGGCTAGTACATCTGAGCCAAGCCATTCTGCAAAGTGCCACAGATGTAGCCATGACTCTTGATGACACATCATTAGAGTCCACTGCAGCATGGAATTGCATGGTCACCTTGGATGCCTCAATACCATCAGCAGCCACCTGCTCCAGCTCCTGGCAAGCTGGCCAGGGACCTTTCTAGAGCCATAACAGTATCCCATCTGTATTTCTGATATCTAGCAACATAAGCCATATAATTTGCCTGTCTGAGTCCCAAGGATGCTGCCATGTACTGTTTCTTTGCCATGGCATCAGTCCTCCTGGAGTCCTTGTCAGAGTGTGAAGCCAAGGGAATATTTGCCGTGTCACAGGCTACAGCCAGCACTACCAACATGGCTGCATTGTTGTGTAAGGAACTCCATATCAGAGCCTGGCAATGTGTACCTCTTGTCCATTCTCTTATCCACAGGAGGTATAGTGTGAGGAGTTTTTAGAATTTTAACTGTTTCCCAAAAGATTTATGCAAAGGAAAAGACAGTCTCCTAGACTTTGGGATATCCATCATTTCCACATAGTCAGGCTCCTCTTGATCATCCACAGCTTCTTCCACAGGGCTGGAGGTTTCAACCACTTTTTTTTTTTTTTTTTATAAAACATAAAATGAGAGGGCACTCAGAAAGCCTAGGAGGCGGCTCCTGAAGGTCTGTCTGGGGAGATGTCTGGTTCAATGGGCACATCCAGACTTTCCAATCCACATTCACTCTCCTCATACTCCTCTTCCCCCTCCTCCAGTTCATAAAATTCCTCTAAATCATACTCTTGAACCGGTGGAACCGGCCGAACCATACGCTTACCTGATGGTGCCCATTCGGTTGGAACCGGGAAAGCGACTGGACAATTTTAATCACTTTGGCTATCTCTTCAGTGGTTGGAGAGGAAAGTTTTGGCTCCACACCAGCTGATTTCCTAGTCCTTTTTGCTGTAACAGACTCCTCAGAGTCGGCTCTCCTTTTGCCTGAGGAAGTCTCGCCCTGGTCAGAGGGCACTCCCTCCGGTTCGGCTGGAACCAAACCGGGCTAGCCATCCGGTTCAGCGGACTTTTGGCCTCCCTTTCCTGAGCCTACCAACTCTTTCTAGGGTAGGTGCAGGAAAATTTTGCAAATCTGGCAGTCTGCATTGAGGTGGTCAAACCCCAGACAATAAACACAGGTGGTGTGGGGGTCAGCCTTAGCAAAGACTTCCCCACAGACACTGCAGTGTTGAAACCCAGTGGGCCCGGTTTTTCTTTTGGGTTTCTCAGACATAATGCCAGCCTAAACAAACATACCCGTTTATGGCAATCCGCCAGGTAAGACCCTCTTATCGGTTCCCAACCGTGTCACGGGTCGTGGAAAAAACCGTAATAAAATCCGTTTTTTTTTTTCTTTTAACCACACTCTATATAACAGACTAATATATTTTAAACAACCTGATCGGTTCAAACCGAACCAATAAACCGTTTACAAGTTCCACACAGAATAGAATTAATGTAAAACCTATCTAGTACTCACAATACCACAGACAGAGCCTGAACCGACCGGTTGCGGTTTAAATTCGGTCGAAAACTGAGAAAAACAATACTTTAACCGACAAAATGAACCGAGCAGAAGGAGAAATCTCTGGAGCGACTGTTCAGTGAGGCGAAGTAAAGAATCTGACAGTTTGAGTTTGAAGAACAGACAGAGTTTTCAACAGAGCTCAAGCTCAGCGTTCCATGCCTGGCATGGAAAGTCAACTCTCACCTCCGGAGCAGTTCAAAGGTTGGGACTCACTGCATGTGTCATAATATAGCAAGACTTCATGTTTGAAGTATGGCAGCTTGGATTCAATGCAAAGTGAAAAGTAATGAACCTGGGAAACAAAACTCGGGAAGATTACACAATGGGGAGGTAGTATCAACAACAAAATGGAAAGGGACCTGGGGTAATCTTAACAGATGATTCTAAGGTTGGCAAGCAATGTGAGAAGGCGGTAGGGAGGACTGGGGATACTGGGATGTATAGGGAGAGGTATCACCAGCAGAAAACAGGAAGTTATTATCCCTGTACAGACAGTTGGTGAGACCCCATCTAGAGTACTCGTCCAGTTCTGGAGACCCTGTCTCCTAAGGACAGACAGGATGGAGGCAGTTCAGAGGAGGCAACTAAAATGGTGCAGGGTCTGCAAGAGAAGCCAACGAGGAGAGACTAAAGGAGCTTAATATGTATACCCTTGAGGAAGGGAGGGAGAGGGAGACATGATAGAAATGTTTAAGTACCTCAGTGGAATCAACAAAGTCCAAGAGGGTAGCATCTTTCAGAAAAAGATGTGCAAGAACAAGGGACACAATCTGAAGATAGAGGGGGGGACAGCTCAGGGGCAATGTGAGGAAGTACTTTTTCAGAGGGTGGTGGACGCATGGAACAATGTTACTGAGGAGGTTGTGGGGCCTAAAGCTGAGAGAGAATTCAAGAATGCATGGGACAGACATAAGGCAATTTTTGTGGGGGGAAGAAATAGGCTGTTGGTTAAATAGGATCTGCAGCTTAGGTAGGGAAATGGGCAGACTAGGTGGGCCAAGCAGTCCTTATCTGCCATCAAAGTCTATGTTTCTATGTAGCAATGCTTCCCCCTGACTGACATGCTCTGGATAATAACCTGAAAGGTGGATGGTTTGATTTTGCATAACCTCCAACACCACCTTTGACAAAAACGTCAGATTAGAATGTAAAGACACTGTCTTTATGAAAAATCAAATAGAAACTTGCACATTAGTGCCAGTAGCTCTGAAATTCTTCGTGCCGAACTGATAGCAAGTAAATACAGGTTACTCACCTGTAACAGGAGTTCTAGGAATGGTATATGTTGTTCATCCACACTGTCTGGCAGGTTCCTTGCCGCTATAAATCTTGCCAGAAGGTCTTCAAGCTGGTTCCTCCCACCCACCCGGGTGGTAAAACTCTCTCGCCCATGGCGTAGATCTGGCCCGCTGGAAGCTCAGGTTGTCTTGTCCCGAGCCAAGGAGGTCGGGTGGATGAACAACATATACCATTGCTAGAACTCCTGTTACAGGTGAGTAACCTGTATTTCTAGAGACATGGATATGTTGTTCATCCACACTGTCTGGCAGACTCCTAGCAGTTCTCCGGGAGGAGGGAGGCAAGGCGCACACCCCCTACTTAGGAAAAAGAGACTGGAGAACCGAGGCCCCAAAACCAGCATCCCGGCGTGACTCAAGGTCGATGTGGTAATGGGTGATGAAGGTGTGTGCTGACTTCCAGGTAGCAGCCCTGCAGATTTCCTGGATAGGGACGTCCCTGGAAGCAGCCACCGATGCAGCAGTATGGCGGGTAGAATGAGCTCTTATCCCTCTGGGAGGCTCCATGCCCGCCAACTTATAGCAGAGATCTATGCAGGAGGTGACCCACCTGCCTATCGTCCGCTTGGCTGCAGGTCTGCCAGGTGCGGCTTCAGCGTAGGTGACAAACAGCTGGCGAACCTCTCCCCGAATTTCAGCCATGCGCTCCTTATAGTAGGAGAGCGCCCTTCTAGGGTCCAGAGTATGGAGCCTATATTCGGCCTCCGAGGTGTGACTGGGGTAGAACATCGGCAGAGTCAACACCTGGTTAAAGGTGAAACTCCGACACCACCTTCGGAAGGAATTTCGAGTGGGGGCGCAGGACAATCTTGTCCCTGTGGAAGACCAGGTAAGGAGACCGATGGAAAGCGTCTGGAGCTCTCCCATCCTTCTGGCTGACGTGATAGCCACCAAGAAGGCGGTCTTCCACGACAGGTGAGAGTTCACACCTGTGCATTGGTTTGAATGGCTTGCCTGTGAGCTTTGCCAGTACCAGCAGTAGATCCCACGGAGGTGGAGGTTCTTGCACCGGAGGGGGAAATGTGATCAAGGCCTTTGAAAAAGCGCCAGACCACCTTCTCCTGTGCCACCTACTGCTTCCCGGCCCACGCCCGGTAAGCAGAGATGGCTGCCAGGTGCACCTCAAGGGTCGTCTACCTAAGCCCTTGCTGAGAAAGGGACCAAAGGTAGTCCAATATGCTCTCCAAGGAACAGGAGGAAGGGTCCAGGCCCTTGCCCTGGCACCAAATGGAAAATCTCTTCCATTTGAAGGCGTAGCATTTTCTTGTCAACTCCTTACAGGACGCCTCAACTACATTGAGGACCTCGTCGGAAAGACCCAAGGCCTGGAACTCTAGCCGCTCAGGAACCAGGCCGTCAGGTGCAGGGATTGAAGGTCCGTATGGAACACCTTCCCCTGATTGACTGAGATCAGGTCCTGGCGGGCTGGAAGCCGCCTCCGGAGCCTGGAGCCAAGGCTGAGGAGTTCTGGATACCAGAACTGGCGAGGCCAGTCTGGGGCTACCAGAATCACCTACGCCTTGTCCCTCCCGCTTGAGAAGCACCTTGTGGATCAAGGGAAACAAGGGAAAGGCGTGGAAGAGGCCGGGTCCTGACCTCGGAGCATCCCCTGCAGGGAGCCCTGCTGAGGGGGGCGGGCATGGAACAGACTCAGCTTCGCTCTCCCTGGAGGCAAACAGGTCCACCTGAGGCGTGCCCCAGTGGGAGAAGAGATCCTGTACTACCTCCGGCAGGAGAGAACCACTTGTGAGACACAGCCCCTATCCGGCTTAGGCATCGGCCAGGGTGTTGGAGGCTCCTGCCACATGAATGGCTAGGAGATCCGCCTCCAGGCTGCGCACAAGGGACCAAATGCGGAGAGCTTCCTTGCATAACAGCATGGAGCGCGTCCCGCCCTGGCGGTTCAGACAGTACATGGTCGTGGTGTTGTCCGTCTGGACCTGAACCACTTTACCACGAAACGGAGCGAAGGCAGTGAGAGCTAGGCGGACCATTCGAGCTCCAGCAGGATGATGTGCCGGGACTCCAAAGGGGACCAGGGCCGTCGCTCTGTGTTCCCCAGATGGGCACCCCAACCCAGAGATGCATCGGTCGAGAGGAGAGAGAGCAACGTCGACTCGGGCGGACGAACGGGATACCCTTCTGCAGATGTGCTGGAACGATCCACCACTGGAGAGCGTTCCACATCTCCTGGGTCACTGTCACGGGCTAGTCCAACGGATCGCAGCGTTGTGACCATTGGCTGGCCAGTCCCCATTGAAGGGGAAGCATGTACCAACGGGCCCAACGGACCACGCTGGTGCAGGCTGCCATGAGGCGCATGAAGTCCCAGGCAGGGCGCAATTGCCCAACCAGAAATGATTGGGCAAAGGAGGAAAGAACCTCGGCCCTGTCTGCCGGGAGCCGTGCTCTGGCTCACAGAGAGTCGAGCTCTGCCCCGATGAACAGAATCACCTGCTTTGGCATGAGTTCCGACTTGGCCCGTTGATGAGGAGGCCAACCTGAGAAGCAAACTTGGAGGGCCAGATCTCTGGACGCTCCACCTCCTGTCTGAGGGGCTGCTATCAACCAATTGTCCAGGTAAGGGTACACCGGACCCTCTGCGCCTAGGAGAATGCTGTCACCACTGCCATGCATTTGGTGAAGACTCTGGGGGCTAGGGAGAGGCCGAAGGGCATGGCCCGGAACTTGTATAGGGATCCCTCCGCTCTGAAGCGGAGGAATCTCTGATGGGACAGATGGATTGGGACGTGAAAGAACGCGTCCTGGAGGTCCAGGGAGCAGAACCACACGCCTCGTTCAAGGATCCGATTATCTGAGCCAGAGTGACCATCCTGAACGTTCGAGACCTTAGGAACTTGCTCAGGTCGTGCAGGTCGAGAATGGGGTGCCAGCCCCCCGTCCATTTTGGGACCAGGAAGCACCTGGACACAAACCCCGGGTCTGGAGGAGGATCCGCCACCTTCCTTATTACCTCTTTTTAGGAGCAGGGCAATATCGGCTCGGCTGGCCGACAGCAAGGCTGCGGGACCCGTGCCCCCGAGGAGACGGCTCGAAAGGCGGGCCTGCTCGAATTCCAGAGGCAGGCTTTTCCTACCACCTCCAACACCCAGCAGTCTGTGGTAATAGCGGACCAGGCGGAAAGGAAGTGGCGGAGCAGTCTCCCACCGGGAACCTGGGGGGAGTGACGAGGTTGAGGCGTGCACCCTCAACCCGCCACTGGGCAGGCTTGGAGGAAGAACCGGCTGAGGGACCTCCTGGGCATTTACCTCCTTGCTTCCTGTTGGAGGAAGCCGTCGGCTTGGGTTTGGGACGCCAAGTGTGAGCCTGCTGGCCCTGTTGCTGGTGCTGCTGGGCCGGTCGAGAAGCAGGGACCGAAAAGACTTCTGCTGCCGACAGCGGCCTTTGTCCCTCTGGGCAGAGGTGACAGAGTCCAGAGTGGCACTGGACTTTTTGATCCTCTGGAGGTGTCCCTCCACTCCACGACCGATGAGATCAGTCCCCAAGAAGGGGATGTCCGCCAACTTGTGCTGGGTATCCGCTGTGAAGGTGGATATCCTCAGCCACGCCCTGCGTCGTATGGCCACCGCGGACGCTGCTGACCTGGCACAGGAATCACCTATGTCCAGAGCAGTCTGGAGCTGCTGCTTCGCCACCGTCCTACCCTGGTCCCGCACCTGGCTGACCGTGGTCTGCAGGTCAGGCGGGAGATGAACACCCTCATCCAGGGAGCCCATGAGGGCGTGGGAGAAATGTGCCATCAGCACGGCCGAGCTGGCCTGTCAGTGGCGAGGGAGGACACAGCGTACACCTTGCACCCGTCAAAGTCAGCTTTTGGACACTTTGCCAGGAGAACTTATCCCATCCCGAGCATTGCGGGCCGGAAACACTGTTGGTGACTAACCCTTGGCAGAGGGTGTTCCGAAAACCGGCAAAGAGGCGGGGACCGCATACTTCCTGGCCGAGGCGCAGGACAGGAAGCAGGCCGCTGCCAAAGCTCCAGGCTGGGCCGGACAATGGCCTCAGCCACGGAAGAGGCCTCTGTGGGAGAATCCCTCGGTCCAGAATCTCCATCAGGGATACTTGGCCCGCTTGGAGACAGGCTTGAGCAGCATCCCGGTGGACTCTGAGATGAGTCGAGCAGACCCAAGAGGACGATGGGCTATCGTCCACTGACTGGCCCCCGGAGGACTCCAGATCGAACTGCCTGGAGAACAGGGAGGAATCGTCGGATTCTGAAGAGTCTGCGAAGAGCTGCCTCGGCCCTGAGCCACCCTCCACCTGCCGAGAGCGGTCGGCAGTGAGGGTGACCGACAACCTGTGGGGCAGGCCGTGACCTGACCGAGAATTCTTGGTTGGTGCCCCCGACTTCGGTTGTGGAGGCGGAGGTTCCACCACAAATCGGTGGATCAGCTGGTTTCGGCTTAGCAACCGGCCTTGGAGCGGGCAATTCTACTGGAACGAGTGGTTGCTTCAGGCGTTCAGGCGACAGCCACTTGATGGCCGGGGTCGGCTTAGGCCCGGACAACAGCAACTGCTGCCACATAAGGTCCTTGTAGCACCGGCGCATCTTGCGCCACAGCCTCTCCTCACCCGAGGACGACGACTAGGAAGAACGGCGTCATCACTTACTTCGGTAACAAGACCAAGACCGCTGATGTCGGCGGGAACGGCTGGATAGAGAACAGGTCCGAGACCTTCGGGGGACCGAGGGTGGGTCTGGGAAGGGGCAGGGGACACCCGCTCTTCCCTCGGCTCAGGCACTTTAACCAGGGACTGCGGCCCCGGAGGCACAGGCAGATCCTCTGTATCCACCGGGGGAACCGGTGAAGGAAGGTTGTCTGCTTCTCCAGTCGACAGCCCGTCTAACGGATCGAGAAAAATCTCAACTTCAACGGGAGTCTCGGAAGGCTGGCCCGATGGGGGCACCGTGAAGCCATTGGCCTCAGCCGCAACCATGACCGAAGTCTGCCGGTTGGCAGCCCAAGGAAGGGGACCTCTCCCGCTCCCAGGAACGCTGACAGTGGGACTTGCCTTTCGACTCTTTTCTTGGGCCAAGAAGAATGTCCTGAAGGCCCCTCTCCTTTTGTGGAAAGGGACTGACAAAGCTCCTTGAACGAAGCCGTATATGAGAAACTCAAAGAGAGCGGAATAAATGTCGCGGCCGAGGAGGAGGAAGATGCGGCCTGGTCCGCCTCCTCCTTGAAGGCGATTATCTGCTCGAGCTGCTCAGCCGAGCCAGCCGCCGGACACCGCCCAACGAGCCTCTTTAGATTTTACTGGCGGGAAACGTTTCTCGGGGCGCCCGAGCTTCAAACGGGCAGCGCGATCGTCCAGAACGTCGGCCGAGAAAGAGCAGCACAACTCGCAAGCCTGCGGGTCGTGATCTAGGCCTAAGCATTAGAAACACGTGAGCGGATCCGTCCTGGACATTTTCTGCCCACAAGGGCACCTCCGAAAGTCAGGAACAGATTTGTCCATCGCAGCCGCGAGGGAAGATGAAGACCGAAGTTTAGAAAACTTCAAAACCAATTTCGGACGAACCGAAGAGTTAGGATCCAGTTTAAAACGCAGAGCGCTAAGGAGGGAACCCGAGCTTCCAAACGGTAAGGAAGATCTGGCGTCATGGGGCACAGCTGAGAGTTTTACCACCCGGGTGGGTGGGAGCAGCCAGCTTGAAGACCTTCCGGCAAGAATTAAAGCGGCAAGGATACCTGCCAGAAAGTGTGGACGAACAACATATCCATGTCCCTAGAAACAGTGATTTTGGGGAATTTTTCAGCAAATTTACAACATAAGCTTTTTGAGAGCCCACTTCATGAACACCAAAACTGTTGTTTCGTTAATCAGTCCCGAAAGGTGATTCCATGCAGTGACTGCAAAAATCACCTTTCAGGACCGAACACCACCATGACAGTGACTGAATTCATGAGGAGGGTCACAATAACCCCTTGCTGAAAATCTTGTGCCAAAATTCCCAAAATGACACAAGATATACACGAGCTTCAGTACTGTGTACAGTTCTGGAGAACTCTTCTGAAGGACATGGCTGCTGAGAGGGTTCAGAGAGAGTGACCAGGATGATTCAGGGCACTGAGGAGAAGCTTTATGAGGAGAGACTAAAGGAGCTTGGGCATTTCTCACTGGAGAGAGGAGGAAGGGAAGAGATGATAGAGGTTTTCCAAGTATGTAAAGGAATAACCAAGAGTGGAACCAAGGAGCTGTTTAGGCTTGGGGGGTTACAACCAGGGGCCATGGGTGGAAGCTGGAGGGGGGAGCATAGGAAATTTTTTTCAGTGAGAGGGTGGTAAAGCCGTGGAATGCGCTGCCTGGGAGGCTGGTGGAGGAAGGCACAGTGGAGGGATTCAAGAGGGGGTGGGATAGGTACAAGGGGATACAAACTAAAGAGCTCTTGGGGGCTAGCAGGGTGGTAAGACGAGCGACCATTAGGTTGCTGGCTTTCGAGCAGACAAGACAGACCATTTGGCCTATTCTGCTGGCTATTTTAGTATGTTAGTAAAACTGAAAAAACCCTATTTATGCTATTATACAGCTTACCGGTATTTCTTCAGTTCACAGTCTGCTTTGAAGAGTGCAAGTGTTCCAGTCCACTGAAGATAATCGCTCGGGCTCTGAAAGGCAAGTATGGGGTGAGGGGTGTGGGGTGGAGGGTGGGCACAGGTTGGCAGGGGGCGAATTCACCAAGGACAGTTTTGTTTTATAGGATGAAAAAAAAAAAAAAATGGAGGCTTTTGGTATGCTGGGGTGGGCTCCCAGCGTGCACCTCAGTGAGGGAGGAGGAGGTGTGTGTGTGTGTGTGTGTGTGTATAGGAGGGGAGGGGCGGGTTGGCGGGCAGGGGACAAAAAAAATGGACACTGCTGGCACACTGGGGTGGGCTCCAGCGTTCCCACCTCACGTGTTTGCTTGGGGGACTGGGCACCCCGCCAGCAAGTATGTGTGTGTGTGTGTGTATATATGTGTGGAGGTGGAGAAGCATGAGCATGCTGGGTGGGCTCCCAGCATGCCAATGTATTTTGTGGGGTGGGGGTTGCACCAGGGGTGGGCACCCCTTGGGCACAAGGTGGGAGTTGGGGAGAACAGGGAGGGAGGACATTAGCAGAAGAAGCGGGAGGGCTTTGAAGCCGAGCTGTGCATGACAGCAGTTAGTCTGACATGTATGCTAATTGCATATGCTACCACCGCTGACTGCTGTCATACATAGCTCGGCATGTAATGGTCCCTCAGGGTCGCACTCCGCTATACTAAGACCATGGAGAAGGGTCACATACCTCCAAAAGGCACACTGTTGCAAGAAGTTATTACATGTGCCCAAGCCGAATATAAAATGGCTAGAATGGATAAGGCGGGTCCCGGAGAGGCTGTGGAGGATCATACCTGCAAGAGCTTCTCTCAAAGATCTACTGTCAGTGGGATTCTTACAAGAACTGTACTATCTTACTTGAGAGGAAGCTCTTGCAGCAGGTAACACAAGTAAGACAGATTCCCAAGCAGTATAAACTCAATACAACCCTTGTGAGGGGAAGAAGGAAGGCGGGGAAACAGGAGCAGGAGGAATCCCTCAAGAGTCCAAGCCTTGCAGGATCGCACGGTCAAATCCTGCTCTGCATCTGGAAAGGATGTCCAGGCTGCAGTGCCTGAAAAGATGTGAACAGAGTGCCATGTGGCGGCAGCACAAATGTCTGCCGCCAAAACCCACTTCATGGCCGCAAAGGAAGTGCCGACTGCCCAGGTAGAATGGGTCTAGATCGGGCCAGGAGCAGACCGGTTACGTTTCTGGTAACAATAAGTAATACAATTAACCAGCCAGCACGAGAGCGTCTGCTTGGTAACTGGGCATCCTAAGGACCTGTGTGCGAAGAAAACGAAAAACTGGTCGAACTTTTTATTCCCCTTGGTTCTGGGCAGGTAGCAGCAGAGCGCCCTGTGGACATCCAAGGAATGAAGCAGAGCTTCCCTTTGTTGGAGTATTCCAGATATCACGCCGGAAGCTGGACTGATTGATTCAGAGTGAGCTCCAAGACAACTTTCGGTATAAACTTCATATTGGTGCGAAGGTCAACCCTATCTTTAAGAAAAATCAGGTAGGATTCCTTGCACTGACAGCTTGCAGCTCTGAAATACACCACCAAAGTGATGGCTACCAAAGTAGCGTCTTCAGGACAGGAATCTCAGCTCAGTTTTCATGGCGGTTCAAAGGGAGGAAGCGTCCGCTTTTCCAGGATGAAAAGCAGATCCCAAGAAGGGACAGAATCCCAAAACTGGGGGTCTGATAAGCAGAATACCATGCAGAAAAGCCTTTGATACCTCCATCTGAGCCGCTGTCTTACCCTGGACGTCTACCCAGTATGTGATAGGCAGAGATGGTGGCCAGGTGTACTTTGATGGAGAAATAACTGACACACTAATCCGAAAGGGAAAGTAGGTATTCTAAAATTGAATTAACCAGACAGACCAGAGGATCCACCTTCTTGGCTGTGACCCAAATACAGAAACATTTCCATTTCTAAGTGTAAGTGGCCCTGGTGGCAGGCTTGCACGCCTCAACCAAAACCTGCGCGACCTCATCTGAAATTCCAAACCTAGACTTAGCTAGGTTTTGAGGAGCCAGGCATGCAGTTGAAGAGAACACATGTTCAGATGGACCAGAGACCCATTGTTCAGCGACGGAAGCTGTGATGAAATTGGAAGAGGAAGCTGAGGCTCTGCCGCTAACGCTAGTAATGGGAACCAAATCTGATGAGGCCACGGCGGAGCTATGAGAATTGGGATGGACTGTTCTGACTGCGCTTCGAAGAGTACCTTCTGAAGCAGAGGGAAAGCCTAGAGGAATCTCCCCTTCCAGGAGAGTAACAATGCACCTTGCCAAAAAGCTCCAGGCTCTGGACCTAGTGAGCAAAAACTGGACAGCTGTGTGTTGGATTGAGACGCGTAGAGGTCTAGCTCTGGTGTTCTCCATCTGGAGAAAATTTGATCCGAGACTCCCTGAAGCAACACCCATTTGTGGGCTTGTGATCTGGTTCTGCTAAGGCGTCAGCCAGCACATTCTGTCTCTCTGAGATGTGAGCATGAGTTAGAGCCAATGCTCCAGCACCTAATCCCACACTGTCATTGCTTCTCGGCAGAAGGGATAAGAGTGCATGCCATCTTGTTTGTTGACGTAAAATATCATGGATGTGTTGTCCGTCTGGATTAGCAGGTGACCCGGCACTAGGGCTAAAGCTAAGGTCTGAAGAGCATCAGGACTGCTCTCAGTTCCAGGACATTGATGTGCAGGTTCTCCTCTATTGGGACGGGAACCCTGGGTCCAATGAGCCCATTATCCCAGAGGACAAGCATCCATGGTCAGAATCTGGGACGGGCCCCCGACCTGAAAAGGGAGCCTCACCGGAAGGTTTTGTGAAGACATCCAGCAGCGCAATTCTCGGCAGATTGGCTCAATGATCCTTATCAAGGCATCCAAATTGTCCTTCGTCTGATCCCACTGGACATGCAAGGACCACTGGATGGTTCGCATGCACAGCCGCGTTAGCGGAACTAAACAATGGCGGCTGCCATGTGACCCAACAGCCTGAGAAGGTGTCTTGCAGTGACCCTTGAAGCTGTAGAGATGTGCTGCGCCAAGACTTGGATATGTCCCGCCCTGTTGGATGGGAGGAAAACCTTCCCGAGAGAGGTGTCAAGGAGTGCCCCTATGAATTGGAGCTTCTGGGACGGGAACAGCAGAGGTTTGTCCCGGTTGACCATGACGCATAGACGGAGACATAATGAGAGGGTGTCCCTGATGGTCTCAAACAGGCAGGCCCTGGAAAGAGCCAGTTGTCCATGTAAGCGAACACAAGATGGCCCCTTCGGAGCGCCGCAGTGACCACCACCAGGCACTTGGTGAAAATCCTGGGGGCTGAAGAGAGACCGAAGGGAAGGACTTTGAATTGGAAAAGTCTACCCTGGAATCTGAAACTCAGGAACCTGCAATGACTCCTGGCAATCTGGATATGCAGATAAGCATCCTGCATGTCTAGAGATGCCAGCCAGCCTCCTGCTGAAACCAGAGGCAAGAAAATGGGTAGAGAAACCATGCGGAATCTCAGATACGAGACCCACTGGTTTGGCTCGCTGAGATCCAGGATTGGTCTTGGGTCTCCGGACTTCTTCGAGACCAGGAAGCGGGAGTAAAACCCTGCATCTCTTGCGGCCAGAGGCACCGGCTCGATGGCATTCTTGTCCAGCAGGGACTGAATTTCCTTCTGGATGAGAACCCTGTGTTCCCTCAGATAGTGGGATGGGGGTGGTGGTCTGTCCGGAAGGAAGGCATCGAACCCGATAGAATGCCCGAATTCCACGAGCTGGAGGACCCACTGGCCGGAGGTCACTTGTCTCCAGTTGTCTGGATAAAGAGAAAAGTGACCGCCAAAAGGCTCTGACGAGATGTCTGGGAGAGGCAGGTCGCCTGGATAGTCAGGCGTTGGGAGCGGGGAGGGAGGGCGGCAACTGCTGGTCTACCCTGTCGACAGGCAGCGGCTGAGGCACCCCTGGTCCTCCCTCTACAAGCAAAGCCACCTCACTGCTGATTATGTTGGTAGCAGGACTGCTGAGGCTGATGTCCCCCCGGTCCTGCAGCAGGACTTCGGGAGCGTCCCTGTTTCAGGTGGTACATGGACTGCATGGTATGGATGGCCTACAGGTCCTGTAGCTTTGAAATTATCTTCTCAGTCTTCCCAAAAGAGCATGGAGCCTTTAAAGGGAGCATCAAGGATGCTGGATTGAACATCTGGATCAAACCCTGAAACCCAGGGCCAGTAATGGCGCCAGAGCTACCGCCATCGCAGAGGTATCCACAGTCTCATAGGCTGATCTCAGGACATGGATCCCCACGTCCAAGCCAGTCTGAATAAGCAGCAGCTCTGCCCATTGAGGCAGTCGGGCATCCTTTGCACAATGTCCAGTCCTTGTGCTCCAAAGGCGTTCTAGAAATAGAATTACGTACCTACTGTAATTCTTGATCTTCTTGGACTAGTCTCCACCACTCATTCACACTAGTGGGATCTGCGCGGAGGCACTAGGACCCATCGGGAGCAAACTTTTGCTGGAGGGTCGTGAGAGATGGCACCGCGAGGCATGGCGTCCTGGCGGTGGCTGTGGCGATAATGACCTCCCTCGGCGATGACCCTCCAACCGCCTCAGTTCCTTTTTACCAAGGAGGTGCAGCGCCAACTACGTAAAAGTAAACCTAACCTTAAAAAACGGACATAAGATAGTCCGGACGACCCGTGTAAGAAGGGTCAGCAAAGAAGTCTTCACAGCCTAAAGATTTGAGGGAGTGAAGACCAACACAGCGGTGAGCTCGGGGGATGGAGGGTGGGCGTGTGATGAGTGGTGGAGACTGGTCAAGAAGATCAAGAATTACGGTGAGTGCATCCAATTTTTCATATCTTCCTGGACAGAAGTCTCCACCACTCGTCTGTAGTGAAGGAAATCCAAGCGATAATCCCCAAAAGGGCAGCAGGGGCCAGGCTCACACGTCTAGGACAGAAGTCCATTAAGGATGGTTCTGCCGAGGCGGAATGACGCCTGGCATGAACATCCAGTGCATAATGCTTAATGAAGGTGCGCACTGAGCTCCAGGCAGCGGCATTGCAGATATCCGCAATTGAACACTCTTGATTTCGCTAGGGATGCCGCGACCACCCTAGTAAGTGGCGTACACTCTACCTTCCAATTTAACCTGTGCCATGGAATAGCAATGTCGAAGACATGCCACTAACCATGATGAGATGCATCTGATAGCGACAGGCTGACCCAGCCAGGTCTGCTGGAAGGAAACAAACAATTGCTGAGTCTTGCGAAAATTCTTGGTTCTATCTAAGTAGAACATAGGAGCTCTCAACATCCAAGGAATGAAGGACCGTTCTCCTTCATTTTGGAAGTTGGCAGTAAGAGGAAGCACCAGAGGTTGGTTTAGATGGAATTCTGACACAACCTTGGGAAGAAATTTAGGATAGTACGAAGAACTACTTTGTCCTTATGGAACACAGTATACGGAGGGTCCGTAACCAGGGCATGTATCTCAGAGACCCTGCGGGCTGAGGTAATGGCCACTAGGAAGGCTGTCTTCCAGGTAAGAAATTTTAGCTCACAGGTAGCTAGGGGTTCGAAAGGCTTCCGAGTGA
Source organism: Neoceratodus forsteri (assembly GCA_016271365.2). Taxonomy (NCBI): domain Eukaryota; kingdom Metazoa; phylum Chordata; order Ceratodontiformes; family Ceratodontidae; genus Neoceratodus; species Neoceratodus forsteri. The sequence continues at coordinate 223,459,734 of CM028138.1, read as the reverse complement.
GCATGTCTAGCACAAGGTTAATGTCCCAGGCTGCGACCGGACGTCTAACAGGGGTCTGGTATGAGAATTCCCCTTAAGAAATCTCTTCACCATAGGTAACTGAGCCAGAGACAAGGAAGGAACCGGCTCATGGAGCGAAATGGCACTAAGGTGAACTTTAACTGTGGGTACTGGAGACCTGAGTTTGATAGGTCCAAGGTACTCCAGAACCTTGTCTGGAGGACAGGAAGGGATTCAAGAGGACTTTGCACACAGAGAAAAGCGTTTCCACTTAGAAGCGCAAGTTTTTCGGGTAGCTGGCTTCCGAGCAGCCAGAAGGGCGTCTGAGACTCTCGAGAGGCGTTGAACGTTCACTTCTACCTCTTCAGGAGCCAAGCATGACGGTGAAGAGACCTCAGGTTGGGATGGACTATGAACCCTGAGTCAAAGATTGATTTGCAGAGAAGTGGCCTCGGAGGGCTACCGACATACTGTTGAGTGAGAAACCATAGTTGCCGAGGCCAGGAGAAGCAATGAGAATCATCTTGGTCCCTGAGACTCGAACTTGAGGAGAACTCTCTGAATTAAAGGCGGTGGAAAGGCGTAAGAAAGCGTTTTGTCACCGCAGCCTGAACGCATCCTGACAGAAAATGCCAGCCCTGGATTTCTGGAGCAGAAGAGAGCAGTTTTAGCGTTGAGTGGGGATGCAAAAGGTCCAGGTCTGGAGTCCCCACTCTTGAACAGTGACCGAGCTACGGCTGGGTGAGAGACCACTCGTGAGGGTCTGCCTCCGTCCTGCTGAGGTGATCTGCTAAGTCGTTTTGTACACCCGGCAGATATACCGCAGAATTAGAGACTTGTGCTCAAGCACCACTCCCACTCTCATTGCTTCCTGCAAAGGGGATAAGAGTGAAGCACCTTGCTTGTTGATGTAATACATCACAGCTTTGTTGTCTGTTTGAAGGAGAATGTTCCTGTGACAAAGAACATCCTTCAACGCTCGGATGATAGAGGACCGCTCTCATCTCCAGGACATTTATGTGGAGCTGAGTTCGAGCTGAGTCCATACACCTTGAGTGTGAGAGAGAGACAGTGAGCTCCCATCCCATTAGCGATCGTCTGTGGTGATGGAGATCTGATGATCCAGAGGAGCAAAGGGAATCCTTCCAGGAGATTGCTCTCTTGAGACCACCAGGTGAGAGACCCGTGGGGCTCCGTCACCTTGATGGGATAAGACTGGGGGTGAGAGGTCGGTGACCACTGAGTGGAGAGCATCCACTGGGTGGTCCTCATGTGTAACCGAGCTAGGGGTACAGTGAACACTGAGGACGCCATGAGACCAACATACGTTGCATCGAGAGAGCTGTGACCGATCGGTTCTCCCGAGTACGGGCCATCTGAAGGATGTCGAGTCTTCTGTCCCTCTGGAAGGAAAAGTTTTCATCGGAAGAGGTGTCCAGAAGAGTCCCTATGAAAAGGAGCCTCTGGGAGGGCTGCAGTTGTGACTTCTTCAGATTTAGCAGAACTCCCATGGACGTAGAAGGCGAGAGGCCGTTTGAGCGGCTTCCAGAGTCCCTTGGCTGGAAGGACTTGCTAGGAGACAATCGTCTGAGGTAGGAAACACTGGGTCGAGCTTCCTGAGATGCGCTCGAGAACTGCACAACACTTTGTAAAACTCTAGGCGCGAGGATAGCCAAAAGGCAGGACTCTGAACTGATAATGCTGACCCAGGCTACAAACCTCAAGAATTTGCGATGGGTCGGGTGGAATCGAGGATATACAGTAGCGTCCTGCATATCCAGGAGGCCAGCCAGTCGTGCTGATGCAGCAAAGGTAACAGGGTACCTAGAAATCATTTTGAATTTCTCCTGGGAGGAATTTGTTTAACTTTCTGAGGTCTAGAATGGGGCACATCCCCAGATTTCTTTGGAACCAGAAAGTAATGGGAGTAGAAACCCTGTGTTTACGTGATCACGGGGCACCAGTTCTATTGCCCTGTTGTTTAGAGCCCTGGATCTCGGCGGTGAGGATGTCTGAGAGGTCAACAACCTGGGTTATCGTTTGGGAGGAGCAATTCGGGGTTTCCAAAGATTGAGAATAACACCTGGAATTATCCGAAGGACCCATTTGTCGAGGTTATGGACTTCCACTGATTGTAGAAGTACATCAGGCGACCTCCACGGAGAGAAAGTTCCATCTCGGGCAGTGTGGATGGAACTGGGCGACAATTCATAGATAGCTGGGGAACTTTGGGCCTCAAACTCGCCTTCTTTTGAGGTTGGGCAGGTTGGCTTTTATGGGCTTCCTCTGCCTCGAAAGGACTGGCGACTATGAAACTGACGTTTACCTACATGCCCCGAGGGAGGGAGGAGGCGGTCTAGCCAACAATGGCCGACCTAGTCTTCTGAGTGGCCTCTGGGCTTGGCTCTACCTGAGGCCCAAAAAGATAGGAGCCATCAAAGGGAAATGCCATTACCTGCTGCTGAGCATCATTAGTAAAGCCAAAATGCGCAGCCAGTAATGGCGATCGGTACAAATACCTCTGCGGCTGCTGAGCGAGAAGCAGTGTCGAAAGCGTCCATGGCGGCTTTGACCTGTTGGTTATTGGACTCAATACCTCTGATAGCAGTTAGAAGGACTCTGACTTGGAGTTGGAATCTGGAAGAGCTTCAACCATTCGTTTCATAGAGTGCCACAGGATATACTCATACTGAGAAAATAGCCTTGATAGCTGGCAATACACATACTTAAAGTGGAGGCAGCAAGACTCTCTTACCTAATGTATCAATTTCTGAGACTCTTTGTTAATAGATCGAGCTGGTAACAAGGAAGAACGACCTTGTCATTCTCTGCCAGGACTACAATAGGATCATAAAGGCTTGGGATGCCAAAATGGGACGATCCTTGGGAGCTGAATATTTCTTATCAATGGATTTGGCCACTGAAGAGAATAAGAGCAGGATTATTCCATACCATTTGAGACAGCGTCTCGAAGGAGTTGAATCGGAGGAGTCAAATCCGTGGGGATCTCGAAGCATGGAAGATACTGGAGTCTTAATATTTTCCCAGGATCGATGTCCGTAGTCTGGAGAGAAAGAGTGGATCTCAGGTTCCTCAACAGAGACTTAAAGGATAGGTCCTCGACCACAGGCTCTGTAGTGAAGGATCCTGTTCCTCCACTTCATCACCAACCGAAGGTCTGGGTCAGACTCAACATCATCTCCTGATAGTCCAGGAAGGACTGCTTGGACAGGAAAGGGTGAAAAATAGGAGAGAGGAAGAAGCAGATAGAAGGGAGAGTCCCGAGGGCCCCGGTGCCGAGGCGAGAGGTCAGCAGGCCGTGGGCGCATGGCGCGAATAAAGCACGGCACATAGCGGCGCAGCGCCCCTGGCACCGCCCTTGAAGACCTGCAGGCGCCATAGGACCCCGGGCGCCAGACCCGCCCAAGACCCAGCAGGCGCCCGAACAAGCGCGAGGCAGCGGAAGGCGCCGAGGACACCCTGGAACCTGGAAAGCAAGAAGGAAAAACCAGGAGATAAGGGCATCGGTGTGGCCCCTGCGCCGCAGCCATGTGAGGGAAACACCTAAACAGCAGTCGCTGGCACCGAAGGGCGCCGTGCGACTAGGAAGGTCAACGCCCTACCTGATCGCCCAGCAGGCCGAAGGCTCCGGGGCAACCCGAGCCAGGCAGAAGAACCAACCTCCGAGGCCCATCGCTCCATAGGCGGCCCACTGATGAAACTGCTCATCTGGGCCCACCTATAGGCGGGGTGGGGCTCCGATGTCAGCAGCGGAAACCAGAAGTTGGCGACTCGAAGGAGGAGACGGCAACTAGGATGCGATAACCGACCGTCGACGGCGCAGGCGTATCGAAGGCGACCTCGGTGATGCCTTCTCTTTTTGACCTGTGGGCGAAGAAGAGCTCGAGGCAGAGCGGTGCGAGAATGCGACCGTTTATTTTTATGCGCGGGGGACTGCCCATCCCCAGGCATCGGACTGACCGTTGTCGGAACCCGCTGAGGGAAGGGGCTGACGGACCCAGCCGACTGACTGAACAGCTTTCATCTGAGTCTCCTACCATCACCTGACCTGCTCATGGTGGCTCCGTCCAGTAGGCGAGACTTCTTTACTATAAGTTAAATTTTAAAATATAACAGAAATAGAATAAAATTAAGCGATACTACTATCGAGATAAAATTACAAAAAATAAACTGAAAACTATGCTAGTTTGAAGTTTGACTCAACAGGCGGCGGCGTTGTCACTGAGCGCACTCGGCCGGGGAAAAAGAACTGAACTGAGCAGTTGGAGGGTGCGTCGCGAGATAGTCATTACAGCGAGCCACCGCTCGCGGCGCCATGCCTCAGCGGCGCATCTCGCCCGACCCTCCAGCAAAAAGTTTGCTCCCGATGGGTCCTAGTGCCTCGGCGCCAGATCCCACTAGTGTGAATGAGTGGTGGAGACTTATATCCAGGAAGATCTGGACCATGTGTGCCAAAAATTCAGACTCCTGATACTGCAGGTGGCAGAAGAGTGTACCTTCCAGCCTGGCGAATCCAGCTGTGAGACTCCTTTCAGGAGGCTGGGTGCTCAGATGTTTGGGCCTCTGCGAATGGTCATGAGCCGCTGAAACCAGAGTCAGCGACTGGGTGTTCATCCAGGAAGGGTGGTCCTAAGAAGCCGGTACAGCTGGTGTGTCTTTTGGGCATGGCAGGGAGTAGTGGGGCGCTTCCAGGTGGCACAGGTGGCGTCCTGGAAGGTGTCAACCAGTGGCTGGGTGGAGGCTGGCAGAGTGGCGGCAGAATTGGCCCTGCGCCGTTTACCCCAGAGTCCAAAGAACGTCCCTCTGTGGCTTTAGCCTTGGGACTGTCAGAGTGCCTGTGAGATTTTTCGGTCTTGTCTGGACGCCGTACTGTAGTCAAAGGCTGACGGCGGCACAATATACAGGTTACTCACCTGTAACAGGAGTTCTAGGAATGGTATATGTTGTTCATCCACACTGTCTGACAGGTTCCTTGCCGCTTTAAATCTTGCCGGAAGGTCTTCAAGCTGGCACCTCCCACCCACCCGGGTGGTAAAACTCTTGGCTCCACCCCACGATGCCAGATATAGCCCGCTGGAAGCCAGGTTGTGCGTCGAAGGCGGGTGGGTTGAGTGGATGAACATATACCATTCCTAGAACTCCTGTTACAGGTGAGTAACCTGTATTTCTAGGAACATGGATATGTTGTTCATCCACACTGTCTGGCAGACTCCTAGCAGTTCTCCGGGAGGAGGGAGGCAAGGCGCACACCCCCTATTTAGGAAATAAAGACTGGAGAACCGAGGTCCCAAAACCAGCATCCCAGCGTGACTCAAGGTCGATGTGGTAGTGGGTGATGAAGGTGTGTGCTGACTTCCAGGTAGCAGCCCTGCAGATTTCCTGGATAGGGACGTCCCTGGAAACAGCCACTGAAGCAGCGGTATGGCGGGTAGAATGAGCTCTTATCCCTTTGGGAGGCTCCATGCCCACCAACCTATAGCAGAGATCTATGCAGGAGGTGACCCACCTGCCCATCGTCTGTTTGGCTGCAGACAATAATACACACACACACACACACACATATATATATACACACATACACACACACACACATATACACATATATACACACACACACACACACACACACACACACACACATATATACATATATACACACACCTCTCTATAATCTCTCTCTCCCCCCATCTACATACATAGACACACACTGCATATGAGGTGCTCCCAAGAGTTAAACAGTTGCTTCGCCCTCAATGGCAATATGGCACTCTGCAGTGCCTTGTGCCACATTATGCCCCCAAGGAGTGATTTACAGAGTCTTAATCCACCCCCTGGTCACGACTTATTGGTTAAAGAACAGTTATCTAAGAACTTACCGTAAGAGTAGATCTGAGGGGATCTCAATCATCAGGTCACACATGTGGAACTTCACTGTCAGTGAAGCAGGATCCACAAGTAAGATCGTCCAGCAGTAGAACTGGGGCCACCCAAGTCAATGTCACCTGCCAGCTTCATCTACCTTATAAAGGCACAAGCAGCCCCACTATAGCCTCAGTTTTCTCTCCTGGAAATTAAGGATGCAAAACTCTTGCCATGGGAGACTGAGGAGAGACAGAGGTGCCCAGGCCTAAATAAAAGGCTGGAGACACCATACACCATATAGCCAGTCTAAGCAGAAGACCCCAAGAAGAGGGTTGGTGGGAGGGAAGGCAGACCTAATGACTGAGATCTCTTCAAAGATCTACTATTATGGTAAGTTCTTGCGTAACTGTTCTTTCTTTTTTAAGGGTATCTCAGTCATCGGGTCATACCGTAGGAACAAATCCCAAGCAGTTACAGGTGCAGTAGAACAGTCTGGGAGGAAGGCAAACCAAAGCCTAGGACAAGAAGGCCCTGCAGAACAGCCTGGCGAAGCCTGCTGGGTACCTAGAAAGCAATGTCCAGACTGCATTAGCATTAGTGAATGGGCCGGTACTCTAGGTAGCAGCAGCGCAAATGTCAGTAGTTGAGACCCCTTGAAACAGGCCACAGAGGTAGCCTAGTCCTTGTGGAATGGGCTTTCACCGCCCCAGTACCTTTTTGCCATGATTGTTATAGCAGAACAAAATGCAATTGGCCAACCATTTGGACAAGCACTGTTTAGAAACCTTAGTGCTCCCTCTTCCTTGAGCAAAAGAAACAAAAAGCTGCTTCGACTTCCTGCAGTCCTTGGTTCACAGCAGATATTTCAGAATTCTGTGCACATCTAAAGTGTGGAGCAGTGCTTCCCCTGGACTGGCACGCTCTGGGAAATAAACAGGTAGGTGGATAGGTTGGTTCAGAGTAAATGCAGACACCACCTTAGGAAGAAACTTAGGATGTGTGTGCAAAGATACTCAGTCTTTGTGAAAAATCAAATAGGGCTCTTCTCACCAGACAGTATGAATCTCAGAAATCCTTCAAGCAGAAGTAACAGCAATCAAAACTAATGCTTTCCACGAAAGAAAGCGTAGCTCACAAGGTGCGGCTGGCTCAAAAGGAGACGGGGCCAATTTCTCCAAAACATTTAAATACCAGGCTGGGACTGGGGAACAGATTGGAGGCTTCAGGTGCTGAATGACCCTAAGGAAGTTACGGCGCACATCCAGCTTAGCCACAGTACGACCGTCCACTGGCTCATGAAAGGCAGAAACAGCAGAAAGGTGCACCTCGAGGGTGGAGTACTGGAGGCCTGAGTCAGACAGTTGTAACCCCTAGATGGCGCTATCCCAGGGGCTACTACCCCTGCCTGATTTGCCACTAACAGGTTGAGGGGCCTGGATCCAATGGCGGGTGCCTCCACCCAGAGGTCAGGGTTTGCAATAGTTAAACTTACTTGGTCACAGCCCTCTGGGACACTGCAACCCCCCTTTCTTCCCACTAGTGGCCCACACAATATAGCAGAATTACCTTCACAGTATACACTTACCCCCAAGGCTGGTTCAGGCACCGGGACATCCTGTAAAATAAGATACAGTGCAACAATCACAGTACAGTACTTTAACATAGACAAATACCTCAGGCAGTATAACTTTGTTGAAACAAACAGCTCTGATTTATTTAGGGGGATATAACAAGGACAGGGGGAAATCAGGTTAATTAGCTTATCACTTTACTATCTACCTATGGCTCTGTGCAGAGCCTATCCCTACCAGTTACTGTCCCTGGGTACCCAGGCCCTAGTGGCTAGTCCAAACCGTGGCAGCTGGTAGGGGTCCTTTCACACAGAGAAAAGGAAAATTAAACAGTCAGCAGTACAGTAATTCCATTTGGATTTAATGTGGCAATTCAACAGGGAGCGACCGAATTAGTACTCACGACCTCCAAAGAAGATATGGTCCTTCAATGTCAGCAGGGCTACTTTTGATCTCCAAGAGACTCCTCACACATTTATATGGTAAAAAAAGAAAGCACTATACCAGGCAGGCTGCATCTGTATCCCAATCTAATTACTGCACAATAACCAGGAGAACACACAGCAGATTCAGTTCCTGACAGACCGAGTGTAATTCAACAATTTCTTCAGTCTTCTACAGGGTGAGCTGGTTTCTACTCTTCAGAGATCCTTTGATTCTTTTCACAGGGACAGATTCAGTCCTAACAAGCAGTTACACAAGTTGTAGACCGGAACTCTGGGCCTTGCACACGTTTTTGACTGAAACTGTGCACTGAAGAGCACAGGGTTTCTTTCCCTTCACTTTCAGATCTCAAACTGAAACTCCCAACAGACAAAAACGGCACTTCCTTTGAGTTCCTCCCAGTTCTTGACTGGATTGGCTGTCACTCACAATAGACTGCTGCTGTTGGTCCAAAAGGCACCAAGTCTAAACTACATCTCCCAGAGTCACTGCCCATACAATCCTCTTGTGGCTGGCTCAGATTATGAGTCCCAAGTTCTGATTCGTCTACAGGCATCATTTTAGAGCTAGTTTTTCCCACACTGATTGGTCCAGTTCAGCAGTTCAAAACCAGAATGGGGAACTAGGCAGACAGTTCTGACTGCAAAGAAAGCAGGTTAGACAAACTGTAATTTTATTATTACTGTAAATGATTTCTGGCAATCAGTTACATCTTTCAGACAGGTTCCTTTGCACTCCTAGTGACTGCAAAATGGGTGAATTGGCAGCAGCTTGAGTGGTACTCAATCAAAGAAACACACAGTCCCCCATACAAACTAATTATGTCTGCAAGCAGACAGCTCTTAAAGAGACAGTACCAGAGGTTCTAAAACACTCACTGATAAATGGCTTAAACACCAAACACCATTCAGGCTTGGAGCATTCAAGCAAGCTCCTGGAAGTCTTTTGGGAACCCCATTTGCAGGGGGTTACAATCCTTCCTGGTCTGGGAAAAAGCTTCATTCCTACCGCCAAGCAAGTACCTACAGTTTCAACTGCAAACTATATACATTTGCATTAGGCTCACATGTAATCATCAGTCAATACATCATTTTACCAAGAACCATTTCTGAAACATTGCAGTACGTCACTTCTTTACACAGTATAACACACAATTGTACCATAACTCAAGTTATTACCTCTTGTACATGAAACCTGAAGAGAGGGCCCTTCCCTATCAGTTACCTTGGGGCTGGACGGGCAAGGGCACCATACTTAGAGGGCAACACAAGTAACTTGGAGTTAGCACTACACTCAGTTTGGGCAATGAGCTCGGGGACACATACACTCTTTATGGACAACATTGAGAGGCAGGTCCACTGGCGGCCCAGGGAATCATAACTGAGGTGCACCACAGGCTTTACAGCTCGACCAGTCTTTCTAGGGGAGCTGTTACAGTCTCTGCACTCTGAGCCTCATTTTCAGCATTGTTCTCATCTTGTCAGGGAGTCTCCATGGGGTAGAGAGGCTAGAACTTGGGGCACTTTCAGCTCCAGGAGTTACAGTTTCTGAGTCCACAACATTTGCCTCGCATGGAGCTTTCAGACACTGGCAGTGGACTGTCAGGGCACTCAAAATACTCTTCTTGTTCGGTGTATCACCAGTCTGCCCCAATCTATCATTTTCTCCCTGAAAGCTCAAACAGTTCAACCATGCACAATGATTCCATTTCATCTGATCTGATGCTTTGCACTTCACTTTCTGGGAGCATTGGCTCCAGGGATGAAGCTGGGGCATAGACAGTCCAGAAGGCCCAGCTTTGTCTCCAGTATTGACTAGGGATTGCCCGAAACAATTGACTCAGTTCGTAAGAAGGATAGTATTCAAAGTCACTCTCACTTTCTTCTGATATGGACTGACAGTCATGCTCAACTGGGACTTGTGCAGGGAACACTTTAACTCTGCTTCTGTAGGTGCAGACTTCCTTGATCTTTTCTTAGCAGCAGCTCTAGTCACTGGTCCAGAGGGGCATCTTCTGGGGCTCAGACTCAATCAGGATTTGTCCAATGGGTAGTAAATGATTTCTATGCATTGTTTTTACATCTTTTGAATTGTTCTCAGGCCTTACTTTGTACACTGGCAGATCATCTAGTTTGCCCACTACAATGTGAGGGAGATGGTGCCATCTGTCAGCAATCTTGTGTTTGCCATGCAGTCCCAGATTTCTTAGCAATACCGATCTCCCTCCTGAGTTCCTGTGCTTTCACCTTTTATCATACCTTTCTTTGTTGCCAGATTTCTTTTGGCAGCCATGGTTTGAGCCAGTTGGTACGCATGAGTTAGCTGGGCCTTTAACTTTGCACATACTGTAAATAGTTGTCAGCTTGAACCCCATCAGAGAGACCCCAAAACACACATCTACCGTAGTAGCTAGCTTCTTCCAAACATCAAAGTGTAGGGGGGAGAACCCAGTGGCATCACTTTTGGTGCAGTTATAAGCATGTACCAGGGTGCTAATTTGTTGGCTCCATCTAGGCTTGTCCTTTGGGTGCAAGGTGCCTAGCATATCTAGCAAAGTGATGTTGAAACGTTCAGGCTGTGGGTCCCCCTGGGTGGTAAAGTGGTTCTGGACTTTCTCACTCCCCACAGAGAAAGCATCTCTTTGATCAGACGACTCTCAAAGTCTCTCCCTTGATCAGAATGGATTCTTTGTGGAGCCCCATAGTGAACAAAAAGTTTTCTCACAGTACTTTGGCTACAGTGGATGCTTTCTGGTCTTTGGTGGGGAAAGCTTGGGCATATCTCGTGAAATGGTCAGTGACCACCAGCACATTACTGATATTTCTTTGATCTGACTCCAAACTCAGAAAATCAATACAGACCAGCTCCATGGGTGCACTGGTGGTTATGTTAACAAGGGGGCAGCCTCTGGGGCAAAGCTTCCTCTGTAGCAGCGACTACAAGTTCGTATGTGTTGCTCCACATCAGCCCCCATCTTAGGCCAATAGAATCTGGATCTCACCAAGTCAAGTGTTCTGTCTATACCAAGGTGCCCCATGTGGTTGTGCAAGGACCTCAATACTGAGTCTCGAAAGGCAGTGGGCAGCACCAGTTGTTGTTTGTCTACTTGTCCCTCTGTCTACTGTTTCTCATATAACAGTTTATTGATCAGTTTCAACTTAGGACCTTCTTTGTATAACAGTGCAGTTCTCAAATCAGTGGAGCGTAATTTGGACACATCTTTTCCTGCATAGAGGGCTTCTAAAGCTGATTTGATCATAGGATCACGGGATTGAGCCCGCTGAATACTGTCATTGTCCAGCTGAGGCAGTGCACCAATGTCTATTGCAGAAAAGTGGCAATAAGCAGCAGGTATGCAATTCTCAGAGGGTCCCAAGCAATCCACCATGCAGTCCACTGCGTCCGTGGACATTTGTTCCTCCCTGTCAAACTTCTCGCAGAGTGCCCGAATGTCAGGTTCTGCAATCGGACCCAATCATTCTGGGGAACAGGCCTCCGGAGAGAGCATCAGCATCTATGTGGTTCAGACCTGCCGGTGATGAGGCATAGTCATATGTAGATAATGCAGAAAGCCACCTGTGGCCAGTGGCATCCAACTTAGCTGAGGTCTGCACATAGGTCAAAGGATTATTGTCAGTTTTTACTAGTATTTTAGCCCCATACAAGTACTCATGGAATTGGTCAACAATAGCCCACTTCAAAGCTAGGAACTCTAACTTATGTACAGGATAGTTCTTTTCGGATGGGGTCAGGCTCTACTGGCAAAGGCCACTGGTCTCAGGCCATTCTCGTGCTCTTGGTACAACACAGCCCCCAACCCTTGCAAAGCTAGCATCAGTGTGCAGGACGTGAAGGTTTTCTTGGATCGGCATAGGCCAGCACTGGAGCATGGGTAAGTTGATATATGATCTCATGAAAAGCAGTCTCACAATCAGGAGTCCAGCGGCCCCAAATACTTCACTCGGATGAAAATACACTCTTTCAGTCTTGAGGGACGCTTGACTTTGGTATTTTTGTGGGTTGGGGATACCCTTGAGTAAGGTTAAGTAAAGGGCGGATCACTCTTGAATAGTCCTTGATGAAGAAACGATAATAACCACAGAATCCCAGGAATCTTTGCAGTTCTTTTGAGTTTTGGGCTGTAGCCAGGTAGTCAAGGCCTCAACTTTACTTGGGTCGGTCTCTATTCCTCGGTGGATACTATGTCCCTACATACTTTACTGATGTTTGAAAAGATTGACACTTATCAATGGACAGTTTAGGCCAAAAGTCCTCCAGTCGATCCAATACCTTAAATAATCTGCTCTCATGTTCCTCCAGTGAGCTGCCAAACACAATAACATCATCTAGGTATACCAGGCACTCTAGTAAGTTCATGTCCCCACTGCACGCCCATCAATCGTTGAAAAGTGGCTGGGGCACCTGAAATCTCTGAGGCATCCTCATGAATTCATAAAGCAAGCGGACAGGATAAAGGCTGTCTTCTCACGGTCCTCTGGGCCATCGGGATCTGGTAGTACCCACTGCGGAGATCCAGCACAGAGAACCACTTGCTCCCCGCTTAGGCGTCAAGCATCTGAATGCGGGGCATTGTGTACTGATCAGGGATAGTCCGCGGTTTAAGGTGCGATAATCCACGCACATCCTTACTGTCCCATTCTTTTTCCTCACTACCACAATGGGGAAGCATAAGGGCTTCTGGATTCTTGTATTACACCAACCGCTAACATCTCTTGCAGATGCCGCCTCACATCATCTATATCAGCAGGTGCCAGGCCTCGAGACCTCTCACTGAAATGGTCTTTCGTCATGCAGTCGGATATTGTGCTCAGCTCCTTGCACTATCCCACGCCCCATTCCTTTAAAGAAAACACCTGGTCTCTCTGGGCAAGCTTCTCACTGATCCTCACTTTCCATTCAGCTGGCAGCGGGGAGTTGCGAAATCAAACAAGTCAGGCGTTACTCTGTCATTCTTCCTTGAACTCTTGCTGCTGGGTAGCACTGCAGTGTCTGCACAATGCACATTAGCCAGGATGCAACCTCTATTTACTCGAATGTCTCTTTCAGACACATTATGAACTTGGACCATTACCCTTCTGGCATAAGCATGGGCTCTAGCGGGCAAAATACTAGGCTTGACCAGCAGTCCCTCTGCAACTTTCCATCGCCTGGTGCATCCAACATTAATATTTTATTCTTAACATCCTTTCTGATACGGACCTCTCCTGTAAGGTACACTGGGCATTTGGTGCCAGGATCAGAGACTCAGGATCCTTCTTCCATACAATTCCAACCGGTTCCTCTGGTTCTATATTTTCAGCATCTCTCTGTGCCTCATAGGCCTTCTTAATTAAAGCCGGAACTCTTAAAGCTCTACTAGTCTTTGACCCCTGTTTTTCATAACACAAATGTGCCAGCCTTCTGAACATATGAGCATTTGTTCCAATCAACAAAGGGACACCATCATACAGTCCAGTGGGGGGACACACTAAGGCTAGGGTCTCTACTTGTTCGGCCACTCCAGCCACGGAGGTGGGGAAAGACAGCCAAATTGGATATACCCAGAATAGGGTAGGCCTTCTCACTTAACCCCATACATGCAGTCCTTCTAATGGTTGTAAGGGTACGTCTGACAAATGCTTCTGATACCAATCTTGAAACATAATTGTCACTTGGGAGCCACTGTCTAATACAGCTCTTGTAGACACTCCATTTACCTTTACAGTGGTCTCCATGGAGGACCCACTATTCTGGACCAGTCTGGAGAGGCGGTAGTGGGGGCCTGGGCAACTGACCTTGCCACAAAGGGACGTGAATTAGCATTTTGGTGCCCTCACTGGGATCATTCTGCACCTCTTAACCACTGATTTGTTCTCCAAGCTCTCCTTGTAGCCTATATAGCAACTTTGTCAGTGTCTTTGGGGATTGGCATTCCTTTTCATGTGCCCATCCTTCCCACAATTATAGCAAAACATACTTTTTGGAGTTTGAGCTGGCCGAGGTGCCACACTGGGAGCCAGGCGCGGGGTATACTAACTGGAAACCTTGGTGCCATCTCTGTCTCTGGCGTGATAAGCATTTGGAGACATCTCGTCAGTTTCTCCACTTCCATGGTCAAGGAATCGGGTTCGGAGCTGTTATCAGCAGGAGATACATGGGGGTATCCCCACCCCATAGCAGATGCAGTCGGATAGGTCGGGGCCCATACTTGCAGGCGTGGCCTTCATAAAGGACTGTTTTTGAATTCCCGGATCTCTCTCAACAGTTCACCCCATTGTGGCATATCTTTTTCCTTATCAGAGCACTCATTGACTGCCAACCTCTGCCCCTGAACTTCACTTGATGGGCCACCTCAGTCACCGGGTCATAGCCACAGCTATTGGTGCAGGTCCCTCCGAGGTCGCCTTTTCAACTCTCTAATTTCTCTCATTAACTCATCATGGAGGGTGGGGATTCCAGTCGATTTGCCAAGAACTGAAGCAACAGCAGTTCTGAGAGGGGCAGACTTAAGGATTCTGTCCAGTCTGGTTGGTCCAGTTCAATCGCTGGCAAACCACCTTCTAGAGGCATTCTTTGCAACAATTTTTCCAGCCGAGAGATATACACAGACAACAACTCCCTGGTACTGTTGTGCATTTCTTACTCTCCACCATAGGTCCTCACATCAGAATCTGGGCTCCATACAATTCTCCAAGGCCTCAAGATGAGCTTTGTGCAGTCGCTTCAGGGTTACTGGCCGTTGCTTAGCAGGATGGTAGCCAGGGCAGGACCTCCCGGGCTCTCACTAACCCTCTTTTCGCTTTCCGACTACGAGCATTGCCATTCTAGCACTTGGGGGCAACATAGTCTATCCAGGTCTCCCAGTCATCCTCCCTTGGGGGGTGGGAGGTGCCAGAAGATCCTCAACCTTGGTAAGAGTCGTGACTAATGGCAGGTGCAAAATAGGAGTCTGCATTGGTTCAGCCACCATTCACGGGTACTGGAGCAGGAGAGGGTGTTGGGGAGGAACTACCCAGGTGGCAGAATAGTTTCTTCAAGTCCTCCACAGTTTCCCTTCTCCCAGCAACCATTTAGCAAATTTCTCCTCAAAAGTTTCAGATAGTGGTGGGGGCTCATTCCCCAGGTCTTTACTGTCCTTAGTTATCACTCTCCAAGCAGTGAGGCTCCTCTGGGGTAATGGTCTGTGGTACTTTGGGCTATCTATGGGATCCTTAAACTCTACTAGGGCCAGGAAAGTGTGGGTGAGCAGATTAGCGTGCCGACCCACCACCACAGGATTTTGTAAACCTTCCACCTTGGAAAGTACTCCTGCACAGTGTCCGTGATGATACCCAGGGGATGTCCAGGATAAGCATAGCATTTTGGGGGTGATCTCTCCCAGTACACCACTCCACCAGCCGGTGCACAGCCACTTCTGTCGGGTACCCATTTATTTATTTATTTATTTATTTTCCTTAACAGTGGTTTGTAAATATGGCCACTAGAGGACACACAATCCCAGCGGTGAGCCTCCAAAATGTAACCCTAGATGGCGCTATCCCAGGGCTACTACCCCTGCCTGATTTGCCACTAACAGGTTGAGGGCCTGGATCCAATGGCGGGTGCCTCCACCCAGAGGTCAGGGTTTGCAATAGTTAAACTTACTTGGTCACAGCCTCTGGGACACTGCAACCCCTTTCTTCCCACTAGTGGCCCACACAATATAGCAGAAATTACCTTCACAGTATACACTTACCCCCAAGGCTGGTTCAGGCACCGGGACATCCTGTAAAATAAGATACAGTGCAACAATCACAGTACAGTACTTTAACATAGACAAATACCTCAGGCAGTATAACTTTGTTGAAACAAACAGCTCTGATTTATTTAGGGGATATAACAAGGACAGGGAAATCAGGTTAATTAGCTTATCACTTTACTATCTACCTATGGCTCTGTGCACAGGCCTATCCTCACAGTTACTGTCCCTGGGTACCCAGGCCCTAGTGGCTAGTCCAAACTGTGGCAGCTGGTAGGGGCCTTTCACACAGAGAAAAGGAAAATTAAACAGTCAGCAGTACAGTAATTCCATTTGGATTTAATGTGGCAATTCAACAGGAGCGACCAATTAGTACTCACGACCTCCAAAGAAGATATGGTCCTTCAATGTCAGCAGGGCTACTTTTGATCTCCAAGAGACTCTCACACATTTATATGGTAAAAAAAAAGCACTATACCAGGCAGGCTGCATCTGTATCCCAATCGCAATTACTGCACAATAACCAGGAGAACACACAGCAGATTCAGTTCCTGACAGACAGAGTGTAATTCAACAATTTCTTCAGTCTTCTCACAGGGTGAGCCTGGTTTCTACTTCAGAGATCCTTTGATTCTTTTCACAGGACGGATTCAGTCCTAACAAGCAGTTACACAAGTTGTAGACCGGAACTCTGGGCCTTGCACACTTTTTGACTGAAACTGTGCACTGAAGGAACACAGGGTTTCTTTCCCCTTCACTTTCAGATCTCAAACTGAAACTCCCAACAGACAAAACCGGCACTTCCTTTGAGTTCCTCCCAGTTCTTGACTGGATTGGCTGTCACTCACAATAGACTGCTGCTGTTGGTCCAAAAGGCACAAGTCTAAACTACATCTCCCAGAGTCACTGCCCATACAATCCTCTTGTGGCTGGCTCAGATTATGAGTCCCAAGTTCTGATTCGTCAAGGCATCATTTTAAGAGCTAGTTTACCCCACACTGATTGGTCCAGTTCAGCAGTTCAAAACCAGAATGGGGAACTAGGCAGACAGTTCTGACTGCAAAGAAAGCAGGTTAGACAAACTGTAATTTTATTATTACTGTAAATGATTTCTGGCAATCAGTTACATCTTTCAGACAGGTTCCTTTGCACTCCTAGTGACTGCAAAAATGGGGTGAATTGGCAGCAGCTTGAGTGGTACTCAATCAAAGAAACACACAGTCCCCATACAAACTAATTATGTCTGCAAGCAGACAGCTCTTAAAGGACAGTACCAGAGGTTCAAAACACTCACTGATAAATGGCTTAAGCGCCAAACACCATTCAGGCTTGGAGCATTCAAGCAAGCTCCTGAAGTCTTTGGGAACCCCCATTTGCAGGGGTTACACAGTGATATCAGATGATCCAAAATCTGGTTCACCGGACAGGTGAAAGGGTTCAAATGATGTCTGGCAGTGCAGATGGCAAACCTTTTCCACTCATGGCATATGTGGCCCTAGTAGAGGGCTTCCTGCCACGAGGATACCAGCTACTTTCTGAGACACACCAAACCGGGTGATGGCTATGGCTTCAGGAGCCAAGCATGCAGACGAAGGGACTAGAGCAGGGGTTCTCAAATGGTGAGGCCAGCCTCCCAGGGGAGGCCCCAACCTGTTCCAGGGGAGGCTCAAGCAAGTCTGAAAAAGTGCTCTATTTAAATTTTGAGTTTTATATATTTTGTGTGAAGAGATGAAGCAAACTGAAAGAGGATAATAGTAGGTGAATTGTATGTGTTTATTTACTAATAGGTGACAAGGGAAGGTGAATGAGCCAAGGCTCATTTCAGGTGTACCCGGGAAGGTAGGGAGTGAATACATTTCAAAAGGTAACTGCAAAACAATCAAGAAATACACAATGAACAATAGTTCAAACAAATAGGAACAATAAACTAATGAGTGCTGGTAACTGATCGGTTGTAGACTGATGGCAGAACAACCCAAATAACAAGGAGTTGAGCATAGAAGTGCTAACAGCAATAGAAGGAAGAACAAAAGCAATCTCTAAAGAAGTTACTTAGGAGGAGAGAAAGTATGTAGGAAGGTAATTTCTTAGAGAGGAAACAGAGAAAGTAGTCCACCCATGAAGATACTGCAACAAGCGTAACAGTGGTTCAAGAATGAAATTAGCGGAGCAAGTAGGCTGGCCTTTGGGGGGGGGTTACAATAAGCTGAATAATAATATTTATTTATTTGTTATTCAGATAACACCTTTGAGCACAAGAGCTCTTTTTCAAAGGTTCCACTTCAGTATAAGACAAAGAACTGAATGTGAGCCAGTATAGGATGTTATATTTCTTTGGGGAGGTCCAAGATTATTTCAGTTTTTGGGGGAGGCTCAAAATCTTTTCCATGGATTTGGGGAGGCTCACTGTGACAAAGTCTAAGAATTATCGGACTAGAGGTTCGGATGGACCAGGGTCCCCTGAACAGGTCCCTGCACAGGGGCAGAGGGACTGAAGGTTCTTTTAGCTGCTTCAGTAATGGAAACAATATTTGCTGAGGCCAAAAGGGTGTGACCAGAATCATGCTGGCACTACCCCATCTCTGTGACTTGATTACCACCCTCTGACTCTCAAAAAAGGGAGGAAGGCATAAAGGAACCTCCCGCTCCAAGAGAGAGAATGCATCTCACCAGTAAACTCCAGGCCCAGGGAGCAATTGGGCAGTTTCGTCAAGTGGGGATGCAAAATGCCAACTCTGGACAATCCCATCTGTCCAACACATTAACAGATAAGAGGAGCTCCCAATCGTGCATCCTGGACAGAGTCTGGCTGAGGCTCTCCGCCAGGGTGTTCAGCACACCTGGGACATGGACAGAGGAGAATTCCAGGCCACAATCCAGTGCCCAGTACCAGACCTTCACTGCTTCCCTGCAAAGGGAGATGCAAATCACGTCCCCTCAGCTTGTTGATACAACAGAATACCTTGCAGTTGTTGGACTGGATCAACAACTGGCCCAGAGAGGTGGCACTGAAAGGCCTGCATGGCTACAGAACCCCTCATCTCTAGGACATTTATATGGAAAAAGTCTCAATCTGGGACCAGGTAACTGGGTCTGGAAAAAACCCAGGTGCATCCACCAACCCAAGCGAGAAGCATCCATAATGAGAATCTGCAGGGGAGATGAGATCAAGAATGGAATCCCTCTAGATCCACACACCATTAGAACACCTTGCAGACCGGAGAAGAGACTAGCATGGGCTGTTCAAGGTTGTCTGCGCGCTGGTCCTACTGCACTCGCGGGTCCAATGGATCACCTGCATGTGCATTCTGGACACGTGGGCAATGGCCACAGTCATGAGGCCTAACAGCCTCAAGTAGACACTCGCGGAAACAGCTTTGAACAACTGCCTGGGCCTGTGAGAGGAGGCACTCCACTCTGTCTAGAGTTAGGGAAATATCTGCCCTGGCCCCAAGTCCAGAACCACCCCTATATACTGAAGCCTTTGGGACAGGGTCAAAACAGACTTTGGCAGATTGACAGTGATGCCCAGAGAGTGGAACAACCAGAGAGCCCTCTCCAGGGTGCAGAGAAGCTGGTCCCTGCACGGAGCTTTGAGAAGCCAGTCGTCCAGACAGTGGAAGACGTACAGGTCCTCTTGCCAGAGAGCAGCAGCCATGGCTAAGCATTCTGTAAAGACTCGCTGCACAGATAAGCCAAAGGGCAAGACTCTGAATTGGTAATGTTCACCCTGCAAGAGGAACCAGAGAAACCGCCTGTGCAGTGAACACACCAAAATATGCAGGTTGCATGTTAAGGGAGCATAGCCAGTCGCCCTGTTTGAACAGGGGCAGCATCCCTGGGAGAGTGACCATGTGAAACCTTTTTGTAGTAGATGCATTGATTGAGGTCTTTGAGATCTAGAATAGGTCTCAGTTCTCCGGTTCTTTTGGGGACCAGAAAAACTAGAGTAGAAACCCTTTATTCTTCTGCCTCTGGGGCACTGGCTTGATCGCCTTTTTCCACAGAAGGAGTGTACCACTTACTGAAAGGCTGCTGTGTTGTCTGGAGGATAGGGGAAGGTGCGGGGAGGCTCTGGGGTTGTTCAAAAGCTCCAGTGTGACCCCATTCTATAATCTGAAGGTTTCAAGCATCAAAAGTGATGGTTCTCCGTGGACCGAGATGGGGGAAGAACCAACCTCTGACCACCATCTCTTGCTCGAGGACTGGAAGGGGGGGGGTCTTGGCAAGGAGTCAGGCAGAGGCGGATCCAGACGCTTGGGCTGATCAGTTGCCTCTGGGTCACTTCACAGCAGGGACAGAGGAGGAGGAAGTGGGGGTAAGCAAGGCAGAACTGGCCTTCCGGTTCCCCTGAAGGAGAGAGCCTGCACCAGACTGGTAGGACACCTTTTGAAAGGGCAGGCATTGTCTGCTCCTGCCCCTTTGAAGCATCAGTGGAAAGGTGAAGCGTTGAGCTTGTGTCTGCATAGTGAATTTAAGGCTGCTTTGTATAAGCCTGAATAAAGGAAGTCTATTAATATAACTTGGTGTTCAACTATTGCTTGAGTGCAATTGTTTGGATTTTCTTTCTAACCTTTGGAGTAGCCATGCTAATTGCACCAACTTGCTTATGCTCCTGGGCTGGGTATGGTAGAGCGAATGGACAGACTTAACAGCCCTACCAGAGGCCTGTAACTCATTAATGATGTCTTGGACATCAGGCCCAAAGAGTGTGAACCCACTGAATGGGGCATTAAGCATCTTCTGCTGGACATCAGCCGTGAAAACTGACAGCCTAAGCCAGGCATGCCTACAAAGGTAAATGCCTGTGGCAGCAGGCCGGGCAGCTGTGTCAGACACATCATACAAGGCCTGGAGGGGTTTACTAATATCCTAGGCAGCCTGAAGGGACTTAAGGACCTCCTGTTTCTGGGAACATTCTGGGAGGGCCCAAGTAGCTGTCCTGCCCTTCTTCCATTTGTTGGACTGGTATTTGACCATATGAAATAAATTAGCAATCCGAAGTCCTAGAGCGAAGGTTGCATAGACACTCTTGTCCCAAAGGTCAATCCTTCTGGATTCTCTGTAAGGGGAAGGGAACCAGTGTGTTTGGGCACCTTGGACAGGCCTGTCATGAGCTGCTTTGATGATCACAGAATCTGTCTCAGGCTGAGCAGAATAATACAGCAGGCCAAGGGGCATGATGGAGCTCGTCAGCCCTCCGGGGCATGGCAGGAACCTTAGGGTGATGCCATACCACAGTGGTGGTATTCTTAAAAGCCAGCAGAATGGGAGGAGTTACCTTTGGTGGAGATTTCCAAAAAATCCACCAACTCTCTCCTGGTGGCATCCTATTCCTCAGTGTGGAAGCCCATGGCTATGGACAGCTGCTTCATAACACTGAAGAAGGTAGGGTCTTCAGGAGGGAATCTGGGGGTATGCTTAACAGTACTCACTCACTGAAGAAGCAGTGGACCTGTCTGAGGAAAGAGGTTCCTCTTCCTCAGGGAGAATCAGGTCAGGCTGGTACTCCTCTTTGACATTGGCCCTTTCCAATTCAGGGTCTAAATGAGGAACTGATGGTCCCCTGAGGAGTGCAGCCGAATAAGGCCGAACCCGGGTCTGTGACAATGGAGTGATAAGACTGTGCCAGGGACACAGGTCTGTGTGCCCTTAACTGGTGCACCAAAGCCGTGGTCAACTGGGTTAATATACTGCTCAGGTAGACAGTAGATGGGGGCTGCATAAACGACACAGGTTTCATCAGGACAGAGCGTGACTATCAGACGAGTCATGACAGCCTGAAGGTCCTGGCGTCTGAGGGTCTGGGGAAGCATCAGGCCTCCACGGAGGAGCCAGAGTTGATGACCCGAGGGTCGACTATCAAGGGGCAGACCAGAAGGTCTAAGAAGCAGGAGGCGGCACAGTCGTTATGGACCTGGTAGTAGGAGACGCCTGGACAGCGGAAGGCATCCGGTCTTTTGTGATTGCCCCCCACCCAGGACTTGTCTTGGGCTTTAGAGGCCTGAGAGCTCAATAAACTTGCCAGCAACTGGGAATTAGGGACCCTGGAAGACCCCTGTCCAGAACTACTACCTGCTGCTCTATGAGAAACAGCTTCAAAGCCTTTTTGCGTCACATAAGGGTAATTAAACTTCTGGCAGAGCTCACAGTCAGATGTTGTGGTCAGGCCCAAGACAGTAGACACAGAGGGTGTGTTCAAAGGAAGCAATCTTCTTTACACTGCAGCAGCAACGGAAGAGAGATGTAAAGGATTGACTCAACATAAATGAGGTAAAAAATCTCTTGTAAGAAAACAAAATTCTAAAAAGCTAAAGAAAAAGCATAGGCAAAATGGTGTGAACTACGGCAAGATTCCATGGAGACCCATGCAGTGGAGTAGGGTGGCAGGAAAGAACTGAGCAGGGCTGCTCATGCCTTTATAGAGTAGGATGACATTGGCGTGGTGGCCCTAGTTGTACCGCTGGAAAATCTTTCATGTGGATCATGCTTCATAGACTGAAGTTCCACGGTGTGACCCGATGACTGATACCCACGAAGATCTACCCCATACAGAATACGGTCTTGAGATGTCAACAGTATGGAACTGTAGTATTAGCAGAGATATACAACACCTAGATTAAGATGCAAGGTCTAAAAGAGTTATACTGCATAGTTCAAAATGTGCTATGCATATCATTCACAGCAATACATATCTGAGATTGCAGGACTCTTACTTAATCCAGTGCTGTAGCATGTATGTTGATGTACAATTAATTTCTAAATTCTCAAAATAAAGAAAATGCCATAAAATAAATGGGTAGTCAAAACTCAGAAAACTTAGCCACAGAGACTGGGACTGATTCAGAGGGCAACTGATCTCTTCTAGCGGAGAAATAAAATCTGCTGTTAGAAAGCTAGGGACTGTGACCACACTGCAGAGGTTGACCATTACCAACATTAAATAGTTTCATATCCAGGGCAATACCATGGGGCTGAAATGACTCGATCCGCATGAAATCACTAATACACTTTTATAGTTAGACAAAGGTATGAAGACCCCTAAAGCCAACTACAATTGCTTATTTATAGGAATACTTCAAGAGAATAAAGCTGTTGAGGACTTCAAAGATGACAGATTTGGCCCCAAATTAAATATAGTATAAACTGCATTAATTCCCAGTAAGGCAGCAAGTTTAATCCTTGAAATTATTTATGGCAGCACTTTAGGAAGGGAGGTGATCTAATGTGGCTCCATGGAGCCTGCAACTCAATCCTTTACCTCCCTATTCAGAGCCCCGCTCCCACACAGATACTGGAGGGTTGTCTTTGAAATGCAAAGAAAAAAAAAAAACAATTAAGAGGTCTGCTGTTCACAATCAAAGTCACTACTCCTACCAAAACCTTTCCAAGAATTATAAGAATGCACTGGAATAAGGCTTATTCAGTTGTCACACTGCTCTACTGACAGTGCAATATCAAAATTCTGAATACTGTGCTATTTTTCTTCCACCCTTAATGTAAGCATGTTGGGGGGTCAGAAAACGACTTATTTACATGTTTTTATGATGGATGTTACCCGACCCTGTTCTAACCAGGTCCATCTTGTAAAAGAGCTCTGCTCAATGATGTTCACCTGGATAAATAAAGATTTTGATCGACTGAAGGTTTGGAAACACATTGCCAAGGCAGCAGACGGAAGACACCTAAAACAGTCCATCACTATATGTATTCGCTGCATGATAATCACAGTATTAGTTTATTAAAATGACCAATTATGGCAAGTGGAAAAATCATGATGCATTGTCATACTGCTTCATCTCAATATCACTACTCTCCCTTCTCCTATACAAAATTTACTTCCATTCCCCCATTCAGTCTTACCTCGCCTACATATTCCATGACAAAGCTGTTCTTCCGAATTTTTTCCATGGTCCTGACACCCCAGCCACGGCCATTGCATGTGCGGAATATGCACATGTCATACTGGATGCCCTTCTGTACCACGCGATTGGGGCAGTCCGAGCCGCATCGACAACGTGTGTTGCATTCGTAGATGGGCATTCCCGCCCTGAGCCGCACCTGGCCCTGGTCATTGTAGGCAAAGCGGTTCAGTGAAGCACCTGGGCAGCAGCCATGCAGCGGCTCAGAAAAGCAGTCCCGGCACTCACAGCCCACTGCCACTTCAGTAAGGGTAATACCGCCGCCCACTTTGTGATACGTTGATGTATATGAAATCCGGGGAAGGCCTCAAGGTCCACCTCATTCTCCACGAAGATGCCTTGTGATTACGTTTGAGATTTAAGTGCCGTTCCACTGTTTTATCACCTTACGCTGCTTGGCCTTCTGCACCAGGTGGTGAGAGATACTGGGGTCCAGTCGGCATCCCCTTCTTCAGCTTGCCACTACGGGGTGGATCAGCTCCTTCTCCAGGTCCTTGTGGAACTGCTTGAGGATGGCAATGCACTTCAGGTTTTTCTTGGGTTCCCAGGTGTTCTCTGACTCGTCGTAGCCTTTCCATTTCACCAAATAGAACTCCTCTTCCTGTGAAAGAGGAACACAGGTTGTCATGATTTCGTTTATTGAAATGTGCATCACATTAACTAGATGGCTTCAGCAGATACAGCACCTTGCTTTTATGCCAGGTCACACAGTACAAAAAGGACTTATGTTGTGATGCAGTACAATTGGGATACACAAGTTCCAAAAGAGATACCAAGAATCAGCCTACTACCTAGGACAGATTGTAAGACAGAGGCAGTCTAGGAAGGGGTGTGCTCACTTCTCTCAGACTGTAGCAATCTGTCACAGCTAGTAGGGAAGGACAACCCATACCAACAGCCTAACATCCTACCTATAGGAGCAGACACACAAGGATATGTTGCTTGTATGTTCCAAAAGGATACACAAATAAAAATTCCACACACAGTACAAGATAGTTCATGGCAACAGTAGAACACTTTCAGTACACAAGGCAGGAGATAATCTTGCACTAAGGATGCCTATACACACAGGCATTGCTGAGGTTGAAATTAAGGTGGATGCTAGTATTCCAATCAAATTAATATTGGGGGGGTAGGGTAATGTTCTGGTGCAAGAACATATACATGACTCTTTGACAAACAGTGACAAGCAAAAGGTCTTTTTTTGTGTTACAAGTCTACTGGAGGCTTAATCATCCCCCCCCAAAAAAAAAATATAGGCCTTTGAGAGTCAGTAACAAGAAATGCACATTGCAGTTATTTTCATACTGAAACCATTTATTTTCTGCATTCTTCTGATCCAATTTTCCCACCGCCTCCTCTTCTCAGCACATTATAACCTTATCTACATAGTTAGGCAGACACCTTTCCACTACATCACAGTGCATCACCCCACCTTCCTCCATGCCTCATAACAGCTAAACTACTGAGAAGTCAGCCTGAAACAGGCAGAGGGAGAGTGAATGATGCAGAAGTGAGGAGAGGACAAGACACGGTCCAGACGTACTGTCTGAGGCATTATGAAATAGGTTGGAACATTACTGAAACCTGATTGGCTGAGATGCTCTGAACCTAGTGATGATATCCCAGTCCAACACCACTGGAAAATAAATTACAATGCCATGTTGTACCCTAAGCGTCCACATTAAAAATAGCTTTCAGGGCACGATTTATTTACTAGCAGCACCATTTCCAATCATCTCACAGAACACCCAAGATTTTGTTAAATCCCTAATGAGCTGGCCTGGTGGCGCTAGAGGTTGAAGGCTGGATGCCATGCCCGGGGAAAAACTTGTGTTGTTCAAGTGCGGTGCGCTGGGTGATGACACTGAGCATGCCAGTGGACAGCCTTCTCCCAAAGGAAGGGTTGGCACCTCAGAGTTTCGCTTCCCACCAGGTGGAGGTCTGGTGGGTAGCGCAGGTGGAAAAAGGGGGTGGTAAAGTATAGGGAGGTGGAAGGGACCGAGCTGGTGCCATGGGGTGCCAAGCGTACCTCCACACACTCGCACGGCCGTGTGCCAGGGCCTCAGTTGATCAAGGGAGAAAACCTACAAAAAATGCATGTGCCCCCATTGCCAGTTGGTGGGAGAAGGCAACAGGGACTATCTATCTATATCTCTCTCTCTCTAATATATCTCTCTCTCTCTCTATCTCCATCTCTATACCTATATACCTATATACCTATATATCTATATACCTATATATCTATATACCTATATATCTATATATATATATCTCTCTCTCTATATATATATATATGTATATATTTCTCTCATATATATATATATATATTCATACATACGTACACACACACACATATATATATGTATGTATGTATATACATACATACATATACATATACATACATATATACATATAACACACACACACACACACACACACACACACACACATATACATATATACATATATATATACACACACACACACATATACACACACACAATCTAATGAGCTCCACTCCCCTTGACTTTGCCCAACTTATCCATTTAGTTGCTTTTGATATCGAGTAAGATGCAGTAGGTATGCATATGCCAATTCTGAGGCACCACCTGGGAGAATTACAGACTGAACAGCGCTAGAAGTATATATGAAAATTGAAAGCAATGTTAAGGGGTTAAAAGAAGACATCACGAAAAGAACAGTTATGTTCTTACTGTAACAGTATATCTTTGAGAGACTTCCTTCACTTAGGCTACGCCTTTGGAACGATACCTATGTCAGCATTAGGACCACATGGAAACTTTTGATAGCCGTGGTCCACCCACAACGACGTCACGCATCAGCATCTATATAAACATGGGCGGCCCCAACTCTCCTCAGTTGCATGTCAAAGTGTGTGCTCGAAGGACTCTCCTTGGGGAGCCAGACTACACCAGCACTTCTGATATCAGGCTGATGCAGGCGCTGGAGATGGCAGTCATGGAAATTCTCAAGACAGAACTAGATGCCTTATTCCCTACAGCTGATAAAGGGGAGGGAGGTCTGGCATGGCAGATTCTCTCAAAGATCTTCTGTTACGGTAAATATATAACTTATCTTCTATGTGGCTCTCTCTCTTCCTTTGGCTACACCTTTGGAACGAGTCCCAAAAGCAAGCTGGGATGATCATGCAGTCTTATCATGACAGTAATCCCTGTTACACAGCAAGGCCAAAGCCCGCTCATCTACAGGAAACAAATGTTCAGACCAACGTTTAGTGAAAGTGTGACAGTACTACATGTGGCTGCAGCTCAGATGTCAGTCACAGAGACATTTCTAAAGCAAGTAATAGATGTGGCCATACCACTTGTGGAATGGTTATTTAACCACAGTAGAAAGTACCCTTCCATACTCCTATAACAGGACATAATACAATGTCTAGCCATATGAACAAGCACTGTTCAGATATAGGAATGCCCGTTTTCCAAGGGCGAACTGAAGAAATACAGCCAGAACTTTCTGCAGTCCTTGGTGTCAGTAATACAGCATCCTAGGATTTTACGCATATGGCACATCCAAAGTATGGACAAAGCAGACAGAAAACCAGGAGGAAGGAGCTACTGGTATAACAAACTTCTACTGGGGCTAAGCACTAGATCTCTTGTACTGGGACCTTCAATTTAGGGTGAAAAATAGGAGTTAGTGTGTTTGTCAAGAGGTAGTTGAAGTAAATTGTGTTATCTGTGTAGTTATCTAGGTGCTTGTCACAGGTGTCAGAAGGAATTGTTATCTGTGAAAATTAAGTGTAGAAAGATTTGCAAAGTAGGGGGACTGGCTTAGCTAGAAGGAGCCAGGTTAAGACCAGATATAAACACTGCCCTAGATAGCTTCTGCCACAAAGCAGACAGAAAACCAGGAGGAAGGAGCTACTGGTATAACTAAAACTTCTCTACTGGGGCTATATTGCCCTCCTTCCCTTCACTCCACCCTAAACCAGTTCTGCTTTTATAGGCACAGGACTTAACTGACAACAGGAACTTCCCATTTGGGAGCAGGAAGTGAGTGATCACAAAGCCACGAAAGACTCACCATCCTAGAAGGGCAACAGTAGCTCTCTGCCCCCCCACAAGCTGCTGGAGGTCTGACTGAGCAAGTAAAAAGACTACTCAGAAATATAGGCACTTCTTGTCTCAGAACAGGAAGATCACGAGCTAAAGGGTGCAGACACAGTAAATAGGGAGAGAAGAGAAGGAAAAACAAAAAATTAAACAAACAGAGGAAAGAGTATGTATTCAAATAACAGTTAAGGGGCTAGAAAAAAAGACATGTTTGGAGTGGTGCAGTGCAGTGGCTGTGGGCAGCAGTCTTCCGGAGATGTTCTGGAGGATGCAGTGTTGTCCCACCTGCAGGCACTCCTTCTGGGCTGAGGGAGGAGGTTCCCTCATCTCCAGGCTGAGTTGGCCAGGATTTGAGGGACCTCCTCTCCCACCCAGGGACCACCAGGGTCACTGCCATTGCCTCAGAGGTTGCCAAGAAAGAGGAGTGGTTGGACCACAGTGGGCTCAGGGAGGCTGAGGTGGTTGAACAGAGCGCATCCTCCAGCTGTACCTCTCACAATTTCTATGGCGTTCTGGAAAAGTGTGGTTCCTCTCTGGAGGCACCCACAGTGGAGACCAAGGTGGATGCTGGGAACCTCCACAAAGGAGACCCACAGGGAAGGAAACAACTCCTGGTGGGGGACACCATTGTTAGGAAGGTAGAACTGGGGGAGAAAGGAGAGAGGGAGGTAAGGGGCCTGCCTGGTACCATGGCTTTGAGGGAACAGGGAGCGAATCCTCAGGATAGCAGGAGCAGCTGCACAAGGGAGGGAGCTGGACGTCATTGTCCACCTAGGGACAAATGACCTGGCTAAGAAAGGGATCAGAGCAGTGCAAGAAGCGTTTGCAGAGATGGGGAGGGGCCTTAGACAAATACACACGATAACCTTCCCGGAGGTGCTGCCTGTCTATGGCATGGGTGAGGCTAGGGTGCTCCACACCATGGGATTCAATCAGTGGTTGAAAAACTGGTGCAGAGCTCAGGGATTTGGCTTCATTGGGGATTGGGGGTCCATCTGGAGGGATGCAGGCCTATACTGGCATGATGGTCTGCATCTGTCCAGGAGAGGAAACAGGATCCTAGGTGATAGGTTTAAATACTTCACTGACAAGCATTTAACCTAGCCAAGGGGGGAGGCACTGGAAAGAAGCAGGTAAATCCTAGGCGCCCCAAAATATCAGGGTACTAAGCGAGGTAGACACCAACATAGAGATGTCGATAGGGAGAAGTGCAGGGGTAAATGGAGAAAGTGACAAATGCAATAAGGACAGGGATGGGGCAAAAAGAGGTAAGGCCATCAAGAAATGGAGAGTAATGAGTACCAATGTCCATAGTCTGGGCAACAAGCTCCCTGAACTGGTGGCCTTGAAGGAAGAGGGATGCCTGGATATTGTAGCAGTCACAGAAACATAGTACACAGAGAAACATGTCTGGGATGTTCATATCAGGGTGCACAACCTACAGGAGAGACAGGGAGGGGAGAAGTGGGGGGGAGAGAGTAGCTCTCATGTAATGGAAGGGATAAAAGCAACCGAACAAGAGAGTAAACGGAGAGGACAGGAGGCACTGTGAGTCACCTCACAGACTGGAAGTGGCACCACAATCCGCACAGGGGTTGTATATAGACCCCCATGTCAGGGGGAGGGAATGGACAAAGATATGATAGAAGGCATACTTAAGATGGCAGAGAAAGGGGAGATACTGTTCATGGGGGACCTTAATAACCCAGATGTTAACTGGAGCACCTTTGCAGCAGCCACATCCAAAAGCAGGGCCATTCTTGATGCCCTTCAGGTGGCATGCCTCAGACAGCTAGCTTTGTAACCTACTCGTGAGGGAGCAATCTTAGACCTCAGACTCTCAAATCGACACAGAGGATCTCGGATTTAGAAGTGGGTAGCCATTTGGAACAACTGACCACCAAACAATGTGGTTCACGATAAACTCAACTACAGAGTCTAGCCATACAAAAGTGAGGGTTCTGGACTTCAGAAGGGCTGACTTTGGCAAGATGAGAGTGTGCCTTAGAAAAGCACTAGCAACCAGGCTAGAAGGAGTGGTGAGCAAACAATGGGGAAATATCAAAACTGCCATCACAGAGGCAACAAGCCTGTGTGTGAAGCAAATAAATCAAATTGAAAGAAAAAGCCACTATGGTTCTCAAAAGAGGTGGCAGTGAAGGTTAGGAGAAAAGAAAAATTAATCACCTTAGTAATGTTTCTTCTAATAGAGTCTTGCTATATTATGACATATGCAGAGTCCCAACCTCGAACTGCCCGGATGAAAGAGTTAACTTTCCATGCCAGGCATGGAACTTTGAGTGAACTGTTGAAAACTTTGTCTTTTAATCAAACTCAAACTGTCAGATCTTTACAGCAAAACTCACTAAGGTTGTGTGTGGAAGCCAGAACCCTACACTAGCCAACTGGCTACTAAATATAAGAACACATTTTTCTTGGTCCCAAAACAAAGACTCAAGTCAGGGATCCAAAAATTAAAAACAACACCCAAACACCCCAAAAGGAGGGTGAAAAAATAAGGTGGGCATCTACTAAGTGCCAACACTGCACTGTCCACCCACATCCCAAAAGTAGAGGTTCTGAGAGGGGCAGGCAACATAATTATAGCAAGACTTCATTAGAAAAAACAACATTACTTAGGGTGAGTAATTTTTCTTCAAACAACATGAAGTCTTGCTATATTATGACATATGAAAAAATTACTCACCTTAGTAATGTTTCTTCTAATGGAGTCTAGCTATATTATGACAATTGCAGTTTGTCCCACCATTAGAACTGCTCGGAGGTGAAAGAGTTAACTTCCATGCCAGGCATGGAACTTAGAGCACGAGTTCGGTTAGAAAAGCTCTGTCTGGAATATTTCAAACTGAAACGGTCAGATCTTTACGAGCAAAACTCACTAAGGTTCTGTGTGGAAGCTGTAACCTACACTAGCCAACTGGCTACTTAAATATTAACACATTTTCCTGGACCCAACACCAAGACTCAAGTCAGGGGACCAGAAAATAAGATAAGATAAAATAAAACACAACACTCCAAACACCCCCCAAAAGGGGGTGGAAAACATAAATGGGCATCAACAAGTGCCAACACTGGACTGCCCACCCATACCAAGTAGAAGTTCTGAGAGGGGCAAGCTGAGGGAGGTCATAATATAGCAAGACTCCATTAGGAGAGACAACATTACTAAGGTGAGTAATTTTTCTTCAAACATGAAGTCCTGCTATATTATGACAATTGCAGACTACACAGCAGTACCTCCATGGAGCAGGGACAGAACCTACTTGGGAATAGGCTCTGAAGCACGGCTGTGCCAAACAAGAGCATCCTCCTGGCCTGGATATCCAGGGAGTAATGCTTGGTGAAAGTATGTACTGTTTTCCAAGTAGCTGCTGACATACCTCTAAGATAGGGATGTCTCTGGCAGCAGCTAGAGACGCAGCTGTACCTCTGGTAGAGTGAGCCCTCAGGCCTGAAAGGGGAACCCAACCCAGTTTTTGATAGCAAATTGGATACAAGAGACAATCCACCTGGCAATGGATCTCTTAGTGGCAGGTTTCCTTTCCAGCCTCACCATAAGTGAGAAATAGTTGGAGGGAGTCAAACCTGTGACCCTTAGTACTCTATGTAGTAACTTAGGCCTCTTAACATCTGTTGTGCAACCTCCTCTCACCAGAGGAGGAATGGTCAGTGAAGAACACTGGAAGGAAATAGATTGATTAAGGTGGAAATCTGAAACCACCTTAGGCAAAACTTCCTGTTAGTCCTGAGGACTACCTTATCCCTGTGAAAGGAAATAAAGTCAGTCTCCACTGACAAAGCTTGTAACTCACTTATGCGTCTGGCAGAAATGATGGCTACTAGAAACACAGTTTTCCAAGTCAAGAACTTAAGCCTGCCAAGACAGAGGTTCAAAGGGGTTGCATCAGCTGAGCAATGCAAACATTAAGATCCCAGGCAGGGCAGGGTCCCTGAATGGTAGATTAGTATGAAGCAATCCCGAAAACTTGGAAAATACAGGGTGAGCGGAAGAGAAGAGGACTTCCCTGCTGAAATAAAAGCAGAGACAGCTGCCAAATGCACTTTCAGGGTAGCTGGTCTCAGTCCCAAAGAATTAAAATGGACCATATAGTCCAAAACAGTGGGCAAATCAGCAGATTCCAGGGAAATATGCTTCCCAGAACACCATATAAAACCTTTTACATTTAGAGTTATAAGTAGCCCTAGTGGAAGGCTTCCTAGAAGCTTTCAAGATTTCGAGAACACCTTGAGAAAGGTGTAGGTCAGCAAACTCAAACTCCTCAAGAGCCAGGCCTTGTGGTTGAGGGATTTGAGATTCGGATTCCAAACTCTCCACTGGGCACAGATTAACAGATTGTGGTTCCTGGGGAGACACAGGGGAAGATGGACTGCTAAGGACAGAAGGAGTGGGTACCAGGGCTGCCTGGCCCAGTCTGGAGCAATCAGAATCATCTTGCAGGGCTGAGATCTGATTTTGACTAGCTCCTTGAACAGGAGAGGGAAGGGGGGAAAGGCATAGAGAAACTTCCCTTCCCAATCGAGGAGAAAGGCATCCAGGGGGACTGAGCCCAACACTGGGGGCCTGCAACAAAACAGTGGAAGCTGATGATTGTCTGGGGCTGCAAAAAGATCTGAGGGGTGCCCCATCTGGCAAAAACTATCCCCAGTACTCGGGGATCCAGTGACCATTTGTGAAGGCCCTGGGAAATCCTGCTAAGAGGGAAGTGTTCAGGGAATAAGCCAGAGACCACAACTTCATTGCCTCGGTGCACAAGGCCGAAGACCGAGTGCCCCCTTGTTTGTTGATGTACCACATTGTAGTGGTGTTGTCTGTTCTGACCTGTACCACTTTGTTCTGAACAGATGCAGAAAAAACCTGAAGTGTTAGAAAAACAGTTCTGAGTTCCAACAGATTGATGTGGAGCAGAGATTCTTGAGGGGACCACAATCCCTGGGTGGAGAGGTCGCCATGTGAGCTCCCCATCCCAAAAGGGATGCATCTGTAGTAAGGGTCAAGGAGTGACATAGAGGATGAAGGAACCCCTGTCTCAGATTGCTCCAATCCTGCCACCACTGAAGGGCCTGGATCAGGGTTCGAGTCACTGGGATCAACTTGGATAGGGATCTCTTTGAGACCAAAAGGCTCTCAAATGGAACTGAATGTCCTCATCTGAAATCTTGCTCCTTGCACTACAGCTGTGGAAGCAGCTATGTGTCCTAGGAGCTGTAGGAAATGCCTTGCTGGTTGAGAGACCTGCAGAGTGAAGGAGGAGGCCAGGGCCACCAGGCTCCTTACCCTTTCTAGGGGAAGGAAGGTCTGGCCTGCTTTGTGTCCACCTGCACCTATAAAGGTGAGTACCTGGACAGGTTCTAGAACTGACTTTGAAGATTGAGAAGAAAACCCAGAGAGGTAAGCAGCTGCTGGGTAACTTGCAGGTGTGATTTGACCTGGTCTGGAGACTGACCCACAATGAGCCAGTCGTCTAGGTAGGAAAGATGGCAATCCTTTGCCTTCTTAAATGAGCAACTGCTACTGCCAGGCATTTTGTGAATACCCTTGGGGCAGAGGTAAGGCGAAGGGCATTGCTCGAACTGGTAATGGCCTGAGGGCAGTTCGAATCTGAGGTACTTTCGTGGGAGCTTCTGATAAGAACATGGAAGTAGGCATCCTTGAGGTCCAGGGAAGCAGCCAGTCCCCTGGCCTTAGGGAGGGTAAATCATTCCCAGAGTGACCATTTTGAATTTTGGTTTTAAAGGTGCTTGTTCAGATATCTTAGGTCCAGGATGGGCAGCACTCTCCTGTCTTTTGGGGTAAGGAAGTACCTGGAGTACAGACCCTTGCCCTGATGTAGGGAGAAACCCTTTCTACAGCTCTGAGAGCCAGGAGGTGGAGACTTCTGTTTCCAAAGCAAAAGTCTCTAGAGGATTTGCAGGTGGAAAGATCTGATTCTCATCTTTGGAAATTTTTGAAGCCGAGAACACACCCTGGCTTACTATTTCCAGGACCCACTTGTCTGATGTTAGACTCCCAGTCCTGGACGATAAAGCCAGCCTGCCCCACAGATAATGGAGAACTCGCCCAGGGCATCCCATCAGGGTGCCTGTTTGGCAGGGGCTTTAGGCTGAGGGGTGGGAGCAGGCCTGCTTGTACCCCGTCTGCCTCTCCCTCTGAAGAACCCCTCTGAGCATAAGCCAAGAGGAGGCCTGTGTTTGGTAAAAGGCCTGTGAAAAGGCCTGCCTCTACCGCTGGGGCTGCCTCTGAGGAGTGGCTTGCTGTTCCTTGGCTTTGCACTCCTTTAAGTGGTTCTGTATTCATCCATTTTCTTCATATAATCTCTCTGCTCCAAACAGAGAATCTCCCACCACAGGAAAATCCATAGCCTTAGCCTGGGTATCCTGAGACAAACTAGTACACCTGAGCCAAGCCAATCTACGAAAAGCCACAGATGTAGCCATGACTCTAGAGGATACATCATTAGAATCCACTGCAGCATGGAATTGCACCTAGATGCCTCAATACTATCAGCAGCCACCTGCTCCAGCTCTGGCAAGCTGGCCAGGGGCCTGTTTGGCTAAAGCCATGAAAGTATCCCATCTAGATTTCTGGTATCTTGCCACATAAGCCATATAATTTGCTTGTCTGAGTCCCAAGGATGCTGCCATGTATTGTTTTTTAGCCATGGCATCAATCTTCCTGGAGTCCTTGTCAGGACGATGTGAAGCCAGGGGAATATTAGCCTTATCACAGGCTGCAGCCTGAACTATCCCAACATGGCTGCATTGCAGTGAAAGAAATTCTGTATCAGGACCTGACAAAGTATACCTCCTGTCCATCTTTTTGTCCACAGGAGGCACAGAATTAGGAGCTTTTAAAATTTTATTGTTCGTTTCCTAAATGATTTATGTAAAGGAACAGACAATCTCCTGGACTCTGGGATATCCATCATCTCTACAAAGTCAGGCTCCTCTTGCTCATCCACAGCTTCCTCCAATGGAAGCTGGAGGGTTCACAACTTTTATAAAACAGAAAATGAGAGGGACTCAAAGCCTAGGGGGAGATTCTCCTAAAGGTCTGTCTGGGGAGATGTCCGGTTCAACGGGCACATCCAGACTTTCAAAGTCACATTCACACTGTTCATAATCATCCTCCCCCTCCTCTGGTTCAAAAACTCCTCTATATCATATTCTTGAACCGGTGGAACCGGCCGAACTGACCTTTTGCCAGATAGTGGCGGTTCGGACGGAACCGGAGAACGTGACTGGACAATTTGGATTGCTTTGGCTATCTCTGCAGTAGTTGGAAAAGGAATTTTTGACTCCACACCTGCTGATGTTCTAGTTCTCTTTGCTGGAACTGGCTCCTCTGAGTCAGCTTTACGTTTGCCCAAGGAAGTCTCGCCCTGGTCAGAAGGCACTCCCTCCGGCCATCCGGGTCAGCGGACTTTTTGGCCTCTCGTTCCCCGAGTCTAACAACTCTCTTATCTAGGGTAGCTGCAGGGAAATTCTTGCAAATCTGGCAGTCTGCATTGAGGTGGTCAAACCCCAGACAATAAACATGTGGTGTGTGGGTCAGCCTTGGCAAAGGCTTCCCCACAGACACTACAGTGCTGAAACCCACTGGACCCGGTTTTTCTTTTGGGTTTCTCAGACATAATGCCAGCCTAACCAAAAACTTGCCCTTTTTCCGGCAGTGCCAGGCAAGACACCTTAGCGGTTCCCAACCGTGTCACGGGTCGTGGAAAAAAACATAATGAAATCCGTTTTTCTTAGAACCGATAAGAACCGGAACCGCACTCTAAAAAAGCTTTTAAATGCTTCAGAATAAAGTTTTAAAACAACCTGATCGGTTCAAACCGAACCGATAAACATTTACAAGTTCCACACAGAAATAAACCGCTATTACTTACAATACAGACAGCTTGAACCGATCGGTTTATGTTAAATAATAATAATCATTCTTAAATTTAACTGATAAAACTCTTTTAAACAGAGAAATGAACTGAGCAGTAGGAGGAATCTCCGGAGCGACTGTTCAGTGAGGCGGAGTAAAGAATCTGAAAGTTTCAGTTTGAAATATTCCAGACAGAGCTTTTCTAACCGAGCTCGTGCTCTAAGTTCCATGCCTGGCATGGAAGTTAACTCTCACCTCCGGAGCAGTTCTAATGGTGGGACAAACTGCAATTGTCATAATATAGCAAGACGTCATGTTGTTTAAAGCAGACTACACAGCAGTACCTCCATGGAGGAGGGACAGAACCTACTTCGGAAATGGGCTCTGAAGCACAGCTGTGCCAAACCGAGCATCACTCCTAGCCTGGATGTCCAGGGAGTAATGCTTGGTAAAAGTGTGAACTGTTTTCCAGGCAGCAGCCTGACATCTCTAGAATAGGATGTCCCGGCAGCAAGCCAGAGACGCAGCTGTACCTCTGGTAGAGTGAGCCTCGGGCCTGAGGGAGGAACCTTACCCAGTTTTTCATAGCAAATTGGATACAAGAGACAATCCACCTGGCAATGGATCTTTTAGCAGCAGGTTTTCCTTTACCAACCTCACCATAAGTGAGGAACAGTTGGAGGGAGTCAAACCTGTGACCCTTGGTACGTTCTACGTAGTAACTAAGGGCTCTTTTGACATCTAAACTGTGCAGTCTCCTCTCGCCAGAGGAGGAATGGTCAGTGAAGTACACAGGGAGAGACAGATTGATTAAGGTGGAAGTCTGAAACCACCTTTGGCAAGAACTTTCTGTTAGTCCTGAGGACCACCTTATCTCTATGAAAGGAGATAAAATCAGCTTCCACTGACAATGCTTGTAATTCACTTATGTGCCTGGCAGAAGTGATGGCTACCAAAAACGGAGTTTTCCAAGTCAACTACCTGAGCTCTGCTGAAGACAAGGGCTCAAAAGGGGGTTGCATAAGCTGAGCAATGCAAATATTAAGATCCCAAGCAGGGTCCCTGAATGGAGGGTTGGTGTGAAGCAACCTTTTGGAAAACTTGGAGAATACAGGATGAGCCGAAAGAAAAGAGGGTTTACCTGCTGATAAAGCAGACACGGCTGCCAGGTGCACTTTTAGGGTAGCTGGCCTCAGACCCAAAGTATTCAAATGCACCATATAATCCAGGACTGAGGGTAAGTCAGCAGATTCTGGGGAAATATGCTTGCCAGAGCAACAAATGGAAAACCTCTTCCATTTGGAATTGTAAGTAGCTCTGGTGGATGGCTTCCTAGAAGCCTTCAATATATCCAATACACCTTGGGAGAGGTGTAAGTCAGCAAACTAACTCTTCAAGAGCCAGGCCTTGAGATTGAGAGATTTGAGATTCGGGTACCAAACCCTCCCCTGAGCACAGGTTAACAGGTTGTGATTCCTGGGAATACACAAGGGAAGGTGGACTGCTAAAGACATAAGGAGTGGGTACCAGGGCTGCCTGGCCCAATCTGGAGCAATCAGGATCATCTTGCAGGGTTGAGATCTGATTTTGACTAGCACCTTGAACAAAAGAGGGAAGGGAAGCATAGAGAAACTTCCCTTCCCAACTGAGAAGAAAGGCATCCAGAGGGACTGAGCCCAACACTGGGGACCTGCAGCAAAAAAGGGGAAGTTGGTGATTGTCTGGGGCTGCAAAAAGAACTATCTGCAGGGTGCCCCATCTGGTAAATACTACATCTCCAATACTAGTGGATCCAGTGACCATTCGTGATGGCCCTGGGAAATCCTGCTGAGAGCATCTGCCAGGACATTGTCCTTGCCTGGGAGGTGAACTGCCGTAGGGGAGGTGTTCAGAGAGTACGCCAGAGACCACAACTTCATTGCTTCGGTGCACAAGGCCGTAGACCGAGGGCCTTGCTTAGTTGATGTACCACATTGTAGTGGTGTTGTCTGCTCTGATCTGTACAACTTTGTCCTGAACAGAGGTGGAAAAAGCTTGAAGTGCTAAAAAACTGCTCTGAGTTCCAACAGATTTATGTGGAGCAGAGATTTCTAAGGGGACCACAATCCCTGGGTCAGTGAGATCGCCCATGTGAGCTCTCAACCCCAAAGGGATGCATCTGTAGTAAGGATTAAGGAGCGAGACCGAGGTGAAGGGACCCCTGTCTCAGATTGCTCTGGTCCTGCCACCACTGAGGGCTTGGATCAGGTTCGAGTCACTGGGATCAATTTGGTCAAGGGGTCTCCTTTGAGACCAAAGGCTCAAATGGAACTGGAAGTCCCTCATCTGAAATCTTGCCCCTGCACAACTGCTGTAGAAGCAGCCATGTGCCCCAGGAGCTGCAGAAAATGCCTTGCTGGTCGAGAGACCTGCAGGGTGAAAAGAAGAAGGCCAGAGAGACCAAGATCCTTGCTCTTTTCAGAGGAAGGCTCTGGCCTCTTTTGTGTTCAGTTCTGCACTATGAAGGTGAGAAGCTGGACAGGCTCTAGAACTGACTTTGGAAGATTGAGAAGGAAACCTAGAGATGTGAGCAGTTGCCGAGTTACCTGAAGGTGTAGTTTGACTTGGTCTGGAGACTGGCCTACTATGAGCCAGTCCTCCAGGAAAGGAAAGATGGCAATCTTTGCCTTCAGTGGGCCACTGCTACTGCCAGGCATTTGTGATTACCCTGGGGGCAGAGGTGAGGCGAAGGGCATTGCTCTGAACTGGTAATGGCCTAAGGGCAGTTGAATCTGAGTACTTTCGATGGGAGCTTCAGAAAAGAATATGGAAGTAGGCATCCTTGAGGTCCAGGGACGCAGCCAGTCCCCTGGCCTTAGAGAGAGTAAAATAATTCCCAGAGTCACCATTTTGAATTTTGGTTTAAAAGGTGCTTGTTTAGGTATCTGAGATCCAGGATGGGCCGCCATTCTCCTGTCTTTTTGGGTGAGGAAGTACCTGAGTACAACCCTTTGCCCGGGTGTAGGGGTGGAACCCTTTCCACAGCTCTGAGAGCCAGGAGGGTAGAAACTTCTGTTTCTAGGGCAAGTGCCTCTGATGGATTTGCAGGTGGAAAGGACCTGGCTCTCATCCTTGGAAATTTTTTGAAGCTGAGAACCAGTCCCTGGCTAACTACTTCCAGGACCCACTTGTCTGATGTTAAAGACTTCCAGTCCTGGACAAAGTAAGCCAGCCTGCCCCCCACAGGTAGAGGAGAATCGGCCCTGGCCACCCCATCAGGGAGCCTGCTTAGCAGTGGCTTTGGGCTGAGGGGTAGAAGCAGGCTTGCTTGTACCCCATCTGCCTCTCCCTCTAAAGAACCCCCTCTTGGCATAAGCAGAAGAGGAGGCCTGGACTTGATAAAAAGGCCTATGAAAGGCCTGCCCCTGGGATGCTGCCTTTGACAAGTGGCCTGCCTTTCCTTGGCCTGTGCACTCCTATAGGTGGTCCTATATTCATCCATTTCTTCATGTAATTCTCTGTCTGCTCCCCAAACAGAGAACTGCCCACAACAGAAAAAATCATGGCCTTAGACTGGGTATCCTGTGACAGGGTAGTACATCTGAGCCAAGCCATTCTGGCGGCGTCACAGATGTAGCCATGACCCTTGATGACTCCATCATTAGAGTCTACTGCAGCATGAAATTGCACCTTGCATGCCTCAATACCATCCGCAGCCACTGGTTCCAGCTCCCTGGCAAGCTGGTCAGGGACCTGTTTGCCAGGCCAGCACAATATCCCATCTGGATTTCTGGTACCAAGCAGCATAAGCCATATAATTTGCCTGTCTGAGTCCCAAAGATGCTGCCATGTACTGTTTCTTTGCCATGGCATCAATCCTCCTGGAGTCCTTTTCAGGGGGTGCGAAGCTAGAGGAATATTTGCCTTGTCACAGGCTGCAGCCTGCACTACCCCCGCATGGCTGCATTGCTGTGTGAGGATCTCCGTATCAGAGCCTGATAATGTATACCTCTTGTCCATCCTTTTATCAACAGGAGGTTTAGTGTGAGGAGTTTTTAGAATTTTTACTATTTCCGAAAAGATTTATGCAAAGGAATAGACAATCTCCTCGACTCTGAAATATCCATCATTTCTACATAATCAGGCTCCTCTTGGTCATCAACAGCTTTCTCAACAGGGAGCTGGAGAGTTTCAGCAACTTTCTTATAGAATATAAAATGAGAAGGGGACTCAGACAGCCTGGGGGGAGAAACCCCTGACTGTCTGTCTGGAGAGATGTCCGGTTCAATGGGCACATCCAGACCTTCAAACCACATTCACTCTCCTCATACTCCTCTTCCTCCTCCTCCAGTTCATAAAGTTCTCATCATAATCTTGAAGCGATGGAACCGGCCAGACAGCGCTTCTCTGATGGTGTCGGTTCGGTCGGAACCAGGGAAAGTGACTGGACAATTTGAATTGCTTTAGCTATTTCCTCAGCGCTTGGAGAAAGAACTTTTGGCTCCACACTAGCTGACTTTCTAGTCCATTTAGTTGGAACCGGCGCCTCAGAGTTCGCTCTTCGTTTGCCCGAGGAAGTATCGCCCTGGTCAGAGGGCACTCCCTCCGGTTCGGCTGGAACCGAACCGGGCTGGCCATCTGGGTCAGCGGACTTTTTGGCCTCCCTTTCCCTGAGCCTACCAACTCTCTTTTCTATGGTGGCAGCAGGAACATTCTTACAATCTGGCAGTCTGCACTGAGGTGGTCAAACCCCAGACAATACACACAGGTGGTGTGTGGGTCACTCTAGCAAAGGCTTCCCACAAACACTACAATGCTGAAACCCAGTGGGCCCGGTTTTCTTTTGGGTTTCTCAGACATAGTGCCAGCCTAACCAAACTTGCCCGTTTATGGCAATCCGTAAACAAGACTCTCTTATCAGTTCCCAACCGTGTCAGGTGCAGTGGAAAAAACGTAATGAAATCAGTTTTTTTTTTTTTAAGACCTTAAGACCAGAACTGCACTCAAAATAAGGACTAGTAAAGTTTGAGAATAACCTGATTGGTTCAAACCAAAATGAAAAGCGTTTACAAGTTCCACACAGAATAAAATAAACGTAAGCCTATCTATTACTTACAATACCACAGACAGAGCATGAACCAACAGGTTGCGGTTTAATTTCGGTCAAAAAAAAAAAAAAACAACGATAAAATAATACTTTTAACTGACAAGCAGGCGAGTAGAAGAAGAAATCTCTGGAGCGACTGTTCAGTGAGGCGGAGTAAAGAATCTGACAGTTTGAGTTTGATTAACAACAGTTTTCAACCGAGCTTGAGCTCAAAGTTCCATGCCTGGCACGGAAAGTTAACTCTCACCTCCGGAGCAGTTCGAAGGTTGGGACTCACTGCATATGTCATAATATAGCAAGACTTCATGTTTGAACAACAAGGTGGGCATCTACTAAGTGCCAACACTGCACTGCCCACCACATCCCAAAACAGATGTTCTGAGAGGGGCAGGCGGGTGGGGGGGTCATAATATAGCAAGACTCCATTAGAACAAACAACATCACTAAGGTGAGTAATTTTTCTTCAAACAACATGAAGTCTTGCTATATTATGACATATACAGACACACAGTACCTCCATGGAGGAGGACAGAACCTACTTAGGAAATAGGCTCTGAAGCACAGCTGTAGGTAAACCGAGCATCACTCCTAGCCTGGATGTCCAGGGAGTAATGCTTGGTCAAATTGTGAACTGTTTTCCAGGTAGCTGCTTGACATATCTCTAGAATAGGGATGTCCCTGGCAGCAGCCAGGGAAGCAGCTGTACCTCTGGTAGTGAGAGCCCTCAGGCCTGAGGGAGGAACCTTACCCAGCTTTTCATAACAGAATTGGATTCAAGAGACAAACCACCTGGCAATGGATTTTTAGTGGCAGATTTCCCTTTACCAACCTCACCATAAGTGAGGAACAGTTGGATGGAGTCAAACCTGTGACCCTTGGTACGCTCTATGTAGTAACTAAGGGCTCTCTTCACATCTAAGCTGTGCAGCCTCCTCTCGCCAGAGGGGGGATAGTCAATGAAGTACACTGGAAGAGAGATAGATTGATTAAGGTGAAATCTGGAACCACCTTAGGCAAGAACTTTCTGTTAGTCCTGAGGACCACCTTATCTCTATGAAAGGAGATAAAATCAGGCTCCACTGACAAAGCTTGTAATTCACTGTCGTGCCTGGCAGAAGTGATGGCTACCAGAAACACAGTCTTCTAAGTCAAGTACTTAAGCTCTGCTGAAGACAAGGGCTCAAGGGGTTTACATAAGCTGAGCAATGCAAACATTAAGATCCCAGGCAGGGGCAGGGTCCCTGAATGGAGGGTTGTGTGAAGCAATCCTTAAACTTGGAGAATACAGGATCAGCTGAAAGAGAAGAGGGTTTACCTGCTGAAATAAAATCAGACACAGCTGCCAAATGTACTTTTAGGTAGCTGGTCTCAGCCCCAAAGTATTTAAATGGACTATATAATCCAGGACTGTGGGTATATCAGCAGATTCTGGGGAAATATGCTTCCCAGAGCACCATATGGAAAACCTCTTCCATTTGGAATTATAGGAAGCCCAGGTAGAAGGTTTCCTAGAAGCCTTCAGTATATCCATTACACCTTGGGAGAGGTGTAGATCAGCAAACTAACTCTTCAAGAGCCAGGCCTTTAGATTGAGAGATTTGAGGTTCGGGTACCAAACCCTCCCTGAGCACAGGTTAACAGGTTGCGATTCCTGGGAAGACACAGGGGAAGATGGACCGCTAAGGACAGTAGGAGTGGATACCACGGTTGTCTGGCCCAATCTGGAGCAATCAGGATCATCATGCAGGATTGAGATCTGATTCTGACTAACATCTTGAGCAGGGGGGCATAGAGAAACTTCCCTTCCCAACTGAGAACTAAGGCACCCAGAGGGACTGAGCCCAACACTAGGGGCCTGCAGCAAAAAAGGGGAAGTTGGTGATTGTCCGGGGTTGCAAAAAGGTGCATCTGCGGGGTGCCTCATCTGGCAAATATTACCTCCAGGACCAGGGGGTCCAGTGACCATTCGTGACGGCCCTGGGAAATCCTGCTGAGAGCATCTGCCAGGAAACTGGCCTTGCCTGGGAGGTGAACTGCCGTAGGGGAGGTGTTCAGGGAGTAAGTCAGAGACCACAACTTCGTTGCTTCGGTGCACAAGGCTGTAGACCGAGTGCCTCCTTGCTTGTTGATGTACCACATTGTGGTGGTGGTGTCTGTTCTGACCAGATTTGGAAAAAACTTGAAATGCTAGAAAAACTGCTCTGAGTTCCAACAGATTGATGTGGAGCAGAGATTCCTGAGGGGACCACAATCCCTGGGTAGTGAGATCGCCCATGTGAGCTCCCCACCCCAAGAGGGATGCATCTGTAGTAAGGATTAAGGAGTGAGACTGAGTGACAAAGGGAACCCCTTGCCTCAGATTGCTCTGATCCTGCCAGCACTGTCGGGCTTGGATCAATTTGTTTAGAGGGTCTTTCCTTTGAGACCAAAGGCTCTCAAATGGAACGATGTCCCTCATCTGAAACCTTGCTCCCTGCACTACTGCTGTAGAAGCAGCCATGTGCCCAAGGAGCTGTAGAAAATGCCTTGCTGGTCGAGAGACCTGCAGGGTGAATAAGGTGCCAGAGAGACCAGGGTCCTTGCCCTGTCCAAAGGAAGGCTCTGGCTTTCTCTGTGTTCAGCTCTGCGCCTATGAAGGTGAGGGAGCTGGACAGGCTCTAGAACTCACTTTGAAAGATTCAGAAGGAAACCTAGAGAGGCGAGCAGTTGCTGAGTTATCTGTAGATGTAACTTGACTTGGTCTGGAGACTGGCCTACTATGAGCCAGTCGTCCAGGTAAGGGAAGATGGCAATTTTTTGCCTTCTCAGGGAAGCAACTGCTACTGCCAGGCATTTTGTGAATATCCTTGGAGCAGAGGTGAGGCCCAAGGGCATTACTCTGAACAGGTAATGGCCGGAGGGCACCTCGAACCTGAGGTACTTTCGATGGGAGCTTCTGATGAGAATATGGAAGTAGGCATCCTTGAGGTCCAGGGACACTAGCCAGTCCCTGGCCTTAGAGAGGGTAGAATAATTCCCAGAGTCACCATTTTGAATTTTGGTTTTAAAAGGTGCTTGTTTAAATATCTGAGATCCAGGACGGGCCGCCATTCTCCTGTCTTTTTTGGGATAAGGAAGAACCTGGAGTACAATCCTTTGCCCTGGTGTAGGGGTGGAACCCTTTCCACAGCTCTGAGAGCCAGGAGGGAAGAGACCTCTGCCTCTAGGGCAAGTGCCTCTGTTGGATTTGCAGGTGGAAAGGATCTGGTTCTCCTCTTTGGAAATTTTTTGAAGCCGAGAACCAGTCCCTGGCTACTACTTCCAGGACCCACTTGTCTGATGTCAGAGACGTCCAGTCCTGGACAAAGTAAGCCAGCCTGCCCCCTACAGGTAGTTGAGAATCGGCCCTGGCCACCCCATCAGGGTGCCTGCTTGGCAGGGGCTTTGGGCTGAGGGGTAGAAGCAGGCCTGCTTGTACCCAGTCTGCCTCTCCCTCTAAAGAACCCCCTCTGGGCATAAGCAGAAGAGGAGGCCTGGGCTTGGTAAAAAGGCCTATGAAAAGGTCTGCCCCTGCCCCTGGAAAGCTGCCTTTGAGGAGTGGCCTGCCTTTCCTTGGCCT
This sequence comes from Neoceratodus forsteri, assembly GCA_016271365.2. NCBI lineage: Eukaryota > Metazoa > Chordata > Ceratodontiformes > Ceratodontidae > Neoceratodus > Neoceratodus forsteri. The sequence continues at coordinate 223,415,480 of CM028138.1, read as the reverse complement.
GTGCACTCCTATAGGTGGTCCTATTCTCATTATGTAATTCTCTGTCTGCTCCCCAGAGAATTACCCACAACAGGAAAATCCATGGCCTTAGTCTGGGTATCCTGTGACAGGCTAGTACATCTGAGCCAAGCCATTCTGCAAAGTGCCACAGATGTAGCCATGACTCTTGATGACACATCATTAGAGTCCACTGCAGCATGGAATTGCATGGTCACCTTGGATGCCTCAATACCATCAGCAGCCACCTGCTCCAGCTCCTTGGCAAGCTGGCCAGGGACCTGTTTTGCTAGAGCCATAACAGTATCCCATCTGTATTTCTGATATCTAGCAACATAAGCCATATAATTTGCCTGTCTGAGTCCCAAGGATGCTGCCATGTACTGTTTCTTTGCCATGGCATCAGTCCTCCTGGAGTCCTTGTCAGGGGGGTGTGAAGCCAAGGGAATATTTGCCGTGTCACAGGCTACAGCCTGCACTACCCCAACATGGCTGCATTGTTGTGTAAGGAACTCCATATCAGAGCCTGGCAATGTGTACCTCTTGTCCATTCTCTTATCCACAGGAGGTATAGTGTGAGGAGTTTTTAGAATTTTAACTGTTTCCCAAAAGATTTATGCAAAGGAAAAGACAGTCTCCTAGACTTTGGGATATCCATCATTTCCACATAGTCAGGCTCCTCTTGATCATCCACAGCTTCTTCCACAGGGAGCTGGAGGGTTTCAGCCACTTTTTTTTTTTTTTTTTATAAAACATAAAATGAGAAGGGCACTCAGAAAGCCTAGGAGGAGACGCTCCTGAAGGTCTGTCTGGGGAGATGTCTGGTTCAATGGGCACATCCAGACTTTCCAATCCACATTCACTCTCCTCATACTCCTCTTCCCCTCCTCCAGTTCATAAAATTCCTCTAAATCATACTCTTGAACCGGTGGAGGCCGCAGACCATCACGCTTACCTGATGGTGCCCATTCGGTTGGAACCGGGGAAAGCGACTGGACAATTTTAATCACTTTGGCTATCTCTTCAGTGGTTGGAGAGGAAAGTTTTGGCTCCACACCAGCTGATTTCCTAGTCCTTTTTGCTGTAACAGACTCCTCAGAGTCGGCTCTCCTTTTGCCTGAGGAAGTCTCGCCCTGGTCAGAGGGCACTCCCTCCGGTTCGGCTGGAACCAAACCGGGCTGGCCATCCGGTTCAGCGGACTTTTTGGCCTCCCTTTCCCTGAGCCTACCAACTCTTTTCTAGGGTAGGTGCAGGAAAATTTTTGCAAATCTGGCAGTCTGCATTGAGGTGGTCAAACCCCAGACAATAAACACAGGTGGTGTGGGGGTCAGCCTTAGCAAAGACTTCCCCACAGACACTGCAGTGTTGAAACCCAGTGGGCCGGTTTTTCTTTGGGTTCTCAGACATAATGCCAGCCTAAACAAACATACCCGTTTATGGCAATCCGCCAGGTAAGACCCTCTTATCGGTTCTCAACCGTCATCGGGTCGTGGAAAACCGAATAAAATCCGCTTTTTAACCACACCTATATAACAGACTAATATATTTTAAACAACCTGATCGGTTCAAACCGAACCAATAAACCGTTTACAAGTTCCACACAGAATAGAATTAATGTAAAACCTATCTAGTACTCACAATACCACAGACAGAGCCTGAACGCCGGTTGCGGTTTTAAATTCGGCCTAAAACTGAGAAAACAATACTTTAACCGACAAAATGAACCGAGCAGAAGGAGAAATCTCTGGAGCGACTGTTCAGTGAGGCGAAGTAAAGAATCTGACAGTTTGAGTTTGAAGAACAGACAGAGTTTTCAACAGAGCTCAAGCTCAGCGTTCCATGCCTGGCATGGAAAGTCAACTCTCACCTCCGGAGCAGTTCAAAGGTTGGGACTCACTGCATGTGTCATAATATAGCAAGACTTCATGTTTGAAGTATGGCAGCTTGGATTCAATGCAAAGAAGTGCAAAGTAATGAACCTGGGAAACAAAACTCAGGGGAAGATTACACAATGGGGGGGAGGTAGTATCAACAACAAAAATGGAAAGGGACCTGGGGGTAATCTTAACAGATGATTCTAAGGTTGGCAAGCAATGTGAGAAGGCGGTAGGGAGGACTGGGGGGATACTGGGATGTATAGGGAGAGGTATCACCAGCAGAAAACAGGAAGTTATTATCCCGTACAGACAGTTGGTGAGACCCCATCTAGAGTACTGCGTCCAGTTCTGGAGACCCCGTCTCCGCAAGGACAGACAGGATGGAGGCAGTTCAGAGGAGGGCAACTAAAATGGTGCAGGGTCTGCAAGAGAAGCCATACGAGGAGAGACTAAAGGAGCTTAATATGTATACCCTTGAGGAAGGGAGGGAGAGGGGGAACATGATAGAAATGTTTAAGTACCTCAGTGGAATCAACAAAGTCCAAGAGGGTAGCATCTTTCAGAAAAAGATGTGCAAGAACAAGGGGACACAATCTGAAGATAGAGGGGGGGACAGCTCAGGGGCAATGTGAGGAAGTACTTTTTCAGAGGGTGGTGGACGCATGGAACAATGTTACTGAGGAGGTTGTGGGGCCTAAAGCTGAGAGAGAATTCAAGAATGCATGGGACAGACATAAGGCAATTTTTGTGGGGGGAAGAAATAGGCTGTTGGTTAAATAGGATCTGCAGCTTAGGTAGGAAATGGGCAGACTAGGTGGGCCAAGCAGTCCTTATCTGCCATCAAAGTCTATGTTTCTATGTAGCAATGCTTCCCTGACTGACATGCTCTGGATAATAACCTGAAAGGTGGATGGTTTGATTTTGCATAACCTCCAACACCACCTTTGACAAAAACGTCAGATTAGAATGTAAAGACACTGTCTTTATGAAAAATCAAATAGAAACTTGCACATTAGTGCCAGTAGCTCTGAAATTCTTCGAGCCGAACTGATAGCAAGTAAATACAGGTTACTCACCTGTAACAGGAGTTCTAGGAATGGTATATGTTGTTCATCCACACTGTCTGGCAGGTTCCTTGCCGCTTTAAATCTTGCCAGAAGGTCTTCAAGCTGGTTCCTCCCACCCACCCGGGTGGTAAAACTCTGCTCCGCCCCATGACGCTAGATCTGGCCCGCTGGAAGCTCAGGTTGTGCGTCGAAGCCAGGGAGGTCGGGTGGATGAACAACATATACCATTGCTAGAACTCCTGTTACAGGTGAGTAACCTGTATTTCTAGGGACATGGATATGTTGTTCATCCACACTGTCTGGCAGACTCCTAGCAGTTCTCCGGGAGGAGGGAGGCAAGGCGCACACCCCTACTTAGAAAAAAGAGACTGGAGAACCGAGGCCCCAAAACCAGCATCCCGGCGTGACTCAAGGTCGATGTGGTAATGGGTGATGAAGGTGTGTGCTGACTTCCAGGTAGCAGCCCTGCAGATTTCCTGGATAGGGACGTCCCTGGAAGCAGCCACCGATGCAGCAGTATGGCGGGTAGAATGAGCTCTTATCCCTCTGGGAGGCTCCATGCCCGCCAACTTATAGCAGAGATCTATGCAGGAGGTGACCCACCTGCCTATCGTCCGCTTGGCTGCAGGTCTGCCAGGTGCGGCTTCGTGAGTGACAAACAGCTGGCCCGAACCTCTCCCAATTTCAGCCATGCGCTCCTTATAGTAGGAGGCGCCCTTCTAGGGTCCAGTATGGAGCCTATATTCGCCTCCGAGGTGTGACTGGGGTAGAACATCGGCAGAGTCAACACCTGGTTAAAGGTGAAACTCCACACCACCTTGGAAGGAATTTCAGTGGGGGCGCAGGACAATCTTGTCCCTGTGGAAGACCAGGTAAGGAGACCGATGGAAAGCGCCTGGAGCTCTCCCATCCTTCTGGCTGGCGTGATAGCCACCAAGAAGCGGTCTTCCACCACAGGTGAGAGTTCACACCTGTGCATTGGTTTGAATGGCTTGCCTGTGAGCTTTGCCAGTACCAGCAGTAGATCCCACGGAGGTGGAGGTTCTGCACCGGAGGAAATGTGATCAAGGCCTTTGAAAAGCGCCAGACCACCTCTCCTGTGCCAAACTGCTTCCCCGCCACGCCTGTAAGCAGAGATGGCTGCCAGGTGCACCTCAAGGGTCGCTCTACCTAAGCCCTGCTGAGAAAGGGACCAAAGGTAGTCCAATATGCTCTCCAAGGAACAGGAGGAAGGGTCCAGGCCTCTTGCCTGGCACCAAATGGAAAATCTCTTCCATTTGAGCGTGGCATTTTCTTGTCAACTCCTTACAGGCGCCTCAACTACATTGAGGACCTCGTCGGAAAGACCCAAGGCCTGGAACTCTAGCCGCTCAGGAACCAGGCCGTCAGGTGCAGGGATTGAAGGTCCGTATGGAACACCTTCCCCTGATTGACTGAGATCAGGTCCTGGCGGGCTGGAAGCCGCCTCCGGAGCCTGGAGCCAAGGCTGAGGAGTTCTGGATACCAGAACTGGCGAGGCCAGTCTGGGGCTACCAGAATCACCTACGCCTTGTCCCTCCTCGCCTTGAGAAGCACCTTGTGGATCAAGGGAAACAAGGGGAAAGGCGTGGAAGAGGCCCGGGGTCCACGGCCTCGAGAAGGCATCCCCCTGCAGGGAGCCCTGCTGAGGGGGGCGGGCATGGAACAGACTCAGCTTCGTTCTCCCTGGAGGCAAACAGGTCCACCTGAGGCGTGCCCCAGTGGGAGAAGAGATCCTGTACTACCTCCGGCAGGAGAGAACCACTTGTGAGACACAGCCCCTATCCGGCTTAGGCATCGGCCAGGGTGTTGGAGGCTCCTGCCACATGAATGGCTAGGAGATCCGCCTCCAGGCTGCGCACAAGGGACCAAATGCGGAGAGCTTCCTTGCATAACAGCATGGAGCGCGTCCCGCCCTGGCGGTTCAGACAGTACATGGTCGTGGTGTTGTCCGTCTGGACCTGAACCACTTTACCACGAAAAAACGGAGCGAAGGCAGTGAGAGCTAGACGGACCATTCGGAGCTCCAGCAGGATGATGTGGCATCGGGACTCCCAAGGGGACCAGAGGCCGTGCGCTCTGTGTTCCCCCAGATGGGCACCCCAACCCAGAGATGCATCGGTCGAGAGAGAGAGAGAGACCGTCGACTCGGGGCGGACGAACGGGATACCCTTCTGCAGATGTGCTGGAACGATCCACCACTGGAGAGCGTTCCACATCTCCTGGGTCACTGTCACGGGCTAGTCCAACGGATCGCAGCGTTGTGACCATTGGCTGGCCAGTCCCCATTGAAGGGGAAGCATGTACCAACGGGCCCAACGGACCACGCTGGTGCAGGCTGCCATGAGGCGCATGAAGTCCCAGGCAGGGCGCAATTGCCCAACCAGAAATGATTGGGCAAAGGAGGAAAGAACCTCGGCCCTGTCTGCCGGGAGCCGTGCTCTGGCTCACAGAGAGTCGAGCTCTGCCCCGATGAACAGAATCACCTGCTTTGGCATGAGTTCCGACTTGGCCTCGTTGATGAGGAGGCCAACCTGAGAGCAAACTTGGAGGGCCAGATCTCTGGACCGCTCCACCTCCTGTCTGGAGGGGGCTGCTATCAACCAATTGTCCAGGTAAGGGTACACCCGGACCCCTCTGCGCCGCAGGAATGCTGTCACCACTGCCATGCATTTGGTGAAGACTCTGGGGGCTAGGGAGAGGCCGAAGGGCATGGCCCGGAACTTGTATAGGGATCCCTCCGCTCTGAAGCGGAGGAATCTCTGATGGGACAGATGGATTGGGACGTGAAAGAACGCGTCCTGGAGGTCCAGGGAGCAGAACCACACGCCTCGTTCCAAGGATCCGATTATCTGAGCCAGAGTGACCATCCTGAACGTTCGAGACCTTAGGAACTTGCTCAGGTCGTGCAGGTCGAGAATGGGGTGCCAGCCCCCCGTCCATTTTGGGACCAGGAAGCACCTGGACACAAACCCCGGGTCTGGAGGAGGATCCGCCACCTTCCTTATTACCTCTTTTTCGAGGAGCAGGGCAATATCGGCTCGGCTGGCCGACAGCAAGGCTGCGAGACCGTCTCCCCAGGGGAGACGGCTCGAAAGGCGGGGCCTGCTCGAATTCCAGAGGCAGGCCTTTTCCTACCACCTCCAACACCCAGCAGTCTGTGGTAATAGCGACCAGGCGGAAAGGAAGTGGCGGAGCAGTCCCCACCGGGAACCCGGGGGGGGAGTGACGAGGTTGAGGGCGGCACCCCTCAACCCGTCACTGGGCAGGCTTGGAGGAAGAACCGGCTGAGGGACCTCCTGGGCATTTACCTCCTTGCTTCCTGTTGGAGGAAGCCGTCGGCTTGGGTTTGGGACGCCAAGTGTGAGCCTGCTGGCCCTGTTGCTGGTGCTGCTGGGCCGGTCGAGAAGCAGGGACCGAAAGACTTCTGCTGCCGACAGCGGCCTTTGTCCCTCTGGGCAGAGGTGACAGAGTCCAGAGTGGCACTGGACTTTTTGATCCTCTGGAGGTGTCCCTCCACTCCACGACCGATGAGATCAGTCCCCAAGAAGGGGATGTCCGCCAACTTGTGCTGGGTATCCGCTGTGAAGGTGGATATCCTCAGCCACGCCCTGCGTCGTATGGCCACCGCGGACGCTGCTGACCTGGCACAGGAATCACCTATGTCCAGAGCAGTCTGGAGCTGCTGCTTCGCCACCGTCCTACCCTGGTCCCGCACCTGGCTGACCGTGGTCTGCAGGTCAGGCGGGAGATGAACACCCTCATCCAGGGAGCCCATGAGGGCGTGGGAGAAATGTGCCATCAGCACGGCCGAGCTGGCCTGTCAGTGGCCGAGGGAGGACACAGCGTACACCTTGCACCCGTCAAAGTCCAGCTTTTTGGACACTTTGTCGGGGGGGGGGGGCTTATCCACATCCCGAGCATTACCGGAACGCCGGAAAACACTGTTGGTGACTAACCCTTGGCAGAGGGTGTTCGAGAAACCGGCAAAGAGCCGGTAGGGACCGCATACTTCCTGGCCGAGGGCGCAGGACAGGAAGCAGGCCGCTGCCAAAGCTCCAAGGCTGGGCCGACAATGGCCTCAGCCACCGGAAAGGCCTCTGTGGGAGAATCCCCTCGGTCCAGAATCTCCATCAGGGGATACTTGGCCCGTTTGGAGACAGGCTTGAGCAGCATCCCGGTGGACTCTGAGATGAGTCGAAGCAGACCCAAGAGGACGATGGGCTATCGTCCACTGACTGGCCCCCGGAGGACTCCAGATCGAACTGCCTGGAGAACAGGGAGGAATCGTCGGATTCTGAAGAGTCTGCGAAGAGCTGCCTCGGCCCTGAGCCACCCTCCACCTGCCGAGAACGGTCGGCAGTGAGGGTGACCGACAACCTGTGGGGCAGGCCGTGACCTGACCGAGAATTCTTGGTTGGTGCCCCCGACTTCGGTTGTGGAGGCGGAGGTTCCACCACAAATCGGTGGATCAGCTGGTTTCGGCTTAGCAACCGGCCTTGGAGCGGGCAATTCTACTGGAACGAGTGGTTGCTTCAGGCGTTCAGGCGACAGCCACTTGATGGCCGGGGTCGGCTTAGGCCCGGACAACAGCAACTGCTGCCACATAAGGTCCTTGTAGCACCGCCATCTTGCGCCACAGCTCTCCTCACCCGAGGACGACGACTAGGAAGAACGGCGTCATCACTTACTTCGGTAACAAGACCAAGACCGCTGATGTCGGAGGGAAGCTGGATAGAGAACAGGTCCGAGACCTTGGGGACCGAGGGTGGGTCTGGGAAGGGCAGGGGACACCCGCTCTTCCCTCGCTCCAGGCACTTTAACCAGGGACTGCGGCTGAGGCACAGGCAGATCCTCTGTATCCACCGGGGAACCGGTGAAGGAAGGTTGTCTGCTTCTCCAGTCGACAGCCCGTCTAACGGATCGAGAAAATCTCAACTTCAACGGAGTCTCGAAGGCTGGCCCGATGGGGGCACCGTGGAAGCCATTGGCCTCAGCCGCAACCATGACCGAAGTCGACGGTTGGCAGCCCAAGGAAGGGGACCTCTCCCGCTCCCAGGAACGCTGACAGTGGGACTTGCCTTTCGACTCTTTTCTTGGGCCAAGAAGAATGTCCTGAAGGCCCCTCTCCTTTTGTGGAAAGGGACTGACAAAGCTCCTTGAACGAAGCCGTATATGAGAAACTCAAAGAGAGCGGAATAAATGTCGCGGCCGAGGAGGAGGAAGATGCGGCCTGGTCCGCCTCCTCTGAAGCGATTATCTGCTCGAGCTGCTCAGCCGAGCCAGCCGCCGGACACCGCCCAACGAGCCTCTTTAGATTTTACTGGCGGGAACGCGTTCTCGGGCGCCCGAAGCCAAACGGGCAGCGCGATCGTCCAGAACGCCGGCCGAGAAAGAGCAGCACAACTCGCAAGCCTGCGGGTCGTGATCTAGGCCTAAGCATTAGAAACACGTGGAGTGCGGATCCGTCCTGGACATTTTCTGCCCACAAGGGCACCTCCGAAAGTCAGGAACAGATTTGTCCATCGCAGCCGCGAGGGAAGATGAAGACCGAAGTTTAGAAAACTTCAAAACCAATTTCGGACGAACCGAAGAGTTAGGATCCAGTTTAAAACGCAGAGCGCTAAGGAGGAACCAGCTCAAACGGTAAGGAAGATCTCGTCATGGGGCACAGCTGAGATTTTACCACCCGGTGGGTGGAGCAGCCAGCTGAAGACCTTCCGGCAAGAATTAAGCGGCAAGGATACCTGCCAGAAAGTGTGGACGAACAACATATCCATGTCCCTAGAAACAGTGATTTTGGGGAATTTTTCAGCAAATTTACAACATAAGCTTTTTGAGAGCCCACTTCATGAACACCAAAACTGTTGTTTCGTTAATCAGTCCCGAAAGGTGATTCCATGCAGTGACTGCAAAAATCACCTTTCAGGACCGAACACCACCATGACAGTGACTGAATTCATGAGGAGGGGTCACAATAACCCCTTGCTGAAAATCTTGTGCCAAAATTCCCCAAAATGACCAAGATATGCACCGGAGCTCGAGTACTGTGTACAGTTCTGGAGAACTCTTCTGAAGGACATGGCGCTGCTGGAGAGGGTTCAGAGGAGAGTGACCAGGATGATTCAGGGCACTGAGGAGAAGCTTTATGAGGAGAGACTAAAGGAGCTTGGGCATTTCTCACTGGAGGAGAGGAGGGAAAGGGAAGAGATGATAGAGGTTTTCAAGTATGTAAAAGGAATAACCAAGAGTGGAACCAAGGAGCTGTTTAGGCTTGGGGGGTTACAACCAGGGGCCATGGGTGGAAGCTGGAGGGGGGAGCATAGGAAATTTTTTTCAGTGAGAGGGTGGTAAAGCCGTGGAATGCGCTGCCTGGGAGGCTGGTGGAGGAAGGCACAGTGGAGGGATTCAAGAGGGGGTGGGATAGGTACAAGGGGATACAAACTAAAGAGCTCTTGGGGGCTAGCAGGGTGGTAAGACGAGCGACCATTAGGTTGCTGGCTTTCGAGCAGACAAGACAGACCATTTGGCCTATTCTGCTGGCTATTTTAGTATGTTAGTAAAACTGAAAAAACCCTATTTATGCTATTATACAGCTTACCGGTATTTCTTCAGTTCACAGTCTGCTTTGAAGAGTGCAGAGTGTTCCCGGTCCACTGAAGATAGTCGCGTCGGGCTCTGAAGGCAAGTATGGGGTGAGGGGGTGTGGGGTGGAGGGTGGGCACAGGTTGGCAGGGGCCAAGGATTCACCAAGGACAGTTTTGTTTTATAGGATGAAAAAAAAAAAAAAAGAAAATGGAGGCTTTTGGTATGCTGGGGTGGGCTCCCAGCGTGCACCTCAGTGAGGGAGGGAGGAGGTGTGTGTGTGTGTGTGTGTGTATAGAGAGGGAGGGCCGGGTTGGCGGGCAGGGGACAAAAAAAATGGACACTGCTGGCACACTGGGGTGGGCTCCAGCGTTCCCACCTACGTGTTTGCTTGGGGGACTGGGCACCCCCAGCCAATGTGTGTGTGTGTGTGTATATATGTGTGGAGGTGGAGAAGCATGAGCATGCTGGAGTGGGCTCCCAGCATGCCAACTGTATTTTGTGGGGTGGGGGTTGCACCAGGAGGTGGGCACCCCTTGGGGCACAAGGTGGGAGTTGGGGAGAACAGGGAGGGGGAGGACATTAGCAGAGGGAAGAAGCGGGAGGGCTTTGAAGCCGAGCTGTGCATGACAGCAGTTCGTCTGACATGTATGCTAATTGCATATGCTACCACCGCTGACTGCTGTCATACATAGCTCGGCATGTAATGGTCCCCTAGGGTCGTACCTGCTATACTAAGCACTGCGGAGAAGGGTCACATACCTCCAAAAGGCACACTGTTGCAAGAAGTTACTTGCGCATGTGCCCAAGCGAATGTAAAAATGGCTAGAATGGATAAGGCCGGGTCCCGGGAGAGGCTGTGGGGGGGGGGGATCATACCTGCAAGAGCTTCTCTCAAAGATCTACTGTCATGGTAAGTTCTTACGCAACTGTACTATCTTACTTCGAGAGGAAGCTCTTGCAGCAGGTAACACAAGTAAGACAGATTCCCAAGCAGTATAAACTCAATACAACCCTTGTGAGGGGAAGAAGGAAGGCGGGGAAACAGGAGCAGGAGGAATCCCTCAAGAGTCCAAGCCTTGCAGGATCGCACGGTCAAATCCTGCTCTGCATCTGGAAAGGATGTCAGGCTGCAGTGCCTGAAAAGATGTGAACAGAGTGCCATGTGGCGGCAGCACAAATGTCTGCCGCCAAAACCCACTCATGGCAAGAAAGGAAGTGCCGACTGCCCAGGTAGAATGGGTCTAGATCGGGCCAGGAGCAGACCAGTGTCGTTCTGGTAACAATAAGTAATACAATTAACCAGCCAGCACGAGAGCGCCTGCTTGGTAACTGGGCATCCTAAGGACCTGTGTGCTAAGAAAACGAAAAACTGGTCGAACTTTTTATTCCCCTTGGTTCTGGGCAGGTAGCAGCAGCGCCCTGTGGACATCAAGGAATGAAGCAGAGCTTCCCTTTGTTGGAGTATTCCAGATATCACGCCGGAAGCTGGACTGATTGATTCAGAGTGAGCTCCAAGACAACTTTCGGTATAAACTTCATATTGGTGCGAAGGTCAACCCTATCTTTAAGAAAAATCAGGTAGGATTCCTTGCACATGACAGCTTGCAGCTCTGAAATACACCACGCCAAAGTGATGGCTACCAAAAGTAGCGTCTTCCAGGACAGGAATCTCAGCTCAGTTTTCATGGCCGGTTCAAAGGGAGGAAGCGTCCGCTTTTCCAGGATGAAAAGCAGATCCCAAGAAGGGACAGAATCCCAAAACTGGGGGTCTGATAAGCAGAATACCATGCAGAAAAGCCTTTGATACCTCCATCTGAGCCGCTGTCTTACCCTGGACGTCTACCCAGTATGTGATAGGCAGAGATGGTGGCCAGGTGTACTTTGATGGAGAAATAACTGACACACTAATCCGAAAGGGAAAGTAGGTATTCTAAAATTGAATTAACCAGACAGACCAGAGGATCCACCTTCTTGGCTGTGACCCAAATACAGAAACATTTCCATTTCTAAGTGTAAGTGGCCCTGGTGGCAGGCTTGCACGCCTCAACCAAAACCTGCGCGACCTCATCTGAAATTCCAAACCTAGACTTAGCTAGGTTTTGAGGAGCCAGGCATGCAGTTGAAGAGAACACATGTTCAGATGGACCAGAGACCCATTGTTCAGCGACGGAAGCTGTGATGAAATTGGAAGAGGAAGCTGAGGCTCTGCCGCTAACCGCTGAAGTAATGGGAACCAAATCTGATGAGGCCACGGCGGAGCTATGAGAATTGGGATGGACTGTTCTGACTGCGCTTCGAGGAGTACCTTCTGAAGCAGAGGGAAAGCCTAGAGGAATCTCCCCTTCCAGGAGAGTAACAATGCACCTTGCCAAAAAGCTCCAGGCTCTGGACCTAGTGAGCAAAAACTGGACAGCTGTGTGTTGGATTGAGACGCGTAGAGGTCTAGCTCTGGTGTTCTCCATCTGGAGAAAATTTGATCCGAGACTCCCTGAAGCAACACCCATTTGTGGGCTTGTGATCTGGTTCTGCTAAGAGCGTCAGCCAGCACATTCTGTCTCTCTGAGATGTGAGCCGCGGTTAAGAGCCAATGCTCCAGCACCTAATCCCACACTGTCATTGCTTCTCGGCAGAGGGGATAAGAGTGCATGCCATCTTGTTTGTTGACGTAAAATATCATGGATGTGTTGTCCGTCTGGATTAGCAGGTGACCCGGCACTAGGGCTAAAGCTAAGGTCTGAAGAGCATACAGGACTGCTCTCAGTTCCAGGACATTGATGTGCAGGTTCTCCTCTATTGGGGACCGGGAACCCTGGGTCCAATGAGCGCCTTATCCCAAGGACGAAGCATCCATGGTCAGAATCTGGGACGGGCCGCCGACCTGAAAAGGGAGCCTCACCGGAAGGTTTTGTGAAGACATCCATCAGCGCAATTCTCGGCAGATTGGCTCAATGATCCTTATCAAGGCATCCAAATTGTCCTGCGTCTGATCCCACTGGACATGCAAGGACCACTGGATGGTTCGCATGCACAGCCGCGTTAGCGGAACTAAACAATGGCGGCTGCCATGTGACCCAACAGCCTGAGAAGGTGTCTTGCAGTGACCCTTGAAGCTGTAGAGATGTGCTGCGCCAAGACTTGGATATGTCCCGCCCTGTTGGATGGGAGGAAAACCTTCCCGAGAGAGGTGTCAAGGAGTGCCCCTATGAATTGGAGCTTCTGGGACGGGAACAGCAGAGGTTTGTCAGTTGATCATAGCGCATGAGCGGAGACATAATGAGAGGGTGTCCCTGATGGTCTCAAACAGGCAGGCCCTGGAAAGAGCCAGTTGTCCATGTAAGCGAACACAAGATGGCCCCTTGAGAAGCGCAGTGGCCACCACCAGGCACTTGGTGAAAATCCTGGGGGCTGAAGAGAGCCGAAGGGAAGGACTTTGAATGGAAAAAGTCTACCCTGGAATCTGAAACTCAGGAACCTGCAATGACTCCTGGCAATCTGGATATGCAGATAAGCATCCTGCATGTCTAGAGATGCCAGCCAGCCTCCTGCTGAAACCAGAGGCAAGAAAATGGGTAGAAACCATGCGGAATCTCAGATCGAGACCCACTGGTTTGGCTCGCTGAGATCCAGGATTGGTCTTGGGTCTCCGGACTTCTTGAGACCAGGAAGCGGGAGTAAAACCCTGCATCTCTTGCGGCCAGAGGCACCGGCTCGATGGCATTCTTGTCCAGCAGGGACTGAATTTCCTTCTGGATGAGAACCCTGTGTTCCCTCAGATAGTGGGATGGGGTGGTGGTCTGTCCGGAAGGAAGGCATCGAACCCGATAGAATGCCCAATTCCACGAGCTGGAGGACCCACTGGCGGAGGTCACTTGTCTCAGTTGTCTGGATAAAGAAAAGTGACCGCCAAAAGGCTCTGACGAGATGTCTGGGAGAGGCAGGTCGCCTGGATAGTCAGGCGTTGGGAGCGGGGAGGGAGGGCGGCAACTGCTGGTCTACCCTGTCGACAGGCAGCGGCTGAGGCACCCCTGGTCCTCCCTCTACAAGCAAAGCCACCTCACTGCTGATTATGTTGGTAGCAGGACTGCTGAGGCTGATGTCCCCCACGGTCACGAAAACGGGACTTCCGGGAACGTCCCTGTTTCAGGTGGTACATGGACTGCATGGTATGGATGGCCCTACCGGAGTCCTGTAGCTTTGAAATTATCTTCTCAGTCTTCCCCAAAGAGCATGGAGCCTTTAAAGGGAGCATCAAGGATGCTGGATTGAACATCTGGATCAAACCCTGAAACCCAGGGCCAGTAATGGCGCCAGAGGCTACCGCCATCGCAGAGGTATCCACAGTCTCATAGGCTGATCTCAGGACATGGATCCCCACGTCCAAGCCAGTCTGAATAAGCTTGGCAAGCTCTGCCCATTGAGGGCAGTCGGGCATCCTTTGCACAATGTCCAGTCCTTGCTCCCAAAGGGCGTTCTAGAAATGAAAATTACGTACCTACTGTAATTCTTGATCTTCTTGGACTAGTCTCCACCACTCATTCACACTAGTGGGATCTGCGTCGGAGGCACTAGGACCCATCGGGAGCAAACTTTTTGCTGGAGGGTCGGCGCGAGAGATGGCACCGCGAGGCATGGCGTCCTGGCGGTGGCTGGGCGATAATGACCTCCCTCGGCGATGACCCTCCAACCGCCTCAGTTCCTTTTTACCAGGAGGTGCAGCGCAACTACGTAAAGTAAACCTAACCTTAAAAAGCGGACATAAGATAGTCCGGACGACCCGTTAAAGAAGGGTCAGCAAAGAAGTCTTCACAGCCTAAAGATTTGAGGGTGAAGACCAACACAGCGAGTGAGCTCGGGGGATGGAGGGTGGGCGTGTGAATGAGTGGTGGAGACTGGTCAAGAAGATCAAGAATTACGGTGAGTGCATCCAATTTTTCATATCTTCCTGGACAGAAGTCTCCACCACTCGTCTGTAGTGAAGGAAATCCAAGCGATGATACCCAAAAGGGCAGCAGGGGGCCAGGCTCACCGTCTAGGACAGAAGTCCATTAAGGATAGTTCTGCCGAAGGCGGAATGGCGCCTGGCATGAACATCCAGTGCATAATGCTTAATGAAGGTGCGCACTGAGCTCCAGGCAGCGGCATTGCAGATATCCGCAATGGAACACTCTAATTTCGCTAGGGATGCGCGACCACCCTAGTAGAGTGAGCGTACACTCTACCTTCAATTTAACCTGTGCCATGGAATAGCAATGTCGAAGACATGCCACTAACCATGATGAGATGCATCTGATAGCGACAGGCTGACCCAGCCGGGTCTCGCTGAAGGAAACAAACAATTGCTGAGTCTTGCGAAAATTCTTGGTTCTATCTAAGTAGAAACGCAAGGCTCTCAACATCCAAGGAATGAAGAGACCGTTCTCCTTCATTTTGGAAGTTTGCGAAGTAAGAGGGAAGGACCAGAGGTTGGTTTAGATGGAATTCTGACACAACCTTGGGAAGAAATTTAGGATGAGTACGAAGAACTACTTTGTCCTTATGGAACACAGTATACGGAGGGTCCGTAACCAGGGCATGTATCTCAGAGACCCTGCGGGCTGAGGTAATAGCCACTAGGAAGGCTGTCTTCCAGGTAAGAAATTTTAGCTCACAGGTAGCTAGGGGTTGAAGGCTTCCGAGTGAGCATGTCTAGCACAAGGTTAATGTCCCAGGCTGCGACCGGACGTCTAACAGGGGTCTGGTATGCAGAATTCCTTAGAAATCTCTTCACCATAGGTAACTGAGCCAGAGACAAGGAAGAACCGGCTCATGGAGCTGAAATGGCACTAAGGTGAACTTTAACTGTGGAGTACTGGAGACCTGAGTTTGATAGGTCCAAAGGTACTCCAGAACCTTGTCTGGAGGACAGGAAAAGGGATTCAAGAGGACTTTGCACACCAGAGAAAAGCGTTTCCACTTAGAAGCGCAAGTTTTCGGGTAGCTGGCTTCCGAGCAGCCAGAAGGACGTCTGAGACTCTCGAGAGGCGTTGAACGGTTCACTTCTACCTCTTCAGGAGCCAAGCATGGCGGTGAAGAGACCTCAGGTTGGGATGGACTATGAACCCTGAGTCAAAGATTGATTTGCAAGAAGTGGCCTCGGAGGCTACCGACATACTGTTGAGTAGAGAAACCATAGTTGCCGAGGCCAGGAGGAGCAATGAGAATCATCTTGGTCCCTGAGACTCGAACTTGAGGAGAACTCTCTGAATTAAAGGAGCGTGGAAGAGGCGAAAAGCGTTTGTCACCGCAGCCTGAGACATCCTGACAGAAAATGCCAGGCCCTGGTTTCTGGAGCAGAAGAGAGCAGTTTGCGTTGAGTGGGGATGCAAAAGGTCCAGGTCTGGAGTCCCCACTCTTGAACAGTGACCGAGCTACGGCTGGGTCGAGAGACCACTCGGTGGTCTGCCTCCGTCCTGCTGAGTGATCTGCTAAGTGGTTTGTACACCCGGCAGATATACCGCTTGAATTAGAGACTTGTGCTCCAAGCACCACTCCCACACTCTCATTGCTTCCCTGCAAAGGGGATAAGAGTGAGCACCGCCTTGCTTGTTGATGTAATACATCACAGCTTTGTTGTCTGTTTGAAGGAGAATGTTCCTGTGACAAAGAACATCCTTCAACGCTCGGATCGCATAGAGGACCGCTCTCATCTCCAGGACATTTATGTGGAGCTGAGTTTCGAGCTGAGTCCATACACCTTGAGTGTGGAGAGAGAGACAGTGAGCTCCCCATCCCATTAGCGATGCGTCTGTGGTGATGGAGATCTGATGATCCAGAGGAGCAAAGGGGAATCCTTCCAGGAGATTGCTCTCTTGAGACCACCAGGTGAGAGACCTTCGTAGGGGCTCCGTCACCTTGATGGGATAAGACTGGGGTGAGAGGTCGGTGACCACTGGTGGAGAGCATCCACTGGGTGGTCCTCATGTGTAACCGAGCTAGGGGTACAGTGAACACTGAGGGCGCCATGAGACCCAACATCGTTGCATCGAGAGGCTGTGACCGATCGGTTCTCCCAGTAACAGGCCATCTGAAGGATGTCGAGTCTTCTGTCCTCTGGAAGGAAAGCCTTCTGGGAAGAGGTGTCCAGAAGAGTCCCTATGAAAGGAGCCTCTGGGAGGGCTGCAGTTGTGACTTCTTCAGATTTAGCAGAACTCCCATGGACGAAGAAGGCGAGAGGCCGTTGAGCGGCTTCCAGAGTCCCTTGGCTGGAAGGACTTGCTAGGAGCCAATCGTCTAGGTAGGGAAACACTGGAGTCCGAAGCTTCCTGAGATGCGCTATGCAGACTGCACAACACTTTGTAAAACTATGCGCGCGAGGATAGCCCAAAGGCAGGACTCTGAACTGATAATGCTGACCCAGAGCTACAAACCTCAGGAATTTGCGATGGGTCGGGGTGGAATGAGGATATGCTGGTAGCGTCCTGCATATCCAGGAGGCCAGCCAGTCGTGCTGATGCAGCAAAGGTAACAGGGTACCTAGAAATCATTTTGAATTTCTCCTGGGAGGAATTTGTTTAACTTTCTGAGGTCTAGAATGGGCACATCCCCAGATTTCTTTGGAACCAGAAAGTAATGGGAGTAGAACCCTGTGTTTCGCTGATGCGGGGGCACCAGTTCTATTGCCCTGTTGTTTAGAAGGCCCTGGATCTCGGCGGTGAGGATGTCTGAGAGGTCAACAACCTGGGTTATCGTTTGGGAGGGCAATTCGGGGGGTTTTCCAAAAGATTGAGAGAATAACCCTCGCGAATTATCCGAAGGACCCATTTGTCCGAGGTTATGGACTTCCACTGATTGTAGAAGTACATCAGACGACCTCCACGGAGAGAGAAGTTCCATCTCGGGCAGTGTGGATGGAACTGGGGCGGCAATTCATAAGATAGCTGGGGCTTTGGGCCCTGGCTCTGCTCTCTTCTTTTGAGGTTGGGCAGGTTGGCTTTTATGGAAGCTTCCTCTGCCTCGAAAGGACTGGCGACTATGAAACTGGCGTTTACCTACATGCCCCGAGGAGGGGTAGGCGAGGTCTAGCCAACAATGGCCGACCTAGTCTTCTGAGGTGGCCTCTGGGCTTGCTCTACCTGAGGCCCAAAAGATGAGGAGCCATCAAGGGAAATGCCATTACCTGCTGCTGGCATCATTAGTAAAGCCAAAATGCGCAGCCAGTAATGGCGTCGGTACAAATACCTGCGGCTGCTGAGCGAGAAGCAGTGTCGAGCGTCCATGGCGGCTTTGACCTGTTGGTTATTGGACTCAATACCTCTGATAGAGTTAGAAGGAGCTCTGACTTGGAGTTGGAATCTGGAAGAGCTTCAACCATTCGTTTCATAGAGTGCCACAGGATATACTCATACTGAGAAAAATAGCCTTGATAGCTGGCAATACACATACTAAAGTGGAGGCAGCAAAGACTCTCTTACCTAATGTATCAATTTACGAGACTCTTTGTTAATAGGTCGAGCTGTAGTAGCTTGAGGAAGAACGACCTTGTCATTCTCTGCCAGGACTACAATAGGATCCGCAAAGGCTTGGGATGCCAAAATGGGACGATCCTTGGGAGCTGAATATTTCTTATCAATGGATTTGGCCACTGAAGGAATAAGAGCAGGATTATTCCATACCATTTGAGACAGCGTCTCGAAGGAGAGTTGAATCGGAGGAGTCAAATCCGTAGGGATCTCCGAAGCATGAAGATACTGGAGTCTTAATATTTTCCCAGGATCGATGTCCGTAGTCTGGAGAGAAAGAGTGGATCTCAGGTTCCTCAACAGAGACTTAAAGGATAGGTCCTCGACCACAGGCTCTGTAGCGGTGAAGGATCCTGTTTCCTCCACTTCATCACCCAACCGAAGGTCTGGGTCAGGCTCAACATCATCTCCTGATAGTCCAGGAAGGACTGCTTGGACAGGAAAGGAGTGAAAAATAGGAGAAGGGAAAGAGCAGATAGAAGGGAGAGTCCCGAGGGCCCCAGGCGCCGAGGCAGGCGAAGAAGAGGCAGCACGCAGGCGCAGGCGCCAAAGACAAGCGGTGTCACAAGCGGGCGCCGGTGGTGCTGCGAGAACACGGCCCGCAGCGGCGCCCGCAGCACCCGCCAGCACATGGGGGCGCCACAGAGACCAGCGGCGCGCGAGCGGCGCCCCAGGCCCAGCGCGTCGACAAGCGCACAGCGACAAAGAAGCGACGACACCCTGGAACCTGGAAAGCAAGAGAAGGGAAAAACCAGGAGATAAGGGCATCGTTGTGGCCCCTGCGCCCGCAGCCATGTGAGGGGAAACACCTAAGCAGGTCGCTGGCACCGAAGGGCGCCGTGCGACTAGGAAGGTCAACCGCCCTGCCTGATCGCCCGGCAGGCCGAAGGCTCCGGGCAACGAGCCAGGCAGAAGAACCAACCTCCGAGCCCATCGCTCCCATAAGGCGGCCCACTGATGAAACTGCTCATCTGGAGCCCACCTATAGGCGGGGTGGGGCTCCGATGTCAAGCAGCGGAAACCAGAGTTGGCGACTCCGAAGGAGGACCGGCAACTAGGATCGATAACCGACCGTCGGCGGCGCAGGCGTATCGAGGCGACCTCGGTGATGCCTTCTCTTTTTGACCTGTGGGCGAAGAAAGCTCGAGGCAGAAGCGGTGCGAGAATGCAACCGTTTATTTTATGCGGAGGGACTGCCCAACCCGGCATCGGACTGACCGTTGTCAGGAACCCGCTGAGGGAAGGGGCTGACCGGACCCAGCCGACTAACTGAACAGCTTTCATCGAAGTCTCCTACCATCACCTGACCTGCTCATGGTCGACTCCGTCCAGTAGGCGAGACTTCTTTACTATAAGTTAAATTTTAAAATATAACAGAAATAGAATAAAATTAAGCGATACTACTATCGAGATAAAATTACAAAAAAATAAACTGAAAACTATGCGCTAGTTTGAAGTTTGACTCCCGACAGGCGAGCGACGTTGTCACTGAAGCGCACTCGACGGCGGGAAAAAAGGAACTGAGGCAGTTGGAGGGTCGTCGCCGAGATAGTCATTACCGCGCGAGCCACCGCTCGTGGCGCCATGCCTCGCGGCGCCATCTCTCGCGCCGACCCTCCAGCAAAAAGTTTGCTCCCGATGGGTCCTAGTGCCTCCGGCGCAGATCCCACTAGTGTGAATGAGTGGTGGAGACTTATATCCAGGAAGATCTGGACCATGTGTGCCAAAAAATTCAGACTCCTGATACTGCAGGTGGCAGAAGAGTGTACCTTCCAGCCTGGCGAATCCAGCTGCTTAGACTCCTTTCAGGAGGCTGGGTGCTCAGATGTTTGGGCCTCTGCGAATGGTCATGAGCCGCTGAAACCAGAGTCAGCGACTGGGTGTTCATCCAGGAAGGGGTGGTCCTAAGAAGCCCGGTACAGCTGGTGTGTCTTTTTGGGCATGGCAGGGGAGTAATTAGGACGCTTCCAGGTGGCACAGGTGACGTCCTGGAAGGTGTCAACCAGTGGCTGGGTGGAGGCTGGCAGAGTGGCGACGGGGAATTGGCCCTGCGCCCGTTTACCCCCAGAGTCCAAAGAACGTCCCTCTGTGGCTTTAGCCTTGGGACTGTCAGAGTGCCTGTGAGATTTTTCGGTCTTGTCTGGACGCCGTACTGTAGTCAAAGGCTGACGGCGGCACAATATACAGGTTACTCACCTGTAACAGGAGTTCTAGGAATGGTATATGTTGTTCATCCACACTGTCTGACAGGTTCCTTGCCGCTTTAAATCTTGCCGGAAGGTCTTCAAGCTGGCACCTCCCACCCACCGGGTGGTAAAACTCTTGGCTCCACCCCACGATGCCAGATATAGCCCGCTGGAAGCCAGGTTGTGCGTCGAAGGCGGGTGGGTTGAGTGGATGAACATATACCATTCCTAGAACTCCTGTTACAGGTGAGTAACCTGTATTTCTAGGAACATGGATATGTTGTTCATCCACACTGTCTGGCAGACTCCTAGCAGTTCTCCGGGAGGAGGGAGGCAAGGCGCACACCCCCTATTTAGGAAATAAAGACTGGAGAACCGAGGTCCCAAAACCAGCATCCCAGCGTGACTCAAGGTCGATGTGGTAGTGGGTGATGAAGGTGTGAGCTGACTTCCAGGTAGCAGCCCTGCAGATTTCCTGGATAGGGACGTCCCTGGAAACAGCCACTGAAGCAGCGGTATGGCGGGTAGAATGAGCTCTTATCCCTTTGGGAGGCTCCATGCCCACCAACCTATAGCAGAGATCTTTGCAGGAGGTGACCCACCTGCCCATCGTCTGTTTGGCTGCAGGTCTGCCAGGTGCGGCTTCAGCGTAGGTGACAAACAGCTGGCGAACCTCTCCCTGAACTTCAGCCGTCCGCTCCTTGCAATAAGAGCGTGCTCTTCTAGGGTCCAGAGTATGGAGCCTATATTCAGCCTCCGAGATGTGATTGGGATAGAACACTGGCAGAGTCAACACCTGGTTAAGGTGACACTCCAACACCACCTTCAGAAGGAATTTCAGGTGGGGGCGCAGGACAACCTTGTCCCTGTGGAAGACCAGATAAGGAGACTATGGAAAGCGCCTGGAAGCGCTCCCATCCTTCTGGCTGACATGACAGCCACCAAGAAGGCGATCTTCCACGACAGGTGAGAGATTTCACACCTGTTTATCGGTTCGAATGGCTTGCCCATGAGCTTAGCCAATACCAGCAGTAGATCCCATGGAGATTGAGGTTCTCGCACCAGAGGGGACATGTGATCAAGGCCTTTGAAAAAGCGCCCGACCACCTTCTCCTGCGCCACCGACTGCTTTCTGGCCCGCGCCCGGTTAGCAGAGATGGCTGCCAGGTGCACCTTAAGGGTCATCTACCGAAGCCCCAGCTGAGAAAGGGACCATAGGTAGTCCAGAATGCTGGCCAAGGAACAGAAGGAAGTGTCCAACCCCTTATCCTGACACCAAATGGAGAATCTCTTCCATTTGAAGGAATAGCATTTTCTGGTCGACTCCTTACGGGATGCCTCAACGACATTGAGGACCTCGTAGGAAAGACCCAAAGCCTGGAACTCTAGCCGCTCAGGAACCAGGCCATCAGGTGCAGGGATTGAAGGTCCGGGTGGAATACGTTCCCCTTGTTGACTGAGATCAGGTCCGGGCGGGCTGGAAACCGTCTCGGGAGCCTGGAGCTGAGGCCGAGGAGATCTGGATACCAGAACTGACGGGGCCAGTCTGGGGCTACCAGAATCACCTGCGCCTTGTCCCTCCTTGCCTTGAGAAGCACCTTGAGGATCAAAGGAAATTGGGGAAAGGCGTAGAAGAGGCTCGGGGTCCATGACCTCAAGAAGGGATCCCCCTGCAGCGAGCGCTGCTGAGGGGGCGGGCATGAAACAGCCTCAGCTTCGCATTCTCCCTGGAGGCAAACAGGTCCACCCAAGGGGTGCCCCAGTGGGAGAACAGATCGTGTACTACCTCTGGCAGGAGAGACCACTCGTGAGATGCAGCACCAATCCGGCTTAGGGCATTGACCAGAGTGTTGGAGACTCCCACCACATGAATGGCTAGGTGATCTGCCTCCAGTCTGCCCACCAGAGACCAAGCACGGACAGCTTCCTTGCACAGAGGCAAGGAGCGCATCCCACCCTGCCGGTTAAGGTAGTACATGGTCGTGGTGTTGTCCGTCTGGACCTGGACCACTTGATCCTGCACAAAGTGAGTGAAGGCGGTGAGGGCTAGTCGGACCGCTTGAAGCTCCAGCAGGTTGATGTGGCATCGAGACTCCTTTGGGGGGAGGGGGGGGAAACCAGAGGCCATGCACTCTCAGCTCCCCCAGATGGGCACCCCAACCCACAGAGGTGGTCGTTAGAGTGACCGTCGACTCTGGGCGGACAAACTGGATACAATCCACCACTGGAGAGTGTTCCCCCATCTCCTGGGTCGCCATCACTGGCTGGCCCAGAGGACTGGAGCGCTGTGACCATTGGCAGGCCAGTCCCCACTGCAGGGGACACATGTGCCAGCGGGCCCAACAGACCACGCTGGTGCAGGCCGCTATGAGGCCCAGGAGGTGCAGGAAGTCCCAGGCAGGGTGCAACTGCCCAACCAGAAATGACTGGGCAAAGGAGGAAAGAACCTCTGCCCTGTCCACCGGGAGCCATGCTCTGGCTCGAAGAGAGTCGAGCTCTGCCCTGATGAACTGAATCACCTGCGTTGGCACGAGTTCAGATTTGGCCTCTGATGAGTCCGAGATCCCTGGACCGCTTCACCTCTGACTTGGAGGAGGCTGCAATCGGCCAGTCATCCAGGTAAGGGTACCCCCGGACCCGTCGGCACCGCAGGAATGCTGTCACCATTGCCATGCATTTGATGAAGACCCTGGGAGCTGGAGAGAGGCCGAAGGGCATGGCCCGGAACTCAAAGGGATCCCTTCACTCTGAAGCAGAGGAATTGCTGGTGGGACAGACGGATTGGGACGTGAAAGAACGCGTCCTAAAGGTCCAGAGAACAGAACCACACACCTCATTCCAAGGATGGGATGATCTGAGCCAGAGTGATCATCCTGAAGGTTCGAGACCTTAGCAACTTGTTCAGGTCGTGGAAGTCTAGAATGGGGCGCCTGTGCCCCGTCCGTTTTGGGACCAGGAAGAACCTGGACAGAAACCCTGGGTCTGAAGGAAGATCCGCCGCCTCCCTAATCACCCCCTTCTGGAGAAGCAGGGCAATGTCGGCTTAACGGGCAGACAGAGAAGCTGCGGACCCCATAGCCCCACGTGGGGTGACGGCTCGATAGGGTGGGGGCTGCTCGAATTCCACAGGCAGACCCTTTCCTACCACTTCCAACACCCAGCAGTCCGTGGTGATATCGGACCAGGCGGAAATGAAGTGGCGGAGCTGTCCCCCCACGGGGTGAACCCGGGGAGGAGTGACGAGGTTGGGGGCGACACCCGTCGACCAGTCACCGGGCAGGCTTGGAGGAAGGACCGGCCAAGGAGCCTCCCGGACCTTTCCCTCCCCGTTTCCTGTAGGAGGAAGCGGCAGGCTTGGCTTTGGGGCGCCAAGTGCGAGCCTGCCGACCCTGATGCTGGTGTTGCTGGGCCGGATATGCCACAGAGGCTGAAGGACGAAAGGGCTTACGCTGCTGCTGGCGGCTTAAGTCCTTCTGGGCAGACTTAACAGTCCAAAGTGGCACTGGACTGCTCGATCCGTTGAAGATGCCCCTCAACCCCAGGACCGAACAAGTCGGTACCCAGGAAGGGAACGTCTGCCAGCTTGTGCTGGGTATCTGCCGTGAAAGTGGAGAACCGCAGCCAAGCTCTGCAGTGCATAGCCACTGCAGGTGCTACTGAAGGGGCACATGAATCAGCAATGTCCAGGGAGGTCTGGAGCTGCTGTTTGGCCACCGCCCTTCCCTGATGCCGCACCTGCTTGACTGTAGTTTGGAGGTCAGCCGGGAAATGAGGAATAACCTCATCCAGGGAGCCCAAAAGGGCGTGTGAAAAGTGTGCAATCAGGACGGCCAAGCTGGCCTGACGAAGGCCTAGGGAGGACGCGGCGAAAACTTTCCGCCCAGAGTAGTCCAGCTTCTTGGACTCCTTGTCGGGAGGCTTGTCCACGTCCCTAGTGTTCCCAGAACACCGGAACACACTATCGGTCACAAGCCCCTCCACAGAGGGGTGCTCAGAGAAACCGGAGAGTGAACCAGTGGGGACAGCATACTACCGAGCCATCCTAGCCGAAGGTGCTGGACAAGAAGTTGGCCGCTGCCATAGCTCCAGGGCTGGGCCAAAAATGCTTCGGCCACTGGGAAGGCCTCCGTGGGGGAATCCCCTCGGTCCAGTATCTCCGTGAGGGAATACTTGGCCGTTTTGAAACGAGTTCGAGCTTCATCCCAGTGGACTCAGAGATGAGCCGAAGCATTCCCAAAAACGAGGATGGGTTCTCGTCCACTGACTGACC
This sequence comes from Neoceratodus forsteri, assembly GCA_016271365.2. NCBI lineage: Eukaryota > Metazoa > Chordata > Ceratodontiformes > Ceratodontidae > Neoceratodus > Neoceratodus forsteri. The sequence goes on along the minus strand of CM028138.1, from coordinate 223,390,979 downwards.
CCCCCGTGGACTCCAAGTCAAGCAGCCTGGAGAACAAGGAGTCATCAGATTCAGAGGAGTCTGCGAACAGCTGCTGAGCGCCTGAGCCACCCTCCACCTGCTGAGGTCAATCGGGAGTGAGGGTGACTGACAACCAATGGGGCAAGCCTTGACCCGACAGAGAATCCTTGGTTGGGGCCCCAAGTTTTGGTTGTGGAGGCGGGGGTTCCACCACAATGGGTGGCGCGGCGGTTTGACTCCTCGACCACTGCGGTGTTTTTGACTGCTCGGTGACAGCCACTTAATGGCCAGGGAAGACTCGAAGTCTGCCTATTCAGGTAAAAGGAGCTGCTGCTACATTAGCTCCTCATGGCGCTAGCGCAATTTGTGCGAGCCCATCCTCGAAGAGGATGAAGGCAGGGATGAGCAGCGCCCCACGGTGCAGAGACAGATACCGCCGATGTCGGCGGGATCGGCTGGACCGAGAAGAGGTCCGAGACAGAGACCGTCAGTGTTTCCAAGGGTGGGGCTGAGAAGGGGGGCTGAGGAAACCCGCTCCTCCCTCAGTTCAGGAACCTTAACCAGGGACTCTGGCACAGGCAAGTCCTCGTTTCCACCAGGGGAACCGGTGAAGAAGGGTTGTCGACTTCTCCAGTCGACAGACCGTCCGACAGGTCAAGAAAAATCTCGACCGTGTTGACGGGTGACCTGATGAGGACACTGAAGCCAGCGGCCTTAGCCGCAGCCTCGACCGCAGTAGTGTTGACTCTCTGGGGAAGGAGACCGCTCCCACGAACGTCGACGGTGGGACTTACCCTTGGGGTCCTTTTTGGACAGAGAGGAATGTCCCGAAGGGCCTTCTCCCTTGGTGGAGAGGGATTGGCAAAGCTCCTTGAAAGAAGTTGTGTAGGAGGATTCCAAGGAGAGCAGGAAAAATACCACGACCGAGATGAAGATGATGCAGCCTGGGACGCCTCCTCCTCGAGGGCTGTCATCTGCTCCAGCTGTTCCGCCAAGCCCGCAGCCGTGGACACCAGCCAACGGGGCTCTTTAGACTTAACCGGAGAATAACGTTTCTTGGGTCACCCAACAGTAACTGGGCAGGGCGGTCCTCCAAGACCGAAGCCGAAAAGGATTTGCACAACTCACAAGCCTGTGAGTCATGGCAGAGTCCAAGGCAATAAACGCACGTAGGCGTCGTGGATCGGTCTGGGGACATCATCTGACTTCAACAGGGCATCCAACAACTGGGAATCGATTTGTCCATCGCAGCCACGAGGGAAGATACAGACCGAAGCCTTGTAAATCGTAAAATAAGTTTCAGATTGACCGAAGAGTGTGAATCCAGCCTAAAAACGCAGAGCGCTAAGGAGGGAACCTGAGCTTCCAAGCGGTAATGAAGATCTGGTGTCATGGGGCGGAGCTGCGAGTTACCACCCGGGTGGGTGGGAGGAGCCAGCTTGAAGACCTTCCGGCAAGATTTAAAGTGGCAAGGAACCTGCCAGTAAGTGTGGATTGAACATATTTCATGTCCCTAGAACAAGGTTTTTTTAGGGTCAGAAGACAAGTCGAGAACACCCAAAAAGCACACAAAAGGAGATTTACTTAAACACTTAATAATAAAAACTAAAAGAAACCCCCTAAGAGATGGAGGCATGTCCAGTACACCTCTGGGGTGAAGCACTGTGCCTGCCCCACCACATCCCAAAACTACTAGGTTCCAGGAGGAAAGGCAGGGAGGGAGTTCAGAATACAGCAAGACTCCATTAGAAGAAACAGTACTATGGTGAGTAATATTTTCTTCAAACATCATGAAGTCTTGCTGTATTGTGACTACATGCAGACTACCAAGCAGTACCCCCTTGGAGGAGGGAATCACATAACCTGTTTTTGGAACAAGCTCTGCAGCACAGCCGTGCCCAAACCTAGCATCACTTTGTGACTGGATGTCCAAAGAGTAATGCTTGGTAAAAGTGTGAACAGATTTCCAGGTAGCTGCTTTGCAATATGTCCACTAAAGTTCTCTCTCTAGCTGCTGCGACCGAAGCAGCTGCATCTCTGGTAGAAAGAGCCCTCAGGCCTGAGGGAGGTTCCTTCCCAAGCTTTGAATACAGGAGACAATCCATCTATTAACAGACCTCTTGGTAGCAGGTTTGCCCTTTACCGCTTCAAGTGAGAAACAACTGAGAACAGTCCTTCCTATGGGCCTTAGTGTGCTCAATAAAGTAACTAAGAGCCCTCTTTACATCAAGACTGTAACCTTCTCTCCCCCAGAGGAAGAATGATCAGTGAAAAACACAGGCAATGACAGACTGGTTCAGATGAACGTCTGACACCACCCTGGGAAGAAACTTTCTACTGGTGCGGAGGACCACCTAATCCCTATGAAAGGAAATGGGATTAGGTTCCACTGATAAAGCCTGTAATTCACCGATTCTCCTGGCAGAGATAATGGCTAACAGGAACACACTTTTCCAAGTCAAGTATTTCAGCTCAGCTGAGGACAGAGGTTCAAAAGGGGGCTGCATAAGCTGTGCGATACAGATATTCAAAAGGAGGATTGACATGAACCAAACCTTTGAAAATTCTTAAAACTGGACGAGAAGCTAGGGAAGAGCCCTAACCAGCAGAAAGGAAGGCAGACAACAGCTGCCAAATGTACCTTGAGAGTAGTAGGCCTTAGGTCTAAACTGTTAAGATGCACCAGATAGTCCAAAACAATGGCAATATCAGCCAGCTCTGGCTTGACCTGCTTTTAGGAACACCAAAACCCAAATCTTTTCCATTTGGAGTTGTAAGTCTTTCTAGTAGCAGGTTTCCTGCTAACCTTTAAAATATCCAAGACTGATTGGGAAAGGTGCAAGTTTGCATATTCTAGCTCTTCAAAAGCCAGGCTTTGAGCATAAAAGAGTCTGAAGGTTGGGATACAGAAATGGGAGGAGGTGAGGAGATTGTGTTGTCTGAAGAGACAAGGGCACTGTTACTGACAGTGACAACAGTAGAGCTGTCTGGCCCAATCTGGAGACACCAGAATCACCTCGCAAGGTTGAGACCCGATTTTGATCAGGACCCTGAATATCAGAGGAAAAGTAGGAAATGCATACAGAAACCTGCTTGTCCCATTCAGTAGAAGAGCATCCTGAGGGACAGGGCCCAGAAGAGGTGGTCTGCAACAATAAAGAGGAAGTCGATTGTCCGGGGCTGCAAAGAGATCTCTGGAGTGTCCCACCTCTTGAAGATAGCTCGAAGAACTGGAGGGTCCAGAGAACATTCGTGGTGGCCCTGGGAAATTCTGCTGAGAGCATCTGCTAGAATATTGCCTTCCCTGGGAGAAGCACAGCCAGCAGGGAAGCCTGAAGGGAATATGCTAGAGACCATACCTTCATGGCCTTTGTGCACAAGGCCGAGGACAGACTGCCTCCCTGTTCAATGATACCACATGGTAGTGGTATTGCCTGTCCTGAGCTGCACCACTTTCCCTTGAACAATAGCTGAGAATGTCTGAAGTGCCAGAAAAACAGCTCTCAATTCCAGAAGATTTATGTGCAGGAGGGACTCCTGGTGAGACCACGTTCCCTGAGCTGTCAGATGATCCAGGTGGGCTCCCCACCCCAGCAGGGAGGCATCTGTGGTAAGAAACACAGAAGGGGTCTGACTGATAAAGGGGACGCCCTGTCAAAGATGGTCTTCCTTCAGCCACCACTGTAGGGCCTGGATTAGAGTTTGAGAGACTGGAACCAGTTTGGAGAGAGGATCTTTTTTCTGAGACCAGTAAGACCCGAGATGAAACTCATCTGAAACCTTGCCCCTTAAACTACTGATGTGGAAGCTGCCATGTGGCCCAGCAGCTGTAGAAAGTGTCTGGCTGGACGAGACACCAGAAGACTAAAACAGGAAGCCAGAGTGACAATTGACTGAACCCTTGAGTGAGGGAGAAAAGCCCTTGCCTGAATAGTATCTATTTCCATCCCTATGAAAGGTGAGAAGTTGGGCTGGTTCCAGAACAGATTTCTCTAGATTTAGGATGAAGCCCAAGGGTTCTAGAAGTCTTTGAATGACCTCCAAGGCTGACTTGACTTGGTCTGAGGACTGGCCCACTAGGAGCCAATCGTCCAGGTATGGGAACAGGAGGATGCCCTGCCTCCTGAGGAATGCCACCACTACCGCAAGACACTTGGTGAACACCCTAGGAGCAGATGTTAGGCCAAAAGGCATAGCCTTGAATTGAAAATGGCCTGAGGGAACTCAAATCTGAGGTACTTTCTCTGTGGGAGTGTCTGATAGGTATGTGGAAGTAGGCATCTTTGAGATCCAGGGAAGGTAGTCAGTCTCCTGGTCTGAGAGAGAGAGAGAGAGAGAATTACTCCCAGAGTCACCATTTTGAATATTGGTTTTGTGAAACGTTTGTTCAGGTACCTTAAATCTAAGATAAGTTGCCACTCCCTTGTCTTTTTTGGGGTAAGGAAGTATCTGGAATACAGTCCCTTTCCCCCCGTGACAAAGAGGGACCTTCTCTATTGTTTGTAGAAGCAGAAGAGAGGAGACTTCTGCCTCTAAAGCCATTGTCTCCAAGGGAGAGGGAGGACTGAAGGCCCTTGCTCTCATTCTTTGGAACCTTTTGAAACAGAGCAATCCCTGGCTCACTACTTCCAGGACCCATTTGTCTGAAGTAATAGACTTCCAGGCCTGGGAGTAGTGAGCCAGCCTGCCCCCTACTGGGATTGAGGAGGCAACCTTGACTGACACCTCAGGGTGTCTGCTTGGCAGGGGGCTTAGAGTGGACGATGGGGTCCTAGTCACCCCTCGTCTACCTCTTCCCCTAAAGAACCTGCTCTGCTGAAAGGAAGAGGCGGCGGCCTGAGCTTGGTAAAAAAGCCTGTGAAAAGGCCTGCCCCTAAACTGCAGCCTCTGAGGAGTGGTCTGTTTCTTTAGCTGCAGCACTTCTATAGATGGTCCTGTATTCGTCCATCCTTTTCATGTAATTGTTTGATCCCCAAAGAGAATTACCAGCTACAGGAAATCCATGGCCTTAGCCTGGGTATCCTGTGAGAAGTTGGTACACCCAAGCCAAGCAAATCTCCTTATGGAGATAATGTAGCCATGACCCTGGGAATGAACATCACTGGAATCGACAGCAGCATGGAACTGCACTTTAGATGCCTCTATACCATTTGCAGCCACCTGCTCCAGCTCCTTGCTAGCTTGGGAGACATTCCTGACCGGTTCCAGAACCATATCCCACAGATTTCTGGTACCTAGCTGTATATGCCATGTAGTTAGAGTGCCTGAGTCCCAAAGAGGATGCCAAGTACATTTTTTTTTGCGCCATGGCATCCACTTTCCTGGAATCCTTGTCTGGGGGGTGAGATGCCAGAGGAATATTAGTCTTGTCACAGGCTGCAGCTTGTACTACCCCCAACATGGCTGCTGTGATTAGTAAGTAATTCCACCCCGGGACCTAACAAAGTATACCTCCTGTCCATTCTTTTTTCCACAGGAGGAATAGATGTAGGAAACTAATTTTTTGTGTCTGCTTCCCCAAGGATTTGTGTAAGGAGATAGACACCCTTGACTCTGGTACATCCATCATTTCCAAGTAGTCAGGTTCTTCCTGATCCTGTTCAGCCTCTTCCAAAAGGAAGCTGAAGAGGCTCAGCCACTTTCTTGTAAAACAAGGCCCTCAATCTTCCTCCTCCTACCAATCGTCCTCATAGTATGCTTCAGGTTCTATGTCTGAAGCAGCTATTTCTGACCGAACCGATCAGCTATGGACGGATAACAGTTTGGCCGGAACCGGGTAAAGAGACTGGACTGTGGAAATCGCTTTCGCCATCTCTTCAGCAGTCGAACCATGAGAAGTCTGATCCGAACCAGCTGACCGTCTCTCTTAGCCGGAACCGATTCCGCAGAATCGCCTCTCCGTTTGCCCAAGAAGGTATCGCCCAGGTCAGTGGGCACCTCCTCAGGTTCAGTAGCAACTGAACCGGGTTGGCCATCGGGGTCAGCAGACTTCTCAGCCTCCCTCTCCTTTAGCCTACTCAAACATTTTTCCAGAGTGACTTTGGGAAAGTTCTTGCATATCTGGCAGTCTTCTTTGAGGTGGTAAAGCCCCAGACAGTACACACATACAAGGCGAGGGTCAGCCTTAACAAAGGCCTCCTTACACTCAGCACAGTGCTGAAACCCAGGGGGGTTCGGTTTTCCTTTTGGGTTTCTCAGACTGATTTTTTCTATATCAAAAAGTCACCCTATACAGCGGTTAGGCCAGGTGACTACCAACTTATCGATTCCAACCGTGTCACAGGTCGGTTAAATAAATCCTAAAATACTGGATTTTTTTTTTTTTTTTTAAAGGAACTGATAAGTACCGGAAAAATCATACACAAGAATTACAAATCACAAATCAAAATAGCCTTCGGTTCTGAACCGAACCGACTGGCAAAGAACCAAAAATAAAACAATTTCTTAAGAAAACACTAAAATAACCACTACCTACAACTACCATTTACTGGTACCGAGACAGAGGCAAGAATACCAAAATTCTGAAGCAATGGTTTGAAAAAAAACGACCGATCTGGACTATAACAGAACAGAAGCGCAGGAGGGATCTCCGGAGTGACTTCACAGTTGGGCGAAGAAAGAAATCTAACGGTTACACTTCAGAGTACCACAGACAGAGGTTTGAAAATTGAGCTCGAGCTGAACATTCTATGCCTTTGCATAGAGTTAACCCTTACTCTCCGGAGCAGTTCAAGTGCTGGGGCCAACTGCATATAGTCAGAATACAACAAGACTTCATGTTTGAATCAGACACTGCTGATCTGAAAGTTTCTGGATCCAGATTACAGTAACTGCAAAACTGGAGGAGTCTAAAGGGTGACTTGGTCAGATCTGCGCAACATACACAAAAAACGGGTGAGTGCTTATGCCAGGCGGCACACCTGACCATTTTTATCTGTCGGGGCAAGGGGCGAGTATCCAGTCGATAAGGGTTAATGTGTTGCCACTACTGGACCATCTGGTAGGTTCAGAAATTATCTGGATCAGACAGAGTTTGCTAAGGGCCCGTACCACAGTCTTGCTGCTATTACTTGGTGCAAACAAAGTATTTTGTTTAAAAAAAAAAAATTAATAAATGCTGTGTAAAAAGAATTAGTACAAAGTATTACAACAAAAGAACAGTTTTAAGCTGAAGTTGAAGGTCACTCTGTGCCTAATGGAAGTATCATCCCATCTCCACCTTTCTGAATTGTAAAATGCTTTTAGATATAGTTTATATTAAAGGTACTACATAAAACCACATTCCTTTCCTTCAGTCTGTTCCCAGCTGTAAAATTGGGGTAGAAGTAGGACTTCACAATCTCCAACCCGAAAAACAAGATGCTATGGAGCACCCTTGGTGAATACAGTGGTAAAATAGTAACAGAACCAGACAGATTTCTGAGTCAGGAGAACATACCTGAATTTTTTTGTAATCACACAGATATTCAACTTCAAAGTCATTGATGTTCTTCCTGGTTATCTCTAGGGTGGCACAAGACAGACGTGCCAGCCTGCACAGGTCCTGTAGGTGGCTCTCAGAGGACAAACATTTGACCTCACAACCTGGCAAAAAACACAACAGATCTATAGCAGCTGTGCATTTCTATATGTACTTTGTAAACATAAGCTTCAAATATTGCAATACAAGTGAAAACTTTGATCTCACAAACACAACTGTGGGGTCAGTTAGGGACTGTCAGATGTTTGTAAGACAAACAAGTGATGCAGGATTATCAGAAATATTAGCTCAACACCAGGAGAAAGAAAAAAAACACTAAAGTGTTGTAAATACATGGGCAGAAACAAATGACAGGGTGCACATTCACTGGGAAATACAGGCACATCTCTGGTGTGCGCAGAGGCACAAGGCCAAAGCCCCAAAAACAATTGCATAGTATTAAATATTTGCCTTAAATGGACACAACCATTTTTGCATCATATTCTTTCTAGTTAAACCCCACATTTTATGATCGCTTACCATCTCTAAAATGCAATGATGTTGCTGGTTGTTTTATCTACCTCTTTGCTTAGCAGAACTGAAATGCATGCTAATGTATAGTTATCACCCATCTTATTTTGTTTCAAATAAAACAGAACAGTTACATTAGAACTTATCACAACAGTAGCTCTTTGAGGGGATCTGTGTCATCAGGTCACACTGCAGGAACTTCAGTGAAGCAGGATCCACACAGAAGATTTTCCAGCAGTACCACTGGGGGCCACCCACGCAGACATCAACCCTATAAGAGAGAGTGGTCCCCCACTCCTCCGCCCCCGAGACAAAGAGGCAAACTGCAGGCTGGATGACAGAGGAGAGAGAGGTGCCCAGGCCTAAATAAAAGGCTAGATACACCAGTCTGAGGCAAAGACCCAAACAGGGGGATGGTGGGACGGAAGGCTGACCTGATGACTGAGACCCCCTCGAAGATCTACTGCTGTGGTTAGTTCTTACATAACTGTTCCATCTTCTTCAGGGATCTCTTAGTCATCAGGTCACACCTTAGGAACGAGTCCCAAGCAGTGACAAGTGCAGCAGAACAATCTAGGAGGTAGGCAAACAGAGGCCTAGGACAGGAGGCCCTGTAAAACAACCCAGCCAAACCCTACTCAGGCTCTAGAAGCAATGTTCAGACTGTACTGCTTGGTGAAAGTATGGACTGCACTCCAGATAGCAGCAGTGTAAATGTCAGTGTCTGAGATCCCCTTGGAAAAGGCCACAGAGGCAGCCATGCCGATTGTGGAGTGGGCTTTCACTGCCCCGGCAATTCATTGCCATGCTTTGTAGCATAACACAATGTAATTGGCCAACCATTTGGACAATTGTTTGGAAACTTATGCCCTCTTCCTGGGATGAAAGATACAAAAAGTTGCTTTATCTTTCTGCAGTCCCTAGTTTGGATCAGATAATATTTCAGAATTCTGTGCACATCTTAAGTACAGAGCAGTGTTTCCCCTGGATTGTCACGCTCTGGAAAATGTGCAGTGAGGTGGATAGATTGGTTAAGGGTAAACTCGGACACCACCTTAAGAAGAAACTTATGATTCATGCGCAAATAGCGCTCCTCACACTGGAGAGCCTGAAGCTCAGAAATCCTTCAAGCAGAAGTAACAGCAACCAAAAACAATGCTTACCAAAAGAGAAAGTGTAGCTCACAAGTTGCAGCTGGTTCAAACGGAGACTGGGTCAATTTTTCCAAAACAAAATTTAAATCCCAAGCTGAGACAGGGGTATGGATGAAAAAATTACTCACCTTAGTAATGCTGTTTCTTCTAATGGAGTCTTGCTATATTATGACATATGCAGTGAGTCCCAACCTTCAAACTGGCTCCGGAGGTGAAAGTTAACTTTCCATGCCAGGCAAGGAACGCTGAGCTCGAACTCAGTTGAAACTCTGCCTGTTCTTCAAACTCAAACCGTCAGATTTTTACGAGCCAACCTCACTGAGGTCCTGTGTGGAAGCTGTAAACCTACACTAGCCAACTGGCTACTAAACATAACATTTTTTGGTCCCAAAACAAAGACTCAAGTCAGGAGACCCAAAAAATGAAAAAACACCAAGTCATCCCAAAAAAGGAGGGGTGAAAACAACAAGGTGGGCATCTACTAAGTGCCAACACTGCACTGCCCACCCACATCCCAAAAACAGAGGTTCTGAGAGGGGCAGGTGGGGAGGAGGTCATAATATAGCAAGACTCCATTAGAATAAACATTACTAAGGTGAGTAATTTTTTTCTTCAAACATGAAGTCTTGCTATATTATGACACATGCAGACTACACAGCAGTATCTCCATGGAGGAGGGACAGAACCTACTTAGGAAATAGGCTCTGAAGCACAGCTGTGCCAAACGCAGCATCACTCCTAGCCTGGATGTCCAGGGAGTAATGCTTAGGTAAAAGTGTGAACTGTTTTCCAGTTAGCTGCTGACATATCTCTCAGAATAGGGATGTCCCTGCAGCAGCCAGGGAAGCAGCTGTACCCTCTGGTAGAGTGAGCCCTCAGGCCTGAGGAGAACCTTACCCAGCTTTTCATACAGAATTGGATACAAGAGACAAGCACGTCTGGCAATGGATCTTTAGTGGCAAGTTTCCTTTACCAACCTCACCATAGTGAGAACAGTTGGAGGAGTCAAACCTGTGACCCTTGATGCGCTCTATGTAGTAACTAAGGGCTCTTCACATCTAAGCTGTGCAGCCTCCTCTTGCCAGAGGAGGAATGGTCAGTGAAGTACACTGGAAGAGATATAGATTGATTAAGGTGGAAATCTGAAACCACCTTAGGCAAGAACTTCCTGTTAGTCCTGAGGACCACCTTATCTCTATGAAAGGAGATAAAATCAAGCTCCACTGACAAAGCTTGTAATTCACTTATGCATCTGGCAGAAGTGATGGCTACGAGAAACAGTCTTCCAAGTCAAGTACTTAAGCTCTGCTGAAGACAATGGCTCAAAGGGAGGTTGCATAAGCTGAGCAATGCAAACATTAAGATCCCAGGCAGGGGTAGGGTCCCTGAATGGAGGGTTGGTGTGAAGCAATCCCTTAAACTTGGAGAATACAGGATGAGCTGAAAGAGAAGAGGGTTTACCTGCTGAAATAAAAGCAGACAGCTGCCAAATGTACTTTTAGGGTAGCTGGTCTCAGCCCCAAGTATTTAAATGGACCATATAATCCAGGACTGTGGGTAAATCAGCAGATTCTGGGAAATATACTTCCCAGAGCACCATATGGAAAACCTCTTCCATTTGGAATTATAGGTAGCCCTGGTGGAAGGTTTCCTAGAAGCCTTCAATATATCCATTACACCTTGGGAGAGGTGTAGATCAGCAAACTAACTCTTCAAGAGCCAGGCCTTGAGTTGAGAGATTTGAGGTTCGGTACAAACCCTCCCCTGAGCACAGGTTAACAGGTTGTGATTCCTGGGAAGACACAGGGAAGATGGACTGCTAAGGACAGTAGGAGTGGATACCAGGGTTGTCTGGCCCAATCTGGAGCAATCAGGATCATCTTGCAGGATTGAGATCTGATTTTGACTAACACTTTGAACAGGGAGGAAGGAAAAGCATAGAAACTTCCTTCCAATTGAGAACTAAGGCATCCAGAGGACTGAACCCAACACTGGGGGCCTGCAGCAAAAGGGAAGTTGGTGATTGTCTTGGGCTGCAAAAGATCCATCTCGGGTGCCCCATCTGGCAACATTACCTCCAGGACCAGGAGTCCAGTGACCATCCGTGATGGCCCTGGGAAATCCTGTTGAGAGCATCTGCCAGGACATTGTCCTTGCCTGGGAGGTGAACTCCGTGAAGGGAGGTGTTCAGGAGTAAGCCAGAGACCACAACTTCATTGCTGGTGCACAAGGTCAGACTGGGTGCCTCCTGTTTGTTGATGTACCACATTGTGGTGGTGTTGTCTGTTCTGACCTGTACAACTTTGTTCTGAACAGATTTGGAAAAACTTGAAGTGCTAGAAAACTGCTCTGAGTTCCAACAGACTGATGTGGAGCAGAGATTCCTGAGGGACCACAATCCCTGGGTAGTGAGGTTGCCCATGTGAGCTCCCACCCCAAGAGGATGCATCTGTAGTAAGGATTAAGGAGTGAGACTGAGTGACAAAGGAACCCTTGTCTCAGATTGCTCTGATCCTGCCACCACCGTAGGGCTTGGATCAGGGTTCGAGTTACTGGGATTAATTTGGTTAGAGGGTCTTTCCTTTGAGACCAAAAGGCTCTCAAATGGAACTGGATGTCCCTCATCTGAAATCTTGCTCCCTGCACTACTGCTGTAGAAGCAGCCATGTGCCCCAGGAGCTGTAGAAAATGCCTTGCTGGTCAAGAGACCTGCAGGGTGAATGAGGAGGCCAGAGACACCAGGGTCCTTGCCCTGTCCAAAGGAAGGAAGGCTCTGGCTTTCTCTGTGCTCAGCTCTGCGCCTATGAAGGTGAGGAGCTGGACAGGCTCTAGAACGGACTTTAAAAGATTCAGAAGGAAACAGAGGTGAGCAGTTGCTGAGTTACCGGAAGGTGTAGTTTGACCTGGTCTGGGGACTGGCCTACTATGAGCCAGTCGTCCAGGTAAGGCAAGATGGCAATTTTTTGCCTTCTTAGGGAAGCAACTGCTACTGTCAGGCATTTTGTGAATACCCTTGGAGCAGAGGTGAGGCCAAAGGGCATTGTTCTGAACTGGTAATGGCCTGAGGTCAGCTCGAACCTGAGGTACTTTCGATGGGAGCTTCTGATGAGAATATGGAAATAGGCATCCTTGAGGTCCAAGGACGCTAGCCAGTCCCCTGGCCTTAGAGAGGGTAGAATAATTCCCAGAGTCACCATTTTGAATTTTGGTTTTAAAAGGTGCTTGTTTAAATATCTGAGATCCAGGATGGGCCGCCATTCTTGTCTTTTTGGGGTAAGGAAGTACCTGAGTACAATCCTTTGCCCTGGTGTAGGGTGGAACCTTTTCCACAGCTCTGAAAGCCAGGAGGAAGAGACCTCTGCCTCTAGGGCAAGTGCCTCTGGTGGATTTGCAGGTGGAAGGATCTGGTTCTCATCTTTGGAAATTTTTGAAGCTGAGAGCCAGTCCCTGGCTTACTACTTCCAGGACCCACTTGTCTGATGTCAGAGACTTCCAGTCCTGGACAAAGTAAGCCAGCCTGCCCCCTACAGGTAGCTGAGAATCAGCCCTGGCAACCCCATCAGGGTGCCTGCTTGGCAGGGGCTTTGAGTTGAGGGGTGGAAGCAGGCCTGCTTGTACCCTGTCTGCCTCTCCCTCTAAAGAACCCCCTCTGGGCGTAAGCAGAAGAGGAAGCCTGGGCTTGGTAAAAAGGCCTATGGAAAGGCCTGCCCCTGGAAAGCTGCCTTTGAGGAGTGGCCTGCCTTTCCTTGGCCTGTGCACTCCTATAGGTGGTCCTATACTCATCCATTTTCTTCATGTAATTCTCTGTCTGCTCCTCAAACAGAGAATTACCCACAACAGGAAAATCCATGGCCTTAGTCTGGGTATCCTGTGACAGGCTAGTACATCTGAGCCAAGCCATTCTGCGAAGTGCCACAGATGTAGCCATGACTCTTGATGACACATCATTAAAGTCCACTGCAGCATGGAATTGCACCTTGGATGCCTCAATACCATCAGCAGCCACCTGCTCCAACTCCTTGGCAAGCTGGCCAGGGATCTGTTTTGCTAGAGCCATAACAGTATCCCATCTGGATTTCTGATATCTAGCAACATAAGCCATATAATTTGCCTGTCTGAGTCCCAAGGATGCTGCCATGTACCGTTTCTTTGCCATGGCATCAATCCTCCTGGAGTCCTTGTCAAGGGGTGTGAAGCCAAGGGAATATTTGCCTTGTCACAGGCTGCAGCCTGCACTACCCCAACATGGCTGCATTGTTGTGTAAGGAACTCCGTATCAGAGCCTGACAATGTGTACCTCTTGTCCATTTTCTTATCCACAGGAGGTATAGTGCGAGGAGTTTAGAATTTTAACTGTCCGTTTCCCAAAAGATTTATGCAAAGGAATAGACAGTCTCCTAGACTCTGGGATATCCATCATTTCCACATAGTCAGGCTCCTCTTGATCATCCACAGCTTCCTCCATAGGGAGCTGGAGATTTCAGCCACTTTTATAAAACATAAAATGAGAAGGGACTCAGAAAGCCTAGGAGGAGACACTCCTGAAGGTCTGTCTGGGGAGATGTCCGGGTCAATGGGCACATCCAGACTTTCAAATCCACATTCACTCTCATACTCCTCTTCCCCCTCCTCCGGTTCATAATATTCCTCTAAAATCACACTCTTGAACCAGTGGAACCGGCCGAACCGTACACTTACCTGATGGTGCCGGTTCGGTCGGAACCGGGGAAAGCGACTTGAACAATTTTAATCGCTTTGGCTATTTCTTCAGCGGTTGGAGAGGAAAGTTTTGGCTCCACACCAGCCGATTTCCTAGTCCTTTTCACTGGAACAGACGACTCAGAGTCGGATCTCCTTTTGCCCGAGGAAGTCTTGCCCTGGTCAGAGGGCACTCCCTTCGGTTCGGTTGGAACTGAACCGGGCTGGCCATCCGGTTCAGCGGACGTTTTGGCCTCCCTTACCCTGAGCCTACCAACTCTCCTTTCTAGGGTAGCTGCAGGCAAATGTTTTACAAATCTGGCAGTCTGCATTGAGGTGGTCAAACCCCCAGACAATAAACACAGGTGGTGTGGGGGTCAGCCTTGGCAAAGACTTCCCCACAGACACTGCGGTGTTGAAACCCAGTGGGCCCGGTTTTTCCTTTGGGTTTCTCAGACATAGTGCCAGCCTAACCAAACGTTTACCCGTTTATGGCAATCCGCCAAGTAAGACCCTCTTATCGGTTCCCAACCGTGTCACGGGTTGTGGAAAAAAACGTAACAAAATTTTTTTTTTTTTTTTTTTTTAGAACTGATAAGAACCGATAACCACACTCTGACAGATTAATATAATTTAAACAACCTGATTGGTTCAAACCGAACCGATAAACCGTTTACAAGTTCCACACAGAATGGAAATTAATGTAAAACCTATCTAGTACTCACAATACCACAGAGAGTCTGAACCGACCGATTGCAGTTTAAATTCGGTCAAAAACCGAGAAAAACAATACTTTAACCGACAAAATGAACCGAGCAGAAGTAGAAATCTCCGGAGCGACTGTTCAGTGAGGCGGAGTAAAGAATCTGACAGTTTGAGTTTGAAGAACAACAGAGTTTCAACTGAGCTCGAGCTCAGCGTTCCATGCCTGGCATGGAAAGTTAACTCTTTCACCTCCGGAGCAGTTCGAAGGTTGGGACTCACTGCATGTGTCATAATATAGCAAGACTTCATGTTGTTTGAATGGAGGTTTCAGGTGCACAATGCCCTTAAAAAAAAAAAAAAAAAAAGTACAGGACATCTAGCTGAGCCATGGTACGACCATCCACAGGCTCAGGAAAGGAAGAGATAGCCAAAAGGTGCACCTTAAGGGAGGAGTACTGGAGGCCTTAATCTGATAGAGACATCAGGTAGCCCAGAATCTCGCTCACCAGATAGAAGGGGTCCAGATGGCACTTAGCAGCACATATGGCAAACCTCTTCCACTTCATTGCATAAGTGGCCCTAATGGAGGGTTTCCGAGCTGCCACAACCACCGCTACATTCTGGAGAGACTCCAAACCGATCCCTGCAGAGAGGCGGAGGCACTGGCTGTTCTGCTGCTAACTGACAGTAATGGAAACCATATCTGCCATGGACAGTAGGGTAAGACCAGGAATATGCTCCTGCCCCCCCCCCCCAAAAAAAAAATCTGCAGCTTGATAAGCACCCTCTGATTCAGAGGAAATGGAGGCAGGTATAACAGGAATCTCCTGCTCCAGTACAGGGACAACGCATCTCGCCAGAAAACTCCAGGCCCTGGATCTGGTCAGCAGAAATTGGGCAGTTTTGCATTGAGTGGCGATGCAAAAGGTCCAACTCTGGAATACCCCATCTGTCAAACAGATCTGAGGCTATCCACCAGGGACTCGAACTGCTAGGAGTTCTAGGCTGTGGTCCAGTACCAAACTCTGCAAAGGGTATCGGATGAGTCTCTCCCCCTTGCTGATATAGTTGACCACGTAGATTGTCCGACTGAATCAACAACTGGCCCAGAAAGAGGTGGTTCTGAAAGGCCCATGCAATATAGAACCGCCTCATCTCGAGGAAGTTTATATGGACAGAAGCCTCGATCTGGGACTAGGCACCCTGAGTCTGGAAGGGACCCAGGTGCGCCGCCACCCCCTTGGGGATCTGGAAAGGACCCAGGTGCCCACCCTCCCTCCCAAGCTGAAAGCATCCATAGCGAGAATCTGCTGGGCGACTAGATCAGAAATGGTGGTTCTCCCCCCAAGAGATTGAGGATCCATCCATCACTTGGGCACCTTGCAGCACACAGAAGAGACCAGCACTAGCTATCCCAAGTTGTCCATGTGCTGATCCCTCTGGAGCACCCACATGTGCAGTCTGGACATGGGGACTGTGGCAATGGCTGCAGCCATGATGCTTAGGAGCCTCAAGTAAACCCTTGCAGAAACAATGGCTCTGCACAACCACCTGAGCCTGTGTAACATGAGGTACTCCACTCTGCCCAGAGGCTGGAAAGCCTTGCCCTGCACAGAGTCCAGAACCATCCTTATATACTGCAGCCACTGGGATGGGATCAAAACGGGCTTGTGCAAGTTGACAGTGATGCCAAGGGATAGGAAAAACTGGAGGGTCCTCTCCAAAATTCAAAGACGCTGATCTCTGGAAGGGGTTTTGAGGGCCCATTTGTCCAGGTAAGGGAAGACTTACAGACCTTCACGCCAGAGGGCAGCGGCCACTGCTGCTAAGCATTTTGTAAAGACCCATGACGCAGAAGACAAGCCAAAAGGCAAGACACTGAATTGGTAATGTTCACCCTAAAAAAGAAACTAGAGAAACCGCCTGTGCAGTGGGCACACAGAAATATGCAGGCAAGTGTCCTCCATATCAAGGAAGCACAGCCAGTCACTCTGAGTAGGGGCAGCAGCCCTGGGAGAGTGACCATGCAAAACCTTTTTTTACTGGATGTAGAGATTGAGGTCTTTGAGACCTAGAATAGGCCTCAGGTATCTGGATCCATTGGGAACCAGGAAAAACCTGGAATAGAACACTTTGCTCTTCTGCCGCCTGGGCACTGGCTCAATCGCCCTTTTCCGTAGAAGGGGGTATACCTCCTACTGATGGACCGCTGCGTAGTCCGGAAGATAAGGTGGAAGTGCTCCCGGGGATGAGTTTCTCGGGGTTGTTCCAAAAGCTCCAGAGTGTGACCCCTTTCTACAATCTGAATAATCCAAGCATCTGAAGTTATGGTTCTTAAATGACAGACAGAGGGAGAATAGACCTCCGACGACCACCTCTGGCAAGGAGTCAGGCAGAGGCGGATCCAGCCACTGGGGCTGATCAGTCACCTCTGGGTCACTTCACAGCAGGACTGAGGAGGAGGGGGGTAGGTATGGCGGAACTGGCCTTCTGTTTACCCTGGGCAAGGGAGTCTGCACAGGACTTTTGGGACACCTTTCAAAAGGAAGGGCACTGTCTGCTTCTGGGTTGGGTATGGTAGAGCGAATGGACCAATTTAATAGCCCTACCAGAGGCCTGTGAGTCACTGATGTCCTGGACATCCAGCCCAAACAGCTTGGAGCCACTGAAGGGGACATTAAGCATCTTCTACTGGACATCTGCCACAAAGCCTGATACTCTCGTCCAAGGGTGCCTATAAAGGCAAATACATGTGGCAGTGGCCTCGTCAGCCATGTCGTACAAAGCCCTAAGGAGGTGTCTGCTAATATCCTCGGAGGTCTGTAAGGACTTAAGGACCTTCTGTTTCTGGGAACACACTGGGAGGGCCTGAACAGCTGGGCTGCCCTTCTTCCAAATGGTGTTCTGGTATGTGACCATATGACAAACAATTAGCAATCCACAGTCCCAGAGTGGAGGCATAAACCCTCATCCCAAAGGTTGATCAGTCTGGATTCCATCAGGGGGGGAGGAAGCTGAGGCATTCAGGCACCTGAGGACTGTCGTGCACAGCTTTGATGACCACGGAGTCCATCTCAGATTGGGTAGCATACTAGGACAAGCCCTAGGAAGGCATGAGAGCACTCATCTGGCCTCCAAGGCATTGCGGAAACCATGTCAAGGCGGTGCCACACCACAGAGGTGACATTCCTCAGAGCTGACAGAACAGGAAGAATTACTTTAGGAGGAGAAGACGCCAAGATCGCCAAAACGGCTACCAGCTCTCTCCTGGTGGCATCCTCTTCCTCTGTGTGGAAGCCCACAGCTGTAGACAACTGCTTTATAATATTGTAAAAAGGTACGATCTTCAGGAGGGGACCTCGGAGTCCTTGCTCACCGAAGCAACAGTAGCCTGTCTGAGGAAAGAGGTTCCTCCCTGAAGAAGAGAAGGATAAGGTCAGGGTTGTATTCCTCTCAGACAGCGACACATTCCAACTCAGGGTCCCACAACAGAGGTACCAATGGTGCCCTGAGGGCCGCGGGCCGATAAGGCCGAACCGGCCCAGATGACGATAGAACGATCAACTGTGCAGGGGCACTGGTCTGTGAACCTAACTGGTGCACCAGGGATTTGATTATCTGGGCCCACGACAATTACCCGAGTCGATGTGCAGTGAGGGCTGCGTCAACAGAGAAAAGTTGTCTGTACAGGGCACGATGAACCATTCGTTGGGTCATGAGAGACAGAGGGCCCCAGTGTCCAAGGCCCAGGGGAAGTGTCAGGCCTCAAAGGAGGGGCTGGGGTCGATAACTGAGGGGGTGCCAATGAAATGGAGGGTCAACATCTGACCTCCCTGGGGAGGAAGCACTGTTGGCAGGGGCCTGGTAGAAACAGAGACGTGGACAGCAGAGGCTGTTGGTGCAGTTGTAGCCAACAGAGTACCCCCAAAGGAGGAGAAACAGCAGTCTGGGAACAGGAGCACGGCGACAGGGGCCAGTCTTTCTCACGCCCCCAGGCTTGTCTCGGGCCTTCAAAGTCAGAGTTCCACAAACCCACTGGCAACTGAGGAGGAAGGACCCAGGAGGACCCTTCCCAGAACTGGCTACCTGCTGTTCCATGAGGATTTCTTCAAAGCCTTTTTATGTTGCCAAAGGGTAAGGTTGAATTTTTGGCAGACCTCAATCAGACGTCATGGTAAGGCCCAAGACAGAAGACACAGATGTTGTGGTCATCTGAAGAAGCAATCTTCTTTCTGCAGTGGCAGTGACAGACATATGGAAAGAGTAACATTCGACATAAACGAGATGAGAATCTCTTGTTAGAGAGATTCCAAAAGTTAAAACACGTAGGCAAAATGGTGAACTGCGACGGAGCTTCTGAGCAGGCCCATGCGAGAGGAGTAGATGATGGGAAAGGACAGGAGGGAGCAGGGCTGCTCACACTTTTACAAGGTTGAGGACTTTGGCAGGCGATGTCGGCATGGGCTGCCCTAGTTGTACTGCTGGAAGAATCTTGTGTGGATTCTGCTTCACTGACGGTGAAGCTCCTATGGTGTGACCTGATGGAGATTCCCAAAGATCTAGGTTTCTTGCATACTTCCTGAGCATTAGAAACACTCCCTGCCAGTGCAGCCATTCATGATGCAATAGTCTCCTCTACTCCCACTGCATAAATGAGTGGCTAGACTGTGCTGGGGGTGTTCCTAACTTCAGGCAATATGAGTGGCAGTTGATGAAGGAAATTAAACAAGTTTTTGTGTGGTAACACCACTGGTGGAAAGTCTGTTTTTCACTTTTTAAAAGAAAACAGAAGAATCAGACTCAAACAACCAGCTACATCAGCAGTCTCTACAGCATGTGAACAAGCATAACATGATTTTTAAACTATGGACACAGAGGCCTAAGAGGGTTGACAGTGTACCTTTAAGAAACACTGCACAGAGAGTACGTATAAACATACAAAGTAACTGGGTTCATCCAATGAGAGCATATCTGTGGCAACCATCCTTATCTACGTTATGATAGTTTTAGGCTTTTTGTTTTAGTAGCTACTTGCTTCATGTCACTGAAAAATAAGCAGATAAACAGCGGTAACAGATCTTGTCATTTTGAGGAGAAGATGGAGACGGCCTATTTTTATCCAGAAATGGCCCTGTAACCAGCCCCCCAAACCCAGAGATGATCACAGCATACATTACTACTTTTGGCCATAAAGCAGAAGGTCCAACTGAAACATAACCGGCTCTCACTCATAACTGCATCATGGTGAAGGGTGCTTGAGAGCAAAGTGCTGTAGCCCAACATATGTAATGTTCACGTATGGTGTCAGTCTGACAGGAGACTTAATTCCACTGTATATCTATCTATATCTCTCTCTCATATGTGTCTACCTATACTATCACCTCTATCTATATTTATAGATCTACACATACACATATATCAGTCTTCCCCATTCATTGTTTTAGAGCGGTGGGCCACCACCCTATATTTATTTTACCACCACCCTATATTTTTATCCATTTCTTTTTTATAAAATCCTCCAAAATGGTCTTTTGACATCCTTTATTGCACTACTACCCATTTAATACCAGCACACTATATGTTACTTAAAAGCTACTTATGCACATGTGCAGTGCATATAGGAGGTCCAGAAAAATAACACACCATTTGACTCGATCACCACTGCCCTATATTTTCAGAGAGTGGGGAACCCTGTGTGTGTGTGTGTGTGTGTGTGTGTGTGTGTGTGTGTGTGTGTGTGTGTGTGTGTGTATGTATGTATGTATGTATATACACACACACACATACATACGCACGCACTTATTTATATATATCTATACATGTATATACACACACACATATACACACACACCACACTACACACACACACATACACACACACACACACACACCCACCATACACACAAACACACACACACACACACACACACACACACACACACACATACATATGGGATACATGATGGGCAGGAGTGTGATATGGAAATATTTTCCCTCATGCAGAGTGATCTCTGGATACTCACGAGTGCCAAAGGCACAAGTGACAGTATCCAGAGGTCACAATGCAGGAGTGAAAATATTCTCCATAGCACGACTGCACATCATGTGTCCGAATTATACAATAGGGGTTTCCAGAACTTCGTCTTTTTATTTCATTGTGTCTTGTAGAATGATCAAAGACGACACAGGACAAAAAAAGGAAACTTCTGCTAAAACAAGCTGAAACACTAATTTGCCATTAGGGATGAAGCAGGCTATATTCATCGGTAATTGAGGTATTCGTGGATGTGGAAGGCTTTGCTCTTTTTTGGCTTCTTGTCAATGTGAAACTGGCCACTGCTAGCTTGCTTTGGTTCTCCGCAGGAACACATTGTGCTTTTCTAGGGCTAGCAGGTGAATTGAAGGTGGAACTGATATACTGATTAGTTTCCTAGGCTACTGCGGGTTTGGTGGGGTTCCTGATTGCTGTGTTAGGGAAACCTGCCTAGGGTGACGATATCTACATCAGCAGAGTCCCGATTGGTCAGGATGTCATTAAGAGATCAGGACAGTGACTGTATTAGGCTCTTGAGGTAAGCACAATATGTATACATGTAAAATATCACACATTTACCAGGATTTATATCACTGTGTGTAACATGTATGGATTTATCCACTACTCATCTGTCTCCGAGAGAGAGAGAGAGTGAGAGAGAGTGTGCGTGTGTATGTATATATATATATGTATATATATATATATATATATATATATATATATATATATATATATATATATATATATATACAACACACATATATACACACACACACATATATATATATATATATATATATATATATATATATATAAAAATCACATGCCCCACACAATGCAAAGCATCATGGCTGCATATGCAAATCACCACAGAATATTATGCTGGTCCAACTTAAGCAGAATTGCATGGTGCCGAAGGCCTCTCACAGTTGCAAAGGGTGCTAACGAGAAGACAGACACGTGTTTCAGTCCTACCAGGACTCATCAGTATGCCTCGTCTGTTTGACACCCCAGTGGAATGGACCAGCTAGCACCCTTTGCAAACTGTGTGAGAGGCCTTTCAGCACCATGCAATTCTGCTTAAAGTTGGACCAGCATAACATTCTGTGGTGATTTGCATATGCAGCCCATGATGCTTTGCATTGTGGGGGCATGTGTGATTTTGTATTTTCTTGAAACTTGGCTTCCCAGCCAAATGCCCTTTGGGGTAACCTTGCCCTCAGTGTTTACGCATTGAGAGGTTCTTTGTCTTTTAAATAGTTTTTATTTTAATGAGTTCACCACAATATATCCCAGGCACATTGCCTTAGGGGTAGCTGGTCCATTCCACTGGGGTGTCAAACAGACCTAAGCATACTGATGAGTCCTGGTAGGATGAAACACGTGTTCATGTCTCTGTTAGCACCCTTTGCAACTGTGTGAGAGGCCTTCGCACCATGCAATTCCTGCTTAAAGTTGGACCAGCATAACATTCTGTGGTGATTTGCATATGTAGCCCATGATGCTTTGCATTGTTGGGGCATGTGTGATTTTGTATTTTCTTTGAAACTTGGCTTCCCAGCCAAATGCCCTTTGGGTATCCCTTGCCTCAGTGTTTACGTCATGAGGTTATGGTTATATATATATATATATATATATATATATATATATATACACACACATATATATATATATATATATATATATATACACACACACACACATACATACACATATACGTACACACACACGTATACACACCCACACCCCAATAGCGCAAGCCCCTCGTCCATCGTACCACAGTTCTTGCCAGGAAGTGGTCAGGGTGTCACTATTGGACAGGATAGTAATCCAGACACCTTGCACATTTAGTTCTTTGCCTCTCACCTAACAAAGTCAAAAGGGGAGCAAACTGTTGGTCTTTTTTTGTTTTTCTATTAACATGGACCTCAGTTTGATGGGAATCAGGACTGAGAACTGACAAGTCATGTTACAGGCCACCAACCAATACCTTTTTAACCACTACTGATATGCCGCAGGGGTCAAAATTAAATTCTGCAGCCACTAGCCAGCAGGGCTAGTGACCGGTTAAATCCACTGGCCCACAGACTTTTCCACTAGTCCAGATGATGTACATACTGAAGTGTTGCCTTCTGCAGTACAAGCACGCAGGGCTACTCAAGTGGAAATCTTACTAGCTGATATAAAATCTACCAGCATTGTGCTAGTGGACCATGCCAATTTCGACCCCTGCATGGGCCGTTTTAGAACTGGTCTACAGGTGAAAGGCTCCATAACCTGCAACTAAAATTAGAAAACATGGTTTCAAACCGAAGGCGATGAGAAAATAAAGGGAACGTTATAAAGCATTACCACACACAGAGGGGGATTAAAATGACTGATCAATCTGGTTACATAAATCCTGGAATTTGACTAGTTAAGAGACATTCTTATCTGTGGTGTTATTCCCATATTATTTCAAACAAATCTAAGTGGTCAGTGTACTTCCACAATAAATTATTTTTAAATGTATCAAATGCCTTTTTGTCTGAGCATCTGATAACAGCAATAATGCACTCTACTGTGTACGTTATTTGGGATAACGCCACTTCTTCTCCAGTAGTTAAAGGCATTCAGGGCTTGGGGTTATCCCAGGATAAAATATGAACATACGTAATAGCAAGCAGAAGGCATCCTTACAGTGTAGAATCTGCTTGACTGCTATGCCCCTGATCCAGACATTACAGTGGGCCCAGCCCCCTGCTAACCCTGACCCTCCCTTCACCTTTTGCCACCCTCTCCAACCCCACACCCCACCATCTTAGTGACAACCACAGCCCTGCACCTTCTGCTCAATGTCTTTGTCTAGTTCTGACTAACAGAAGTAGTTCCTTGCTAGGACTATCGTATGCCACATCCTTGGGTGTTCACTGTGCAAGTCCTCTAGTAATCTATTCATAATTACTGGTCTTCGCCTTTTCCCCATAGGGAAACCGGGGCGTAATTTTGCGTTATACAGGAGCGTTTATAACGGCAAACATGTGCACGGTTTTCCCCACACTGCGCATGCTTGAACTCCTCGCTAGCTGTATCTTTCCCAAACAGGAAACCGCAAACCCCCAGTAGAGAGAAACTGCCACGGACACTCGGCAGTAAGTAATTTTGCAATTAGCTGAAATGTTCTACACAGCTACCAGATTTACCACCCTAAAAATAATTTTAAATAAAGTTAAAGCGGACCTCGCGCGCTGAGGTAATCTGACTGCGCCGGCACAGCAGTCTATTTTACATAATTGCTGAGGCGAGAGAGAGAAGCCCAACAATCATAAAATAAAATATGGGTCTCTGTGTGTAAATTCAAATTTACACACACACACTCGGGGTTTGATGCTATGCATAAACCACTAGAGCTTCGCTCTCTGAGTTTATGTAGCATCAAACCCCTTGGGTGTGTGTAAATTCTCGTTACACACCAAGACCCATACTTTATTTAGCTTTTGTTTACCGGGGAAGTACACTAGACAAGTATTATGCCTATTTTCAGGAACGACCCAGGAGAGTACAACATGAGGAACAACAGTCAAGGAGACATGGCAAAGAGTACAGTTTTTTTTGTCACAGTAAACAAACGTGGGAAATACATCATTTGACGCTAGGGGAAACATACAAGTAAGCACATTTCAGATTATACACTCTAGACTAGCTAGCTCAACTGACAGGTATATACAGGTCATCATACATAGGAGTGGAGCATAGCTCAAGGACTGGATTGGTCATAATATAACATTGGTGTATACACCCCCTAGGCTAGTTGGATCGCGGACAGGTATATACAGCTCATCACATTTTTCTAAATATGCACATGTTAGACAGAAACAGAAGCACTTGGTAGTACAAGTTTCTACCAAGTGACCAAGGTGCAATATGTCATGGTTAGCCTATGACCGTGGAGCAATAATGGGTGTAAAAATGCCCAAGGCTTTTTAGGCAGGAGTAGTCAGAAGTCATTGATACAGTGGGGAAAATATCTCCAGGAATTCAATGGAAATACCCTGGGGAGGTTCAGACAAAACAATTTGACACTTTACTCTAGGGAGGTTTGGGGCAGTCACACTGATGCTAGTTTTAGAAAACCCCACAGGGAATTTCGAAAACTCAGATAGGAGGGGACAGTTCGGATATCCACAGGCAGCGAATTCCAGAGTCTGGGCGCACTTTTGGCAAAGTCTTGCTCCCCTATGATGGTCCGGGTAGGAGGGACTTTGAGCATCCCTGATGTGAGACCTAAGTTGGTAGGGGGTGGGATTCAGTTTAGGCAGAAGTCGGGCCAGCCCCTAGGGGGTGCTAGTTCTGATCACTTTCCCAGAGGCGCATCCCAAACCAAAATCAAGGCATCTAGCTGGTGAGAGCCAGCAGTGTTTCTCATATAGCTCACAACGGTGGGTGAGTCAGGGGGCAGCCAAGGCAAAACGGCAAATGTTATTGTAACCAGTGTACCACCGGGTGAGATGTGTCTTTGGAGAGCGAGCAAATAGGTGCAGCCCATAGCTGAGGGAGGGAAGGAGCACACCCTTCGCTAGGGCAAGCCTGGCTGCCGGTGTAAGGTTATACTTGGCCCTATAGGCCAGACCCAGTTTTCAGTTTGCCACCCTGGAGCTCACTATGGGTAGTGAGGATCTACCTGCGCTGGTGACGTGTAAGCAGGCCGATGAGGCTTTGATTTTACCCACTGAGCCAAAGAGCATAGCCTGTGTCTTTTTCAGGTTCAGGACCAGCTTGTGACTAGTAACCCATGACAATATCCTGTTAAAATCATCGGTCAGGTTCGGGTTTAGGGTAGTGGCATTCTGGGAGTGAGCCAGGATTACCAGATCATCTGCATACATGGTGGCGCTACAGCTGGCAGTAACCATGGGTAGTTGATTGATGAAGAGGGAGAAGAGGAGGGGACCCAGTACTGAGCCTTGAGGCACTCCGGAGGTCACCAGTAGGGGCTCAGAGGGGACTTTACTGAAGCAGGTACGCTGCTTTCTGCCATGTAGATAACCCATTAGCCATTTCCCATGGCATGGGGGGGAAGAGGCCAAGTGACCACAACTGTGCACCAAGCAGTTTGTGGTCAACAACGTCAAGGACTTTGAACAGGTCTATAAATATTGCACCAGAGAGTTTGCCCTGGTCCATGGCTGTCCGGATACTTGATGTAACCGAGATTAAGACTGTGGTGGTGCGGTGTCCCTTACGAAAGCAGTGCTGGACTGGGGACAGAAGTTCATGAGTGGATATATTCCGAAAGCTGCTCAGCCACTACCTTTTCAAGGAGCTTGCTAAGGGTTGGGAGAATGGCACTCGGTCGATAATTGTCAGGTAGTTTTGTATTTCCTTGCTTCAGTACAGGGACAATCCTCTCCTCTTTCCAGATGTCTGGGATGGTCCCCAGACCAAGGGATAGGTTGAAGATAAAGGCTACTGGTGAAGCAATGTGTGCAGCACCAAGCTTAAGGAGTTTAGGCTCCAGGTTGTCTAGGCCAGGACTGGAATACTGGGAGAGGCCAGCTAGGCGTTTCTGCAAGTCCTGAACTGATACTGCCCTAAGGTGGAACATTTGACAAGGAGGGTGACCCTCCAGCAGAGTGGAGGGAAGGGGGTGGGACAGAGCCTCATCAGGTGAGAAGAGGGTTGTGAAGGCAGAGAGGTCAGAGAAGTAATTATTTAGGGAGCTGGCAATAGTATGGGGATTATTGCAGGAGACTCCATTTATGACCACGTCCGTAACCCCCGGATGGGAGGATCCGCTGACAAGGGATTTAATATCTCTCCAGAACCTCCTGGGATTATTGGCAGAGCTTAGTAGGGCGGACTTGCAGAAGTCACTCTTTGCTGCCCTGATGGTCTTTTTGCACTTCTTCCTGAGGTGTCTGTACCTTTGAATAATCATGGGATCACTGGTACCTTTGGAACGAGCCCAACACTTATCTCTCTTCCGCATCTGAGCTAGGAGATTCCCATTTAACCAGAGGGTAGCGGACCCCCTCACCCTACGGGTGACCTTGGGAGCATGCTTGTCTTACAATGCCCCAAAGGTGGAGAGCAAGTTAGAGGTTGCTGCCGAGGGGTCACTGGCACCATACACCCCAGACCAGTCAGTAACTCTTAGGTCTTCCAATAGCTCCTCAGTATCGAATCTAGAGTAGTTTCTGACATGCATAATTTTGGGGGTGGGAATTTTCCGTACACAGAAAACCGGTGAGTGGTCAGAGATGGAGTCAGATAATGTACCAGCTGATGAGATCTTGTCAGGATGGTTAGACATGATCCAGTCCAGTAAGGTGCTGGAGGATCCATTTGCTGTCCGCCTAGTTGGTTCCTGGATGAGCTGGGTCAGGGCAAGGTTAGCAAGCAGAGGCTCAGACTGCTTAACATTACCATTATCCCAGTTAAGGTTTACATCCCCCAGGATTATGAGTTCGTTATCCCAGACTCTGGGACCAATTTTGTCCATGAGGTGAGTTAATCCAGGTAGCCCACCTCTTGAAGGATTATAGGTGCACAACAGGTGCAGTTTCTTTGCGTCCCCAATTAGCAGTAACATGTAGCAACTCACAGGGGGACACGTTTGAATCCTGGTGGGCAATTTGGGAGATTTTTAAGTGGGTCTTATGGTAGATTAGTATGCCACCCCCGCCTCCAGCTCTGTCCAGTCGGGTGAATTCATACCTAGTGAGTTCACAGGCAGAGTCAGGGACAGAGGGTTTCAGCCAGGTCTCCGTCACTCCTAGGATGTCGGCTTTGTAGAGTGCAACCCATGCTAATAGCTCATCACGATTAGGTAGCAGGCTCCTAATGTTAAGATGAGCTATTTTTAGCCCCTTACCCATGCCCCATACGGCAGGGATTTTGTGGGTCAGATTTAATGGGCCAGGGTTGGTTTCAATATCACCGGCCAGTAGTAGTGCAAGTAGGAGGAGCCAGGGGAGATACCACCTCCTATGCGCCTGACAACCTGGGAGTTTTTTTTAGCACGGGTACGCTTTACCCTGCTTGTATACATAAGGCACCAAAGATCTAGACAGCAAGTAACACTGCAGTGCGCTTCGGGGATCACAAGGATATTGGAGAAGGTGTAGTCTGGGACCTCGTAGGTGGACGACCATCCCCAGTTGTCACCCAGTGTTACTGGGGGGAGGTGACCATATGCAACAAGGAGAGTCCCACTATAAGACCTACAAGGCCTATATCCCTGCAGAAGACAGCCAGCACACTCTCTACCTTTAATATTTGAGTATCCCTATCCTCACTAGATGGATGGGAGGGGAACCACGTCCACATCTTGGCTGGAGGAGTAGCCTGTAAGATACTTATCAGTCAGCTAACAAGAACTGCTGTGAAGGAAGGAGAGATGGATGTACTAAGACTGGAAGAAAGTTAGTGAGATTTCTTATTGGTATGTGCCAAGTAAATAAAAAGGCCTGCACAGTGCAGTTCAGGGCTACCAGTTATGGACGCAAGGGCTGAGGTTTATTTCTTGGAAGGAGTTCCTGCCCTCGCCCTTTGTAAGCACACTTACCACCTGTCGACAGTTATACGAGGACAGGGTTTAGACAGCCAACATCCAAGCAGTGCAAGTGGGGTTAGGATCGGTACAGTGATTTGTGTAGAAAGACCAAGAGTCCCTCTAGTGGCAGGTCTGTATAACCTGCTAATGGAAAACTAACCACTTGGGGGGATTCATACACAGTTGAAATGTGCTCAGTTCTATCGGAAATCTACTTGTTAAAAGTGCCAGATGGCTGAAGCAGGGAAAAAGTCCTGCCAGTCAGAGCGAGTTTGCTGGAAGAACCCGTGTTCCAATTAGCTGCGCTGTCCTGTACCTTCCAAGGAGCTGCAGGCAGGCGTCCTGGTCTCGGTCAGTGGCTGGCTGGGTGCCGGCTGACCGTGGGGGAGCTGAAGCAGCCCTGTTTAAGGGCAGGCAGCTTCCAAGGAGCTGCAGGCGGGCGTCCTGGTCTCGGTCAGTGGCTGGCTGGGTGCCAGACGACCGTGGGGGAGCTGAAGCAGCCCTGTTCAAGGGCAGGCAGCTTCCAAGGAGCTGCAGGAGGGCGTCCTGGTCGGTGGCTGGATGGGTGCCGGCCGACCGTGGGGGAGCTGAAGCAGCCCTGTTCAAGGGCAGGCAGCACACAGGTACAACAACAGGCAGTCCCCACAGTATGCAACCATGCTCTGCTAACAGCTGATCTCTTTGGGTAATATAAAGACCAGTGCCTCTTCAGTCACATACCCCAGCCAACCATTTTGGGTGAATTCCCACACCCGTGAAAAAGGATCCTTATGTGCCTTTTGTGATACCACTCGATGACTGCCAATTTCCCAACACAGAAAAGAAAAAAACATACAGTATGCTTCTTCAGCTGCAGTTGCCTATGGAACCTAGATAGGGCAACTGCATTACAAGGCCCTCCCTCCCCTTTTTTAATATTTAATATTGTAATGTTAAGCAAGCAAAATGATGTCCATCTTTGCATCCTTACAGCTGCTAGTGTAGGTATTACTATCGCTGGGACCAAAATTGCCATATGACACTTGTTAGTAACGTGTGAATTTACGATCATAAAGATGTGTGAAATTGTTGTACTCCAAAATTAACCCAGGTAACTGTTTCAATTTGTGCATACTTCCTTTCCCTACTGATAAGGTCCTTGATGCAAATGCAACAGACCTTATCTTCTGTTACATGGGATATCAAAGCCCCACCCCATAAGTTTAGGCATTGCAGGCTTACTTCCGTTTCTTTGTATCATAATGTATGAAGACCTGAATGTTGCTGTCATTTGCATTTACTGAAAGTCGCTTCACACTCACACCACCAACTTCCAAGGCTTATCTCTCTATAGCAGCGCACATAACTGTTTCAGGGTAGTTGCCAAGCCTTCCCAAAACAAACTGAAATAGTACAGTTTTTCAATGAACAATCGAAGTTCAGGAACATCTGCTTGCCGGGGCACTTCTCTATGGCTGTAACCTTTTCTGTAGTGGGGCGCAATCCCTCTGCATCCACTAAATGTCAGACATTTCCAAACTGAGCTGTAAAAACCTACATTTCTCCAACTTTACCAGGACCCCATAAGACTCCAGCTAGGTAAATACTTGATCCAGTACCTTTAAATGCTTCTCTAAATCCAGTACCTTTAAATGTTTCTCCATCGATGTGTGCTCAAAATGCCATCTAGGAAGCATACCATATAATGCAGTCTAAGTACAATCACCAAGTAGAAAAAAAGCAGGCACAGTGTTCCCCATTCATTATTTTAGTACGGTGGATCACCACCCAATATTTTTTTGATCACCACCCTAAATTTTTAACACCCCCTTTATCTGTAGTCATCTGCCCAATTTGTTTATAAAAACCTCCAAAATTGCATTTTACCACCATCCTTTACTGCAAGGTACCACCATTGGTGTGATACAGTACTCTAAACCTTAAAGGGGACAGGAAGTGCATGTTAATTGGCAAGTAATGCTACTGTATACAGTAATGATATCCATATCTCCAAATGAGCCACATTAAACTGCACCTGAATAAACACCGATGGAAAAACTATTTTCAAGTTTTTCCTTTTCATGGACAACATTCTGCATAGTACTCTTCATGGAACCAGTAATTTGGAGTATTTACTATGTCACTATTTGGACAGAAAATCATGTTGTCCTATTAGAATCTTGCTCAGAGCTCTGTCTACAAACAGTTACATACTTAAAGGAGATCTAGCGGCAAACGATAATGACCCATTGCAGCATAGATTGTGCCTCAAGCACCCCGAACCCCCCCCAATAGTCGGAATATACATTTTGTAATAAAAATACCTTACTGCTCGTAAAATTCTGTTTTCCTGCTGGTGCAGCCAGCATATTCTTAAAATGGGTACAGTCCCCTGGAGATTATGCTGCCAAAAATCATGATATGCTAATGCAGTTTTGCCCCTTCTGGTACATTGCCCACATGTACGTGATTGGCATTTAGGCAAGTTTTGTAAATAAATAATAAAATAGTGCTTGGCATGGAAGAAAAAAATTACTCACCTCAGTAACTGTGTTTCTTCTAATGGAGTCATGCTGTATTCTGACAATTTGTAGTTAGCACCAGCTCTTGAACTACCCCGGAGAGTGAAGGGTTAAATTCTATGCTAGGCATAGAACGTTGGGCTCGAGCTCTGTTGAACTGTCCTTTTGAAACCAAACAGTCAGATTCTTACGAGCTAAAACTCACCGACTATATAATGTGGTAACTGTAAAAACTCCTAGTAGCCAACTGGCAACAAAGACTTTGGATTCCCTAAAAGACCCAAGTCAGGAAACCAAAAGAAACAAAACCAGGTATTAAGAACTAAAAACTCTTAAATACAAAGCACCCAACACAACAGGAGTGGGGTAAAGACACCCCTGGGGTGCAACACTGAACCTGCCCACCCACTTCCCAAAACAGGTTCCAAAAGGGGAAGCAGGGAGGGAGGTCAGAATACAGCAAGACTCCATTAGAAAAAACACAATTACTGAGGTGAGTAATTTTTTCTTCAAAACACGAAGTCTTGCTGTATTCTGACAATTTGCAGACTACCATGCAGTACCTCCAAGAAGGAGGAGGGACAGAACCTACTTTGGGAATAGGCTCTGAAGTACTGCTGTGCCAAACCTAGCATCACTCCTAGCCTAGATATCCAGAGAGTAATGCTTGGCGAAGGTACAAACTGTTTTCCAGGTGGCTGCTTGACAGATTTCTAACAAGGGGATATCCTTAGCTGCAGCTGTACCTCAAGTGGAATGAGTCCTCGGGCCTGAGGGTGCAATTTTTCCCAGTTTTTCATAGCAGAACTGAATACAGGACACGGTACGCCTGGCAATGGTTCCCTTGGTGGCAGGTTCTCTCTTACATACTTCCCCATAAGTGAGGAACTGGAGGGAGTCAAACCTGTGACCCTTTGTATGTTCTATGTAGTAACTAAGGGCCCTTAACATCTAAACTGTGTAGCCTCCGTTCTCCTGAGGAGGTGTGATCAGTGAAGAACACAGGAAGAGACAGGTTGGTTTAACTGGAAATCAGAAGCCACTTTAGGTTCTAAAGACCACCTTATCTCTATGGAAAGAGATGAAGTCAGGCTTCACTGACAGGGCTTGCAATTCACTGATACGTCTGGCAGAAGTAACAGCAACCAAAAACAGTTTTCCAAGTCAAGTACTAGAGCTCTGTTGAGGACATAGGCTTGAAGGGGGGTTGCATCAGCTGAGCAATACAAATATTCAAATCCCAGGCAGGAGCAGGATCACTAAAAAGGGGGATTGGTATGAAGCAATCCTTTGAGAAATTTACAGAATACACAGGGTGAGATGACAGAAGATTTCCTCACCGACAGAAAAGCAAAAATAGCTGACAAACAGAGTAGCTGGTTTGAGGCCTAGGCCATTAAGGTAATCCAGAACTGCAGACAACTCAGCAGTGTCTGGGGAAATGTGCTTCTTGGAACACCAAATATTGAACCTTTTCCATTTGGAGTTGTAGATTTTTCTTGTGGTAGGCTTTCGAGAAGCCTTGAGTATATCCAGAACCCCCTGGGACAGATGTAAATCTGCATACTCAGTCTTCAAGAGCCATGCCTTGAGATTGAGTGACTGGAAATTGGGGTAACAAATCCTCCCCTGAGGAGGAGGTTAGCAGATTGTAATTCCTGGGAAGAGACAGGAGAAGATGGACTGCTAAGGACAGCTACAGGGGGTACCAAGGCTGCCTGGCCCAGTCTGGAGCAATCAGAATCACTTTGCATGGTTGTGACCTTACCTTGACTAGAACCATGAACAATAGAGGAAAAGGAGGGAAGGCATAAAGAAAAGTACAGTTACGCAAGAACTTACCGTAACAGTAGATCTTCAAAAGGGGCTCTTGCCGTAGGTAATTACATATAGGACTGACGTCAGCAGGACCCCACGTAAAAATTTCTAGCTAGCAGTCTCTGGCGAGGGACCGCCCCCACATCAGGTGACCAGCATCAGGAGACGTCGGTACAAAGGGGCAGACCCTCACGCCAGTCTTCCAGTTCTTTCCCGCCACAGCCCACAAGAGGCTGGATGAGAGAGAAGCGGATATGTCCCTCACTGGAAAAGGAACTGAAAAAGCTTAAGGGGGTGGAGGGCGGGAAGATATTACCTACTGCAAGAGCCTCTCTCGAAGATCTACTGTAACGGTAAGTTCTTACGTAACTGTACTATCTTACTTAGAGAGGGCTCTTGCAGTAGGTAATTACATATAGGACTGAGTCCCAAGCAGTCTGGAACAAGAAGCAGCACACGGGAGGAGGAAAGCTACTCAAGTAGATCCTCTAGCTGTGAAGGCCTTAAGAAAGGAGGCCTTGCAGAACAGCGAACCCGAAGTCTGCTCTACAGTGAGAGGCAATATCCAAACCGTAATGTTTTGTAAATGTATGGACAGAAGTCCAAGTGGAGGCAGCACAGATGTCTGTCGCTGACACGTTCTTGAAAAATGCCGCAGAGGCAGCGACCTCTCTGGTGGAGTGTCCTCTTACTTGACCCGGAAGGGTTTTTTACTTGTCATAAGAGAAGGTGATACAATGAGCCAACCATTTAGACGGGCATTGCTTGGAAACAGCATTGCCTTCTCTTTTGGGGGCAAGAGAGACAAACAGTTGATCAGTCAGAGATCCTTTGTTCTGTTAGTGTAGTATCTCAGGATCCAGTGAACGTCCATAGTGTGAAGTAGATACTCCCCCTGATTGGAGTACTGCATAAAGAAAGCAGGTAACTATGACTCTTTCAATGTAGATTCCGCTACCACCTTGGGGAGAAACTTAGGGATTAAAAGCAAGAGAGCCACAATGCCTTGTGAAAAATCAAGTACGGGATTTTACACATCAGTGTCTGAAGCTCGGAAATCCTCAGAGCAGAGGTAATGGCCACTAGGAAGAGCATCTTCCATGAAAGGAACTTCATGTCTGCCGAGGCCGCCGGTTCAAATGCAGGCAAAGTAAGTTTCTCAAGAATGAAGTTCAAATCCCAAGGAGGGGCCGGAACTCCAATAGGGGGTCTCAAGTGAAGAACCCCCCTGAGGAAAGTCTTAGAGACTTCCAGTTGAGCAAACGTCCCATCTGCGAAGGGAACATGGTAGGCCAAAATGGCTACCATGTGTACCTTCAGAGATGAGTGACTAAGACCAAGATCAAAGATGGTGCAGGTACTCCAGCAGTCACCCAACCAAGCAGGAGAGAGGCTCGAAGCCTTTTGAAGCGGACCAGATTGTGAACCATTTCCACTTCATGGCATAAGCAGACCTAGTGGAGGGTTTTCTATCCTCCACCAAGATCTCAGCCACCTGGCGAGAAACCCCAAAGCAGGCTTGAGCTATGTCTGCAGGAGCCACGCATGTAGTTGAAGGGACTTGAGACCAGGATGGACCAGGGTCCCCTGATCCTGGGTCAGTAAAATTCGTGACAGCAGAAGAGGAGGTTCCTCCAAGTACTGTTGCAGAAGAGAATCAAACTTGCCTGGGCCAGAAAGGAGCGATCAGAATCATTCATGCTCCTTCTGAGCCAAGTTTCTGCAAGACACGCAGGATCAGAGGAATCAGGGGGGGGAAGGCATAGACGAATCTGTCCTTCCAATCTAGAGACAGACCGTCTCTCCAGAAAATGCCTCGCCCTTGAACAAGCGAGCAGAAGTCGGGAAGCTTTGCGTTTAGAGGTGAAGCGAACAGGTCCACCTGAGGTGTTCCCCAACGTAGGAAGATATCGTCTAGGACCCCCTGATCCAGTTCCCACTTGTGAGCTTGAGCAGACAAGCAACTTAGTTAGACTGCTAAGGAGTTCTCGACCCTGGAACATGAATTGCCATGAGATGAAGATCATGTTGTGCTGCCCAATCCCAAACTCTCATCGCTTCCCTGCAAAGAAGGTAGGACCGAGTCCTGCCCAGTTTGTTGATGTACCATACCACGCACACATGTTGTCCGTATGGATGGCTAGGTGGCCTGGAAGAAGATGCAGGTGGAGAGCCTGGAAAGCATAAAGCACCGCCCGAAGCTCGAGCACACTGATGTGCAGAGATTGTTCGAGCTTGGACCAAGAGCCCTGGGTCCGATGTGGACCGAGATGGGCTCCCCAACCTTCGTCTGAGGCGTCTGTGGTCAGAGTCTGGGAGGGAGGAGGAAGGAAGAATGGAACTCCCCGAAGGTTCTCTCAAACCATCCACCACTGCAAGTCTCGAATCATGGGCAAGGAGACTAGGACCAACTGGTCCAAGTAGTCTACCAACTGATCCCATTGAGAGCGAAGCGTCCACTGAGACACCCTCATGTGGAGCCAAGCATGAGGGACTGTTGGGATAGCAGCCACCATAAGCCCGAGGAGGCGAAGAACTGACCTTGCACTGACCCGCCTGCAGCCGGAGACAACAGGCTTACCAGAGTCTGGAGTGTAGCCACCCTGTCCAATGGCAGGAAGGCCCTGCCTAGGGTCATGTCCAGTATAGCCCCAATAAATTGGAGCCTCTGGGATGGGATCAAGTGAGACTTGGAATGGCTGATGGTAATACCCAGACAGGCAAAGACCTGCTGGGTGAGGGAGAAGCAGTGCAGGAGTTCCTCCCTGAACGAGGCCGCCAGGAGCCAATCGTCCAGGTACGGGAAAACCTGTAACCCCCCCCCCGGGTACGCAGGTAGGCCGCCACCACTGCAAGGCATTTGGTAAATACTCTGGAAGCCGAGGAGAGGCCAAATGGAAGTGCCTTGAACTGGTAGTGGTCCCCCTGGAAAGCAAAACGGAAATATCTGTGGTGAAACAGGCGGATAGATGTGTGCAGGTAAGCTGCCTGCATATCCAGAGCCATAGATGGCAACTGGTCTTGAAAGCGGAGGGAGGGGGCAGAAGGCTCTGTAGTGAGAGCATCTTGAGCCTCTTTTACTCCACGAAAATGTTCAGGGAACTGAGATCTAGAATAGGTCTTGCATCTCCAGTCTTCTTCAGGACCAGGAAGAAGTGGGAATAGTAACCCGTTCTTTGCAGGATAAGGAGGACAGGTTCTATCGCCTCTTTCAGCTAAAGTGCTGAAATTTCTTCCTGGACCAGAAGATGTTCCCGACAGTACGACAACCTTAGGGGAGGGTGACGAGGTGGTTTCTGCAGAAACTCTAGAGTGTCCTTCTGCGATTAGCTGGAGCACCCATGAATCTGACTGTTATCCTCCCCCAGCCCGGAAGGTGGAGGGGAAAGCTCCCTCCTACCAGTTCCTCCGGGAAGCCCGGAGGCTGTGGGAGAGGGAAGGCGTCAGATGGTGTGGGGCAGCACTGCAGCTGAAGCTCACGCTGCTTTGGGCGGGGATTCTAGCAGCTGGGGGGCCCCCGACGCTTAGTGGCCCTCTTCCTGTGGTCTCGCCATGATTCCATCTACAGAAGGGACGACGCCACATTGACGGAATGATACATAGAGTCTACAGACTTAGCGCGTCCCTTCTTCTGCAGGTCGGTGATTATGTCCTTGACATCAGCACCAAACCCTGGAAGGGTGCTTCCTGGATGGCAGACTGCACTTCCTGGACCAACCCGGACACTGAGCCAAGCATGACGCCGTAGGCCTACAGCGAAAGATGAGCTCCTACCAGCAGTGTCCACTGCATCATAGGTCGCACAAAGGATGTGTCTACTGGCTGAACGTGCAGAGCGGACAAGGTCAGCCACTTCCTGCTTGACCTGAGAGTCCGGAAGGGAGTCCAATTTAGATTCCACCTCACTGAGAATCACCTTCTGGTGATCCCCCATGCGGCCGATATAGTTCAGGGCCCCAATATCCAGAGTGGAAGAAGCAAAAATCTTCTTGCCATACTGGTCCAGAAGGCGGGATTCCTTGTCAGGTGGAGATGAGCTAAGGTGTTTGGGTTCAGCTGACCAGCCATGAGCGGCGCTAACCATAGAGTCAGCTCGAGGGTGGGAGTCTAAGAAGTCTACACCCTCGGGAGCCTGGTATAGCCTGTTTGACTTCCTGGTAAGTGGGGCCAAGGCAGACGGCTGTTTCCATATAGTGGTAATAAGGTCAGCATGAGGCTTGTTCCAGGGCGGCACCAAAGTGGGAGCTGTCACGGGCAGATCCAGATGTTCAGTGAATGTTTACACACACACACACACACACACACACACACACACACACACACACACAGGGTCTGGCTCCAAGGACTGCCACTTATGTACTTCCTGGATCTTTCGTAGCAACTCCATGAAGGAAGGATAATCCGGAGGAGACTTCAGAGGAGTCCTTGGCCGGCGCTTGGACAGAGAGCGTGGCTAGTCATCTTGCTCGGAACAACCGTCGGAAGCGTTTCAGGTGTTCGAGGAGGAAGATGATGAAGAGGTAGACTCCCTCTCCCGACGAGGGGGAGGAACAAACCTCTTGGGGAAGCGTGTCCTGCCCCTCTCTGGACCCAGAGGGTTTATCCCCGGTGTCTGGAGGTGGGGAGGGAGTGTGTCGTGGACGTACGGGAACCGGCATAGTCATCAGAAGACAACTCTCCACCTCTCTGGTGAGCTGAGCTTTGGCCTCAGCTCACCAGGAGGACAGCATCTCCTGCAGGTCCACCGGCGGCTGGGGGGGGCGTGGTAGAGGAGGAGGGGATTACGGGCATGGACTATACCCATAAGGCGCGTATCCATTACCAGGCGACTGGTACTGCAGCATCGGATAGGTCGTTGCCGGGTACTGAGGCACTGGATACTGCAGTCCCGGGTATGATGGTGTCAGATAACCGGGAACCAGGGGGGCTGCCGGAGCAGATGGCCCGGCCAGAGGCCCCACAGGCGGTTCTGGAGCAGAAGGCCCAGGGGCCGGAGGACCCGGCATAGGGGCGGCATCCAGGGAGCGGATGTCTCCTGTAGTCAGCAACATCCGGAGCCGGGCGCCTGGGGAGCAGACGCCAGATCGGTCGGACTAGCAGGTGGACGGTCTGACTGAGGTGGAACAAGAACCTCAGCGCCGCCCAGGGATTTGGGGGCGGGGAAGAAACCTCGGGTCGGTCTGAGGAGACTCGGGTCCCCAGAGGGCAGTGGGGAGCCGGGAACAGACGCGGGGGGGGGTCCGGCGCCGCTCATCCACAGCGGACGCCTGGCAAACCGATGCGCGGCCTAGCAGCAGGATCCGGGCGGGCGCTGGAAGGGCCAGCGTCCGACTTAACGGACCAATCGCCGGAGACAGGTCGTGATGGAGAGGCGGCCTGGTCAGGTGGAATGGGGGCCTCACGCCGCCCCGAAGGGTCGGGTGACTTACAGACCTTCTCCTTGCGGGCATCAGAGGAGCCGACGTCCGGCTTATGGGAGCCGCTCACACCAGTAGGCTACGAAACCATGGCTTTACCGGGAGCAGAGGCCTTCAAAAGCCCGGAGGCGCCTGAAGGGGCAGAGTCAGACAGGCGGGCCGCCGCCTTAGAATCCTCTAAGGCGGCCATCGTGGAGTGGTTCCCCAGAGGGGTTGTTACCTTTAGCACGGCGACTCCCGAGGAAGTTGCGGTGGTAGAGGAGCCCTTGTACCAGTGCTTTTCTTTGTCCTTTTTCTTGCGATGGCCTTTAGGGCAAGCAGACGCCTGACAAAGTTTTTTCAATTCTTTCTCCATGGAGCTCATTTTCTTTTTCAAAATATGGGTCTCCAGGCACTGCTGCCGCCTTCCTCGGGTGGCCGCATTAAAACTAAGGCAATGCTGGCACTTCTCTACCAGATGGTCAGGGCCTAGGCAACAAAAAAATGCATAGGGAATGGCAGTCCTTGTGTGGGAGTTGGGCGCCACACGAGTCGCACTTGTTTTTGTGCTCGGAGGGTGTAGGGGACGACAAACTGACGAATACCTGATGGACGGGGGGGAAAAAAGAAAACACTGTTAAAATACCGACGAAAGAGCCTGACGAGCAGGGAACTTTTCCGCGAGGTGCTGGCATGAGCCAACGGCGGGAAAGAACTGGGAGGCGGATGTGAAGGACCGCCCCTTTATACCGTCTCCTGACGCCAGTCACCTGACGTGGGGGCGGTCCCTCACCAGAGACAGCTAGCTAGAAATTTTTCCATGGGGTCCTGCCGACGTCAGTCCTATATGTAATTAAAATATTTTATTTTAATGGGTTCACCACAATATATCCCAGGCACACTGCCTTAGGGGTAGCTGGTCTATTCCACTGGGGTGTCAAACAGACGAGGCATACTGATGAGTCCTGGTAGGACGAAACATGTGTCTATGTCTTCTGTTAGCACCCTTTGCAAACTGTGTGAGAGGCCTTTCCGCACCATGCAATTCTGCTTAAAGTTGGACCAGCATAACATTCTGTGGTGATTTGCATATGCAGCCCATGATGCTTTGCATTGTGGGGGCATGTGTGATTTTGTATTTTCTTGAAACTTGGCTTCCCAGCCAAATGCCCTTTGGGGTAACCCTTGCCTCAGTGTTTGCACACAGAGGTTCTTTGTCTTCTATATGTAATTACCTACAGCAAGAGTCCTCTCAAAGTAAGATCTTAACTTCCTAGTTCAAAATCAGAGCATCCAGGGGACTGAACCCAAGACTGGGGGTCTGCAACAAAACAGAGGAAGTTGGTGATTGTCTGGGGCTGCAAAGAGATCCATCTCCAAAGTGCCCCACCTTGAGAAGATTACTTTCAACACCACAGGATCCAGAGACCATTCTTGATGGCCCTAGGAAATCCTGCTCAATGCATCTGCTATCACATTGTCCTTTCCTGGGAGGTGGACCGTTACTAGAGAGGTCTGCAGGGAATAGCCAGGGACCATACTTTCATGGCCTCCGTGCACAAGGCTGTGGACAGAGTGCCTCCATGCTTGTTGATATACCACATGGTGGCAGTGTTGTCTGTCCTGACCTAGAGAAAGCTTGTAGGGCAAGAAATACTGCCCTGAGCTCCAGAAGGTTGAAGAAAAAGGGATTCCTGAGGGAATCACAGTCCCTGGGCCATGAGAGCACCCAGATGGGCTTCCCATCCCAAAAGGGAAGCATCTGTGGTAAGAACCACAGAGCGAGTCTGAGACACAAAGGGAACACCTTGTCTCAGATTGTCCAGGTCCTGCATTAAGGTCTGAGTAACAGGAACTAACTTGGTAAGAGGATCTTTCCTTTGGGACCAAAAGGTTCTCAGATGGAACTGAATGTCCCTCATCTGAAACCTGGCCCCTTGGACCACTGCTGTGGAAGCTGCCATGTGGCCCAGAAGCTGCAGAAAATGCCTCGCTGGTCGAGAAACCAAAGGGAGAAAGTAAGGGGCAAGCCGAGAGATGGCTTTTGCCCTTTCCAAAGGCAGGCTCTTGCCTTGAGGGTGCCCAGCTCTGCTCCTATAAAAATAAGGAGCTGTACTGGTTCGAGAACTGACTTGGGAAGATTGAGAAGGAACTCCAGGGAAGTGAGAACTTGCTGGGTGACCTGCAGATCTGACTTGACTTGGTCTGGAGACTGGCCCACCAGAAGCCAATCATCCAGATATGGAAAAATAGAAATCCTTTCCCTTCTTAAAAAGGCCACCACCACTGCTAGGTACTTTGTAAAACACCCTTGGAGCTGAGGTTAGACCGAAGGGCATTGCTCTGAAGTGATAATGGTCTGAGGGCAATTTGAACCTGAGGTACTTTTTGTGGGAACACCTGATGTGAATGTGGAAAAAGGCATCCTTGAGGTCCAGGGAGGCTAGC
Source organism: Neoceratodus forsteri (assembly GCA_016271365.2). Lineage (NCBI taxonomy): Eukaryota > Metazoa > Chordata > Ceratodontiformes > Ceratodontidae > Neoceratodus > Neoceratodus forsteri. The sequence continues at coordinate 223,350,701 of CM028138.1, read as the reverse complement.
CAGTCTCCTGGCCTCAGAGAGGGAAGGATTGTTCCCAGAGTCACCATCTTGAATTTTGGCTTGATTCTGTGCTTGTTTAGTTACCCTAGATCTAGGATGGGCCACCATTCCCCTGTCTTTTTTGGGGTAAGGAAGTACCTGGAGTACAGACCTTTGCCCCTGTATGGAGCAGGAACTCTATGGCCTTTAAAGCCAGTAGAGACAAAACTTCTGCTTCTAGAGCAATTTGTTTCTGAAATATTTGCAGGTGGAAAGGATCTGCATCTCAGTTTCGGAAAACTTTTGAAACCAAGAACCAGCCCCTGGCTTACCACCTCCAGGACCGACTTGTCTGAAGCAACAAACATCCAGTCCTGGACAAAGTAAGCCAGCCTGCCTCCTACTAGAATGGGGGAGTCGACCCAGGCTGACACATCAGGGTATCTGCTTGGCAGGAACCTTAGGCTGAGAGGTGGATGCAGTCCTGCTCATCCCCCTTCTGCCTCTCCCTCTGAAGAACCCCCTCGGAGAAAAGGAAGAGGAGGCCTGCGCCTGGTAGAAAGGCCTGTGAAAAGGCCTGCCCCTAGCTTGCCGCCTCTGAGGAGTGGCCTGCCTCTCCTTGGCCTGGGCACTCCTATAAGTGGTCCTGTACGCATCCATTTTCTTCATGCAATTCTCAGTCTGCTCCCCAAACAGAGAATTACCCACCACAGGGAAATCCATGGCCTTAGCCTGGGTGTCCTGCGAAAGGCTAGTACATCTGAGCCAAGCCATTCTCCGAAGAGCCACATATGTAGCTATGACTCAACACAACATTGGAGTCCACAGCAACATGAAATTGCACCTTTGATGCCTCAATCCCATCAGCAGCCACCCCTCTAGCTCCTTGGCTAGCTGGGGGGAGGCCTGTTTAGCCAGTGCCAATACAGTGTCCCACCTGGACTTCTGGTACCTGGCTGTACAGGCCAAATAATTAGCCTGCCTGAGTCCCAAAGATGATGCCAAGTACTGTTTCTTTGCCATGGCATCTATCTTCCTGGAATCTTTGTCTGGGGAGTGTGAAGCCAAGGGGACGTTTGCCTTGTCACAGGCAGCAGCCTGCACTATCCCAACATGGCTGAATTGCTGGTAAAGAAATTCCGTATCCAAGCCTGACAAGGTGTACCTCTTGTCCATTCTCTTGTCAACAGGAGGTACAGAGTTGTGAGACCCAAGAATTTGTTGTGTCCATTTCCCAAATGACCTATGAAGGGGAATAGACAGTCTTCAACTCTGGGATGTTCATCTCTATGAAGTCAGGCCCCTCTTGATCCTCTACAGCCTCAATAGGAAGCTGGAGGGTTTGAGCCACTTTTCTGCAGAACAGAAAGCAGGGAGGGGACTCAAAGCCTAGGAGAGGCAACACCAGAAGGTCTGTCTGGGGTGATGTCTGGTTCCACAGGCACATCCAGACTTTCACCGCCAATCATCCTTTTCAACATTACCCTCAAACTCTGGTTCGTAAAAAATCTTCAGGGGAATAATCCTGAATCAGGGGAACCGACGAAACAGAATCCTCTGCCAGAAGGCGCCGGATCTGTCGGAACCGGACGAAGCTATTCCACAATCCGAATCGTTTTGGCCATTTCCTCAGCGGTCAGAACATGCAGCTCTGGATCCGAACCGGCCAATTTATCCTTTTTCTTTTTGTAGGAACCGATCCCTCAGAATAGGCTCTCCTCTTGCCCGGAGAAGCATCGCCCTGGTCAGAGGGCACTCCTCCTGGTACGGTAAGAAATGAACTGGGCTGGCCTTCCAGGTCAGCAGATTTCTCGGGCTCCTTATCCCCAAGTCTACCTAACCTTTTCTCCAGGGTAGACTTGGGGAAATTTACAAATTTGGCAGTCTGAATTGAGGTGGTCAAACCCCAGACAGTAAACACAGGTGGTGTAAGGATCGGCCTTGGCAAAGACCTCCACACACACACACACACACACACACACACACACACACACACACACACACACACACACACACACACACACACACACAGCAGTGTTGAAACCCAGTGGGCCCGGTTTTTTTCTTGGGTTTCTCAGACATGGCCAACCTAACCAACTTACCTTTTATATGGCAACTGCCAGGCAAGACTCCCCTATCGGTTTCACACCGTGTCACATGTGATGGGGAAAAAAAATAAATGCTAAAATTATTTTTTTTTTTTTTTAAACCGATACAGACCAGTAACCACACACTAACTTTCTTTTTAAGATCTTACTACAAGATCGGTTCAGCCAAACCGATCGGAAAAAGTTTACAATTTCCACACACAGCTACTAATCTAAGTACTTACGGTACCACAGACAGTCTCTCAAATCGAAACTTTATCCACGATAGAACCGAGCAGAAGGAGAAATCTCCGGAGCGACTGTTCAGTGAGGTGGAATACAGAATTTTTTGTTTTGTTTTCAAAAGGACAGAGTTTTCAACCGAACTTGAGCCCAACGTTCTATGCCTGGCATAGAATTTAACCCTTCACTCTCCGGGGCAGTTCAAGAGCTAGAGTTAATTGCAAATTGTCAGAATACAACAAGACTTCATGTTTGAAAAATGGATATTTTTAAACCTCTGTACAACTGGAAGGAAACAGCGTCAGCATATCGCAGTTTTTGGCAGCGCAATCTCGGGGGCAGTACAAAAAATGCCGGCTACATGACCAGGAAGAAAAAATTACTCACCTTAGTAATTGTTTTTCTTCTAATGGAGTCTTGCTATATTATGACTTCTTGCAGTTAGCCACAGCACTTGAACTGCCCCGGAGAGGAAAGAGTTAACTCCATAATGAATGGAGTTCTCAGCGTGAGCGCTTTACTGAAAGCTCTATCTGGCCAGTTTCAAACTGAAACTGTCAGATCTTTACGTAGCCAACACTCACTAAAAGTCTGTGTGGAAAGTACCCTACGCTAGCCAAATGGCTACCTACTAGTAACAACAACAACAACCACCACCACCACCACCACCACCGACAAGCACTACTAGACCCCCCTTCCCCAAAGACTCAAGTCCAGAAGGGGGGCAAACACACAAATCAATAACAGTAGTACCTAATTTCCCCAATCCTAAAAGAAAAGAGGGGGAAAAAAACACCTATAATGGCATGACAGTGCTTGCACTAATTTGCCCACACCCTACCCAAGTAGAAGTTCTGAGAGGGGCAGGTTGGGGTGGTCATAATATAGCAAGACTCCATTAGAAGAAAAACAATTACTAAGGTGAGTAATTTTTTCTTCAAACAACATCAAGTCTTGCTATATTATGACTTCTTGCAGATTACACAGCAGTACCTCCATGGAGGAGGGCCAGAACCTACTTAGGGAATAGGCTCTGAAGCACGGTTAGTGCAAACCGAAAGCATCTTCCTGGCCTGGATATCCAGGAGTAATGCTTGGTGAAAGTGTGAACTATTTTCCAGGTTGCAGCTTCACAGATTTCCAAAATAGGAATATCTCTAGCAGCCGCTTAGAGATGCAGCTGTACCCCTGTAGAATGGGCCTCAATCCTGAGGGGGTTCACCCAGTTTTGGTAGCAAAATTGGATACAAGAGACAATCCACCTGGCAATTGTCCTCTTAGTGGCAAGTTTTCTTGCACGACCTCACCATAGGTGAGAAAGAGTTGGTGGGATTCGAACCTGTGACCCTTGGTGCTGCCCAGATAATAACTCAATGCCTCTTAACATCCAAACTGTGCAATCTCCTTTCACCAGAGGAAGAGTGCTCAGTGAAAATACTGAAGGAGATGGATTGGTTAAGATGGAACCAAACCACTTTAGGTAAAACTTTCTGTTAGTCCTGAGGACTACCTTATCCCTGTGAAAAGAAATAAAATCATTTTCTACTGAAAGGGCTTGTAACTCACTTATGCGTCTAGCAGAAGTGATGGCCACTAAAAATACAGTTTTCCAAGTTAAGAACTTAAGGTCTGCCGAAGACAGGGGTTCAAAAGGGGGTTGCATTAACTGAGCAATGCAAACATTAAGGTCCCAGGCAGGGGCTGGGTCCCGAAAAGGAGGGTTAGTATGAAGTAACCCCTTAAAAAACTTGGAAAACACAGGGTGAGAAGAAAGGGAGGAAGGCTTTCCTGCTGAGATAAAAGCAGAGACAGCTGCCAAGTGGACTCTTAAGGTAGCTGGCCTGAGGCCCAAAGAATTAAGATGGACCATGTAGTCCAGCAAAGTGGGCAAATCAGCAGATTCTGGGACAATATGCTTATCAGAACACCAGATGGAAATCCTTTTCCACTTGGAATTATAAGTGGCACTAGTGGAAGGCTTCCTAGAGGCCTTTAAAATATCAAGGACACCTTGAGAAAGGTGTAAATCAGCGAATTCTAACTCTTAAAGAGCCAAGCCTTGAGGTTGAGGGATTTGAGGTCTGGATACTTTTACTCTCCCTGGGCACAGGTCAGCAGATTGTGAATCCTGGGAAGGCACAGGGAAGGTGGACTGTCAGTGATCGCAGGAGTGGGTACCAGGTTGCCTGGCCCAGTCTGGTGCAATCAGAAGCACTTTGCAAGGTTGGGATCTGATTTTTACTAACACCTTGAAAAGAAGAGGAAGGGAGGAAGGCACAGGAACTTCCTTCCCAATCCAACAGAAGGGGCATCCAGGGGACTGGAGCCCATCACTGGGGCCTGCAGCAGAACAGTGGAAGTTGGTGGTTGTCTGGGGCTGCAAAAAGATCTATCTGAGGGGTGCCCCATCTGGCAAAGACTGTTCTCAGCACTCGGGGATTCAGGGACCATTCGTGATGGCCCTGAGAAATCCTGCTGAGGGCATCCGCTAGGACATTGTCCTTCCCTGGCAGATGAACTGCTATTAGAGAAGTGTTCAGGGAGTAGGCCAGAGACCACAACTCCATTGCCTCGGTGCCCCCTTGCTTGTTGATGTACCACATTGTTGTGGTATTGTCTGTTCTGACCTGGACTACTTTGTTCTGGACAGATGCAGAAAAAGCTTGAAGAGCTAAAAGGACAGCTCTGAGTTCCAGCAAGTTGATGTGGAGCAGAGATTCCTGAGGGGACCACACTCCCTGTGTGGAGAGGTCGCCCAAGTGTGCTCCCCACCCCAGGAGGGAGGCATCCGTAGTGAGGGTGAGGGAGTGGGAAATAGGAATGAAGGGGACCCCCTGTCTTAAATTGCTCTGATCCTGCCACCACTGAAGAGCTAGGATCAGAGTTCGGGTCACAGGAACCAGTTTGGCAAGGGGGTCCCTCCTTTGGGACCAATAGGCCCTCAAATGAAACTGAATGTCTCTCATCTGGAATCTTGCTCCCTGCACTACAGCTGTGGAGGCAGCCATGTGCCCTAGAAGCTGCAAAAGTGTCTTGCTGGTCGAGAGACCTGCAGAGGAAGAGGAGGCCAGGGCATCAACTTCTACCCTTTCCAAGGGAGGAAGGCCCTGGCCAGCTTTGTGTTCAATTCCGCACCTATGAAAGTAGGTACCTGGACTGGTTCTAGAACTGACTTTGGTAGGTTTAGCAGGAATCCCAGGGAGGTGAGAAGCTGCTGGGTGACTTGCAAGTGGATTTCACCTGTTCTGAGACTGTCCAGCAATGAGCCAGTCGTCCAGGTAGGGAAAACAGCAACCCTTGCCTTCTTAAATGAGCCACTGCCACGGCTAGACATTTTGTGAATACCCTTGGAGCAGAGTAAGACCGAAGGGCATTGCCCTGAACTGGTAGTGGCCTGAGGGCAGTTCGAACCTGAAGTACTTTCGGTGAGAAGGCCTGATTAATACATGAAAATAAGCATCCTTGAGGTCCAGGGAGGCTAGCCAGTCCCCTGGCCTCAGTGAGGGCAAAATCATTGCCAAAGTTAACATTTTGAACTTTGGTTTCAAAAGGTGTTTGTTCAAATACCTTAAGTCTAGGATGGGCATTTCTCCTGTCTTTTGGTGAGAGTATCTGGGTACAGACCCTTGCCCTGGTGAAAGGGAGGAACCCTTCCACTGCTTTGCACTTAACAGGGCAGAGACCTCTGCCTCCAGGGCAAGGGCCCTAGGGGGCTTGCAGGTGGAAAGTGTCTGGCCCTCATCTTTGGAAAATGTTTGAAGCTGAGAACCAGACCCTGGCTTACCACTTCCAGAACCCATTTGTCCAAGGTTACGGACACCCAGTTCTGACTGAAGCAAGCCAATCTGCCCCTACTGGTACAGGAGATCGGCCTGGGCACCCCATCAGGGTGCCTGCTTGGCAGATGCCTTAGGCTGAGGGGTGGGGGACGGCTTGCCTGGCGCCTGGCCTGCCTCTGCTCTGAAAAAAACCCTCTGAGCATAAGCAGAGGAAGCTTGTGATTGATAAAAAGGCCTGTGGAAAGGCCTGCCCCTACCTCTGGGCATGTGCCTCTGTGGAGTGGCATGCCGCTCCTTGGCCTGGGCACTTTTGTAAGTAGTTCTGTATTCATCCATCTTTTTCATATAGTTCTCTGTCTGCTCCCCAAACAGAGAATTTCCTACCACAGGAAAATCCATAGCTTTTGACAGAGTGTCCTGTGACAGATTAGTGCACCTGAGCCATGCCAACCTACGGAAAGCTACAGAAGTGGCCATGACCCTAGAGGAAACATTAACATCAACAGCAGCATGAAATTGAACTTTAGGAGCTTCAATGCCATCAGCAGCCACCTGTTCAATTCACTAGCCAGCTGGCCATGGGCCTGCTTGGCTAACTCATAACTGTATCCCATCTAGATTTCTGATATCTAGCTACATAAGCCATATAATTTGCCGCCTGAGTCCCAAAGAGGCTGCCATATACTGCTTTTTGCCATGGCATCAATCTTCCTAGAATCTTTATCAGGAGGATGTGAAGCCAGGGGAATGTTAGCCTTGTCACAGGCTGCAGCCTGTACCACTCCTACATGACTACACTGCTCAGAAAGGAAGTCTGAATCAGGGCCTGATAAGGCATACCTCCTGTCCATCTTTTTATCAACAGGAGGCAGAGAATTTGGATTTTTTAAAATTTTCATTGTTTGCTTCCTAAATGACTTATGCAAAGGAATAGACAATCTCCTAGACTCTGGAATATCCATCATCTCAACATAATCAGGCTCCTCTTGCTCATCCACAGCCTCTTCTAAGGGAAGCTGGAGGGTTTCAGCAACTTTCTTATAAAAAATAAAATGAGATGGGGACTCAGACAGCATAGGGGGAGATTCCAATGGTCTGTCTGGAGAGATGTCCGTTCAATGGGCACATCCAGACCCTCCCAGCCACATACATACTGCTCATAATCCTCCTCCCTCCTGTGGTTCATAAATTCTTCAACATCATACTCCTGAACCACTGGGACCGGACGAACCAACCTTTTACCAGCTAGTGGTGGTTCGGACGGTCCCTGAGACAGTGACTGGACAATTTGTATGGCTTTTGCTATCTCTGCAGCAGTTGGAGATTTGTACTCCAGACCTGATTTTTAGACTTTTTACTGGGGCTGGTTCCTCAGAACCAGCTCTTCTTTGCCCGAGGAAGTCTGGCCCTGGTCAGAGGGCACTCCTCTGGTCCAGTGGGCACTGGACCGGGCTGGCCATCCGGTCAGCGGACTTTTGGCCTCCCTCGCCCTGAGCCTGCCCAATCTTTTTCCCAGGGTGGCTGCAGGAAATTCTTGCAAATCTGGCAGTCTGACTGGAGGTGGTCAAACCCCAGACAATAAACACATGTGGTGTGTGGGTCAGCCTTGGCAAAGGCTTCCCACAAGCATCACAGTGTTGAAACCCAGGGCCAGTTTTTCTTTTGGGTTTCTCAGACATAATGCCAGCCTAACCAAAACTTGCCTTTTAATGGCAGTGCCAGGCAAGACACCCTTATCGGTTCCTAACCGTGTCACGGTATTTGAAAAAAATTAAAAAGTTTGGTTTTTTTTAGAACCGATAAGAACCGGAACCGCACTCTAAATGTCCATACAATACTTTAAAACGTCTTTTTAACCAAACCGATCGGTTCAAAATCGAACCGATAAATATATTTTCCACACAGACTAAAAGACCTGTACTTACGGTTTACCAGATAGAGCTTTGAACGGAAACGTGGTAAAATAAATACTTTTCCCGGTTTATTTAAACCGAGAATTACTTGTTTTAACCGAGAAATGAACCGAGCTGAAGAAGAGATCTCCGGAGCGACTGTTCAGTGAGGCGGAGTAAAGAATATGACAGTTTCAGTTTGAAACTAGCCAGATAGAGCTTTCAGTAAAGCGCTCGCGCTGAGAACTCCATTCATTATGGAGTTAACGCTTTCCTCTCCGGGGCAGTTCAAGTGCTGTGTCTAACTGCAAGAAGTCATAATATAGCAAGACTTCATGTTGTTTGAAAATAGAATTTTGCAAGCAGCAAGCTATTTTTTTTTTTTTTTTTCACAAAATACTTCTTGGGACTACGGGGGGGGGAGAGAGAAATCGGGGTGCTCATGACACAATCTATGCTGCACTGGCTTATTAACATTTGCCGGAAGATCTCCTTTAAAACTCCAGATCACTGGTTCCAGGAAGAGAACTAACAGAATGCTGGCCATAAAACTAAAAATGCAAAACTACAGTCTTTCACACCACTTTTTATTCAGGTAAAGTTACAGATGGATCATTTAGGGGAATGAATATAATTTCTGAAAATAAGAGCGTTATAAAACACCTGCCAATTAGAAATTATTCCCTGTCCTCTAAAACCACTTCTGTATGTGTACAGTGCATAAAGGAGGCTGAAGGAATAAGATACCTTTGGCCCCGATAACCACAACCAACGCCCTGTATTTGCAAGTTATGGGGAACCCCGAGCTGCAGTGGAAACTATGTACAGTATGGTAATCTGTTGTATCTGTACAATCTCCAGTGGGTGGTCAGTCAGCTATTCCCTAGAACTGGAATCCAGTTCAAGTTGCTGAATGTATCCGACAAGTCCAGTTTAGTGAAACAGACACCACAAGACATGAATTAGTGTCAAGAAGTTGATCAATGGTGGCAGTTAGACTTCCGGTTGGGCTTCCAAGCAGCATGGCGGTGTAAACGCAGAGCTCCACTAATCTTCCAGATTTGACGTTCTTAAATTAAAATAAACAAGATCCCGATATCGGGGACGTACGTAAGAAGAAACTTAAAGAAAAAGATAGAGGAAACAGTACAACTACGGGCAGCAGTGAGCATAATTAAATCGAGCAGCAATGCTGGCCTAGGAGCCCTCCAATTCCGAAAACTCTCAAGCGCTAGCAGAACGGCAGGACCAGACCATACCAAATAATAAAGTGAGACACAAACGCATAAAGTTAGATACTATATACAAGGAGCCATTATAGTTTCGTGCAGAAATTAAAGATCTTTACAGAGAGCTTCAGAGACTTGGTGAGCCTGGAGCAATGAGCCGATGTACCGGAGAGACAGATAACAGCAGTAGAGAACAGAGTAGACAACATGGAGAATACAGTTCAACTCTTACAAGATCAATGTGTACAACTGCAAGAAAAACAAGATCTAGAAAATGGAGCTTGCAGAAAGATCTTAAGATTATATTGCATTCCTGAAGGCTCAGAAGGTGACGACATTACTGAGTTTACTATTACTTTGCTCAAAACAGCTCTTAAATTGCCCTTTGATATTCAATTAACAATAGAGAGAGAGAGTTCACCATGCACTGGGCTCACGGCCTACAAATCCGAATGCTAGGCCTCGATCTATTATGCGCCTTCCAAGCTATGCAGTCAAGGAGACAGCATTAACAGCAGCATGGCGAAAAGGCAAGGTCTTTTATGGACAAACCCGTTTCTATGTAGATAATGACTACGCTCCACAAACTATGTGTAATCGCAGAGCACATGCAGACATCTTACCAGCTTTGAAGGAGGCAGCCATCCATTTACAACACCATACCCAACCAGACTTGTGGTGCAACTGCCATCGGGAAGGAAGGAATTTCATACTGCGGAGGAGGCCAGAGAGGAGCTCCTTAAAGCGGGAATGCAAATAAAAACAAAATCCATGCTGAGATTTCAGAGAGCTGACCCACCGTGCTGGCAAACGGTGAATTTGGGCAGAGCACGGAATGGTGGAGAGACAAAGAGGGGGAACATTTCCAATTGCCTGGCAAATTTTCGCCGATCGGCAAGGGGAAGAACCTGACTGACAGAAAATGAAGATTGCCTTGGATTTCTCGAGGATCCTCTGGATAGAGGTCTCTGAAAGAGCATGACTGATGAGAGGGACTGGGAATTCATTTGTCTGAACTGGAATCTTTATTAGACGACAACTCTCACAGGAGGTTGGACAGAGAAAAGGAACGCTTAATAAGTTTACCTGCAGAAAACCTCTCTGCCATAACAAAGAAACAAGAAAAAAAGTACAGTTACGGAAGAACTTACCGTAATAGATCTTAGAGAGAGGCTCTTGCAGTAGGTAATTACAATCATAACGCATTTAGTGGATCCGGAGAGAAAAACAAGAGCTTTTAATTCACAGCAGATAATTCAATTGTTCCAGAAATAATATAGGCAACTATGAGAAACCACAAGATCCAGAATTTAACAAAATTGAGGAATTTTTTCCCCCCTTACATTAAGAAAGCTAACTAGGGAAACTGAAAGTAGATTAAAAGCCCGTATCAGATCAGAGGAAGTCAGACGTGATATAAAGGAAAGTAAATCATTAAAACCCACTGGCCCAGACGGATTTCCGTCCGAGTGGTACAAGATTTTTAGTAAACAACTGACACCTTTACTATTAAAGGCCTTTTTTAGAAAGTCAACAGTAGAGTCCACCTCCTCCTCCATGGGATTACACTAATATTTCACCTATATTAAGAGGGCAAACCAGCAGATCTGCCTACTTCATATAGGCTAATATCCATATTAAACATGGACTACAAGTTATGTCCATATGGGCACACAGATTGGAGGAATTGTTACCCAATTTGATTAATTCAGATCAAACTGGATTCATTCAAGCCAGATAAACCACAGATAATATACGTAGAACGATCCATTTGTTGGACCACTTAAAATCAAAGACAGATGCAGGCAGTGTTGCTCAGCCTTGACGCAGACAAAGCTTTTGATCGCATCAGTAGGCCTTTTTTTATGGGAAACTCCGCAAGTTTTGATTACCTGGGGAATTCTCTACCACGATACACAGAATCTATACCTCTCCGAAGGCATGTGTTAAAGTGAATGGACAGTTATCTTAAATGATACAGCTGGGAAGGGGAACTAGGCAGGGTTGTCCACTGTCCCCCCTTACTGTTTGCCATATACATTGAGCCACTGGCTGAAGCCATAAGGCAACATCCTAATATTCAAGTGGTCCCTTTAGAAGGGAAGAATTTTACTATATCATTATATGCAGATGACTTATTAACACTCCTAGAACCAGAAAAGTCCATTCCTGCTACTTTACAAAGCAGCAGACAAGTTGTCAGAGATAGTCGGATACAAAATATACAAAAAACAGAGTTCTTTAAATTTCATCCCCACTCAGTCTCTGAAGAACCAGATCCCTCTGAAATGGAGAAAGATTAAATATTTAGGTGTAAATATTTCCTAGAAATTAGAACATTTGGAACAGTTTAATTTAGACCCCTTATCGATAGATAATTTAGTCGGGATTGGACACATCAGGTATTCTCTTTTTCAGCTCAAATACAAGCTATTCGGGTGACCTTATTTCCTAAGATACTATATTATTTCCAGACTTTGCCGATTATTCCATCACAATTCTACTTTGCATCCTGGGCTAGAATCTTTGAGATGTGTGGGCAGGACAGCAGCCTAGGGTCAGATGGTCTCCATTACAGTTACCTGTGGCAAAAGGGGGGGGCAGGTTGTAAACCTCCAAACCTTAGAGATTACCATAAGGCAGTAATATGTAAAATAGTGATGACATGGCTGAATCCTCCGGTAGAAAAACCATGGAAATGTATTGAATTTATACTGAATGATTTAGTAAATATTATCCCTATTGTATTTGCCCCCCAAAACACTTATCCACAGTTACAAAACTTTACATTTGGAACCCGTTATATGTTAAAGTCTTGGTTTGAGCTAAGGGCGTCTACTACATTAAAGTTTTTGGTTATTTTAAACTAATAGGTACAGAAAGTGCATTTTCGGAGATGGGGGCTGTTCGGGTCTATCAAGAATGGCAGAAAAAATATCTGCTTTTGTTACATCAATAAATACCTAGATGTAAATGGAGTATTGCCTTTTGCCACACTATAGGCAAAATATCAACTTCCCCATACACACCATAATAAATATTTACAGATTCGGTCATTTATACAGAAAGAATTGCCATTAACTACTCTGCCCTCTCATACCTATGTTGATGTCCCTTTTAAGGGATGCTATAGAAGGCAAGGAACAAATTCATTTAATTGGACAAATATATTAAGCAATAAGATTTTTGGAAGGAATCCACTGAAGATATCTTAGGGAGATGGAACACAGAATTAGGGACTCGTACCTTATGAGAAATGGTTGGAACCTATTCCTCACTCCATGAAAGTATCACAGTCATCATACTGGTCAGAATATATATATGGAAATGTAGCAGATATTTTTATACCCCTGACAAAATTGCTAAATTTGTATCTATGAGGTATGGCCTTTGTTGGCAAGAATGTGGAGAAAAAAATGGCAAACATAACATTTTTTGTACCCGTCCAAAAGTTACCGTATATACCCACGTATAAGCAGAGGTTTTTAACCTAATTTTGCATTCCACTTTAGTACCTCTGCTTATACGCGGGACAAGCAAGAAATGAAAATTGATCTCCTTCCCAAACCGCTTCGGTGACAACGCTGTCTGTGCCCTATGCAACTTACAGTCATTAATAGAACCGGAGGGATGTTGAGAGGAAGGAGCAACTCATACGGCACTCTGGTAGGTCAGGACTGTGGTGTCTTGTCAATTGAGCATGGACTTTACAGCACGCGTCTGTTGGGCACCGTCAATTCAGCTCAGCTCAGTTTAGCACCCATACGGTTTGACGTGTAACAATTCAGGCCATAAGGGTAATGTAAATGGAAGCTGCACTTGCGGCAATGTAAAGCTCCTTCATTGCCTGGCAGCAAGCCACAAAGTAATGTGGACTCCCTGGACAATCTGTGCACTTCGTAGCCATCCAGAAAACAAACAGAACAAATGCAGTCCAGTTCTAAAGGAAGTTAGTGGTGACCACAATCCGTACTGCAGTATCACTGAGTTGAGGACTGAAGTTTTGGCTGATCAACGAGGTTTTGGGTGATGGCAGGGGACAAGGTTCTGGGAAGGTTTTCTTCATGCACCGCACATGTGTGCAAGACCCAAGGGGCTGTAATGTTTACTAGGAGGAAAAGAAAAACACAAAAGAGACAACATTTGAGCTAGGAGAGTTCCCCAAGCAGCTGAGTGAAAGTATTTTTCTCTATCGGCTCATATGCAGGTCACCGTTTAAAAAAAATCTCAGGTTGGGGGTCGGCTTATACACAAGTATATACGGTACTAAATACCGATTAGATAGAGAAGAGTATACAAAATATTGTGGGACTAGAAATTTATCCAATCAGATGATTCTGCTTTATACTGGGGAAGACTGAAAAGTTCCACCAGGTGGAAATAAGTTATACCTGTACCTGGCAGCAGCTAAATAGGTTATAACCCACCTACGGCGAACGGCTGAAGTACCCACCCTCTCCGATTGGCATTCACTGATGACAGATATATTATCTAGAGAGAGAATAGTAGCTTCTAGAGCTGGGATGATGTCACGATTTGAGCTCCAGTGGAGACCATGGGTTTTCTATATCTCACCTCTAGATGAAACACTTGTTCCCCGACATTGTCATTTGAAAGTGACCAATTTTTGCAAGATGAATTTTGAGCAAGTGTTATTTGATAGAACAGAATGATGTTATAGAAACATGAATTGCCAACCCAAAGAACATTCCATGTATTGTAACACAAAAGAGCAATACTGTATAGATGAACTCCTGCTGTCTCAACTATATAAAAAACAAAAATAAAGAATATTAAAAAAGAAGTTGATCAATGGCATTGCTAATCAAAACAAAAATTGATTAGTAAATCAGTCTGTTTTGAGAAGCAGGTTCAATATGGTTATTTTTAACACCATCATCTCAAAACAGATTGTAGCTGTTATGCAGTAATAACTGGGTCTTTTTTCCCCTAAGGGAAACCCAGTTACAATGCACCATTATAACCGGGTTTCCCTTGTTCTCTGCATGCACCAGCTGCAGCGATTCCCTTTCTTAGCTCTGACCAGCTTCCTTATTCGGGAGACCGACTGTCACCAATTCGGCGGTAAGTTGTTTTAATAAAAATCACTGGGCTAAAAACAAAGGTTACTCACCTGTAATAGTTCTAGACTGTCTGGCATTGTCCTTTCCCCTTCATATCTTGCCAGAAGTCTTCAAGCTGGCTCCTCCCACCCACCAGGAAGATATAACCCTCTGCTCCGCCCCACAACGCCAGATCTTTGCCCGCTGGAAGTAGAGGATCTGCACCCGAGCCTGGGGAGGATGCGTGGGTCCGTGTGGATGATCATCATATACCACTCTTAGAACTACTGTTACAGGTGAGTAACCTGTGTTTCTAGGGACATGGATATGATGTCCTATCGACACTGTCCGGCAGACTCCTAGCAGTTCTCTGGGAGGCAAGGCACACACCCCCTACCTAGGAAATAAGGACTGGAAAACTGAGGCCCCAAAACCAACATCCCGGCGTGACTAAGTCAATGTGGTAATGGGAAATGAAGGTATGTGCAGACTTCCAGGTAGCAGTCCTGCAAATTTCCTGGATAGGGATGTCCCTAGAAGCAGCCACTGACGCAGCAGTATGGCAGGAAGAATGAGCCCTAAGCCATTGGGAGGCTTCCTAACCGTCAATCTACAGCAGAAATCAATGCAGGAAGCTATCCACTTGGCAGTCATCCACTTGGCTGCAGGTCTGCAAGGTGCGGCTTCAGTGTAGGTGACAAACAGCTGGTGAACCTCTCCCCGAATTCCAGCCATGCGCTCTTTGTAATAAGCGAGCGTGTGCCTCAGGTCCAAAATATGAAACCCGTGTTCGCCTCAGAGGTGCGATTCAGAAACACTGGAAGAGTCATCACCTGGTTCAGGTGAAACCACAACCTTCGGAAGGAACTTTGGTTTGGGGCACAGGACAACCTTGTCCCTGTGGAAGATCAGGTAAGGAGACTCCACAGAGAGCGCCTGTAGTTCACTGATCCTTCTGGCTCACGTGATAGCCACCAGGAAGGCGTTCTTCATGACAGGTGAGACATGTCACACCTGTGCATCAGCTCGAATGCCTTCCCTATGAGCTTTGCTAAAACCTGCAACAAGCCCCACGGTGGTGGTTCACGCACCAGAGGGGAAATGTGATCTAGACCTTTGAAACAGCGCCAGACCACCTTCTCTTGTGCCACCTACTACTGACCAGCCCGTTCCACCTTAAGGGTCGACCTAAGTTCCCCTTGGGAGAGAGACCACAGGTAGTTCAAAATGCTGGCCCCTGGACAGGTCGAAGGGTCCAAACCCTTGCCCTGACACCAAACGGAGAATCTCTCATTTGAAGGCATAACATTTTCTGGTAGATTCCTTTCTAGATGCCTCCACAACAGTAAGGACATCTTCGGACAGACTCAAAGCTTGAAATTCTAGTCACTCAGGAACCAGGCTGTCGGGTGCAGGGATTCATGGTCCGGGTGGAGTACCTTCCCCTGATCGATTGAGAGCAGGTCCAGTCGTATGGGAAGATGTCTCAGGAGCCTGTTGCCGAGGAGATCGGGGTATCAAATCAAATTTACAAAAACACACACTTTTCCAAAACCAAAGCGCTTGCACAAAAAAAAAAAACACAAAAAAACAAATAAATACATTTAAAAACAATCGATCAATGTTCAGCCAGCACAAATATAAATATATAATAGCATAAAATCAATCTGGACACGCCAGGCTAAATAAAGTACGTTTTTAAGGCAGTTAAAACTCTGGATGGTCAGGCACTCTTGAACCTGACTAGGTAAAGAATTCCACAGGGTAGGGGCTAGAAAAGCAAAAGACTGTGCCCCAGATGTCTTTAAACACACCCTGGGAATCTCCAGCAATCCCTCGTCAGCGGAGCGAAGTGAGTGGAGGGGGCAGTAAGGGCAAATGAGATCTTGCAGGTAGCTGGGTCCCTGTTCGTGTAGGGCTTTCTAGGTCAGTAATCAGACCTTAAAGGTGATCCGCCAATGTACTGGCAGTCAGTGCAGTCTGCGCAGCACAGGCATAATAGGACTGGCCGTGGAAGTACCAGTCAAAAGTCTGGCTGCAGCATTCTGCACCAGCTGCAAGCGGCGGATAGCAGCCCTAGGTAAAGGACATTGCAGTAGTCAAGGCAGGAGGTCACAAAAGCATGGACCAACGTTGGAAGATCAGGAGGAACCAGATGAGTCACCCAGGCGATATTCCTCAGATGGAATAATGAGGTCTTAACGGCTGATACCCGAGATCTAAGGGTCAGGCCGCTATCAAAAATAACGCCCAGGTTCCACACCTGGTCTGAGGTAGTCAGCTGAGCCCCCCGAGCCAAAGTCCAGAGGGCTATCCTGCCCACAAACCGGCCTCTCGACAACCTGGGTCCACCACCAACACCTCTGTCTTAGCCAGGTTCAACCGCAGCCAGCCGGCACTCATCCAGTCCTGGATCTCGGAGAGACAGTTAAAGACCAACAGAAGGCCATCTTGCCCAGGCGCAAAGGACATGTACAGCCGAGTATCATCAGCACAACAGTGAAAACTCAGCCCATACCACTTAATGAAATCGCTCAACGACAGCATGTATACTGCAAACATGGGTGACAAAATGCAGCCCTGTGGCACCCCGCAGAATAGGGGGAGAGGGGCCGAGGAATAAATCCCAGACACCACTCTGAGACCCCAACCCAAGAGAAGATCGAAACCATCCAAGGACCGTACCAGACAGTCCACAGATGAACCGCAGGTGCTCCAATAGCACACCATGGTCCAACAGTATCAAATGCTGCAGACAGATCAAGTCGGACCAAGATGGAACAAGTCCTCTGATCTCTCGCTATCAGGAGATCATTCAGCACCTGAACAAAGGTCGTGTCGGTACTATGTCTCTTCCTAAAGCCCAACTGAAGAGAATCAGACATCGTGGGTGGATAAATGATCATCCAGCTGCAGCACAACCTTCTCAATAACCTTACCTACAAAAGACAGGTTAGAGACATGTCTGTAGTTAACTAGACAGTCTGGGTCAAGGGAGGATTTCTTAAGGAGAGGTCGTACAACCGCCTCCTTAAGGGGGTCTGGAAAGACCCCCCCCCCCCAATGAACTCCAGACTATCTCAGCCAGGACAGGGCCAATCTCATTGACGCACCCTACAAGAAGGCACGTTGGGCCCAGGTCCAAATTACAGCAGGTTGGCTGCAAAGTCTGAACGATTCTCACGATGTCCATGAATTCCAGCCAGCTGAAGTAAGATCAAGCAAGGCGGGTGTCCACAGCCCCCAGCCAACCGCCGTAATATCCAATAGAGGGGGCCTGACAGATCCAGGACCTGATGGTGACAACCTCATTTGCAAAGAACCGAGTAAACTAGTCACATCTCTCTTGTGAAAAGGCTCTACCCAGCTAAAGACAGACTGGACTGCACAATCTGTCAGTCTGGAAAAGCTGAGCAGGTCGGTTCTGCGCCGCGGCAATCTCCCTAGACAGGAACTCTGCCGTCTTACGGGTGATTGCCAATTGACAGACAACACAATGGCCCATCAATCTAAGTTTGTAGCCATCCAGGTCCGATTTCCGCCAGGACCTCTACAGTCTTCATCCTTATCTTCATTTCCTTCAAGGTCCCATCAAACCATGGGGACCTTGGGTGCAGAGTGAGGTGACGAACCCAAACAAGAGCTAAGGAATCCAGGGCCCCTGTCACCGCCTTATTGGCTAGTACCAGAATCCCAGGATCCAAGCATTCACTCGATGTGCCAGACAGGTCCAGCACCACCATCAGACCGCCCGGGGTCACGCCCCTCAAAGTGCAGTACAGGACCATTTCCATGAGAGCAGGTCCATTGGGGGGAGCCACAAAACTGAACCCTATGGTATGATGGTCAGACCAGACTGTCTACCACCAAATCTGAGATCTCCATCCTCAGGAGGAACACCAAGTGCAAGGAGTGACCACCACTGTGGGTCGCAGAGGTAATAACCTGTGTAAGGCCCAACGAGGTCATTAGCTGGAGGAAGTCTTGTCCAAATTGCTAAAGTTCATAGTCAACCCAGGTATTGAAATCCCCCAAAATTAACCATCTGGGGATCCCAAAACCTCGTTGAAGTCCGCGACTTCCTGCAGGAAAACTTTCCCATCTCCAGGTGGAAGGTACATCCTGCACCCTACACCCGCACCCACGATACACTCAAAGGAGTTGGTGGTCCCAACTGGTACTTCCACAAAATCCAGTTTTGATCTAAAACAGATGGCTACATCCCCACCCCTCCAATCCATCCTCTGGCGGTGCATCACCGAGTACCCCGCTGGAACTGCTGAAGCCAAAACAGGGCCAGCATTTTCATCCATCCAGGTCTCAGTGATGCAAGCCAGATCTGATGACCCAACAAGATCGGCTATTAAAGCAACCTTGTTCCAGAGATCTGGCATTGCCAAAACTGGTGTGGCCAGTCCGGAGCCACCAGGATCACCTGTGCATGTCCCTCCCGACCTTGAGTAGCACCATGGAAGGCACAGAAGAGGCCTGACTGTCCATGGCCTCAAGAAAGAATCCCCCTTTAGCGTTCCCTGCAGAGGGGAGCGGGCACAACACAGCTTCAGCTTTGCATTCTCCCTGGAGGCGAACAGGTCCACCTGAGGAGTGTCCAACTGAGAAAGACTAAACTACCTCCGGATGGAGGTACCACTCGTGAGACACCTCACCCACCAGGCTGAGGGCGTCTGCCAGCTGATTGGACTCTTGTGCGCAGCCTAGAGGTGGCTCTCCTAGCCATCCATGTGGCAGGAGACTCCAAATGCAAAGGGCTTAAATTACACAGGGGCAGGGAGTGCATTCCACCTAGTTTGTTGAGGTAGTACATGGTCGTAGTGGTGTCTGTCTGGACTTGGACCACTTGACCCCAAACAAACGGAGTGATGGCAGTCAGCGTCAGCCAGGCTCCTCAGAGCTCCAGCAGGTTGATGTAGCATCAGGACTTGTTGTGGGTCTAGAGTCTTTGGACTCTGTTCCCCCAGATGGGCACCCCAGCCCGTGACAGGTGCAGTCAGGATGACCGTGGGCTCAGGGTGGACAAACTGGATCCCTTCCTGCAGATGCTCTGGGACTAACCACCACCGGAGGGCATCCCACATACTCTGGGTCACAGTGACCAGCTGGTCGAAATAACCTTTATGCTGAGACCACTGACTGGTCAGCTCCCACTGCAGGCAGCGCATGCGCCAGCAGGCCCATCAGACCACGCTAGTGCAGGCCACAGTGTAACCCAGAAGGTGCAGGAAATCCTGGGCAGGGCGCACGTGTCCAACCAGAAATGACTGGGCAAAAGAGGAGTGAACCTCTGCCCTGTTCGCCAGGAACTGGGTTCTGGCTCAGTAAGAGTCTAGCTCTGCCCCGATGAAGATGATCTGCGAAGGAATAAGTTCCGACTTGGCCTTGTTGACCAGGAGGCCAAAGTCAATAGAGGTCTAGAGGGCCAGGTCTCTGGATCGCTCCACCTCCTGCCTGGAGGGACCTATCAGCCAGTAGTCCAGGTACGGGTACACCCAGAACCCTCTGCATCTTAGGTAAGCTGTCACCAGTGCTATGCATTTGGTGAAAACCCCGGGGGCCAAAGAGAGGCTGAAAGGCATGGCTTGCAACTCGTAAAGGGTCCCCTCAGCCAGGAAGTGGAGTAACCTTCAGTAGGATGGATGGATGTATCAGGATGTGAAAACACTTCCTGAAGATCCAGAGAGCAAAAACCACATGTTTTGCTCCAGGGATGGTATGATCTGGGACAGAGTTATCATCCTGAAGGTGCAGGAATAGAGGAATTTGGTCAGGTCATGCGCATCTAGAATGAGGCGACCAGCCCCCATTTGGGTCCAGGAAGTACCTGGAGACAAATCCTGGGTTTTCGGATGATTTGCAACTCTGACCTCACACCTCCTTGCGGAAGAGTTGGGCTATGTCATCTCAAACAGCCAACAGAGTCCGTGGATACCAAGTCCTCCTGTGGGGCGTGGGCTTGGCTGGGAGGGTATTGCTTGAATTCTAGAGACAGACCCTGACCGACCACTTTCAAAACCCACCTGTCCGTGTTGACAGCAGACCAGGTGGAAAGAAATAGGCGGAGCCACCCCCCCCCCCAAACAGAAAGACCTAGGGGAGGCATGGCGGGCAGGAGGGTGGCAACCCCCCTTCCGTCACTGAGCAGGCTTGGAGGAGGAGGATCCAGCTGAGGAGCCACCAGGTCCCTTCTCTCCTGGTTATCGGACCACTGAGGCCACTGGTTTGTGCCTTGGTAGCCAGGATTGAGCCTGCTGGCCAGACTGATGCTGGGCTGGTTTCACCGCAGGAGTGGAGAGCAAAAAGGGCTTACGCGTCTGCTGCCTAGAGCCCTTGAGATCCTTTTGGGCGGACGTCATGGAGTCCACGGCGGCACTGGACTTGAATGAAGGTGACCCTCCACACTGGGCCCAACAGGTCGGTGCCCAAAAATGGGACGTCTGCCAGCTTGTGCCGAGTGTCTGCCACAAAGGTTAAGATCCTCAGCCAAACCCTGTGGCGCACGGTGACTGCAGCCATCACCAAGCAGGCACAAGACTCCCCAATACCCAGAGCCATCTGAAGTTGCTGTTTGGCCACAGCACGAGCCCAGTCCCGGACCTGCTAGACCGCAGTTTGGAGGTCCGCAGGTAGAGGAGGAATCACCTCATCCATTTTTTGGATCATGTGAAGACTTTCGTCCATTTCAAGACGGATATTACAGCCCGCACCTACTTTCTGAGCACCACCCTGTTATCCTCAAGACAGACCTGGGCAAAAAAGAAAAAAAAACACTCTAGTGGCTTAACGAAACCCTGCTTAGGGACCCTCCCTCATTTTGTATCCCGGATACAAAACAAGAGCCCTCAAATTCTCCAAGACAACGACTCGCAACAAGTATCCATCTCAGTTTTATGGGACACTTTAAAAGCAGTCCTCCAGGAGGAAATTGCCTTTTCCGCAAAGCAGCAGAAACAATACGAGGCTCGATACAGTCAACTGACGGAGGCCCTTCAGGTGTGTCAATTATATAGGGAGGGTGGCAGGGTACTCCAACTTAAAATAAAAAAACAAAACAAGAAATACAGAAAATATTGGTTAAGGTTCAGTAAACATTGATGTAACTTAAGCAAACTAATTACGAAGGCAGAGCTAAAGGAATGCAGAATTTGGCACGGCAAATTCGTTCAACGCAAAAAAACTGGAATCATCCTAAAACTGAGAGACCCCATTACACATACTGCAGACGGGATACAGAAAATTCTAGCTACCCATTACCAAGGACTCTACTGAAAATACTGGCAGTGGACAGGAAGTGAGACAATTTCCCCCCATGCTCCTGCAGCCTGTTCCCCACAGTGACCCTAGCATCCACTGGATTTGCCTCTTACACTAGCAAGGTGCCAGCTAGCCGGGTGCAGAGCCTGCAAGGGGCTAGCTTCATCCTGCCGGACGACATTTTTTCCTCTTTGGTCATCTCCCCCCTCCCCCCCAGTGCAGAGGCATGCAATGATGCCAATGGCCAAACCGCACACCCTTCTATATACGGCATGCCGGGTGTCTGCCCCGCAAACACCCCCTACATGTGGGCTCACTGTGCCAGTTCCCAGCCGCCGCTAGGCGTCAGACAGGCAGCGGACTTCATCCCCACGCCTCCCCAAGAGAGGAGCTGTCCTTCGGATGCTCGATCCTCACCCTCCCAGCAAGACACCTGGCGGCCCACTGCAGACTGTAAACACGGGTCGCTTCGGGCGGAGTGAGGCATGATGCCCTCAGCCCTCCACACCACTAGGGCCGGCCTTGAGAATTTTTTAAAAACACTAGACCTCCCCAGGTTAATAGGGGTACAACGGCAGAAATCAGAAGCCCCAATAACCCAGAAAGAAATTACTTACCAAATTCAAAACACAAAACATTATAAATGCCCCGGTCCTGATGGGTTCAAAGCAATATGGCACAAATAATTAAAAGGACTGACTATTCCAATGCTCACTCGCTTGTTTCGAAAGGTGGCTGGTGGAGAGGTACCCCGGCCCCATGGGATTATGTGATACTGGTGGCAGTCCCTAGACCTGACAGGGATGAAACACTCCTGTCTTCTTTCCGTCCAATATCGATACTGAGCAGGCTAGAAATTATACATGGCCATATGGGCAATGCGGTTAAACATTATGACTACCATTATACACCCAGATCAATCAGGATTCATCATCAAAGCTAGAAGCACAACGGATATTAGTCTTACATTATTACTCCTCAAATACATACACATCAGAGAGATCCCAGCGGTCCTTTTAAATCTTGATGCTGAAAAGGCTTTTGACAGGGTGTCCTCGGACTTTCTCTGGGAAGCCCCATCAGCCTTTATGTCCCTGAAACATTTCAAACTTGGTTGAAAAATATTTACGTGAACCCAAGGGCCTATATTACAGTAAACGGGGCCTTAACCCCCTCTCCCCCAAAACTGTAATGCAAAGAGGAACCAAACAGGGCTGTCCTCTTTCTCCACTCCCATTTGCAGTATACATGGAACCGCTTGCAACAGCTATCCGTAGGGAAGAGGGGATAGAGGGTATACCCATAGGCAAGTCACAACGTAAAGTAGTGCTTTACGCAGACGATGTGCTTCTCCTTTTATCCCTGGAGCAGTCCATCCCCAAGCTCTGGGAAATATTAGAAACCTTTGAACTAGCGGGATTTAAGTTTAATGTTCAAAAGACAGGGGTTCTAACCTTTAACTTCACTCCCTCGTCATTAAAAAAAGATGCTTCCCCTGAACTGGAGGAAAAGTAAAATAAAATATCTAGGAATCACCATAACGCAGAACACGGACAATTTAGACCTTATGAATCATGAGCCTCTTACTCTTCAGATACAAGATTTTGAAAAATGGGGCTATCTTCGTCTATCATTTTTTCCAGAAAACAGATTGTTAGAATGAATCTTCTATTGTAATTGCTATATATATATATATATATATATATATATATATATATATACATATATACATATATACATATATACATATACACATATATACACATATATATATATATATATATATATATATATATATATATACACATATATATACATATACACACACACACACACACACACACACATATATATTGCAAACTTTGCTAATTTACCCCCCTCGCTTTTATTTTAAAGCATGGGATAAACATATTTCTAACTTTATTTGGGGAGGGCAACATCCAAGAGTGCGCTTTTCAGTGCTGCAATTATCCATGGCCTCAGGAGGTGTTAACCTACCCAGGCTGAAGTGGTACGCCAAAGCAAGCTTCCTTAAAATTATATTACAATGGATTACTCCCCTATGTACAGCGCCCAGGAAAGATAAAATTTGCCTTTAATGATTTATATGATGTCCAGTCAATATTTTCAGCAAGGGACAATTCCATTCCCCTTAGACATTTTTCAAAACTAAACAGGAGAGCTTCTCAAGATATGGAATTCAGTAAATTATCCAAAATTTGTAGAAACTTTTTCCTATTTACGATTAAAATCAAAAGATGACAACTTTACCCCATCAACCCAAGATTTGGCCTTCAAAATATGGACAGCTAGGGCTTCATTACATACATCAACTGCTAAGAGAGCTTCCTACAAAGAACTGCAGGCGACATATGATCTTCCACTAAAGGATCATTTCCATTTTCTGCAGTTAAGAACATACATCCAAAACCAAACTGTAACTAGAACTAGTCTTCCAAACCCTCGACCGCCCTTTAATGAGCATAACAGACACTCTGTGGTAATTTAGGAGGACATGTGATTGGACGCATATATAAAATACTAAGAGAAAAACTGGGAGGCAATACCATGTCGGTGCTCCAGAAATGAAATACCAATCTGCAGGTTTCGGTAACTCCAGAGGCCTGGCAGGCTGATGCTCTATTAGCGATTAAAGTTACTCTCTCACGTGTGGAGAAAATGTGTGTGGAAATGCCGATAGATTTTCCCATGCGCCAGCAGTACTAGTTGAATATTTACCTCAAAACTACAGTCATTGTTGGCGTAGTTGCAACTGTAGGATAGCTGACCTGGGCCATATATTTTGGGAATGCCCATTGCTGACCCCATTTTGGTGCAAGCTGACTTGACGGAACAGATGGTACTAAAGCCTGTCATGCCATATCAGAAATCGCCCTGGAGATGCACCCTATTGCCCATATATCTACTAGTGGCCAAAAAGGCCATACCTAGGTGATGGAAGTCCAAAATAATTCCTACAATAGAAGAGCAGAGAAAAATTATCAGATGGAAAAACTTAGTCATACAAGATAAATCTGCAAACTTTCATGACAAATGGCAAAGATGGGTTCTGTATATGATGCAGATTGATGCATCTTTTGTGCCTTGAACATAAAGAGGCAAAAGAGGGAGAGTTGTATGAACATTGTAAGGATATAATGATGTAAAGTCCTAATAACATTAAGTGATCTGTGAAGATGTCTCGAATTCAAAACTGAAGTACAGAATAGACATACTGTCAACATGTAACTGTGCTGTGATCAAGGATAGAGAGATGCTCACACACCCTTTCACTGATTATATGAAAACGTGTATCCCGTTTACATAAACTTAAAAAAGTTCTATTAAAAAAAAAAGGAATCTCATCATCCAGAGTGCCCAGAAGGGCAGGGGAAGTGTGCATCACGACGGCTGAGCGAGGAGGCAGCATAGACCTTTTTTGGCAGAGTGGTCCAAATTCTAGCACTCCTTATCCTGCGGTCTAGCGACATCCCCCAAATTGCCCGCACGCTGAAACACGAAGGTCATCCACCAACCCTTTAGCCAAAGGGTGCTCCATGAACCTTGAGAGGGTACCGGTGGGCACCACATAGTTGCAGGCCACCCGGGTCAAGGGAGCAGGGGAGGCAGTGGGGCGAGCTCCAGGGCAGGGCCGAATATGGCCTCGGCCACTGGGAAAGCCTCTGGAGAGCTCCCTTTATCCAGAATTTCTGTGAGGGGATAGCGAGCCCGCTTCTGGACAGGCGGGCTCCAGTTTCACCCACGTGGACTCAGAGATGAGACAGAATGCCCATGAAGGAAGTGGGTCCTTCCATCGAAAGGTCCCCCCACCAACTCCATGTCGATCGGATGAGAGTGCAGAGAGGAATCCTCAGACTCCGAATAAAGCAGTCTACCACCCGAGTTACTCCGGACCCACCACGGGCGGTCAGGTGTAAGTGACTGACAGCCGATGGGGAAGTCCCTGAGCCAGTTGAGACTCCTTGGTCGCAGCACCGGTCGATGGCTGTTGAGAGGGCAGCTCCACCACAGAATCGGTGGAAAGGCCAACTCTGGCCAAACAAAGGCTGTCTGTACCAGCTCCACAAGTGGAGAAATGGTGTCAACTGGCCCCGCCGGACAGTGTCTGCCTGTCGGGTGACAGCCAAGAGTTGGCTGGTGTGGGAATCTGGATCGGCTTCAGACCAGACAACACCAACTGTTGCCAAATCGGGTCTTCGTAGCATCGCAGTTTGTGCTGAATCCTCTCCTCTCCCAAGGACGACAAAGATGAGTAGTGGCGGCACCGCTTCCCATGGTGTCAAGAGGGGAGACCAGACACTGGGTCGGACCTGCTCGACCCAAAGGATGAGGATGACCTAGACCTCAGCCACCAGGGTGCCAACAGGGGATCCTGGAGGGAGCCAGGGAGTGCTGCAGCTCGTCTAGGTCGGTGACAGGAGGGTCCGGTCCAGCAGGCTGAGCAGACTGTGGTGGTCACCGGCAAGACCGGAGTCCTGAACAAAGTTGTCAGCCTCTTCGGACAACAACCGGTTGACAGGTTTGAGAAAAAAAACTCTGCTGCACAGTCAGCTGGCATTTCAGCCGGCTGGCCTGACGGAGATACCGTGAAGCCAGCAGCCAAAGCCGCGGTTTCGACCGTGGTCAAAACTGGAGAGTCCCGAGACCAAGAACAGTCTTGGTCCCAAGAACGCCGACAGTGAGTCGTCTTTTCTTTCCTGGACTCCTTGTGAGATCAAGAGCTGCGTGAACCCAAAGGGCCCTTTCCCTTAGTTGGGAGAGACTGGCACAGTTCTTTGAAGGAGTCCAAATAAGTGCAGCCAAACTTGAGCGGAAAAAAGGCCGAAGTTGAGGAAGACTATGTGGCGGCCTGAGCCGCCTTTTCCTCGAAGGCCTTACTTGGTATTATTTGGTATGAAACAGAAGGTCAGAGCCCATCGAGACTGTTCCCCACACTACGTGGGACATTATCTATTATCCCTCAACCAAACATCTAATTCGTTTTTAAAAAACAGTGGTACTAGTTGCTTCTACCAATTCTTGTGGCAAGGTGTTCCATACAATGGATGCTCTTATTGGAAAAAAGTTTCCCCTTTTGCTGGTTTTATAAGTTTTTACTTCAAGCCGTTTATTATGCAGCCTCGGAACATGTCTCCTCTTGGAGAGTGTTAGCCACATTTTTCCATTAGATCTGGTGAATTAATTAAATTAAAAACCATAAGCATATCACCTCACTCTTCTAATTTGAAGAGACCAGTAGCTTTTAATCTGTTCTGATAATCCAAGTTTGTTAATCATGGAATCATTCTAGTTACTCGTCCCTCGAACCTGTTTAAGAATTGCTATGTCTTTTTTTGGTTTGGATTCCAGAAAGCGGAGCCATTGCCTTAAGCTGTTCCAGCTGCTCTGTGGATCCCGCAGCTGTGGAGACCACCCAATGCGCGTCCTTAGATTTGACAGACATGTCATTTTTCTGGGCAGCCCAACTTCAGGTGGGTAAGGCAGTCGCTGACTACCAACATGTTAAACAACCAGCATCTCTCACTAGCCTGGGGATCGTGCTCGTGCCCCAGAAAGTAAACGCATGTGGTGTTTTTGGTTTTTTTTGGGGGGGGAGGGGGTCGGTACACAACATCTGCCCACATGGGTACTGGCGAAATCCGGGCAAGGACTGGTCCTCCACCACAGTCGTGATCAAAGATCGAACTAAAGACGAAACAGATGAGTTTAAGTTTTGGAAGTAAATCCAAAGATTTGAGCACCAGGGCCTACTCAACACAGTAGCAGTCAAGAGGGAACCTGCTTCTTCCAACAGAAAGGAAGATCTGGTGTCATGGGGCAGAGCAGATGGTTATACCACCTGGGTGGGTGGGTGGAGGAGCCAGCTTGAAGACTTACAGCAAGATTGAAAGGGGAAAGGACAATGCCAGACAGTGTGCATAGATCATATCCACGTCCCTAGATATTAATCTTTCTTTCAAGGTGCCCTTTAGCATCAGTAACAAAATACAGTTAATGGACTAGGCTGAACTGCCTCGGAGGTGGAGATTATGATAATGAATCTAAAGAACAGCCAATCAGGAGACAGCGCGAAGGTGTGCTGAGGAGAGCCTGCCTAGAAGGCATCAGAATTTTTTTCTAAGCTAGACTGGGAACATGCCCATTAAAGGTGTGAACAGGATTTAAAAATCATGCAACATCATGAATTATTAAAAAACACACAAACTTTGCTATAAATTTAACCCAAGTTTTAAGACAACAAATGTGGTAAAAATAGAACCAGAGCCTTCTTCAGTAAGGTTTCTAGGGGGACGACAGGTGGGAGCTTACTGATGCTAAAGGACACCCTGGAAGATAGATAACTACAGTGAGTCATTTTTTTCTTCTCACCCAGGGGTCCTTTAGCATCAGTAACAATATGCAGACTACAAAGCAGTACAGTTGGGAGGCTGGTACAGAACCCACTTAGGAAACAGGCTCTGCAGAACCGCCCTGCAGAATCTGGCATCAGATCTAGACTGTACATCCAAGCAGTAATGCTTTGTGAATGTGCGTACAGTCTTCCAAGTAGCTGCTTTACAGACATCCAGAAGGGGAATGTCCCTTGCAGCTGCCACAAAGGCAGCAGTGCCCATAGTAGAATGGGCTCAGAGGCCCCCAGGGGCGGTTTACCAGCCTTGTCATATCAAAACCGGATGCGAGAGATAGTTCTCTTGGTGGCTGGCCTTCCTCTACCCACTTCCCCATAGGTGAGGAATAACTGTGTGGAAGAGCCCCTAAACTGTTTGGTGAGATCCAAATAAGAGGGGCCAGCAGGCAAACATGACAGACACTTGCCAGGACACTGAAAATATTTCGTTGTAACAGCTACTTCTCGGATTCTTTTTTTTTGTTGTTTTTTTGTTTTTGAGAGCCTAAACTCATTTTGGTATCCTCTCTTTAGTGGTGGCGTCCGGGAAATCAAAATACAAACAAGCCAAACTATCATTCAACTCCCGCAGTCTACTTAGACTGGGCGTGGGTGAATTGCACTGTTCTGGGCCGCGAGACGCCAAGTTTGAGTGCACAGGAGATCAGCACGACTGATATGGAAGCCATCGCAAAATCCCTGGCTGGAGTTACATCCACACTGCTGCAAATGCAGCAAGACACAAAGTCTGGATTTGTGAATGTTACTGCCCAGCTCTCACCTCCAGACAGTGGTAACTGGCCTTACCAAAACTATAGCCACGCATGCCTCTCAAATCTCAGCGCTGCAATGCCGGGTTGGAGACACGGAAGACCCGTACGCCAGGGTCTCTGCTGAACAGAATGGACTGATGATCTCCTTGGTGAACAGAATAGGTCCAGATGGTCCAATGTTAGGATTACTGGGCTCCCGGAAGGTATTGAAGGGATCCAGGCAAGGGATTGTATCACTGGCTGATGGAGCAGTTGGGCTTCCCAGAGGAGTACGCAGCCTTTGAAATCGAAAAAGGACACTGTGTGGTCCCCCCTCCGAAACTGGGGTGACAGACCACGACATTGCCTAGCAAAATACATCCGATACACGGATAAGGAAGCGATCTTGTAAAAGGCAAAAAAGCAGGTCCCATATCATTTGGCAACACTAAAGTCTATGTGTACCAGGACTATAGTAGAGACCTTCAGGTTTGGAGGCAAAAATTCAATCAAGTGAAAAGCAGGTTGTACAAACTGGGCTGGTCATTTGCCTTTTTGTATCCAGCTCGCCTGCGTGTTGAGAGACGGGGCCAAAGTCTGTTACTTCATGTGTCCTAAAGCCCCAGAAAAATGGATTAAGTAGGAGACGACCAGAAGAGAGAGGGTGCAACCTGCAACACCTTGAATTTCAACTACTTCAATTTAAGCAAGTGCTGCCCTTATTTGGAATTACCTTGGGGCTCTTACATCCTCCAGCAATGGAGAATGGTATGTACCTTATACTATAGCTGACATGGAACTAGTCATTATATGGCAGGACCCTTCATTTGTAAAGCCAAGCCAGGATTAGGCCTTGCAACTTAGTGGCACCTCCTGACCGTGTCTTGGGATGCGAGTAGCAGCAGGAGTGCTACAGACCAACCCCTAACTCACATCAATGTTCTGACTGAGATCTGCGGGCCAAACTAATGGCTGTTTGGCAAAATTTCTGGCTTTTTTTTTTTTTTTAATAAACACTTTAGCTGCCGTGGGGGGTTCATTGTGGCCCCCAGTCCTGCCTGCGTCTCCATCATGGTTGATTATATTTAACTACTGGGCCACAAGATGAGGTCGCATTGCATAACCCAGAATGAGCGGCTGACCTGGCTTTTCATTGCACGCAACAAGACCCTACGAAGTGTGTAATTCTGATCCGCAGCTCAAGTTCTAGCTCATGGAAACTTAATGCCTGCATTTGTTGGGTCAAACAATCCTTTCTGGATAGCTGTGTGGTTGCTTTGTTTGATTAAGCCCGACCACACCTGGGGGTGCGGGCATCAGCGGGGCTGCCTCAGTTCTGGCATAGATTTCTTCATGGATCCCTTATTTCCTAAAGAGCGGACCTCTGGCGATCTGGTGTTGAGGGGCCTTAGGACAGTACATGTTTCAAAAGGATAAATCTGCAAAGGCACAACCCCAGGTCTTTCTGCCAATGTTGGAATGACTTTAGTGCTCAGCATTCTGTTCTTGGAACTCACAGAACATTCCTATTTGTATTAAGCCACAGTCAGTAGCAGTTACACTTTTATTGAACATGTCTGAAGTTGGTGTCCACCTTGTTGTTAATGATAAATTTACAGTGGGCCTTCAAGTTCACCTGCCTGCTGTTTGCAGTAGGAACTCTGGCAGGGTATGACCTGCCCAAGGGGGTGGTGTTCACCTGTTCACGTTGGACCGGTTTGTTTTGGGGTAGTATCTAATCTGGCAGTTTGGGGGGTTCTTTCAACATGAGCAAGAACTGGGTCTTTGGACTGGGGGAGGGCACTGTCAATTTCTTCTGTTCAGGTGGGGGAACTCTATGAGGGAGCTAGTCTGGTGGTACCTTTAAATGCTGTGACTGGTGGCTGCCAGAGCTGCTCTCTCGGGACTAGTCTGAACCCCTGTGATGGGCACATTAAGTGGGGAATTCAGACAGGAACCCCCTGATGGGGTCATTGCAGAGGGAAGGGTGGGCTGTTATTTGACAGGTAGTTTACAATTTTTTGGGGAAAAAGGATTCTAGATGTGCATAATAAGCATGCAGTGGTAACTGAAGATGTATACGTAGAGGACAATCATGGATGACGTCATAAAATGTGTGTCCTGGAATATCAATGGCCTTAAATACATCTTAAAGCGAAGGAGGGTTTCAGCTGAGATACGAAAGGTAGGGGGGAAAAAAACTGTACTATTGCAAGAGATGCATTTTTCTCTTCCTGAAGCCCAAAAAACTGCCCAGTCTATGGGTGGCACTTGGGTGTCGGCCACCTTTTCTTCAAAGGCACGTGGGGCTTCGATTTGGATTCCCAGGAGAGTGCCAGCCCAGATATTGGGAAGTGTTGATCAAGTGGGTAGATATGCTTTGGCCAAACTAAACATAACAGGTAAGGGGATATTTCTGGTTGGCTCAGTAAATGCCCCAAACATTGAATGCCCAGGCTTTTTCCAAAAGCTAACATTGGACATGTCCTGTTGGGATGGGCAGTGGATACTGGGAGGGGACTTTGTGTCCTAGATTCAGTGTTGGATCACTCTAATAAGCTCCTGATCCCCAAAACGCAAAATGCCAAGGCCTTGGAGGACCTACAAGCTGGGTTGGACTTGACTGATGCCTGGCAGCATGCCAACCCGACAGGGCAAGATTACAGTCTTTATTCTCATGTGCACCATTCTTATGCCAGAATCAACAGAATTCTGGTATCTAGGTCCCGGCTGGTGGGGGTGGGGGAGTCTGCATATACCCCCAATTCTAGTTTCAAATCATGCTATTCACCCAGTCTCCCTTAAGGGTGCTGGGAAGCCTAAGGCCCCAAAGCAATGGAAAGTTGATCCAGTCCTCCTTAAAGATCAGGAATATATACATTTTATGAATGGATGCATACAGGACTATCTTCAGTTGAATGGCAGAAGGGAGACTACTCACAGAACCAGGTGGGAGGCTTTGAATGCCTTTGTCAGAGGCCAAACTATTTCCTTTGCCACACATCGAAAAGGGAATGTAGCAAAGGAGATGGCCTTCTTGAGAACCAAGACGACGCGTGCGAAAGCCAAACCCACTCCCTCTCTATACAATGTCCTCCAGAAGTTAAAACAGAAATTTAATACCTTGCCAAGTGCCCACCTCGAAAGATCCATTTTGTTGTCAAATGCAGGGGAATACTTTGACGATGACTGGGCTGGCAAATTGTTAGCATGGCAATTAAAGCATAGGGAGACAAAGGACAGTGGGGCAGGTGTATATATATATATATATATATATATAAATAAATATATAAAACGCACTAGCCGAGTTAGTGCAGAACACTGCAGGGACTGGGCAAGCATTTGGCAAATTTTATAACAAGCTATAACGGCTGAATGCTGCCCTAAGCAAAGAGAGTTAGACTCCTCCTTTGCAGGGGTTCCCCTCAGAAACTTGAGTGAAGTAGGGAGTGGGGTGCTGGACTCCCCTATCTCCAAACAGTAAATATTCGAAGCCCTTAAAAGTGGCAAGGCCCCAGGCCCCAATGGACTTCCTGTGAACTTCCTAAAGGCCTTCAGTAGTCACCTCCTGGATCCCCCATTTGATATGGTTAAAGAAAGCCTCGCCAGAGGTGAACTGCCCCCCTCCATGCAGTCCGCCATCACCACAGTACTGCCAAAGTCTGGTAAAGACCCCACCAAATCTGCCTCCTATAGGCCAATATCATTTCTTAACGGCAGTCTATAAAGTAGTGGCTAAAGCATTAGCCTCTCGCTTAGACCCACTTTTGCCAAAAATAATTCACCAAGATCAAACTGGCTTTGTGAAGGGGAGAATGGGAAAACAGAACATCAGGTGCACGTTAATTATATATAGATGGGGTTGGGCCAAACGTCATCATGAGGCAACAGTGGTAGCTTTGGATGCTGAAAAAGCCTTCGACCACGTGGAGTGGGGGTATTTGTTAGATACCTTGCGTAGAATGGGGATGGGGCCCGCCTTCTGCTCCTGGGTCTGCACATTATACACGTGTCCGCAGGCACAAATAGCGTTAAATGGGACAATCCTCAAGCCTTTCGCCCTTGGGAGAGAAACCCGGCAGGGGTGCCCTCTCTCCCCCTTCCTATATAATCTCTCCTTAAAGCCCCTAGGGGCAACCCTTGAGCTGATCCAGAAAGTAAGAGGAGGGTGGGAGCACAGAATTGCAATGTATGCAGATGATCAGATCCTGTATCTGCAGGACCCGGCTCACGAGCTCCCTGCGGTCTATAATCTGATGCAGAGATTTGATAAGATCTCATGCCATTGGGTCAACTGGTCCAAAAGTGAGCTGCTCCCTGTGGGCACCATGAATAGGGCACAACTAACAGCCAATCTTGGGGGGTTACAAATGGTTTCAGAGCTTAAATATCTAGGAGTGCAATTATCAGCTTCTATCAGCCTCCTACACAAATTTAATTTTAGACCCCTCCTCGCCAAGATAGCGGAGGACTTTGAGATGGACAGCTTTGCCTCTCCTTGCTGGGTAGAATAAGAGTGGTTAAGATGACAACACTGCAGAGGGTCCTTTACCTGTATCAATCTCTTCCCATCAGTATCCCCCACGTACACTTTAAGCAGCTAGAAACCATTATGCATAAGTTTCTTTGACAGGCTGGTAGAGCAAAAATAAAAAGGTCAATATTACTATGCCACCCCCCTCCCCCAAGAGGGGAGTGGGGCTGACAAACTTTAAAGAATTACTGGGCAGCTCATCTGGCACTTCTGCCTACCAGTGCCACCGACTCTGAATGTCCCTGGCTGGGTTTGAAGAAGGATATGCTGCATGGTAACCTTAGAAATGACACTTTGGCTGGTGCTCTGGGAGCCTTGGGTGTGGATTCAGTGGCTAATCCCTTTACGGCTACCTCCACGCGGGCATTGCTACAGGCTCACCAGTGTATCGGTTTTACAGGCAATATGTCCCTGTAGGTTAGCCTACCTTTTGCAATGCGGTGAAGGGGAAACTATTCCCCTGCAGTGCTGCAGCAACTCTGGGCATGGAAGAAACAATTACTCACTGAAGTAACATTACTTCTTCCAGGGGATTCTTTAGCATTGACAGGTGCAGTATGCCAGCTGGGTTCAGCTGCTCCGGAGAGTAGTCAATGCAAATGAGGAAGGCACTGGCCCAATCAGGATACAGTTAGGAGTGCTACCTGTAGTCAACTCGAGGGGCCTCAGAACGCATTTCAGAGCTGAAAGAGCAAAAACTATAATTTTTTTTTTTTTTTTTTTTTTTAAAATCACACGAATGAATGACAGTCATCAAATTTGGCTAAGTCCCCTAACAGAGCCTTTAGACAAGGTTTACAGGGAAGGAAGGGTGGTAGCGTCAATAATGCTAAAGAATCCCCTGGAATAAGTAATATTACTTTAGTGGGTAATTGTTTCTTCTCACCCCAGGAATTCTTTAGTGTCTGACAGATGCAGACTTCGAATCAGTGTAGTTGGGAGGAGAGCACAGAAACCTATTTTAAGAACAAGCTATGAAATACCATCCTGCCAGATTTGGCAACCTATCAGACTATACATCCAAGAAAAGATCTTATTGAATGTGAGAAGCAAATTTCAAATAAGTGCTCTGCACACTTCTACTAAGCATACATCCTTGAACAATGCCCAGGAGGCAGCTGTTCTCCAGGAAGTAGGCCCTAAGCACGAGACGGGCTGAATGTCAGCCTTGCTGTAACAGACCCGAGATACGGGAAAACAGTCCTGCGGGAAAATACTCTTGGTCACAGTTTTCTTCTTTTCTGCAAAAACACAAGAAAGGAAGGGATGATAATGACAGTACCCGAACTGCTAGGACCGCTGAGACAGACTGGCAGGACTAATCATGCCCATCTGAGCAGCTTCAGATAGCTTTGACAGGACTTGCCCTGAGAGCAGTACAAGCAGAGAAACAAGGGTTGATGAAGGTGGAAATGGTAGAACACTTGGGGAAAAGGATTTCTTATCAGTCCAGAGGACTAAATTGTTCTTAAAAGCACTGAGAGGATAAGCCCTAAAAGAAAAACCTGAAACCCTGCAACTAGTCTGACAGAGGAAAAGACGAGCAGAAAGGTTGTTTGATATTACTCGCCTCAGGACACAACTGCCACAGGTTCAAAGGGACACCAATGAACTTGAATATACAGAGGTTTGTGTTCCATGGGAAAAAAACTCCGGTCCCTAGAAGGGTCTGGAAGGGAAACGGCCCCTTGTGGAATTCTCTGAAATGGTCCGAGAAATGAGATTTCTTACTTGACAGAAAGAATCAGAGTAACCGCTAGGTGTACTCCCCAAAAAGAGAGGCCTACTTTCAGTAAGAAATAAAACCCTTTATATTTTTATAGAAAACAAGTCACAAAGACTAAACTAGTTCCGTGTACAAGACAGTAATGCCAGGATATGAACTAAATAATCCAGTCATGTGGGGAAAGAGGACTGAAAACTCTAGACTTGTCCTTGTACCAAGGAAAAACACTTCACTAGGAAACTGAGGTTTTTGATACTAAAACTGCCCCCAAATAAACGCTCCAGGCCTTGTTTGGATACAGGGACTCTAGGAGATCTAGCGTCCTCAAGAACCAGGCCTTGAGGAGAAAAGACTGGGATCAGAGAAACGCTACTCCTGTGTGAGAAAGGAAGTAGCCTGTGGAAACGAAAGTAGCCAGGAGGCTGTTTAACTGAAACATTTTCTATCAGAAAGTACCAAGGCTGTCCAGAGCCACCGGGATCATGGTGGCTGATTCCTTAACTAGAGAGGTACTTAGCAAACAAGGGATATATGGGAGAGAGAAAACTTCTCCAACCAGTCTTGAGATAAAGTCCGTTGTAAGGAACCCCCGAGCTGGGGCCTGCAACAGGAAAAAGAAATAGAAAGTTACTTGCCTTAGTAATTGTGTTTCTTCAATGGAGTCTTGCTGTATTCTGACCATCTGCAGTTAGCTCCAGCCTTTAAACTGCCCCAGAGAACAAAGGGTTAACTTTCTATGCAGTGCATAGAATGCTGAGCTCGAGCTTGGTTGAGGTCTCCAACTGAAACCCTTTGAAAGCCAACTGTCAGAGTCTTACGAGCAAAAAGAAAAAATTACTCACCTTAGTAATGTTGTTTCTTCTAATGGAGTCTTGCTATATTATGACAATTGTAGTATGACAACAGGTTAGAACTGCTCCGGAGGTGAAATAGTTAACTTTCCATGCAGGCATGGAACTTAAAGCGCGAGCTCGGTTGAAAACTCTGTTGTGCTTCAAACGCAAACTGTCAGATCTTTACAAGCTAAAACTCACTAAGGTTCTGTGTGGAAGCTGTAACCCTACACTAGCCAACTGGCTACTAACATCAACACTCATTTTTGGCCTAAAACAAAGACTCAAGTCAGGAGACCCAAAAATGTTAAAACACAACACCAATTCACCCAAAAAGGCAGGTGAAAAACAACAAGGTGGGCATCAAAAAAGAGTGCCAACCTGTACTGCCCACCCACATCCCCAAAACAGAGGTTCTGAGAGGGCAGGGAGGAGGTCATAATATAGCAAGACTCCATTAGAAGAAACAACATTACTAAGGTAAGTAATTTTTTCTTCAAACAACTTGAAGTCTTGCTATATTATGACAATTACAGACTACACAGCAGTACCCACGGGGAGGGACAGAACCTACCTAGAAATAGGCTCTGAAGCACTGTTGTGCTAAACCAGAGCATCACTCCTAGCCTGGATGTCCACGGGAGTAATGCTTGGTAAAAGTGTGAACTGTTTTCCAGGTAGCTGCTGACATATTTCTAGAATAGAAATGTATCTGGCAGCAGCCAGAGAAGCAGCTGTACCTCTGGTAGAGTGAGCCCTCAGGCCTGAGGTGGGAACTTTACCCAACTTCTCATAGCAGAATGGATACAAGAGACAATCCACCTGGCAATGGATCATTTAGTGGCTGGCTTCCCTTACCAACTTCACAGGTGAGGAACAGCAGGAGGGAGTCAAACCTGATGACCCTGGTACGCTCTATGTAGTAACTAAGG
Organism: Neoceratodus forsteri; assembly: GCA_016271365.2. Taxonomy (NCBI): domain Eukaryota; kingdom Metazoa; phylum Chordata; order Ceratodontiformes; family Ceratodontidae; genus Neoceratodus; species Neoceratodus forsteri. The sequence continues at coordinate 223,313,974 of CM028138.1, read as the reverse complement.
GCTCTTCACATCAAGGCTGTGCAGCATCCTCTCCCCAGAGGAGAAGTGGTCAGTGAAGCACACTGGAAGTGAAATAGACTGATTAAGGTGGAAATCTGAAACCACCTTAGGCAGGAACTTTGTTAGTCCGAAGGATCACCTTATCTCTGTGAAAAAGAGATAAACTCCTGCTCCACTGACAACGCTTGTAATTCACTTATGCGTCTGGCAGAGGTGATGGCTACCAAAAACACAGTTTTCCAAGTCAAGTACTTGAGCTCAGCTGAAGACAAGGGCTCAAAGAGGGGTTGCATAAGCTGAGCAATGCAAACATTAAGATCCCAGGCAGGGGCAGGATCCCTGAATGGAAGGTTGGTGTGAAACAACCCCTTACACTTGGAAAATACAGGATGAGCTGAAAGGGAAGAGGATTTACCTGCTAAAATAAAAGCAGACAGCTGCCAAGTGCACCTTCAGGGTAGCTGGTCTCAGCCCCAAAGAACTCAGGTGGACCATATAATCCAAGACTGTGGGTAGATCAGCAGAGACTGGGGAAATATGCTTTTCCGAGCACCATATGGAAAACCTTTTCCATTTGGAATTGTAAGTAGCCCTGGTGGAAGGCTTCCTTGTGGCCTTCAATATATCCATTACACCTTGGGAAAGGTGAAAATCAGCAAACTCTAACTCTTCAAGAACCAAGCCATGAGATTTGGGTACCAGACCCTTCCCTGGGCACAAGTTAACAGATTGTGATTCCTGGGAAGGGACAGGGGAGGATGGACTGCAAGGACAGCAGGAGTGGATACTAGGGCTGTCTGGCCCAATCCGGAGCTATCAGAATGACTTTGCATGATTGGGATCTGATTTTGACTAGCACTTTGAACAGGAGAGGAAAGGAGGAAGGCATAGAAACTTCCTCCCAACTGAGGGCTAAGGCATCCAGGGGAGTGAGCCCAACACTGGGGCCTGCAGCAAAAAGAGGAAGTTGGTGATTGTCTGGGGCTGCAAAAAGATCTATCTGCGGGGTGCCCCATCTGGCAAATACTACTCCGAAGACCAGGGGATCCAGTGACCATTCGTGGTGGCCCTGGGAAATCCTGCTGAAAGCATCTCCCAGGATATTGTCCTTGCCTGGGAGGTGAACTGCCGTAAGGGAGGTGTTCAGGGAGTAAGCCAGAGACCACAACTTCATCGCTTCAGTGCACAAGGCCGTAGACAGAGTGCCCCCTTGCTTGATGATGTACCACATTGTAGTGGTGTTGTCTGTTCTGACCCGAATACTCTTGTTCTGAACAGATTTGAAAAAAGCTTGAAGTGCTAGAAGAAAAAATTACTCACCTTAGTAATGTTGTTTCTTCTAATGGAGTCTTGCTATATTAAGACCTATGCAGTGAGTCCCAACCTTAGAACTGCTCCGGAGGTGAAAGTTAACTTCCATGCCAGGCATGGAATCTTGAGCGCGAGCTCGGTTGAAAACTCTGTTCTTCAAACTCAAACTGTCAGATCTTTACGAGCAAACTCACTAAGGTTCTGTGTGGAAGCTGTAAACCTACACTAGCCAACTGGCTACGAAAATATTAACACATTTTTTGGTCCCAAAACCAAGACTCAAGTCAGGGGATCCAAAAATTGAAAAACACAACAGCAAGCACCCCCAGAAAAGAGGGGTGAAGAAAAAGTGGGCAACTACAAGTGCCAACAGTGCACTGCCCACCCACATCCCAAAAACAGAGGTTCTGAGAGGGGCAGGCATGGGGGGGGGAGGTCATAATATAGCAAGACTCCATTAGAAGAAACAACATTACTAAGGTGAGTAATTTTTCTTCAAAAACATGAAGTCTTGCTATATTGACATATGCAGACTACACAGCAGTACCTCCATGGAGGAGGCCAGAACCTACTTAGGAAATAGGCTCTGAAGCACAGCTGTGCCAAACCGAGCATCACTCCTAGCCTGGATGTCCAGGGAGTAATGCTTGGTGACAGTGTGAACTGTTTTCCAGGTAGCTCCTTGACATATCTCTATGATAGGGATGTCCCGGATGCAGCTGTACCTCTGGTAGAGTGAGCCCTCAGGCCTGAAGGGGGAACCTTACTCAGCTTTTGGTAACAAAACTGGATACAAGAGACAATCCACCTGACAATGGATCTTTTAGTGGCAGGTTTCCCTTTGCCCACCTCACCATAAGTGAGGAACAGTTGGAGGGAGTCAAACCTGTGACCCTTGGTACGCTCTATGTAGTAACTAAGGGCTCTTTCGACATCTAAACTGTGTAATCTCTTCTCACCAGAGGAGGAATGGTCAGTGAAGTACACAGAGAGAGATACGGATTGATTAAGGTGAAAGTCCAAGACCATTTTAGGCAAGAACTTTCTGTTAGTTCTGAGGACCACTTTATCCCTATGAAAGGAGATAAAAATCAGGCTCCACTGACAATGCTTGTAGTTCACTTATGCGCCTGGCAGAAGTGATGGCTACCAAAAATACAGGTTACTCACCTGTAACAGGAGTTCTAGGAATGATATATGTTGTTCATCCACACTTATTGGCAGGTATCCTTGCCGCTTTAAATCTTGCCGGAAGGTCTTCAAGCTGGCTCCTCCCACCCACCCGGGTGGTAAAACTCTCGGCTCCGCCCCATGACGCCAGATCTGGCCCTCTGGAAGCTCAGGTTGTGCGTCGAAGCCGGGGAGGTTGGGTGAGTCGTGAGGATGAACAACATACACCATTCCTAGAACTCCTGTTACAGGTGAGTAACCTATATTTCTATGGACATGGATATGTTGTTCATCCACCCTTATTGGCAGACTCCTAGCAGTTCTCCGGGAGGAGGGAGGCAAGATGCACACCCCCTACTTAGGAAAAAAAGAGACTGGAGAACAGAGGCCCCAAAACCAGCATCCCGGCGTGACTCAAGTTCGATGTGGTAATGGGTGATGAAGGTGTGTGCTGACTTCCAGGTAGCAGCCCTGCAGATTTCCTGAATAGGGACGTCCCTGGAAGCAGCCACCAATGCAGCAGTATGAGCTCTTATCACTCTGGGAGGCTCCATGCCCGCCAACTTATAGCAGAGATCTATGCAGGAGGTGACCCACCTGCTTATCGTCCGCTTGGCTGCAGGTCTGCCAGGTGCGGCTTCAGCGTAGGTGACAAACAGCTGGCGAACCTCTCCCGACTTCAGCCGCAGCGCCTTGTAGTAGCAGGCGCCCTTCTAGGATCCAAAGTATGGAGCCTATATTTGGCCTCCGAGGTGTAATTGGGTTAGAACACCGACAGAGTCAACACCTGGTTAAGGTGAAACTCCAACACCACCTTCGGAAGGAATTTCGGGTGGGGGCGCAGGACAACCTTGTCCCTGTGAAAGACCAGGCAAGGAGACTCAATGGAAAGCGCCTGGAGCTCTCCTATCCTTCTGGCTGACGTAATAGCCACCAAGAAGGCGGTCTTCCACGACAGGTGAGAGAGATCGCACCTGTGCATTGGTTCGAATGGTTTGCCCATGAGCTTTGCCAGTACCAGCAGTAGATCCCATGGAGGTGGAGGTTCTCGCACCGGAGGGGAAATGTGATCAAGGCCTTTAAAAAAGCACCAGACCACCTTCTCCTGCGTCACAGACTGCTTCCCGGCCCGCGCCCGGTAAGCAGAGATGGCTGCCAGGTGCACCCTTAGGGTCGTCGACCTAAGCCCTTGCTGAGAAAGGGACCAGAAATAGTCCAAGATGCTTGCCAAGGAACAGTAGGAAGGGTCCAAGCCCTCGCCCTGACACCAAATGGAAAACCTCTTCCATTTGAAGGCATAGCATTTCCTGGTCGACTCCTTACGGGACGCCTCAACAACATCGAGGACCTCGTCGGAAAGACCCAAGGCCTGGAACTCTAGCCGCTCAGAAACCAGACCATCAGGTGCAGGGATTGAAGGTTCGGATGGAACACCTTCCCCCGATTAACTGAAAGCAGGTCCGGGCAAGCTGGAAGCTGCCTCGGGAGCCTAGAGCTGAGGCTGAGGAGATCTGGGTACCAGAACTGGCGAGACCAGTCTGGGGCTATCAGAATCACCTGCGCCTTGTCCCTCCTTGCTTTGAGAAGCACCTTGTGTATCAAGGGAAATGGGGGGGGGGAGGCGTAGAAGAGGCCCGGGGTCCAGGGCCTCAAGAAGGCATCCCCCTGCAGCGAGCCCTGCTGAGGAGGGGGTGGGCATGGAACAGCCTCAGCTTAGCGTTCTCCCTGGAGGCAAACAGATCCACCTGAGGTATGCCCCACTGGGAGAACAGATCTTGTACTACCTCCGGCAGGAGAGACCACCCGTGGGACGCAGTCCCTATCCGGCTTAGGGCATCGGCCAGGGTGTTGGGGGCTCCTGCCACATGAATGGCTAGGAGATCCGCCCAGGCTGCGCGCACAAGTGACCAAACGCGGAGAGCCTTGCATAGAAGCATGGAGCGGCTCCCGCCCCCGGGCGGTTCAGGTAGTACATGGTCGTGGTATTGTCCGCTGGACTCGGACCACTTGACCCCGGAGAAACAGAGCAAAGGCGGTGAGAGCTAGGCGGACCGCTCAGAGCTCCAGCAGGTTGATGTGGCATCGGGACTCTCACAGGGACCAGAGGCCGTGAGCCTGGTGTTCCCCCAGATGGGCACCCCAACCCATCAGAGAAGCATCAGTCAATAGAGACCGTCGGCTTGCGGCAGACAAACGGGATGCCCTCCTGCAAGTGAACTGGAACGATCCACCACCAGGGAGCGTTCCACATCCCCTGGGTCACCATCACTAGCTGGTCCAATGGATCACAGCGTCGTGACCACTGGCTGGCCAGTCCCCACTGAAGAGGACGCATGTGCCATCAGGCCCAACGGACTACGCTGGTGCAGGCCGCCATGAGACCCAGAAGGCACAGGAAGTCCCGGGCAGGGCGCGATTGCCCAACCAGAAATGATTGGGAAAAGGAGGAAAGAACCTCGGCCCTGTCCGCCGGGAGCCGTGCTCTGGCTCAAAGAGTCGAGCTCTGCCCCGATGAAAAGAATCACCTGCTTCGGCTCGAGTTCCGACTTGGCCTCGTTGATGAGGCGGCCGACTTGAGAGCAGACCTGGAGGGCCAGATCTCTGGACCGCTCCACCTCCTGCCTGGAGGGGGCTGCTATCAGCCAGTCGTCCAGGTAAGGGTACACCCAGACCCCCCCGAGCCGCAGGAATGCTGTCACCACTGCCATGCATTTGGTGAAGACCCTGGGAGCTGGAGACAAGCCGAAGGGCATGGCTCGAACTCGAAAAAGGATCCCTCCACTGTCAGCGAAGGAATCTCTGGTGTGACGGATGGAAGAAGGGACATGAAAGAGCCCAGCGTCCTGCAGGTCCAGAGAGCAGAACCACACGCCAATGCTCCAAGATAATAGTATTATCTGAGCCAGAGTGACCATCCTGAAGGTTCGAGACCTTAGGAACTTGTTTAGGTCATTCGGACGAGAATGGGGCCAAGCCCCGTCTGTTCGGGACCAGGAAGTACCTGGACACAACACCTGGTCTGAGGGAGGGTCCGCCACCTCCTGATCACCTCCTTCTGGAGGAGGAGGCGATGTCGGCTCGGCAGCCGACAGCAAACTCGGGACCAGGCCCCGGGCAGCGACGCTCTGAAGGGCGGGCCTGCTCGAACTCAGAGGCAGGCCTCTTCCTACCACCTCAATACCCATCTGTCCGTGGTAATAACGGACCATGGTGGAAAGGAAGTGATGAGCCGGGCCCCCCACAGGGGGAACCTGGGGTGAGGTGGGATGTTTGGGCGACACCCTTCAACCCGTCACTGGGCAGAGCTAGGAGGAGGACCGGCCGAGGGGACCTCTGGGCCTTTTTCCTCCTTCCTATTGGAGGAAGCCCGGGCTTGGGTTTGGGATGCCAAGTCACGCCTGCTGGCCCTGACATTGCTGGGCCGGACGTGCCTTGGGCGCAGGAGGCGAAAAGGGCTTAAGCTGTGGTCTGCGGCCTTGTCCTTCTGTGGATGACACCGAGTCCAAGGGTAGCATTGGACTCCTCGATCCTCTGCAGGTGACCTTCCACCCCAGGGCCCAAAGAGGTCGGTCCCCAGGAAGGAGACATCCGCCAACTTGTGGGTATCCGGCAAAGGTGGATATCCTCAGCCAAGCCCGATGGCACATAGCCACTGCGGCCGCTACAGACCTGGCACAAGAGTCTCCAATGTCCAGAGCAGTCTGGAGCTGCTGTTTGGCCACTGCCCTGCCCTGGTCCCGCACCTGCCTGACCGTGGTCTGCAGGTCCGCCAGAATATGAGGGACAACCTCATCCAGGGAGCCCAACAGGGCATGAGAAATGTGCCATGAGGACGGCCGAACTGGCCTGGTGAAGGCCGAGGGAGGACACAGCGCAGACTTTGCGCCCGGCATAGTCCAATTTCTTGACTCTGTCGGAAGGTTTGTCCACGCCCCTAGCGTTTCTCGGCGCTCGGAAAACCTGTCGTAACTAACCTCTTGGCTGAGGGTGTTCAAAACCGGACAAGGAACCGTAGGGACCTGCATATTTCCTGGCCATCCTGGCCAAGAGCGCAGGACAGGAGTAGGGGCGCTGCCAGAGCCCAAGGCCGGGCTCACTATGGCCTCGCCACCAGAAAGGCCTCCGTGAGGGGAATCCTCCAGTCCAGATCTCCGTGAGGGGGTACCTGGCCCGCTAGAGACAGAGTTCGAGCTTCATCCCGGTGGACTCCGAGATGAACCGAAGCAATCCCAGATAGGACAAAGGGCTATCGTCCATCGACTGACCCCCAGAGGACTCCAAGTCTACTCGCCTGGAGAACAGAGAGGAATCGCCGGACTCTGAAGAGTCCGCAAAGAGCTGCCTCGGGCCTGAGCCACCCTCCACCTGCCGAGGTCGGTCAGGAGTGAGGGTAACAGACAGTCTATGGGGCAGACCCTGAGCCGACCGAGAATCCTTGGTCGGAGCCCCAAATAACGGCTGTGGAGGCGGAGGTTGCACCGAAATCGGTGGAGCAGTTGTTTGGCCAAACAACCGCCTGGGAACAGGCTCGGATAAGTCGTGAGGGGTTGTTTCGCCGCTCCGTGACAGCCATAATGGCCGAGGAAGGCGGCGTGGCTTATTCCCAGTCAGGAAGGAGCTGTTGCCACATGAGGTCCTCGATGTCGACGTAACTACGAAGCCTCCCCCGTCCAAGGAGGAGGACGAGGATGAGCAGCGACGCCGCTCACCGCGGTAACGAGACAGAGACCGCCTATGATGGCGGGATCGGCTGGACCGCGAAGAAGTCCGAGACCGAGACCAAGAACCTCGGCTTTTCCGAGGGCGGTGTGAGGAGGTGTCGGCAGGAACCGGCACTCCCCTCGGCTCGGAGGGTTCACCTGAGGGCTCCGGAACCAGAGGCACTGGCAAGCCCACTGGATCCTCAACTCCCACCGGGGAAACCGGGGAGAGAGGATTCTCGTTTACTGGTGACAACCCGTCCAATGGGTCGAGAAAATCTGACTCATGGCCGACAGGAGTCTTGGTCAACTGACCCGACGGGGACACACCATGAGACCAGTGGCGGGCAGAGCGACTGACTCACTCGGGAGAGGGACCTTCCGGGCCCTAAGAGCGACGAGGATTTACCCTGTCCTCCTTTTGGACCGAGAAAAGGTCCAGCATGCTTGGTCCCTCTCCTTAGTGGAGAGGACAGACAAACTCCTTAAAGAAGCTGTGCAAGAGGAACCCAGAGACAGCGGGATAAATGCCGCAGCAGAGGAAGATGCGCCCGCGTCAGCTTGCCTCTTCGATGGCGATCATCTGCTTGAGCTGATCCGCTGCGCCGGGCCGTCCGCTGCAAAACCACCAACCAGGCCTCTTGACTTCACTGAGGCAAACGCCGGGACACACCCAGTTGTAACCGGCAGCACGGTCTTCGAGGACGAGGTCGGTAGCGAAGAGCACAAGTCGCAAGCCTGCAGGTCGTGTTCAAGGCCCAAACAGTAGACACACGGAGTGCGGATCCGTCAGATACATCTTTCTGCCCGCAAGGGCATCTCCGAAAACCGGGAGTCGATGGTACATCGCAGCCGAGGGATAGAAGACCAAGTCTCAATTAGCAAAACTTTAAATTCAGAAACCAAGATTTAAGAACTAGTCTCAAATGCAGAGCATTATGAGGGAACCTGAGCTTCCACGCTGTAAGGAAGATCTGAGTCCTGGTGGAGTCATTGAGTTTTACCACCCGAGTGGGTGGGAGGAGCCAGCTTGAAGACCTTCCGCAAGATTTAAGCGGCAAGGATACCTGCCAATAAGTGGGTACATCAACATATCTCCATGTCCCTAGAAACACAGTTTTCCAAGTCAAGTACTAAGCCTGCTTGAAGACAATGGTTCAAAAGGTTATGGTCAGCTGGGCAATGCAAACATTAGATCCCAGGCAGGGCAGGGTCCCCGAATGTAGGGCTGGTGAAGCAACTCCTTGAAAAACTTGAGAATACCGGATGAGCTGAAAGGGAAGAGGTTTACCTGCTGATACAAGAAAGCAGATAGCTGCTAGGTGCACTTTTTAGGTAGCTGGCCTCAGCCCCAAGGAATTCAAATGTACGAAATAATCCAGGACTGTGGGCAAACCAGCAGACTCTGGAGAAATATTCTTGCCAGAGCACCATATGGAAAATCTCTTCATTTGGAATTATAAGTGTTCTGGTGGAAGGCTTCCTAGAAGCCTTCAAGATATCGTTAGTACACCTGAAAGATGTAGGTCAGCAACTAACCTTCAAGAGCCAGGCCTTGAGATTGGAAAGATTTGAGATTCAGGTACCAAACCCGCCTGGTGGGCACAGGTTAACAGACGATTCCAGATACAGGAAGGCTGACCAAGGACAAAAGGAGGATACCAGGCTGTCTGGTCTAATCTGGAGCAATCAGAATCATCTTGCAAGGTTGAGATCTGATTTTGACTAGCACCTGAACAGGAGAGGAAGGGGGAAAGTCATGAGAAACTTCCTCCCAGTTGGAGAAGAAAGGCATCCAGAGTGGCTGAGCCCAACACTGAGGGGCTCAGCAAAAAGAGGAAGCTTGGTGATTGGTCTGGGGCTGCAAAAGATCTATCTGAGGAGGCCCCACCTGGCAAATACTACATCCAGAATTAGATCCAGTGACCATTCATTATGGCCCTGGGAAATCCTGTTGAGAGCATCTGCCAGACATTGTCCTTGCCTGGGAGGTGAACTGTATGAGGTGAGGTGTTCAGGGAATACGCCAGAGACCACAACTTCATTGCCTCGTGCACAAGGCCGTGAGACCGAGTGCCCCTTGTTTGTTGATGTACCACATTGTGGTGTGTATTGTCCGGTCCTGACCTGTACCAATTTGTTCTGAACAAATGTGGAAAAACTGCTGCTAGGAAAACTGCTCTGAGTTCCAACAGATTGATGTGGAGCAGAGATTCCTGAGGGGATCACAATCCCTGGGTGGTGAGGTCGCCCATGTGAGCTCCCCACCCTAAGAGGGATGCATCTGTAGTAGGGTCAAGGAGTGAGACTGAGGGATGAAGGGAACCTTTGCTCAGATTCCTCTGATCCAGCCACCTCTGCAGGGCCTGGACTGGTGTCCGAGTTACTGGGATCAATTTGGTAAGAGGTTATCTCTTTGAGACCAGAAGGCTCTCAATGGAACTGAATGTCCCTCATCTGAAATCTTGCTCCTGCACCACTGCTGTGGAAGCAGCCATGTGCCCTGTGAGCTGCAGAAAATGCCTTACTGGTTGAGAGACCTGCAGAGTGAAGGAGGCAGCCAGAGAAACCAGGGTCCTTGCTTTTCTAGAGGAAGGAAGGTTCTTGTCGTTGAGTGTTCAGTTCTGCACTATGGAAGGTGAGTAGCTGAACAGGCTCTAGAACTGACTTTGGGAGATTGAGAAGGAAACCCAGAGATGTAAGCAGTTGCTGAGTAACCTGAAGGTGTAATTTGATTTGTGCTGAGACTGGCGTCCATCTATGAGCCAGTCATCCACGTAAGGGAAGATGGCAATCTTTTGCCTTCTTAAATAAGCAATTGCTACTGCCAGGCATTTTGTGAATACCTTTGGGCGAAAGGGAAAGGGCATTGCTCTTGAACTGGTAATGGCCTGAGGGCAGTTCGAATCCGAGGTACCTTCAGTGGGAGCTTCTTATGAGAACATGAAGTAGGCATCCTGAGGTCCAGGGACACTAGCTAGTCCCTCTGCCTTAGAGAGGGTAAAATAATTCCCAGAGTCACCATTTTGAATCTTGGTTTTAGAAGGTGCTTGTTTAGGTATCCGAGATCCAGGATGGGCCGCCATTCTCCTGTCTTTTTGGGTAAGGGCACCTGGAGTACAGTCCTTGCCCTGGTGTAGGGGGAACTTTCATTGCCCGAGAGCCATGAGGGTTGAAACTTGTTTCTAGGGAGAGCCTCTGATCGATTTGTAGGTGGAAAGGATCTGTCTCACCTTGGAAATTTTTGAAGCCGAGAATTGTCCCTGGCTTACTACCTCAGGACCCACTTGTCTGATATTAAAGACTTCCAGTCCTGGACGGCAAGCCAGCCTGCCCGCTACAGGCATGGAGAATCGGCTCTGGTCGTCCCATCAGGAGCTTGTTTGGCAGGGGCTTAGGCTGGGGGTGGAGCAGCTCACCACTTCGGCCCTGCCTCCCCTGAAGCAGAACCCCTCTGGGCATAGGTTGAAGAGGAGCCCATGGTAAAAAGGCCTGTGAATAGGCCTGCCCCTGCCCCTGAAGGTCTGTGTCTGAGGAGTGGCCTGCCTTCTTGGCTTGTGCACCCTTTAGGTAGTCTCTATACTATCCATTTTCATGTACCTCTGTCTGCTCCCCCAAACAGAGAGTTACCCACAACAGGAAAATCCATGGCCATAGCCTGTATCATGTGACATGGTTAGTCACCTTGAGCCAAGCCACTCCTTCATGAAAAGCCACAGATGTAGCCATGACCTTGAAGATACATCAGGAGTCCACTGCAGCATGGAATTGCACCTGGAACCCCTCAATACCATCAGTAGCCACCTGCTCCAGCTCCTTGACAAGCTCGGCCACAGTGAATCAGTTTCGGCCAGAGCCACAACAGTATCCCATCTGGGATTTCTGGTATCTTGCAACATAGGCCATAATTTGCCTGTGTGAGTCCCAAGGATGCTGCCATGTACTGTTTTCGCTATGGCATCAATCCTCCTGAGTCCTTTTGTCAGAGTGGTGTGGCCAAGGGAATATTTGCCTTATCACAGGCTGCAGCCTGCACTACCCAACATGGCTGCATTGTTGTGAAAGGAACTCTGTATTCGACCCTGACAATGTGTACCTCTTGTCCATTCTTTTATCCACAGGAAGTATAGTGAGGAGCTTTTAAAATCTTTGTCTGTTTCCTAAAAGATTTATGTAAGGGAATAGACAGTCTCCTGACCTGGATACAACCCATGGGATATCCATCATTTCCACATAGTCAGGCTCCTCCTGTTCGTCCACAGCTTCTTCCAAAGGAAGCTGAGGGTTTCACACCTTTTATAAAAACATAAAATGAGAAGGAACTCAGAAAGCTCAGAGGACACTCCTAAGGTCTGTCTGGGGAGATGTCCGTCCAATGGGCACACCCAGACTTTCAAACCACATTCACTTCATAATCTTCCCTCCGTTCATGCAAATTCCTCTATATCATATTCTTGAACCGTGGCACCGACCGCCATTTGATGGTGCGGGTTCGGTCTGAACTGGGAAAACGACTGACAATTTTATAGTGGCTATTCTGCAGTGGTTGAGAAGGAAATTTGGCTCCACACCTGCTGATTTTTTCCTTGTTGGACTGACTCTCTGAGTAGCTCCCCGCTTGCCCGAGGTCGCTTTCCTCGTTCGTTGGCACCGAACTGGCTGGCCATCCGGTCAGCGGACTTTGCCTCGCTCGAGCCTACCAACTCTTATCCAGGTAGCTGCAGGAAATTCTGCACATCAGTCTGTATTGAGGTCAATTTAATAAAGTTTAATAACCTGATTGGTTCAAACCAACAGATATCGCTTGCAGTTCTAATAGAAATAATGTAAACCATTCTCATTTTATTATACTATAGACAGAGTTGAACCAACCGGTTGTGTTTTAAATAGATATACTGCGTTTAAACCAGAAATTCCTTTTAACCGACAAAATGAATCAGCAGAGAAATCTGAGCGACTGTTCAGTGAGGCAGAGTGAAGAATTGACAGTGAGTTTGAAGAACAACACACAGAGTTTTCAACTGATTCGTTAAGATTCCATGCCTGGCATGGAAGTTAACTCTTCACCTCGGAGCAGTTCTATGGTTGGACTCACTGCATGTCATAATAGCAAGATCTGTTTGAAATCTGCTTGAGCCCAACAGGTTGATGTGAGCAGAGATTCCTGGGAGACCACAGACCTGTGGTGAGGTCGCCATGTGCTCTCCCAGCCCAAGAGGGACGATCTGTAGTAAGGATTAGAGAATGACTGAGTGACAAACGAACCCTTTGTCCAGTGTGCCTGATCCTGCCACCACTGTAGGGCTTGGATCAGGTTCAGCATTATCAGCTTGGTAAGAGGACTTTCTTTGAGACCAAAAAGCTCTCAAATGGAACTGTATGTCCCTTATCTGAAATCTTGCTCTGCACAACTGCTGTGAAGCAGCCATGTCCTAGAGCTGCAGAAAATGCCTTGTGGTTGGGAGATCTGGAGGAATGAGGCCAGGAGACTAGGGTCTACTCTGGGGAAATATTCTTGCCAGAGCACCATATGGAAAATCTCTTCTATTTGGAATTATAAGTAAACCCTGGTGGAAGGCTTCCTAGAAAGCCTTCAAGATATCGAAAGTACACCCTTGGAAAGATGTAGGTCAACAAACTAACTCTTCAGGAACCAGGCCTTGAGATTGAAAGATTTGAGATTCAGGTACCAAACCGCGCCCTAGGCACAGGTTAACAGATTGTGATTCCTGGGAGACACAGGGAAGGTTGACTCCTAAGGACAAAAGAGTGGATACCAGGGCTGTCTGGCCCAATCTGAGACAATCAGAATCATCTTGCAAAGGTTTGAGATCTGATTTTGACTAACCTGTGAGCAGCAGGAGAGGGAAGGGGAAAAAGCATAGAAAACTTCCTTCCCAGTTGAGAAGAAAGAGCATCCAGAGGGACTAGAGCCCAACACTGGGGCCTGCAGCAAAAAGAGTTAGTGATTGTCTGGGGCTGCAAAAAGATCTATCTGAGGTGCCCCACCTGGCAAATACTACATCCAGAATTAGGGGATCAGTGACCATTCATTATGGCCCTGGAAATCCTGCTGAGAGCATCTGCCAGGACATTGTCCTTGCCTGGGAGGTGAACTGCAATAAGGGAGGTGTTCAGGGAATCGCCCAGAGACCACAACTTCATTGCCTCGGTGCACAAGGCCGTAGGCCGAGTGCCCTTGCTTGTTGATGTACCACATTGTGGTGGTATTGTCCGTCCTGACCTGTACCACTCTGTTCTGAACAAATGTGGAAAAAACTTGAAGTGCTAGAAAAACTGCTCTGAGTTCCAACAGATTGATGTGGAGCAGAGATTCCTGAGGGGACCACAATCCCTGGGTGGTGAGGTCGCCCATGTGAGCTCCCCACCCTAAGAGGGATGCATCTGTAGTAAGGGTCAAGGAGTGAGACTGAGGGATGAAGGGAACCCCTTGTCTCAGATTCCTCTGATCCTGCCACCTCTGCAGGGCCTGGATCAGGGTTCGAGTTACTGGGATCAATTTGGTAAGAGGATCTCTCTTTTGAGACCAGAAGGCTCTCAAATGGAACTGAATGTCCCTCATCTGAAATCTTGCTCCCTGCACTACTGCTGTGGAAGCAGCCATGTGCACTAGGAGCTGCAGAAAATGCCTTACTGGTTGAGAGACCTGCAGAGTGAAGGAGGCAGCCAGAGAAACCAGGGTCCTTGCTCTTTCTAGAGGAAGGAAGGCTCTGGCCTGCTGAGTGTTCAGTTCTGCACCTATGAAGGTGAGTAGCTGAACAGGCTCTAGAACTGACTTTGGGAGATTGAGAAGGAAACCTAGAGATGTAAGCAGCTGCTGAGTAACCTGAAGGTGTAATTTGACTTGTGCTGGAGACTGGCCCACTATGAGCCAGTCATCCAAGTAAGGGAAGATGGCAATCTTTTGCCTTCTTAAATAAGCAATTGCTACTGCCAGGCATTTTGTGAATACCCTTGGGGCAAAGGAAAGGGCATTGCTCTGAACTGGTAATGGCCTGAGGGCAGTTCGAATCCGAGGTACCTTCAGTGGGAGCTTCTTATGAGAACATGGAAGTAGGCATCCTTGAGGTCCAGGGACACTAGCCAGTCCCCTGGCCTTAGAGAGGGTAAAATAATTCCCAGAGTCACCATTTTGAATCTTGGTTTTAGAAGGTGCTTGTTTAGGTATCCGAGATCCAGGATGGGCAGCCATTCTCCTGTCTTTTTTGGGGTAAGGAAGTACCTGGAGTACAGTCCTTTGCCCTGGTGTAGGGGAGGAACCCTTTCTACAGCTCCGAGAGCCATGAGGGTTGAAACTTCTGTTTCTAGGGAGAGAGCCTCTGATCGATTTGCAGGTGGAAAGGATCTGGTTCTCACCTTTGGAAATTTTTTGAAGCCGAGAACCAGTCCCTGGCTTACTACCTCCAGGACCCACTTGTCTGATATTAAAGACTTCCAGTCCTGGACGAAGTAAGCCAACCTGCCATCCTGAGCAATGGAGAATCGGCCCTGGTGGGTCCCATCGGGGAGCTTGTTTGGCAGGGGCTTTTGGGCTGGGGTGGGAGCAGGCCTGCTCGTTACCCGTCTGCCTCTCCCTCTGAAGGAACCCCCTCTGGGCATAGGCTGAAGAGGAGGCCTGGGCTTGGTAAAAAGGCCTGTGAATAGGCCTGCCCCTGCCCCTGGAAGGCTGCCTCTGAGGAGTGGCCTGCCTTTCCTTGGCTTGTGCACTCCTTTAGGTAGTTCTATACTCATCCATTTTCTTCATGTAATTCTCTGTCTGCTCCCCAAACAGAGAGAGTTACCCAACAGGAAAATCCATGGCCATAGCCTGGGTATCATGTGACAGGCTAGTACACCTGAGCCAAGCCATTCCGCGAAAAGCCACAGATGTAGCCATGACTCTTGAAGATACATCATTAGAGTCCACTGCAGCATGGAATTGCACCTTGGAACCCTCAATACCATCAGCAGCCACCTGCTCCAGCTCCTTGACAAGCTGGCCAGGGACCAGTTTCGCTAGAGCCATAACAGTATCCCATCTGGATTTCTGGTATCTTGCAACATAGGCCATATAATTTGCCTGTGTGAGTCCCAAGGATGCTGCCATGTACTGTTTCTTTGCCATGGCATCAATCCTCCTAGAGTCCTTGTCAGGAGGGTGAAGCCAAGGAATATTTGCCTTATCACAGGCTGCAGCCTGCACTACTAACATGGCTGCATTGTTGTGAAAGAACTCAGTATCAGACCCGACAATGTGTACCTCTTGTCCATTCTTTTATCCACAGGAAGTATAGTGTGAGGAGCTTTTAAAATCTTTTCTGTTTCCTAAAAGATTTATGTAAAGAATAGACAGTCTCCTGGACTCTGGGATATCCATCATTCCACATAGTCAGGCTCCTCCTGTTCGTCACAGCTTCTTCCAAAGGAAGCTGGAGGTTTCAACCACCTTTTATAAAACATAAAATGAGAAGGGAACTCAGAAGCCTGGGAGGGACACTCCTAAAGGTCTGTCTTGGGAGATGTCGGTTCAATGGGCACACCCAGACTTTCAAAACCACATTCACTCTTCATAATCTTCCCCCTCCGGTTCATAAAATTCCTCTATATCATATTCTTGAACCGGTGGCACCGACCGCTACCTGATGGTGCCGGTTCGGTCTGAACAGGGAAAGCGACTGGACAATTTTGATAGTTTTGGCTATCTCTGCAGTGGTTGGAGAAGGAAATTTTGGCTCCACACCTGCTGATTTTTCTAGTCCTTTTTGCTGGGACTGACTCCTCTGAGTCAGCTCCCCGTTTGCCCGAGGGCACTCCCTCCGGTTCGGTTGGCACCGAACCGGGCTGGACATCCGGGTCAGCGGACTTCTTGGCCTCTCGTTCTCTGAGCCTACCAACTCTCTTATCCAGGGTAGCTGCAGGGAAATTCTTGCAAATCTGGCAGTCTGCATTGAGGTCAATTTAATAAAGTTTAACAACAACCTGATTGGTTCAAACCGAACAGATAATATCGTTTGCAAGTTCCACACAGAAATAATGTAAAACCTATCTATCACTTACGATACCACAGACAGAGCTTGAACCAACCGGTTGTGGTTTAAATATAGACATAATGCGGTTTAAAAACCGAGAAATTACACTTTTTAACCGACAAAATGAACCGAGCAGCAGGAGAAATCTCCGGAGCGACTGTTCAGTGAGGCAGAGTAAAGAATCTGACAGTGAGTTTGAAGAACAACACACAGAGTTTTCAACTGATCTCGCGCTCAAGATTCCATGCCTGGCATGGAAGTTAACTCTTTCACCTCCGGAGCAGTTCTAAGGTTGGGACTCACTGCATGTCATAATATAGCAAGACTTCATGTTTGAAAAACTGCTCTGAGCTCCAACAGGTTGATGTGGAGCAGAGATTCCTGGGGAGACCACAGACCCTGGGTGGTGAGGTCGCCCATGTGAGCTCCCCAGCCCAAGAGGGACGCATCTGTAGTAAGGATTAGAGAATGAGACTGAGTGACAAAATGAACCCCTTGTCTCAGGTTGCTCCTGATCCTGCCACCACTGTAGGAGCTTGGATCAGGGTTCGAGTTACTGGGATCAGCTTGGTAAGAGGATCCTTTCTTTGAGACAAAAAGCTCTCAAATGGAACTGTATATCCCTCATCTGAAATCTTGCTCCTTGCACAACTGCTGTGGAAGCAGCCATGTGTCCTAGGAGCTGCAGAAAATGCCTTGCTGGCTGGGAGATCTGCAGGGGTAAATGAGGAGGCCAGGAGACTAGGGTCTTTGCCCTGTCCAGGGAGGAAGGCCCTGGCTTCCTGTGTGTCAGTTCTGCGCCTATGAAGGTGAAGCTGGACCGGCTCTAGAACCGACTTTGAGAGATTCAGAGGAAACCTAGAGGTAAGCAGTTGCTGACGTTATCTGAAGGTGTAAATTGACCAGGTCTGGGGACTGGCCTACTAAGAGCCAATCGTCCAGGTAAGGAAAGATGGCAATCTTTTGCCTTCTTAGGTAGGCAACTGCTACAGCCAGGCATTTGGTGAATGCCCTTGGGGCAGAAGAGAGGCCAAAGGGCATTGCTCTGAACTGGTAGTGGCCTGAGGGCAGCTCGAACCTGAGGTACTTTCGATGGGAGCTTCTGATGGGAATATGGAAGTAGGCATCCTTGAGGTCCAGGGAAGCTAGCCAGTCCCCTGGCCTTAAAGAGGGTAGGATAATTCCCAGAGTCACCATTTTGAACTTTGCTTTAAAAGGTGCTTGTTTAAATATCTGAGATCCAGGATGGGCTGCCATTCTCCTGTCTTTTGGGGTAAGGAAGTACCTGGAGTACAAACCTTTGCCCTGGTGGAGGAGGAACCCTTTCCACAGCTCTGAGAGCCAGGAGGTAGAGACCTCTGCCTCAGGGCGAGTGCCTCTGATGGAGTTGCAGGTGGAAAAGATCTGGTTCTCAGCTTGGAAATTTTTGAAGCTGAGAACCAGTCCCTGACTTACTACTTCCAGGACCCACTTGTCTGATGTTAAAGACTTCCAGTCCTGGACAAGTAAGCCAGCCTGCCCCCTACAGGTAGAGGAGAATGGCCTGGCAATCCCATCAGGGTGTCTGCTTGGCAGGGGCTTTGGGCTGAGGGGTGGAAGCAAACCTGCTTGTACCCAGTCTGCCTCTCCCTCTAAAGAACCCCCTCTGAGCATAGGCGGAGGAGGAAGCTTGAGCTTGGTAAAAAAAGGCCTATGAAAAGGCCTGCCCCTACCTCTAGGAAGCTGCTTTTGAGGAGTGGCCTACCTTTCCTTGGCCTGTGCACTCCTATAGGTGGTCCTCTATTCATCCATTTTCTTCATATAATTCTCTGTTTGCTCCCCAAATAGAGAATTTCCCATAACAGGAAAATCCATGGCCTTAGACTGAGTATCCTGAGACAGGGTAGTACATCTGAGCAAACCATCCTGCAAAGTGCCACAGATGTAGCCATGACTCTTGATGAAACATCATTAGAGTCCACTGCAGCATGAAATTGCACCTTGGATGCCTCAATACCATCCATAGCCACCTGTTCCAGCTCCCTGACAAGCTGGTCAGGGACTTGTTTCCTAGAGGCCAGCACAGTATCCCATCTGGATTTCTGGTACCTAGCAGCATAAACCATATAATTTGCTTGTCTGAGTCCCAAAGATGCTGCCATGTACTGTTTCTTTGCCGTAGCATCAATCTTCCTGGAGTCCTTCTCAGGGATGTGTGAAGCTAGGGGAATATTAGCCTTGTCACAGGCTGCAGCCTGCACTACCCCTACATGGCTGCATTGTTAAGTGAGGAAATCGGTGTCGGAGCCTGATACGGTATACCTCTTGTCCATCCTTTTATCCACAGGAGGTATAGTGTGAGGAGTTTTAAACTTTTACTGTCTGTTTCCGAAAATATTTTTGCAAAGGAATAGACAGTCTCCTAGACTCTGGAATATCCATCATTTCTGCATAGTCTGGCCCCTCTTGGTCATCAACAGCTTCCTCAACAGGAGCTGGAGAGTTTCAACAACTTTTTTTATAAAACATGAAATGAAGAAAGGACTCAAAGCCTTGGAGAGAAGAAAAATTACTCACCTTAGTAATGTTATTTCTTCTAATGGAGTCTTCTATATTATGACAAGTTGCAGTTTGTCCCACCACTAGAACTGCTCCGGAGGTAGAAATAGTTAAATCCATTCCATGAATGGAACTTTGAGCACACGCTCTAAGATAGAAGCTCTGTCTGTGTAGTTTCAAATCTGAACTGTCAGATCTTTGAGCAAAAACTCACTAAGGTCAGTGTGGAGCTGTAACCTACACTAGCCAACTGGCTACCAAATAATAACACCCATTGCTGGTCCCAACACCAAGACTCAAGTCAGGGACCAGAATTAATAATATAATTTAACAATATGAGAAATAACACAAGAGAATAATAAACACCACACCCAAACCCCAAAAGGGGTGAAACGCCTAAAAGGGCATAAAATAGTGCCCACACTAGGTTGCCCACACCATACCCAAGTAGAAGTTCTGAGAGGGGCAGGCTGGGGAGGTCATAATATAGCAAGACTCCATTAGAAGAAACAACATTACTAAGGTGAGTAATTTTTCTTCAAACAACATAAGTCTTGCTATATTATGACAAAGTTACAGACTACACAGCAGTACCTCCATGGAGGAGGGACAGAACCTACTTAGGGAATAGGCTCTGAAGCACAGCTGTGCCAAACAGAGCATCTCTCCTAGCCTGGACATCCAGGAGTAATGCTTGGTGAAAGTGTGTACGTTTTCAAGTAGCAGCCTGGCATATCTCAATATAGGGATGTCTCTGGCAGCAGCTAGAGACACGGCTGTACCTCTGGTAGAATGAGCCCTCAAGCCAGAGGGGATCTCTGTCCAGTTTCTGATAACAAAATTGGATACAAGAGACAATCCACCTGACAACTGATCTCTTTAGTGGCAGGTTTCCTTCCCAACCTCACCATAAGTGAGGAAAAGTTGGAGGATTAGAACCTGCTGACCCTTGGTACGTTCTAAATAGTAACTAAGGCCCTCTTAACATCAAACTGTGCAATCTCCTCTCACCAGAAGAGGATTGTTCAGTGAAGAATACTGGAAGGAGATAGATTGGTTAAGATGGAAATCTGAAACCACCTTAGGCAAAAACTTCCTGTTAGTCCTGAGGACTACCTTATCCCTGTGGAAAGAAATAAAGTCAGTTTCTACTGACAAGGCTTGCAACTCACTTATGCGTCTAGCAGAAGTGATAGCCACTAGGAAAACAGTTTTCCAAGTTAGATACTTCAGCTCTGCAGAAAACAGAGGTTCAAAAGGGGGTTGCATTAACTGGGCAATGCAAACATTAAGGTCCCAGGCAGGGGCTGGATCCCGAAAAGGTGGATTAGTATGGAGTAATCCCTTCAAAAACTTGGAAAACACAGGGGAGGCGGAAAGAGAGGATGACTTTCCTGCAGAAACAAAAGCAGAGACAGCTGCCAAATGAACTCTCAGGGTAGCTGGTCTGAGGCCCAAGAATTAAGATGGACCATGTAATCTAACACAATGGGCAAATCAGCAGATTCTGGGGAAATATGCTTCCCAGAACACCAAATGGAAAAACCTTTTCCATTTAGAATTATAAGTAGCCCTAGTGGAAGGCTTCCTAGAAGCCTTTAGAATTTCAAGAACACCCTGAGAGAGAGGTGTAAGTCAGCAAATTCTAACTCCTCAAGAGCCAGGCCTTGAGGTTGAGGGATTTGAGGTTCGGATACCAAACTCTCCCCTGGGCACAGGATAATAGGTTGTGATTCCTGGGGAGACACAGGGGAAGATTGACTGTCAGGGACAGAAGGAGTGGGTACCAGGGCTGCCTGGCCCAACTGGGCAATCAGAATCACCCTGCAAGGCTGGGATCTGATTTTGACTAACACTTTGAATAGGAGAGGAAGGGGAAAAGCATAAAGAAACTCCCTTCCCAATCCAGAAGGAGGGTGTCCAAGGGACTGAGCCCAACACTGAGGCCTGCAGCAGAACAGTGGAAGTTGGTGATTGTCTGGGGCTGCAAAAAGATATATCCGAGGGGTGCCCCATCTGGCAAAGACTATCCCCAGTACTTGAGGATCCAGGGACCATTCGTGATGGCCCTGAGAAATCCTGCTGAGAGCATCTGCTAGAACATTGTCCTTTCCTGGAAGGTGAACTGCCATGAGGGAAGTGTTCAGGGAATAGGCCAGAGACCACAACTTCATTGCCTCGGTGCACAAGGCCGAAGACAGAGTGCCCCCCTGCTTGTTGATGTACCACATTGTTGTGGTGTTGTCTGTTCTGACTTGTACCACTTTGTTCTGAACAGATGCAGAAAACACTTGAAGTGCTAAAAAGACAGCTCTGAGTTCCAGCAAATTGATGTGGAACAGATTCCTGGGGAGACCACACTCCCTGAGTGGAGAGGTCGCCCATGTGGGCTCCCCACCCCAGGAGGGAAGCATCTGTAGCGAGAGTCAGCGTGTGAGCAGGGGAATGAAGGGACCCCAATCTTAATTGCTCTGATCCTGCCACCACTGGAGGGCCTGGATCAAGGTTCGAGTCACTGGGACCAACTTGGAAAGGGGGTCTCTTCTCTGAGACCAATAGGTTCTCAAGTGAAACTGAATGTCTCATCTGAAATCTTGCTCCCTGCACTACAGCTGTAGATGCAGCCATGTGACCCAGGAGCTGCAAAAAGTGTCTTGCTGGTCGAGAGCCCCGCAGAGCGAAGGAGGAGGCCAGAGCCACCAAGTTCCTTACCCTTTCTAAGGGAAGAAAAGCTCTGGCCCGGTTTGTGTCCAATTCTGCACCTATAAAGGTGAGTACCTGGACTGGTTCCAGAACCAACTTTGGTAGATTTAGCAGGAAGCCCAGCGAGGTGAGAAGCTGCTAGGTGACTTGCAGGTGAGATTTTACCTGTGCTGGGGACTGGCCTACAATGAGGCAGTCGTCTAAATAGGGAAAAACAGCAATCCTCTGCCTCCTTAAGTGAGCCACTGCTACTGCCAGACATTTTGTGAATACCCTTGGGGCAGAGGTCAAGCCGAAGGGCATTGCTCTGAACTGGTAATGACCTGAGGGCAGTTCGAATCTGAGGTACTTTCGGTGGGAGCTTCTGATTAGGACGTGAAAATAGGCATCCTTGAGGTCCAGGGAAGCTAGCCAGTCCCCTGGCCTTAGAGAAGGTAAAATCATTGCCAGAGTTATCATTCTGAACTTTGGTTTCAAAAGATGCTTGTTCAGATATCTGAGGTCTAAGATGGGTCGCCATTCTCCTGTCTTTTTTGGGGTAAGGAAGTATCTGGAATACAGACCCTTGCCCTGGTGTAGGGGAAGAACCCTTTCTACCGCTCTGAGAGCCAACAGGGTTGAGACCTCTGCTTCTAGAGCAAGGGTCTCTAAAGAACTTGCAGGTAGAAAAGGCCTGGCTCTCATCTTGGGGAACTTTTTGAAGCTGAGAACCAGACCCTGGCTTACTACTTCCAGAACCCACTTGTCTGAGGTTAAAGACACCCAGTTCTGACTGAAGTAAGCCAACCTGCCCCCTACTGGTAAAGGAGAATCGGCCCTGGGCACCCCATCAGGGTGCCTGCTTGGCAGGAGCAGGCCTGCCCACACCCCCTCTGCCTCTGAAGAACCCCCTCTGAGCATAAGCAGAGGAGGCCTGAGTTTGGTAGAAAGGCCTGTGGAAAGGCCTACCCCTACCCCTGGGGGTGTGCCTCTGGGGAGTGGCTTGCCGCTCCTTAGCTTGGGCACTTTTGTAAGTAGTCCTATATTCATCCATCTTTTTCATATAGTTCTCCGTCTGCTCCCCAAACAGAGAATTTCCCACCACAGGAAAATCCATAGCCTTAGTCTGGGTATCCTGTGAGAGGCTAGTACACCTGAGCCAGGCCAACCTATGAAAAGCTACAGATGTGGCCATGACTCTAGAGGAGACATCATTAACATCCACAGCAGCATGAAACTGCACCTTAGAAGCCTCAATGCCATTGGCAGCCACCTGTTCCAGCTTGCTAGCAAGCTGGCCATGGGCTTGTTTGGCTAATTCCATAACAGTATCCCATCTAGATTTCTGATACCTTGCTACATAAGCCATATAATTTGCTTGCCTGAGTCCCAAGGACGCTGCCATGTACTGTTTTTTGCCATAGCATCAATCTTCCTGGAATCCTTGTCAGGAGGATGTGAAGCCAGGAATATTAGCTTTATCACAGGCTGCAGCCTGAACTACCCCAACATGACTGCATTGCTGAGAAAGGAATTCTGTATCAGGACCTGACAATGTGTACCTTCTGTCCATCTTTTTATCTACAGGAGGCACAGAATTAGGAGTTAAGATTTTTATTGTTTGTTTCCTAAAAGACTTATGCAAAGGAATAGACAATCTCCTAGACTCTGGAATATCCATCATTTCTACAAAATCAGGCTCCTCTTGCTCATCCACAGCTTCTTCCAAAGGAAGCTGGAGGGTTTCAACAACTTTCTTGTAAAACATAAAATGAGAAGGGACTCAGAAAGCATGGGGAGATTCTAAAGGTCTGTCTGGGAAATGTCGGTTCAATGGGCACACCCAGACCCTCCCAGCCACATTCATACTGTTCATAATCATCCTCCCCTCCTCTGGTTCATTAAAACTCCTCAACCTCATATTCTTGAACCGATGGAACGGGACGAACCGACCTTTACCAGATAGTAGCGGTTCGGACGGGACCGAGACAGTGACTGGACAATTTGAATAGCTCTTGCTATCTCTGCAGCAGTTGGAGAAGGGATTTTGGACTCCAAACCTGCTGACTTCCTTGTTCTCTTTACTGGAACTGGTTCCTCCGAACCAGCTTTTCTTTGCCGAGGAAGTCTCGCCCTGGTCAGAGGGCACTCCCTCCGAGTCGGTTGGCACCGAACCGGGCTGGCCATCCGGGTCAGCGGACTTTTTGGCCTCTCGTTCCCTGAGCCTGCCCAATCTCTTTTCCAGGGTGGCTGCAGGGAAATTCTTACAAATCTGGCAGTCTGACTGAGGTGGTCAAACCCCAGACAATAAACACATGTGGTGTGTGGGTCAGCCTTGGCAAAGACTTCCCCACAGACATCACAGTGTTGAAACTCAGTGGGCCCGGTTTTCTTTTGGGTTTCTCAGACACAATGCCAGCCTAACCAGAAAAACTTGCCCTTTGAGCAGCAGTGCCAAGGCAAGACACCTTTATCGGTTCCTAACTGTGTATCACGGGTATTGGAAAAACCGTAAATAAATCCGTTTTTTTTAGAACCGATAAGAACCGGGAACCGCACTCTAAAATGACAAGCTTTAAAATTTTAAGCTTTTAACCCAGCTGATCGGTTCAAAACCGAACCGATAAACTTACAAGTTCCACACAGAAAATACAATTTTAAATTACTTACGATACCACAGACAGAGCTTGAACCGAACGGTTTTGCGGTTAAAATAAAACTATTCTCTGTTGAATTGAACCGAGAACACACTATTTAAACCGAGAAATGAACCGAGCAGTAGGAGAAATCTCCGGAGCGACTGTTCAGTGAGGCGGAGTAAAGAATCTGACAATTCAGGTTTGAAACTACACAGACAGAGCTTCTATCTTAGAGCTCGTGCTCAAAGTTCCATTCATGGAATGGATTTAACTATTTCACCTCCGGAGCAGTTCTAGTGGTGGGACAAACTGCAACTTGTCATAATATAGCAAGACTTCATGTTGTTTGAAACCCCTAGGGGTCTATCTGGATAGATGTCCAGATCAATGGGCACATCCAGATCTTCAAAACCATATTCACTCTCCTCATATTCCTCTTCCCCCTCCCTCGGTTCATAAAAATCCTCAAAATCATAATCTTGAACCGGTGGAACCAGCCAAACCGAACGCTTACCTGAAGGTGTCGGTTCGGTCGGAACCGGAGAGAGAGACTGGACAATTTGAATTGCTTTAGCCATTTCCTCAGCAGTTGGGGAGAACTTTTGGCTCTATACTAGCTGGCTTTCTAGTCCTTTTTGCTGGAACCGGCTCCTCAGAACCAGCTCTTTGTTTACCCGAGTAAGTATCGCCCTGGTCAGAGGGCACTCCCTCCAGTTCGGTTGGCACCGAACTGGGCTGGCCATCCGGGTCAGCGGACTTTTTGGCCTCCCTTTCCCTGAGCCTACCAACTCTTATCTATGGTGGCAGCAGGGAAATTGTGACAAATCTGGCAGTCTGAATTGAGGTGGTCAAACCCCAGACAATAGACATGTGGTGTGTGGGTCAGCCTTAGCAAAGCTTCCCCACAAACACTACAGTGTTGAAACAGTGGGTCGGTTTTCTTTTGGGTTTCTCAGACATAATGCCAGCCTAACCAACTTGCCCGTTTATGGCAATCCACCAAGCAAGACACTCTTATCGGTTCCCAACCGTGTCACGGGTCGTGGAAAAAACCGTAATGAAATCCGTTTTTAGAACCGATAAGAACCGGGAACCGCACTCTAAAAAAGGACTAGTAGATTTTAAATACAACCTGATCGGTTCAAACCGAACCGATAAAGAATTACAAGTTCCACACAGAAAAAAATAAATGTAAAACCTATCTATTACTTACATTACCACAGACAGAGCTTGAACCGACCGGTTGCGATTTAATTTCGCTAAAACCGAAAAATACTTTTAAACCGACAAAATGAACTGGCAGAAGGAGAAATCTCACAGCAACTGTTCAGTGAGGCAGAGTAAAGAATCTGACAGTTTGCGTTTGAAGCACAGAGTTTTCAACCGAGCTCGCGCTCCAAGTTCCATGCCTGCATGGAAAGTTAACTGTTTCACTTCCGGAGCAGTTCTAACCTGCGGTCATACTGCAATTGTCATAATATAGCAAGACTTCATGTTGTTTGAACTCACTAACTACCCTATGTGGAAATTGTAACATTTTTACTAGCCAACTGGCAACAAGAGTTTTGGATTCCCAAGAAAAGACAAGTCAGGAAACCCAAAACCAAATCCGAAAAAGGATAACAGTACAGCAAAAACATCCAAACCAAAAGGGGGGAAGGTGTGAAGAAGCACCTCTGGGATGAAACACTGCCCCTGCCCACCCACTTCCCAAAAAACAGGTTCTGAGAGGGGAGGCAGGGAGGGAGGTCCGAATACAGCAAGACTCCATTAGAAGAAACACAGTTACTAAGGTGAGTAACTTTTTCTTCAAACAACATGAAGTCTTGTTGTATTCTGACAATCTGCAGACTACCAAGCAGTACCTCCATGGGGGAGGGAGAGAACTTACTTTGGGAATAGGCTCTGAAGTACTGCTGTGCCAAACCGAATATCACTCCTAGCCTGGATATCCAGAAAGTAATGCTTGGTAAAGGTACGGACAGTTTTCCAGGTGGCTGCTTGACAAATTTCTAAGAGAGGGATATCCCTGGCAATAGCCAGGGAAGCAGCTGTACCTCTTGTAGAGTGAGCTCAGGCCTGAGGGCAGAATCTTTCCCAGTTTCTCAAAGCAAGATTGTATACAAGACAATAGCTCTCTTGGTGGCAGGTTTGCCCTTTCCCACGTCTCCATAAGCGAGGAACAGCTAGGGGAATCAAACCTGTGACCCATAGTACGCTTCTATGTAGTAGCTAAGAGCTCTTAACATTTAAACTGTGTAGCCTCCTCTCTCCTGAGGAAGAACGATCAGTGAAGACAGGAAGAGACAGACTCATTCAGTGGAAGTCTGAAACCACTTTGGGCAAGAACCTTCTATTTGTTCCAAGGACCACTTTATTCCTATGAAAGGATATAAAATTGGGTTCCACTGACAGGGCTTCAATTCACTGATATGTCTGGCAGATGTAATAGATACCAAAACAGTTTTCCAAGTCAAGTACTTTAGCTTTGCTGAGGACGTAGGCTCTAAAGGAGGTTGCATAAGTTGAGCAATGCAAACATTTAAGTCCCAGGCAGGGGCAGGATCCCTAAAGGGGGGGGATTGGTATGAAGCAATCCCTTGAAAAATTTACAAAAAACACAGGATCAGATGATAGTGAGGAAGACTTTCCCACTGACAGAAAAACAGAAACAGCTGACAAGTGTACCTTGAGTAGCTGGTCTGAGGCCTAGGCCATTCAGATGGACCATATAAGCCAGAACTGTAGACAATTTAGCAGTGTCTGGAGAGATGTGCTTCTTGGAACACTAAATGCTGAATCTCTTCCAATTGGAGTTATAGGTCTTTCTGGTGGCGGGCTTTCAAGAGGCTTTGAGAGTATCCAGGACCCCCTGAGACAGATGCAAATCTACATACTCAACTCTTCAAGAGCCATGCCTTGAGGTTGAGAGACCGAAGACTGGGGTATACCAGATCCTTCCCTGAGAGGCGGTTAACAGGTTGTAATTCCTGGGAAGAGACAGTACCAAAACTGTCTGGCCCAGTCTGGAGCAATCAGAATCACTTTGCAAGGTTGTGACCTTATCTGGACTAGAACTTTGAACAGAAGAGGAAAAGGAGGGAAGACATACAGAAATTTCCCTTCCCAGTTCAGAATCAGAGCATCTAGAGGGACTGAGCCCAAGACTGGGGGTCTGCAACAAAAGAGAGGAAGTTGGTGGTTGTCTGGGACTGCAAAGAGATCCATTTCTGGAGTGCCCAACCTTGAAAAAAATCACTTTCAAACACCAGAGGGTCCAGGGACCATTCGTGATGGCCCTGTGAGATCCTGCTCAGTGCATCTGCCAGCATATTGTCCTTCCCTGGGAGGTGGACTGCTATCAGAGAGATCTGCAGGGAATAAGCCAGGGACCACAATTTCATGGCTTCCGTGCACAAGGCCATGGACCGAGTGCCTCCCTGCTTGTTGATGTACCACATGGTGGTGGTATTGTCTGTTCTGATCTGAACCACCTTATTCTGCACTAACAGAGAAGCTTGCAGGGCCAGAAAAACTGCCCTGAGTTCCAGGAGACTGATATGGAGAGGATTCCTGAGGGGACCACAGTCCCTGGGCAGTGAGGGCCCCCAGATGGGGTCCCCAGCCCAGAAAGGAAGCATCCGTGGTAAGGACCACCGAATGAGACTGTGTGACAAATGGGACCCCTTGCCTTAAATTGCCCTCATCCTGCCACCATTGAAGAGCTTGGATCACAGTCCGGAGTCACTGGAATCAGTTTGGTAAGGGGATCTTTCCTTTGGGACCAAAAGGCCCTCAGATGGAACTGAATGTCCCCTTTCTGGAACCTTGCCCCTTGGACCACTGCTGTAGAAGCTGCCATGTGGCCCAAGAGCTGAAGGAAATGCCTTGCTGGTCGGGACACCTGAAGGCTGAAGGAAGAAGCCAGTTCTATGAGAACTCTTACCCTTTCCAGGGGCATAAAGGCTCTTGCTTTGACAGTATCCAGCTCTACCTCTATGAAGGTAAGAAGCTGCACCCACTGAAGAACCAACTTGGGGAGGTTGAGAAGAAATCCTAGAGAAGTAGTGAGCACTTGCTGGGTCACTTGCAAGTCTGACTTGACTTGGTCTGCAGACTGACCCACTATGAGCCAGTCATCCAGATATGGAAACATTGAAATTTTTGCCTTCTTAAACGGAAAGCGACTACTGCCAGGCACTTTGTGAACACCCTTGGGGCGATGTTAGACCAAAGGGCATTGCTTTGAACTGGTAACTGCCTGAGGGCAACTTGAACCCGTGGTACTTTCTGTGGGAGCACTTGATGGGAATGTAAAGTAGGCATCTTTGAGGTCCAGGGAGGCTAGCCAGTCCCCTGGCTTCAGAGAGGGAAGAATTATTCCCAGAGTCACCATCTTGAACTTTGGTTTTAAAAGATATTTGTTCAGGTATCTCAGATCTAGGATGGGTCGCCACTCCCCTGTCTTTTTTGGGGTAAGGAAGTACCTGGAGTACAGACCTTTGCCCCAGTGTAGGGTAGGAACTCTCTCTCTATGGCCCTTAAGGCCAGAAGAGATTAAACCTCTGCCTCCAGGGCAAGGGTTTCGGAGAGACCTGCAGGTTGAAAAGATCTGGCTCTCATCTTCGGAAATTTTTTGAAGCCGAGAACCAGTCCCTGGTTTTCTACTTCCAGGACACACCTGTCTGAGATAACAGACATCCAGTCCTAGACATAGTAAGCCAGCCTGCCCCCTACAGGAATAGGAGTCTCGACCAGGGCAGGACCCATCAGGGTGTCTGCTTGGCAGGAGCCTTAGGCTGAGGAGTGGATGCAGCCCTGCTCATCCCTCTTCTGCCTCTCCCTCTGAAGAGCACCGTCTGTAAAAAGGGAGAATAGGCCTGCACTTGGTAAAAAGGCCTATGAAAAGGCCTGCTCCTGCCCTTAGATTGCTACCTTTGAGGAGTTGCCTGCCTCTCCTTGGCCTGAGCACTCCTATAAGTGGTCCTGTACTCATCCATTTGCTCCATGTAATTCTGTGTCTGCTCCCAAACAGAGAATTACCCACTACAGGAAAATCCATGGCCTTAGCCTGGGTGTCCTGTGAGAGGCTAGTACATCTGAGCCAAGCCATCCTCCAAAGAAACACAGATGCAGCCATGACTCTTGATATCACTGGAGTCCACAGCAGCATGAAATTGTACCTTTGATGCCTCAAACCCATCAGCAGCCACCTCCTCGGCTAGCTGGGGGGAGGCCTGTTTAGCCAGTGCCAGTACAGTGTCCCTCCTGGACTTCTGGTACCTGGCTGTATAGGCCATATAGTTCGCCTGCCTGAGTCCCAAGCAAGATGCCATGTACTGCTTTTTTGCCATGGCATCAATCTTCCTGGAGTCTTTGTCTTGGGGTGTGAAGCCAAGGAATATTTGCCTTGCCACAGGCAGCAGCAGCCTGCACTACCCCAACATGGCTGCATTGTTGGTATAAAACTCCATATCTGAGCCTGATAGTGTGTACCTCTTGTCCATCTTTGTGTCAACAGGAGGATGGAATTGGGAGACTTTAGGATTTTGTGTCTGCTTCCCAAAGGATTTGTGAAAGGGAATAGACAGTCTCCTGGACTCTGGGATGTCCATCACTTCCACATGATCAGGCTCCTCTTGATCCTCCATTGCCTCCTCCATAGGAAGCTGGAAGGTTTCAGCCACTTTTCTGTAAAACAGATAGTGGGGAGGAGGCTCAAAGCCTAGGAGGGGAACACCAGAAGGTCTGTCTGGGAAATGTCCGATTCCACAGGCACATCAGACTTTCACCATCATCTTGAACTCCCCTTCTCCTCAAAACTCCGGTTCATAAAATCTTCAACCAGGGAACCAACGAACCCCTGCCAAATGTGCCAGATCAGTTGGAACCAGGCGAAGCGATTCCACAATGCAAATCGCTCTGGCTATTTCCTCGGTGGTCGAACATGAACCTCTGGATCAGAACGGTCGATTTCTCTCTGCGTTTCCATTTTGTAGGAACCAACCCCTCAGGATCCGCTCTCCTCCTGCCCAGTAGTCTCGCCCTGGTCAGAGGGTACTCCTGGTTCAGTCGAAACCGAACGGGCTGGCCATCCGGTCAGCGGACTTCTCGGCCTCCTTCCCCCCAAGTCTACCTAATCTCTTCTCAAGGGTAGATTTAGGCAAATGTTTACAAATTTAGCAGTCTGTATTGAGGTGTTCAAACCCCAGACAAAAACAGGTGGTGTGAGGATCGGCTTTGCAAAGACCACCCACACTCATTGCAGCGTTGAAATCCAGTGGGCCCAGTTTTCTTCTTGGGTTTCTCAGACATGGCCAACCTAAACAAACGCATCCTTTTTATGGCAACCGCCAGGCAAGACTCCTTATCAGTTCCTAACCGCGTGTCAATCGGTATTGTATAAAAAAAAATTCAAAACACTTTCTTTAGAACCAATAAGGACCGTGAACCACACACTAAAGTAAAATATCAAAATTACTCAAAGTGATCAGTTCAGCCAAACTGATCAAACAAGTTTACAATTTCCACACAGAATTCAGACCAAACCTATCTAGTACTCACGGTACAGCAGACAGACAGTGAACAGACTATGCAGAACAAATTCGGCTTAAAACCGACAACTTTAACCGACACTTTACAGACTTTCGAACCGAGCTGAAGGAGAAATCTCCGTAGCAACTGTTCAGTGAGGTGGAGTAAAGAATCTGACGGTTGGGTTTCAAAGGGCTGCAGACAGAGACCTCAACCGAGCTCAAGCTCAGCATTCTATGCACTGCATAGAAAGTTAACCCTTTGCTCTCCAGGGCAGTTTAAAGGCTGGAGCTAACTGCAGATAGTCAGAATACAGCAAGACTTCATGTTTGAAAACTGGTGGTTCGGGCTGGAGCAAAATTCAGATCTGGACCGGACCTTACCCCTGAACGATGTGGCTAGGGCGTGTGTGCTAAGGGCTCACTGCAGTGCCCAACTATGCCAAAGTGTTGTCCTTGCTCGACAGACGGATGAGTGACTAAGACAGCTCCAAAGAAGTCAGCTAAAGATCAAAACTCATAGCTACTGCACACAGATTGGAAGTCTTATGTCCCAAATACTCACTGGTGTGATACAGGGCAGGAATATCATCCAGTACTTTCGGTACTAAATGACTTCTGGACTGAAAAATGCAGGCCTGATAGAGATTCTCTGAGATTCCAGGGACAGATGAAGAAGGACTCTCAGAATCAAAGACCCAATGATGGAACCACCCAGGAAGCACCCACCAGAAGGAAGCCTCTGTCAGAAGATTTGAAGGAAGAGGTGTGAAGTTCTGATTTCCTTACACCAGTCCAGTCTGTAACAGAGTTCATGCTTCACGGAAAATTCTTATTTGGAATCTGACCTAGAGGTCTTCTAGTGACAATATTATGCACCATACACGGAGAAATAACTTCCCGACAAGAGATGTGCATTGCCCCCTAAGAGTTGCCGAGATTTAGATGGTTAGGGAACTTTTTTCTAGTAGGTACAAATAAAGACTGTAGGAAACATGTCAGACTTAGGGCTTGAAAACCAAAGTCAAGGGGAACTGGCTAAGGACGGCCAAGCCTCTGAGAAGGGAAACCAGAGATTCCCAGTCTTCATGTGAGAACCTCCAACCTACCCAGATACCTGGAGAACAGCCCGATTTTTACTCCAAAAGAACACTCTGGAAGCAATCTAAATGTCATGGAAGAAAACCGGTGGCAGCTTGAGAAAACCCGGGCTAAGGCACTGAGAACATAGAATGCATCAAGGGAGACAAGAAAATCTCCTCGTTTGCAAAAGACAGACCAGTCAAGGAAGCATCCTGACCCCAGGTTGTGAAAGTTGATGATTTGTTCCCCATTTTCCTTAAAATTCAGGTAATAGCCCCCAAAAAAAGGTCCAACTCCCAAGGAGAAGGGATCCCTTTCATGACTCTGACCCTCACAAGGTTCTAGTTACCACTGCTGACATGCTACTGGAGAAAAACAGAATGCAGCACTTGGGAGTAAACTTTACTGGTGTGTGTGTGCTGGCAGCTCTGGCGATGCGTGCATCACGATATACAATGGTGAACTGTCATTTAAATGATTTATCTACACAAGTGCTGTTTGACGGGTAACCTCACGAGTGGCGTAAGCCACGAGTGAGGTGTCAGAGGTCAAACAGCACAAGTGTAGATGAATCATTTATCTGACAGCTCACCATTGTATATTTCATTTATGCAATAGGGATGCTTTCTATTAGTGCAGGAACATTTAGTTTTGACTGTTTATTTTAAATGATAATTTCTGGGAGTTTTGGTCAACTTTCCTAAAGTATGTCCACCTAGCACAGTGGTTGCTATTAAATGAAACACCACTCATTTTGTAGATTTTTATTCTGAACATTTTTCGTGCTCACAGTACCATGCTATCATTTTTGGTTTTAATGTTATTCACGTAGAGGATTGTGTATGAGCAGGCATACACAACAAGGGTATGCTTGCATCGAGAGGTTTCCTTGGTGACAGCAGACCCGAGAGCATAGCTCGAGGAGGTCTGTCAAGGAAACTCGAATTTCAAGCATATCCTTGTCTGTCTGTGCCTGCTCACACTAATCTTTTATAGTGTGAGAAGGCACTCACATACAGCGGCATCGCGATTAGCGAGAATGCTTCCCAAACAAACAAGTAGCCTAGGGAGAGACACGTAAAATGGACTCATCTGTTGCTGTTTTCAGGGCTTCCGCTCACTCAGAGGTCTGCTTACTAGGCAACAGCTCTGGCAATGGTCGACATGACTGAGGAGACTTCAGTGCAAGCACTGATTCGATGTTGTGCGTTAGTAGTGACTTCTTCAGTGAAGCAGAACAGGAGTTTGACATCACTACTAAACGCACAACAGCCGGAGTCCAGTCATCGATTTCTATACACAACAGCACTCTCGTACACTACATTTGTTTGTCAAAAAAAAGTTAAAATTTAATTTTCTTCTGCTTTTTTGCTAATTGTAAAAATCTATAAGGTATTTATACATGAAGGACCACTCATTTTGGAGATAATTTTGTGCTGAACAATTTTCGTGCCGACAGCACCATGCTATCTTTTTCATTTTAAAGTTATTCCCATTTGAATATGGTTAGTACTGCTTCTGAGGCTGAACATTCTAAATGAATTTGAAAAAGAGATTTGTGACATAGTAACTGTGTATAAATGGTCACTATGTATAAATTTATACATAGACTCCGATAAACACATTTATCACACTAAATATATGTCCACCCCATTGCATGTATATATGTAAGCAATAAGACACGACAGGGTGTGTGTTGAACAGATATTACCGCACGCCCAAGGGTGTAGTAAGGCACAAGGCCCAGCCAAGTGCCTTTAGCCCCTGGAAGTGCAGTAAGAAAAAATTACTTACCATAGTAATCTTCTTTCTTCCCAGTGATGCTCAGACATTCATAACTGAGTAGTCATCCTGATGGGTTGGACTGCCCGGAAAGATGGAACACATGCAAATGATGGAATTCTTTGCACGTGAGCATCTTTCAAATACTACCTCTACCAACTGTAGTGTTCTAAGCCCTTCAGATTTGTAAGAAGCCTAGAAGTCCGGCAACACGGAAAATTTTTCCATAAATTATTACTAATAAAACATTTTTAATGAAACATTTTTAGGATTAGCCTAATAAACAACTTACTTGAAAAAAACTCCAAGGGAGGAGCTATACCTAAATATAATAATGGTGTTCACCATAGAATAAGAAAAACTATTTTGAGAGACAGAAAAACTGTGGTAAAACTGTCTAGCATACAGAAATGTACCCAGAAGGATATGGCTATGTGGCACTAGCATGCGGAATGCAGAGGCTTAACTTCTGGAAGGGGAGGATGGGAGGGAGTTATGAATGTCTGAGCATCACTGGGAAAAAAGATGATTACTATGGTAAGTAATTTTTTCTTCTAACCCCAGTAACGCTCAAACCATTCATAACTTTGTGCAGACTACCAAGCAGTACCCCCAGGTGGTGGGCACAGAACTTATTTTGGAAACAGACTTTGCAGGATTGCTGTGCCAAATTTGGCGTCACTTCTGGACAAAATATCCAAATTATAATGCTTTGTAAAGATGTGTACTGATTTCCAAGTAGCCGCTTTACAAATGTCCAACAATGGCACCTCCCTAGCAGCTGCAATAGTGACAGCTGTTCCTCTTGTTGAATGAGCCCTCAGCCCAGCTGGGGACTCTTTACCTGCTTTATTGTAGCAGAATTGAATGCACTGGACAATCCACCAGAAATGGATCTTTTGAGGCTGGTTTGCCCATTCCAACATCCCATATGTAAGAAAAGTTGTTTTGTCTTGCCTATGGCCTTTAGTAACTATCATGTAGTAGCTGAGAGCTCTTTTCACATCCAGACTGTGAAGTCGTCTTTCACCAGACCTTGCATGGTCTGTGAAGAAGACAGGCAGAGTGATTGGTTCAGATGGAAATCTGAAACCACCTTGGGAAGGAATTGTCTGTTTGCTCTGAGGACTACTTTATCCCTGTGGAAGGAAATATAGTCCTGGTCGACACAGAGAGCCTGAAGCTCACCGATTCTTCTTGCTGAAGTAATTGCTACCAGGAAAACTGTTTTCCAGGTAACATACTTTAAATGGTCTGTAGCCATGGGCACAAAGGGAGCCCACATCAACCTTGCTATACATACATTAAGATCCCAAGCGGGCACTGGTGCCCTGTGAGGGGGGTGCAAATGCATTAGGCCTTTTAAAAATCTTTTGAAAATGGGATCTGATGCTACAGATACCTTTGTCCTAGCAGACAGGTATGCAGATACTGCTGCAAGGTGGACCCTCAAGGAACTGGGTTGCAGACCTTGTGAATGCAAGTGAGTTAGATAATCCACCACCACTGAGACCCCTGCATCATTTGGGGTGAAGTTGTTAGAGCACCAGAAAGAAAATTTTTTTCCACTTAGAGTAAGTTTTCTTAGTTGAAGGCTTCCTGTAACCTTTCAAACTGTTTAACACAGCGTCAGAAAGGTTCAGGCCTGCATACTCTAACTCAAGAGCCATGCTTTGAGGTGAAGAGACTTGAGATTTAGGAATAGCAATGTTCCCTGATTGGAGGTTAGAAGATTGTGCCTGAGAGGCAGGCTTATTGGCCTGCTCACTGCCATGGAGAGCAGAAGAAAGTACCATGGCTGCCTGGGCCAATCTGGAGCTATCAATATCAGAGAAGCTGAGAGGGATCAGAGTTTCAGCAGCACCCTGAAAACCAGAGGGAAAGGGGGAAATGCATAGAGAAACTTGCCCGACCAATCCAGCACCAAGGCGTCCAGAGGGATTGTGCCCTGGGCTGGTGGCCTGCAACAGTACTGAGGCAACCGGTGGTTCTGGTGGGATGTGAACAAGTCTATCTCTGGAACACCCCACCTGTTGAAAATTACCTGTACCACCTGCTTGTTCAATGCCCATTCATAATGGGACTGATTGATTAGACTCAGTGTGTCTGCCAAGATATTGTCCTTTCCTGGCAGATGGATGGCTTGCAGGGACACCTTTAAAGAATATGCCAGAGCCCAAATGCTCATGGCTTCTGTGCACAGGGGACCTGATCTGGTGCCACCCTGTTTGTTTATATAATACATAGTGGTGGTATTGTCTGTTCTGACCTGTACCACCTTGCCTATTACCAGTGTAGAGAAAACCTTTAGTGCCAGCCGTACTGCTCTGAGTTCCAGCAGATTTATATGCTGGAAGGACTCTGCTTCCGACCAGGTACCCCGAGTTGTGTGCTCCCCTAGATGGGCACCCCAGCCCAGCAGGGATGTATCTGTTGTGAGGATTAGTGAAGGATCCTCCTTTTGGAAGGGGACTCCTTGTCTTAGGTTGGATTCCTTTTTCCACCACAAGAGGGCCTGTAACAGGGGCCTTGTCACTGGAATGAGCTTTGAGAAAGTATTTTTTCTGACTCCAATGAGTCCTGAGGTGAAACTGGATGAGTCTCATGTGAAACCTGGAACCCTGCACTGTACTTGTGAATGCAGCCATATGGCCCAAGAGCTGCAGAAATTGCCTGGCTGTTTTTCGACCATGCAATTTGAAGGAGTTTGTTATGGTCTGAAGACTTTGCACCCTGTCTAGTGGTAAGGTCTTGGCCTGCAGGGTGCTGATCTCTGCCCCTATGAACTGTAAAGTCTGTGTGGAGGCGAAGACAGATTTTTTTCTGGTTTACTATGAAACGCAGAGATTCCAGAAGATCCTGTGTAAGCCTTAGAGAGGTTGTGACCTGCTCTGGTGATTTGCCCACTATCAGCCAGTCGTCCAGGTATGGAAAGAGTCACTCCCTGTCTTCGAAGAAATGCCACAACAACTGCTAGGCATTTTGTAAACACCCTTGGTGCAGAGGAAAGGCCGAAGTTTAGGGTTACAAACTGATAATGACCTGATGGGAGTCTGAATCAGAGATATTTTCTGTAAGACTCCTTTATGGGGATGTGGAAATAAGCGTCCTGTAAATCCAGAGATGCCAGCCAGTCCCCTTTCTGGATTATTGGTAGAATCAGAGCCAAAGTGACCATTTTGAACTTTGGCTTTTCAGATGCTTGTTTAAGCTCTGAGATCAAAATTAGCGCCCTCCCCATTTTTTTCTTTGTCGTCAGGAAGTATGTTGAGTAGAAACCTCTTCCTCTCAGGGTTGCAGGGACCAATTCCACTGCTTTGAGCTGAAGCAGCTTCTGGACCTCTGCCTCTAGCAATGAGATTCGTGCTAGAGGTGGAGAGGCAGAAATCCTGGGGTTATTTTAAAGGAAGAAATTTGAACTGCAGAGACAGACCTTTGCCCACTACCCCCAGCACCCACTTGTCTGTGGTGATGGTTGACCAGCGGGGGAGGAAATGGGACAGTCTGCCTCCAACAGGTAGGGAGGAGGCGGCTTGCATCTCAGGGGTTCTGCTTAGGCTGGGGCTGAGTTTGTGGCAGAGTCCCTCGCTTAGAGCTCCTTCTACCCCTACCCCTTGAGTAGCCCTGAGGGGGGTACTGCTGGTATTGGGGCATGGCTACTGGCTGGAAAAAGGTTGTGATAGAAAGGGACGACCCCTAGCCCCCCTTCCATAGGGCCTAGTGGATAAGGAAGCTCCGTCTCTAGCAGAGTTACTTCTATAAGTAGCCTTATATTCATCCACTTTTTTCATATAGGCCACTGTGGACTCCCCAAACAGTAGATTTCCTTCCAGTGGGAAATCCAGGGCCTTTGACTGGGTATCCTGAGTGAGGTTTGTGGTCCTAAGCCAAGCAAACCCCCTCTGGGCCACTGTATTAGCCATCCATCTGGCTGCAGTGTCATTCAAATCAGCAGCCATTTGGAACTGGTACTTGGCCGCCTCTAGCCCAAACCTGGCAGTTTCTGCCACGTCATCTGACAAGGGTGGGGTGGCCTTCATGGACATTGCCAGTACCAACTGCCACAGGGATTTCTGATACTGGGCAGCATAAGATTGAAAAGTGGCCTGTCTCATGGCCAATGAGGCTGACAGATGGCCCTTTTTGGCCATACTGTCCAGTTTTCTGGAGTCCTTGTCCGGAGGGTGTGAGGACAGAGGGACCTTAGCCTTATTACAGGCAGTTTGCTGTATAACCCCCTGATGATCAGGGTGGGAGAAAAGAAATTCAGCTGATTTTTTTTTTTATCTATTCTCTTGTCAATAGGAGGAACAGAGTTTGGGGTCTGGAGAAGCTTCATAGCATCCTTCTTAAAGAATTTATATACTGAAAGGAGGAAGGCTTTTGTGGGTGTTAAACCCATCATACTGAGGTACTCAATCTCATCTTCCACTTGCTCTGTTGTGTTGATGTCCACAGCATCTGCCATTCTTCTTACAAAAGAAAAATAGGAGGAAAAATCCTCAGACACTCTGGGAGGAGAGCCAAATTCCTGCTCAGGGGGAATTGGTTCATCCTTCTCATAAATGTCATCATCCCCTTCGAAATATTGTTGCTCTGGAGCAGGAGGCAACACAGAAGCAGCAACCTGGGGACCCTGGGAGGGCAGGAGGCTGAGGGATGATGCTTTGCAGAGCCTGGATAATTTTGAACGCCTGGGCTATGTCTTGAGCCGAAGGCATGACAGGCTGCTGCGCAGAAGTCCCTGGTTTAGCAGGAGAGGGTTCTGCATGTTTGAGCTTCTTTAATTTCTTTGAGGGAACCAGGGAGTCAGCTGGTTCTTTCCCTCTTTTTGCCCCTTTTTCGCCCGTATCAGGGGCAGGGGTAGAAGCACTTGTCAATTCAACCACAACAGACTGGGGTGTCAGCTGGTCAGAGCCTGAGGGACCCCTTTGAGACTTTGTGAAGCCCCTCAAAGCGTTTTCAACAGTTTTTCTGGGAATGTTTTGCATATTTCATTCCTGGTCCAAATGTTCAAAACCCAGAAAAGCCACAAGGTGTGCTTATCTGCCTTAGCAAACACATCTCCACACTTCAAACAGTTTTAAAACCAGGTTCACCAATTCTCTTTTGGGTTTCTCAGTCATGGTGAAATATAAAATGAAAAACCTGAACCGCTAATACCAAAAGCTAATGCGGTAATTTAAAGAGCTTAAAAGCTTTTACTTTTTTTTTTGGCAGTCGGTTCAGGAACCAATGGGAACGATGGAACCAAGAAAGGAGATGAAATATGAACTGGTTTCAGCGGTTTTGTAACCGATGAAAGCGATTACAAATAAAAACTTTAAGGACCAAATTTAAATGAAATGAAGAGATTCTTTAGTTAGAGAACTGAAACAAAGTACAAATAGCTCAGATCCCTCACGGTTATACCGAACCGAGGAACAGAAAACAATAATAAACTAACAAATTAGTAGAGGCAGTAAAGACTAAATATACTTATGGTTTTAAACTTTTTCTTTCTTCTTCACGTGAAAGAGGGCGACAGACTGAGCGACCAGACTTTCAGGCGGAGAGAAAAATCTGAAGAGCTGAGAACACTACAGTTGGTAGAGGCAGTATTTGAAAGATGCTCACGTGCAAAGAATTCCATCATTTGCATGTGTTCCATCTCCGGGCAGACCAACCCATCAGGATGACTGCTCAAAGTTATGAATGGTCTGAGCATTACTGGGGTTAGAATATCTGTTCACCACACATACCCTGGAGTGTTTTATTGCACTTATAAAACGTTTTTGTTTTTTTTTAATATTTGTAACCTTAAAAAATATTACTGAACTGAAAAAAAAAAACTGAAATCATTGTGTTAATTTGAGATAGTAGTCCTGCCTACTAGGTGATGAAATCATTGTCTCCTGACACATTGACATTTGTACTGTTGCCCCTCCCCCAAACCTCACGTCCCGATCGAGAGAACAAGTGTGTTGCACAACTTTCACAATTAAAAAAAAAAAAAAAAAGGAATAAGGGATGCAAATTTGTTGTTTTAGTTAATGTACTGGGAGGGAAGCGCAGTTTACTATGAGACAGCACCCCGGTTTGGTCTATTTCCAGTTTCATGCTGCAGCAAGCTTCAGTCTCGCTGAACTAGAAGAATGCTTTATGCAGGATAAAGCAGCTCTACGCTGCTGCTTTCCGATTTTACTTCTAGCTGAGGCGAGTTTGGACCCCCCTTTCTCGCAGTGGACTCAATTTACTATTATCCTGTGTCCTGCTGTCCAGCCAATGTTTTACCCAGGCTTGCACCCTGGGACCCATTCCCAAGCTGACAACTTGTTTATTCATCTTTGTGTGGGACTGTCAAATGCCTTGCTAAAGTCTAGTTAGGCTATGTCCACTGCCACTCCTTGGTCTACTACTTTGGTCACCCAGTCAAAGAAATCTATTAGATATGTCTGACATGACCTTCCGCTGTGAATCCATGCTGCCTTGGGACCTGTGCCCCACTGACCTCTAGGTACTCAACAATTCTTTCCTTCAGAAATGATTCCATCGTTTTCCTTACCATTGAGGTCAAACTAACAGGTCTGTAGTTTCCTGCCTCGCTTTGCTCCACTTTTGTGAAGGGACTACATCCACCCTCCTCCAGTCCTGTACCACAACATCTTCTCATGATTTCTTAAAAGGGTAGTCAGTGGTGTCACTAGTTCTTCCCCTAGTTCTTTTAGAATTCTGGGGTGAATTCCATCAGGCCCATTGCTTTGTCCACCTTCAGTTTTAGGAGTTCTTTCAGGACCCTTTCTTCTGTGAATGGACTTGTATCGACCCCTCAATCCAGAGTGCTTCTATTGATTTAGGTACTTCTTCCTTCTTTTGTAAAATACTGAGCAGAAGTATTCATTCAGTATCCCTGCTTTTCACTGTCACCTCTGCCCACCCACCCTCCACTTTATTAAGCCTCATTATACCTCCCTTGGTCTTTCTCTGCTCCCTAAATGTACCTAAAAAGGTTTATCCTTTCTTAACAAGTTGCCCATCTTTTCCTTGGTTTTGGCCTTTGGTATTCTGACTGCCTTCCCCACTTCTTTCTGCTTTAACTGGTACAGTTCTCCGTCCTGCACCTTCTGTTTCTTCTTATATTTCCTGAATGCTATACTTTTCTCCCTTACCTTCCCACCACCTCTTTTGAGAACCAGTAGTTTTCTCCTTTGTTTTTTGATTTATTTGCTTCACACAAAGGCTTGATGCCACTGTGAGGGCAGTTTTGATTTTTCCTCATTGTTCCTCCACCCCTCCTTCTTGCCCGTTTGTTAGTGCTTGTCTGAGGCACTCATTTTGCCAAAGGTCAGCCCTCCTAAAGTCCAGTACCCTTGCTTCTGAATGGCTTTACTATGACCGTTTATCGTGAACCACACTGTTTGGTGGTCACTTGTTCTCAGATGGCTACCCACTTCTAAATCTGAGATCCTGTCACCGTCCCAGTTTGAGAGTACCAGGTCTAAGACTGAACGCTGTCTGAGGCATGCCCCTTGTAGGTTAAACGACCCTGCTCTTGGATGTGGCTGCAAAGGTGCCCCGGTTAACATATGGCATATTCGGTCCCACACCAACAATACCTCCCTTTTTCTGCCTTAAAATCACATACCACTGAAACTAGATGTTTCTGCATGCAGTTCCGATCGCTTTAAGAGAAAGAATGAGAAAAGCTGCTCAAGATACAAAATGTATTTTGGAGAAATGCTGCTGCAAAAAACTTGAATAATTTGTTTTACTGAAACAGTGATTGACAGCCTGTGCTGAGACAGCACTTCCTGGCTCTGTGAATGTAATTAGCCCTGGGTGAACCAGAACACTAATGTGGAGAATTCAGGGGTCTGTAAAACAGAGAAGAAGCCATATTTACTGTGGCTCTACAACACAGCAACTTTTAGTACCCACACACACACAAAAAAAAAAAAAAAAAAAAAGGTGCATCAGATCGGTGAAAGAAAAACAATGCAATCTGAGATCAGAATGCACAGGTACTTGCATAGAAACGATATTTACCTCCCGCTTAAATAGTACTGCTGCTTTAATGAAGGTTCCCACCACCACCACCACTATACTGCTCCACTTTCCACACCCCCTACATCACCACAACAAGCAGGCTTGTACTGTAGGGCACTTATCTTGTGCTCCTCTTCAGACTCTCTGCACTCATCTATGCACTGCAGCAGTCTTACGAAAACAGTAGAAAGAGAGTCTACGGATACTGACTGGACTTTTAAATAGTGGAGGTGAGCAGCCAATCACTGCTCATTCCGTGCTATTTAAAAGACCGATCGATAGAACAAACTGTCTGCCATGTCAAGATGGCTGCCAGAGTTTTCTGTGCATGCGCGATGACTTGCACATG
The DNA here is from genome assembly GCA_016271365.2 of Neoceratodus forsteri. Taxonomy (NCBI): domain Eukaryota; kingdom Metazoa; phylum Chordata; order Ceratodontiformes; family Ceratodontidae; genus Neoceratodus; species Neoceratodus forsteri. Next base: position 223,272,133 of record CM028138.1, on the reverse strand, counting down.
CGCAATGAACCCCGGCAGCCATTTTGGACACAGTAGACTGTGCCATGTCGGAGTACACTGCACATGCAAGAGCTGTCACGCATGCACAGAAAACTCCGGCAGTCATCTTGAACACAGCAGACAGTGCCGTGTCCCTCCATCAGCTCAGCTGCAGTCGTACTAGCTCTGGCCAGAGTTTGTTTGGCTCCAGCAAAGTGAATTTAATAATTGCTATTCTCACAACAGCAGTGCTAAAATCAGCACAGCCTGATAGACGCTACCAGCAAAGTGCCCAAAAGCAATGCACCACATGTGAACAAATTTGACATGTGAACCTAGCTTCATTACTCTGCAAAGACCCCAATACCCCAAAGCGGTACTTTTGCAATGCTCCATCTTGCTGACTTAAGTGTTGAGTTCACTGTGTGCTACTCCCACCATATACTTTCACCGGTGCCACATGTGATGACACCTACTCTGCCTGTTGACCGATTGTGCGCGGGTGGGTATTACTGAACACAGGATACCATTGTGAGTAACAAGACTGGGGTGAGAGGTCAGGGGACATCCAGTAGCCAAAACACACAACTGGGAGTTACAGGGAGGAAGGGTAGGCGGAGCCGATGTGGGGCTGAGAAGCTGGACCCAGATCAGCTTGCAGGGGAACAATCTTACACAAGAAAAAAAGGAACATAGGTCAGAGCTTGGCACACTGATTAGCAATTGCAGATAATCAGACTGATAGTTGACTCACAATTGGCAGCTTTGGGGTCACAAATTGCAACGCAAGCCTGCTTATGTTATGCTTTGCCCAACCTGCCTGAGTGGCAAACAAATCTTCAGCATTCAGAAGTGGATACATCCCTCATCTCATCCATAGATCGATTTATAGTGACTCTCTACTCTCCACATCTGCAAAGGGACTCGTCTGGTTTAGGTACTACCGCAACTGGTTGTGTCCATCTGCTGCTTTCCACCTGGAAATTATGCTGCCAGACTAATCTTGGTCACTCTAACCACAACCACATCCTCATGAAGAGCACAAGGCTCAGGCCATGACTTATGAAACAAAGGTTCTGCCCCAGGCTGCAAATTTATTTTTGTTTAAAGCTCTTTATAGACACCCAAATGTACTTCAAAGACTGCTTTACAGTGAATCAAAATTTGTTACTGTACTTCTCTGAAGTCACTCTGTACACACCTAGAAAATATTTGAGCAATCTAGTCTAAGTTAAAGCCAGCTCTGGCCAATGGAAAATCATGTACACAAATGCTCACAGACTGGGAAATAAGATCCCAGACCTGCAGGCAATAATGTCAGAGGCTAAACTGGACATAGTAGCAATTAGTGAGACGTGGTTTACCAGTAACCACACTTGGGAGACTTCAGTACCTGGCTATGTATTGTTCAGAAGAGACAGATGCAAAAAAAAAAAGGAGGGGTGGAGTGGCCCTTATGTCAAAAATATCAAGCTACAGAAATTCAGAATACACATAAGGAGCCAGAAGAACTGTGGGTCACCCTGGAAACAGGACATGGGACAGCCATAAGAACTGGGGTTGTCTACAGGCCCCCAGACCAGGGGAAGGACATAGACACATTACTGTGTAACCCCCCTGCAAATGGGGGTTCCCAAATGACTTCCAGGAGCTTGCTTGAATGCTCCAAGCCTGAATGGTGTTTGGCGTTTAAGCCATTTATCAGTGAGTGTTTTTAGAACCTCTGGTACTGTCTCTTTAAGAGCTGTCTGCTTGCAGACATAATTAGTTGTATGGGGGACTGTGTGTTTCTTTGATTGAGTACCACTCGAGCTGCTGCCAATTCACTCCATTTTGCAGTCACTAGAGTGCAAAGGGAACCTATCTGAAAGATGTCACTGTTTGCCAGAAACCATTTAGAGTAATAATGAAATTACAGTTTGTCTAACCTGCTTTCTTTGCAGTCAGAACTGTGTCTGCCTAGTTCCCCATTCTGGTTTTGAACTGCTGAACTGGACCAATCAGTGTGGGGTAAGCTAGCTCTAAAATGGTGCCTTGGACGAATCAGAACTTGGACTCATAATCTGAGCCAGCCACAAGAGGATTGTATGGGCAGTGACTCTGGGAGATGTAGTTTAGACTTTGGCGCCTTTTTGGACCAACAGGAGCAGTCTATTGTGAGTGACAGCCAATCCAGTCAAGAACTGGGAGGAACTCAAAGGAAGTGCCGGTTTTGTCTGGAGTTTTCAGTTGAGCTTTGGCAGTGAAGAAGGAAGGAGCCCTGTGCTTTTCAGTGTGCAGTTTTAGTTGGGAAAGCGTGTGTAAGGCCCAGAGTTCGGTCTGCAGCTTGTGTAACTGCTTGTTAGGACTGAATCCGTTCTGTGAAGAGAATCAAGGATATCTGAAGAGTAGAAACCAGGCTCACCCTGTAGAAGACTGGAGAAATTGCCGAGTGCACTCGGTCTGTCAGGAACTGAATCTGCTGTGTGTTCTCCGGGTATTGTGCAGTAATTGCGATCGGATAGAGAAGCACCTGCCTGGTATAGTACTTTCTTTTGCCATATACATGTGTGAGGAGACTCGTGGAGCTCAAGAGTAGCCCTGCTGACATTGAAGGACCCTATCTTGTTTGGAGGTCGTGAGTACTAATTCAGGGTCGCTCCCTGTTGAATTGCCACAATAAATCCAAATGGAATCACTGTACTGCTGACTGTTTAAACTAATTTTCTTTTCTCTGTGGGAAAGGGCCCTACCAGCTGCCACGGTTTGGACTAGCCACTAGGGCTTGGGTACCCAGGGACAGTAACTGGTAGGGATAGGCCTGTGCACAGAGCCATAGATAGATAGTAAAGTGATAAGCTAATTAACCTGATTTCCCCCTGTCCTTGTTATATTCCCCCTAAATAAATCCGAGCTGCTTGTTTCAGCAAAGTTATACTGCCTGAGGTATTTGTCTATGTTAAAGTATTGTACTGTGATTGTTGCACTGTATCTTATTTTACAGGAGGTCCCAGTGCCTGAACCATCCCTGGGGGTAAATGTATACTGTGAAGGTAATTCTGATATATTGTGTGGGCCACTAGTGGGAAGAAAGGGGGGTTGCAGTGTCCCAGAGGGCTGTGACCAAGTAAGTTTAACTATTGCAAACTCTGACCTCTGGGTGGAGGCACCCGGCATTGGATCCAGGCCCCTCAACCTGTTAGTGGCAAATCAGGCAGGGGTAGTAGCCCCTGGGATAGTGCCATCTAGGGGTTACAACTGTAAAACATGACAGCTAAAGGGGAGGTTCTGATAATGGGAGACTTCAACATGCCGGATACAGATTGGTCAATACCAGCAGGAACATCTGCCAGAACTAGACACATGGTGGATTCCCTGCAGCGGGAGGGCCTCAAACAACTGGTACAACAACCCACAAGAGACAGGGCTATCCTAGATCTAGTACTAACAGGGAAGGGATCACAGATCTCCAGGTAGGTCACCTGGGGCCAGTGACCATCACATGGTATGGTTCAATTTGGCCACTACATCTAAATCATCCCATTCCAAGGCAAAAATATGGGACTTCAGAGGGCGGACTTTGATAAGATGGCCAACAGAGTTAAGCTAGCCCTGGCAAAAGAAACACAGGTGAGGGGTACACCCAAAGTGGGCAAGTATTAAGGATGCAATACTTAAAGCAATATCCCATTGTGTTAGACAGAAAAGGAAGTGCAAAAGAAGGAGGAAACCACTTTGGTTCTCAAATACTGCAGCAGAAAAGGACAGAGCCAAAAGGCTGGCCTTCAGGAAATAAGGGAACACAGCAGGATGAAGATAGGGAGGCATACCAAACTGCCCTAAGGTAAGCAGGGAAGGCAGTAAGGCAGGCAAAAGTCCCAAACTGAGGAAACACTAGCACGGAAAGTAAAAGAAGCGACAAGACTTTCTATAGATACATTAGTGAAAGGAGAAAGTCCAGAGGGTATCGCTAAGCTCAAAGGAGAAAGGGGATGTGTGAGGAGGACCCTGTAAAAGTATCCATCCTAAATAGATACTTCTGCTCAGTATTTACTGAAGAGAAGGTAGGGCAGGGCCCACAGCTCAGCACCATGGACACGGTGGGGGGGGGGGAGAGAGAGAAGAGGTGAGCACTACACCCTTCACAAAAGAAAGGGTCCTACAAGAGCTTGATAAATTCAGGGTGGACAAGGCAATGGGACTCGATTGCATACATCTCAGGGTACTTAAGGAGCTAAGGGTAGAACTAGCAGAACTGTTTAGTGAGTCTCTGAGCACAGGAGAGGTACCAGAAGACTGGAGAAGGGCTCATGTGATCCCGCTCCACAAGAGTGGTAGTGGGGAGGAGGCAGGGAACTACAAACTAGTCAGTCTTACCTCAGTAGTGGGCAAGATTATGGAAGCACTCCTTAAGGAAAGGATACTGCAACACCTGGAATCCATAGGGGCACAGGATCCAAGACAGCATGGGTTTACAAAAGGAAGGTCCTGTCAAACCAATCTCATAGATTTCTTTGACTGGGTAAGCAGAGTGGTGGACAAAGGGGGAACAGCTGATGTCGCCTACCTTGACTTCAGCAAAGCTTTCGACACTGTTCCACGTAGATCGATAAATAAGCTGGGAAGGCTCAGGGTGGGTCAGAAGTTGGTCAACTAGCAGTAAAACAGAGAGTGGTGGTAAATGGTATACAGCCAGAAGAGATGCAAGTCACAAGTGGGGTACCTCAGGGATCAGTCCTGGGGCCAATCCTCTTCAATATCTTCATTAGTGACATTGCAGATGGACTAGAGGGCAAGGCTTGTCTGTTTGCAGATGACACCAAGATCTGCAACAGAGTAGATGATCCAGATGGGGTGGGCAGAATGAGAAGAGATCTGGATAAACTAGCAAAATGGTCAGAAGAGTGGCAACTGGGATTTAATGCAAAGTGCAAGATCATGCACATACGGAAGAGAGAAACCCTGAAGCCACCTATAGGCTGGGAGGGGAGTTGCTGGCAGTCACAAAGGAAGAAAGAGACTTGGGTGTCATCATCACTGATGACCTGAAATCATCCAAGCAGACCTCTAAAGCAGTAGGTAAGGCTAGGAGGATGTTAGGGTGCATTAATAGGGGTATCACAAGTCATAAGAGGGAAGTAATAATCCCTCTTTACAAGACACTGGTTAGGCCCCATCTGGAGTACTGCGCGTGCAGTACTGGAGGCCACACCTTCACAAGGACATGAACCAAATTGATGCAGTCCAGAGAAGGGCAACCAAAATGGTGCAGGGACTGCATCAGAAGACATATGAGGACAGAATAATGGAGCTCAATATGTATACCCTTGAGCAAAGGAGGGAGAGAGGTGATATGATCGAAACATTCAGACACCTTAAGGGCATTAACAAGGTGAAAGTCTGACATGTTTAAATATAAGAAAAATAGGACAAGAGGACACAGCATGAGATTAGAGGGAGGCTGATTAAGGGGAAATGTGAGGAAATTCTTTTTCACAGAAAGGGTGGTGGATGCATGGAACAGTCTACCTCAGGAAGTGGTGGCTGTGAATACAGTGCAGGGCTTCAAACAGGCATGGGATAGGCATAAGGGAGCAATACAGAGGAGTATGAATAGATAGGCCACTGACAGAGCAAAGGCCGATGACATAAGGTAGAAAAAGAAATGGGCAGACTGGATGGACCCTGCGGTCCTTATCTGCCGTCAACATTTATGTTTCTATCCCAGCAACACTAACTTGCCTCCCTTAGCTATAATCAGTAGCAATCCCCAGTAAGGGGATTTCCTCTCTCAAATGAGTTTTCTGTTGCAACTGGGTACTTTCAAAGATGTACAGGACACATTTTGTTTGTAAACAGACTCTAGAATTATTAAGTGATTGCTCCAGTGTCTAGCTGCATATTCACAGGTCTACCATCTAAGTGGATTTTAATATTCACCCCTTTTCACCTTTGCTTTGTACACTGTAAATAGCCCAAAAAAAGTAATCTTCAGCAGTGTTGATCTCACTCTCCTACACAACATGCTGCAGCTTTTTTTTTTGTTGACATCTGCATGCAGTATGCACAATTATGAGACACTATTGGAAGATTTTTAAATTTGTAGATGCTAGGTGAATGCTTCCTGCCATGCCAATAGCAAGACTGTTAACTTCCCGTATTTGTATCCACCCCCACGCCCGTACTGCTCTGGTCATCTTCATTTTCAGTACATTTACTACTGCGGGACTGTCTCAGCTGCAGTAGCAGCACTGCCCCACACTTTAGGTACACCGAGCTGATCATCTCCCCCGGACAGCTCTTGTGCATTTTCTGAAGCCATTTCCATGGTTAAAGCAGACTGCAAAGTCAGGTCCTTTTCAGACAGTAGCGGTTTTTGTACTGGTTCGCTTTTTAAACTATACACTAGTCAAGCTCTGAACACTTTACTCAAAACTAATTTTGTAGAATGCTGATTTAAGGCCACAACAGAATCAGCTATTGGGTCACTGCCTTTTTGATTCCAGTGAAAACTGGAACATTCTGCAATCAGTGGTTTGAGCTCATAACTTGCTGTCTGAGCAAGCAACAAAAATTTTTTCTTTCTTTCTTTTCAGGGCTATTAAATTCAACAATCTATAAGCTGTGGGTCCAAATACAAACAGGAAAATAACAGTTACGTAAGAATGTACCATTAACAGTAGATTGAGGGGGATCTCTGTTATCAGGTCACACCGCAGGAATTTCACCATCAGTGAAGCAGGTTCCACATGGAAGATTTCCAGCAGTACCACTGGGGCTGCCCATGCCAATATTCTCTGCCAATGTCACCAGCACTATTAAGGCATAAGCAGCCCTGCTTCCTCCTCACTCCTTTATCCCAGAGACTAGGGAGCAAACCTGTTCCATAATGGAGAGAGAGAGGGCGCGAGAGAGAGAGAGAAAGAGATGCAGATGCCTAGGCCTAGGCCTAAATAAAAGGCTGGATGCACTAGTAAGCCAGGTCTGAGAAGAGAACCCCGTAAGAGGGGGATGGTGGGAGAGAAGGTAGACCTGAAGACTTCATATCCCCTCGAAGATTTACCGTTACGGCAAGTTCAGTAACTGTTCTATCTTCTTTAGGGGTATCTCAGTCACCAGGTCACACCACAGGAATGAGTCACAAGCAGTTACAGGTGTAGCAAGACAGTCTGGGAGGAAGGCTAACCAAAGCCTAGGACAGAAGACCCTGCAAGACAGCCCGGACAAAGCCTGCTTGGGATCTGGAGGCAATGTCCGGACTGTAGTGCTTAGTGAAGGTATGGACGGTATTCCAGCTGGCAGCAGCACAGATGTCAGCAGCTGAGACCCCCTTGAAACTGGCCACAGAGGTAGCCATGCCCATTGTGGAGTGGGCTTTCATCGCCCCTGGCAACTCTCTGCCATTCTTGTTGTGGCAGAACACAATACACCTTAATAGGGCTGGTGACATCGGCAGAGGAAGTCGGCATGGTACTGCCTTCTCCCCACCGCCACTGTCCCAGGTGATCAATCTCCACACCACTGCACTTAAATGGCCTAGTCCTCGCTGTGCACACTCAATGTTTGGGAATTCAATTCAAATCTTTATTTATCCAGGCGATCACTGTTGAGCAAGCTCATTTACAAGGTGTACCTGCTGTTGTCAAGGACAGTTATACATACGTAGATTAGAGGTGCAGTATGAAAAAATTACTCACCTTAGTAATGTTGTTTCTTCTAATGGAGTCTTGCTATATTATGACATATGCAGTTAGACCCAACCTTAGAACTGCTCCGGAGGTGAAAGAGTTAACTTCCATGCTAGGCATGGAATCTTGAGCGCTAGCTCGGTTAGAAACTCTGTCTGTTCTTCAAACTCAAACTGTCAGATCTTTACGAGCAAAACTCACTAAGGTACTGCGTGGAAGCTGTAAACTTACACTAGCCAAATGGCTACTAAAATATTAACACATCTTTTGGTCCCAAAACCAAGACTCAAGTCAGGGGATCCAAAAAATGACAACACAACAGTAAACACCCCAGAAATGGGTGGAGAAAAAACAAAGTGGGCAACTAAAAGTGCCAACAGTGCACTGTCCACCCACATCCCAAAACAGACGTTCTGAGAGGGGCAGGCGGGGGAGGTCATAATATAGCAAGACTCCATTAGAAGAAACAACATTACTAAGGTGAGTAATTTTTTCTTCAAACATGAAGTCTTGCTATATTATGACATATGCAGAGTACACAGCAGTACCTCCATGGAGGAGGGCCAGAACCTACTTAGGAAATAGGCTCTGAAGCACAGCTGTGCCAAACCGAGCATCACTCCTAGCCTGGATGTCCAGGGAGTAATGCTTGGTGAAAGTGTGAACTGTTTTCCAGGTAGCTGCTTGACATATCTATGATAGGGATGTCCCTGGCTGCAGCCAGGGACGCAGCTGTACCTCTGGTAGAGTGAGCCCTTAGGCCTGAAGGGGGAACCTTGCAGTTTTGGTAACAAAACTGGATACAAGACAATCCACCTGGCAATGGATCTTTAGTGGCAGGTTTCCTTTGCCCACCTCACCATAAGTGAGGAACAGTTGGAGGAGTCAAACCTGTGACCCTTGGTACGCTCTATGTAGTAACTAAGGGCTCTTGACATCTAAACTGTGTAATCTCCTCTCACCAGAGGAGGAATGGTCAGTGAAGTACACAGGGAGAGAAATGGATTGATTAAGGTGAAAGTCCGAGACCACTTTAGGCAAGAACTTTGTTAGTTCTGAGGACCACTTTATCCCTATGAAAGGAGATAAAATCAGGCTCCACTGACCATGCTTGTAGTTCACTTATGCGCCTGGCAGAAGTGATGGCTACCAAAAACAGTTTTCCAAGTCAAGTACTTAAGCTCTGCTGAAGACAATGGTTCAAAAGGGGGTTGCATCAGCTGGGCAATGCAAACATTAAGATCCCAGGCAGTGGCAGGGTCCCTGAAGGGAGGGCTGGTGTGAAGCAATCCCTTAAAAAACTTGGAGAACACGGGTAAGCTGAAAGGGAAAAGGGTTTACCTGCTGATAAAAAGCGAATCTGGCTGCCAGGTGCACTTTGGGTGGCTGGTCTCAGCCCCAAATTCAAATGTACCATATAATCCAGAACTGTGGGCAAACCAGCAGACTCTGGGGAAATATTCTTGCCAGAGCACCATATGGAAAATCTCTTCCATTTGGAATTATAAGTAGCCCTGGTGGAAGGCTTCCTAGAAGCCTTCAAGATATCGAATACACCTTTGGAAAGATACAGGTCAGCAAACTAACTCTTCAAGAGCCAGGTCTTGAGTTGAGAGATTTGAGATTGGGTGCAAACCCTCCCTGGGCACAGGTTAACAGATTGTGATTCCTGGGAGACACAGGGAAAGTGGACTGCTAAGGACAAAAGGAGTGGATACCAGGGCTGTCTGGCCCAATCTGGAGCAATCAGAATCATCTTACAAGGTTGAGATCTGATTTTGACTAGCACCTTGAACAGGAGAGGGAAGGGGGCATGAGAAACTTCCTTCCCAGTTGAAGGAAGGCATCCAGAGGGACTGAGCCCAACACTGGGGCCTGCAGCAAAGAGAGGAAGTTGGCAATTGTCTGGGGCTGCAAAAGATCCGAGGGTGCCCCACCTGGCAAATACCACCTCCAGAATTAGGGGTTCAGAGACCATTAGTGATGGCCCTGGGAAATCCTGCTGAGAGCATCTGCCAGGACATTGTCCTTACCTGGGACGTGAACTGCAATAAGGAGGTGTTCAGGAATAAGCCAGAGACCACAACTTCACTGCTGGTGCACAAGGCCGTAGACAGGGCTGCCTTCTTGTTGATGTACCACATTGTGGTAGTGTTGTCCGTCCTGACCTGAACCACTCTGTTCTGGACAGATGTGGAAAAAGCTTGAAGTGCTAGAAAAACTGCTCCGAGTTCCAACAGGTTGATGTGGAGCAGAGATTCCTGAGGGGACCACAATCCCTGGGTGGTGAGGTCACCCATGTGAGCTCCCCACCCCAAGAGGGATGCATCTGTAATAAGGGTCAAGGAGTGAGACTGAGGGATGAAGGGAACTCCTTGTCTCAGATTGCTCTGCTCCTGCCACCACTGCAGGGCCTGGATCAGGGTTTGAGTTACTGGGATCAATTTGGTTAGAGGATCTCTCTTTTGAGACCAGAAGGCTCTCAAATGGAACTGAATGTCCCTCATCTGAAATCTTGCTCCCTGCACCCCGCCTGTGAAGCAGCCATGTGCCCTAGGAGCTGCAGAAAATGCCTTGCTGGTCGAGAGACCTGCAGAGCGAAGGAGGAGGCCAGAGAAGCAGGGTCCTTGCTCTTTCAGAGGAAGGAAGGCTCTGACCTGTTGAGTGTTCAGTTCTGCACCTATGAAGGTGAGTAGCTGAACAGGCTCTAGAACTGACTTTGGAAGATTGAGAAGGAAACCTAGAGAAGTAAGCAGCTGCTGAATAACCTGAAGGTGTAATTTGAATTGTGCAGGAGACTGGCCCACTATGAGCCAGTCATCCAAGTAAGGAAAGATGGAGATCTTTTGCCTTCTTAAATGAGCAACTGCTACTGCGAGGCATTTCGTGAATACCCTTGGGGCAGAGGTGAGACCGAAGGGCATTGCTCTGAACTGGTAATGGCCTGAGGGCAGTTCGAACCTGAGGTACTTTCGGTGGGAGCTTCTTATGAGAACATGGAAGTAGGCATCCTTGAGGTCCAGGGACACTAGCCAGTCCCCTGGCTTTAGAGAGGGTAAAATAATTCCCAGAGTCACCATTTTGAATCTTGGTTTTAAAAGGTGCTTGTTTAGGTATCTGAGATCCAGGATGGGCCGCCATTCTCCTGTCTTTTTTGGGGTAAGGAAGTACCTGGAGTACAGTCCTTTGCCCTGGTGTAGGGGAGGAACCCTTTCTACAGCTCTGAGAGCCAGGAGGGTTGAAACTTCTGTTTCTAGAGCCAGAGCCTCTGATGGATTTGCAGGTGGAAAGGATCTGGTTCTCATCTTTGGAAATTTTTTGAAGCCGAGAACCAGTCCCTGGCTTACTACCTCCAGGACCCACTTGTCTGATGTTAAAGACTTCCAGTCCTGGACGAAGTAAGCCAGCCTGACCCCTAAACGCAATGGAGAATCGGCCCTGGTCGTCCCATCAGGGAGCTTGTTTGGCAGGGGCTTTAGGCTGGGGGGTGGGAGCAGGCCTGCTCGTACCCCGTTTGTCTCTCCCTCTGAAGAACCCCCTCTGAGCATAGGCTGAAGAGGAGGCCTGGGCTTGGTAGAAAGGCCTGTGAAGAGGCCTGCCCCTGCCCCTGGAAGGCTGCCTTTGAGGAGTGCCTGCCTTTCCTTGGCCTGTGCACTCCTATAAGTAGTTCTATACTCATCCATTTTCTTCATGTAATTCTCTGTCTGCTCCCCAAACAGAGAATTTCCCTCAACAGGATAATCCATGGCCTTAGCCTGGGTATCCTGTGACAGGCTAGTACACCTGAGCCAAGCCATTCTGCGAAAAGCCACAGATGTAGCCATGACTCTTGAAGATACATCATTAGAGTCCACTGCAGCATGGAATTGCACCTTGGAACCCTCAATACCATCAGCAGCTACCTGCTCCAGCTCCTTGGCAAGCTGGGCAGGGACCTGTTTCGCTAGAGCCATAACAGTATCCCATCTGGATTTCTGATATCTTGCAACATAGGCCATATAATTTGCCTGCCCGAGTCCCAAGGATGCTGCCATGTACTGTTTCTTTCATGGCATCAATCCTCCTGGCGTCCTTGTCAGGGGGGTGTGAAGCCAAGGGAACATTTGCCTTATCACAGGCTGCAGCCTGCACTACCCCAACATGGCTGCATTGTTGTGAAAGGAACTCCGTATCAGGGCCTGACAATGTGTACCTCTTGTCCATTTTTTTTGGTCCACAGGAGGTATAGTGCGAGGAGCTTTTAAAATCTTTGTCTGTTTCCTAAAAGATTTATGTAAGGGAATAGACAATCTCCTGGACTCTGGGATATCCATCATTTCCACTTAGTCAGGCTCCTCCCGTTCATCCACAGCTTCTTCCAAAGGAAGCTGGAGGGTTTCAGCCACCTTTTTATAAAACATAAAATGAGAAGGGGACTCAGAAAGCCTGGGGAGACACTCTAAAGGTCTGTCTGGGAGATGTCGGTTCAATGGGCACATCAGACTTTCAAAATCACATTCACTCTCTTCATAATCTTCCTCCCCTCCTCCAGTTCATAAAATTCCTCTATATCATATTCTTGAACGGTGGTACCAACCGAACCAACCTCTTACTCGATGGTGCCGGTTCGGTCGGAACCGGGGAAAGCGACTGGACAATTCTGATCACTTTGGCTATCTCTGCAGCAGTTGGAGAAGGAATTTTTGGCTCCACACCTGCTGACTTTAGTCCTTTTTGCTGGGACTGACTCCTCAGAGTCAGCTCTCTGTTTGGCCAAGGAAGTCTCGCCCTGGTCAGAGGGCAGTCCCTCCGGTTCGGTTGGCACCGAACCGAGCTGGCCATCCGGGTCAGCGGACTTCTTAGCCTCTCGTTCCTTGAGCCTACCAACTCTCTTATCCAGGGTAGCTGCAGGGAAATTCTTGCAAATCTGGCAGTCTGCATTGAGGTGGTCAAACCCCAGACAATAAACACATGTGGCGTGTGGGTCAGCCTTGGCAAAGGCTTCCCACAGACACTACAGTGCTGAAACCAGTGGGCCGGTTTTCTTTTGGGTTTCTCAGACATAGTGCCAGCCTAACCAAAACTTGCCCGTTATCGGCAATTCACCAAGCAAGACACCCTTATCGGTTATCAACCATGTCACGGGTCGTGGAAAAACGTAATGAATCCGTTCTTTTTAGAACCGATAAGAACCAGGGACCGCACTCTAGATAGTAATTTAATAAGTTTAACAACAACCTGATCAGTTCAAACCGAACCGATAATGATCGTTTGCAAGTTCCACACAGAATAATGTAAAACCTATCTATTACTTACGATACCACAGACAGACTTGAACCGACCGGTTGCGGTTTAAATAGACAAATTGCGGTTTAAAAATGGAGAATTTACACTTTTTAATTGACAAAATGAACAGAGCAGCAGGAGAAATCTCCGGAGCAACCGTTCAGTGAGGCTGAGTAAACAATCTAACAGTATGAGTTTGAAGAACAACAGACAGTTTCTAACCGAGCTCGCGCTCAAGATTCCATGCCTGCCATGGAAGTTAACTCTTTCACCGCCGGAGCAGTTCTAAGGTTGGGTCTAACTGCATGTCATAATATAGCAAGACTTCATGTTTGAAACAAAATGTGCTAAGGTAAAACAGACTTACAAATAAGTGGTAGGTACAATATATACATTCCAATATTCACATGGGAACATACATGCATTCCCCCTTGTCTCATTTACAGGAAATGTTTTAAGTTTTCCATGTTATGTTAACTTTGAATTATTATTGCAACTGATGTCTTTGTCACTAAGACCGAAAATGTCTGAAACCTCAACTGGATCTGATGTTGCCCTCAAACCACTGTTCTGCAGTCAAATGTCTACTTTGTGACTTATGTATATTCCCCCTCCCCCCCCAAAGTTGTACCTGGAAACGAGCTTCGGCTCAGTGTGCCTATCCCGTTCAACAAATGTTTAAATAAAAATAAAATACAGTGTACTAACCCTTCGGACAAACATCGTTTAGAAACCCGAATGCCCTCTCTTCCTGGGGCAAAACAAAAAGCTGCTTTCATAAGTTCTTATACAAGACAATGGCTTCCGCCAGGACAGTCTTGTCACTTAAGACCAATCTGTCTTAAAAGAATTTCCTAGCTGCATAGGAGGAGTCCAATTTATTCTTAAATATAGAAATTCAGTAGCTATCTACTGCGTCAGATGAAAGGCTATTCCATGGCATTACCACCCGTTGGTTAATTAAGCAGTAACACACGAGAGGGTGTGGGTTGTGCTGGGATAACCTCACGCCTGGGTGGTTGGGCACGAGGCCACAGGCAGAGTGCATCCAATGTCCCAGAAGTGAGGTTATCTCAGCACAACCCACACCCTGGAGTGCATTAATACAGTGAAATGGGTTGTTATATGAAATGAAAAAATTTTAAAATGTTTTAAATGTAGATTTTTACCGTGGCAATATATCTGTTTCTGAACAGCTCCTCCAACAAATCAATACACTGAGGTTGTTCTGGGATAACCTCACTGTGCCAGGGACACAGTAACCAAGCAGAGTCCAGGAAATGTTCTTGACATTGTATAATCCACGATTTTATACTGTTGGTTTTACAGTGCTCACCCCTTAATTGTAATCCATGGGATCTAGTACAAAGGAGCGTATCCTTCCTTTCAAGGCCTACGCATTCCCATAGGTCTTGATTTCCGAATGCAGCACAGACCAGACAAAGGTCACCCCCAAGTCTATGGTATTCTAATGAGAATGACAAGTTTCTGTTTCTGTCTGTATAGTCTAGGTACTGGCAACCTTTGACTCTTTTAGATAACCTTTTCTGGGCTTTCTCGGCTTTCTCAAGTAATGTTACATCTCTAGTAAACCTGGGAGTCCAGAACTGCACTCCATATTCCAAGTTGTGCCTCACCAAAGCTTTGTACAGCGACATTAATATTGCTCTATCCCTGCTTTTAATATGACGGAGTATACAATTAATCAGTCTGTTGGCTTTTTTAGAAACTTGGATTGTATACTTTTTGAAGGTTAGGTTGCTGGTAACCAAAATCCCTAGATCTTTCATTATCAAACACTTTTAATATTTCTCCATTTAATGTAGATTTACCAAAGATATGTTTGCCAAAATGCATTATGGTACATTTGGTATTAAATTTAATTTTATGCTTGATGTTTGATTGCTCATTCACTTAGTGTATCTATTGTGTGTCTTTTTGGAATGCAGTTGTATCCTCCTTGTTCCTCACTACTGCTCCAATCTTTGTGCCATCTGCAAACTTAACCAGCCACGAGTTTCCAGAAGTCTGCAAAGATGAAACAAATATATTAAACAAAACAGGGCTCAGCACGGAGCACTGGGGCAGCCCACTTGTCACTTCTCCCCAATCCGACACACAGCCCCCAATACTGACACGCTGCTGCCCGTTACTGCTCCAAGCTACTACCCATCCAACTACAGGGTATTCAATGTTCAGAACCAAACTGTTTAACTCTTCATGTGGAACCAAACAAAAGCTCTGGAAAAAGTCCAGATATAGCACATCCACTGGAAAGCCAGTCTCCAAAGCCCTACCAAATGGGGAGGGAGGCTATCAGACAGGATCTTGTTTGTGTGAAATCATGTTGTGTTACATCAGTTTGGTTAGATATCCTAATATGTTTTTCAAGGTGATCTTTGATGCAACTTCTATAATCTTACTAATGATGCTGGTTAGGCAGATTGGTCTGTAGTTTTGTGGGTCCGATTTGTTCCCCTTTTTATGCATCTGTGTGCCATCTGCCTTACAGCAATCATCTGGGACTACTGCCGTCTTTAGTGATTCTGCAAAGAGAGTGAACAATGGACCTGATAGTTCTCTGAGGAGTTGAGGACGCAAGACATCGGGTCCTGATTTATTTTAAGGTTTTTCAACCCATCAATAATGTTATTGATATCAAAGTGCAAGGCATAAAATAAGCAGGTTCACATCGCAATTTGTGACTCAAGAATCGGGAGACGCAAGTCAATTTCCAGCTTGATTAGCAATGGCTGCCAATTATAAAAGCTGGCCTCCCTTTTTTTTTTTTTTTTTTATAGAAAAGCCCTTTCCCTGGTGTCTAGTGGCACACCCCACCCTCTAGTTGCCAGCCCTTTGGTTCCATGTTTCCCTGGTGACAGTCTAGTGCCCCCTCCCTCCACCAACTGTCATCCCCATATGCTTTTTATCCCTGGTGTCTAGTGGACCCCCCCCCCATCCAATTGCTATCCCTGTTATTTTTGACGCTGCCTGGTGTCTAGTGGCATCCACAATCCGATCACTGTCCCAGTTATTGTGAGGTTCCCTGGTGTCTATTGGCACCCTCCACCATCCAATTCGTCGATAACTCCCGTACCTCCACCTGACCACCCACCCCACACCCCGTCACTCACCTGAACAGGTCCCAGGTTTCAGATCCACGCTCCCAATCAAAGACACGTCTTACTGCCGGAACCAGTGATTGCAGTATGAGAACCAACGTAAATGCGGTCCTATGTATTTAATGGGTTGTCATTTTTTGAGATATTGACCCCAAATTTTAAGCCTAGCCTTTTGGGGACCCCACCTCATAAAACAATGTAACTGTCACTAAGCAACTCCTGCCCGAAAGATGATTTTGCAGTCGCTTGGCAAATTCACTTTTCGGGTAGGATGTGTGTCTCGAGTCATATTGTTCTGAGTGGGGTCATAAGGCCATGTTGAAAATCTGGGATCAAAATATGAAAAATGGCAAAGTTATGACCATTGTTGCAATTAACCTATGCACCCTCGTAACTTTGGACTCAAATATTTTGACCCCAGATTTTCAACGTAGCCTTATTACCCCCTCATGTATATCAGAGCTGTTATTTTTTCAAATCCTGGCCAAAATGTGTTTTAGCAATACTATGAGAATGATACTGATTGCGCAGAATTACAATTTGTGATTGGAAAACTTTCTGCACCAGGTACAGAGGTGGGGTAATAAAAGTGATGCAGACAATTTGGTCAAATGGCAAATTCAGTTTCAGAACGATAGATATATAGTATTAGTATATATATATAAAAAACACACACACACACACACACACAGATATAGTAAAAGAGTCCACAGTGAAGAAAGGAGGGTTACTAGTGGGGTACCACAGGGTTCAGTACTGGGACCATTCCTTTTTAATGTCTTTATAAGCGACATTGCAGAGGGACTGGAAGGGAAAGTATGTCTCTTTGCAGATGACACAAAGATCTGCAACACGGTTGCTACACAAGGTGGGGTGGAAAGGATGAAAAGGGACTTGGCAAGGTTGGAGGAATGGTCAAATGTATGGCAGCTTAGGTTCAATGCAAAGAAGTGCAAAGTAATGCACCTGGGAAACAAAAACCCAGGGGAAAGAGTACACAATGGAGGGGTGAGATACTGACAACAAAAATGGAAAGGGACCTGGGAGTAGTCAAATCAGACGACCTAAAGATGGGCCAGCAATGTGAGAAGGCAGCAAGGATGGCTGGGGGGATATTGGGATGCATAGAGAGAGGCATCACCAGTAGAAAACAGGAAGTTGTTGGCCCTCTGTACAGACAGTTAAGACCACAACTGGAGTACTGCGTACAGTTCTGGAGACCCCATGTCCGCAAAGACAGACAGGGTGGAGGCTGTCCAGAGGAGGGCAACCAAAATGATGCAGGGTCTGCATCAGAAGACATATGAAGAAAGACTAAGGGAACTAAAGATGTATAGCCTCAAGGAAAGGGGGGGGGGGAGAGAGAGCATGATAGAAACTTTCAAATACCTCAAGGGAGTCAACAAAGTCCAAGAGGGTAGCATCTTTCAGAAAAACAGATGTGCAAAACAAGGGGCACAATTTGAAGATAGAGGGGGGACGGCTCAGAGGTAATGTGAGGGAGTATTTCTTCAGAGAGGGTTGTAGATACATGGAACAGCCTTCCTGAAGAGGTCGTAGAGTCAAAAACAGTGGAGGAATTCAAAAATCCATGGGACAGACATAAGGCAATTCTAGTGGGGGGTAGGAGGAAGTAGGCTGTTGGTTAACTAGGATCTGCAGCTTATCCATTCAGTAGGGAAATGGGCAGACTACGATGGCCAAGTAGTCCTTATCTGCCATCAAATTCTATGTTTCTATTTTATCAATATATACAATAGTAATTACAAGGTTTAAAGTAAAAATACCCATTTTATAAAACTTATTCAAAAAAAAAAAAAAAAAAAAAAAAAAATTGGCTGATTGCTAATCATTTTTCATTTTGATTAGCAAAGGCTGCTAATCAACTTTCCAACACTAATTTATGCCTTGAAGTGTATTTTTCCATCATCAAGTTCAGGGGTTACTATTGTACTTGCTTGATATATACATAAGAAGCAAATCATAAAATACCTTCGTTCATCTGACAGTTTTTCCATTTATGCTTAGAGGACTTATTCCATTCGATCCCTTGTGTTTATTAATATAGTTGAAAAATGTCTCGTTATCTGCTGCCATGGTTGCAATCCTCTCTTCCTCCCTGCTTTTGGCTTGTTTTATGCAGTTTTAGTTTTTGTAGCAATGGTTTTAAATTTGTAGTTTTTTTTGTATTTGACATATGCTTTTTTTTTTTTTAAATAAGTTTCATATGGTTACTAAGCCATGTAAGAATGTTCTGTTTACTGTATTTGATTTTTTCTGGTACAAATTGTATTACACCTAAAAATCTATTCTATTTTTAATGATTGTCCACATGTCCTGTACATTGATATCTTCCAATTCATTACTCTAAATCCCACTCACTCAAGTAGTTTATAATGCAAGAATTAAGCCATGAGAAAGAATGGCTCTGCTGAAAAATTAATCCACGGTTTTCGGAGGGTTGGGGGTTTGGCCTTGTACATCCAACGACCCAACCATGGATTAATTCCACAGTAGACGCATCCTTTCGAGGAGCTTAATCCACTTGTAACATGGCAATAAATTTGTCTCTGAATAAGCAAGAGCAGACAGGATTAATTTTGGAATGCTTTCTGCTGAGCTGTTAAATATGACATGTATATAAGATACTAAACAACTAACACACTTATTGGAAATATCGTGGCTGCTATTTATGTATTGCAAAAACAGCTTTCATTATAAGCTTTAACGCTTTCTAACCCCAAAACATACTTTAAAACTTTTCAAAAACTTGCAGTTAACTTTTTACACTAGGTTCTTCGATTTTCATTTGGGTATTACAAGATATGGGTTGCACTGCATGATGGGAGTGTGCTACTGCACATCTTCATGTTTTGTTCCTGCAGTTCCTTGGCAGACCAATAGATGACTGGGAAACAATGCTAGCAGTACAGCACTGTTTTTCCAAATGTACTGAACTAAGCCAATCTGAAAAAAACTTAAGTACTATTTTTCTGAGTAATAACTTCACTTTTCTCCCTCTCTAAATTATCTAGCTCAGCAGGAGATAGAACACAATGTTTACTGCTCTCGCCCTTCAAATACTTGTTTTGACGTGTATGTGGAATTTAAATATAGAATCTTTAGGAAGTCATAAGGTTATGTGGCAGTTACAACATAAAACAATCTTGCCAATGTCAAAATTCCTGTGCCAGAATTTTACTGCAAACAGAAAACAGCAATGTATCTGCATGTTTTCTTCACTTGTGTACTGCTTTTGCTTATGGTGGATCTCCAAGGTATTACAGCACAAACCACGGTTTGCTTGGGAATTTGTGCGGTATTATACAAACAACCATGGTGCTATTGTGGAATTAATCCATGGTTGCTTAATGGTCACCTGTTGCTGTTTATCCAATCTGTGTTAGTTATTTCAGTCTCTTATTTAGAGCCATGTTACAATGTATTATAATTAGCATTATTCCAACATTTAACTTTTGTTACTCCCTTATGCATAAGTGCTATGTTGTTGAGTTCAAATTCAACCATGTTGTGGTCACTTGACCCCAGTGGTTCCCTTACTTTAAATTCTGATTCTTTGTCTTTACGTTTGCTTGCGCGCTTGAGCAATAAACATTATGTGGCAGCTTAGGAGAGAAGCGGGTTGTGGAGGTGCGCACTGTGGCAGCCAATGGCAGCACTGCATTTGGGGGCATGGCACTGATGGACCAATAGAGGCACACTGTGCTGATGACAATGGGTTACAAAAGTACCAATAAGCTGAAACAACTTCGCCACTGCAATGAGGGGCCACCTCGTCATTGCAGCGTTAGTCGTTCCACTGCAATGAGGGAGCGACCCATCATTGCAGGGCAGTACCTTGCCTAGTGTAACATTTTTTGTAAACATGGTGCCCACCTCACAGCCCCATGAAAGCCAACAAGGGTGGCCAATCCCCCTATCGGCATGCTCCCGACCCAGTTCTTTTGCCAACAGGGAAGCCCACTCCCTGTAGGCATGATGTAACCCCTTCCCCATTTGTTTTGTGCCGAGGGGGTGCCCAATCCCCCTCTGCATCATGCCCCCCAAAAGAAAAAATTACTCACCTTAGTAATGTTTCTTCTAATGGAGTCTTGCTATATTATGACATATGCAGTTAGTCCCAACCTTAGAACTGCTACGGAGGTGAAAGAGTTAACTTCCATGCCAGACATGGAATCTTGAGCGCGAGCTCGGTTGAGAACTCTGTCTGTTGATCTTCAAACTCAAACTGTCAGATCTTTACGAGCAAAACTCACTAAGGTTCTGCGTGGAAGCTGCAAACCTACACTAGCCAAATGGCTACTAAAATATTAACACATCTTTTGGTCCCAAAACCAAAACTCAAGTCAGGGGATCCAAAAAATGACAACACAACAGTAAACACCCCAGAAAAAAGGGTGAAGAAAAACAAAGTGGGCAACTTAAAGTGCCAACAGTGTACTGCCCACCCACATCCCAAACAAAAGGCTCCGAGAGGGGCAGAGGGGAGTCATAATATAGCAAGACTCCATTAGAAGAAACATTACTAAGGTGAGTAATTTTTCTTCAAACAACAGAAGTCTTGCTATATTATGACATATGCAGACTACACAGCAGTACCTCCATGGAGGAGGGCCAGAACCTACTTAGGAAATAGGCTCTGAAGCACAGCTGTGTTAAACCGAGCATCACTCCTAGCCTGGATGTCCAGGGAGTAATGCTTGTGAAAGTGTGAACTGTTTTCCAGGTAGCTGCTTGACACATCTCATGATAGGGATGTCCCTGGCTGCAGCCAGGGACGCAGCTTACCTCTGGTAGAGTGAGCCCTCAGGCCTGAAGGAGGAACCTTACCCAGTTTTTGGTAACAAAATTGGATACAAGAGACGATCCACCTGGCAATGGATCTTTTAGTGGCAGGTTTGCCTTTGCCCACCTCACCATAAGTGAGGAACAGTTGGAGGGAGTCAAACCTGTGACCCTTGGTATGCTCTATGTAGTAACTAAGGGCTCTTGACATCTAAACTGTGTTATCTCCTTTCACCAGAGAAGGAATGGTCAGTGAAGTACACAGGGAGAGAAATGGATTGGTTAAGGTGAAAGTCCGAGACCACTTTAGGCAAGAACTTTCTGTTAGTTCTGAGGACCACTTTATCCCTATGAAAGGAGATAAAATCAGGCTCCACTGACAATGCTTGTAGTTCACTTATGCGCCTGGCAGAAGTGATGGCTACCAAAAACACAGTTTTCCAAGTCAAGTACTTAAGCTCTGCTGAAGACAATGGTTCAAAAGGGGGTTGCATTAGCTGGGCAATGCAAACATTAAGATCCCAGGCAGTGGCAGGGTCCCTGAAGGGAGGGCTGGTGTGAAGCAATCCCTTAAAAAACTTGGAGAACACCGGGTAAGCTGAAAGGGAAAAGGGTTTACCTGCTGATAAAAAAGCAGATACGGCTGCCAGGTGCACTTTTAGGGTGGCTGGTCTCAGCCCCAAGGAATTCAAATGTACCATATAATCCAGAACTGTGGGCAAACCAGCAGACTCTGGGGAAATATTCTTGCCAGAGCACCATATGGAAAATCTCTTCCATTTGGAATTATAAGTAGCCCTGGTGGAAGGCTTCCTAGAAGCCTTCAAGATATCGAATACACCTTTGGAAAGATACAGGTCAGCAAACTAACTCTTCAAGAGCCAGGTCTTGAGATTGAGAGATTTGAGATCTGGTACCAAACCCTCCCTGGGCACAGGTTAACAGATTGTGATTCCTGGGGAGACACAGGGGAAAGTGGACTGCTAAGGACAAAAGGAGTGGATACCAGGGCTGTCTGGCCCAATCTGGAGCAATCAGAATCATCTTACAAGGTTGAGATCTGATTTTGACTAGCACCTTGAACAGGAGAGGGAAGGGGGGGGGCATAGAGAAACTTCCCTTCCCAGTTGAGAAGGAAGGCATCCAGAGGGACTGAGCCCAACACTGGGGGCCTGCAGCAAAAGAGAGGAAGTTGGCAATTGTCTGGGGCTGCAAAAAGATCCGAGGAGTGCCCCACCTGGCAAATACCACCTCCAGAATTAGGGGGTTCAGAGACCATTCGTGATGGCCCTGGGAAATCCTGCTGAGAGCATCTGCCAGGACATTGTCCTTACCTGGGACGTGAACTGCAATAAGGGAGGTGTTCAGGGAATAAGCCAGAGACCACAACTTCACTGCTTCGGTGCACAAGGCCGTAGACAGAGTGCCCCCTTGCTTGTTGATGTACCACATTGTGGTAGTGTTGTCCGTCCTGACCTGAACCACTCTGTTCTGAACAGATGTGGAAAAAGCTTGAAGTGCTAGAAAAACTGCTCCGAGTTCCAACAGGTTGATGTGGAGCAGAGATTCCTGAGGGGACCACAATCCCTGGGTGGTGAGGTCACCCATGTGAGCTCCCCACCCCAAGAGGGATGCATCTGTAATAAGGGTCAAGGAGTGAGACTGAGGGATGAAGGGAACTCCTTGTCTCAGATTGCTCTGCTCCTGCCACCACTGCAGGGCCTGGATCAGGGTTTGAGTTACTGGGATCAATTTGGTTAGAGGATCTCTCTTTTGAGACCAGAAGGCTCAAATGGAACTGAATGTCCCTCATCTGAAATCTTGCTCCCTGCACCACCGCTGTGGAAGCAGCCATGTGCCCTAGGAGCTGCAGAAAATGCCTTGCTGGTCGAGAGACCTGCAGAGCGAAGGAGGAGGCCAGAGAAGCAGGGTCCTTGCTCTTTCCAGAGGAAGGAAGCTCTGACCTGTTGAGTGTTCAGTTCTGCACCTATGAAGGTGAGTAGCTGAACAGGCTCTAGAACTGACTTTGGAGATTGAGAAGGAAACCTAGAGATGTAAGCAGCTGCTGAATAACCTGAAGGTGTAATTTGAATTATGCAGGAGACTGGCCCACTATGAGCCAGTCATCCAAGTAAGGAAAGATGGAGATCTTTTGCCTTCTTAAATGAGCAACTGCTACTACGAGGCATTTCGTGAATACCCTTGGGGCAGAGGTGAGACCGAAGGGCATTGCTCTGAACTGGTAATGGCCTGAGGCAGTTCGAACCTGAGGTACTTTGGAGGGAGCTTCTATGAGAACATGGAAGTAGGCATCCTTGAGGTCCAGGACACTAGCCAGTCCCTGGCTTTAGAGAGGGTAAAATAATTCCCAGAGTCACCATTTTGAATCTTGGTTTTAAAAGGTGCTTGTTTAGGTATCTGAGATCCAGGATGGGCCGCCATTCTCCTGTCTTTTTTGGGGTAAGGAAGTACCTGGAGTACAGTCCTTTGCCCTGGTGTAGGGGAGGAACCCTTTCTACAGCTCTGAGAGCCAGGAGGGTTGAAACTTCTGTTTCTAGAGCCAGAGCCTCTGATGGATTTGCAGGTGGAAAGGATCTGGTTCTCATCTTTGGAAATTTTTTGAAGCTGAGAACCAGTCCCTGGCTTACTACCTCCAGGACCCATTTGTCTGATGTTAAAGACTTCCAGTCCTGGACTGGTAAGCCAGCCTGCCTAACGGTAATGGAGAATCGGCCCTGGTCGTCCCCATCAGGGAGCTTGTTTGGCAGGGCTTTAGGCTGGGGGGTGGAGCAGGCCTGCCTGCACTCTGCTTGTCTCTCCCTCTGAAGAACCCTCTGAGCATAGGCTGAAGAGGAGGCCTGGGCTTGGTAGAAAGGCCTGTGAAGAGGCCTGCCCTGCCCTGGAAGGCTGCCTTGAGGAGTGCCTGCCTTTCCTTGGCCTGTGCACTCCTATATGTAGTTCTATACTCATCCATTTTCTTCATGTAATTCTCTGTCTGCTCCCAAACAGAGATTTACCCAACAGGATAATCCATGGCCTTAGCCTGGGTATCCTGTGACAGGCTAGTACACCTGAGCCAAGCCATTCTGCGAAAAGCCACAGATGTAGCCATGACTCTTGAAGATACATCATTAGGAGTCCACTGCAGCATGGAATTGCACCTTGGACCCTCAATACCATCAGCAGCTACCTGCTCCAGCTCCTTGGCAAGCTGGGCAGGGACCTGTTTCGCTAGAGCCATAACAGTATCCCATCTGGATTTCTGATATCTTGCAACATAGGCCATATAATTTGCCTGCCCGAGTCCCAAGGATGCTGCCATGTACTGTTTCTTTCATGGCATCAATCCTCCTGGCGTCCTTGTCAGGGGGGTGTGAAGCCAAGGGAACATTTGCCTTATCACAGGCTGCAGCCTGCACTACCCCAACATGGCTGCATTGTTGTGAAAGGAACTCCAGATCAGGGCCTGACAATGTGTACCTCTTGTCCATTTTTTTGTTCCACAGGAGGTATAGTGTGAGGAGCTTTTAAATTTGTCTGTTTCCTAAAAGATTTATGTAAGGGAATAGACAATCTCCTGGACTCTGGGATATCCATCATTTCCACATAGTCAGGCTCCTCCTGTTCATCCACAGCTTCTTCCAAAGGAAGCTGGAGGTTTCACCACCTTTTATAAAACATAAAATGAGAAGGGACTCAAAGCCTAGGGGAGACACTCTAAAAGGTCTGTCTGGGGAGATGTCCGGTTCAATGGGCACATCCAGACTTTCAAAATCACATTCACTCTCTTCATAATCTTCCTCCCCCTCCTCCAGTTCATAAAATTCCTCTATATCATATTCTTGAACCGGTGGTACCAACCGAACCAACCTCTTACTCGATGGTGCCGGTTCGGTCGGAACCGGGGAAAGCGACTGGACAATTCTGATCACTTTGGCTATCTCTGCAGCAGTTGGAGAAGGAATTTTTGGCTCCACACCTGCTGACTTTAGTCCTTTTTGCTGGGACTGACTCCTCAGAGTCAGCTCTCTGTTGCCAAGGAAGTCTCGCCTGGTCGAGGCAGTCCCTCTCAGTTGATTGGCACCGAACCGGGCTGGCCATCCGGGTCAGCGGACTTCTTGGCCTCTCGTTCCTTGAGCCTACCAACTGTCTTATCCAGGGTAGCTGCAGGGAAATTCTTGCAAATCTGGCAGTCTGCATTGAGGTGGTCAAACCCCAGACAACACACACATGTGGTGTGTGGGTCAGCCTTGGCAAAGGCTTCCCCAGACACTACAGTGCTGAAACCCAGTGGGCCCGGTTTTTCTTTTGGGTTTCTCAGACATAGTGCCAGCCTAATCCAAACTTGCCCGCTTACGGTAATTCACCAAGCAAGACACCTTTATCGGTTATCAACCATGTCACGGTCGTGGAAAACGAATGAACCGCCTTTTTTAGAACCGATAAGAACCGGAACCGCACTCTAAATGCAATTTAATAAAGTTTAACAACAACCTGATCGGTTCAAACCGAACCAATAATATCGTTTGCAAGTTCCACACAGAAATAATGTAAAACCTATCTATTACTTACGATACCACCGAGAGCTTGAACCGACCGGTTGCAGTTTAAATAACGAAATGCGGTTTAAAAACAGAGAATTTACACTTTTTAACCGAGCAGCAGGAGAAATCTCCGGAGCGACTGTTCAGTGAGGCGGAGTAAAGAATCTGACAGTTTGAGTTTGAAGATCAACATAGTTCTCAACCGAAGCTCATCAAGATTCCATGCCTGGCATGGAAGTTAACTTTCACCTCCGGAGCAGTTCTAAGGTTGGGACTAACTGCATGTCATAATATAGCAAGACTTCATGTTGTTTGAAACAATCGTTCTTTGAGACGGGGCCCAATCTCCAAGTCGTCTTGAATCCTCCACCCAAAAAAAGGCAGGCGGTACACTGGGCGTGGTCACTGTGGGAAATCAATGTTCGGTACAGATTAGGAAAATCATAGTGACACTGTTCATGAGCAGAGGTCAAAAATGCCCATGTTGAAAATATTCCACTAAATGACTGTTACGTGCATGTGCCGTGCAGTTTCCACATAAGCCCAGAAATCTGAGTATTCTTAATATTTTCACTACAGATTTTCAACATTGCCATCTCTTCACACTTCTCTATGAATGGTACAGCTGTCATTCTTCACATCCTGCCCCATCTGTGTTTTCGTATATCTGGTGCAGAATGGCACGGTCGCTGTTGGAACTCAAAGTTCGGGACACATTGACAAAATCACAGCGTCATGGTTCATGAGAAGAGGTCCCAAATGCTTTCATGAGGTAGGGGGTCACAAAAAGGCCATGCTGAAAATTTGTAGTGCAAATACCAAACAACGCCCAGGGAATTAGGGCTTCTGACCATAACGTCACACCCTGTACAGACTGACAGGCATCAGGGGTGTGCCTTTGGATTGCCGACTGTAATGCTCATGCCATTCCACCCCCACCCTACCACCCTGCAGCCAGTGACAGGCACGGAGTGCTTTGGACTCTTCAGCCCCAGAGTTCACCCCATTCCCTATACTGCACCCATTTCAGCGCATGTCCTTATGGAATGGGATGACTAAACTGAACACCCCCAGGCACACCTCAACACACGTCGGCGTCTGCAGGGATAGGGTGAAGTGAAATGGCATGACGTTATAGGTGGCGACCCAAGCGCATACTCCATTGCCTGTTCATCTCTGCAAGGTGGAGGTGGGGTTGGCGTGATAAGTACTACACTGCCATTCCTATTCTGCATCTCTCCAACTCCTGCATTTCCAATGCCAATACCCAGCAAATATTCGGCATTGACAAATGTTTGTTTATACTGGTAAAAACTAGGTCTAATATATTGGTTCCTCGGGTTCCCTCTAGGACATGTTGTTCTAGGTCATTAGTTAGGTCAATAAAGGTTTTCTCCAGTTCTATAGCACCCTCAGGCTGTCTCCAATTAATACTGGGGATGTTAAAATCCCATGATTAAAACTTTGCCACTTAGGTGTCTTATTAATTGCTTGGACGATTTTATTATCTCAGTGCTGAGCCCAGGGGCTCATAAACATGCACCAATAGTAAATTTTTTTTTTTTTTTTTTTTTTTTTTAATGGGGTTGCATGAAATGAACCCACAGATGTTCCACTTCATTATTGGGCAATAAGGATACGATTTCACGGGCATGGTATATTTCCTTAATATATAATGCAACCTCCTTACCCATCCAATTTGTAATAGTTTGCAGCCTGTGTTATGCCGACAATCATTATCATGCCACCAGGTTTCAGTGACTGCACACAGGTCAAATTGCTCAATTAACAAATTCTAGCTTGTTCTTTTCTGTTGGCAAGGCTTCTTGCATTAATACAGTCTCTATTTCGTTGGGACAGACTTTTGCAGTCCTTCATTCAGAGCAGATATTTCAAAACTGTGCACTTCTAATGAATGGAGCAGTGCTTCCCTGGATTGGCACACAGGAAAAGTAACAGGTGGGTGGATTGATTGCTTCGAGGTAAACTCAGACACCAACTTGGGAAGAAATTTAGGATTTGCACACAAAGACACAATGTCTTTGTGAAAGATCAAATCAAGCTCCTCACAAAGATTAATATACAAGTTAGCCAGCCTGGGAGTGGGTCCCAAGATGACAGCCTAGGTAAAGAATTGGCTGAAGAATAGGACACAGAGAGTAGTAGTAAATGGAGTCCACTCTGAAGAAAGGGGGGTTACTAGTGAGGTACCGCAGGGTTCAGTATTAGGACCGGTCCTCTTCAGTGTCTTTATAAGTGACATTGCAGAGGGACTGGAAGGAAAAATATGTCTCTTTGCAGATGACACAAAGATCTGCAACAGAGTTGATGCACAAGGTGGGGTGGAAAGGATGAGAAGGGACTTGGCAAGGTTAGAGGAATGGTCAAATGTATGGCAGCTTAGATTCAATGCTAAAGTGCAAGGTAAACAAAAACCCAGGGGAAGAGTACACAGTGGGGGGTGAGATACTAACAACAAAAATGGAAAGGGACCTGGGGGTAGTCATATCAGATGACCTAAAAGAGGACAAGCAATGTGAGAGGGTAGCAAGGAGGGCTGGGGGATACTGGGATGCATAGGGAGCGGCATCACCAGTAGAAAACAGGAAGTTATTATCCCTCTGTACAGACAGTTGGTGAGACCCCATCTGGAGTATCACAGGCAGTTGTGGAGACCCAATCTCCACAAAGACATAGATAGGATGGAAGCTGTCCAGAGGAGGGCATTCAAATGGTGCAGGGTCTGCACCAGAAGACATATGAAGAGAGACTTAAGGAGCTTAATATGTAGAGCCTCGAGGAAAGGAAGGAGAGGGGGACAGGACAGAAACTTTCAAGTACCTCAAGGGAATCAAAGTCCAAGAGGGTAGCATCTTTCAAAAAAAAAAAAAAGTGTGCAAGAACAGGAGGGCACAATTTGAAGAGGGGGGGGCGGCTCAGAGGTAATTTAAGGAAGTATTTTTACACAGAGAGTTTGTGGATGCATGGAATGGCCTTCCGGAGGAGGTTGTGGAGTCAAAAACAGTGGTGGAATTCAAGCATGCATGGGACAGTCATAAGGCAATTCTAGGGGATGGGGGTAGGAAGAAGTAGGCTGCTGGTCAACTAAGATCTGCATCTTATCCATTAGGTAGGGAAATGGGCAGACTGGGTGGGCCAAGCGGTCCTTATCTGCCATCAAAATCTACATCAGGAAGCCTGAAGCTCAAAAATCCTTCCAACAGAAGTAATAGCAACCAAAAATAACTCTTTCCAAGAAAGAAAGCGTAGATTGCAAGCTGCAGCTGGCTCAAACGGAGACAGGGTCAATGTTTCCAAAACAAAATTTAAATCCCAAACCAGGACAGGGGAATGAACTGGAGGTTTCGGATGCAGGATACCCCTGAGAAAGGTATGGGACATATCCAATTGAGCTACAATGCGACCACTCATGGGATCATGAAAGGCAGAGATAGCCAGAAGATGCACCTTGAGGGAGAAGTACTGGAGACCAGAGTCCAGAGATATCAGGACTGAGGCGGAGTCGACGGCAGATAACTGCCAACCCCCGAGCACCACGTGGAACGTCTGCCTCTAGGGCAGTGCTGGCCCTGCAGCGACTCCGCCCAGAGAGGAAAAAAGTCTCCAGTGGGGTGCTAGCTCCGGCGATATACCCACTAGTGATGTAAATGGCTAAGACTGACACAGATAAGATCGGCATTTTAAAATCGGCTAACAAGTATAAAAAGTAAAAGTAAAATTAAATATTTGCTACCTATTTCAACCTCCCAGGTTGTGCGTGAAAAACAGAAGTTACTAAAACTATAACCATAGCACTGCT
Organism: Neoceratodus forsteri; assembly: GCA_016271365.2. Classification (NCBI taxonomy): domain Eukaryota; kingdom Metazoa; phylum Chordata; order Ceratodontiformes; family Ceratodontidae; genus Neoceratodus; species Neoceratodus forsteri. The sequence continues at coordinate 223,242,930 of CM028138.1, read as the reverse complement.
ATTCAGTTCACATTTACACATGGACAGTTTTACTGGGTGTAACTCAGTCACCGGACATCTTCAAGCTTGCCTCCTCCCACCACCTGTGGTGCTGTCCTCTGGCTCCACCCCAACAGATGTCAGATCCGCATCCTGTAAGCGGGAATCCAGCAAGTCTTGTCAGGAGGCTGAGTGGATGGAACTCTGAACTATGGTTGCAGTTAAGTAACCAGTGCTTCAGATTACATGTTTCCATTCACTATATTCTTGGGCAAACTCTTAGCAGTCCTCTGGGGGAGGTGGCCTCAAGACTGTGTAGTTTACATTCCCCAGAGCTTGAATGCTCAGTACAGAAAACAGGTAAAGTATTGGACTGGTTCAATTAAAAATCCGAAGTCACTTTTGGAAGAAATTTTCTGTTCGTAGGACCACTTTGTCCCTGTGGAGTGGAATGAAATGTAGTCCTGCTCCATGCAGAGAGCCTGGAGCTCACTGATCCTTCTAGCACAATAGTTCTTAGAGTTTGTCACAGTGAGCCTCCCCCAGACACTGAAATAATCTTGGGCCTCCCCAATGGAAAACAACATACTATACTTTGTGCAGTACACCATGATTAAATTTAAACCCCTTTGAGTACTTTGGTCACATTCAGCTCTTTGTCTTATACTGACATGGGACCTTTGAAAAAGAGCTCCTGTGCTCAAAGGTGTTATCTGAATAACAAATAAAATAAACAAATATTATTCAGCTTATTGTAAGACCCCCAAAAAAAAAAAAAAGGCCAGCCTACTTGGTCCACTATTTTCATTCTTGAACCATTGTTACCCCTTGTTGCAGTACATTCATGGGTCAGACTACTTTCTCTGTTTCCTCCCTCTATGAAATGACCTTCCTACATACTTTGCCTCTCCTCCTCCTAAGCAACTTTTCTGGTATTACTTTGCTCCTTCCTGCTGTTGCTCTTAGCACTTCTATGCTGCTCAACCCTTATATTTGGGCTGTTCTGCCATCAGTCTACAAATTGATCTGTTACCACCACACATGTATTGTTCATATCTGTTTGCACTATTGTTCTTTGTGTATTTCTTTATTATGCAGTTACATTTTGAAAGGTAAACACTCCCTACCCTTCCCAGAGTACACCTGAAATGTGCCTTGGCTCATTCACCTTCCCTTGTCACCTATTAGTAAATAAACAAAATTCACCTACTGTTATCCTCTTTCAGGTTGCTTCATCTCTTCATACAAAATATATAAAACTCAAAATTTAAATACAGTACTTTCTCAGACCTGCTTGAGCCTCCCGTGGAATAGGCTGGGGCCTCCCAGGGAGGCTGGCCTCACCATTTGAGAACCCCTGTTCTAGCAGAAGTGATTGCCACTAGGAAAACCGTTTTCCATGTGACATTTCAAGGGAGCTGAAGACATGGGTTCAAAAGGGGAACCCATAAGCTTGGCAGTACAGTTAGATCCCAGGCTGGCACCGCTTCCCTATGAGGGGGGTGCAAGTGAGCTAGACCTTTAAAGAACTTTTTGAAGATACAGTTTGATGCCATAGAGGCATTCTTCCCAGCTGAAATGCAAGAACACTGAAGCCGAGTGAACTTTTAAAGTACTGGGCTGCAGGCCCAGTGAATGCAAATAAGTAAGGTAGTCCACCACAGTTGGAACCCCTGTCTGAGCTGGCACCACATCCCTGGTGGAACACCAGATAGAAAACCTTTTCCATTTAGTGGCATAGGTTCTCTTGGTGTAAGGCTTCCTGTACCCCCTTAAAATATCCAGAACACTTTCAGAGAGATATAGGCCTGCATACTCTAGGTCCTCAAGAGTCATGCTTTGAGTCTGTAGGACTCGAGGTTTGGGTACAGGAGTCTCCGTTGACTAGAGATTAACAGGTTGTGCCTCACAAGAAGGTGTACTGGCTCGTTACAGATATGGAGAGCAGCAGAGGTACCATGGCTTCCTGGCCCAATCTGGAGCTATACAAGATCATTGAAGTTGGCTAGGACCTAAGCTTGAGTAGCACTCTGTACACCAGATGGAATGGTGGGAGCATACAGGTACTTTTCTGACCAGTCCAGAAACAGAGCCACCAGGGTTATTGTTCCCTGAGCTGGGGCTCTGCAACAATACTGTGGCAGGTGGTGACTTCGTGGATGCAAAAACTCTCTGGGTGCCCCACCTTCTGAAAATCACTTCCGCCACCTGTCTGTTCAAGGTTCATTCGTGATGGGCCTGGTTGATCAGACCCACAGCATCTGCAAGGGTACTGTCCTTGCATGGCAGGTGAATGGCCTGAAGGGAAACTCCTAGAGAGTAAGCCAGAGTCCAATTCGCATAGCTTCTGTGCAGAGAGGATTCGACCTAGTTGCTCCCACTTGTTTATATAGTACATTGTGGTGATAGTCTGTTCTGACCTGTACCACCCTTCCTGAACCAACAGTGTGAAGGCTTGGAGACAGGAAAACTGCTCTAAGCTCCGAATGCGTTTATATGCTGAAGTGACTCTGCACTGAACCAAGTGCTCAGTAGTGTAGTCCCTAGATGGGCACCCCATACTAGTAGTGATGCATCTGTTATGAGAATCACTGATGGACTCATTTTGAAAGGGAACCCCTTCCCTGAGGTTGGCTTCCTCTTTCTACCACTGAAGGCCCAGAAGTGACATTTTTGTTACTGAACTAGCTTTGAGTGAGAATCCTTTGACACCAATGAGTCCTTAGGTGGAAGTGGATGTCTCATCTGGAACTTGAAACCCAGGACTGTGCCAGTAGTGGCTGCCATGTAGCCCAGTAACTGTAGAAACTATCTTGCAGTTTTTGGTTTGTTCAGGCTCAAGGAGCCTGCCATCTGCAGAACACTTTTTACTCTGTCCAGAGGTAGGTAAGCCCTGCCCTCCTGGGTATTTAATTCTGCTCCTATGAACTGCAGCACTTATGCAGAGAGAAGGACCGACTGAGATTTACCAGAAAATCCAGCGACTCCAGAAGTCCTTGGGTGAGCTGCAGATGTTCTTCTACCTGTTGTGGTGATTGTCCCATCACCAACAAGTTATCCAGGAAGGGTAAAACTAACACCTTGCCTTCACAGGTGTGCCACAACCACTGCCAGGCACTTTGTGAACACTCTTGGAGCTGAAGTGAGACTGAGTGACAGGGCTGAAAACTGGTAATGACCTGAAGGAAGTCTGAACCAGAGGTACTCTACGAGACTCCTTATGGGTATGTGGAAGTAAGCATCTTTTAGGTCCAGAGATGCCAGCCAATCTCCTTTTTGGAGAGCTGGCAGAATCAGAACCAAGGTTACCATTTTGAACCTTGGCTTTAGTAAGTGCCTGTTTAGCACCCTTATATCTAGGATATGCCACCATTCCCCATTTTTCTTTGCTGTGAGAAAATATCTTGAATAAAAACCCTTTCCCCTTTGTTGTGGGGGCACAGGTTCCACTGCCTTACGACAACAACAGGTTCTGTACCTCCTTTTCCAGCAGCTTTCTTTCTGCATTGGAAGCTGACTTGAACACTCTGGTTATAAGAAAGGAAAGGGATTTAAGGCTTAAGGACAAACCCCGACTCACAATTTCCGGGACCTACTTGTCTGTGGTGATCTGTTTCCAAGGCTGGAAATAGTCTGCCCCCTAACTGGTAGTGGGGAAGCAGTCCAAGAAAGCATGTCAGGGGGGTCTTGCTTTGCCCAAGGCTGAGACTGGGAACAACGCCTGGAACCCCTTCTGCCCTGAAGTACCCTTGCTGTGGGTACTGCTGAACTTGGGAGTATGGCCATGACCCGATAAAAAGGCCTGGTGTGAAACTGTCTTCCCATGCCTCCCCTTCCATAAGGTCTAGTGGACGGGGAAAGCCCTTTCCTTGGCAGAATTGCTTCTGTAGGTGGCCTTGTACTCATCCACCTTTTTATGTAAGCCTTTGTACGTGTTCCAAAAAGGTAACTGCCCCCAACCGGAAAACCCAAAGCCCTGTTCTGCCTATCCTAAGTAAGGTTTGTAGCTCTTAACCAGGCAAACCTCCTCTGAGCAATGGTATTAACCATCCACCTGGTAGCAGTGTCATTGGCAGCAGTGTCACTGGTATTTGTTGCTATCTGAAATTGCTATTTGGCTGCTTCTAAGCCAAATCTGGCAGTCTCAGCTAGGTCAGCTGAAAGATCAGAGGGAGCTTTATCTGCCATAGCCATGACAGATTGCCAAAGAGATTTATGATACTGGGCGCATACGCCTGGAAATTAGCTTGTCTGATGGTCAAAGATGCTGATAAGTAGCCCTTCTTGGCCATACTATCAATCTTTCTGGAATCTTTTTCCGAGGGTGAGATGCCAGAGGAACCTCTGCCTTGTTACAGGCTGCAGTTTGTACCAACCCCTGGTGGTCAGGATGGGAGAATAAAAATTCAGCCTCTATCCAACTGATGCTTCTTAAGCCTTTTGTCCAAAAAAAAAAAAAAAAAAAAAAAAGGGGGCAGACACAGGTGTCTGGAGGATTTTGAATGTCTTTTTTAAGACTTTATTCACAGGGAGCAGTAACTTTTAGTGGGCAAGTAACCCCATCATTTCTAGATATTCTGCTTCCTCTCCATCCTCTGTCAGCTCAGTGGTAGTGATATTAACAGCATCTACCATTTTTCTGACAAATGTAAATGGATGAATAATCCTCTGAGGCCCTGGGAGGAAAGCTAAACTCCTGTCCAGGAAGACTTGAGGCTCTATAGGCTCTCCCTCATCTTCTTCCTCGTACTCCCCATAGTCTTCCCTATCATGGAGGAAAGATTGGGTCGATTTAGGAGGCTTCTGAACTGTTGACTGCTATCCAGCAGACAGCATACCCTGTAAGGCCTGCAAGACCTTAAAAGCTTGTGCACTCTCCAGTGGAGAGGGCATATTTCCTGCCACACCAGAAGTCCCCAAACACTGATCAGCAGAGGGTTCTGTGTGTTTAGTCTTTTTGGTCTTTCAGTGGAACTGGAGAGCTAGCCGGTTCAGCAGGCAGTTTTGTAATGACCTTTGCACCCATATCGGGGTAATAGTGGTGGTTCTGTGGTTTCACCCACAGCCACCAAGGGTGTCTGCTGGTCAGAGCCAGAGAGACCCTTAGGTGGAGGCAGCTGCTTTTTAAGCCTTTCCAAACATTCCCAGTTAAGGTTTTGCAATTTTCACAATCTGATTTTTTTTGTATATTATACGACAGAGATCATACATTTCCAGTCATTTCAATATCCAGATCAATCAGTCTGCATTATACATGTAGCCATACAATACAATTTAGTTTATATAAGCATATCTGATCTTGCCCTTCAAACTCTGATACTCTCCCCATAAAGTTTTATTTAAGAGAAAGAAAAAAAAAAGGGGAGAGGAGAATTTTAAAAACCAATAAAAACATCCCCCCCCCAAAAAAAAAAAACTGGTAAACTCCATCAATTAAATTGGTCTGTGTCCCTTTATTCATATGGGTCATATACTAATATATCTTTCAATTTTTTTTTCTCCTTGCCTCATCCAAAGAGAGGAAGTATTTTCAGGTCCCCTGCCTTTCCTCCATCTAGCCAGTCAATGTACTAAACCGCCTCTATCAGCAATATCCCCATCTCCCACACTCAAGGAGCTCAAGTAGCTCGTCCAGGCTCACTCAAATCTTTCTTCTTCCCCTTTAGGAGTATGTCAGGTTAAGGTGCAACAGACCAAGGAAAATAAAGTGAACTTACAAGCTCAAATGGGCAGACTGGGTGGGCCGTAGGCCCTTATCTGCAGACACGGTCTATGTATCTATGTTAGTCTATCTATTGCAAGCACTCTTAGGGTGCGCTCCTTCCACTGCTCCACTGTGCGGCCTAGAGCTGTGATCCAGACATTATGTATTCCCTGTCTGGCCACCACAAGGAGTATCCTAATCCATCTGGAATAGAGTACCCAGTCCCCATTATCCATTCCTTCCACCCCTAGGAGCAGTGATCTTTGTGATACTTCAAACTGGTTGTCCCCTCATCTTCGAAGTTTCTTTGAATGCCCCATTCCAGTACTGAACAATCCGAGGACATTCCCAATAATAATGCTCATATGTTCCTTGCTTCGCTTTACATTTGTTACAGATAGAGGTCACCCCTGGACAAAATCTATTTACTATAGCTGGGGGATAGTACTGTACATAGTCCGTATAAAAAACTTATACTGTGCTTCTATATATTTATTGCATATTAGTAGCCCTTTGTGGGATCCTAACATTAATTTTCATTAGACTCACTGATTTCTTCCAAGTCTTTTTCCCACCACTTCTTGGCTAACTGTACAGGTGTCAATCTGATTTTAAATGGTCATAGCCAATGCAGACCACACAAGAAGTGTGCTCATCTGCCTTGGCAAAAACTTCTCAACACACTCTACAGTTTTTAAAAGAGAGTTCACCATTTATTCAGTTAGGTTTTTCTGACATTTTAGTCAATCCAGCAGAAAAACAGCAACCACGATAAAATGAAAACTTAAAACTAAAACCAGCAGTTGCGGTCGGTTCAGGAACCTCAGAACAGAGAACCAATAAAAAGGAACCGGTTTAGCGCCAAAACCGATATTACCGGTAATACAAAACAATTTTATTTAAACAAAATACGCTAAACAAGAGAGTTTGTCACAAAATTCGATAAGACCAAAATAATTGCAGGATCCTTCAGTTATACCAAACCAGGAGTAATGGGGGTGGGGGAGAGAGATGGGGACACAATTTAACTAGAATAAGCCAACGGTTATCTTAAAAAAAAAAAAAAAAAAACACAAGATAAGGGCAGCAGATGAAAAAATAAAGATTACTTATATTTTTTTATAAGTTTCATGACGAGATGTTGAGGAGAGGATCTCGGACCATCTAGTCTTGACAGGCGGAGAGTGAAATTTGAGGGTTAGAATGTAGGCAGTTGATAGGTGGCAGCGTTTGAAAAGTGGCATGTGCCAATGGTGTTCCATCATTAGCACAGCGTTCCAAGTCTGGACAGATCTGGCTTAAAGGCATACTGTATAAGAGTTAAAAATATTGGCGTATTCCTGGGGTGAGAAGTAGGAAACTCCTCATTGTGCCTCAAGTTGTAGCCAAATTATTGCTACCACTGTACTGTATTTCGAAAAATGTACTGTATCCTCATACTGCTCTGTATCCAATTAACCTGTAGTTCACCACTGTGCCTGTATGTACCTATACTATGCATACTCTGTATATTGTGTTCTCACCTAGTGCTGTTACACTTTTGTTACTAGTAATCTGTCATTTGTTTAGTGCCTACTTGGCCCAGGTCGTGCCTTAAACAGTTCCCAGGACCAGTCCACCCTACCCAGTCAACAAAGTCGGAAAATACTTTGTCCGTGAAAGCCAGCAAAGGAAAAAGTAAGGGGTAAGAGAGCAGGGAGAGGGAGGAAGGTTATAAGCAATCACAGACACAGGAGGAGAGGAGTATCTCAAGTTTGGATTTGAAGGGCCTAGTTTCAGTTCCAAGGAGATATCTACAAGTAGGTCATTCATCCAGAGTGGGGACCTATAGTAGAATGCATGTTGCCCCAAGGACATCCTGCAGTGAAGGACTAGGAGCATGTCTTTTGTCGAGCTTCTGGTGAATCTAGCTTGAGGATCATGCCAGATTAGATCAAAGAGCCCAGAGACCAGCCGAGAATTTCCTGGCTATAAGGCAGGTTTGGTATTTTAGGTCGAGCCTCAAAGTTTAGCCAGTTTGTTAGCTTGTAGAGGTCGCAAGTGCAGGTCCACCTACCCACTCAGAGAGTAGCAGCCAGGCTTTGTTCAGCACTACCTTGATACTGAGAGCAGTCGTATCAGCTGCACCATAGAAAGTAATCCCATAGTCAACCAGGGAAAGGATGACACAGCCAGGTAGATGACTGCAGGAGGCATGCAATGTTTGTGTCTGTGCAGCAGGCCAATTCTAGAGTTAATGGACTTGGTTAGAAGATGGATATGATCGTGGTAGGCAAGATGGAAGTCTAGGGTGATAACCAGATATTTAAAAAGGTTTTACCAGCTCTAGTAGTAGTAGTAAAGAATGAGGAGGAAAGTATTTTTGTTTGTTTTGGCGATGGGAAGATCATAGCTTTTTTTTTTAATATAAATAGTTAAGCACAAGTTTGTGCTCAGTGAACCAGGCTTTCTGCTTTGGAGAAGAAAAAATTACTCACCTTAGTAATGTTGTTTCTTCTAATGGAGTCTTGCTGTATTCTGACATACGCAGTTAGGTCCCGCCTTTCAATTGCCCCTGTCTGCTGCTGTTTAAACAGTAAGATCTTTACGTGCAAAGACTCACTAGATGTTCTGTGTGGAAACTGTAAAATTCTTACTAGCCAACTGGCAAATATATCTATATAAATAATTTTTTGGTTTCAAAAGGAAGACTCGAGTCAGGAGACCCAAAAACAAAACACATCCTCTCATCCAAACTAAGAGGGTGAAAAAAGGACACCCCCAGGATGCCAACACTGCTCCTGCCCACCCACATCCCAAAATCTAGGTTCTGAGAGGGGAGGTCAGAATACAGCAAGACTCCATTAAAAGAAACATTACTAAGGTGAGTAATTTTTTCTTCAAACATGAAGTCTTGTTGTATTCGACATATGCAGACTACTGCGGTACCTCCATGGAGAAGGACAGAGCCTACTTTGGGAATAGGCTCTAGTACTGCTGTGCCAAACAGAGCATCACTACTAGCCTTGATATCCAGAGAGTAATGCTTTTCAAAGTATGGACTGTTTTCCAGGTGGCTGCTTGACAAATTTCTAAGAGAGGAATATCCCTGGCAGCAGCCAGGGAAGCAGCTGTACCTCTTGTGGAATTAGCCCTCAGGCCTGAGGTGGAGTTCTACCCAGTTTTTCATAGCAGAATTGTATACAAGAAACAATCCACCTGGCAATAGATCTTAGTGGCAGGTTTGCCCTTGCCAACTTCTCCATATGTAAGGACCAACTGGAGGGATTCAAACCTGTGACCCTTGGTACGCTCTATGTAGTAGCTAAGGCCTCTTAACATCCAAGCTGTGTAGCCTCCTCTCCCCCGAGGAGGAATGGTCAGTGAAGAAAACAGGGAGAGATATAGACTGGTTGAGGTGGAAATCTGAAACCACTTTAGGTAAGAACTTTGTTAGTTCTAAGGGCCACTTTATCTCTATGGAAAGAGATGAAATCAGATTCCACTGACAGGGCTCGCAATTCACTGATACGCCTGGCAGAAGTAATGGCTACCAAAACACACAGTTTTCCAAGTCAAGTACTTAAGCTCTGCTGAGGACAGAGGCTCAGAGGGAGGTTCCATAAGCTGAGCAAAGCAAACATTAAGGTCCCAAGCAGGAGCAGGATCCCTAAAGGGGGGGATTGGTGTGGAGCAATCCCTTGAAAAACTTACAAAATACAGGATGGGATGATAAAGAGGAAGGCTTGCCTACTGTCAAGAAAGCAGAAACAGCTGCCAAGTGTACTTTAAGGGTAGCTGGTCTGAGGTCTAGGCTGTTAAGATGGACCATGTAGTCCAGAACCCTAGGCAATTCAGCAGAGTCTGGAGAAATATTCTTCTTAGAACACCAAATGCTGAATCTTTTCCATTTGGAGTTGTAAGACTTCCTGGTGGAAGGCTTCCGAGAAGCCTTAAGGATATCCAGAACCCCTGGAAAAGATGCAGATCTGCAAACTCCAACTCTTCAAGAGCCATGCCTTGACATTGAGACACTGAAGATTCAGGTACCAAGTTCTCCCCAGAGAGGATGTCAACAGGTTGTAATTCCTGGGAAGAGAGGGGAAGGTGAACTGCTAGGGACAGCAACAAAGGGATACCACGGCTGCCTGGCCCAGTCTGGAGCAATCAGAATCACTCTGAATGGTTGTGACCTTATCTTGACTAACACTTTTGAGCGGGGAAGCATACAGAAATTTCCTTCCCAGTTCAGAATCAGAGCATCCAAGGGACTGAGCCCAAGACTGGGGGTCTGCAACAAAGAGAGGAAGTTGGTGATTGCCTGGGGCTGCAAAAAGATCCATCTCTGGTGTGCCCCATCTCGAGAAAAATCACTTTCAAAACTAGAGGATTTAGGGCCCATTCGTGGTGGCCCTGGGCTGTTCTGCTCAGTGCATCTGCTAGGACATTGTCCTTCCCTGGGAGGTGAACTGCTATCAGAGAGGTTTGCAGGGAATGGGCCAGGGACGACAACTTCATTGCTTCTGTGCACAAGGCTGTAGACCGAGTACCTCCTTGCTTGTTGATGTATCACATGGGATTTGGTGGCGTCTGTTCTGACCTGAACCACCTTGTTCTGTACAGATTTGGAAAAAGCTTGCAGTGCCAGAAACACTGCTCTGAGTTACAAGAGAATGATGTGAAGCAGAGATTCCTGAGGTGACCAGTCCTTGGGTGGTAAGATCCTCAAATGGGCTCCCCAGCCCAGCAGGGAAGCATCTGTGGTGAGTATCACTGAATGAGACTGAGTGACAAATGGAACTCCTTGTCTCAAATTGTCCTGATCCTGCCACCATTGTAGGGCTTGGATCAGGGTTTGTGTCACTGGGATTAGCTTGGTAAGAGAATCTTTTCTTTAGGACCAGAAGGCTCTTAAATGGAACTGAATGTCCCTCATCTGGAATCTTGCCCCTTGGACCACTGCTGTGGAAGCTGCAGGAAATGCCTTGCTGGTCAAGACACCTGAAAGGTGAATGAAGAGGTCAGTTCCATAAGGATCCTTGCCCTTTCCAGGGGAAGGAAGGCTCTTGCCTTTACTGAATCCAGTTCTGCACCTATGAAGGTAAGGAGCTGTACTGGTTCAAGAACAGGATCCCTTCTCAATCTTCCGAAGTCTAAGGAAGTGAGCACTTGCTGAGTTATTTGCAAATGTGACTTGGTCTGGAGACTGACCTACTGTGAGCAAGTTGTCCAAGTATGGGAAGATGGAGATCTTTTTTCTTCTTAAGAAAGCAACTACTACTGCCAGGCACTTTGTGAAAACCCTTGGGGCTGATGTTAAGCCAAAGGGCATTGCTCTGAACTGATAGTGGCCTGAGGGCAACTCGAATCTGAGGTACTTTCTGTGGGAGCACCTGATGGGAATGTGAAAGTAGGCATCTTTGAGGTCCAGGGAGGCTAGCCAGTCCCCTGGCCTTAGAGAGAGAAGGATAATTCCCAGAGTTACCATTTTGAACTTTGGCTTCAGAAGGTGTTTGTTCAGATATCTTAGGTCCAGGATGGGCCGCCATTCTCCTGTCTTTATGGAGGTTAGGAAGTACCTGGAGTACAATCCTTTGCCCTTGTGTAGCGTGGGAACCCTCTCTATAGCTCAGAGCTAGGAGAGAAGAAACCTCTGCCTCTAGGGCAAGGGTCTCAGAGATTTGCAGGTGGAAAAAAAAAAAATCTGGTTCTCATCTTGGAGAATTCTTTGAAGCAGAGAACAGTCCCTGGCTGACTACTTCCAGGACCCACTTGTCTGATGCAAGAGACTTCCAGTCCTGGACAAAGTAAGCCAGCCTGCCCCCTACTGGTATGGGAGAATCGGCCTGGGCAGACCCATCAGGGTGTCTGCTTGGCAGGGGCTTTAGGCTGAGGGGTGGATGCAAGCCTGCTCATCCCCCTTCTGCCTCGCCCTCTAGAGAACCCCCTCTGTGAAAAGGAAGAGGAGGAGGCCTGAGCTTGGTAAAAAGGCCTTTGAAAGGGCCTGCACCTGCCCTGCTGCCTTTGAGGAGTTGCTTGCCTTTCTTTGGGCTGAGCACTCCTGTAAGTGGTCCTGTACTCACCCATCTTTTTTTCATGTAGTTCTCTGTCTGCTCACCAAACAGAGAATTACCAATGCCAGGGAAATCCATGACCTTAGCCTAAGTATCCTGTGAGAGGCTAGTACATCTGAGCCAAGCCATCCTCCGAAGAGCCACAGATGTAGCCATGACTCTTGATGATACATCATTGGAGTCCACAGCAGCATGAAACTGTACTTTCAATGCCTCAATCCCATCTGCAGCCACCTGCTCCAGCTCATGGCAAGCTGGTTAGGGCCTGTTTATTGCAAACCAGCACAGTGTCCTACCTGGACTTCTGGTATCGGCTAGGCCATATAGTTAGCCTGCCTGAGTCCCAAAGATGCTGCCATGTATTGTTTCTTTGCCATGGCATCAATCTTCCTGGAGTCCTTTTCTGGGGGGTGTGATGCCAAGGGAATATTTGCCTCATCACAGGCAGCAGCCTGCACGACTCCAACATGGCTGCATTGCTGGAAAAGGAACTCTGTGTCTGAGCCCGAGAGAGTGTCCTGTCCATTAGTCTGTCCACAGGAGGTACAGAATTAGGAGACTTAAGAATTTTATGTGCGTTTCCGAAAGGATTTGTGGAGGAGAATAGACAGTCTCCTGGACTCTGGGATGTCCATCATCTCAACATAATCAGGCTCCTCCTGATCCTCTACTACTTCCTCCACAGGAAGCTGGAGGGTCTCAGCCACTTTTTTGTAAAACATATTGTGAAGGGGACTCAAAGCCTAGGAGGAGAAACACCTGAAGGTCTGTCTGGAGAGATGTCCGGGTCAATAGGTAATCCAGACTTTCATAATCACCATAATCATCCTCATACCTCTCCTCCCTCCTCCTCCAGTTCATAAAATTCTTCCAAAGTATAATCCGGAACCGGGGGAACCGACCGAACCTAGCCCCTGCCAGATGCTGCCAGTTCAGCCGTAACCGAACTAAGCAACTGGACAATCCTTATCGCCTTGGCTATCTCAGTCGGAGTATGAATTTCTGGGTCTGAACCGGACGATTTATCTTCTCTTCTTAGCGGAACAGACTCCTCAGAATTGGCTCTCCTTTTGCCTGAAGAAGTATCACCCTGGTCAGACGGCACTCCTTCTGGTTCGGTCGGAACCGAACTGGGCTGGCCATCCGGGGCAGCGGACTTCTCTGCCTCCCTTTCCCACAGTCTACCTAATTTCTTTTCCAGGGTAGATCTGGGAAAATTCTTGCAAATTTGGCAGTCTGAATAGAGGTGGTCAAACCCCAGACAATAAACACAGGTGGTGTGGGGATCAGCCTTGAAAAAGACTGACACACACACACACACACACACACACACACACTGCAGTGTTGAAACCCAGTAGGCCGGTTTTTCCCCCCTTGGGTTTCTCAGACATGGCCAATCCTATCCAAAAACATACCCTTTTTCGGCAATCCGTGAGGCAAGACCCCTATCGGTTGCTGACCGTGTCACTGGTTTTAGAAAAAAAGCGTTTTGTTTTAGAACACGATATGGATGGTTACCACACTCTAAAGTAAGCACAAGCTTTTTACCTTAAACTGATCGGTTCAGTCGAACCAATCCACAATTACAAGTTCCACACAGAAACAAAAAAAAAAAAAACAAACCTATCTAGTACTCACGGTACCACAGACAGACATGAACAGACTAAGCGGTAACAGCAATTTGGTAGAAACAGACCGAAAACCTACACTTCAACTGACTTTTTGAACCGAGCAGCAGGAGAAATCTCCGGAGCGACTGTTCAGTGAGGCGGAGTAAAGAATCTGACGGTTGCAGTTTAAACAGCAGAAGACAGAGGCTTCAACCGAGCTCGTGGTGAACATTCCATGCTGGCCATGGAAAGTTTAACTCTGTTCTCCGGGGCAGTTGAAAGGCAGGACCTAACTGCATAGGTCAGAATATGTCAGAATACAGCAAGACTTCATGTTTGAAGAAGCTCTGTAGGTCAGTTTGGGGGTTGAGTGGCTACTGTAAATAACCACATCATCCGCATAAAGAAGGTGGTGACCTGTACAGACTGAGGGAGGTATGTTCAGGAAGAGACGAAAGAGGAGTGGACCTACAATGGATCCCTGAGGGACCCCAGAGAGAACAGGTAGGCTGGAGAAGAGGGTAGAGTTCATTTTAACTTGCTGAGACCTTGCACATAGGTAGTTCTCAAACCAAGCGGAAGATTCCTGCACAAGCCCAAGGGATGGCAGGGTCCTGTGGAGGAGCGTGCGATTAACTGTATCGAATGCCTTATTTAGGGCAATATAGACTGCCCCAGCTAAGTGTCCGCGATCAAGAGCTTTGTGAATAAATGAAGTATATTCCAGTAGGGCAATGGTGGTACTGTGGCCGTTTCTAAAACAATGCTATTTGTGGGAGAGTAGGTTATATTTTGACAGATAAATCAGTTAGCTGGTCAGCAGCTATTTTGTCAAGGGTCTTAGATTTGGTGGTGGTGGGGAGAAGAGATAGATGGGGTGAGCATTGCCTGATGCGATGCAGTCACCACCTTTATGAATGGGTGTAATTACAGCCTGTTTCCAGAGTGTTGGAAGCTGGCCTAGACAGAGTGAAAGGTTAAGGATTTTGATGAGGAGGCAAGGACAGTGTTAGGGGAAGACAAAGGAGCTTAAGGTCAGGGTGTCATCACTATGCCAGGATTTGCGAGCACTTTAGTTAGGAAGGATCGGGCTTCGCAGGCAGAGATGATCCTGAAGCAGAGGATGGTGTTTCAGAGGAGGGCAGAGAAGAGAGGGGTGTGCGGCAACTGGGGAGGGGTGGGCGCCAAGAAGTTGGGGAAGCACGCTACTACTGTCCGAAAAGCCCAAGTTAAAGGCATTAGCTATAATCTTGGGGTCTTGCGAGAGGCACCATTGACAAGTTGACAAAAAAGGGGGATTATTTACTACCGAGCTCCTTGGTTATTCCAGAACTTGCAGGTCCCATGAGGATTTGAGCACCTCTTGATGGCTGACGCCTTGGCTTTACAGAGTTCCCAGGTACATTCATTTCTAGCTTCCCTGTAACACTGTCTGCCAAGGAGGAGAGGAGGAGGCCAGATTCACAGGCTTTGCACTAGAGGTTATCCTGTGTCACGAGAGCCAGAAGGGCTTGTGTGATCCAGGGTGTGTGTGGCCTTTAATGGTCTGTTGTGTGATGGGGTGAAGGTCAAACGTGGTGTTGAAAGTGGAGATAAAGTAAGCTAAGGCACTGTCAATGGACTGTGCAGTGTAAACAGGACCAATCACAATTCAACAGATGGTCCCTAAATGAAGTAAGGAACCTCCCAAAAGATGGAGACAGATTAGTCTTTTGGCGGGGGTTGTGCCTTTCTTGAACCACCAGCAGAGCACAGGAGAATGTCCTTCCGGATACTGGTGACCAATGACCTTCGATATCTGTTGGGGTGGTTAGTAAGATCAGATCCAAAAGGGTGGATGAGGCGGTTTTATGATTAAGTCTCATAGGGGCTGGGGCGACTTGAGTGACTGATGTTCTGTGACTAAGTAACTAGGGTAGTGGATAAGGGAAAAGCAGCGACTTTACTCTACTTCACCATCAGCAGGTCATATGCCTCTGTGCCACAGACAAGGTTACTAAAGAAGTCTGAGGATCTAGGTGCAGCTAAGGATCCAAATTAGATGGGAGGGAAGCTGGATGAAGAAGACAGCAGAGGGCAGTGTTATACACGGAGTAGAGTAATAAGGGAGGTCACAAGTAGGGAGCCACAGGGTTCAATTCTGGGACTAGTCTTTCTCTAACATGTTAGATCGGTAACGTAGAACAGACTGCACATATATTAGTGGCACAGTAGCACTACCATAGTTAGGGCCGAGCAGGGGTTTCTCTCAAACTTTGTACTTTAACAGCTTCACAACCATTCAACGGATTTGCACAAAATTTTGCATGCACCATCTCGGGGGAAAGATCTCTTCACATGCCAAGTTTAGATTTCAAGATCTAGACAGCAGAAAAAGTGAAACAAAAATCTGGGATTTTTGCTTTCTGCCATCGCCAGCATCCAGACGCTTTGGAATTTTGCTCTGGAATTTTCAGGGTATAAAGGGCTTGGGCTACAGTGGTGCCTTTCGCTTGTTTGGTGTGTAAAAGAAAAAAATATATATATTAACTCATTCCAAAGTTAATAATTTAAAATTTTGGTTCTAAGCATTCTCAGTACATATTTTGGAGAGCTACTTGGAACAAAAAAGAATTTGGTCCATACAAAAAAAAAAAAAAAAAAAGATCCTTTTTCATAGGAGGGTAATCTTTCTTCGTATGGCCACCATCATTTCTGTGTCTTTCCCCCAATTATTTTTTGAGAAACCATAAAAATTAGATACTAATACATGTATCTTGCTAACTAGGACCCTGTTAGGTGGATTCTGGACTTACTTTTTGGAAAAATGATACAAAGCTGTGTTTTATACATTTTAAAAGCTTTTTCATATAGCCATATGAAAAAGGGTCCCTTCATATAAAAAGGATCTGAAGAAAACCAATTAAGTCTAAATTCTTTTTTCATATGAAGGGATCCTTTTTCGTTCATACAATAAAGGATGCCTTTATACAAAAAAATAATTTGGACTTTGAAATGTCCACATTTCAACTTCAAACAAGGCATAACTCCCTCAGTATTTGCAATTAAGGGGTAATATACCAAAACAAAGGTCTTCAGGGAGTACTACAAGAATAACATAATACCCCCCCAAAAAATGTAAGAGCCATATAAAAAATTTTTCTTTTTTTTTTTTTTTAAATCTAAATTCAGATAGGATAACACTGGAAGTTTAATAAGCCACTTATGTATCTACAGGGGATGAAAATCCCCAAGTCCACGTAGCCCGGGACGCACAAACACAGTAGCAGGATTTCAACTGCACAGCCAAATTCAGTCTGACGGACTTGGCTATGCAGTTCAAACACTGCAACTCATGCATGTTATTTTTTTTTTTTTACATGAGTGGCAGGCTTCCTAAAGGCACCCCCACCCCCCCAGCACACTTACCCCATGATCCATCAGGAACACACGAGGGGGGACGGGGAAAGCTCAACGGGACCACTCAGAGCTCCGCCCAGACCACAGGGTGAGGCACTGCCATTCGGGCACTTACACCAGTGTTCAGGTGGCTCCAAAGATCTGACTGTGCCCAGCAGGCAGGAAGATTCACGGGAGTGATGCGCTTTGCAAGATCAGCCAGTGTGATTAGGTGATCGATGGCTGACCTGCACACGACCAATGATTTTGTGCCCAATAACTCTTGGGCTGAATGTGGAATGATGTCCTTCCTCATCTCTGTAACCACAACTGAAAAGACAGACCTTTCACAGCACTTAGCACTGAAAGTAAAGTTACGTAAGAACTTACCGTAACAGTAGATCTTCGAGAGGGGCTCTTGCAGTAGTTAATTACATATAGGACTGACGTCGGCAGGACCCCACGGAAAAATTTCTAGCTAGCAGTCCCTGGCGGAGACCGCCCCCACATCAGGTGACCAGCGTCAAATGACATCGGTATAAAGGGGATGTACCAGACGCCCGCCTTCCAGTTCTTTCCCGACACAAGCCCGGAAGGCCCGGACAAGAGAGAAGCAGATATTTCCCTCAATGGAAAAAGAGCTGAAAAAGCATAGGGGGATGGAGGGCGGGAAGGTAGTACCTACTGCAATAGCCCATCTCAAAGATCTACTGTTACGTTAAGTTCTTACGTAACTGTACTGTCTTACTTCGAGAGGGCTCTTGCAGTAGGTAATTACATATAGGACAGAATCCCAAGCAGTCTGGAACAAATGAAAGGCACCGGGAGGAGGAACTACTCCAAGTAGCAGCAAACAACCTTGCAAACCTCAAGATAGGAGGCCTTGCAAGACAGCTAACCAAGCCTGCTCTCTGACAGGCAATGTCAAACTGTAATGTTTCATAAAGGTATGGACGGAAGTCCAGGTGGGCTTGCACAGATGTCTGCCGCAGACACAATCTTAAAACAAGCATGAGGCTACTACTCAGAGTGGAGTGACCACTGACTTGACCCAGTAGGGTCTTGTTGTACTTGTCATAACAGAAAGTGATGCAATGAGCCAACCACTTTGACAGGCATTGCTTGGAGACAGCATTGCCTTCCCTTTTGTGAGCAAAAGAGACGAACAACTGATCAGTCTTTGAGATCCTTCGTCCTATCAGTGTAGTATCTCAGAATCCTGTGGACATCCATGGTATGGAGCAAGTATTCTCCTTGGTTGGAGTACTGCGTGAAAAAAGGCAAGTAACTCAATAGACTGATTTAAGGTAGACTCCGCTTCCACTTTTGGAGAACTTAGGATTCAGGTGCAAAGAGCTACTCACTCTTTCGAAAAATCAGATAAAGGATTTTACACGAGGGCCTGGAGCTTGGAAATTCTACGAGCAGAAGTAATGGCCACGAAGAGAGTCTTCCACGATAAGCTGCAGGCTCAAAAGGAGGAAGGGTAAGTTTCGAGGACAAAGTTCAAGTCCCAAGGGGGAGCCGGAGTCCGAACAGGGGGGCCTGAGTTGAAGGATCCCTCTGAGAAAGGTTTTGGATACCTCCAACTGGCAAATGCTCTATCAGCGAAGGGAACATGGTAGGCTGAAACAGCAGCCATGTGAACCTTCAAAGAGGAGTGAATGAGACCCAGGTCGAAAAGATGCCGCAAATAATCAAGCAGAACAGCCACAGGACAGGAGAAAGGCTCCACGTTCCTGGAGGCAGCCCAAATGGAAAATCTCTTCCATTTCATAGCATAGGTGGACCTAGTGGAGGGTTTTCTAGCCTCCACCAGAATCTCGGCCACCTTAGGAGAGACACTGAAACGGGACTGAGCTAGGTCTGCAGGAGCCATGCATGAAGTTGGGAGACTTGAGTCCCGGATGGACCAGGGTTCCCTGATCCTGGGACAGCAATCCTCAAGGAAGAGGAAGAGGAGGAACCTTTGAGTATTGTTGTAGAAGAGAGAACCAGATTTGCCTGGGCCAAAAAGGAGCGATCAGAATCACTCTCGCTCCTTCCAATGCAAGTTTCTGCAGCACACAAGGGACCAGGAGGAATTGGGGAAAAGCATAGACTAATCTGTCATTCCATCTGGAGATAGAGCGTCGCTCCAGAAAGCATCTCGCTCTGGATCGAGCGAGCAAAAAGTTGGAAGCTTTGCGTTTTGGGAGGAGGCGGACAGGTCTATCTGTGGAGTCCCCCAAATCTGGAAGATGCTTTTTAGAACTTTTTGGTCAAGTTCCCACTCAGTGTGGCAGAGCCGAAGAGCAGCTTAGTTTGTCTGCCAGGATACTGTCAACTCCCGGAACATGGATCGCCGTGAGGTGAAGGTTGTGAAGTGTTGCCCATTCCCAAACCCTCATCGCTTCCCTGCACAGTGGGTAGGACAGAGTCCCTCCCCGCTTGATGTACCACACCACGCACGTCTGTTTGGACAGCCAGGTGACCGGGAAGGATGTATTGGTGAAGGGCCTGGAGAGCATACAACACTGCAAGAAGTTCGAGCACATTGATATGAAGAGCTAACTCCAACTTGGACCATAAGCCCTGGGTTCGGTGAGGACCCAGATGGACTCCCCAACCTTCGCCTGATGCGTCCGTGGTCAGAGTCTGAGCGGGGGGAGGATGAAAGAAGGGGACCCCCCGGAACAGGTTCTCTCAAACTATCCACCATTGCAAGTCTCTTATCGGCGAGGAGATCAGCACCAGATGATCTAGGTCGTCTACAAGTTGATCCCACTGAGATCGAAGAGTCCACCGAGAGATTCTCATGTGGAGACGCGCGTGTGGAACCGTCGGGATGGCAGCCGCCATAAGCCCCAGGAGACTGAGCACCAACCTCGCTGGAACCCTCCTGCGTTCCAAAAGAAGGGAAATCTGGGACTAGAGGGAGGCCCCCCTGTCAGGAGGCAGGAAGGCCCTGCATATTGTCGTATCCAGGATTGCCACGATGAACTGGAGTCTCTGGGAAGGGTCCAGATGAGACTTGGAATGGTTGATGGTGATACCCAGACCAGTAAAAACCTGCTGGGTGAGGGAGAGAAAATACAGGAGCTCCTCCCTGGACGGGGCTGCCAGGAGCCAGTCATCCAGGTAGGGGAAAAACCTGAACTCCCAAAGTAAGCAGGTGGGCCGCTACCACCGCCAGGCATTTGGTAAAAACTCGGGGAGCCGAGGAAAGACCAAAAGGGAGCACACGGAATTGGTAATGTCCCCCTGGAACACAAACCTGAGGTACTTTCAGTGCGAGGGGCGAATGACGATGTGTAGGTATGCATCCTGCATATCCAGTGCACAAAGCCATTGGCCCGACCAAAGAAGGGGTACGAGGGTTTGAAGGGAGAGCATCCTGAACCTCTTGTATTCCACATAGAAGTTCAGGGAGCTGAGATCGAGAATGGGTCTGAGATCTCCTGTCTTCTTTGGTACAAGGAAGAAATGGGAATAGTAACCCGTCCCGTGAAGGTGAGGGGGACGGGTTCTATGGCCTGCTTATGAGGACAGCAGATATTTCTTCCTTGACCAAAGGAAGATGGTCCCTTGAGTAAGAGGAGTTCAGAGGGGAGTGCGTGGAGGTTTCTGTAGAAAACTCTATAGAGTGCCCCTCTGCTATGATCTGAAGCACCCATGAATCCGATGTTATTGTCTCCCAACCCGAAGGTGGAGGAGAATCTCTCCTACTGGTTCCTCCGGGAGTCCGGAGGCGGTGGGAGGGAAGAGTCAGGTGGTGTGAGGCAGCGCTGCAGCTGGGACACCGCTGCTTTTTTGGGCGGCGGGGGGCTGGCAGCTGTGGGGGCCCAACGTTTAGTGGCCCGCCTTCCCTGGGGTTTCACTTGAGGCCGGCTGCGTCTGCGAAAGGGACAGCGCTGTGGGGGATGGGGACGGTACACTGAATCAACTGATTTGAGGGCCGTCCCCTTCCCCTGCAAGTCAGTGATGATGTCCTTGACATCACCACCGAAAAGCATCGAACCCCTGAAAGGCGCTTCTTGAATTGCTGACTGCACCTCCGGGACCAGACCCGACACATGGAGCCATGCATGACGCCGAAGACTTACGGCGAACGCAGAGCTCCATCCCGCGGTGTCCACTGCATCGTAGGTCATCCTCAGAATGTGACGACTGGCCGAACGGACAAGGTCAGCTAACTCCTGCTTGACTTGGGAGTCAGGCAAGGAGTCAATCTTAGATTCCGCCTGGGTAAGTACAGCCTTCTGGTAATCCCCCATATGTGCTACATAATTTAGGACCCTGATCCCCAGTGTGGAAGAAGCATAGATCTTCCTTCCATACTGATCCAGAAGGCGAGATTCCTTATCGGGGAGAAGAGCTCAAATGTTTCGGGTGTGCTGACCAGCCGTGAGTAGCGCTAATCACAACAGAGTCTGCACTGGGGTGAGAGTCTAGAAAGTCTGCACCCTCCGGAGCCTGGTATAGCCTGTTGGACTTCCGAGGAAGTGGGGCTAAACAGACAGTTGTTTCAAATGGTGGAAGCGGAGTGGGCATGAGGCTGATCCAGGGTGGCACTAGAGTAGGGCGTAAGGGGCAAGTCCAGATGTTCAGCGAGTTTAACCCGCTGAGGATCTGGTTCTAAGGAACGCCACTGATGGACTTCCTGATCTTCCTGAGCAACTCCGTGAAGGAAGGATCCTCCGGAGGAGTCCTCGGCCGGGGCTTGGACGGAGAGCGAGGCTCGTCGTCTTTCTTGGAGCATCCATCAGAGGAGTCCGAGAGAGAAGAGGAATTTGAAGTAGAGTAAGACTCCCTAGCTCGTCTAGAGGGAGGAACGGGTTCCTTAGGGGGGGATCCCTGGGACGTGTCCTGCCCCTCTCTGGATCCCAAGGGAGAGAGAATGCCGTATGGGGGCCAGGGGTGGCACAGTCACCGTAAGACTGCTCGACTTCCTTGGTGAGCTGAGCCTTGGCCTCAGCCCACCAGGAGCCAAGTCTCGGAGAAATCCACTGGCGGCCGGGGGCAGTGGAGGAGGAGGGGGAGTTGTCGGATGATATCCGTAGGGTGAGTATCCGTAGCCCGCGCTGCGGGAATACCGAGCTGGGTATTGCAGCATCGTGCAGTCGGCGCGCCGCATGCAGCACAGGATACTGTGGACCCGGCAAACCAAGGCCGGATAAGACTGTGGATACCCAGGTACCGGAGAAGCTGCCGGAGCAGACAGCCCAGTAGGGAACTCCATGGGCGGATCAACCGTGACAGGCCCATGGGGTGGAGGGCCCGATGGGAAAGGAATATCCCCCGCCGGCGTCCGGACCAGCATCAGATCCGGTTCTGCAAGAGGAGGATCTAACGGTGGAAAGGCATCCCCAGGAGGCAGAAGTCCCCGGGTCAGGCATGGGAGAGAGAGACTCTGGCTCCCGGACGGCAGCGAGGCTGCAGGAACCTGGGGATAACAGATTGTGAAGAGTCTGTCGTGGCTCAATGCCGAGGCGCCGCGTCGGAGGAGCCGACGTGCGACTAAGGGGCCAAGTCCAGGCGGACGGAGAAGCAGGCGTCCGGCTTATGGGGCGCCTGCGCCAGTAACCGCAAGCCTGCGCGGCAGTACTGGGGTAGAAACTCCTTTGCCGGAGGCACCCGGCGGGCTCGAACGAAACCGACAGGCGGGCCGACGCTCCTCAAAGCTTTGGAGGCTGCCAGGCTATCCCCGGAGGGACGATATCTTTGGCAGCGGCCCAGCCGGAGTTATGAACAGGCGGCCTTCTCCGGTGCCTTCTTGTCCCACTTCTTGTGTCCTTCTGGGGAGGTAGACGCCTGCCTAAGCTTCAACTCCTTCTCCATTGCGGACATCTTTTTAAAGGAGATGGGCTTCCAAAGACTGCTGGCATAGTCTGCGGGTGGCCGCGTTGAAATGCAGGCAATGCGGGCGCTTGTCGACCGTGTGGTTGGGGCCTAAACAAAAAAGGCAGAGAGAGTGACCGTATTTGTGAGGCAGCTGGGCGCCGCATGAGTCGCACTTATTTTTTGAAGGGGACGACAGACGTTCACCTGACGAATTAAATGCAAACTACTGATACTTTCGGAAAAAAAACGACGAAGCAACAGGGCTGAGCATGAACTTCACAGTGAGGCACTGCACAAGCTGTGGGGAAAAAGAAGGCGGGCTGAGGCGGCCTCTGCTATACCAACGTCATCTGGCCGGTCACCTGATGTGAGGGCGGTCCGCCAGGGACGCTAGCTAGAAATTTTTCCGTGGGGTCCTGCCGCCTGCCGACGTCAGTTCTATATGTAATTACCTACTGCAAGAGCCCTCTCGAAGTAAGATCTTTAATTTTTGGCTCCTTTGGTTAGGGATTACTTAAAGCTGCACCTGAAAATGAAGTTTGGGGAGAATTTTATTGGGGAGCCAGGGCAGATTGAAATAGAAAGACTGAGGGGGAGAGGAGTGAACAGATTTGAACTGGGGCTGCTGCATCCATTCTGTGGGTTAAGATAGTCTAGACCCCTGACCTAGTGCAGCAGAGCAGTACTTGGGGAAATGTGTTTCTGGGGACACATACATTTTTTGCTGACATTTTTCATTTGCAGGGGGGCTGCTCAGAACTACTGCCTATTTTGGAAATTAAGCGGTGTAATAGTACTGCTGGGCACTTCAAACCTCTGTGCACTAGGGATATTAATGTGAGACCCTCTAAGCAGATGGGGGGGTAGAATATTTCATCCCCTCCTGATATAACTATATGGAAAGCAGCTGTAGGATTAGCAGCTAAAAGGGGACAAGTATCTTTGGGCTGTGAGTAAGATCATCCAAGCCAGTGAGAGTCACATATTTTGTTAATGCGACATAGAACTACTGTAAGTACTGAAATCTAGCCTGCATCACAAAACAATTTTATTCCAGAAACCAAGCCAGTCTGACATTCGCAGAATGATTTTGTTTGAGCTTTAGGAATAAGTACTGACAACACATGTCTGGCCAACATATCTGTCACAATATTATCACTATTTGTTTGAGACAGAAAGTAAGTACTCTGTTATAAATATTTCTGGCTCAAGCCTGTGACAGTCTAGTTTCAATATATCAAGAGTCAAATTTATTTGTCACAGGGCTGATTTCAGCCCAGAAATGAGTACTTAGTTCTCTGTCTCAGTCTGCTAATAATACAGTACGCCACAGAAAAAGGTGCAACTTACTCACTCCTGCTACGGACTCATCCTAAATATGTAATACAAGTCCTGGATTTAAGTATCCCCAAAACAAATGTCAACCCCTGATCTATGGAGGGATGGGAAAGTATAGGCCCCTAAGGGCCCAGTGTGAATGAGAGAATATCATTATATTGTGGGTTTAAATTGGCACTGGCCCACTAGCCAAATGCTGGTAGATTTTGTATCAGGCTA
The DNA here is from genome assembly GCA_016271365.2 of Neoceratodus forsteri. Taxonomy (NCBI): domain Eukaryota; kingdom Metazoa; phylum Chordata; order Ceratodontiformes; family Ceratodontidae; genus Neoceratodus; species Neoceratodus forsteri. Next base: position 223,218,826 of record CM028138.1, on the reverse strand, counting down.
GTAAGATTTTCATTTAACTAGCCCTGCATGCTTGTACTGGAGAAGGCAACATTTCGGCATGTACACCAGCTGGGCTGCTGGAAAGGTCTGTGGGGCCAGTGGATTCTCCCAGTCACTAGCCCTGCTGGCTAGTGGCTGAAACTTAATTTCAACCATTGTACTACACAAAAGAAAAAATTATTTACCATAGTAATATGGTTTCTTTCAGGGATCCCTTAATATACTTGCAAGACAGACTTGGGATTCTGGGTCTATACTCCTTGGATACAAAGCACTGAGGGTGATCTATGTTTGGCATATAAAGCCTGTCAAGAGCCATCTATGTTTGACACTGTCTTGAGAGGCATGCATCAGCAAATACGAGATCACATAAACTAAAAAAGTACAGTTAGGTAGGAACTTACCGTAACAGTAGACCTTCGAGAGAGGTTCCTTCAGTAGGTCATCACATATAGGACTGGCGCCACCTGGCATTGAGCCGTATGGCAGACTTTTCTAGCAATATCTGACGGGGGAATGCCCACACAATGTCACGTGATTGACATCAGCATGACTGTACACATAGTGGGAGGTCCCCACTCTCCAGTTCTCCTGCTGGAGCCAGGAAGGGGCCCAACAGCAGGAGCAAACAGGATTTGGAGTCCCTGCAAGACACAAATGAGGGGAAGGAGCGAAGGGAAAAATGACCTATTGAAGGAACCTCCCTCAAAGATCTACTGTTACGGTAAGTTCCTACATAACGGTACAATCTCACTTAGAGAGGGTTCCTTCAGTGGGTCATCACATATAGGATAGAGTCCCAAGCAGTCCCTCCAAGGAGAGGCTGAGAGAAACTAGGGAGGAGGAGTGCTAACTCCAACAGAAAACTGGAATCTAGAATGGACCCAGCCTAGAAAAGAAGGCCCTGCAAGACAGCTAGGCCAAAGCCAGCCATCCGCCTAAAAGGAATGCCCAGACTGTAATGTTTGGTAAAGGTATGGACAGAACTCCAAGTAGAAGCAGCACAAATATCAGCCGCAGAAACAATACCCAAGAAGGCCGCGGAGGCAGCCATGCCCCTACTAGAATGACCTCTAATGGGACCTGGCAGAGGTTTTTTGTATTTCTGGTAACAGAACCTAATGCAGTTGCCCAACCATTTAGACAGGCCCTGCTTAGAAACTGGTTTGCCCTTTGATCTAGGGACAAAGGAAATGAACAGCTAGTTGCAGGTACAGAATTCTTTGGTCCGTGGGTGTAACACGGAGGATGTGATGACCATCCATCGTATGGAGGTGCCTCACCTCTGTTAGAGGGGATGGGTAATATACAGGAAGCTCTACTGATTGATTCAGCATGGCTTCCGACACCACCCTGGGAAGAAACTTCAGATGCGTTCTGAGGACCGCCTGGTCCTTATGGAAAATCCGATAGGGCTCCTTACAGACTAGAGCGTGAAGCTCCGAAATCCTACAGGATGATGAGAAACAGCACCTTCCAGGAAAGGAAGCGCAAATCACAGCTCATAGCTGGCTCGAAAGGAGGAAGCGTAAGCTTTTCCAAGGTAAAGTTCAAGTCCCAAGGAGGAGTAGGGCTACAGATGGGGGAGTGGGGGTGCAGATGGAGAATCCCTTTCAGAAAGATTTTTGAGACCTCCAACTGAGCCACGGGTTTACCATCCACCTGGCTAGTGGTGCGCCGAGATAGCTGAAATGTGGACCTTCAAGGAAGAGTACAAAAGAACCGGAGTGACAAGTGAAGGAGGTATTCCATGACTTGCAGGTCAGAACAAGAGAAGGGGTTCCAACCCTATCAGTTGCCCAGACGGAAAACCATTTCCACTTCATGGCATAAGTGGAACGAGTAGAGGGTTTTCTTGCCTCGATAAGGACCTGAGCAACTGGGGGAGGGGAGGGGGAGACACCCCAAAGTGACAGATCGCTATGTCTGCAGGAGCCATGCATGAAGATGCAGTGTCCTGAGCCCCAGATGTACCAAATCAATCTTGATCCCGAGTCGGGAGGTCGGGAGTCACTGGAAGCGGAACCAGTGGTTCCCTTGAGAGCTGCTGCAGCAGCAGGAACCAGATCTGTCTCGGTCAGAGAGGAGCGATGAGGATCATCTTTGCCCTCTCCACTTGAAGTTTGAGTAGGACCCTCTGTAGAATGGGAAATGGAGGGAAGGAGTACAAAAATGCCCCTGCCCAAGAGAGAATGCATCGTACCAAAAAGCACCGCGCTCCTGAACCAGCAAGCAAGCAAAGTGGAAGTTTCGCACTGACTGGAGGCGAAGAGGTAGATTTGACGCCCAATGTAAGAAGATTGATTCTGCCACTTCCTGACACAGTTCCCACTCATGAGCTAGGGTTAGAGACCTGCTGAGGCTGTCCACCAGGATGTTTAAAATGCCCAGAACGTGTACAGCCACTAGGACCAGATGGCACTGGACTGCTCAGTTACACACCCGCGTCAAGCTTCCCAGAACAGGTGTACGACTGGGTTCCTCCTCGCTTGTCGCATATACCAAACCACCAATATGTTGTCAATTTGTATTAGCAGTGATCCCTTGGTAAGGAGGGACTGAAAGGCTTGTAGAGCGTAAAGGACCGCCCTCATCTCCAGAACACTGATATGCAAAAGAAGTATCCAAGCTGGACCATAGTCCCTGGGCTTGGTGTTCCCCTAGATGTGCTCCCCACCCCACATTCGAGGCATCCGTGGTGAGGGAAGCTAAGGGTGTCTGACTCTGGAAGGGAAGCTCCAAGGAAAGATTGTGAGAATCCATCCACCAATGCAATTCTTTCCGAACTGCCAAGACCACCAGTACCAAATGGTCCAGGTCGCCCAGGAGCAGATCCCATTGCACCTGCAAGGACCACTGAGCGACTCATGTGAAGCCTTGCCAGAGGAACGGTCGTGATGGAGGCTGCCATCAGGCCCAGAATGTGCAGGACCTCCCGGGCAGGGATGGTCCTGAGGGAAACCACTTTGGAGGCCTGACAGAGAAGGGTCTCCACCCTGTTTGGGGGAAGAAAGCCTCTGCACTAGACCGTATCCAAGACTGTCCCAATAAACTGTAGCCTCTGGGCACGGATGAGGGAGGACTTGGGAATGCTGACTGATCCCTAGCCTGTTGAAGAGGTCCAGAGTGAAGGAAAGAGCCTCTAGCAAAGAATCCCTGGATGGTGCTGAAATCAGCCAGTCCAAGTAAGGGAAACCTGCAATACCCCCGCAGCGCAAAAAGGCTGCAACCACTGCCAGGCACTTGGTAAAGACCTGTGGTGCCGAAGAGAGACCAAAAGGGAGCGCTTGAAACTGAAAGTGTTCTCTGAACCGGGCGTGGCTGGGAAGATAGGATGTGCAAGTAGGCATCCTGCATATTCAAAGCGCAATAGCCAGTGATTCTCCATAAGGAGTGGAAGGAGGCTCCGAGGGTTAGCATCCGGAAATTTTTGTATTCGACAAACTGAGTTAGCTGGCTTAAGTCGAGTATGGGTCGGAAGTCCCCTGACTTTTTTGGACCCGAGGAAATAAGGGGAGTAAAAACACCTTTCCCATATTGCTTCCTTGAGTAAGAGTTTTTACCTCAGAGAACGAGGAGGGCCTGGTCCCGCGAGTAGGAGAACTTTGGTGGAGTTTCGGGTTTTTTTTTTTAACAGAAACTATGGTGTGTCCGATGGACACTAGTTGCAGGACCCATTCGTCGGAGGTGATCACCTCCACTCCTGCGCGGTGGGACCTCCACCTGCTCCCCGCCGCTGAGACTGAGGAGGCAGTGGGATGAGAAGTCAAGAGGGGGTGTTCAGGGAGGACCCCTGAACGCCTCTGGTTTTGTGAAGGCAGGAGGGTGGCTGTACCCATGGCCTCAACGTCACTGGTGGCGCATCAGGAGTTCTTTCTGCCCAGGTCCTTTTTTCCGATAGGGCTGCTGCTGTTGGGAGCCCAACTGGCATGATGGACCCAACAGACCTAATGCGGCAAGGCCCCCTGTCCCGGTAGGTCTACGAGCAATGTCCCTTGGTGTCCCCAAAGAGCACCGAGTCCCCCAAAGGGCGCCCCTGAATCGTCGACTGGACCCTCGCTTGGCAAGTCCAGAAAGTTGAAGCCAGGAGCAGTCTAAGGGCAACGGCAGTTGCCGAGGTACGTGCCACCAAATCGGAGTCGTAAGTGGCACGCAAGGCATGCCTGCATGAGACTTTGGAGAGGTGAAGATCCATGGCAAGTTCCTCCTTTAAGGGCGAGCAGTCCATTGACTGGACTCATGCCTCTAACCTGGCCAAGGTAGCCTTTTGGTGGGACACCATGTGGGCCACATAATTAAGGGACCAAAGGGCACATGTAGCCAACGAATAAATCTTTCTCCTGAACTAGTCCATCTGCCTCTACTCTGTCCGGAGAAGAGGTGCTCGTGTGCTTTGGCACTGAAGAGCAGTGATGAGCTGCAGAGATGACCACAGAGGAGCCCCCAGCCCAAAACTTGAGAAAGTAAGAGCCGCACTGCTCCCTCTAGACAGCATGCAAAGGAACACTCTACTTACTACTTTTCCAGGAACTCCATGATCGTGCAGTCAGCTTGCTGCACTGTACTACCACCATGACCACGTGGTCAAAGGAATTGTTAACCACTGCTCAGTTTTCCATTTCCAGACAAAATGCAGAAAGGCAAGCTACATTTCCAGCAGTCTTTCTGCATTTTCACGAAATATGGAAAGCCTATATTTCGAGCCCTGCACAGATATCTAAATCTGGCCAGATATCAGATCTGAATATTTATTCTGCACTACCCGATAGAGTCCAGTTATTCATCAGGTCGGATACCATAAACTACCAAACTGTAAACACTGTTGTATTTAGGAATATAGTAATCAAATATAACAATCTGTATTTAAAAAATGTTTGCTTACATTTACAATGGTACACATCTGGCACAGCAGTCAATGGCAGAACAAGGCATAACAATTCATTTATGAAGTTCAGTGCAGCAGTATATTACATATACAGGACATAGAGGGGTTAGGAATAGATAGAGTCTCTTTGGACGATTCAAAACTGGGAGCACTGGTGGATTGTGAAGAAGCGAGGGAGGCGGTCCAGGGAATCTGGATACCCTGGAGGGGTGGTCAAGGAGGTGGTGACTGAAATGTAATGCCGGGAAATGTAAGGTACTACATTTGGGAGTCAAAAACCCGTGACATGAGCACACACGGGGGTCACACTGCAAGCCACATTGGGAGAAAGGGATTTAGGGGTGGTGATAGACATCAAAATGAATAACACTGAAAATTGTAGAAGAACAGCAGCCAAAGCAAACCAGATACTGGGCTGCATAGCCAGGGGAATTACATCCAGAAGGAAGGAGGCGATCCTCCCTCTGTATAATGCCTTGGTCAGGCCACAGCTTGAATACTGTGTACAGTTCTGGAGACCTCATCTGAAAGACATAGCACTCCGGGAGAGGGTCCAGAGGAGAGCAACCAGGATGATTCAGGGCATGGAGGGGAAGCCTTATGAGGAGAGACTGGCAGAACTTGGGCTTTACTCACTGGAGGAGAGAAGGGACGGGGAGATATGAGAGAGGTTTTCAAGTACGTTAAAGGAATAACCAGGAGTGGAACCAAGGAGCTTTTTAGGTTAAGGACGGGGGAGACAACTAGGGGCCATGAGTGGAAGCTGGGGAGCATAGGAAGCATTTTTTCACTGAGAGGGTGGTGGAGCTGTGGAATGCACTGCCTGGGAGACTGGTGGAGGAGGTCACAGTGGAGGGATTCAGAAGCGGTGGGTCAGGTATAAGGTGAAACAAACTAAAGAAGACCCTATTGGGGCTGGGGGGGTGGTAAGCAAGCCACCAGCTTGCTGGCTTTTGAGCAGACAAGACAGATCATTTTGGCCTATTCTGCTGGCTTTTAGTATGTTAATTTATATACCAACGGTGCACTGTGTTGATCAAATCTGATTTACAGCTGGCATGTGGTTTGTAAAAGATACTCGCCATCAGCTATACAGCCAGTGCTTATTTTGTAAACTGCAGCTGTTAATCAACTTCAGGGCAATAATATAATAAAACAGGACTTTGGTGGTGGTGGTGGTGGTGGGGGCCGGAGAGGTAGCGATTTGATTCAGAAACATAGTCGACTTACTGCTTATATTATAAACTGTGGCTGTGAATCAACTTCAGAATAATAATTTATTCATTTGCTTTTAATAACCTATTTGTTTCGATAACCTGGTAGGTGCAAGACAAATGCCTATTTTCAAACTACGACCAGGAAGTACAAATGGCGATTTCCACAATAAACACATTTTACGGAGAGGAGAGCAGATAGTTACAGAGAAAACATGGTTTTAACA